>CM041742.1:16058520-17362395 GCA_023373885.1 Hestina assimilis | reverse complement strand
TGGAGGCGGTATCCGCCCAGACCCCACCAACGGCTGGATGTAACGATGCTACAATGCTGGAGGAAAGGTCGTTTTTGTCTGAAACGACCACTGACTCAGACGCTACGCAAGGACGCTTACCTCGTAAGCGATCCCGTTCTGGGTTGGGGACGTGCGACGGGGACTCCGATACGAGCGTGGAAACGGAGGTCGAAGTCCCAAAACAGAAGCGAGGCCGGGGAAGGCCTCCGACCACGGGCCAGTGGGTCGGCCTATGGAAGGCCAAGCAGGACTTGGCCAAGAAAAAGGCAGCCTCCGAGTACGAGGACGTCGTAAAGGACTTGGAGAGGAAAGCGCATGAAACACGGACGAAGATAAATAAAAAGCGTCCTGAGCGTCCGCGAGAAGAGCAGCATCTCACCAACGCTACGGCGGCTGAACTTCACGGCGCCATAGAGGTGGAGTGCGGTCTTATCGCTGAGGCAGCGGGTAAGTCGTCGCATCTCAAAGGTCAGATGCTACGAACCTTTAAGATGAGCGTAGCGTCGATCAAAGAAAGAGCGGCAGAACTGGCTTCGCTGACCTCAACGGAGAGAAACGAGGCGGGTGTTTAGAGAGAATGCTCGGCTCAAGGGAGGTGGCGAACTGCGCGAAGAAATTGCGCAGCTCCGAGCGGAAGTGCGGGCGAAAATCCCTGCCGCACCACCGACTCCGAGGGAGACCGTGGTAGCTCCTGCGTCGTTTCCAGGCACAGTGTCGGTAGAAAGAGAAGAGTGGATGCGGGCGGCCATGCTGCAAATAGGCAACATGGTGAACGCCCGCATAGAATCACTGGAGGGCAGGCTTAATCTGCCTCCCGAGCAGGTGCGACCATCACTGGCGGCCGATGCCAAGGCGGCAAACAGCAGCAGCCAGAGCAGTCTCCACTGAAAGAGACTCCCAGCAAAAAGACTTTGGACCCTAAGAGGAAAGGCGCCCAAAATCTAAGTCGGGAGGGTGCAGCTCATTCAGCTCCAAAACCGGGTGAAGAAGCCGGGTGGACAGTAGTGAGCAAAAGAAGAAGGCCGCTAAGAAACCGGCATACCGCAACCAAAAGGTAAAAAGAAGGAGAGTGCAAAAAGGCCAAAGAAGCCTAAAACCAAGCGTTCGGCTAAGCCTAAACCACCGCGCACTCAGGCGGTAGTTATTGCCGCGCCGCCGGAACAGAAGCTAGACTACGCCGAGGTCCTGAAAAACGTGCGGGACAAAGTGAATCTTGCCGAGGTGGGTATAGAGGCGGATTCAAGTTCCGCACAACGGCGACCGGCGCGCGGCTTCTGGAGATGCCAGCTGCCGTGACGGCGGAGAAGGCGGACCAGCTGGCGGCCCGTATAAAGATGGCCCTCCGGAACTATGAGAGTCGTCCGGCCACATAAGTCGGTGGACATCCGGCTTTCCGGTCTGGACGACTCCATCACCGGCGAGGAGGTCCAGAGGGCGTTAGCTCTGAAGGGCGCTTGCCCTTCGGAGCAAGTAAAGGTTGGCGCCATAAAAGTCGGCTCTGGTGGCATAGGCTCCGTCTGGGCGAAAGTGCCGATGGCTGCCGCAAAGACGTTAACAGAGGGACGTCTGCTAATCGGGTGGAGCTCGGTGCAGGTCAAGCTGCTCGAGCCCCGCCCCCTCCGGTGCTTTAGGTGCCTCCATCTGGGGCACACAAAAGCGACATGCACGGCAGAGGAAGACCGCAGCGATGCCTGTTATCGTTGCGGCAAGGCAGGACACATTGCGACGGCCTGCTCGCAGTCACTGCATTGTGTAGTGTGTGCCGCAGCTGGCAAACCAGCCAAGCATCGAGTGGGTGGCAAAGGATGCTTGCCCCCGACTCGGAGGAGAAAAGGAGTCTCTCTGGGCCGAAAACGGCTCCGGTGACTGAGCGGACGCCCGCGAGAACCGATGGCTGTAGAAAATGCCTAGCGCGGCCCGCTCAGTCATCCAGACGAACCTAAACCGCTGCGCCGCTGCTCAGGACCTTCTCCTGCAGCACATGGCGGAGTGGCGGTTGGGGGTGGCAGTTGTGGCGGAACCCTACACGGTTCCAGACCGCCACAATTGGATCGCAGACCGGTCGGGCTTAGTGGCCGTGGTCGGGGCGTGGTCAGCCGAGACCTCGCTAGTCCTGTGCGAGCGCGGAGATGGCTTTGTGGTGGCGGGGTGGGGAGGGTACGCACTCGTAGGAGTCTACTTCTCCCCCAATAAGACCCTCGCTCAATTTGAGGCCTTCTTGGCGGAACTGGGAGGCGCGGTTCAGCGCGCTGCTCCGCTCCAGGTTATCGTCGCCGGGGACTTTAACGCTAAGTCCTCTACGTGGGGATCCTCGGCGACGGACCCTCGTGGAAGCGAGGTGGAGGACTGGGCGACTTCCCTGAATCTAACGCTCCTTAATAGGGGCAGGGCACCAACCTGTGTTCGACCGCAAGGGGAATCGATTGTGGATCTCACATTTGCGTCCCCTGCGACAGCAGGCCGAGTGCGAGACTGGCGGGTCTTAGAGGAGACGGAGACGCTTTCGGATCACCAATATATCCGATTTTCCATCAGTGGCGTCTCCGTCTCTGGTGCTGCAATGACCTCTGGGTTTCCGCGATGGGCAGTAACGCGTCTTGATCGCGAGGTCGCTGCCGAAGCCGCAATTGTGCAGGCGTGGGAGGCTGACTCGGCCCCAGTACTGGCCGTGAGCGAGAGGGCCCTATGGTTCCGCGAGGCACTGGCTCGCATCTGCGATGCCTCGATGCCTCGCGCCAGGCGACCCCGCCAGACACGGCAGCCATGTACTGGTGGTCACAGGAACTTGCCGCTCTCCGTGCAGCTTGCAAGAGAGCAAAAAAGTCGGTCTCGCGATACCGACGAAGGAGAGTTCGGCGGGCAGAGGACGAGGGAAGACTCAGCGACGCCTACAGGGCCGCCAAACAAAATCTTCAGGCGGCCATAAGGGCAGCAAAGCGGCGCTCTTGGGAGGAGCTGTTGGAGGGGCTCAGCAGGGATCCGTGGGGACGACCGTACCGCGCGATACGCAGCCGCCTGCGTAGCCACGGCGTCCCGGTCACGGAAACCCTAGACCCCCAGCAGTTACAGAGGACGGTAGCGACGCTCTTTCCTGCTCAGGAATCAGAGGAGGCTCTGCCTTCCCAGAGTCTGTCGGTGGACGTGGACAGCGTCGAGGCCCCGATGGTGTCGGACGGGGAGTTCCACGGCTTAAAGGAGAGGCTTCGTGGCAAGAAGACTGCCCCAGGGCCGGACGGCGTGCAAGCTCGCGTGCTGGTGCTTGCGCTGGAGGCTGGGTTGGAGTCGCCATACAGGGCGCTCCTTGATACCAGTCTCCGCACAGGGCAGTTCCCAGCATGCTGGAAGGAGGGCAGGCTGGTGCTTGCGAAGAAGAGTGGCCGGGTCGACGATTCGCCGTCGGCTTTCCGACCCATAGTGTTGCTGGACGAGGCGGGAAAGTGCTTCGAGCGAGTAGTGGCTTCCCGCATCTCGGAGCACCTGCGCACTATGGGTCCACATCTGTCGGATTGCCAGTTCGGCTTTAGGGAGGGTCGTTCCACGGTGGACGCGATCATGCGCTTAAAGGGTCTGTGTGATGAGTCGACCTCCCGTGGTGGCACAGTCGTGGCGGTGTCTTTAGACATCGCCAATGCCTTCAACACGCTCCCGTTTTGGTGCATCCTGGAGGGACTTGTGTTCCACAGGGTGCCCAGGTATCTGCAGCGGCTAGTTGCAGATTACCTACGAGGCGTGTTGTTCTATACCAGAATAGGGATGGCCGACTCAGCAAGACATATGGTGTGTCAGGGCGTTCCACAGGGTCGGTTCTTGGCCCGCTCCTGTGGAACATAGGATATGATGTGGTTCTGCGAGGTGCCCTTCTCCGCGGGCTCTACCTAGTCTGCTACGCCGACGATACTTTGGTAGTTGCCCGCGGAGACTCATACAGAGACGCGGCGATTCTGGCCACTGCTGGAACAGCTCAGGTGGTGGCCAGAATCAGAAGGCTAGGCCTCAAAGTGGCACTGGAGAAGACGAGCGCAGTCTGTTGCCATGGGCCGCGCAGGAGACCTCCTCCCGACTCTCACATCACGGTTGGGGGAGTGCGCATCGGTGTGGGGTCCCACTTCAAATATCTGGGCCTAACGATAGACAGCCGGTGGAGTTTTGGGGAGCATTTCCGGCGGATGGGCCCAAAGCTGGTGCGAACCGCGGCGGGTCTAGCCCGTCTGCTCCCCAACGTCGGAGGTCCGGGGTCTACGTGTCGGCGCCTGTACTCAGGCGTGTTGGCCTCCATGGCCCTTTATGGTGCGCCGGTGTGGCTGGATGCCCTGAATGCCAGTAATAAGGCTCTGCTGAGGCGCCCTCAGCGAGTCATGGCTATCAGGGCAATCCGGGGCTACCGCACCATCTCATACGAGGCGGCCTGTGCTCTTGCAGGATCCCCTCCATGGGAGCTCCAGGCGGAGCTGTCAGCCTTCCTTTACAGGAAGAGAGGAGAGGCGCGCGACGCGGGCAGGGAGTTCTGCCACACCGACGTCGAGAGATGGAAGCGAAGGGGCAGTGCGGCCATGATGGAGAGATGGTCGCAGGCACTCCTCGAGCCGACGGCTGGGCATCGGACCATCGAAGCCATTCAGCCGTCGCTCAAGAGGTGGGTTGAGCGGAAGTCGGGCTCGCCCACCTACCACCTGACGCAGATCCTGTCAGGACACGGGTGCTTCGACAAATATCTACACACCATCGTGTGTAGAGAATCGAGCCCCGTGTGCCGGTCGTGTGACTGGGGGGTGTACGACACTGCCCAGCACACACTGGCGGAGTGCCCTGCGTGGGCGTTGGATCGGCTGCGCTTGGTCGCGGTCATCGGGATGGACCTAACATTGCCCGAGGTCATCCGGGCAATGTTGAGCGACAGGAGGTCGTGGACGGCTGTCTCCGACTTTGCGGAGTCAGTTATGTCCCGTAAAAGGGAGGCTCAACGCCATCGAACCGACGACCCCCTTGTGGAGGCGTCGAGGCGTAGGAGGAGGGGGCAGCGTAGGAGGTGGTGGCACCAAGCTACGCTGCCCTAGTGGGTGGCCTGCGGATGAATGTCGCTGGGGCGACAGGAGTCCGCACTGCACAGGCCCTCGCGAGGATGAGAGCGAGCCTTATGGGTTTCTGCTCGCTCTCATGCCCAACAGGGCGAGGAGGGTCTGCGTCCAATTTTGACGCAGACAACGCTGCGACGGTCAGACGGGGCCAGGTGCTCAGCACGAATGCCCCCGGCCGTCGCCCGGCGTAGAGATGAAACCTGGTGGAGTTTTGGTGAGTAGGAGTCTCACATAACCCCGGCAGCCCCAGCTCCGGGGTATCCATGAGGATTTCTCCACCCAAAAAAAAAAAAAAAAAAAAAAAAACCTAACCTAACCTAACCTAACCTAACCTAACCTAACCTAACCTAACCTAACCTAACCTAACCTAACCTAACCTAACCTAACCTAACCTAACCTTTAGGCCCATAGTGCTCTTAGACGAAGCGGGAAAGTGCTATGAGCGAGTACTGGCCTCCCGGATCGTGGAGCACCTGCGCACTGTGGGTCCGGACTTAGAGGACTCTCAATTCGGGTTTAGAGAAGGCCGCTCAACTGTAGACGCTATAATGCGTGTGAAGGCTATCTGTGCTGAGTCGACCTCCCGTGGTGGCTCAGTTGTGGCGGTGTCGTTAGACATCGCCAATGCCTTCAACACGCTCCCGTTCCGGTGCATCCTGGACGGACTAGAGTCCCACAGGGTGCCCAGGTATCTGCAGCGTGTGGTTGCAGATTACCTACGGGGGCGTGTTGTCCAATACCAGAATAGGGAAGGTCGGCTCGTAAGACACAGTGTGAGTCGGGGTGTCCCACAGGGGTCGGTCCTCGGCCCGCTCCTGTGGAACATAGGTTATAACTGGGTGCTGCGAGGTGCCCTCCTCCGCGGGCTCTACTTAGTTTGCTATGCCGACGATACTTTAGTAGTTGCCCGCGGAGACACTTACAGGGACGCAGCAATTCTGGCCACTGCTGGAACAGCTCAGGTGGTGGCCAGAATCAGAAGTCTGGGCTTGAGCGTGGCGCTGGATAAGACCAGCGCCATATGTTTTCACGGGCCGAGAAGGAGACCTCCCCCCAACGCAAACATCACTGTTGGGGGAGCGCGGATCGAGGTGGAAGCCCACCTTAAATACCTGGGCCTGACACTCGACAGCCGGTGGAGCTTCGGAGAGCACTTCCGGCGGATGGGACCCAAGCTGGTTCAATCAGCGGCGGGTCTCGCCCGTCTGCTCCCGAACGTTGGAGGGCCGGGGTCGACGTGTCGGAGATTATACGCCGGGGTGGTGGCATCCATGGCGCTATATGGCGCGCCGGTGTGGGTCGGTGCCCTGAACGCCAATAACAGGGCTCTGCTGAGGCGCCCTCAGCGAGTCATGGCGATCAGGGCAATCCGAGGATACCGCACCATCGGGTTCGAGGCAGCCTGTGCCTTAGCAGGCACCCCTCCCTGGGAGCTTCAGGCGGAACTCTCTGCCTCCTTATATCGCAAAAGGAGTGAGGCGCGCAGTGCGGGAAGAGAGTTTCGCCCCAATGAATTGGAGCTGTGGAAAAAGAGAGGCACACAGGAGATGATGGAGAGGTGGTCGCGAGAACTACTAGAGCCGACGGCTGGACATCGGGCTATTGCCGGCATCCAGCCGTCGCTCAGGAAATGGGTCGAGCGCAAATCGGGCTCCCTATCCTACCACCTAACGCAGGTGCTATCGGGACACGGGTGCTTCGACAGGTACCTGCATACTATTGTGTGCAGGGAGTCGAGCCCCGTGTGCCGGTCGTGTGACTGGGGGGTGGATGACACCGCCCAGCACACGTTAGAAGAGTGTCCGGCGTGGACCGTGGAGAGGCTGCGGCTTATTGCCGTAGTTGGGACGGACCTAACATTGCCCGAGACCATCCGGGCAATGTTGAGCAGCAGGCGTGCGTGGGCGGCGGTCTCGGAATTCTGCGAGACCGTCGTGTCCTCCAAAAGGGAGGCTCAGGCGCCTCAGAACCGACGATCCGTTGGCGGAGGCGTCGAGGGGTAGGAGGATGGGGCAGCGTAGGTGGTTGCACCAAGCTGCGATGCCGTAGTGGATGGCCTGCGGACGAATGTCGCTGGGGCGACAGACGTCCGCATTGCACAGGCCCCCACCGCGAGGATGAGAGCGAGCCTTATGGGTTTCTGCTCGCTCTCATGCCCAACAGGGCGAGGAGGGTCTGCGTCCATTCTTGACGCAGACAAACGCTGCGATGGCCAGACGGGGTCAAGTGCCCTGCACGAATGCCCCCGGCCGTCGCCTGGCGTAGAGATGAAACCTGGTGGAGTTTTAGTGAGTAAGAGTCTCACATAACCCCGGCAGCCCCAGCTCCCGGGGTATCCATGAGGATTTCTCCACCTAAAAAAAAAAAAACCTAACCTAACCTAACCTAACCTAACCTAACCTAACCTAACCTAACCTAACCTAACCTAACCTAACCTAACCTAACCTAATCCTAACCTCCAACCTAACCTAACCTAACCTAACCTAACTAACCTGAACTCTAACCTAACCTAACCTAACCTAACCTAACCTAACCTAACCTAACCTAACCTAACCTAACCTAACCTAACCTAACCTAACCTAACCTAACCTAACCTAACCTAACCTAACCTAACCTAACCTAACCTAACCCTAACCTAACCTAACCTAACCTAACCTAACCCAACCTAACCTAACCTAACCTAACCTAACCTAACCTAACCTAACCCAACCTAACCTAACCTCAACCTAACCTAACCTAACCTAACCTCAACCTAACCTAACCTAACACAACACAACCTAACCTAACCTAACCTAACCTAACCTAACCTAACCTAACCTAACCTAACCTAACCTAACCCAATCCCAACCTAACCTAACCTAACCTAACCTAACTAACCTAACCTAACCTAACCTAACCTAACCTAACCCAACCCAACCCAACCTAACCTAACCTAACCTAACCTAACCTAACCTAACCTAACCTAACCTAACACAACCTAACCTAACCTAACCTAACCTAACCTAACCTAACCTAACCTAACCTAACCTAACCTAACCTAACACAACCTAACCTAACCTAACCTAACCTAACCTAACCTAACCTAACCTAACCTAACCTAACCTAACCTAACCTAACCTAACCTAACCTAACCTAACCTAACCTAACCTAACCTAACCTAACCAAACCTAACCGATAGACATTTTCGCAGACAAAATATTCTCACAGAAGTCATATCGTCACCATTTCTTTTTAGTATACCCGGTTTAGTTCCCCCTTCGTTACATATTAGTTTCACAGCCGTAGAGTCCATAAAAATTTTTAAATTCAGAATTTCCCACTTTATTTTTAGTTTTCGAAATATCACACCTTCCCGTCTTTCCGATCTTCCCGGAACCTATGGACAGATTGTGGAGCTTGTAGAGACGTATCTAACGACATCAAGATCGTCTCGATCGGCCCAGCGGTTACCGAGAAAATCGCAAAAAACTGAAATCGAATTAGCCTCCCACCCGCCCATTGTATATACTATAGACGAAGGGGACAAATTTTTGACCGAAAATTTTTTATTTTTAAATATCATTCCTGATACCTCGGGGACCCCAAAGCTGGCCTTGGGTGATCTGAGTCACGTGTATTAACATCTCTATAGTAATTTAACAGTTTCATATAATACTTCATTCAACTACAAAATGTTCTTAGCTCGCACACCCACCAAACAGAAGAAGGACGCAGCTGGGACCTCGGGCGATACAGCCGGAAGTCCGAAGCCCATGGAACCGTTGAGGCTCGGTTTCGAAGAGGAGCTGGCAGGGTGTCGCCCGTGTCCCCAGCAGGGCCTCCCGCAAGACGACAGCAGCCAGGCGGACTTCGTGTCTATGGAGACACGCTCCCAGATGACGTCGGCTGGTAGTCTGAAGTCCGTAGCGGCGTCCATCCTGAAAAAAGGAAAAGATAAGCTTAGCGAATCTAAAAATCTAAATAGGGAAATTAGGGAAGAAGTCTTTAAGTCGATGCAGGCCCTGTATGATATGATCTCAAAACTTTGCGCAACTCAGGACTTTCTCGTCTCGACAAAGGAGGCCCAGAGGGCGACGTATGAGAACTCGCTGTACGAGCAGGAGAAAAGACATACGTCGTCTCTGGAAGCCCTCCAGAAAGAATTTTTAAATAGGGTTAAAGAACACGACAAACAGGTTCAAGAGTTCATATCAGCATTCCAAAGGAACACAGAAGTCATATCCCAGTACAAAGACACTCATAGTGACAATTCAGCCAGAACAACTAAATAGGACTGCCTCATCCCGCCCCAGAGTGTTCGACGGCCCAGGAGATTACACGCCTGGCCTCCGAACTAGTAGAGCTCAAAATGGAGCTAAGATCTCAACGCCCAGAAAAGACCACCCCACCCACCGAAACAGAAAGTAACAAGAAACCCGCTAAGACAGGACCAACATACGCCCAAGCTATGTCCACCCCGAAGCATGGACTACTCTTGGAATCTGCCGACTCTGGCCAGACATGCGATGACATCATATCGTCGGTGAAGAACAAGGTGGATGTCATCAGCCTGGGTGTCAGAGTCAACAGAGTCTCCAAGCTCTCCAAGCAAAGGGTGGTCATAAATTGCGACACTGAGGAAGATAGAACCACTTTGCAAAACGCAATAAAAGAATCAGACGAAAAGATAACTGCCATTCCCATGCGCTCTAAGAAACCGCTCCTTAGGCTGATCGGGGTAGTCAACGACCTGAGCGATGATAAAATTCAGGAGGCTGTCTTTTCTCAGAACAGCGGCATCTTAAAAAACGTAACAGGAGATAAGGACCAATTCAGGATCCTTCGTAGAACCAAGGGCAGGAATAACCTGCTAATAAATGTTATTGTAGAAGTAAGCCCCGGTCTATGGAAGGCACTCGTCAACAAGAGACTCCGCATAGGATACCAAGTGGTGACAGCGGCCGACCAATCACCGTTAGTGCAGTGTTTCAAGTGCCTCTCGTATAGCCACAAGGCGAGAGATTGTAAGAATCAGACTGCCTGTGGCTATTGCGCAGAGACGCACGATACACGCACTTGCCCCAATAGGAACACACAGCCGAAATGCGTTAATTGTAACTTGAAGTACAGCTCTTACCCACCGCACCCAGCATACAGCGCAGAGTGCCCAGAGTGAAACGAAATGGGACAGACTGGCCGAGGGACCTCCAGTCTCGTACTGTTAAAATTAATTACAGTTGTAACAAACAAACAAACAGGAAACAATACACCACAGATCCCTTACATTCGCCCAATGCAATCTAGGAAGAGAGTCAGTCAGCCACCAAGGCAGGCTCCTCCACAGAAACCACCAAAAGAAAGTACACAGCTCTCCTTGTACAAGAACCCTACATGGAGGTGCTTCAGGTATCATGTCAATTCCATATAGAACCATCCAGAAAACCACACAAACACAGAAACCCGTCAAATCCAGCAATAGTTGTCCTAGACCCAAACATAAATATTCAAATCCAACCTAGTATAGTCACTGAGAATGTTGTTCCCGTTAAATTAGTTACAAGAAATTGCACTATAGGATTAATATCGGTCTACTGGGAGGAGCACGAGGACCTTCAGTTGTACTTTTCTCAAGTGGAACGTGCAATAAGAGAAATGAACGTGCTAACATTGTGATAGGAGGCGACATAAACGCTTAAGAGCCCTTGATGGTAGCAGCTCGCCTTACGAAGATACACGCGGGCGTAATGGCGTGACTTTATTGCACAGATTGGATTCGAGGTCGTGAATGAAGGCAGCAACGCCACATTCTACGCACTCCGGAGGAACATCGAATACAAAAGTGTAGTGGACGTAACCCTCTGCTCTCCCAGTATATCTGACAAGACAAGGAAATGGAAAGTTGACGCCAACTTAGTCACCACATCAGATCATAGAGCCATCACATTTGAAATAGCACTAGACAAAACAAACATCGAACAACACCACACTAAATCCACTAGAAAATACTCCACACGAAAAGCAGATTGGCTTAAATTCTCGAAAACACTAACAGAAGAACTCCAAACAGTCAATCTAAATCAGCACACAATTAATAGAGCAGTTAATCAACAGGATATAGACAAAATAGTGACCCAATATACAAACTGTGTAGATCAAGCCTGTCAAAGGCAATCCCCTAGTTAAAGCCAGAAAGCACAAACAGCAGAAATGGTGGAACGAAGAATTACAAAACCTAAAAACTATTCTTATAAGGTCCTGTAACAAAAATTAAAAAAGCAAATCCACTCAGAAAACCCATTATCATTCAAGAATACCTCCACAATTTAGACACCTACAAGCAAGCAATAGCCTCCGCGAAAACCACCAGCTGGAAAAACTTTTGTACCAAACAAGAAAAGGAAACCATATGGGATCGAATATATAGAATCCTAAGACAGACCGGATCACAACAAGACGACCTTCTACTACTCGACCAAAACGACCATGAATTAAACGCCACAGATTCCGCAAGGACCCTCGCAGACATCTTCTACCCAACAGACAACCAATCAATAGACACCCCCTACCACAAAGAAATCAGACAGTTTGTAGAAGAACAATTAGAAAATATAACCGAATTAACTGATAGACGCCAAATACAACTATTCACAGAACAAGAGGTCCAAGATGTCTTAGGAAAAATGAATCCCGCCAAGGCTCCAGGAGAAGATGGGTTCACGGCAGATATTTGCCAAAAGGCTTTCGAAGCTGAGCCAAATATACTGTTGTCCATGTACAATAAGTGCCTAGAATTGGGCCACTTTCCAGCCAAATGGAAGATAGCTAGAATAAGAGTACTCAGGAAACCCGGCAAACCAGACTATAGGAGACCAAAGGCATATCGCCCCATAGGACTTTTGCCCATCTTGGGAAAAACATTAGAAAAACTGTTCTGCAACAGGCTAATGTGGACCTTGGGACACACTAATTCATTCAACCACAGACAGTTTGGGTTCATGCCACAAAAAGGGACAGAGGACGCCTTGTACGAGGCCGTCGAAAGGATGAGGAACGGTCTGAAACGAAAGGAAATCACAGCTGTGATATCCTTAGATATAGAAGGAGCGTTTGATAATGCATGGTGGCCCAAAATATTAGAACAACTAATAAAGAAAAAATGTGATCCTCATACCCTGAAGCTGATTCGCAGCTACCTCAGCAATAGGTCAGTAACCCTGGATTACGCAGGAGAAGAAGTCACTAAGATGACCAATAAAGGGTGCATCCAAGGTTCCACAGGCGGCCCGTTGCTGTGGAACCTGCTAATGGACCCGCTATTGTGGGAAGCCGAAGAGTTGGAGGCTCACATACAGGCATTCGCGGATGACGTATTGGTAATCGCATCAGCTAGCAATACTAAAGAATTGAATAGGATAGTGAACAAAGCCCTGGCCAAAGTAACAGATTGGGGAGACGAAAACAAGTTGAACTTTGCTGCTCATAAAACACAGGTTTTAATAATAACTAACAAATTAAAATACGATCCACAGAATTCCAAGCTAAAGAACACTAAATTAACAATATCACCGCAACTTACTCTTCTTGGACTCACAATAGACCCACTGTTAAATTTCAACCAACATCTAGACAATACTTACCACAAAGCAGTGAACATATATAAAAAGCGTAGCAGGAGCAGCAAAGAATCAACTTGGGGCCTCAGTTCTGAAATAGTACATACCATATACGTAAGCGTCATCGAGCCAATCGTTCTTTATGCAGCTAGTACATGGGCTCCAATCTCAACGAGAAAATATGCAGAGAAGAAATTAAACAAAATACAGCGACAGTTCGCAATCAAAATTGCGAAAGCCCACAGAACAGTGTCTCTGAACGCGAGGCACGCTTATAAGTGGAATAATACACTCTAGAATATGCGTGCTCAGGAGGCACTTTAACTTAGTAAAAAAGCAAAAGAGGCCAACCAATACCCTCCATCCCACGGAAGGGGTAATGGAAAAGCCTGTCGTCCCTTCGACCTTCCGCACCAGCCAGCGCTTAGACACACAATCGAGTTCGGACGCATCGTAGACGCAGCCGGAAGTGGCAGCATCCCAACGCATGGCCCAGGATTTTCACAGATGGCAGTAAAATCGAAGGCCGCGTCGGGGCTGCTGTGTCACAGTGGAACTTGGACAAAGAGATTTCGTCTCACAAATTAAGACTAGAGGATAGTTGCTCGGTGTTCCAAGCTGAGCTAGTTGCAATACTTCGCGCCATAAAAATTCTCACAAAAACACGATCCAACACCAGAAAAGCTAATATTTTGTCAGACTCTCTATCAGCTCTTCAAGCAATCTCAAGCAATAGCAACTTACACCCACTAGTATACGACATTAGACAGGAAATAAACCATTTAAGTAATATGGGCGGAGAATTGAAACTCTACTGGGTCAAGGCCCATGTTGGAATACCGGGCAACGAAAGGGTAGATGACCTGGCGAAACTGGCAGCGCTTAATGCGAAAACTGCGCCAGCATATGACAAAATCCCCATCTCTACAGTGAAATGGCTCATCAGGCAAGACACTCTAGACAAATGGCAAAAAAGGTTCACCGAAACAACGACAGGAGCAACAACAAAAATGTTCTACACAGACGTTCGCCAGGCTCACAAATCCCTGAAAAATATTGATAAGACAAACGAATTTGCACAACTTGTAACGGGGCACGGTGGATTCGCCGAGTACCTGTTCCGTTTCAAACTAGCAGCGAGTCCAAATTGCATATGCAACAACGACACACAAGAAACAATAGCCCACATACTACTAGATTGCCCCCAGTTCACCATAGATAGACATGAAGTCGAAATGACTTGCCAAACCTCCCTTACAATAGACTCTCTAAAAACCATATTGACGGAAAATCCAAAGACCAAGACATTTTTGAAATATGCGTTCAAAATAATAAAAATCGTAAACAAAAGAAATGGATCAAATAAAAACTAGAATATAATCAATCTTACTGGAAAAAAAAAAAAAAAAAAAAAAAAAAAAAAAAAAAAAAAAAAAAAAAAAAAAAAAATTAGAAACTAGAAATTAAGTCTTACAGATTTAGTACAATAAGTAAATGATTGTAAATAGAATTAAAACACAGGCAAAAAGAAAACACAGCTGTATAAATGTAAACCACAGAAAGAAGGTTGTCACAAAATAAAAAGTGACAGAAACCAAAGGTGCCTATTAATGATGCAATAAGCAACATTACTTAGGCACAATACAATAAAAAAAAAAAAAAAAAAAAAAAAAAAAAAAAAAAACCTAACCTAACCTAACCTAACCTAACCTAACCTAACCTAACCTAACCTAACCTAACCCTAACCTAACCTAACCTAACCTGGGGTGCAAGGCGGTCACCTACTCGTGGTGCACCCTGGAAACGGCGTCGGCGCCCGCTCTGCGGAATAGTCGCCGACGACGGCTAACGACTGCCAGGGGTATGGGGGGTTCTTCAGAAATGGGGGGAGGAAGAAAACCTCGGTAAAAATCACCCTAATCCCAAGGTCTCCCGCGCCGATGGGATGAATGGCCGGAGGGTGTCCGGTCATTAGCGGAGAGGACCTCACCTAAAAAGGAAAAAGATATAATGGCAAGTACAAACAACGAACGTATACTCCAGGAGGGTACCGGCATCGCCGGAGAATCCCTCACGGGGCCCTTGGGCCCCGTCTGCCCCACCGAGATCTGGAGGGGCAAACTTCGCCATTCGGTCGCCCGCAAGGGCGGCCTGAGCCAGGGGGGCTACAGTTCCGGGGGTGCGGAGGCGGTAACCGCCCAAACCGCACCAACGGTGGTGTTGGAACGGTCGTTCCTTTCGGAAACGACCACCGATTCCGAGGCGACGGCGGGACGCAAGCGGGTACCTCGCAAGCGATCCCGCTCAGGTTTGAGAACACGCGACGGGGACTCCGACTCCAGCGTGGAGACGGAGGTCGAGGTCCCGAAGCTAAAAAGAGGCCGGGAGGCCTCCTACAACAGAAATGGGTCGGCTTCCTAAAGGCGACACAAGAGCACGCTAGGAGCCAGATCTGACGCCGAATACAAAGGAGGCGGTCGGCAATCTGGAGAGAAGAAGGTGTACGACACACGGACCGCAATGAAAGATAAGCGGGTGGAGCGTCCAGGAGTTCACCAGCCGATGACCAGTGCAACGGCTGAAGAACTCAATAAGGCCATCGATGTAGAGTGCGGGCTGATAGCAGACGCGGCGGCTAAATCCTCGCACCTGAAGGGACAGGTCCTAAGGACCTTCAAGCTAAGCGTCGCGTCAATTTAAAGAGCAGGCAGCTGAGCTATCTTCATTGACCGTGTCTGAAGAGACTCGCAGGGTCTCAAATGAAAATGCGCGTCTCAGAGATGAAGTTGCGGAACTGCGCAAGGAGATCGCGCAGCTCCGAACGGAATTGAAGACGGGCACAATGCCAGCCGTCGAGTCGACGAGTCGAATGGAGACTGATGCCGCTCCTTCGGTGCCTCAGGGCGTAGCGTCGGTTCGACACCTTGACATGGAGGAATGGATGCGGGCGGCCATGCTGCAGATTGGCAACATGGTTAATGCCCGCATCGAATCCCTGGAGGGGAGGCTTAATCTGCCACCCGAACGTGTGCGTCCACCACTGGCCGCGGATGCCAAAGCGGCCAATACTGCTGCGAAGCAACAGCGGCGTCTCGGTGGGAAGGAGCAAAAGTTCCCTGAGGCGAAAGGTGCGGGCCCTTCGAAAGGAAGCAGCCAGGTGGCAGCCCCCTCAGTCCAAAAGGCCAACAAAGAGGCCGGCTGGACACTAGTGGCCAGAAAAAAGAAGGCGGCCAAGAAACCACCGCCAAACCAGAAGAGGAAAGGGCCCAAAAAGCCCAAAAAGAAGCGAACAGCGAAGCCACCGCGCACCCAGGCTGTGGTAATCGCTGCGCCGCAGAACGAGAGGGTCAACTACGCCGATATCCTCAAGGATGTGCGGAACCAAGTAAACCTGGCCGAATTAGGCATAGAAGGTGGGTTCAGGTTCCGCACGACGGCTACCGGCGCTCGGCTGTGAAATGCCAGCTGCTGTCAGCGCAGAGAAGGCGGACCTCCTGGCGGAGCGAATAAAAACGGCCCTCCCGGAGACAATGAGAGTCGTCCGGCCACACAAGTCGGTGGATATCCGGCTTTCTGGTCTGGACGACTCTATCACCGGAGAGGAGATACAGAAGGTGCTCGCCACTAAAGGTGGTTGCTCTATAGAGCATATCAAGGTGGGAGCAATAAAAACTGGCTCTGGAGGCATAGGGGCGGCTTGGGCACAAGTGCCCATGACTGCAGTCAAAGCTTGACGGAGGGCCGCCTGCTGATTGGGTGGAGCTCTGTACAAATCAAGTTGCTTGAGCCCCGCCCTCTCCGCTGCTTTAGGTGCCTGCAGCTGGGGCACACCAAGGGGGCTTGCACAGCTGCGGAAGACCGCGGCGATACTTGCTATCGCTGCGGTAAAGTCGGCCATAAAGCGGCGACCTGTCTCAGTGCCGCATTGTTTAGCATGCGCAGCGGCGAGCAAACCGGCCAACCATATAATGGGAGGCAAAGGGTGTTCGCCACCGAAACGTCAGAGGAGGAAAGGGGTTGCTGGGCCTAAGGCTGTTCTGGTGACTGAGCGGCCCCGCCGCGAGGAGGCAATGAATATTGACAATGCCTAACGCGGCCCGCTCGGTCATCCAGGCGAATTTAAATCGCTGCGCCGCTGCACAGGACCTTCTCCTGCAGCACATGACGGAGTGGCGGTTGGGGGTGGCAATTGTGGCGGAACCCTACACGGTTCCAGACCGCCACAATTGGCTCGCAGACCGGTCGAACTCAGTGGCCGTGGTTGGAGCGTGGTCGTCGGAGACCCCGCTCGACCTGCGCGAGCGTGGAGACGGCTTCGTGGTGGCGGGGTGGGAGGGTACGCTCTTATTGGGTGTACTTCTCCCCAATAAGACCCTCGCCGAGTTCGAGGCCTTCTTGGTGGAGCTGGGCGGTGCGGTCCGACGGGCCGCGCCGCTGCAAGTGGTCGTCGCCGGGGACTTCAATGCTAAGTCCTCGACCTGGGGATCCTCGGCGACGGACCCACGCGGCAGTGAAGTGGAGGATTGGGCTGCTGCACATAATCTCTCACTGCTAAACCGAGGCAGGGTGCCGACTTGCGTCCGTCCGCAGGGGAGTCCTATCGTAGACCTCTCCTTTTGCACGACCCCTGCGACGGCCAGACGAGTGCACGATTGGCGTGTACTGGAGGAGACGGAGACGCTGTCGGATCACCAGTACATCCGATTCTCCATCTACGGCGTCTCCGTCTCAGGTGGTGGTGGCTCAGCCCCCGTCTTCCCGCGTTGGGCAATTACGCGGCTAAACCGGGACCTAGCTGCGGAAGCAGCGATTGTACAGGCGTGGGAGATTGACTCGGCCCCAGTCATGGCCGTGAGCGAGAGGGCCCTATGGTTTCGCGAGGCACTGGCTCGCATCTGCGATGCCTCGATGCCTCGCGCCAGGCGACCCCCGCCAGACACGGCCATGTACTGGTGGTCACAGGAACTCGCCGCTCTCCGTGCAGCTTGCAAGAGAGCGAAAAAGTCGGTCTCGCGATACCGACGAAGAAGAGTTCGGCTGGCAGAGGACGAGAGAAGACTCAGCGACGTCTACAGGGCCGCCAAACAAAATCTTCAGGCGGCCATAAGGGCAGCAAAGCGGCGCTCTTGGGAGGAGCTGTTGGAGAGCTCAGTAGGGATCCGTGGGGACGACCGTACCGCGCGATACGCAATCGCTTGCGCAATCACGGCGTCCCTATTACGGAAGCCCTGGACCCCCAACAGCTGCAAAGGACGGTGGCGACGCTCTTTCCGGCCCAAGAGTCGGAGGATATCCTGCCTGAACGGAACTTGGCTGCGGACGCGGAAGGCCTTAGAGATTCCGATAGTGTCGATCGGATAGCGAGTTCGACACTATGGTACGCAAACTCCGCGGAAAGAAAACCACTGCACCAGGGCCGGATGGCGTGCACGCTCGCGTGTTAGCGCTCGCGTTGGAGACGGCGCTTGAGCCTACATTCAGGGAAATTTTGAACGCGTGCCTGAGTTCCGGGCGGTTCCCTGAATGTTGGAAACAAGGTAGGGTAGTGCTGGTGAGAAAGCCTGGTCGTGCCGACAATTCTCCGTCGGCATTTAGGCCAATAGTGCTCCTAGACGAGGCGGGGAAGTGCTTCGAGCGAGTGCTGGCCTCCCGGATCGTTGAGCACTTGCGCACTGTGGGTCCGGACCTAGAGGACTCTCAATATGGGTTCAGAGAAGGGCGCTCAACTGTTGACGCAATAATGCGAGTACAGGCTATCTGTGCTGAGTCGACCTCCCGTGGTGGCTCAGTTGTGGCGGTGTCGTTAGACATCGCCAATGCCTTCAACACGCTCCCGTTCCGGTGCATCCTGGACGGACTAGAGTCCCACAGGGTGCCCAGGTATCTGCAGCGTGTGGTTGCAGATTACCTACGGGGGCGTGTTGTCCAATACCAGAATAGGAAGAAGGTCGGCTCGTAAGACACAGTGTGAGTCGGGGTGTCCCACAGGGTCAGTCCTCGGCCCGCTCCTGTGGAACATAGGTTATAACTGGGTGCTGCGAGGTGCCTCTCCTCCGCAGGCTCTACTTGGTTTGCTATGCCGACGATACTTTAGTAGTTGCCCGCGGGAGACACTACGAGGGACGCAGCAATTCTGGCCACTGCTGGAACAGCTCAGGTGGTGGCCAGAATCAGAAGTCTGGGCTTGAGCGTGGCGCTGGATAAGACCAGCGCCATATGTTTCACGGGCCGAGAAGGAGACCTCCCCCAGCACGCAAACATCACTGTTGGGGGAGCGCGGATCGAGGTGGAAGCCCACCTTAAATACCTGGGCCTGACACTCGACAGCCGGTGGAGCTTCGGAGAGCACTTCCGGCGGATGGGACCCAAGCTGGTTCAATCAGCGGCGGGTCTCGCCCGTCTGCTCCCGAACGTTGGAGGGCCGGGGTCGACGTGTCGGAGATTATACGCCGGGGTGGTGGCATCCATGGCGCTATATGGCGCGCCGGTGTGGGTCGGTGCCCTGAACGCCAATAACAGGGCTCTGCTGAGGCGCCCTCAGCGAGTCATGGCGATCAGGGCAATCCGAGGATACCGCACCATCGGGTTCGAGGCAGCCTGTGCCTTAGCAGGCACCCCTCCCTGGGAGCTTCAGGCGGAACTCTCTGCCTCCTTATATCGCAAAAGGAGTGAGGCGCGCAGTGCGGGAAGAGAGTTTCGCCCCAATGAATTGGAGCTGTGGAAAAAGAGAGGCACACAGGAGATGATGGAGAGGTGGTCGCGAGAACTACTAGAGCCGACGGCTGGACATCGGGCTATTGCCGGCATCCAGCCGTCGCTCAGGAAATGGGTCGAGCGCAAATCGGGCTCCCTATCCTACCACCTAACGCAGGTGCTATCGGGACACGGGTGCTTCGACGGAGTACCTGCATACTATTGTGTGCAGGGAGTCGAGCCGTGTTGCCGGTCGTGTGACTGGGGGGTGGATGACACCGCCCAGCACACGTTAGAAGAGTGTCCGGCGTGGACCGTGGAGAGGCTGCGGCTTATTGCCGTAGTTGGGACGGACCTAACATTGCCCGAGACCATCCGGGCAATGTTGAGCGAACAGCGCGTGCGTGGGCGGCGGTCTCGGAATTCTGCGAGACCGTCGTGTCCTCTGGCAAAAGGGAGGCTCAGCGCCTCAGAACCGACGATCCGTTGGCGGAGGCGTCGAGGCGTAGGAGGATGGGGCAGCGTAGGTGGTTGCACCAAGCTGCGATGCCGTAGTGGGTGGCCTGCGGACGAATGTCGCTGGGGCGACAGACGTCCGCATTGCACAGGCCCCCACCGCGAGGATGAGAGCGAGCCTTATGGGTTTCTGCTCGCTCTCATGCCCAACAGGGCGAGGAGGGTCTGCGTCCGTTCTTGACGCAGACAACGCTGCGACGGCCAGACGGGGTCAAGTGCTCAGCACGAATGCCCCCGGCCGTCGCCCGGCGTAGAGACGAAACCTGGTGGAGTTTTGGTGAGTAGGAGTCTCACATAACCCCGGCAGCCCCAGCTCCGGGGTATCCATGAGGATTTCTCCACCTTAAAAAAAAAAAAAAAAAAACCTAACCTAACCTAACCTAACCTAACCTAACCCAGCAAAGTCGCATCTCTGGGGTGCAAGGCGGTCACCTTCCTCGTGTGTGGTGCACTCCTGGAAACGGCGTCGGCGCCCGCTCTGCAGGAATAGTCGCCGACGACTTGCCATAACGACTGCCAGGGGTATGGGGGGTTCTTCAGGGGAAAATGGGGAGGAAGAAAACCTCGGTAAAAATCACCCCAATCCCAAGCGCGTCCCTGCGCCGATGGGGATGAATGGCCGGAGGGTGTCCGGTCATTAGCGGAGGGGACCTCACCCTAAAAAAAGGACAAAAGAATAATGGCAAAGTTATAAAAGCGTACATATACCCAGGAGGGTACCGGCCCAGCCGGAGAATCCCTCACGGGGCCCACGGGCCCCGCCCGCCCCACCGAATCTGGAGGGGGCAAACCCTGCCATTCGGTCGCTCGCGCGCGGCCCTCGAGCTAGGGGCTATAGCTCCGGGGGTGCGGAGGCGGCATCCGCTCAGACCACACCAACGGAGGGAAGATCAGCCTCCCGTCGGAGACCACACCACCGACTCGGATGCCAAGGAGGGACGCGGGCGGTTACCCCGCAAGCGTTCCAGGATGAGGACGAGCGACGGGGATTCTGACTCCAGTGTGGCGACAGAAGTAGAAATCCCGAAGCAGAAAAGGGGCCGCGGAAGACCTCCGACCACTGGGCCAGTACGTCGGCTTCCTAAGGCTAGCAAGAGCTGGCCAAGACAAAGAAGGCCGCGGAGTACGAAGAGGCAGTGAGGGAGTTGGAGAAGCGGGCTTATAAAACGCGAGTTGCGGTGGTCCAAAGCAAACGGATTGGAGTGTTCGCAAGCAACAACTCCCGATCACCGAGGCGACGACGGCGGAGCTGCACAAACGCCATCGAGGTGGAGTGTGGTTTCATCGCGGGAGGCGGCGGCGTGAAGTCGTCGCACCTCGGGCGCTGGCCAAGTAATCAAGGCCTTCAAACAGAGCGCGTGGCTGCTATGGAAAAGAAAGGGCGGCTGAAAGTTAGCCTCGTTATCATCGACCGAGGAGTCAAGGCGTGTTCCCGAAAGAGAACGCGCGGCCTCAGGGGAGGTGGCGGAAACTGCGCCAAGAAATTGCGCAGCTCCGGGCGGAAGTGCGGGCGTCAATCCCTGCCGCACCACCGACCCCCATGGAGACAGCGGTTCCGGGCGCAAGGTCGGCTCCACCGGCTGACAGGGAAGAGTGGATGCGGGCGGCCATGCTGCAAATAGGCAACATGGTGAACGCCCGTATCGAGTCTTTGAGGGCGAGACTCAGCTTGCCTCCCGAGCGATGCAGTCTGCCGTTGGCCGCCGATGCCAAGGCGGGTAAAAGCAGCAGCCAAACAACCCACGACATCAAGTGGAGAGCTGCGGCCCCAAGAAGGGTGCCGAAAAGTCGAGCGCTGCAACACCCTCAGCCGCAATTGTAGGGGAAGAGGCCTGGACCCCGGTCACCGGCAATAAAAGGCGTGTTAAGAAGAGTGTCAGCAAACCGGCAGTCCCAGCCGCTGCTGCCGAAAAACGAGGGGAAAGCCGAAGGGGCCCAAGAAGTCATAGAAGCCTAAGGCCAAGCGCAGGGCAAAACCACCGCGTACCAGGCGGTCGTGGCCAGCCGCTGCCGGAGGAAAAGGGCAGATTCTACGCCAGCATCCTCAAGAACGTGCGGGACCGGGTGAACCTGTCCGGAACTCGGTATTGAGGGCGGGGTTCAAGTTCCGCACGACGGCGACCGGCGCGCGCGGCTGTTAGGGAAATGCCCGCTGCTGTGAGCGCCGAGAAGGCGGGACCAGGTTAGCGGCGCACATTAAGAGCGTCATTCCGGGAAACAATGAGAGCCGTCCGGCCACATAAGTCGAGTAGATCGTCCGGACTCACCGGTCTGGACGACTCCATCATCGGCGAGGATGTGCTCAGGGCGCTGGCGGCAAAGGAGCCTGCCCCCAAGCCATATTATGTGGGCGACATTAAGATCGGTCCTGGGGTATTGGGGGCGGCTTGGGCCCTAAATACCGATGGCGCGTGCCAAGGCCTTAACAGCGGGCCGTCTGCCGATTGGGTGGAGCCTGCGCAGGTCAAGCTGCTGGAGCCCCCGCCCTCTGCTGCTTTAGGTGCCTGCAGCTGGGGCACACCAAGGCGGCGTGTAAGGCTTCGGAGGACTGCGGAGCGCATGCTACCGCTGCGGGAAGGACGGCCAAAGCGGGAGCCTGCTCAGAGGCACCGCATTGCGGTGGTGTGACGCGGCGGGCAAGCCTGCTAACCATGCGGTGGGGGGCAAGGGTGCTTGCCTCCCGACGGCAGAGAGGGAAAAAGAGGTGTTGGGCCGAAGGCGGTTCCGGTGGCTGAGCGGGCGTCCCGCGAGGAACCAATGGGTAGTAGAAATGCCTCAACGCGGCCCGCCCAGTTCTCCTCCAGGCGAACGTAAACCGCTGCGCTGCTGCTCAGGACCTCTCCGCAGCACATGGCGGAGTGGCGGTTGGGGGGTGGCACTCGTGGCGGAACCCCACACGGTTCCAGACCGCCACAATTGGCTTGCAGACCGGACGGGCACAGTGGCCGTGGTCGGAGCGTGGTCCTCGAACACCCCAATCGTCTTGCGCGAAAGGGGAGACGGCTTCATTGTTGCGGTGGGTGGGGAGAGTACGTTCTCGTAGGAGTGGTTTCTCTCCAATAAGACCCCTCGCCGAATTTGAGGCCTTCTTGTGGAGCTGGGCGGTGTGGTCCCGACGGGCCGCGCCGTTACAGCAAGTGGTCGTCGCCGGGGATCAACAGCTGGAGCCCTCCGGACCTGGGGGGATCCTCGGCGACGGGACCCACGTGGCAGTGAAGTGGCATTGGGCTGCCCTCACATAATCTTTCTCTGCTCAACTGGAGGCAGGGTGCCGACTTGCGTCCGTCCGTGGTGTAGCCCATAGTAGACCTCTCCTTTTGGTGACCTCCTCCCTTGCGACGGCCAGACGAGTGCACGACTGGCAGTGGTACTGGAGGAGACGGAGACGCTGTCGGATCACCAGTACATCCGACTTCTCCATCTACGGCGTCTCCGTTTTCAGGTGATGGTGGCTCAGCCCCCAGTCTTTCCCAAGTGTTGGGCAATCACGCGGCTTAACAAAGAGATACAGCCACAGAAGCCGCGATTGTACAGGCTTGGGAGGCCGACTCGGCTCCCAGAGCAGGTGCCGCACAGGCTCTGATGGTTCCGCGAGGCACTGGCTCGCATATGCGATGCCTCGATGCCTCGCGCCAGGCGCCCTCCGGCCAAACACGGCTAAGTGTATTGGTGGTCAGAAGAGATTGCCGCACTCCGCGCAGCGTGTAAGCGCGCCAAGAAATCGGTGGCGCGATACCGGCGCAGAAGGGTTCCAGATGGTGGACGATGAGCGGCGGCTCATTGATAGCTTATAAGGCCGCCAAACAACATCTGCAGGCGGGCCATAAGAGCAGCGAAGCGGCGCTCGTGGGAGGAGCTACTGAGGGGGCTCAGTAGGGACCCGTGGGGATTTACGACCGTACCGCGCGATTCCGCAGTCGCCTGCGCAGTTACGGCGTCCCGGTCACGGAAACCCTGACCCTCAGCAGCCGTAGGAGACGGTGGTTGCGGCTTACTTTCCAGCGCAGGACGAAGGAACGATCCTACTTTGATGCCAGCGGGTCGACGGCCGAAGACGACTCCTGAGGCTCCCGCCAGTTCCCGACGGAGAGTTTGCGGGCATAATCGAAAGGCTTCGGCTAAGAAGATCGCCCCCTCGGACCCGACGAACGATGCCCGGCAATAGTTTCTGGCGTTGGAGACTGCGTTGGAGACGCCATACCGGGCGCTCGCTCGGACACCAGCCTCCGAACGGCAGAGTGCCCGTCAACCTCGGAAGCAGGGCAGGCTGGTGCTTGCCAGGAAGAAGGGCCGCACGGACAATTCGTCATTGAGCCCGGCCCATAGTGCTGCTGGACGAGGCGGGGAAGTGCTTTGAGAGGGTGGTCGCTTCCCGCATAGTTGAACACCTGCGCACTATGGGTCCGGATTTGGCGGATTGTCAATACGGATTCAGAGAGGGCCGCTCTACCATCGATGCAATCATGTGCGTCAAGCGCCCTCTGCCGAGTCGTGATCTCCCGGGTGACACAGCAGTGGCGGTGTCTTTGTGGACATCGCCACGCATTCAACACGCTCCCCGTTCTGCGCATCCTGACGGACTAGTGTTCCACAGGCGTCAGCGTATCTGCAGCGTTCTAGTTGCGGACTATCTGCGGGAGCGTGTTGTCCTATATCAAAATAGGCGGTGTCCTTATCAGGCATCCAGTGAAGTCAGGGAGTTCCACAGGGGTCGGTTCTCCTGGTCCCGCTCCTGTGGAACATCGTGGTTATGATGTGGTGCTTCGTGGTGTACTCCTTCGCGGCTAGCTCTTTACCTGGTGTGCTACTGCCGACGATCACTCTGGTAGCGGTTGCCCGCGGAGACCATTCATTCGATGTGGCGATTCTGGCCACCGCTGGAACAGCTCAGGTGGTGGCCAGAATCAGAAGGTGTTAGGTCAGCGTGGCGCTGGATAAACCATGCGCGTGTAAGCCACGGGCCGCGCAGGAGGCCTCCCTCAACCCCTAACATCACGGTTGGGGGTACAGATCGCAGTGGGTCCACAATCCTTCAAATACCTGGGCCCCACAATAGACAGCCGGTGGGAGTTTTGGGGAGCATTTTCGGCGGATGGGACCTGGGTTGGTGTTAGAACCGCCGCGGCGGGTCTCGCCCGTCTGCTCCCCAACGTCGGTGGACCTGGGTCGACGCCGGCGCCTGTACGCCGCTGGCGTGGTGGCGTCGATGGCGCTGTATGGCGCACCAGTGTGGGTCGGTGCCCTGAACGCCAGTAACAGGGCTCTGCTGAGGCGCCCTCAGCGAGTCATGGCGATCAGGGCAATCCGCGGTACCGCACCATCGCTCGAGGCAGCGCAGCCCCAGCAGGCACCTCCCTTGGGGGAGCTTCAGGCGGAACTCTCCGCCTCATTGTACAGAAAGAGGTGTGAGGCGCGCAGCGCCGGAAGAGGGTTCCGCCCCAGTGACCTGGAGCGGTGGAGGAGGAGGGGCACAGAAGAGCTGCCGACAGAGTGGTCGCAGCGTTGCCGCTTGAGCCGACGGCTGGACATTGGGCGATTGCCGGCATCCAGCCGTCGCTCCGGAAATGGGTCGAGCGAAAATGGGGCTCCCCTCGACGTTCCACCTCGACGCAAGTGCTATCAGGACACGGGGTGCTTTCGATTAGGTACCTGCACACCACAGTGCAGGGAGTCGGAGCCCCGTGTGCCGCTCGTGTGACTGGGGTGTGGAGGACACCGCCCAACATACACCACCAGAAGAGTGTCCGGCATGGGACGGTTGATAGGTTACGCCTAATCGCTGTCGTGTTGGCATTGGACCTTCACATTGCCCTCGGAGACCATCCGGGCAATGTTGAGCAGCAGGCGTGAGGTGGACGGCGGTCTCGGAGTTTTGCGAGGCCGTCATGTCTCGGAAAGGGAGGCCCAACGCCTTAGGAGACGACGATCTCGGCGGAGGCGTCGCGGCGTTGGAGGACGGGGCAGCGTAGGAGGTGGTGGCAACCGAGCTGCGCTGCCGTAGTAGGCCTGCAGGACGAATGTGTCACCGCTGGGGCGACAGGAGTCCGCATTGCACAGGCTCTGCGAGGAGATGAGAGCGAGCCTTATGGCGGGCTTTCTGCTCGCTCATGCCCAACAGGGCGAGGAGGGTCTGCGTCCACTTTAATGCAGATTAAACGCCAGACGGTCAGACGGGGCCAGGTGCCCAGCACAATGCGCCCTGCCGCCGCCCGGCGTAGAGATGAAACCTGGTGGAGTTTAGTGAGTAGAGTTCACATAAACCCCGGCAGCCCCAGCCTGGGGTATCCATGAGGATTTCTCCTCCACCTTAAAAAAAAAAAAAAAAAAAAAAACCCAGTCGCATTCTCACCGCCGACCGAGCGCCAGCGCTTCTAAGTCGCTCCGTAGTACAAAAATCAAATAAATAGTATTTTTTCGCGCTAAAATCGTAAAAATCACACAGTTTGTGCGCGCTGTGACACTGAACCTAACAGTGAAAAAATTTTCGCGAAAAGTGAAAAACTGAGTGTTTTATTAAGGAAAAACCTGAGGTAAACAATCGTCGAAACACAAACCCGCGTGCGCCGTCTGTTTTTCAGCGGTGACCTACGGGTTTTTTAGTGTCAGTGTGTGCGTTGTGTCATCCCCTATCATAGTGCAAAAATTTGGATTTTTTGGACAACCCCACAGTGAGTAATAAAATTTTTTCTAAAGTCAATAGTGCCATAGTGAATTTCAAAATTAAAGTTAGAAACCTGTGTTATATATCAAAAGTTGCGTCTTGACGAGACCTATCCAAATCTGTATAGATCTCAAAAATCGGTTCATAATTAAAGAAGTTATAATCAAAAATATAAAAGTGACACGCGGTCGAAATCTATCAACCACGCTAGCAGGAAAACTAAAGCGACGACCCCTTTTCGCCGGGAATCTAGTTTTTGTGCGCGTCTTTACCCCCTGCAAAAATTGGATTTTTCCGGCAAGGAAAACTGGGGCCCGTTTCCGAAATAAAACATCGATTTGGTGGCGGTCTCAAGCGGCGAGAAACCGCACCAAAAATTAAGTAAAAGAGGCGTTGGTGGAGCAGCGGCGCCTAGCGGCAAGCAGCCAAAACAAGAGATCAGCTAAGTTTTAAGATTAATTTATTAGTTTAATTCACAATAATAATAACAAATTTCAAATAATCTTTCTCATGTAATAATCTATTATTAAATTAACATTTTATATTAAACTTTTAAAAAATTAAGAAGTGTAGAAACTGTTAGTAGTATTGTTACAAACACATATCTCCTAAACTAATTAAATAAAAACTTGAAATTTGTATAGACTGTATTTATATATATACGATAATTAATTTAAAGTAGTATTAAAGATAAACCCGTAATTTAATAGGATTAAATCAATATAAATATAAAAGAATTGTAAACTTAACTTAACTTAAATCCTACTATTGTGGGCGGAGCCTACATAGCGTTGGTAGGTTTTATGTGAGAGAAACTAGCGGTAAAAAGCCGAACTATATTGTCAAACAGTAAATTTATCATTTTATTTGATATTATATAATAATTTATAAAAAGTAGATTCCATATAGATTGTACTTACATAATTACTTCTGTTTAGAGTACTATAAGATAAATCAGGGCCCTTATTTTAAAATTCAAAACATAACCTTAATTTAAATTCAACCACGTTGTGGGCGGAGCCTATATAGCGTTGGTAGAAATTATAAAGAGAACCTAGCGGCAAAAAGCCGAACTTTATAGTAAAACTTTAAAATTCCATTATATTATTGATATCATAATATTATTAACTCTGTATAATTTGCAATTATATATAACCTTTATTTAACTCTTATTATAGAACAAATTAGACAAATAACTTAAAATTAGTATTAATTTAAATTTAAATAAACCACGCTTGTGGGCGGGGCTTATGAAGTAATGGTAGAAATCTAAACAGCGACCTCAGCGGCAAATAGCCAAACTAATAATAATAAAAATTTACTTAAATTTAATTTTGAAGAATTATCATAAAACACTAAACTTAAACAAATACTAAACTACTACATACAGCTCATCTACACTCCTAATTTCTCCCTATAATTAGATTTGTATAATAGCTACACTCAAAATCTCGTAAAACCCATTAAAGAAATATCGAGTTCTGGAACTTTCCATTACGAATTGATATCGCCCTCTGGCGGTAAAAAGTTTCAAATAAAAACACGTTGTTATTATATATTTCACTAAAGTAATAGTTATATATACGTATATAAGTAAACATTATACATATAAGAATAATACTTTATAACTTAATTACAATATATATATATATATATATACAATAGTTTAAAAATAATTATAATCTTATATTCTATATATTTATTATTATAGGTTATAACAATAGCGTCCTCTAGTGGCAAATAGACATTTTATATATTATTTTCAAACCTTAAAATTTAAAACTAAGTTCTGGAACTTTCTAGATTCATAATCGATATCGCCCTCTGGCGGTAAGAAGTTACACTTTTTCTTATTATTGAAAATATTAGTAATATATATGTATATAAGTAAATAGATATATAAAATACTTAACTATTTATTGTAATTACAATATAAATATATGTAATTATTAATATAAAACATACAAAATAATATTATTTTATTTATTTTATTTATTATAAAATACTATAACAGCGCCATCTAGCGATATATAGATACAAACTTGGCAGCGCCCACTAGGGACAAATAGTTTAAATTAAATATTATAATATATATTTATTATAAGTAATTAGACATATATATAATAAACATAACAATTATAAAACACACAATATATTCGGTATAATATTAAATTGTATTTATTGGTAAAATTATACATTAAAATATAAAGTAAACATATATATAAATAATATTTATTTATTATAAAAATATAATAATTGCGCCATCTAACGACTAATAGATACAAACATTAAAGCGCCCACTAGGGACAAATAGGTTAAATAGAAAATATTAAAATATATATTTATTACAAAACTTAGATATATATAATAAACATAACAATTATAAAACACATAATAAAATCTGGTATAGTATTAAATTGTATTTATTGATTAAAATATAAAGTAAACATATATATAAATAATATTTATTTTATTATAAAAATACAATAATTGCGCCATCTAGTGTCAAATATATATATACAAAATTAAAAAGCGCCCACTAGGGACAAATAGGTTAAATAGACTATACTAAAATATATACTTATTATAAATATTTAGGCATATATATATAAAATAAACATAATAATTAAAACACACAAAATAGTTGGTATAATATTAAATTGTATTTATTGATTAAAATATAAAGTAAACATATATATAAATAATATTTATTTTATTATAAAAATACAATAATTGCGCCATCTAGTGACAAACATATATACAAAATTAAAAAGCGCCCACTAGGGACAAATAGGTTAAATAGACCAAATATTAAAATATATATTTATTATAAATATTTAGGTATATATATGAAATAAACATAATAATTAAAACACACAAAGTAGTTAATTGTATTTATCGGTATAATTATATATTAAAACATAAAATAGACATATATATAAATAATAATTATTTATCATAAGAATATAATATTTGCGCCATCTAGCGACAAATAAATACAACATTAAAGCGCCCACTAGGGACAAATAGGTTAAATAGACCAAATATTAAATATATATACTTATTAAAATAAATAGGAATATATATAATAAACAGAATAATTATAAAACACACAACAATAGTTGGAATAATATTAATTGTATTTATTGTTATCAATATATATTAGAATTTAATTATAATTAATATATCATATATATATATAAAATATTCATAAATAGGGCCACCTAGTGACGGAAAGTAACGCCAGGACTTTAATATTAAGAGTAAACCGCAGAGGGCGGTTTGTGCGCTACGGCCACCCATCTTATCTTTTTCCGGTGCAGCAGGCGCATGTTGTATTGACAACTAAGCGCTTTGCGCACTGGATGGTAATTACGGGGGGCCTGAGGGCATAGGCCATTCCTGCGAATTAAATTAAGACACAGGGTCGTTAAGGCTGCGAAGTAGACGGCTAATCGATAAGATTGCCATATAATATAGTTTTAAGTTTAAATGTATTATTGACTTTTTATATTTATAAAAAATTCTTAGACAAGGCAGACCAGCTATTGCTGCCTGCATTTAAATATAATTATTTGACTTTAATATCGTATAATTTAATTAAAATATATAAAACAGTAAATTGTCTGTTATCTCAGTGGAAATTAAAACAATAAAAATTTTAAATATCTTATTATATACAATTTCATTATTTAATTAAAATACTATTAAAAACAAAAAATTGAAAATATTATTTAACTAAGAAATTTACATTAAAAAATTTTAACTATAAATTTATCTATTACTTTATTGCATTTAATTTATTATTAATAATTTAGATTTCATAATCCACAACCGTTGCGGGCAATTTACACCCGTTTCGGAGAAATAACAGGCATATTGCTGTCGGGACCTTTTACATCCCTTGTCTGTGAGACTTCAAAATGGCCAGCCCAAAGACTGAAGCGACCATATCAAAAACTAAATCCGCCGCTGGTGCTATCGACTCAAAAAACTGGCTCGACAAAGCGAGTTCCTACAGCGCGAAGGCCAAACAAGCGTTAGGTGAGGCCCGTAACTTAAAAACGGAGCTAAAAACCACAGCCTTCGCGATGCTAGACAAGCTAGTCGGGCTAGTCGAACACATCGAAAATGAGTACAAGAAGACATCCAGGTCTTCTGCTAGGAAAGCGGACGCCGATGGAGTGACGCGGGTCCCGGACGAGAGCGGGTCGGAACTTAGGCTCCTCTCCGCTCTGGTCGCGGACCTGCGTCAGGACATCGTAAAGTCCCATGAAACGAACCAAATGATAGTCAGTGGATTAAATAGCACCATAGAAATGCAACGGCAAGGTCAAAATCTGGTTGAGACGGTTGCAGCGTGGGCCGCTATGGTCGAAGGGCATGCTAAGCAAGCAAAAATTGCCAACGACGAGCTGGCTAATAATGTGCTGGAGTGGAAGAACCAGACGGGGAGACTCTGCGAGACGATATCGGAGTTGAGGGACAATACCCCAACATACGCCGAGACCGTCGCGCAGGGATCCCCACCCGCTCCCGCACCACAGCCGACACTAACATCTGTCACGCTGCCCCCGCGGACCTATTCTGTAATCGTCTCAGCCACTTCCGGCATTGATACTAGTAGTGAAGTGGTGGATAAAATTAGGACCAGCATAAATGCAAGGAAAAATGGTATACAGGTGGAGCGACTGAGGAAGGTAAAGGAGGGGAAGGTGGTCCTAAGCTGCGCCTCTGAACAAGAGCTTGGGAGAGCAAAAGAGCTGCTCACAAAAGATGAGCAGTTGCGAGTCGAACCCGCGACAAATAAAAAGCCACTCGTCATACTGAGAAATGTTCTCAGTTATAACTCTGATGACGATATAAAGTCGGCTCTCCCGGAGCAAAATAAGAACCTGTTCAGGGACCTGTCGGCGGACGAGGCTGACATCGAGGTGAGGTACCGGAGGAGGGCGAGGAACCAGTTAGAGTCCCACGTCGTCCTCCGGGTCTCCCCTACGCTGTGGCAGAGGCTTACGTCCGCCGGCAGGGTTTATATTGACCTCCAACGGGTCAAAGTGGAGGATCAGTCCCCCCTCGTGCAGTGCTCCAGGTGCCTCGCGTTCGGCCACGGTAGGAGGCTCTGCCAAGAAAGTGCGGACCTCTGCAATCATTGCGGAGGCGAGCACCGAAAAGCAGAGTGTCCCCAGGTCTCGGCAGGACGTGGGCCCGCCTGCAGGAACTGCACGAAGGAGGGACTGCCAAAGACGGAACATGCAGCATTTAGCGAGGAATGCCCCATCAGGGCAAAGTGGGACGCACTGGCGCGATCCTCAGTCGCGTACTGCTAAAGTTAGACAAATTAAAAGGATTGTAAACATGTTAGTTATTATATACTATATCTTATATATATATACTATTTTAAGTTTATATCTAATTATATATGTAATTCTATATTCATTTTACAATTATAAATTATATGTATTAGATATATATAGGTTTTACATTTTAGTTATTATATATTACATTTCACTATACATATATACTATTTTCATTATATATCAAACTATATATGTAACTCTATACTCATTTTATAATTATAAATTATATGTATTAGACATATATAGATTTTACACGTTAGTTATTATATATTATACATCATTACATATATATATTATTTCTGTTCTATATCACTTTATATATGTAATTTTATACTCATTCTATAAATATATATTATATGTATTAGATGTATATAGGTTTTACATTTTAGTTATTATATATTACTTTTCACTATATATATATATTAATTTTGTTTTATATCACTTTATATATGTAATTCTATACTCATTCGATAAATATATATTATATGTATTATATTTATATAGGCTTTATGTAGTGCTAGAAAGCCGCATTGCGCCCATATATGTATCAAAAGTATCACATCACCCAGTCTCACCCTATTAACCACATCACCCATATCACATACATCACTCACATTACTTACACTACTTACATTAATTACTTCTCCATATTCATCCTTAACATCAGCTCGAGTCTGGCTAATTGTTGACGGTCGGTATACATTTCGTTTTTAATATTAAAAAAGAGAGTATACGAGAAACAAAACTCGAGTAGAAAGTAAGACGCTGAAACTGTCACTAATTGATATGTAATTATGTGCAGCAAATTTCATAGAAATTAAGTACAATTGTAAATTTAAAAACATTGTGTCATGAAAATAACGAAAGACAAAACGAAAGACAGAACAAAAGTCTGAAAAGTCTGACTATCATATCTGAGAAGCGCAATATTTGGCGAATGGCATAATTGGTATTATATAAATTGTTACTATTATCTTATTGTATAACTGTTACTCTACTTGTATCTTCTTAATATTATTCTTACATATATCGTATCATTATTTAGTGTATTTTAAGTCTTATTGAATTGTATTAGTTTTAGATGTTATTGAAATTACATGTTACATAATTGTATCAAATTATCATATATGTTATATTATTACAATGTCAAGATTATTATACTTAATATTTCAATAGAAAATATTTTGCTACAGTATTACATGCAATGTATAACAACATGTATAAAAATTAGTCAAATTAAAAGCAATCTACAATATTTGTAAAATTACCACAAAAGCTAAAAGCAAAACAACCTGTATAAAACTTGATAGAAAAGATAATGTTATAAAATATCACAAATCAAATGTAATTAATCATATGAATACAAAAAAGGGCCCTGATAACGTTAGGGGAGATCTCACACAAACCAATATAAAAAAAAAAAAAAACCCAACCTAACCTAACCTAACCTAACCTAACCTAACCCAACCTAACCTAACCTAACCTAACCCAACCTAACCTAACCTAACCTAACCTAACCTAACCCAACCTAACCTAACCTAACCCAACCTAACCTAACCTAACCTAACCCAACCTAACCTAACCTAACCTAACCTAACCCAATCCCAACCCAACCTAACCTAACCTAACCTAACCTAACCTAACCCAACCTAACCTAACCTAACCTAACTCAACCTAACCTAACCTAACCTAACCTAACCTAACCTAACCCAATCCCAACCTAACCTAACCTAACCTAACCTAACCTAACCTAACCTAACCTAACCTAACCCAACCTAACCTAACCTAACCTAACCTAACCTAACCTAACTAACCTAACCTAACCTAACCTAACCTAACCTAACCTAACCTAACCCAACCTAACCCAACCTAACCTAACCTAACCTAACCCAACCTAACCCAACCTAACCTAACTCCAACCTAACCTAACCTAACCTAACCTAACCCAACCTAACCTAACCTAACCTAACCTAACCTAACCTAACCCAACCTAACCTAACCTAACCTAACCTAACCTAACCTAACCTAACCTAACCTAACCTAACCCAACCTAACCTAACCTAACCTAACCCAACCTAACCTAACCTAACCCAACCCAACCCAACCTAACCTAACCTAACCTAACCCAACCCAACCTAACCCAACCTAACCTAACCTAACCTAACCTAACCCAACCTAACCTAACCTAACCTAACCTAACCTAACCCAACCTAACCTAACCTAACCTAACCTAACCTAACCTAACCCAACCTAACCTAACCTAACCTAACCTAACCTAACCTAACCCAACCTAACCTAACCTAACCTAACCTAACCTAACCCAACCTAACCTAACCCAACCTAACCTAACCTAACCTAACCTAACCCAACCCAACCTAACCTAACCTAACCTAACCTAACCTAACCTAACCTAACCTAACCTAACCTAACCTAACCTAACCCAACCTAACCTAACCTAACCTAACCTAACCTAACCAACCTAACCTAACCTAACCCAACCTAACCCAACCCAACCTAACCTAACCTAACCTAACCTAACTCTAACCTAACCCAATCCCAACCTAACCTAACCTAACCTAACCTAACCTAACCTAACCTAACCCAACCTAACCTAACCTAACCTAACCTAACCTAACCCAACCTAACCCAACCCCAATCCCAACCTAACCTAACCTAACCTAACCTAACCTAACCCAACCTAACCTAACCCAACCTAACCTAACCTAACCTAACCTAACCTAACCTAACCTAACCTAACCTAACCTAACCCAACCTAACCCAACCTAACCCAACCTAACCTAACCTAACCCAACCCAACCTAACCTAACCTAACCTAACCTAACCTAACCTAACCCAACCTAACCTAACCTAACCTAACCTAACCCAACCTAACCCAACCTAACCTAACCTAACCTAACCTAACCTAACCTAACCTAACCTAACCCAACCCAACCTAACCTAACCTAACCTAACCTAACCTAACCTAACCTAACCTAACCTAACCTAACCTAACCCAACCTAACCTAACCTAACCTAACCTAACCTAACCCAACCTAACCTAACTCCAATCCCAACCTAACCTAACCTAACCCAATCCCAACCTAACCTAACCTAACCTAACCTAACCCAACCTAACCTAACCTAACCTAACCCAACCTAACCTAACCTAACCTAACCTAACCTAACCTAACCTAACCCAACCTAACCTAACCTAACCTAACCTAACCCAATAACCTAACCTAACCTAACCTAACCCAACCTAACCTAACCTAACCCAATCCCAACCTAACCTAACCTAACCTAACCTAACCTAACCTAACCTAACCTAACCTAACCTAACCTAACCTAACCTAACCTAACCCAACCTAACCTAACCTAACCTAACCTAACCCAACCTAACCCAACCTAACCCAACCTAACCCAACCTAACCTAACCCAATCCCAACCTAACCTAACCCAACCCAACCTAACCTAACTCCAACCTAACCTAACCTAACCTAACCTAACCTAACCTAACCTAACCTAACCTAACCCAACCTAACCCAACCCAACCTAACCTAACCTAACCTAACCTAACCTAACCTAACCTAACCTAACCCAACCTAACCTAACCTAACCTAACCTAACCCAACCTAACCTAACCTAACCTAACCCAACCTAACCTAACCCAACCTAACCTAACCTAACCTAACCTAACCTAACCTAACCTAACCTAACCCAACCTAACCCAACCTAACCTAACCTAACCTAACCTAACCCAACCTAACCTAACCTAACCTAACCTAACCCAACCTAACCTAACCTAACCTAACCTAACCTAACCTAACCTAACCTAACCTAACCTAACCTAACCTAACCTAACCTAACCTAACCTAACCTAACCTAACCTTTTTTTTTTTTTTTTTTACTTGGAGAAATGCAGTTACGCACTCGAGCGCCGGGACGGGTGCAATGGCGCAGGAGGTGTGTGGACTCGGAGCCGAGCTCCCTACCCACTAAAACTCCAAGGTCCCATCTAGCGCCATAGTGGGACGTCGCGGGGTCGCCGAAGCATACAACCGCGACGCCTCCGGCGCTTGCCCCGAGGGGCTTCACCGGTGGCGGCAACCTACTGCCGCCATATATACATAATAATACATACTAGTACTTACATAAAAATATAGAACTCCGCGCGCGAACGCGCCAGGCCTTTCGGCCTTCACCTTGGGCGGCACTATACTGCCGCCATATATACATACTAATACATACTATACATATATAAAATACTCCACGGCGCTTTCGCGCCCCTCCGACCGGGACCGGAAGGCCCCGGCAAACCCAACCAAGGGAGCCCTGGGTCCTAGGGCTCCCCCGCCGAGACTAACTTTTTAATGAGGTTGTTTTCCTCTACGACCGACCGCCGTTATTTTTTAAAGAGGTTTTCTTCCTCTACCGCCTGACCGAGGCTGAAGGCCCCGGTCAAACACACCTCCGGTGTCGCAGGAGCCGCTCGCAGTCCATTCTGATAAGCAGAAAAGTACCGGAGCGACCCATACGACACCACCCTCCTAGGCGCGGTCTAGCGTAAAACGCCCCACGCCCGAACCGTCCGACCTCAGTTAAGCTTCACTGGCAGTCGAAGGTGCCACCTGCACAATCGACTCCCGGCTACTGAGCCCCCGGCACGACAAGCCCAGGGTACCGCAGAGTTTGACCTCTGCGGTTGGTGGGGAACCTAACCTAACCTAACCTAACCTAACCTAACCTAACCTAACCTAACCTAACCTAACCTAACCTAACCTAACCTAACCTAACCTAACCCAACCTAACCTAACCTAACCTAACCTAACCTAACCTAACCTAACCTAACCTAACCTAACCTAACCTAACCTAACCTAACCTAACCTAACCTAACCTAACCTAACCTAACCTAACCTGGGGTGCAAGGCGGTCACCTCCTCGTGGTGCACCCTGGAAACGGCGTCGGCGCCCGCTCTGCGGAATAGTCGCCGACGACGGCTAACGACTGCCAGGGTATGGGGGTTCTTCAGGGAAATGGGGAGGAAGAAAACCTCGGTAAAAATCACCCTAATCCCAAGGTCTCCCGCGCCGATGGGATGAATGGCCGGAGGGTGTCCGGTCATTAGCGGAGGGGACCTCACCCTATAAAAAAGGAAAGAAAAACAAAATGGCAAGTGTTAATAACAATCGACTACTCCAGGAGGGTACCGGCCTAGCCGGAGAATCCCTCACGGGGCCTTCGGGCCTCGTCTGCCCCATCGAATCTGGAGGGGGCAAACTCTGCCATTCGGTCGCTCGCAAGGGTGGCCTGAGCCAGGGGCTACAGTTCCGGGGTGCGGAGGCGGTATCCGCCCAGACCGCACCATCGGTGGTTGAGGACAGGTCCTTTCTTTCAGAGACGACCACGGACTCCGAGGCGACGACGGGAAGCAAGCGAGGTCCTCGTAAGCGATCCCGTTCCGGATTGAGAAACTGCGACGGGGACTCCGACTCCAGCGTGGAGACGGAAGTCGAGGTCCCCAAGCAAAAACGAGGCCGGGGAAGGCCTCCTACAACGGGAAAGTGGGTCGGGTTCCTGAAGGCGAAAACGGATCTAGCCAAGGCTAAGAAAGATGCCGAGTATCAGGAAGCCGTACAAAATATGGAAGAGCGGGTGTATGTGACGCGAAAAGAGGTGGAGAAAAAGCGTGTTGCATGCCCCAACGACGAGAAGGCGATCACTGTCGCATCGGCGACTGAGCTGCACAACGCCATCGAGGCAGAGTGCAGCCTCATTGCGGAGGCTGCGGCGAAATCGTCGCACCTTAAAGGTCAAGTCATCAGGACCTTTAAGCAGAGCGTTGCCTCGATCAAGGAGCGGGCTGCTGAGCTGTCCTCGTTGACCACAACTGAGGAGACGAGGCGGCTCTTCAAAGAGAATGCGCGGCTCAGAGCGGAGGTGTCAGAGCTGCGCCAGGAGATAGCGCAACTCCGGACGGACCTATGGACCAGACCTGCTCCGATTGTACCACCGACTGAGAGACCTAGTCCAACGGCGATGGAAACAGAGGCCACTCCTAAGGTGCTTTCGGGCGAAGTGTCGGTCCCACCTGCGGATAAAGAAGAATGGATGCGGGCGGCCATGCTAGAGATAGGGAGAATGGTAAACGCCCGCATAGAATCACTGGAGGCCAGGCTTAACCTGCCTCCCGAGAGAGTGCGCCCACCGCTGGCCGCCGACAGTAAGGTGGTCAATACAACGGCCAGGCAGCCTACGCTGCAAAAGAAGAAGAAGTCTGCGGGCCCCCAGAACAAGGGTGTCCAAAGCGTGCCGGAGATGGTAGCACCTCCAGTCACGAACGCCGGTGATAGGGCCTGGACCCTGGTCACCGGCAAGAAAAATAAGAAGAAGTCGGCTTCTAAACCGACTACGCAGCCGCCACCCAAGGCCAAAAAGAGGAAAGGACATAAGAAGCCCAGGTCCAAGCGTGCCGTGAAGCCCCCGCGCACTCAAGCAGTGGTGATTGCCGCGCCACCGGAGGAGAAGCTTGACTACGCCGAGGTTCTCCGGAAGGTACGGAGTCAAGTGAACCTGTCCCAATTGGGCATTGAGGGCGGGTTCAAGTTCCGCGCGACGGCGACCGGCGCGCGGCTCCTGGAGATGCCAGCTGCCGTGACCGTGGAAAAGGCGGACCAGTTGGCGGCCCAAATAAAGATGGCCCTCCCGGAGACCATGAGAGTCGTCCGGCCACACAAGTCGGTGGACGTCCGGCTTTCCGGTCTGGACGACTCCATCACTGGGGAGGAGGTCCAAAAGGCGCTAGCTCTGAAGGGCGCTTGTCCTTCGGAGCAAGTAAAGGTTGGCACCATTAAAGTCGGCTCGGGCGGCATAGGATCAGTCTGGGCGAAAGTGCCGATGACTGCTGCCAAAACCTTAACAGAGGGACGTCTACTGATCGGGTGGAGCTCGGTGCAGGTCAAGCTGCTCGAGCCCTGCCTCTCCGGTGCTTTAGGTGCCTCCATCTGGGGCACACAAAAGCGACATGCACGGCAAAGGAAGACCGCAGCGATGCTTGTTATCGTTGCGGCAAGGCAGGACACATCGCGACGGCCTGCTCGCAGTCACTGCATTGTGTAGTGTGTGCTGCAGCTGGTAAACCAGCCAAGCATCGTGTGGGTGGCAAAGGATGCTTGCCCCCGACTCGGAGGAGAAAAGGAGTCCCTGGGCCGAAAACGGCTCCCGTGACTGAGCGGACGCCCCGCGAGGAACCGATGGCGGTAGAAAATGCCTAGCGCGGCCCGCTCAGTCATTCAGGCGAACCTAAACCGCTGCGCCGGTGCTCAAGATCTCCTCCTCCAGCACATGGCGGAGTGGCGGTTGGGTGTGGCAGTTGTGGCGGAACCCTACACGGTTCCAGACCGCCACAATTGGATTGCAGACCGGTCGGGCTTAGTGGCCGTGGTCGGAGCGTGGTCCGCAGAGACCCCGCTTGTCCTGCGCGAGCGTGGAGATGGCTTTGTGGTGGCGGGGTGGGGAGGGTACGCTCTTGTTGGAGTGTACTTCTCCCCAATAAGACCCTCGCCCACCCGAGGCCTTCTTAGCAGAACTCGGAGGCGCGGTCCAGCGCGCTGCTCCGCTGCAGGTTATCGTCGCCGGGGACTTTAATGCTAAGTCCTCTGCCTGGGGATCCCCGGTGACAGACCCACGCGGAAGTGAGGTGGAAGATTGGGCGGCATCTTTAAACCTGATGGTCCTCAATAGAGGTAGCGTGCCGACCTGCGTCCGTCCGCAGGGGGAGTCCATCGTGGACCTCACATTTGCGTCTCCTGCGACGGCAAGGCGGATACGAGACTGGCAGGTCTTGGCGGGGACGGAGACGCTTTCGGATCATCAATATATCCGATTCTCCATCTGCGGCGTCTCCGTCTCCAGTGGTGGTACTGCCCCCGTGTTCCCGCGATGGGCAATAACGCGGTTGAACAGGCAAGTAGCCGCTGAGGCTTCAGTAGTTCAGGCGTGGGAAGCCGACTCGGCGCCAGTACTGGCCGTGAGTGAAAGGGCCCTTTGGTTTCGCGAGGCACTGGCTCGCATCTGCGATGCCTCGATGCCTCGCGCCAGGCGACCTCCACCAGACACGGCCATGTACTGGTGGTCGCAGGAACTCGCCGCTCTCCGGGAAGCCTGCAAGAGGGCAAAGAAGTCGGTGGCTCGATACCGTCGAAGAAGAGTTCGGTTGGCGGAGGACGAGCGTAGGCTCGGCGATGTCTACAAGGCCGCCAAACAAGATCTTCAGGCGGCCATAAGAGCAGCAAAGAGACGCTCGTGGGAGGAGCTGTTGGAGGGGCTCAGTAGGGATCCGTGGGGGCGACCGTATCGCGCGATTCGCAATCGCCTGCGCAGTCACGGCGCCCCGATCACGGAAACCCTGGACCCCCAGCAGCTACAAAGGATGGTGGCGACGCTCTTCCCGGCCGAGGAGTCGGAGGCAGCCCCGCCAGCCCGTAGTATGGCTGCGGAAGAGGCCGGTGCCGAGGCACCGATAGTGTCGGACGTGGAGTTCCACACCCTACTAGAGAGGCTTCGCGGTAAGAAGACTGCCCCAGGGCCGGACGGCATACACGCTCGTGTGCTGGTGCTTGCGCTAGAGGCTGCGTTGGAGTCGCCATTCAGGGCGCTCCTTGACACCAGCCTCCGTACAGGGCAGTTCCCAGCATGCTGGAAGGAGGGCAGGCTGGTGCTTGCGAGGAAGAGTGGCCGGTCGGACGACTCGCCGTCGGCTTTCCGACCCATAGTGTTGCTGGACGAGGCGGGAAAGTGTTTCGAGCGAGTGGTGGCTTCCCGCATCTCGGAACACCTGCGCACTATGGGTCCACAACTGTCGGATTGCCAGTTCGGCTTTAGAGAGGGTCGTTCCACGGTGGACGCAATCATGCGTCTGGAGGGTCTTTGTTCCGAGTCGACCTCCCGTGGTGGCTCAGTCGTGGCGGTGTCGTTAGACATCGCCAATGCCTTCAACACGCTTCCGTTTTGGTGCATCCTGGAGGGACTGGAGTTCCACAGGGTGCCCAGGTATCTGCAGCGGCTAGTTGCAGATTACCTACGGGAGCGTGTTGTCTTATACCAGGACAGGGAAGGTCGGCTCGTTAGGCATAATGTGTGTCGGGGCGTTCCACAGGGGTCAGTCCTCGGTCCGCTCCTGTGGAACATTGGCTATGACGCGGTACTGCGAGGTGCCCTACTCCGCGGGCTCTACTTAGTCTGCTATGCGGACGATACCCTAGTAGTTGCCCGCGGAGAAACTTACAGGGACGCTGCGATTCTGGCCACTGCTGGAACAGCTCAGGTGGTGGCCAGAATCAGAAGACTAGGATTGAGCGTGGCGCTGGAAAAAACCAGCGCCGTGTGTTTTCACGGGCCGCGCAGGAGACCACCCCCCAACGCTAACATCACTGTTGGGGGAGTGCGGATTGAGGTGGAAGCCCACATTAAATACCTGGGCCTGACACTCGACAGTCGGTGGAGCTTCGGCGTGCATTTTCGGCGGATGGGACCCAAGCTGGTACGAACAGCGGCGGGTCTCGCCCGCCTGCTCCCGAACGTCGGAGGACCGGGATCGACATGTCGTCGCCTATACGCCGGCGTAGTCGCCTCAATGGCGCTGTACGGCGCGCCAGTGTGGGTCGGTGCCCTGAACGCCTCTAACAGGGCCTTGTTGAGACGTCCTCAACGAGTGATGGCGATCAGGGCTATCCGAGCATACCGCACTGTGTCCTTTGAGGCGGCCTGCGCGTTAGCGGGTACCCCCCGTGGGAGCTCCAGGCGGAACTCTCTGCCTTCTTGTATAACAAGAGGTGCGAGGCGCGCAACGCCGGAAGAGGGTTCCGCCCCAGTGACCTGGAGCGGTGGAAGAGGAGGGGCACCGAGGAAGTGCTGACCAGGTGGTCGCTAGATCTCCTCGAGCCGACGGCTGGACATTGGGCTATTGCCGGCATCCAGCCGTCGCTACGGAAATGGGTCGAGCGGAAATGGGGCTCCCTTACGTTCCACCTGACGCAGGTGATATCGGGACACGGGTGCTTCGACAGGTACCTGCATACTATTGTGTGCAGGGAGTCGAGCCCCGTGTGCCGCTCGTGTGACTGGGGGGTTGAAGATACCGCCCAGCACACGTTGGAGGAATGTCCGGCGTGGACAGTGGAGCGGCTGCGGCTCATTGCCGTGGTCGGAACGGATCTCACATTGCCCAACACCATCCGGGCAATGTTGAGCAGCAGGAGTGCGTGGGCGGCGGTCTCGGAATTCTGCGAGACCGTCATGTCCCGCAAAAGAGAGGCGCAGCGCCTCAGAACCGACGATCCCTTGGCGGAGGCGTCGAGGCGTAGGAGGATGGGGCAGCGCAGGTGGTTGCACCAAGCTGCGATGCCGTAGTGGGTGGCCTGCGGACGAATGTCGCTGGGGCGACAGACGTCCGCATTGCACAGGCCCCCCGCGAGGATGAGAGCGAGCCTTATGGGTTTCTGCTCGCTCTCATGCCCAACAGGGCGAGGAGGGTCTGCGTCCACTTTTGACGCAGACAACGCTGCGACGGTCAGACGGGGCCAGGTGCTCAGCACGAATGCCCCCGGCCGTCGCCCGGCGTAGAGATGAAACCTGGTGGAGTTTTAGTGAGTAGGAGTCTCACATAACCCCGGTAGCCCCAGCTCCCGGGGTATCCATGAGGATTTCTCCACCTTAAAAAAAAAAAAAAAAAAAAAAAAAAAAAAAAAAAAAAAAAAAACCTAACCTAACCTAACCCAACCTAACCTAACCTAACCTAACCTAACCTAACCTAACCCAACCTAACCTAACCTAACCTAACCTAACCTAACCTAACCTAACCTAACCTAACCCAACCCAACCTAACCTAACCTAACCTAACCTAACCTAACCCAACCTAACCTAACCTAACCTAACCCAACCTAACCTAACCTAATCCCAACCTAACCTAACCCAACCTAACCTAACCTAACCTAACCCAACCCAACCTAACCTAACCTAACCCAACCTAATCCCAACCTAACCCAACTCAACCCAACCCAACCTAACCTAACCTAACCCAATCCCAACCTAACCTAACCTAACCTAACCTAACCTAACCTAACCTAACCTAACCTAACCCAACCCAACCTAACTCCAACCTAACCTAACCCAACCTAACCTAACCCAACCCAACCTAACCCAACCTAACCCAACCCAACCTAACCTAACCCAATCCTAACCTAACCCAACCCAACCTAACCTAACCTAACCTAACCTAACCTAACCTAACCCAACCTAACCTAACCTAACCCAACCTAACCTAACCTAACCTAACCTAACCTAACCTAACCCAACCTAACCTAACCCAACCTAACCTAACCTAACCTAACCTAACCTAACCTAACCTAACCCAACCTAACCTAACCTAACCTAACCTAACCTAACCTAACCCAACCTAACCTAACCTAACCTAACCTAACCTAACCTAACCCAACCTAACCTAACCCAACCTAACCTAACCTAACCTAACCTAACCTAACCCAACCTAACCTAACCTAACCTAACCTAACCTAACCTAACCTAACCCAACCTAACCTAACCTAACCTAACCTAACCTAACCTAACCTAACCTAACCTAACCTAACCCAATCCCAACCCAACCTAACCTAACCTAACCCAACCCAACCTAACCTAACCTAACCTAACCTAACCTAACCTAACCTAACCTAACCTAACCTAACCTAACCCAACCTAACCTAACCCAACCTAACCTAACCTAACCCAACCTAACCTAACCTAACCTAACCTAACCTAACCCAACCTAACCTAACCTAACCTAACCCAACCTAACCTAACCTAACCTAACCTAACCCAACCTAACCTAACCTAACCTAACCTAACCTAACCCAACCTAACCTAACCTAACCCAACCTAACCTAACCTAACCTAACCTAACCTAACCTAACCCAACCTAACTCAACCTAACCTAACCTAACCTAATCCCAACCTAACCTAACCTAACTCCAACCTAACCCAACCTAACCTAACCTAACCTAACCCAACCTAACCTAACCTAACCTAACCTAACCCAACCTAACCTAACCTAACCTAACCTAACCTAACCTAACCTAACCTAACCTAACCCAACAACCCAACCTAACCTAACCTAACCTAACCCAACCCAACCTAACCTAACCTAACCTAACCTAACCTAACCTAACCTAACCTAACCTAACCCAACCTAACCCAACCTAACCTAACCTAACCTAACCTAACCCAACTCCAACCTAACCTAACCCAACCTAACCTAACCTAACCTAACCTAACCTAACCTAACCTAACCCCAACCTAACCCAACCTAACCTAACCTAACCTAACCTAACTCCAACCTAACCTAACCTAACCTAACCTAACCCAACCTAACCTAACCTAACCTAACCTAACCCAACCTAACCCAACCTAACCTAACCTAACCTAACCTAACCCAACCTAACCTAACCTAACCTAACCTAACCTAACCTAACCTAACCTAACCTAACCTAACCTAACCCAACCTAACCTAACCTAACCTAACCTAACCTAACCTAACCTAACCTAACCTAACCTAACCTAACCTAACCTAACCTAACCTAACCTAACCTAACCTAACCTAACCTAACCTAACCTAACCTAACCTAACCTAACCTAACCTAACCAACACATTAAAATCGATTTTAAACAATTTTCTTGACCAAATTTCGGAAAATTTTACTAGAATTTTCACGGTTTCCACTAAATTGACCCTCCCCTTCCGTTTCTCAGCGGTCGGGGCTATCGTTCACTCAAAACACTATCATTTTCGGCCAATTTTTTCAAAATTTCAGTTTTTTGGTAATATTTTCGAAACGCTTTTCCCGATTTTCTCGCGACCTAGGGCGAACTTGTGACCCCCGTCGGGGCGCGTCCAACGACACCTCGCACGGGGCGATCCGACCCTCGGTTCGCGAGAAAATCGCGAAAAACCAAATTTTTCCCCCTTTTTACGTTTTTCCCCGATTTTTCCCTTCCCGACCCCCCCTATTTTTCCGATAATACTGTGACGCTTGTTGAGCCGCGTTCATTGACATACGGATCGCTGTGATCGGCTGAGCCGTTTTTGAGGAAAACGCGAAAAACCTTAGTTTTATTTTTTCTATATAGACCGAGTTTACTTGGTCGATCTCGACAAGTTAAAAATATAACACATTAAAATCGATTTTAAACAATTTTCTTGACCAAATTTCGGAAAATTTTACTAGAATTTTCACGGTTTCCACTAAATTGACCCTCCCCTTCCGTTTCTCAGCGGTCGGGGCTATCGTTCACTCAAAACACTATCATTTTCGGCCAATTTTTTCAAAATTTCAGTTTTTTGGTAATATTTTCGAAACGCTTTTCCCGATTTTCTCGCGACCTAGGGCGAACTTGTGACCCCCGTCGGGGCGCGTCCAACGACACCTCGCACGGGGCGATCCGACCCTCGGTTCGCGAGAAAATCGCGAAAAACCAAATTTTTCCCCCTTTTTACGTTTTTCCCCGATTTTTCCCTTCCCGACCCCCCCTATTTTTCCGATAATACTGTGACGCTTGTTGAGCCGCGTTCATTGACATACGGATCGCTGTGATCGGCTGAGCCGTTTTTGAGGAAAACGCGAAAAACCTTAGTTTTATTTTTTCTATATAGACCGAGTTTACTTGGTCGATCTCGACAAGTTAAAAATATAACACATTAAAATCGATTTTAAACAATTTTCTTGACCAAATTTCGGAAAATTTTACTAGAATTTTCACGGTTTCCACTAAATTGACCTCCTTCCGTTTCTCAGCGGTCGGGGCTATCGTTCACTCAAAACACTATCATTTTCGGCCAATTTTTTCAAAATTTCAGTTTTTTGGTAATATTTTCGAAACGCTTTTCCCGATTTTCTCGCGACCTAGGGCGAACTTGTGACCCCCGTCGGGGCGCGTCCAACGACACCTCGCACGGGGCGATCCGACCCTCGGTTCGCGAGAAAATCGCGAAAAACCAAATTTTTTAGCCCGCCCACCCGCCCTATAGGAAAGACCAAAGAGATAGAGGGGAAATTTGGACCAAAATTTTTTATTGATTTATATTATTAGGCATATTTAAGGGACCCAGAATCTTGCCTTGGTGTATCTTTACGACCACTCTACTTACTTATATAGGTAGATTATTATTTTAATTGACGTATATTGACGAACAAAATTTTTGTTTTTAAATCTAATTATTTAATTATTTATTCTAGGCTTAAATATTGTGTCTTTGTGTGTTGTTGTCTTTATACATAAACATAATTATATAAACCTTTTATAACTTTTACAAACCTTTTTATTTTAATTTAATTTATTTTATTTTTATTTTAAACTTATACGTGACGCGACTCTCACTTGTGCATAATGTACGCCACCGCTCGCACACCGATAAGGAAGAGCGACGAGGTTGGCAACTCTAGTGATATAGTTGGATATAAAAAAGCGATCTCCAGGGCAGAGCAGGACTCTCCTCCCTTGCCAAAGGCGCCAAAAAAGGCTAAATTAAAAGTAGATACCCGGAAGTATTCAGAACTCGATGAAATCGACCGGGAAGAAATCGACTTCAAGTTCAAGATTGGAAATGAGATCGCAATAAAAGGTAGGAGAGACGAGGCGCGGAAAGCAATAGCTACAGGGAAGGACCACCTCACAAGATCCAGAAATCTCAAGGGAGAAATAATGAAAGGCGTGGTCGAAGCACTTGATCGTCTCTATAATGTATACCAGGTGGCCGAACGGTATCATGAAGCCACCTTTGAGCTTCTGAAAGAGGCTGAGGAGAAAGTCGAGGACGCCGATGTCAAATTTATGGAAATGGAGGAGGAGGCCAAAGCCAAAGCCATGGCTTTGTCCTCCTCCAATGAAATGACTGGGCCTCAAGAGTGTCTCACGTGCAAATCTAGGCCTTCGGCTGGTCCAGAAAGCAGACCGTCGGCTCCCCAGCCTGCCACTGATCAGAGGGAAATTGCAGAAAGGCTGGAGGAAAGCAACAGACTTATAAAAGAAAACATAGAAAAAATGGAGAAGTTGAAGGAGGTCTTAGACACCCACACGAAGACCGTAGAGGTGGCGACGTACGCGAGTGTAGCGGCCGGCGGCGATGTGAGGAAGCCTCCGTCGCCGACGGCACTTCACTCGGTAGTCGTCACCTCTGCGGACGACTTCGATACGGGAGAAGAAGTATTGAAGAAGATCAAAGAGGCCGTGAAAGCAACGGAAGGAGGAATAACGGTGGATAGAATAAGGAAAGCGAGGGACAGAAAAGTGATCGTAGGGTGCGAAAGTAAGGAGGAAATGGAAAAAGTCAAGGAAAGAATAGAAGGAAGTGGAAAGCAACTGAATGTAGAAAATATAAAAAACAAGGACCCTCTGATAGTACTTTATGGCGTCCTGCAGAGTAACACTGACGAGGACGTCATAAAGGCTATCAGAGTGCAAAACAAACACCTACTTAAGAACATCACACAAGAAGAAGACCGAATCGAGGTGCGATACCGGCGTAAGGCGCGAAACCCCCTCACAGCGCATGTCGTCTTGAGAGTTTCACCGCAGATATGGCAGAGGCTGACAAACGCAGGGGTGGCACACATCGACATACAGAGGGTCAGAGTTGCCGACCAGTCCCCCCTAATTCAGTGCTCGCGCTGCTTGGGATATGGGCATGGTCGGAAATTCTGCCAGGACACTGTCGATGTGTGCAGTCACTGCGGAGGTCAGCACCTGAAATCGGAATGCGCAGAGTGGCTGGCGGAGACGGCGCCGAAGTGCGTAAACTGCATCAAGATAAAGCAGCAAAAAGTTGACCACAACGCCTTTAGTGAGGAGTGCCCGGTTCGCCGAAAATGGGAGTCCCTAGCTAGATCAACCGTGGCATATTGCTAAGGGCGTTCGAGGCAAACAAATGACGCAGTTCAGTCCGCTTCCAGAAGGGAACGCCGAACAAAGTCGTCGATGGGTACACACCGCAGCACCAGCCTGCTCGGTTGCAGCCGGACTCGATTTGGAGGACTTGGACCACTGCGGGATGGCACTTAGGAATTTACTGAAATATAAAACAATTACAAAAATTATTGGCAAACTTAAAATAAAGAAAGCAAACTGGTACCGACTTCGTAAGAAATCGGACCAATTTACTATGGATTATCAATTTAAAATGAATCAAACAGAAAAACAGAAAAACATGCAAATACTTACCATCCCGTGGTGGTCTATTGAACTCGAAGAGAAGAGGTGGAAGGTCGCAGCGATCGAGGCAGGCAGGCTTCGACGAGTCACGTCAGATCCTAAAACAAAAGTCACTATTGAGTGGGAAGAAATAGCATGCAGTATAAAAATGAACGCTGGAAAACAAGTTGATCCCTGTTGCCCAAGGTTCACATGGACTAAGCTCCCAAACGCTAAAACCCCTCAGTGTGATGGAAACCAGTACAACCATGTGATGATTATATATGTTGATTGTCTTAGCTATTGCAATAAATTACAGGAAAAGTAAAGTTAAGAGTTAGCAGTAAGTGTACATATATATATTAGATAGAATATATCAATTGTGCAAATTCGATGGACTATAAATAAAGGAATAAGTAAAATATGCAATGGCTAAGAAAAATTAACAGTGAGTAGGTGTAAACAAATAAATATCATACAAATAAACAACAATAAGTAAATAATATTTAAAAATAAACTATAACTAAAACATAGAATAACACAGTTTAATCGTAACCCTAATAGTAAAGATATAAATATCACAGTGACAGTTAACAAATAATTATCCAGAAAGAAAACACAAGTAAAATAAAGTAAAAATCATAGTATTCAACATTGTTAAATTAAAACTTAAGTAAAATAAAGTAAATCTTAGTACTCAACATCGTTAAATTAAAAATTCTAATAGATAATCGCAACCTGTCATCGCCTCTAAACCCTTACAACTTTACATTAAAAGATGAAGAAGGCCTCCTTCCTCACGAGGAGGGTCTAGAAATAACACAAATATATATAAACAAGAAAAATAAAACAACCACAAAGCACAAAAATACATGCAATTAAATAGATAAAATATAAATAAAAAAAAAAAAAAATAGTGAAATAAGTATATAAGTAAATTAAGAAATAATATTTTGAAAATGTTTGGCATATAACAAATCTAAAAAGGTAAAGTATATAAAAGTAAAGCTAAATATATAAAAGACACGTGTACTAAAAGTAAAATCTAAAGTAAGTATATGATAAAAATTAAACAGTACAATGAAAACAAAAATCTTAAGTAAAAATAGGTAAGAAAAGAACAAATTGTAAACAAGGGCCCTGATAATGTTAGGGGATAAAATGTACAGATCGTCTTGATCGCCCCCCCCCAAAAGAACCTAACCTAACCTAACCTAACCTAACCTAACCTAACCTAACCTAACCTAACCCAACCTAACCTAACCTAACCTAACCTAACCTAACCTAACCTAACCCAACCTAACCTAACCTAACCTAACCTAACCTAACCTAACCTAACCTAACCAACCTAACCTAACCTAACCTAACCTAACCTAACCCAACCTAACCTAACCTAACCTAACCTAACCTAACCCAACCTAACCTAACCTAACCTAACCTAACCTAACCTAACCCAACCTAACCCAACCTAACCTAACCTAACCTAACCTAACCCAACCTAACCTAACCTAACCTAACCCAACCTAACCTAACCTAACCTAACCTAACCCAACCTAACCTAACCTAACCTAACCCAACCTAACCTAACCTAACCTAACCTAACCTAACCCAACCTAACCTAACCTAACCTAACCCAACCTAACCTAACCTAACCTAACCCAACCTAACCTAACCTAACCTAACCCAACCTAACCTAACCTAACCTAACCTAACCTAACCTAACCTAACCCAACCTAACCTAACCTAACCTAACCTAACCTAACCTAACCTAACCTAACCTAACCTAACCTGTCGTCGGCGCCCGCTCTGCGGAATACTCGCCGACGACGGCTAACGACTGCCAGGGTATGGGGGTTCTTCAGGGGAAATGGGGGGGAGGAAGAAAACCTCGGTAAAAATCACCCTAATCCCAAGGTCTCCCGCGCCGATGGGATGAATGGCCGGAGGGTGTCCGGTCATTAGCGGAGGGGACCTCACCCTAAAAAAGGAAAAAACGTAATAATGGCAAGTTCTAAAAACGGTAAATTACTCCAGGAGGGTACCGGCCTAGCCGGAGAATCCCTCACGGGGCCTTCGGGCCTCGTCTGCCCCATCGAATCTGGAGGGGGCAAACTCTGCCATTCGGTCGCTCGCAAGGGTGGCCTGAGCCAGGGGGGCTACAGTTCCGGGGGTGCGGAGGCGGTATCCGCCCAGACCGCACCATCGGTGGTTGAGGACAGGTCGTTTCTCTCAGAGACGACCACGGACTCAGAGGCGACGGCGGGAAGCAAGCGAGGTCCTCGCAAGCGATCCCGTTCCGGGATGAGAACCTGCGACGGGGACTCCGACACGAGCGTGGAGACGGAGGTCGAAGTCCCGAAGCAGAAGAGAGGCAGGGGAAGGCCTCCGACCACGGGTCAGTGGGTCGGCCTTTGGAAGGCCAAGCAGGACTTGGCCAAGAAGAAGGCAGCCTCCGAGTACGAGGAGGTCGTAAAGGACTTGGAGAGGAAAGCGCATGAAACACGGACGAAGATAAATAAAAAGCGTCCTGAGCGTCCGCGAGAAGAGCAGCCGCTCACCAACGCTACGGCGGCTGAACTTCACGGCGCCATAGAGGTAGAGTGCAGTCTTATCGCGGAGGCAGCGGGTAAGTCGTCGCATCTCAAAGGCCAGATGCTACGAACCTTCAAACTTAGTGTCGCCTCCATCAAAGAAAGGGCCGCAGAACTGGCCTCACTGACGTCAACGGAAGAGACGAGGCGTGTATTTAAGGAAAACGCACGGCTCAAGGGGGAGGTGGCGGAGCTGCGCCAAGAAATTGCGCAGCTCCGGGCGGAAGTGCGGGCGTCAGTCCCTGCCGCACCACCGACTCCGATGGAGAATACGGTAGCTCCTACAATACATTCGAGCGCGAGGCCGGTTCCTCCGGCAGATAGAGAGGAGTGGATGCGGGCGGCCATGCTGGAGATAGGCTCCATGGTCAACGCCCGCATCGAGTCTTTGGAGGCAAGACTCAGTTTGCCTCCGGAGCGAGTGCGTCCGCCGCTGGCCACCGATGCTGGCGGCGGCTAAAGCCGCGGCCAATCAGCCTGCTACTTCCAGAGGGAAGAGAGCTGCGCTGCAGAAGAGTGAACAAAGTTCGGAGGCTGCAGCGCCTTCACCTTCCAACGCCGATGAAGAGGCCTGGACTCTCGTCACCGGTAACAAAAGGAGGAAGAAATCGGTCCAGAAACCATCTGCCCAGCCACCGCAGAAGGCAAAAGGAAAGAAGGAGAAAAGGCTCAAAAAGCCCAAACCCAAAAGGACGGTGAAGCCACCACGCACGCAGGCGGTGGTGATTGCAGCACCGCCAGAGGAGAAGGTCGATTACGCCGCCGTGCTCAAGAACGTACGGAACAAGGTGAATTTAGCCGACTTGGAAATAGAAGGCGGATTCAAGTTCCGTACGACAGCGACTGGCGCGAGGCTGCTTGAAATGCCGGCCACCGTGAGCGCCGAGAAGGCGGATCTTTGGCGGCCCGGATAAAATGGCCCTCCCGGAGACGATGAGAGTCGTCCGGCCTCACAAGTCGGTAGACGTCCGGCTCTTCGGTTTGGACGATTCCATCTCCGGGGAGGATGTGCAGAGGGCCCTAGCCGCTAAGGGCGCCTGTCCGCCGAAACATATAAAGGTGGGAGACATAAAGCCGGCTCCAGAGGGACTGGATCGGTTTGGGCTCGGCGCCAATGGCGGCAGCAAAGGAGATAACGGCGGGCCGCCTGCTGATAGGGTGGAGCTCCGTGCAGATCAAGCTGCTGGAGCCCCGCCCTCTCCGCTGCTTCAGGTGCCTTGAACTGGGGCACGCCAGAGCGGCCTGCAAGGCAAAGGAAGACCGCAGCGACGCCTGCTATCGCTGCGGCAAGGCGGGACATAGGGCGACGGCCTGTCTGGAGGTGCCGCACTGCGTCGTGTGCGCCGCGGCGGGTAAGTCGGCCAAACACGTTGTTGGGGGCAAAGGGTGCTCACCGCCGACACAGAAGAGGAAAGGAGGTCCTGGGCCCAAGGCGGCTACGGTGACCGAGCGGACGTCCCGCGAGGAAACGATGAACGTCGATAATGCCTAACGCGGCCCGCTCGGTCATCCAGGCGACGGGGTAGCGTAAGAGGTGGTGGCACCGAGTTGCGCTGCCGTAGTGGGTGGCCTGCGGACGAATGTCGCTGGGGCGACAGGAGTCCGCATTGCACAGGCCCTCGCGAGGATGAGAGCGAGCCCTATGGGTTTCTGCTCGCTCTCATGCCCAACAGGGCGAGGAGGGTCTGCGTCCATTCTTGACGCAGACAAACGCTGCGACGGCCAGACGGGGCCAGGTGCTCAGCACGAATGCCCCCGGCCGTCGCCCGGCGTAGAGATGAAACCTGGTGGAGTTTTAGTGAGTAGGAGTCTCACATAACCCCGACAGCCCCAGCTCCGGGGTATCCATGAGGATTTCTCCACCTTAAAAAAAAAAAAAAAAAAAAAAAAAAACCTAACCTAACCTAACCTAACCTAACCTAACCTAACCTAACCTAACCTAACCTAACCTAACCTAACCTAACCTAACCTAACCTAACCTAACCTAACCCAACCTAACCTAACCTAACCCAACCTAACCTAACCTAACCTAACCTAACCTAACCTAACCTAACCTAACCCAACCTAACCCAACCTAACCTAACCTAACCTAACCTAACCTAACCTAACCCAACCTAACCTAACCTAACCTAACCCAACCTAACCTAACCTAACCCAACCTAACCTAACCTAACCTAACCTAACCTAACCTAACCCAACCTAACCTAACCTAACCCAACCTAACCTAACCTAACCTAACCTAACCTAACCTAACCTAACCTAACCTAACCTAACCTAACCTAACCTAACCTAACCTAACCCAACCTAACCTAACCTAACCCAACCTAACCTAACCTAACCCAACCTAACCTAACCTAACCTAACCTAACCTAACCTAACCCAACCTAACCTAACCTAACCTAACCTAACCTAACCCAACCTAACCTAACCTAACCCAACCTAACCTAACCTAACCTAACCTAACCTAACCTAATCCCAACCTAACCTAACCTAACAACCTAACCTAACCTAACCTAACCTAACCCAACCTAACCTAACCTAACCTAACCTAACCTAACCTAACCTAACCTAACCTAACCTAACCTAACCTAACCTAACCTAACCTAACCTAACCCATATAGACATTTTTGCAGATAAAATAATTTCACAGAGTCCTATCGTCACCATTTCTTTAATAGTATATCCGGTTTAGTCCCCCCCATCGTTTTATATTAGTTTTACAGCCGTAGAGTCCCGTAAAAATTTTTAAATTTAAAATTTCCACTTTCATTTTTAGTTTTTTCAAAAAATAACACTTTTCCGTCTTTCCGATCTTCTCGGAACCTAGGGAGAGATTGTGGAGCTGGTGGAGACGCATCCAACGACATCTAGATCGTCTCGATCCCCCCAGCGGTTACCGAGAAAATCGCAAAAAACTGAAATCGAATTACCCTCCCACCCGCCCATTGTATATACTATAGACGAAGGGGACAAATTTTTGACCGAAAATTTTTTATTTTTAAATCTCATTCCCGATACCTCGGGGACCCCAAAGCTGGCCTTGGGTGATCTGAGTCACGCCAATTCAAAGTTTTATAGTCATCTATCTTTAAATATACTTACCGGAATCTAACATCACAATGTTCTTGGCCCGCACACCCACCAAACAGAAGAAAGACGCTGCTGGGACCTCGGGCGATACAGCCGGAAGTCCGGAGCCCATGGAACCGCTGAGGCTTGGTTTCGAAGACAGGGAGTTGGCCGGGGTGTCGCCCGTGTCCCAGCAGAGCCCTCCGCGTGAGGACAGTAGCCAGGGCGCCGCCGATACATGCTCCCAGACAACGTCTGCAGGGAGTCTGAAAGCAGTAGCGGCGACGATCCTGAAAAGAGGGAAAGACAAACTCAGTGAGTCTAGGAATTTGAATAGAGAAATAAAGGAAGAGGTTTCTAAATCCATGCAGGCTATGTACGATATGATCGTAAATCTTTGCGCAACCCAGGATTTTCTCGTTTCATCCAAGGAGGCCCAGAGAGCTACGTATGAGAACTCGCTGTATGAACAGGAGAAAAGACATACGGAGTCTCTGGAAGCCCTCCAGAAAGAGTTCCTCAATAGAGTAAAGGAACATGACAAGCAGCTACAGGAATTCATAACAGCGTTCCAAAGGAACACCGAAGCCGTATCGCAGTACAGAGAGACCTCAGGGGAACAACCGAATGGACCGCCCCAGCCCGCTCCGGTCGAGTGTCCGGCCGCCCAGGAGATCACACGCCTGGCCTCCGAACTAGTGGAGATTAAAATGGAGCTGAGATCGCAACGCGCGGGAAATACCACCGTACCATCTGATCCCGAAACTACCAAGAAATCCCCAAACGAGAAATCCCCAAAGACAGGTCAAACATACGCCCAGGCTATGTCCACCCCGAAGCACGGGCTACTCTTGGAGTCTGCTGACTCTGGCCAAACAAGCGATGACATCATAACCTCTGTGAAGACCAAGGTTGATGTCATCAGCTTGGGTGTCAGAGTGAACAGAGTCTCCAAGCTCTCCAAGCAGAGGGTGGTCATAAATTGTGACACCGAAGAAGACAGAGTTGCGTTGCAGAATGCTATTAAAGAGACAAACGACAAGATAACAGCTGTCCCTATGCGCTCCAAGAAACCACTTCTACGACTGATTGGAGTCGTTAATGACCTCAGCGACGCAAAAATACAGGAAGCAGTCTTCTCCCAGAACACCGGCATCTTGAAAGACGCAACGGGAGAAAAGGAGCAGTTCAGGATCCTCCGTAGGACCAAGGGCAGGACCAACCTGTTAACAAATGTTATAGTAGAGGTAAGCCCTAAACTATGGAAGGTTCTTATTAACAAGAAGCTCCGCATAGGGTACCAAGTGGTGACAGCGGCAGACCAATCGCCGTTGGTGCAATGCTTTAAGTGTCTGTCGTATAGCCACAAGGCCAGAGACTGTAAGAACCAGACCGCCTGTGGTTATTGCGCAGAGATGCATGACACGCGCACCTGCCCCAACAGGAATACAGCACCAAAATGTGTTAACTGCAACATGAAAAATAGCTCTTACCCACCCCATCCAGCATATAGCGCCGAGTGTCCAGAGTGGGCCAAGTGGGACAGACTGGCTAGGACCTCGGTGTCTTATTGTTAAAATTAGTCACAGTTGTAACTAACAAACGCACAGGTAACCAAAAACTGCAGACATACAGATTCGCTCAGTGTAACTTAGGAAGAGGTCAGTCAGCTACTGGCGAACTCTTACACGAAACAACAAAACGCAACTATACAGCTCTTCTAATACAAGAACCTTACGTAGGCTCTTCAGGTGTCATGACAATTCCATACAGAACCATCCAGAAAACCACCCAAAACACAAAACCAGTCAAATCCGCAATAGTCATCTTAGACCCAAATACAAAAATACAAATACAACCTAGTATAGTCACAGAAAACGTCGTTTGCGTCAAACTTGTCGCTGGAAGCTGCACTGTAGGGTTAATGTCGGTATACTGGGAGGAGCACGAGGACCTCCAGCCGTACTTTTCTCAAGTCGAGAAGGCAATAAGAGAGATGAATGTGCCTAACATAGTAATAGGTGGCGATATAAACGCCAAAAGCCCTTGGTGGGGTAGCTCATTCGAGGATAAACGCGGAACATCAGTAGTAGATTTTATTGCACAACTCGGCTTTGAAGTTATAAACGAAGGTAGCAGTGCCACATTCTACGCACTGCGAAGGAACACAGAGTACCAAAGTGTAGTTGATGTCACACTCTGCTCCCCCAGCATATCAGACAAGATAAAGAACTGGAAAGTTGATGAGAATCTAGTCACCACATCTGACCATAGAGCCATAACTTTTGAAATAGCACTCGACAGAACCGACACCGAGAGTATTAACATAAAATCCACCAGGAAATACAACACAAGAAAAGCAGACTGGCCAAAATTTTCTAAATCATTCACAGAAGAACTCCAAACAACCGATCTAAATCAAGACACTATTAAAAGAGCAGTAAACCAAGATGATATTGATAAAATAGTAACCCAATACGCAAACTGTATCGACCAAGCTTGCCAAAAACAATCCCCTTGTTAAACCCAGAAAACACAAAAAGCAAAAATGGTGGAATGAAGAGTTACAGAATCTCAAGACTACTCTGATAAGGTCCTGCAACAAAATTAAAAAGCCAATCCGAACAGAAAGCCCACTATCATACAAGAGTATCTCCAAAATTTAGAAATATACAAACAAGCAATAGCCTCCATGAAAACAACTAGCTGGAAAAAATTCTGTACAGACCAAGACAAGGAAACCATATGGGATCGCGTCTACAGAATATTGAGACAAACTGGACCCCAACAAGACGATTTAATGCTACTCGACAAAAACAACCGCGAATTAAATGCCACAGATTCCGCAAAAATCCTCGCAGATACCTTTTACCCTCAAGACAATCCAGCACTAGACACCCCCTATCACAAAGGAATTAGACAGTATGTAGAGAAAGAATTAGAAAATAGAACCAGATCAATAGATAGCAACCAAATTCAATTATTCAAAGAACAAGAGATCAAAGAAATACTGGAAAAAATGAATCCCGCTAAGGCTCCTGGGGAAGATGGCTTTACGGCAGACATCTGCCAAAAGGCCTTCGAAACCGAGCCAAACATCTTGCTGGCCATATATAACATCTGTCTGGAATTAGGCCACTTTCCAACGATATGGAAAAAGGCCCGGATAAGAGTCCTCAGGAAACCCGGTAAAACAGATTACAGAATACCGAAAGCATATCGCCCCATCGGTTTGTTGCCCATCTTAGGAAAAATATTGGAAAAACTGTTCTGCAATAGGTTAATGTGGTCCCTGGGAAACTCGAAATCATTCAATAGCAGACAATATGGGTTTATGCCCCAAAAAGGAACAGAAGACGCACTGTACGAAGCAGTCGACAAAATGAGGAATGGATTAAAACGTAAGGAGATCACGGCGGTGATCTCCTTAGACATCGAAGGTGCGTTTGACAACGCATGGTGGCCCAAAATAATGGAACAATTAATAGAGAAAAATTGCGAACCCCACACGCTAAGACTCATTGGCAGCTACCTCAGCAACAGGTCAGTGACTTTGGATTACGCCGGCGAAGAGGTCACCAGAAAGACCAACAAGGGATGTATCCAGGGTTCCACAGGCGGCCCGCTGCTGTGGAATCTGTTAATGGACCCGCTATTGTGGGAAACTGAGGGGCTGGAGGCCCACATACAGGCATTTGCAGACGACGTCTTGTTAATAGCGTCAGCTAATAACACAAAAGAACTGAATAGGATAGTTAACACAGCACTGACCAAAGTGACAGATTGGGGTGATGAAAACAAGTTGAACTTTGCTGCTCACAAAACACAGGTACTAATAATCACCAAAAAACTAAAATATGACTCGCCCGAATTTAAACTAAAAGACACTACTTTATCTTTATCACCGCAACTAACTCTTTTAGGACTTACAATAGACCCATTACTCAACTTCAATCAACATTTAGATAACACCTATCATAAAACAGTTAACATCTACAAAAATGTAGCGAGAGCAGCAAAGTCAACTTGGGGCTTAAGCTCTGAAATAGTCTATACTATCTATGTAAGCGTTATTGAGCCAATAGTACTCTACGCAGCCAGCACGTGGGCTCCAATCTCCACAAAACAGTATGCACAGAAGAAACTAGGCAAAATACAACGCCAGTTCGCGCTAAAAATAGCAAAATCTCACAGGACAGTATCGCTAAATGCGAGCACTCTAATAAGCGGCATAATACCTCTCGACATGCGAGCCCAAGAAGCACTCAATCTATTTAAAGCAAAAGAGGTTAACCAATACCTTCCATTCCCGGAAGGGTAATGGAAAGGCCTATAAGCCCATTTGACCTCCTCCACCCAGCGTTAAGGCAAAATATTGAGTTTGGGTGCATTTTAGAAGCAGCCGAAGTGGCAAGCATCCCCACCCGTGGCCCAGGATTTTCACGGATGGAAGTAAAATCGAAGGCCGCGTTGGGGCTGCTGTGTCACAATGGAATCTGGAAGGAGAAATATCGTCCCACAAATTACGCTTGGAGGATAGCTGCTCCGTGTTCCAAGCTGAGTTGGCTGCAATTCTCCGCGCCATAAAAATCCTTACGAAAACAAGAACCAAAACCAGGAAAGCCAATATTTTATCAGACTCTCTATCAGCTCTTCAAGCAATTTCAAGTAGTAGCAACCTGAACCCCTTAGTTTATGAAATCAGACAGGAGATTAACCAACTAAATAATATGGGTGGAGAATTGAAACTGTATTGGGTCAAGGCCCACGTTGGAATACCGGGCAATGAAAGAGCGGACGACCTGGCTAAACTAGCGGCACTTAATGCAAAAACTGCCCCAGCATATGACAGAATTCCCGTCTCAACGGTGAAGTGGCTAATAAGACAAGACACACTTGATAAATGGCAAAAAAGATTTTCGGAAACTACGACAGGAGCAACGACAAAGTTGTTCTTTGATAACGTTCGACAGGCTCACCGCTCCCTAAAAGATATTAATAAAACCAATGAATTCGCACAGCTGATAACGGGGCACGGTGGATTCGCTGAGTACTTGGTTCGATTTAAACTAGCAACAAATCCAAATTGCATATGCGACAATGATACCCCAGAAACGATAGCCCACATACTGTTGGATTGCCCCCAGTTCGCCATAGACAGAAACGCGTTCGAAATGAATTTGCAAACCACCCTCACAATAGATTCCCTAAAAACAATATTTACCGAAAAATCAAGTACACAGACATTCCTAAAGTATGCCTTAAAAATAATTAAAATTGTAAATAAAAGAAATGGGTCCAACAAAAAGTAAGTTGATTATAATCATGTAATCTTATGTATAAAAAAAAAAAAAAAAAAAAAAAAAAAAAAAAATTGTTACTTAGCATAGGAATATCAATATATATAAAAATAGGTGTATAGCTTCAAAGATCGAAGAATACTCTCAAAGGAATAATTGTAAATAGGTTGATATATATAAATGTCTATCATATTAAAAAAAAAAAAAAAAAAATTGAAATTATGTCTTACAGATTTAGTACTATAAGTAAATGATTGTAAATAGAATTTAAACACAGGCAAAAGAAAACACAGCTGCATAAATGTAAAGCACAGAAAGAAGGTTGTCACAAAATAAAAAGTGACAGAAACCACAGGTGTCTATTAATGATGCACTAAGCACCATTCAGTAGACACAACACAATAAAAAAAAAAAAAAAAAAACCTAACCTAACCTAACCTAACCTAACCTAACCTAACCTAACCTAACCTGGGGTGCAAGGCGGTCACCTCCTCGTGGTGCATCCTGGAAACGGCGTCGGCGCCCGCTCTGCGGAATAGTCGCCGACGACGGCTAACGACTGCCAGGGGTATGGGGGGTTCTTCAGGGAAATGGGGAGGAAGAAAACCTCAATAAAAATCACCCCAAACCTAAGGTCTCCCGTGCCGACAGGTTGAATGGCCGGAGGGTGTCCGGCCACTAGCGGAGGGGACCTCACCCTATAAAAAAGGAAAAATCGATAAAATGGCAAGTTCTAAAAACGTTAAACTACTCCAGGAGGGTACCGGCCTAGCCGGAGAATCCCTCACGGGGCCTTCGGGCCTCGTCTGCCCCATCGAATCTGGAGGGGGCAAACTCTGCCATTCGGTCGCTCGCAAGGGTGGCCTGAGCCAGGGGGGCTACAGTTCCGGGGGTGCGGAGGCGGTATCCGCCCAGACCGCACCATCGGTGGTTGAGGACAGGTCGTTTCTCTCAGAGACGACCACGGACTCAGAGGCGACGGCGGGAAGCAAGCGAGGTCCTCGCAAGCGATCCTGTTCCGGGATGAGAACCTGCGACGGGGACCTGACACCAGCGTGGAGACGGAGGTCGAAGTCCCGAAGCAGAAGAGAGGCAGGGGAAGGCCTCCGACCACGGGTCAGTGGGTCGGCCTTTGGAAGGCCAAGCAGGACTTGGCCAAGAAGAAGGCAGCCTCCGAGTACGAGGACGTCGTAAAGGACTTGGAGAAGAAAGCGCACGAAACACGGACGAAGATGAATAAAAAGCGTCCTGAGCGTCCGCGAGAAGAGCAGCCGCTCACCAACGCTACGGCGGCTGAACTTCACGGCGCCATAGAGGTGGAGTGCGGTCTTATCGCTGAGGCAGCGGGTAAGTCGTCGCATCTCAAAGGTCAGATGCTACGAACCTTTAAGATGAGCGTAGCGTCGATCAAAGAAAGGGCCGCAGAACTGGCCTCACTGACGTCAACGGAAGAGACGAGGCGTGTATTTAAGGAAAACGCACGGCTCAAGGGGGAGGTGGCGGAGCTGCGCCAAGAAATAGCGCAGCTCCGGGCGGAAGTGCGGGCGTCAATCCCTGCCGCACCACCGACCCCGATGGAGACTGCGGTGGCTCCTCCAGTGAGATCTAAAGCAGTGCTAGGAGATAAAGAGGAGTGGATGCGGGCGGCCATGTTGGAGATAGGCACCATGGTCAACGCCCGCATCGAGTCTTTGGAGGCAAGACTCAGTTTGCCTCCGGAGCGAGTGCGTCCGCCGCTGGCCGCCGATGCTGGCAAGGCGGCTGTGCCGCGGCCAATCAGCCTGCTACTTCCAGAGGGAAGAGAGCTGCGCTGCAGAAGAGTGTACAAAGGTCGGAGGCTGCAGCGCCTTCACCTTCCAACGCCGATGAAGAGGCCTGGACTCTCGTCACCGGTAACAAAAGGAGGAAGAAATCGGTCCAGAAACCATCTGCCCAGCCACCGCAGAAGGCAAAAAGAAAGAAGGAGAAAAGGCTCAAAAAGCCCAAACCCAAAAGGACGGTGAAGCCACCACGCACGCAGGCGGTGGTGATTGCAGCACCGCCAGAGGAGAAGGTCGATTACGCCGCCGTGCTCAAGAACGTACGGAACAAGGTGAATTTAGCCGACTTGGAAATAGAAGGCGGATTCAAGTTCCGTACGACAGCGACTGGCGCGAGGCTGCTCGAAATGCCGGCCACCGTGAGCGCCGAGAAGGCGGATCTTTTGGCGGCCCGGATAAAAATGGCCCTCCCGGAGACGATGAGAGTCGTCCGGCCTCACAAGTCGGTAGACGTCCGGCTTTTCGGTTTGGACGATTCCATCTCCGGGGAGGATGTGCAGAGGGCCCTAGCCGCTAAGGGCGCCTGTCCGCCGGAACATATAAAGGTGGGAGACATAAAATCCGGCTCCAGAGGGACTGGATCGGTTTGGGCCTGGCGCCAATGGCGGCAGCAAAGGAGATAACGGCGGGCCGCCTGCTGATAGGGTGGAGCTCCGTGCAGATCAAGCTGCTGGAGCCCCGCCCTCTCCGCTGCTTCAGGTGCCTTGAACTGGGGCACGTCAGAGGGGCCTGCAAGGCAAAGGAAGACCGCAGCGACGCCTGCTATCGCTGCGGCAAGGCGGGACATAGGGCGACGGCCTGTCTGGAGGTGCCGCACTGCGTCGTGTGCGCCGCGGCGGGTAAGTCGGCCAAACACGTTGTTGGGGGCAAAGGCTGCTCACCGCCGACACAGAAGAGGAAAGGAGGTCCTGGGCCCAAGGCGGCTACGGTGACCGAGCGGACGTCCCGCGAGGAAACGATGAACGTCGATAATGCCTAACGCGGCCCGCTCGGTCATCCAGGCGACGGGGTAGCGTAGGAGGTGGTGGCACCGAGTTGCGCTGCCGTAGTGGGTGGCCTGCGGACGAATGTCGCTGGGGCGACAGGAGTCCGCATTGCACAGGGCCCCCGCGAGGATGAGAGCGAGCCTATGGGTTTCTGCTCGCTCTCATGCCCAACAGGGCGAGGAGGGTCTGCGTCCATTCTTGACGCAGACAAACGCTGCGATGGCCAGACGGGGTCAAGTGCCCTGCACGAATGCCCCCGGCCGTCGCCTGGCGTAGAGATGAAACCTGGTGGAGTTTTAGTGAGTAGGAGTTCACATAACCCCGGCAGCCCCAGCTCCGGGGTATCCATGAGGATTTCTCCACCTTAAAAAAAAAAAAAAAAAAAAAAAAACCTAACCTAACCTAACCTAACCTGTCGTCGGCGCCCGCTCTGCGGAATACTCGCCGACGACGGCTAACGACTGCCAGGGTATGGGGGTTCTTCAGGGGAAATGGGGGGGAGGAAGAAAACCTCGGTAAAAATCACCCTAATCCCAAGGTCTCCCGCGCCGATGGGATGAATGGCCGGAGGGTGTCCGGTCATTAGCGGAGGGGACCTCACCCTAAAAAAGGAAAACCGTAAATATGGCAAGTGTTAATAACAATCGACTACTCCAGGAGGGTACCGGCATAGCCGGAGAATCCCTCACGGGGCCTTCGGGCCTCGTCTGCCCCATCGAATCTGGAGGGGGCAAACTCTGCCATTCGGTCGCTCGCAAGGGTGGCCTGAGCCAGGGGGGCTACAGTTCCGGGGGTGCGGAGGCGGTATCCGCCCAGACCGCACCATCGGTGGTTGAGGACAGGTCGTTTCTCTCAGAGACGACCACGGACTCAGAGGCGACGGCGGGAAGCAAGCGAGGTCCTCGCAAGCGATCCCGCTCAGGTTTGAGGACTTAGACGGGGACCTGACTCCAGTGTGGAGACGGAGGTTGAAGTCCCGAAAATGAAGAGAGGCAGGGGAAGGCCTCCGACCACAGGCCAGTGGGTCGGATTATGGAAGGCCAAGCAGGACTTGGCCAAGAAGAAGGCTGCCTCCGAATTCGAGGAGGCCGTAAAGGACCTCGAAAAGAAGGCCCACAAAACACGGACTGAGGCCAACAAGAAGCGTGTTGAGTGCCCACGGGATGAGCAGCCGCTCACCAGCGCAACGGCGGAAGAACTCAACCGCGCCATAGAGGTGGAGTGCGGTCTTATTGCGGAGGCGGCAGGCAAGTCGTCACACCTTAAAGGACAAATTCTCCGCACCTTTAAGCTTAGTGTGGCGTCGATAAAAGAAAGGGCGACTGAGTTAGCCTCACTCACAACGACGGAGGAGACGAGGCGAGTCTTTAGGGAGAACGCGCGTCTCAAAGGGGAGGTGGCGGAACTGCGCAGTGAAATTGCGCAGCTCCGGGCGGAAGTGCGGGCGAGAATCCCTGCCGCACCACCGACCATGGAGACAGCGACTCCAGCACGGGCAGCGGCTCCGCCGGCGGACAGGGAAGAGTGGATGCGGGCGGCCATGGTGCAAATAGGCAACATGGTCAACGCCCGCATCGAGTCTTTGGAGGCAAGACTCAGCTTGCCTCCGGAGCGAGTGCGTCCGCCGCTGGCCGCCGATGCCAAGGCGGCAAAAGCAACTGCCCAACAGCCTTCGCTGACAAAGAAGACAGCGGGAGCTAGCAAAGCTGCGGGCTCCAAGAAGAAGGGTGCCCAAAGCTTGGAGACTGCAGTGTCCCCAGTCCCCAAAGCTGGTGAAGAGGCCTGGACCCTCGTCACCGCCAGGAAAAAGAGGGAAAGTAGGGCGGTCCCAAAACCGGCAGACAAGCCGCAGAAAAAGAGGAAGGAGAAAGAGCCCAAGAAGCCCAAGGCCAAGCGCAAGCCGAAGCCACCGCGCTCTCAGGCGGTGGTAATAGCCGCGCCGCCGGAGGAGAGGGCAAACTACGCCGACATATTAAAGAATGTGCGGGACCGGGTGAACCTGGCTGAACTCGGTATCGAGGGCGGCTTCAGGTTCCGCACAACGGCGACCGGCGCGCGGCTTTTAGAAATGCCTGCGGCAGTGAGCGCTGAGAAGGCGGACCAATTGGCGGTCCGAATAAAGATGGCCCTCCCGGAGTCAATGAGAGTCGTCCGGCCACACAAGTCGGTGGACGTCCGGCTTTCTGGTCTGGACGACTCCATCACCGGTGAGGAGGTCCAGAGGGCGTTAGCTCTGAAGGGCGCTTGTCCTTCGGAGCAAGTTAAGGTAGGCGCTATCAAAGTCGCCTCTGGCGGCATAGGCTCTGTCTGGGCAAAAGTGCCGATGGCTGCCGCAAAGGCAATAACGGAGGGACGTTTGTTAATCGGGTGGAGCTCGGTGCAGGTTAAGCTTCTCGAGCCCCGCCCCCTCCGCTGCTTTAGGTGCCTCCAACTGGGGCACACCAAGGCAGCCTGCGCAGCTACCGAGGACCGCGGGGATGCTTGCTATCGCTGCGGAAAGGTCGGACACAAGGCGACGTCCTGCACGGAGTCGCCGCATTGTGTGGTGTGTGCCGCAGCGGGCAAGCCAGCGAAGCATCGTGTGGGTGGCAAAGGGTGCTTGCCCCCCCAACGGCAGCGAGGAGGAAAAAGAGGTGCTGGGCCGAAAACGGCTCCGGTGACTGAGCGGACGCCCCGCGAGGAACCGATGGCGGTAGAAAATGCCTAACGCGGCCCGCTCAGTCATCCAGACGAACCTAAACCGCTGCGCCGCTGCTCAGGACCTTCTCCTGCAGCACATGGCGGAGTGGCGGTTGGGTGTGGCAGTTGTGGCGGAACCCTACACGGTTCCAGACCGCCACAATTGGATCGCAGACCGGTCGGGCTTAGTGGCCGTGGTCGGGGCGTGGTCCGCCGAGACCCCGCTAGTCCTGTGCGAGCGCGGAGATGGCTTTGTGGTGGCGGGGTGGGGAGGGTACGCTCTTGTTGGAGTGTACTTCTCCCAATAAGACCCTCGCCCACCCGAGGCCTTCTTGGCAGAGCTTGGAGGCGCAGTCCAGCGCGCTGCTCCGCTCCAGGTTATCGTCGCCGGGGACTTTAACGCTAAGTCCTCTACGTGGGGATCCTCGGCGACGGACCCTCGTGGAAGCGAGGTGGAGGACTGGGCGGCTTCCCTGAATCTAACGCTCCTTAATAGGGGCAGGGCACCAACCTGTGTTCGACCGCAGGGGGAATCGATTGTGGATCTCACATTTGCGTCCCCTGCGACGGCTAGTCGGATTAGGGACTGGCGAGTCCTGGAGGAGACGGAGACGCTCTCGGATCACCAATATATCCGATTCTCCATCAGTGGCGTCTCCGTCTCCGGTGGTGGCACAGCCCCCGTCTTCCCGCGGTGGGCGGTAACGCGTCTCAACCGCGAGGTCGCGGCCGAAGCCGCAATTGTACAGGCCTGGGAAGCCGACTCGGCCTCGGTACTGGCCGTGAGTGAGAGGGCCCTTTGGTTACGCGAGGCACTGGCTCGCATCTGCGACGCCTCGATGCCTCGCGCCAGGCGACCTCCACCAGACACGGCCATGTACTGGTGGTCGCAAGAGATTGCCGCACTCCGTGCAGCGTGCAAGCGCGCCAAAAAATCGGTGTCGCGTTACCGGCGCAGAAGGGTCCGGATGGTGGACGACGAGCGGCGGCTCAGCGACGAATATAAGGCCGCCAAGCAACATCTTCAGGCGGCCATAAGAGCGGCGAAGCGGCGCTCTTGGGAGGAGCTGCTGGAGGGGCTCAGTAGGGATCCGTGGGGACGACCGTACCGCGCCATTCGCAGTCGCCTGCGCAGTCACGGCGTCCCGGTCACGGAAACCCTGGACCCTCAGCAGCTGCAGGAGACGGTGGCTGCATTGTTTCCCGCGCAGGAGGCGGGAACATCTGCACTCGCGGCAGGTGAGTCGGCGGCCGAGGATGTGCTTGAGGTCCCACCAGTCTCGGACGAGGAGTTCTCGTGTATAGTCGAGAGGCTCCGAACTAAAAAGACCGCCCCTGGACCAGACGGGGTTCACGCCCGGGTGTTAGCTCTGGCATTGGAGGCTGCGCTGGAGACGCCATACAGGGCACTCCTGGACACCAGCCTCCGAACAGCGCAGTTTCCACCAACTTGGAAGGAGGGCAGGCTGGTGCTTGCCAGGAAGAAGGGCCGCACGGACAATTCGCCATCGGCGTTTCGGCCCATAGTGTTGCTGGACGAGGCGGGGAAGTGTTTTGAGAGGGTGGTCGCTTCCCGCATCGTTGAACACCTGCGCACTGTGGGTCCGGATCTGGCGGATTGTCAGTACGGGTTCAGAGAGGGCCGCTCTACCATCGATGCAATCATGAGCGTCAAGGCCCTCTCTGATGAGTCGACCTCCCGTGGTGGCACAGTCGTGGCGGTGTCTTTAGACATCGCCAATGCCTTCAACACGCTCCCGTTCAGGTGCATCCTGGACGGACTAGTGTTCCACAGGGTGCCCAGGTATCTGCAGTGTCTAGTCGCAGATTACCTGCGGGGGCGTGTAGTCCTATATCAAAATAGGGCGGGGTGCCTTATCAGGCATTCAGTGAGTCGGGGAGTTCCACAGGGTCGGTTCTGGCCCGCTCCTGTGGAACGTCGGTTATGATGTGGTGCTTCGTGGTGCACTCCTTCGCGGGCTCTACCTGGTGTGTTACGCTGACGACACTCTTGTAGTAGCCCGCGGAGATTCGTATAGGGATGCGGCGATTCTGGCCACTGCTGGAACAGCTCAGGTGGTGGCCAGAATAAGAAGGCTGGGTTTAACGTGGCGCTGGATAAAACCAGCGCCGTGTGCTTTCACGGGCCGCGCAGGAGGCCTCCCCCCGACTCTCACATCACTGTCGGGGGAGTACGGATCGGAGTGAGGCCCAATCTCAAATACCTGGGCCTCACGATTGACGCTCGGTGGTCCTTCGGTGAGCATTTCCGGCGGATGGGCCCAAAGCTGGTGCAAGCAGCGGCTGGGCTCGCCCGCCTGCTCCCGAACGTCGGAGGACCGGGGTCGACGTGTCGGCGTCTTTATGCCAACGTGGTGGCGTCGATGGCGCTGTATGGCGCGCCGGTGTGGGTCGGTGCCCTGAACGCCAGTAACAGGGCTCTGCTGAGACGCCCTCAGCGAGTCATGGCGATCAGGGCTATCCGAGGATACCGCACCGTGTCCTTCGAGGCGGCATGTGCCTTAGCGGGTACCCCCCCGTGGGAGCTCCAGGCGGAGCTGTCAGCCTTCCTTTACAGGAAGAGAGGAGAGGCAGCGACGCGGGCAGGGAGTTCTGTCACACCGACGTCGAGAGATGGAAGAGAAGGGGCAGTGCGGCCATGATGGAGAGGTGGTCGCAGGCACTCCTCGAGCCGACGGCTGGGCATCGGACCATCGAAGCCATCCAGCCGTCGCTCAAGAGGTGGGTTGAGCGGAAGTCGGGCTCGCCCACCTACCACCTGACGCAGATCCTGTCAGGACACGGGTGCTTCGACAAATACCTGCACACCATCGTGTGTAGAGAGTCGAGCCCCGTGTGCCGGTCGTGTGACTGGGGGTGGACGACACTGCCCAGCACACACTGGCGGAGTGCCCCGCGTGGGCGTTGGATCGGCTGCGCTTGGTCGCGGTCATCGGGATGGACCTAACATTGCCTCAGGTCATCCGGGCAATGCTGAGCGATAGAAGGTCATGGACGGCTGTCTCCGACTTTGCGGAGTCAGTTATGTCCAGGAAGAGAGAGGCCCAGCGGCTTCGCACCGACGACCCCCTTGCAGAGGCGTCGAGACGCCGGAGGATAGGGCAGCGTAGGAGGTGGTGGCACCAGGCTACGCTGCCGTAGTAGGGCCTGCGGACGAATGTCACTGGGGTGACAGTCGTCCGCATTGCACAGGCCCTCGCGAGGATGAGAGCGAGCCTTATGGGTTTCTGCTCGTTCTCATGCCCAACAGGGCGAGGAGGGTCTGCGTCCATTTTTGACGCAGACAACGCTGCGACGGTCAGACGGGGCCAGGTGCTCAGCACGAATGCCCCCGGCCGTCGCCCGGCGTAGAGATGTAAAAAAAAACCTAACCTAACCTAACCCAACCTAACCTAACCTAACCTAACCTAACCTAACCTAACCCAACCTAACCTAACCCAACCTAACCTAACCCAACCCAACCTAACCTAACCTAACCCAACCCAACCTAACCCAACCCAACCCAACCCAACCTAACCTACTCACTCACCTACCCACCTACCTACCTACCTACCCACCTACCTACCCACCTACTCACCTACCCACCCACCTACCCACCCACCCACCCACCTACCCACCCACCCACCCACCCACCCACCCACCCACCCACACCCACCCACCCACCCACCCACCCACCCACCCACCCACCCACCCACCCACCCACCCACCCACCCACCCACCCACCCACCCACCCACCCACCCACCCACCCACCCACCCACCCACCCACCCACCCACCCACCCACCCACCCACCCACCCACCCACCCACCCACCCACCCACCCACCCACTCCACCCACCCACCCACCCACCCACCCACCCACCCACCCACCCACCCACCCACTCCACCCACCCACCCACCCACCCACCCACCCACCCACCCACCCACCCACCCACCCACCCACCCACCCACCCACCCACCCACCCACCCACCCACCCACCCACCCACCCACCCACCCACCCACCCACCCACCCACCCACCCACCCACCCACCCACCCACCCACCCACCCACCCACCCACCCACCCACCCACCCACCCACCCACCCACCCACTCCACCCACCCACCCACTCCACCCACCCACCCACCCACCCACCCACCCACCCACTCCACCCACCCACCCACCCACCCACCCACCCACCCACCCACCCACCCACCCACCCACCCACCCACCCACCCACCCACCCACCCACCCACCCACCCACCCACCCACCCACCCACCCACCCACCCACCCACCCACCCACCCACCCACCCACCCACCCACCCACCCACCCACCCACCCACTCCACCCACCCACTCCACCCACCCACCCACCCACCCACCCACCCACCCACCCACCCACCCACCCACCCACCCACCCACCCACCCACCCACCCACCCACCCACCCACCCACCCACCCACCCACCCACCCACCCACCCACCCACTCCACCCACCCACCCACCCACCCACCCACCCACCCACCCACCCACCCACCCACCCACTCCACCCACCCACCCACTCCACTCCACCCACCCACCCACCCACCCACTCCACCCACCCACCCACCCACCCACCCACCCACCCACCCACCCACCCACCCACCCACCCACCCACCCACCCACCCACCCACCCACCCACCCACCCACCCACCCACCCACCCACCCACCCACCCACCCACCCACCCACCCACCCACCCACCCACCCACCCACCCACCCACCCACTCCACCCACCCACCCACCCACCCACCCACCCACCCACCCACCCACCCACCCACCCACCCACCCACCCACCCACCCACCCACCCACCCACCCACCCACCCACCCACCCACCCACCCACCCACCCACCCACCCACCCACTCCACCCACCCACCCACCCACCCACCCACCCACCCACCCACCCACCCACCCACCCACCCACCCACCCACCCACCCACCCACCCACCCACCCACCCACCCACCCACCCACCCACCCACCCACCCACCCACTCCACCCACCCACCCACCCACCCACCCACCCACCCACCCACCCACCCACCCACCCACCCACCCACCCACCCACCCACCCACCCACCCACCCACCCACCCACCCACCCACCCACCCACCCACCCACCCACCCACCCACCCACCCACCTACCCACCCACCCACCCACCCACCCACCCACCCACCCACCCACCCACCCACCTACCCACCTACCCACCTACCTACCTACCTACTAATTTATTCTTTTACAATTACGCCGTTCATCAATAGATGGAGCTTCAATCTAACACATAATATTAAAAAAAAAAAAACAAATTTAAAACTTACTTATTTATTAGTTATCGTTATTACAATAATTACGCATTGTGATACATTAATATCCATTCATATACTCATTTCATCACAAGATGGCGCTTCAAGAAACAAAACAAAAATAGATAATATAATCCTTTATAATGTATGTACATGTGCATATACTTACATATCTTTATATTAATCATAGATTGACCCTATGTACGATGCTAAGCGTCGCACATTAGGTAATGCAGTGTCAGCGTTTACGCCGGCCCGCGTTATTCCATTAGTTATAAGCTCAGTTCACGTCTAATCGCCATTCGGTTCGCGTGTCCTCATAACCATTTAACCATTTAACCATTTCACCATTTAACCATTTAACCATTTTACCATTTTTACCATTTTAGTAGTTAAGTGTAATAAACCATTTATCCTTAACTCCTATCTTTAAATAAATCCCTGTACGGCGACCATAACCCGTACATCTTGGTCCTTCGAGCAAAAATCGTAAGGCGGAACACGCGGTCTTTCGTGCCTTGAATCGTGGCAAGACCAGCGCGAGTCAAAGTGTACACGTGTCAGTGTGACTGTCTTAGGATTTTTATACCAGTGCTTAACAATTTGAACAATAACCAGTGTTAGTGGATAACCAATTCCGCTAACAACCAACAACCAACAACCAACCCAGGATCGTACTTCAGGAGCAAACCAGGTCACCACGTGCCAGCCTCCAAGTAAGATCTTTCCATTTTACCATTTGAGCTTTTTTAACCATTAATGTCCTCAACCATGGAAGCCATTATAAACACCCAACACCAAATTATGTCCGCTATGGACACCCTCCTTACCAATTTTAAAAAAGATGGACCAGAACGCAAAACGACTGTCTACATAGAAAAACGGTTAAACACGTTAGCTGCCTATTGGACAGAATTTCAAACCAACCATACGCGTTTATGTGCGGAGTTTGACGATCCCAACCATGAATACTTCAGGGATCGTTATTACGAAAAAGCACATAAATTTTACCAAGACATAAAAAATTTCATAGAAAAATATGTGACCACTGAACTAACCAAACCATTGCTAAGACCTGTGACACCATTATCGCACGGCTCCGATATCACCACAGCTAGTACTTCACAGGCTTTCCTGCAAACAAAATTTACAACTCAGAGCAATCCTAGTAAAGTCGAAGAAATGCTACGTAAGCAAAAGAGTAATTTTAAAGCGCTGTCACGTACCTTAGAGACCATAGACCTTGACAGCATTTCCGAACGTTGGGAGTTCGAAGACCACTTAAAAACCATTCAGTCTAGGTGGTCTGTCATAGATTCTCTCCATTGGGATATTGACAGTGAAGGCCTGCTAGACAACGAAGAATATGAAGTGGCTTTCACAGAAATGGAAAATAAATATCATACCATCAAGAAGTTAATCAACAGCAAGATGTGGTCGACTTCCTATAGAGAGCACTCTACACCCAAAATGGATATTCCTTCCTTCAGTGGAAACTACCAGGATTGGATTTCATTTAAAGATTTGTTCTCTGAAACCATCCACAATAACAAGTCTTTACCAAAAGCTCAAAAGATGCAGTATTTGAAAAGCAAACTTCGGGGAGAAGCTGAAAAATTAATTCACCATTTACGTATTAGCTCAGAAAATTATGACACTTGTTGGGAAATACTAAACCATAGGTACAATAATATGAGATTAATATTTAACTCGCATCTTAATTTATTATTATCGATGCCAACTATTCACCAACAATCAGCTGCGGTCATTAAAAGGTTACACGACACCACCAACGAGTGTCTAAACTCAATTAAATCAATGGGCATAGATATATCTAACTGGGATCCACTCATTGTATATATTTTAGCTCAAAAACTTGATTCAGAAACACACCATGATTATATAGAATCGTTAAAGAATCCCAGGGATCTACCTACTCTAGTAGAATTTATTAATTTTCTGGAAATTAAATTTACATCATTGGAGAGCTCTCGTCGCAAACAAGACTCGAGCAAACCCATGCCTAGTTCATCCAACATGCAGCATAATTACCAAAAACCATGGAATAAATTACCACAAAACAACTACAATAATTTTATTAATAGAAATTTTCAACAAAGACCAGTAATTAATAATGTCATTACGAAACCTGCCAGTATACAAAGAAAATGCTTACTCTGTAAACAAAACCAGCATGCCTTATTTCAGTGTAAAATGTTTTTAGATTCGTCACCACAAAATCGGCTTAAAATAATTGAAAGAAATAATTTATGCAAAAACTGTTTGGTTATGCATTTTGAAAAGGAATGTTCATCGAAAAAAACTTGTCGATTCCGCAATGATAAACATAATACGTTGCTACATAATGCATATGTTACTTTTGCACCATCTACTTCAAAGAAAAACGAGACAGAAAAGACAACACCAAAATCTAACATATGTGTTACCAATTTACCATTTGAACCTACCCCTAAGTTATTAGCGACAGCAATGATTAACATAAAAGGGGTGGACGGCTCCCAGCATACCATGCGCGCCCTTATCGACGCGTGCGCGGAATCATCTCTCATCACCGAGAACGCAGCTCAAATATTAGGTTTACCACGGATCAAGCGCAACTGTGTGGTAGTAGGAGTAGGGGCCAAGGCGAACAATAGCAGAGGAGTTATACAACTTACCATCTCTTCTCTTACCAGCAATTTTATATTCACGACTGAAGCTTATGTTATGAAACACATTGTCGGAAACTTACCAAGTGAATCATTCGAGAAACCAACATGGCCACACCTTCAGAAGTTGTCACTAGCGGACCCTGAATTCTACAAAAGCAAACCAGTAGACCTTATTTTAAGTGTGGATACGTATGAAGTAATAATTTTACCAGGAGTTATCCGTAATAATATATCGCAACCGATTGCACAGAACACCAAGCTCGGTTGGATTCTAAGCGGCACTGTAAAACCTGTTCAATCAAGATGCAATGTCGTCAGGATTGATTTAAAAGACATTCAGCGGTTTTGGGAGATTGAAGACGTGGCAGATAACTCTATAAAAGTGTCGATAATGAGTGGTCACGAAAGGGATTTATCAGATATAAGGTCCAATATCAACCAGATGAATTCGGAGGCTGGCCTGAGCACATCTATATCCAATCACGACGTGCACCATTACGTTGTGATATACTTGGTGGCGAGTGCGGTAGGAGCTGGAGCAGCTGCGTACGGCTTGCGGCGGTGGCGGGCGCGCCGCGCTCTGCGAGGCGCTGCCGCGTCACCTGATATTGGCGGGCCACCGGCCGCCTCCTGCGTGGGCTGCGAGCCTGGAGCGACGACAACGATGCCTGCGCGCCCCGCTTTGCGCGGGCTAACCAACGCCGCGTACCATTACAGTGCTAGTGACCAGTGCTTAAGTGCAAGTGTTAGTGGTCAGTGTACTAAACCAGTAAGTGTGAGTGACAAACCAAACCGTAGTGACGAATCCACGTCTCCCATTATACATCGGCATAGTTTTAGTGACCATTCCAAATAATAGAGACATTAGAATTTAGTTTAAGAAATAAATTGTTGATCACCTTGTCTCACCATCATGCATAACCATCACCATCCTTTGCTTTCTCTCGCGGTGGCAGCATGTACGATGCTAAGCGTCGCACATTAGGTAATGCAGTGTCAGCGTTTACGCCGGCCCGCGTTATTCCATTAGTTATAAGCTCAGTTCACGTCTAATCGCCATTCGGTTCGCGTGTCCTCATAACCATTTAACCATTTAACCATTTAACCATTTAACCATTTTACCATTTTACCATTTTTACCATTTTAGTAGTTAAGTGTAATAAACCATTTATCCTTAACTCCTATCTTTAAATAAATCCCTGTACGGCGACCATAACCCGTACACCCTAGATATAACATTAAGATATTAATAAAATATTTATTGTAAAGATATGATTTTTCATTTTTAATAAACAATAAATTTTACTATTGGGCACAAATAGATGGCGTTTCCGCTCTCATTTATTAGTACTAATTAGTTAGGATTAAAATTTTAATATTTGTATGTTTAATAAACAATTGTTTATTATTTTTTAAAATATTCCGATCATATTCAATAAAAATTTTATACATTAAAATCAATTTATACAATTACTCCGTTCATCAATAGATGGTGCTTCAAGCAAAAAATTATTAAATTATTTTATAATAATTATAATCCTTTAAAACAATACATAAAGTTATATACCTCGATAATAATTATAAAATAACAACAAATATTTTATTTTAAATCAGATATTAATATAATATTTTACGAGTTTTTATTTCTAAATAAACAATTTATTTTACAATTAGACCATCAGATGGCGTTTTTACTCTCATTTATTAGTGATAATTATTTAGGGTTACATTTTTATTATTTATATTATTAATTGAAAGATTTCGACCAATCTCAGTAAAATTAAGCAAATTAACAAATAAAAAAATAAAAAAAGTAAAATATAATATATGTCGGCGCTAATAATTTATTCGATTACATTATTATTTTTCTTTACGAACGCCCCGGTTGAATTGTCAATCCCCTCTACCGATACTGTATAAAATAGTTTAGCTCTGCAGAGAACGGCCATCAAAGAGCATACAAGACAGGCATTCAGCATTTTATCGCGAGAACTCGAAGTGATCATTAGAATTCGAAAATATTAATTATAGTTTGACAATTTCATTGTTATTGTTAGTTTTGCTAAAATAAAGTAAAAATTAAATAAATAGTATACTCTGTTAAATGTAACTTGAACCCTGCGCAGAACAACGTTTTTGGGTCTCAACCGTATGCTGTATGAAGGCGGTTGTTTTAGTTCTTTAATAATAAATTATTAAAAATAAATTAAAATATAAATTAGTTTTGTCAAGTGTGTTAACATTTATTTCAAGATAACGCCTCGACCACAATCAACTTTAAGGAGATGGGAGAGAACGATGGTATTTGACGTTTGTAGTTATTTTTTAAAAGAAAATAATATAACTAATTCTCTAAATAATACTGCGGAAGATACGAAGAAGTCTGTCTCACTATTAAGGACGCGTTTGCAAAATAGATAGGTACCGAATCGCACCACTACATTCGCACGAGTCGATCACACAAGCGCACGACTGTGATCGGCGGGAATAATGAACTAATTTTGAGACTTGAAATGTTTAATTTCTTTTTTTTTTTTTAATATTTTCAACGTTGTAATAGCTTTAATATTTTTATACTTTATACTTTGTGTACGAGTACATAAAAATAAATACATAAAAGTAAATTGTAAAAACTATTTGTTTTTACAATTTTTATGTATGAGGTTAGGTTATGACGGATACAGGATACCCCAACAAGTTTGGTGGCAAGGTCTCATAGTAACTTACAAAACAAGCTCAAACACGGTAGACATAGCTCAAATCATGCCGTAGATCCCGTATTCGTTATCGAAGTACACCTTCAGGTCACCCCAACAAGTTTGGTGGCAAGGTCTCATAGTAACTTACAAAACAAGTTCAAACACGGCTGGTTCAACACACGCGGTACGAAACACGTGGTTCACGTTTTTCACTTGCGATGCGAAACCGGTAGAAGTTTGTTGCTCGAAGGACCATTTAAAGATGTACGGTTTTATGTTAACTCGCACACCTTTAGATTGTTAAAGTAAAAGTATGTTTAACTTGTATGATGTTTATTAAAAGATAAAATATTATGTATAATGAAATGATTGATTCTTGTATAAAATGTTGTGAGCACGCGCGGTTTTATCGTGAACCGTGAGCGAACTAACTATTGAAGGTTTTTGCCGCGTGTCGCGTAAAATGCTGAATTACAAAAATGTACGGTGAAACCGTACATGCTCCCAAGCCAGATGAATGAATGATGATGTATGTATGATGATGTAAATGTATTCATGGAGTTACAAGGTGATGCCAATAAATCTTAGTAACTAAGCTTATTGTCTCTAATTGAATGATGTTCTTCTTGGCATTTGCGTAACACACTTATTCACTTTTTGAATTTCACTATAATGACTATAATTTGATTTGAATTTTAATGATTTCACAAAACACTTGAGAGTCCGGTTGCTTTTACTGATGAGGAGCAGCTTCAGGCGGAATCGATTGTTCGACCCTCGCCACGGAACAAAGTACTCGCTAGATATCCGATACCATTGATGAGACTCTGCGCCGGCGCTTGTTGCGGCGCGTGTGGGTATGCTGATTAAGCAACAGATTATTATTGTAATCTAATTCCGCGTATTTGAGTTGTAATTGAATTCAAATTACGTCACAATGGGAATCTCCTTTAAGCTTACTGTATTATTTATTTTGTTTATTTATTGTATGTTGTAATAATTCTTTGCCAATACGGATCCATACCATAGTATGAAATTATTTTCCATCTTGATAGCTTCCTCCCTTCATCCTTGATTGTCCTTCACCTGAGTCACATTATATGATCATTTACATAATACTTTATAAAATAATATCGTAAACAAAGAGATGTTATTCATCCTGCGAGGTTTGTTTCTTCACAGGCATTACCGATAATTTAATGATGGGTCGTTTTATGATTCCATTTTTTGTTTGTAATGTAACCACCCTCACATGGCCGTCGGATCCTGGATGTAGCTCAATGACGCGGCCCATGGCCCATTTGCCAGGAGGAAAATTTGCATCGTTGATCGTCACTATGTCATTAATTTGTATGTTAGATTGTTGGTTTCTCCATTTACTTCTAGCTGTAAGTTGACTTAGATATTCAGACCGCCATCGCTTCCACACATCTTGAACTATTTTCTGAGTAACATACCATCTCGTACGCATGTCTGTCTCAGTTTCTAAAATAGTATTGTCCTGATTTATGTTTATAAAACTAGAAGGTGTAAGAAATTCTAAGTCATTAATGTCCTCGCTCAACGGGCACAATGGTCTTGAATTAAGAACTGCTTCCACTTGTGCCAATATTGTAGAATATTCTTCGAAGGTCAGTCGCTGTTCCCCTATGACTCTCCGAAGATGATATTTAACACTTTTAACAGCTGCTTCCCACAGCCCGCCTGCTGTTGGCCAGGAAGGCGCATTAAAGTGCCATTCTATTTCCATGCTGGTTAGTTCAGAAATAAAATCTGGACCAAATGTGCGTAATATGTGTTTATACTCCTTAGTTAAAATTTTGCTTGCGCCAACAAAATTAGTGCCGTTATCACAATACATGTGTCGAGGAGCCCCTTTTCGCGCCGCCATCCTGCGTAGCGCCGCTAAGAATGTTGATGACGTCAGATCTGAGACGAGCTCTAGATGGACAAGTTTCGTAGTCATGCATATGAAAACTGCAATATATCCTTTCGTAGTCTTAATGCCTCTGCCTTTGTTGGCTTTTATCATTATGTGTCCAGTAAAATCGACACCGGTGTGACAAAATGGCATTGTTATATTGCACCTTTGTGCTGGTAAGTCTCCCATTAGCTGCGACAGTTTGTTCGGGTTTTGTTTGCGACATGTTACACAAGAATGTAAACGCTTTTTTACAGCTCTGTTGCCCCCGATTATCCAATATTTTTGACGAATATTAGCCAAAGTTACTCGAGCTCCACCGTGTAAAGTTAGCTTGTGAGCAAAATCTATGATTAAATCAGTTAACCGTCCGTTATGAGGAAGTATTATTGGATGAATCATGTCTGAGTGTATGTTCGCTTTTTTCAACCTGCCGCCGACCCTCAGCAGTCCATGGCTATCATAAATTGGATTAAGTTGTGATAGTTTACTTTTGAAGCTTATAGGTTTGTTTTGTTGTAAGTTACTAAATTCATCTGTGAATTCGTTCCGTTGAATATATTTTATTATATTATATTTTGCAGTATTTATTTCTTGTAATGTAAGGTAAGTTTCTGGTATACATTTTGTTTTCTTCAAGCACTTAATAAATCTTAATACCCACCCAAAAACTCTTGTTAGCTTCTGTAGGCAACTGTATCTTGTTAAAAGGCTGTCAATAATGCTGATGTCACACGTTTTGGCTGTTGTATAATTAACTTGTTTTGTATTTTTGATTTCTTTGTCAGTAGTGAAAATCATGTTTTGATCTTTTTGTTCATTGCACTCTGGTAGCCACGATGGTCCTCTCCACCAAAGTGAATGCTCTTTCAGTAGTTGAGCACTCATTCCGCGACTAGCACAGTCAGCTGGGTTTTCTGCAGATTTAATATATCGCCAGTTCTTTGAAGGCATTATATCGCATATTTGACGTACTCTGTTAGCGACGAATGACTGCCACCGCCCTGGATCACCTTGTAGCCAGGCCAGAACTACCATCGAGTCAACCCAGCCGAAGGTTTGAATATTATAATTAGAGAGACATTCCTGAACCTTGGACATCAGTTTCGCTAGTAGTAAAGCTCCACTGAGCTCTAACCTTGGCAATGAAATGTCTTTACTTGTTGGAGCCAGTCTTGCCTTTCCAGCCACTAAGGAGATTTTGACGTCATCATTACTTACTATTTTACAATAGATAACGCAAGCGTAAGCCTTCTTTGATGCATCACAAAATCCATGTAGTTCCACATGTTCACCTTCTCCTGATGTGCCTAGCCAACGAGATAATTCAAATTCGTTTATTATTGCTATGTCCTGTTTGATATCCATCCACTCCTTGATGAGCTTATCTGGAAGATGGTCATCCCATTGTATATGTGATATCCATACCTGTTGGAACAACAATTTCATTCTGGTTGATATTGGTGACAACCAACCGAGGGGATCGTACAGTTTGGATATATCTGAGAGTAAAGAACGTTTAGTCAGCTTTTTCGTAATTGATTCCACCTGAGACTGAAATAGGAAAGAATCTTGTTTGGGATTCCATCGTAATCCTAAGGTTTTTGTTGATTCAGGATGCTTAAACTCGAAATCTATGTTATGATTTTGCTTATGTTCTGTATTTTGTATATGTAAAAGTTCTGGAGCGTTAGACTGCCATTTTCTTAGGTTGAACTTCCCCGCCTTTAATAAATTTCTCAAATCATTTTGTAGTTGTACCGCTGAATCTTTGTAATTCGAGCCATATAAAACGTCATCCATGTAAAAATAATTTTCGACGACGTGCGCAGCCTCTGGAAATTTATCTCTCTCGTCGTTTGCCAACCGTCTCAGAGTCATCATTGCCAAAAACGGCGCGGCCTTGGTGCCTTATGTAACGGTGCAAAGTTGGTATTCTTTAAGAGGTAACTCTGGTGAGTCACGCCATACTATTTTTTGGAGTTGCTGATCGTCTTCATGAATCCAGATAAATCGGAACATCTTCTCAATATCTGCTGTAAAAGCATAACGGAACTGTCTCCATTTTAACAGCAAAGATTGAAGATCTTGTTGAAGATTCGGCCCTTTCATCATTACGTCATTTAAACTGCATCCCGATGTTGTTTTTCTAGATGCATTAAAAACTACACGAAGTGCAGAAGTCGTAGAATCATGACGTAAAACACAATGGTGCGGTAAGTAGCACTCGGGTTTCCGATTACTGTTTGACGGTTTCATATGTCCTAATTCATTGTATTCGTTTATAAATAATTTATATTGTTTTTCAATGTTTTTATTGCGTTGTAACTTTTGTTCTATTTACTATGTACGAAATTGCGCAATTGCTGTATATTTAGAAGTTCCTAGTTTTTGTTCAAAATTGTCTTTAAGCGGTAATCTGACCTCGTATGATCCATCATACCGACGTTTTGTGGTAGAATTGTAATATTCAACGCATTGGCTGTCCTCTTCAGATAAATTCGTTGACTCTGAAATATCTTCAATTTCCCAAAATTTCTGAATTTGGTCAAATTGATTTAGTGCAACGTAACAATTTAATGTTTTTACGTTTCCACATAAAATCCATCCCAAGCGAGTTTGCTGCGCTATAGGGACTGATTCATCTGATCTACTGATACCGTCCATTATAATATATGAATATACATCAGCACCTAATAGTATATCCACGGGGCGGCTTAAGTTAAAATCTGGGTCGGAAAGTTGTACGCCTTCCAGATGTGACCAAGATGGTTTGTTGAATGTTCTGCTCGGTAAGTTTTTAATAAGTGTACTCATGATATACGCTTCTGTTTTAAATGAAAATTTATTGTACAAAGATGCACATGTTATGTCCGTGACACCTTTGCAGATACTTTCCTTTGCTCCTATGCCCGATACGACCCCTTGACATCGTCTTCTGACTAAGCCCAAATTTTGTGCGGCCTGTTCAGATATAAGAGATACTTGAGAGCCCTGATCAATGAGCGCCCGCATTTGGTGATAGGAACCATCTCTTGCTTGGACCTTGATTTTTGCAGTCGCTAACAAAATTTCATTTATGTTGTTGCCATGTTGCAACACTGAAGTATCGCTGCTTGCTTGTTTGCAACTATTGACGTCAATGGTAATATTACACTTCGGGTTATTGAACGATTCATGTAGCAGAGTGTTGTGCTTGCCATTGCAATCTCGACATCGTTTTTCAGAAGTACAAGGCTTCTCTTTATGGTCGTAAAGACAATTTTCGCATACGTTTAATTGTGAAGTTGTTTTGAGTTTTAATTGTGGTGTCATATTAAGAAATTTGTTGCAATAATATAATCCATGTTTTTCATTGCACAATGGACAAATTAATGTTTTAGCAGAAATTGTATTATGAAATTCTTGACATGCTTTGTGCGCTGGTAGTGCCTGTTTTGCGGAAGAATTTTGATAATGAAATGGTCTAAACGGTTTAATATTAGATTTTGGGTTAATTTGTACATTACTTGATGGTTTGAAATATTCGTACTTTTTCCTTGATGATTCCAACGTAGTAAATCTATTTTCTAAATATTTCAAAAAATCTGATAAGTTAGGCAAGTCTCTCGGATTCTTTAGCGATTCTAAGTAGTTGTTATGTGACTCAGGATCGATTTTCTGCAATAAAATGTGAACAATCAATGGATCCCAGCTGGTGGTATCCACACCTAGATTTTTAATTGCATTTAAACATTCTAACGTTGTGTCATGTATTCTTTTGATATGGCTTACTAATGGTTGTTGCGTACTTGGTAAATTTAACAACGTGTTGGCGTGTGACGTAAATAGCAGTCGTATATTATTATAACGATTATTTAATATTTCCCATGCGGCGGAATAATTTTCTGTGCTTATTGTTAAATGCTGTATCAAACGTTCTGCCTCGCCTCTGAGTTTTCCTTTCAGAAATTGCATTTTCTGAGCGTTGGTAAGAGAAATGTTACTATGTATAGCTTCTGTGAATAAGTCCTTGAAAGATACCCAGCTTTGATAGTCGCCGCTGAATATAGGGATATCCATTTGTGGAGTCCAGCTCTCCTTGTGCGATACTGACCACATTTTTCATTGATGCTCCGCTTTAACTCGTTGTAAGTCATCTCATGCTTAATAAAAGATCTTTCGTAGGACTCATCCGAACCTTGTAACTCACTATCAATTTCTAAATGTAGAGAGTCTACCATTGACCACCGTGATTGCAGAGTTGTCAGTGCATCCTCTAACTCCCATTTTTGTATGAGAAAGTCTAAATTTATACCTTTTACTGTACGGACAAAGGCTCTGAAGTTGCTAGATTGCCTTTTCAGCATGTCATCCAGCTTGCTCGTTGACCCTCTGGAGCGTGATGTTGAAGGTTGAATACCTCGCTCCCCCTCGTAAGTCTCTTTCTCTTGCTGAGGATTGACCTCCGACGAACTTCCTGATATGTTCTTTACATATTCTTGATAATGTTGATTTATGAAGGCTTTAGTTGACTTGTACGCCTCATAAGTCTTGTCGTACTCACCTTTGACAAAGTAGGGATGGGTTCTGCTAGCTTCCGTACAAAGGCGATCATGATTATATTGATAGTCAGACCAGTAGGATTCTAAGCTATCTAGACGTCTTTTAAAGTAATCTTGGGACTTACGTTCCGCGGGATCTTTTTGATATTTATAAGAATTTTAGCAATAGCTTCAAAAATTTGGTGTTGGGCTTCGTAAATCTTTTCCATGTTGAGTGTAAAATTGTAAGGTAAAAGGCAACGATCTTACTTGTTATCTGCTCGTGTGCAGCTGCAGCTTACGTGTATCCACTGCTCCAGTATACCTGGTACAGTAACCAGGAAAATCCACTGCCGAGGTTCTTGTTAACCACTAACAGTAGCACAGTAACACTTTAGTCTTACAGTCACTTGATAGTTGATAGTTACTGGTTCAACACACGCGGTACGAAACACGTGGTTCACGTTTTTCACTTGCGATGCGAAACCGGTAGAAGTTTGTTGCTCGAAGGACCATTTAAAGATGTACGGTTTTATGTTAACTCGCACACCTTTAGATTGTTAAAGTAAAAGTATGTTTAACTTGTATGATGTTTATTAAAAGATAAAATATTATGTATAATGAAATGATTGATTCTTGTATAAAATGTTGTGAGCACGCGCGGTTTTATCGTGAACCGTGAGCGAACTAACTATTGAAGGTTTTTGCCGCGTGTCGCGTAAAATGCTGAATTACAAAAATGTACGGTGAAACCGTACAATAATTATAATCCTTTAAAACAATACATAAAGTTATATACCTCGATAATAATTATAAAATAACAACAAATATTTTATTTTAAATCAGATATTAATATAATATTTTACGAGTTTTTATTTCTAAATAAACAATTTATTTTACAATTAGACCATCAGATGGCGTTTTTACTCTCATTTATTAGTGATAATTATTTAGGGTTACATTTTTATTATTTATATTATTAATTGAAAGATTTCGACCAATCTCAGTAAAATTAAGCAAATTAACAAATAAAAAAATAAAAAAAGTAAAATATAATATATGTCGGCGCTAATAATTTATTCGATTACATTATTATTTTTCTTTACGAACGCCCCGGTTGAATTGTCAATCCCCTCTACCGATACTGTATGAAATAGTTTAGCTCTGCAGAGAACGGCCATCAAAGAGCATACAAGACAGGCATTCAGCATTTTATCGCGAGAACTCGAAGTGATCATTAGAATTCGAAAATATTAATTATAGTTTGACAATTTCATTGTTATTGTTAGTTTTGCTAAAATAAAGTAAAAATTAAATAAATAGTATACTCTGTTAAATGTAACTTGAACCCTGCGCAGAACAACGTTTTTGGGTCTCAACCGTATGCTGTATGAAGGCGGTTGTTTTAGTTCTTTAATAATAAATTATTAAAAATAAATTAAAATATAAATTAGTTTTGTCAAGTGTGTTAACATTTATTTCAAGATAACGCCTCGACCACAATCAACTTTAAGGAGATGGGAGAGAACGATGGTATTTGACGTTTGTAGTTATTTTTTAAAAGAAAATAATATAACTAATTCTCTAAATAATACTGCGGAAGATACGAAGAAGTCTGTCTCACTATTAAGGACGCGTTTGCAAAATAGATAGGTACCGAATCGCACCACTACATTCACACGAGTCGATCACACAAGCGCACGACTGTGATCGGCGGGAATAATGAACTAATTTTGAGACTTGAAATGTTTAATTTCTTTTTTTTTTTTTTTTTAATATTTTCAACGTTGTAATAGCTTTAATATTTTTATACCTTATACTTTGTGTACGAGTACATAAAAATAAATACATAAAAGTAAATTGTAAAAACTATTTGTTTTTACAATTTTATGTATGAGGTTAGGTTATGACGGATACAGGATACCCCAACAAGTTTGGTGGCAAGGTCTCATAGTAACTTACAAAACAAGCTCAAACACGGTAGACATAGCTCAAATCATGCCGTAGATCCCGTATTCGTTATCGAAGTACACCTTCAGGTCACCCCAACAAGTTTGGTGGCAAGGTCTCATAGTAACTTACAAAACAAGTTCAAACACGGCGGACGTAGCATTACTCTAGCTGCAGATCCTGTATCTGTCATCGAAGTACACCTTCAGGTCACTCCAACAAGTTCGGTGGTAAGGCCTTAGAGTAACTTACAAAACAAGACCAAACACGGCGGACGTAGCATTACTCTAGCTGCAGATCCTGTATCTGTCATCCAAGTACACCTTCAGGTCACTCCAACAAGTTCGGTGGTAAGGCCTTATAGTAACTTACAAAACGAGCCCAAACACGGTAGACATAACACAACTCATGCCGCAGATCCCTTATCCGTCATCGAAGTACACCTTCAGGTCACTCCAATAAGTTTGGTGTTAAGGTCTCATAGTAACGAGCCCAAACACGGCAAAAAAAATATAATCATCCGAGACTTCCACTAGCAGTCAGGGATGTATACCTTCAGGTCTGAGCAATAAGTCTAAGAAGAATTAGAATTTATAATCTCTAAACAAAAAGAAAATATTTATCAAATTATCCTTAAAATGAAGTATCAAAAATTGTAGTTATAGTCAATTTTTTCTATATAATATTATATTTTAGCGATCTTATTTAATATAACCTCCTGCTTACAAGCGACATAGCGTCCACTCACGAAGGCGGCTCAGCGCCGACTAATATTTTACTAGAAAATTTTGAACAATAAATCATGGCAGTCATCAAACAAAATAGGCCTTAATGCAACAGCTTAAGGTACAACTTTAGAAGCAAAATATGTGAAAAAGATACATTTGATATTTATTTTTTCTGAGCTATTGTGTCGTATTATTATAAATATCTCTACCTAGAGTTTGAGTTGAACATGTCTTACTACTAGAGGTATTTTTTTTTTAAATTAATATCACGTAAGAAATAGTTTATAAGGCTTCCTAAACTCTGCTCGATATCGTTAGTTTGGTGTGAAGAGTACGTAAAAGCAAAATACGTTACGAGCAAATACGTAACGCGCCCTTAATAATGTACATTAACTTTTTTTTAATATACATATAGGTACCTTTTTATACTATTTATTTGTTTTAATCTATTTAAGTAATTAATAACGATAATAAATAATTAATTGAATTTAGAAGAAATAATAACTATATTATATAATTAATTACGTTTTCCCACTTTATAAAGAATCGATTTAAATAAGACGAAACCAATATTTTTGTCTAACATTTTTGTCCATTATAGTACCTGCGCAGAAGCGGCCATTTTGGTCCAAGTTACATTTAAAGAACTATACCAACATTTTACAATTTAGAAATAAATTAAAAGTTGTCAAAGCTATATATATATCTATTTCTTTTACTCGTATTCTTGCTCCGACCAACAGACTAAGATAACAATATCTCTTTTGAAATTACGTTAGAGAGAGGCAATATGGTACGGCTCCGTCCATGTGATTCTAGGTCTATGTATTAATTTGACAATTGAGGGTGTTTGAATTTTGACATTGACAAGTTGACAATTAATGACGGCAGTGAAGTAAAGTGACACAAAAGTAGGTTGTGTTGTAAATTAGAACGAGTTAAATAAAATCGCCAATTCATTTTTACATAAGATAACTTGGGTAGCTTTAAACGAGAAACAAATTAGAATACAGCATCCATGTTACTAAAATTTGTGTATTTTACTGTGTAACTTTCACAAATTGGTCGTGGCATAATCGTACGATCCTAACAATGGGAATCTTTGGAACTTCGTCACCGTTTGACCAGGACGTGGGTACGTAATATTTTCATTCAACTATTTTATCAAATTTACGACTAATGACTTATAAAGCTATTTTCATATCCAAAAAAAATTCACAAGCTCATTTGAGAAAATTGCGGTAGTACTTTCTTCGTTTCTTTAAACATCTACACTTTTTAATACTATAAAACACGTCATAGAATTAATATGTATATTTAAAAAACTTTGAGGAAATTTTTCTTGTAATGATGACAGTTTAACCATATGAAAATGCGTGACTCATATTGCTATCAGTCTTTTGTCTTTACAACAATAATTTAAGTTTGCTGTATAGTCCTCATATTAAAGTAATTATGAATAATTAGAAATAAGTTTGATGTCACAAGCATATTGGTGATGTTAACCAATCAGTTTTTATCAGGGTAAGGTTCTAGATTTTGGCACTTTGTAACATAGAAACCTGCATATTATGGTAACATAGGATGGTCCTAATAGTAATGTGCTATTTGGAACAGACTTCAAAATATATGACACTCACTTTCCAATCTGGAGTGGACAAATCTTTGAATAGCTATAAAATCAGTAAAAAGTATTATATAGAAATATGAAAACAAGCTCAACAAGAAATAAGAAAATAAGTGCTTTAGTAGCTGAACTTTTACACATTAGAGGCATTTAGACTGTAATAATTATTGGAAGCCTCATTAGCTCAACAGTAGAAGGGCCAACTCCATTGTTTAACACGAGAGGCGAGTGTTTGATCCTGACCCCCTTGGGCTATTGATGTACTCACTCTTAGGGCAAGCTTTAGAGGGACAATAAGAATATTAGTAATGCATTAAAAAGCATTGCTAATATTCTTTAAAAAAAAAGACTTTTACAAAAATACGAGATTGTAGTACTTAGTGTTTTCCAAAACAAGAAAGCAAACTAAATCAAAATTTGGGGGTCTGGACAAATTAAACTCAATTGTATTTTTGAAACCAAATGTAATAACTTCATTACAATTTAACATTTTTTTTATGAGCAAGCCAAATTTTAGACATTATTTTTTTTAGAAAAGTGACAAAATCTACCATTAAGTTGGCTCTAATTTATGTTGCATGTAATTTATGTTGTATTTATGCATGTAAGGTAAAAAGTGGTATGTGTAAAAATGTATAATTTTACAGAATCGAATCTTGCTAGTAGAATAAAGCAAGATAGGAATCAAAGATTTATAATACATTTCAAAATACTTCAATGTTATTTGTTTGAATCAAAATTAATAAATTACTGATGTACATATAAATCTCAAAAATTGTTCAAAGGTATAATTAGATTGATTATAAGGGCAACACTCAGAACTTCTAAGTTTTAATTTTTAATTTTAATAAACTTATCAAGCAAGTCTACAATCCAAAACTGAAATACTTGTCGGTGTTACGTGCCAGGTTTCAAATGGTTTTGAAATTAAAAAAATGATTTTTTTGTTCAATGTAAAGAGCATAAAATCTATTATCAAAAAACTTAATGAATAATAAATAAATAATAAATAAATAAACGCTGCACACTCAACGGCCCCCATTAGGATAGTAATATCCTGTGTCGGGGTCCGGAAACATTCACAATGACAAGGACAAATACACCCAGACCGGAAAATATGCTTGCATGGTCAATACAAACATATTATGCTCCGAGCGGGAATCGAACCCGCGACCTGTGGCGTTTAAGGCAGGTTCGCTACCGCTGCGCCACAACGTCGTCAAAAAAAACCTGAGAATAACCTGGGAAACAAGCCCCTTGAAGGTTTAATTTCTTTTAATTAAGAAATTTGGTTTCACTTATATAATACTGAATTTAAAATAGGTTATTGACTTAATAGTTTTGGTGATAGAATTTGTAGCTACAACGGATTGGCCACTTTCAAAGGTATTGTTGGCTAGAGTTTGAGTATGGCTGGCATATACTCAGTTTCAGGCGTCGGGATGTGACGACCCCATCGCCCGCTGTTGGGATAACCTCTGTCACAACAGAGATTATTCCACCAGTGCAATCAGTCACGCTGGTGGTAGGTCTTTGTTGCAAGAGGCCGGCTAGGTAGGTACCACCGCAGTGTCCAATATTCTGTTGCCAAATAGTAGTGCTTAGGCACTACTGTGTTCCGGTTTGAAGGACATTGTACGCTAGTGAAATTACTGGGCGAACGAGATTTAAGAACTAATATCTCGAGGTTGGCAACGTGCGAGTGGCACCTACTAATGGTGCTGCAAGCGCTCATAGGCTGCGGCAGCCACTTACCATCAGGTGGGCCGTATACTTCTAACATAAAAAAAAAAAAATACACTGTCGTTTAATTTACTGCATGAGGTATTTTTAACTGTGTTAGCAATATTGTAAATGATTCAATATCTAAAACCACTAGAAAGAGCAACCAGCGAGAACAATACGAGTGAAGAATGGGGCTTAATATTAGAAATTTGCGACCGCGCGGGAGCCAGCGCGAACAACGCTCGGGACTGCCTGCGCGCCGTGCTGCGACGCCTCGGCCACGCCGACCCGCACGTGCAGATGCACGCCGCGACGCTCCTGGACGCCTGCGTCTCCAACTGCGGCCGTCTCTTCCACCTCGAGGTGGCCTCGCGCGACTTCGAAGCTGAATTTCGCCGGCTGGTGGCTCGCGCGCAGCCGACCGTCGCTCAGAAACTGCGCGCAATGCTACGGAAGTGGGCCGAGGGAGAGTTTCGTAGCGACCCGCAACTCGACCTTATACCTTCTTTGCACGCCAAACTCTGCGCAGAGGCCGGAGAACGACCTACAGCCGTCGCCATCCCGGCCACCGACGTCCAGGTACACCTACGATCTCAACTAAAGTTTTTTAGGGTACCAACTGAATTCTGTCCTTCCATCCGTCATCCGTCAGCGGGCTGTATCTCAAGAACCCTAATAGTTAGAGTTGAAATTTTTACAGAATGTGTATTTCTGTTGCCACAACAAAAATAAAAATCCTTATACAAAAAAAAGATTATTTTGTCCTGTATTTTGCTGTAATATTATTAGTAGTAGCAGAGCCCTGCTTCTGTCAGCACAATGGGCCGGCTCTACCAGAAACACGGCGTAAAGTACAGAGTTCATTTGAGTCGCCGGAAGCCCAATCTCCTACCCTCTCTATTTCCTTGTTACCCCTTCCCTCCTATCGCTGGGGCTAACACCAGCGCTAACAACGCGTACGTGACACTTGTAGTATCGCGCGCGTTCATACGTCGCGTCGCGGAGACTGCTTACCGTCGAGTGGACCGTATCAACCGTATCAACTGTATCAACCGTATCAACCGAATCAACCGTATCAACCGTATCAACCGTATCAACCGTATCAACCGTATCAACCGTATAGTTCCTTAAATGTAACTTGAACCAAAATGGCTGCTTCTGTGCAGGTACAATAATGGACAAAAATGTTAGACAAAAATATTGGTTTCGTCTTATTTAAATCGATTCTTTATAAAGTAGGAAAACGGATCGAAGTATATAATATAGTTATTATTTCTTCTAAATTCAATTAATTTTTTATTTATTATCGTTATTAATTACTTAAATAGAATAAAACAAATAAATAGTACAAAAAAGGTACCTATATATAAAAAAAGTTAATGTACATTATTAATAGTGAGACAGACTTCTTCGTATCTTCCGCAGTATTATTCAGAGAATTAGTTATATTATTTTCTTTTAAAAATAACTATAAACGTCAAATACCATCCTTCTCTCCCGTCTCCTTAAAGTTGATTGTGGTCGAGGCATTATCTTGAAATAAAGATTAACACACTTGACAAAACTAATTTATATTTTAATTTATTTTTTAATAATTTATTATTAAAGAACTAAAACAACCGTGAGCGAGTGTACCAAACCCGGCTCCCCTCATACCGCATGCGGTTGAGACCCAAAAACATGTTACTGCGCAGGGTTCAAGTTTCATTTAACAGACTATATCAACCGTATCAACCGTATGCTTGTTTGCCAACCGTTATGACGTAAATAAAACATCTCATGAACTAACTGTAATAAATAATTGGATTTTTCGTAGATCATGTCTGATAATCATTTCTTATTTCTGTGGCATATAATAAAAAGTAATAAAAACAAATTTAATTTCAAAATTAAAAGGAAGACATACAAGAAACTCGATATTTTTATTCTACGGTTTTTCGGAACACTATAGGAAATAATACCTGAAATAAATGGTGAAACAAAATTGGAGAACTTAAATTTTTTAGTCCCCATTTTAGGGTTCCGCAGCCAAATGGCAAAAACGGAACCCTTATAAATTCGTCATGTCCGTATGTTCGTCCGTCCGTCTGTCCGTCTGTCCGTATGTGTCAGACTGTTGGCTTTATCTATACGAAATTTATTAAAGAGGTGTATTTTATGAACCGCTACACGATTTGTCATGAAGTCATAAAATATATAATAATTAGCAGTTAAGTGCGTCGTGGACCACGCACAGTTGAAACTAAAGGGTTCCGCAGCTTGATGATCTTAAAATCTTTGAAAATAATAACGAATTAAAATAGAGCGCACAATTTTTATAACTTAACGATTACATAGTTAAGCACACTTACACTTTAAATTTTACTAATTATTTTGAAAGGTGGAATTATTATGATGGTTACAGACGGCGAGCGCCGCAGAGAAGCGAGAGCAGGAGGAGCTGGCGCGCGCCATCGCTCTGTCGCTGCGCGAGGCGGCGACGGGCGCGGGCGCGGGGCGGGGCGGGCGCGGGGGCGGCAGGGGCGCGGGGCGGGCGCGCTGTACCCGCGCGTGGACGCGGAGCCGGCGCCGCCCGCCGCCGCCGCCGCGCCCGCGCCCGCCAGAATGGTGCGCGCGCTTTACGATTTCGAAGCCGCTGAAGACAACGAGCTCACTTTTCTAGCCGGCGAGATAGGTAAACTGCGTAAGCATATGTGTGCCCCGTCGTGTCGGTCGTACACTGGATTAAACTACAGCATTTTTTAATTTTTTAGTTCACGTGACTGACTCCAGTGATCCGAACTGGTGGAAGGGTCACAACGAGCGCGGCGAGGGACTGTTTCCCGCCAATTTCGTCACCTCGGATCTCAGCGAACCTCGACCGGGTGAGGACTTTTACTACGCGGTCGAATATGAATCAAAATGACCGAAATCGGTATTCGCATTTAAGATTCAGATCCGGCGAACGAATCGAAAGTACTTCCGTACTCGCGCACTCATCGGACCGTGTCGATCGATTCGTAGAGAGCGAGAGCCGCGGCGGAGGCGGCGGCGCCAAGAGCGTGCAGTTCGCGGCGGAGGCGGAGGAGCCCGCGCGCATCGACGAGGCGGCCATGGACGAGGCGCTGGCGCTGCTGCACGAGGCGGACCCGGCGGGCGCGGGCGGCGCGGCGCGCGAGGCGGCGCTGGCGCGGCTGGAGGCGCGCGTGCACGCGATGGGCCCGCTCGTGGACGCGGCGCTGGAGCGCGCCGACCGCCGCCACGCGCGCCTCACGCAGCTCAGCGCCGAGCTGGTGGACGCGCTCAACCTGTACCACGAGCTCATGCGCGACCCCAAGCCGCTGTACGCGCCGCCCTTCCCGCCCGCGCTGCCCCCGGGCGCCGTGCCCCACGGGGCGCTGCCCCGGGCGCGCTGCCCCCGGCGCGCTGCCCCCGGCGCCCTCGCGCACGGCGCTCTGCCCCGGGCGCGATGCCCCTCAGATGGCCCACCAGCCTCTCCCTCCGAGGTGCGTGAACTCGATGAGCACTATTAATCGTTCATTATTATGTTTCTTTTCATTAAAATCGTTGAACTAATTTTTTTTATTTATTTTGTTTGACTGTGTTTTATTATATACTAAGTAGTAATACATGTGATGCTTTCGCAGGTGCTAATGGCGCGAGGACCCGAAGACCGAGAGTGTAAATAAATTCTTCATTCCTTAAAATTGTTATTTTAAATTGTTGTGATTGATCCTAATGTACCTACTATATTATTAATATATAAATTATTTTAAACCTTTCATTTAATTAACCAACCAATTTCAACCGATTTGTCTCCTTTACATAATATTACGCGTTCTGTCATCATGGTGGTGGGTACGCGTGCCTCGTGGACTGTCCGCGAGGGAGCAGGCCGGCGCACGTTTCGCGCTCTGTCGCACCCGCGCTTCTCTTATGCGGTGAGGAGGAGTGATCAATCAAACCTCAATAGATCAAAGACCAATAATTAAATGTATATCAGAACAAAATAACATGTACACCGTATACGTAATATACATAAGTAATTGATTTTGTTTTCGTTGATGCAATTGATTGAATAGACATGACTGTAGAACCACATTAATTCTCTGCCTTCGGTGGCTCGGCGCTTCTCTTTAATGTTATTTGCTAATGTAATTAATTGTTACTGATTAGCGCCTGAGCTACGAGTTGTCGAGTCGGGTGGTTGGGTGGTCAGTGGTCCGTGGTCCTTACATCGAACGAATACTCTAATAGTTCTTTCAATTTAAAATGAACCGAAACTGCCGCTTCTGCGCTGGTACAATCATGGACAAAAATGTTGGACGAAAATAGTGATTTCGTCTTATTGAAATAGATTTTTTATAAAATGGGTAAACGGAATTAAGTATATAATATAGTTAACGTTTCTTCTAAATTAAATTAATTACTTAAATGGAATAAAACAAATAATTGGTATAGAAAAAGGTATATAAAAAAATATAATAGTTAATGTACATTTTTAATCACTGGATATAGGTATAATGACGGTGGTGTCACAATTTATTTATTCTCACATATATTAGGAATAATTTGGAGTCTTTTAGCAAAATAGTGATGTACATTCAGTTAACACTAGAAACAAAAATAAACTTTGTAATCCTAGCTTTCGTCTGCGTAAAGTCAGTAATTCTTTTAAGGGGCTAGGCATTGGCATTTTTAACAAAATTCTGATTGTTTATTGGAACTGCCAATAAACAAGTTTCAAATCTACATAAAAATAAACTTGTCAAAAAGCCGTTAATATTCGTTATAGGAATATTTTTCTGATAAAAATGCTTGGGACTCTTAATATTGCTAGATCTCATTCAAGAACCAAATTTTATAATAAAGAATACAATTGTAAAAACGTATTTGAAAAGAGTAACTGTCGAGTTTCTTGTCGGTTTTTCTCGATAGAATCAACCTTCCTAACCGTCGGTAGCGTTTGACTATTCAAAAGTACTTTTTAAAAGTCTACTTGAATAAAAATAATTTTGATTTTGATTTTGACTGTCATTTATTGGGATGACACCTTATCTTGAAATAAAATTAAATGTTCACACACCTGACAATAATAATTTATATTTTGGGGCAGCCCTTTTGATATAAATTAATTAATTTCAAAGGAAGAATATAACGGCCGTCACTTATGGGATGTTACAAAAGAAAACGCAGTAGTAAAAGTGAATCATTAAATATTTGTATTTAATTATATATGATATCTCATCATAACCCAAAACATGCACGTAATATTCATTGTTCATAACATACAAGGACTTACACAAATTTAGAATTACAAATTATATGTACATTAAAATAAATAATAACTTACAACGTAAAAGTTAGTAACTAGCTCCTAAATATAAATTGACTAGAAAGTATTGGAATGATAACGTATTTGAGGTACAAAGCATTGATGTGACAATTTCGTCGATGTACATGCGAGTACATTCGGTACATTGAAGCTTCTTCGTCAACGGACTCGTCTCATCCACTGGCCTCACTCTCATATTATATTTTTATAACGTTGACACACGGGCAAGCAACGTCACGAGAGACAAAATACTAAAATATGTCTTAGTTTGTTTGCGGGTCGACATATTTAAACAGTTTTATTTATTTAGATTACAAATATATTAAGTTGTGTATGCGTATGACGTGACAGATTTACAAAAACTAAGACACGCCTAAACGATATTTAGTACACAGACTTGGCAATTATGATTTAAGCAGAGTCGTTCTCGCGTGGTGCTGGCTCTTCGGCGGTGACGTAGGTGGTGTTAGAAGCCGGCGTGATGTAGTATAGTATAGTGAGAGAGATGTCAGGGCAGGAAGCTGTCGCACTCGCGCGGCACGGGCCCCTCGGCGCTGAGGTAGGTGGTGTCGGTGGCCTGCGAGGCGGGCGCGGCCCACGACACCCAGCGCGCCTCGGCCCGCTCGCGGGGCGCGCGCCACGGCGGCTCGTCGTCGAGCGGCAGCGCGTCCAGCGGCACGTCGAGGCAGGGCGCGAGCAGGCGCGGCGCGTCCGCCAGGAACGCGGCCACCTCCGACGCGGTCGGCCGCGTCTTGTAGTCTTGCTGCCAGCAAGATTTTATTAGACCCTCCCTGAAACAGATATTAATAATAGTTATTCATTATGCCTACTTAATTGAATGACAATAATATACTTATATAAATCCAAAATGTTTTCAGCTCCGACGCATGATTGGAGTTTAACCTTAAGTACGGTTTAAATAAATTTAATGCACTAGGCAAAGAAGGTAAAAAAATATATAAATAAAAAAATTAATTAAATGGAGTCAACACAGACACGCGAAAAACATACATACATAAAAATAAAAAAATATATATATATAAAATAAATCCTTGAAAGAAAAAAAAAATATCAAAATTCTCTACAACGACAACCAGACTGACAAAATGAAAAAGATAAAAATCTACGAAGTATATCAAATGGACCAAATATCATTAAATAGGTACATATTTAGTAAACATCTTTAGGTACCTTTCATCGTTTTTCATTTTAAATAACACTTCAGAATATATAACTATTTAAAGCTAGCCAAAAAATAAACTCCAGCTTAAACAAAAAAAAATAATAATAATACAAAAATGTTAGACAAAAATATTGGTTTCGTCTTATTGAAATCGATTCTTTATAAAGTGGAAAAACGGAATTAAGTATATAATATAGTTATTATTTCTTCTAAATTCAATTAATTATATATTTATTATCGTTATTAATTACTTAAATAGAATAAAACAAATAAATAGTATAGAAAAAAGGTACATATATAAAGTTAATGTACATTATTAATAGTGAGACAGACTTCTTCGTATCTTCCGCAGTTTTATTCAGAGAATTAGTTATATTATTATTTTTTTTTAATTAACTAATACCATCCTTCTCTCCCGTCTGCTTAAATTTGATTGTGGTCGAGGTATTTTTAACGTAGCGTGGAACGTTTCCACTTGACCGATTAGGTTGTACCCACCTGCTATAATTTATAATTTGTTTTACAATCAATATATTATTTTACTGTCACAAAACTGTGCAATTATCGTAATAGAAAACAACAGAAACTTACAGTTGCGGCTTGAGTCCCATTGGAAGTTCAAGTGTTTCTCCTCCTTTCACTTTTGCAAGAACTTCGCTGTTGCTGAGGCCTTGAAATGGTAAGGATCCAAATGTTACTATTTCATACAACAACACCCCAAAGGACCAGACGTCTGAAGCCGGGGAGAACACTCCCAGCGCAAGACTCTCCGGAGCCATCCATCGAACTGGGAGCATGCCTTTTCGACTAAATCGGTAGTAGTCATTCTCAAAAACCAGCCGTGTCATACCGAAATCTGCTAATTTGACAACGCGACGGGAACTAACTAGGCAATTCCGCGCGGCGACGTCCCGGTGTACGTAGCGGAGCTGCGCCAGGTACGACAGCGCGCGCGCCACGTCCAGCGCCATGCTCGTGAGGCGCCGCGCCGACACCTGCTCCTCGGCGTCCTCGCCCGCACTCGACCCCGCGCACGCCAGGTGCCGCCGCGCGAGGAGATAGTTTTTCAGGTCGCCGTGCAACATATACTCCATGACGGTACACACCGGTTCAGTTTTCGTTACAACAGCCAGCAGTCGAACAACATTTTTGTGATCGAATCGCTTCATAGCTTCTGCTTCCGAGAGAAAATCTAGTTTTTCCTCGGTACTCGCGCCTGCTTTGAGTGTTTTTACTGCAACGGCGGTCCATCCACGATCTTCATTCAGCAGAGCGTATCCACCGTATACGGTTCCGAAGGCACCCATACCGAGTTTTCTGTTGATGACCACGCGCTCTCGCGGTATTTCCCACCGATCGAGACCGATCGTTTTTGGTAATATTGAGTGTAATCCCAGAGCCTCCAACCGAGCGCGGTATTTTCGCTCGGCGCGTTTTTTACAGTAGAAAGCAGTTGCAGTGAGTATAGATATTGCTAATGTCAATAATAACACTCCAAGGATCACGAACGCCGTGCGACAATCAGTATGAAAAAATTTAGCAATCGGTTGCAATACACACTGTTCCCCGCCATCGTCCGGCAAGTGGCCGTCTGCCGTCCACCAAGTCAACAGCTCCTCGCGCAGCTCGAGCCGGTCGCCCTCCCAGCGGCCTACCTCCCGACGCGAGCGCCCACCCCACTGCAGCATAACTAAAGATGCAGAGCGCGCATATGCAGTGCCATTGTCTCCGTCGTTGCCAGCTGTCACCCACTTAAATTGTCCAGTTAATCCTTTAAATTCGATTTTAGTTGCATTTGAAACCAACGATCTACAACAATAAAAAATATTTTCTTTAAAAACATAATAATAGACGACGTTGTGGCGCAGCGGTAGCGAACGTGCCTTAAACGCCACAGGTCGCGGGTTCGATTCCCGCTCGGAGCATAATATGTTTGTATTGTCCATGCAAGCAGATTTTCTGGTCTGGGTGTATTTGTCCTTGTCATTGTGAATGTTTCCGGACCCCCGACGCAGGATATCACTGTCCTAATGGGGGCCGTTGAGTGTGTAGCGTTTATTTATTTATTTAATATTTACCAGTCCAACTAAATATAGGGTTCCACAGTTTGACAGTAAAGAATCTTAACGGTAACGGTTAACGATAACCTGTAGCGGTTCACATAACACACGTATTTACTAAATTTCGTACAGATAAAGCCAAATAGTTTTTTTAATAAAATGACTGTGACATACGGAGACACGAAAATTACGAAATTATAACTTCCTACGCTAAAAACTGTATATGGATACACAATATACTATAATCTTACATCTTAGAAAACTTAAAAAACTTAACCTCTTTCCTTAACTTATAACCTCTTTCCTTTTGAAGCTAGTGGATAAAACGCTAATAGAAGTTTATAGGCCGATCATTTGCTCTATTATATACTTTGAGTTCATCGTTTGTGTAGCGCTTCAAAGGAGTCACCCATACACTTCAAACATGTAAAAAGTCTCCGTCATAGTGCCTTATTAATTATTCATGGAGTAAACAGGCAGTGTCATAGAGATGAATGGACGAAGAGACGGACATGACGGAAATATTATAAGGGCCTGGAACCCTAAAATATTGAAAAAAATTATACAACCCATTACCCAAACAATAACTTAATTTTAGTTACTAAATTATGTCTATGTATAATGTATATATATACATAACAGCTTACCTAACCAGCCCGAGGTCATGAAGGTTGTAGAGCGCCTTAGGTTGCTCGACGAATAAGCGGCCGAGCACGACGGCCCACAGCCGTAGCACGTCGTACAGCAGCGCGGCGTGCGGGCCCGGCTGCGCGCAGCGCGCTCCCAGGAACCGACACTGAGTGCGCCAGCGCGCACGCCACGCGTCTATTGCCACTTCGCTTTCACTTTTATTATAGTCGTCCTTACCCATGCTGTCTTCTGTGACGGTGTCGTTCTGCTATACATACATGCACATTCAATTTACATAATTATATAAAAACTTGTTCAAATCCGAATATTATAATAAAAAACTGCGAAATTTTACTCGTCGCGTGCAATTTAACTAACAAGGCAAATAAAAGTAGTAGTGTATGGGGTGTACAAATAAAAACGACTTTTCTTATTCAAATTCAAATAGTTACAACACAAACTTTTAGATTTAACAGATATTCAATTCTGTAAAAATAATGTGTATTTTTAATGGTATATATGTATTTATTTATCTACTTACTCTTTGTGTGTCTACAATCCAAGGTAGAGCCCAGTCTGGTGCAATGCTTATGTGCCCTTCGAGCATTTCCCGAAGCTGTCGTTGTGAGCAGCGGTCGGTATTGTGCGATAGTAGAGCGGTGGGGGGCAGCATGGCCGATAGCAGCCACACGGTACCGGCACTAGGCGTCAGGCCGGCCGCATGGCCCGCACAGAGAGCTGCCCGCACCGCACGAGCGTCTTCAACGCACAGATAAATTACACGTCCATTTACTTGTACTATGCGCTCGGCCCACTATACAAGAAGGAGAAGATCAAACATATTTCGATTAACCTAAACACTATTTATATTACAAGTTTATAAAGTATGGCAATAAATACCTTAGTAAATATGTCCGGATCGTAATCTGGTCGATCATCTGGTAGTTCTAGGTGAGCTATTATATCAGCCTGAAGGCGAGCGGCAGCTAAGGAAGCGCGAGTAGCAGGTTCGCTGAGTGCTGCAACACGTCGCCAATGTAGCTGAGCAAATATCGCTCCGAAAACAGTAGAATACATTCTTGCATCTCCGGCTACCAACAGAGCTAATGCAGCCGCTGGAATTGCCTGTGGTGTGTACGCGATTACGGGCAACCGAAATTCTAAGCCCTGTCGCGCTACGTCAGCGAATGCGGCACCACATGCAGGTCCGGCCATTGCGGACAAGCCGTCGTAGTCACCGGTGACGGGCGCATCGTAAAGGTATTGTACGGCGCGAGTTGCATCGCAGTGGTCGTCGTATGTTTCAGTCTGTTAATGTTAAAAAATATACATTTCAGATTAAATAAAAACCGTTTGTTTGGCTGATTATTCACTGATGTTTTACCTTAAAATGAACTGAGCCGGACCAATCCTTTTCAAGGTCAGCCTCTGCCAGAGCTGCAGCAGCGGCTAATGATGATGCATCGTATGTCTCACGATGTGTTGTATTCGGTAAAAGCACAGCCACGCGTACTTCACGAATTACATTTTTTGCAGGATGAATGGCAAGAAATCGAACAGCTGCCGATTTAGGATCAGTTTGGCGTCCTAACTGTGTTAGCTCATGTAGCTCATCCGTGTTCACCCGAAGTTGCAGAAGTGCCAATAGTGCTGCGCGAGATCGAGAAAGGGCTCTAGCGTTTACTAACTTTACAAGGCGACGACTTTCAAATGGGCATTCATCAGCATCAGTGTAAGCATCACAAGGCGGTGGCCCGAGGGATGATATACGTTTATGGTAGAAATCTCCGAGATCGATACGTTCTGGGTCCCAATCACAGATCAAAGAACGGGGACCAAGTGTTTTAGAACTGGTAGTTAATGAGGATCCAACAGGGTGGACGCTTGCGTAGAGATGATGATAACGTATCACATCAAATAAAATACGCGCTTCACCCATGTCACTCGTTAATAACGCTGCACATTTAGCCCCTTTTGTTGAACACCACTCGGGTTTTAATATATAAGGAGGATCATCTCTGAAAATAGATGAAAGGTATAGTTTAATTTGCAGTTCAATACACACGAATACGTGTATGTATATACAACAAAGCATATGTTTGTCTTTTAAGAATTGTTACTAATCGTTACGGTTTTCGTGCATACATACAATTTATCTAGTAGTAAAATACTCACTCTGTATAAGTGTAGTTGTTGGCAAGAGACTGATTCTGGGCAGTAGCAACATCAACAGGTGAAACGTAATAATATTGTGCAAGATCCGAATCTGACAAGTCGAGTAAAGAACGCGCTGGAGGTGCAGCGATGCAAAGGCGCCGAACCGGCGGCGCGACATCGCCTAACTCGTCGAGACCGGATTCGTGTAACAGCCAAGCCGCCGGAGCATTCGCGGCCGGGACCGTTAAAAAAGCAACGTGCAAGTTGCCACGTGCTAACTCTGCGACTATAGCGTTTCTGCAGATGCGCATATCAGAAGTGCTCGGAGACAGACAGGCTGGCGGCGGCGGTACGGCGCGCGCGCTCTCTCCCACCGCGCGCAGCCTCAGGGTGGCTAGCTCCGCTAGAGCGGACATGCCGCTCGCACTGTCTCCGGGCACACTCGCCGTCACCGCCAAAACCGGACCCTCATTTTTTTTGTGTCTGCTTTCCCTCCTGTTAGTGAAAAACATATTTATATTTACTATACGTTAATATAACTGTTTTATAAATATATACAAAATAGTTGCTTTTTCTAATGATGAGCGCTCACCCTTATAGAAATGTGCTACCAGGACTAGCAGAATACAGACGACGTGTCTGCTCCTAGAAAGAATAAATAAATATTTAAATTTAACATTCACGCACTAATATTGGCATCCTATAAAATAATATTTTAAAATATTTTTTGCCCCTATTTGTAACTAAAACTCATACTTTAACATAATTTTACATCACTTCTATTGTCTACCCAAAAATAATACTATAAATATATACGAATAGAATAAGTTTGGAAATATACAATAACACAAAAGACTCATTTAAATACTCAAGATGACAAACCTCATAATAATTGGATGTTCCAAGGCGTTAAGCGCGCCCGCGCCCGCTAAATGATGCGCGCCCGCCGCTGGCGAAGCGCACGCGTCCTGTTGACGATAAAATGTAGATCGTAGTTAATATGCAACTAATAGTACGTTATTATTGAATATTCTAGAAACTTCATGTATTATTTTCGTCACAAGAGCCTTAAGTTTGTTTGTAGCCTTTGCACTTTCCCGGTCGCGGTTGCGCCGGCGCGGACCCAGTAGGGCACAAACGGCAAGGCTTCTACTAACATGCTTTTTTTGTTTGTAATTATGTGGTCTTAATGTTTTAATTTTAGTATATTATGTTTTGTTGTCTTACATAATTATGAACATATGTACTTATTTATAGTATATTATATAGAATAGTATTATCAGTATGTCATTTTACGAGAACCCAATATTTTTTTGGGATAAAAATATCTTGTGTTAATCCAAATACTAAGCTATGTGTGTGCTAAATTTCACCCAAATCCGTGGAATAGTTTTTGCGTAAGAATATCAACATCCATCCGTAGATATACATCCATTCTCACAAATTGTGAATAAGGTTCTGATATTTAAATATTGTTAAAAAGCTAAGTCTTGTACTAAAAGTGGGACAGTTAATGCTTTATCTCTGCAACAATAGGTACTGCGGGTCTACCATGAACTTGTTGTAACAACCTGGAAACCTGGGAACCCTTTTTAAGAATATTTCGCACGCATAGTGCCTAGGTTAGGTAGCTTTGGCAGTTTATATGGACAAGGAGCGCAGAAAGCAGCATGTTCATGTATAATTACGCTTTAAATGAATTACATGAAATTAAATAAAACATCGACTGCTTATATTCAAAATGTAAATGTCAAACACATGGCTGTCATTTGTCACCAGTAGTATCGCTAATAATTAACATTGTTCCTTGTCTTTTACTATGCCATAACTATTATTTACTAGCGAGCGCACAGAAGTTGCTCTGCTCCGAAAAAAATGTGGGACCTGACAGCAGCGCCCATTAACTGAGTCTGATGACCCGAAATGAGGATGATCAATGAAATAAAAATCAAAAATATTCTTTTAAATTTAATTTGATTTTTGAACGACGGGACGAACATCATACGTTTGACATGCTAAACCAAAAAAGAAAAAACTGCACTAAAAACAAACTATAAAACATATTTTAAATTTATGAATAAATATGATTATCGGTATTCTTTAATTCAAATGTAATATATTTTGGATGTAATAATAATTGTAACAGATTAATTTTAAAACCATTGTTTTCTGTAGCATAAATAATATTAATATGTATGACGAATATTTTTTTGCATGCCATCTATGTTGAATGTGCTTATGGACTTATCAAGTGTAATACCAAGGTTGGACCACATTTTTTCACAGGAAATAATTTGAATTTGAAAAAAAAATCTATTGCGATGCAATTAAATTCAGGTACTTAACCAAAACAAAAGGGCCGGCTCGACCAGGGAAGTACTACCCTCTCACAGAAAATCGGCGTCAAGTAACAATATTACTAGGTGCTGGTGCGTTTCGCGCGATGAGTGAGAGCGCCGTTCCGTTCCTTTTTTCCCCGTCTCATCCCGTCCCTCCTGTCGCTGTTGGGTTGGTAACGCGCTTCTGATACTTCAAGTATCGCAAGCGTTCATAGGTTGCAGTGACTGCTTACCACCAGGCGGACCGTATGCTTCTTGGCCAACCGACATGACATAAAAAAATCTGAAACAAGAGGGATTTGATATAATATAATTGGTTTAAAAAACATAATAAACTGCCCTCAGGCTTCGTTCCGTACACTGAAAATGTTTGCATGAGTATTTCAGGAAGAAAGTGGATTCACCAAGTTAAAATAAATGTTAATATCGTGATATATTTTAGTCGTTTTTATATGCGGTAAGCTTTCGTCGCGGTGTTATGTACCTACCTACGCAATAATTAATTGCTCGGCTACTCCGAAGATAAAGAACGAGAATCCTCAAATTATAAGAACTATTTATCAATGATTACTTTTCCGAAATTATTTCTGTGTACTAATGACTTTGACGGTCGAAGCCGGTTACTTTTCTTTTTATATATTCCATAATTATAAAAATAAAGTGGAAATCTGATGTATTTTTTTCGGAGTGTCTATTACTGTTGGCCCTAGTGGCCGATGGGGGTCCACGCGGGGCTAAAGTTGAATCCGTCCCCTCCTGTAAGGTCGAGCCTTGCGACGTCATCGGGAGGTTGCTGATGTACAATAAATAATTACTTACGAATAATATTTAATCGTTTATTAATCTTGGATTTTCATGTTTTAGCTAAATAACAAAGCTAAAGTTCTTGTTAAAATTCAAACTAAATTTTGTAATGACGCAGGAGTTACGTCGGTATAACGAAGTCGAATTGAGTTGATGGCCCAAGACGTTGTCAGACTGGCCTTGGACAGTGTAAGCAATCGTGTTCAAGAACTTATTTAAAAGTTATTTTTTTTTAAATATTAGTAAGTAAAAAGTAACGACATTATTTTTGACGGCAAATATTTACGACATAATATTTACAAATAATTACAATTACTTAAGGAAATAATTTCCTCGTGAAATGCTCGCAAGAATGCTAGTAATTGTAATTGTAATTCCCCGCTAAATCGCAAGCTTAACTGACTATCACAGCTGGGTTTTTGCAAGCTGTTTCGCGTGTTCTGCTCAGAATGAAATTTCGCGTCCTAAATATAATACCAACTTAAAACGTTATGATAAAATATAGATTCCTTAAAATCAAGGCAACCATAATGAAATTCGGTCCTAATTTACACTGATCAAGCAATCTATAATGTTTATTTACTTACGAGACAATAAATAAATTTATTGCAACATTTCTCGATCGCGAGTCTATAAATAAAATGATCAAAATCTGTTGGCATTCTCTTGTACTTCTGCGTGATATATCTAATGCGTAGCCAATTTTTTATGCGTTGATCGTGTTAGAAGTATTATGAATTGAAATCTTTGGAATGAGCATTACCGCTTGGTTCCAGGCAATTCGATTTCTCGACATTGATGTGATACATGTTATATGCCCATTACTTTGTTTCCAAATACCGCGTAATAAACGTGTGTCTGTAATTGTTGGAAAATAAAGAAATTCAATAAAAGACTTTAACTAAAACAATAATACAATTTTACTTCTTAAAGACTGCAAAAACAAAATATTTTTGAAACAAAATAATTTTTGTGAATTTGTAAATATAAGCCTCAATAGGTAGAATGTAATATAGCCGGAATCACCAACGGTTAATGCAAACGATGCAAGATCGATCCTGACTACTACTGATAGAGTCACTCAGTTTTATAATAATTGAGATGAACAGCAGTAAAACGTATTTGTAATACGTAGTGTGGTATTACTTAGCAAGCGTGGCCGTGAATGAATCAACTCGAAACAAAATGTGAATAAATGTGAGTGTTTTGAAAACCAATTGCAAGTCCTACGCGTGTGTACAGTTTATTTCAAATTTGAATTTGAAATTGGTAAATCCAAGCGACATGTATAAATTATACTTGAATTCGAATGTTTTAGGAAGTAATGCCATGGGAGCTTATTTAATAAGTTAATAACTTAAAATTATAAATAATTGAAAGATGTCAGCGGTGTTGATCTGATAAACATTTATAATAGATTTTATAACTTGGGACATGTTGGGATTTAGGTTTTGACGAAAATTTCTTGATTAATTATGATGTATAGATGTACTTTTCTATATTTTATGCTTGTGTTATGTTGTAATATCAGTTTGACACTGTGCGACAATCGTCATTTAACGTGTTTGTAAATACTGTTCGTTACCTAAATGTATGGAAATTTCGTAGTATCAATTCAGCAACGGTTGTGAGCATCACCTGGCACAGACGTACCTGGCACACAAGTCTAGTCAGTAGTCTAGCATGGACACATAATTCACAACGCACTTGATACAAAGGCTCCTTGCAATTGCATCACAATCACAGTTTGATCTCATCACTAGCTTCAACTTCACCGGTTTTTCGGACAAGACCTATCGCACTAGAGGTAAAGCTTTCGAGCTACTTAATCGATCCTCACTATTGGTTTTGAACTTGAGTTGTTTGAGTATTTATGTGACGAGCCAATATCGACCTTACTGTCGACTATAGCCGATAGACGACAATCAGTCGAGCGAAAGCTACAGAATAGTGATAACCGTCGTAGTGGCAGTGTGGCACTGGCACGATCGTCGCGAGCTCTGCGTGTGCGACCTCGTCCCCCCGCACCGATCCACCGCCAGCACTCTACTACAAAAACAACATCATTAACAACGCATTACTAGATCTGATTAATTATTATTGTAGCAGATTATTATACCACAAATTGTCGAGGCGCCGGGAGGCCGCGGAGGCGCGCTACCCGATCGGTCGCGTTTCCGTCCACTACGATCCCGGCGGAGCTACGCATAGGTCATAATGATTTACAGTACACGCTTAATACCTAAGTATACAGTGTATACGCCTCTTTACCACTTGCTTCAGCAGTTGTAAATCTTTCGAGAATTAGATTCACAGTTATTAGTTATGTTATATTGCAAAGTTGTAAATACAACGATTACGATACCTTATTTACTCATATATTATGTATGTGAAATGTTCAAATATTGAGACTTGAGAGTACTGAGAAGGGCGTTTAGATAAGCTTTTTGGAACGAAGTTCCTTAACGTGGTGCGATTTTGTACAAATCGTCACGTAACGAAATGTGTATCGAGCCTACTACAAGCAAATGAACACACGAGCAAGTGAGTGCGCAGCCGGGTGCGTAATTCTCTCTCTCTGTCCCTTTTTCTTCTTATTATATAAACTATTGAATTATATTACTTTCATTTCGAGTCACATTCGCAGTTGAAGAAAAAATGTAACGAACTTAGTTCCTGACGAGGGTCCCCGACCGCCGAACATTTTTTTAAAAAAAATTGACGGTTGGCGAATAAGCATGCGGTTCGCCTGCGCGTTTATCACATGCGCGTAACCGAAGAGACAGGGATGAGAAGAAAAAAGAACAGAGAGATAGGCACATTGGGCTTCCGGCGCTCTCACTCATCGCACGAAGCGCAACAGTACTCTGCTACTTTATGCTGATGATGGTGGCTTAGATTATGAGAGGGTACTATTTCTCCGGTTGAGTCGGCCGTTTGTGCTGGGAGAAGCATTGCTCAACTACTACTACGCACATACATTACATTTATTAAGTAATTCGGTAAGACAACGGTAAACCTGCCACTAACTAGAATTAACATGAACAGGAAATTCGAATTGCTTGAATTCGCTTCCAATTAATAAATTAAGTCCATGTCAATGTCGTTATACTCTGAGAAGACCAAGAACACTTCTATATACAGATAATAAAAAGTTCGCTTCCGCTAATTAAAATACTTTGTAAGATAATGAATTCTAATGAATATTGAAAACTTAATTAACGTGACGTCTTTCTTTAGTTACAGGTTATTTAATTGAAGTTTAGTTCATTGAAATGTTACACATTTGGGTTTAAGGTTAATTTGATAGGCCATAAAATTTAGTAGGGTTCCGTAGCTAAATGGCAAAAACGGAACCTTTATAGCTTCATCATGACCGTCGGTCCGTCTGGCCGTCCGTATGTCACAGTCATTTTACTCGCAATCTACCGGCTATATCTGTACAAACTTAAGTAAATAGGTGTATTCTATGAACTGCTATAGGTTTTTGTAGTGTAATAATAAAATATTCGAAACTTAAGTAGCAGCAGGTACCAGTCCATATATGTAACTAAGGTTTAAAAAAAAATCAGCGAACGGCAACGTATGAGGTATCTTCTGATAGGTCTTTAAAAATACTAGAGGTTTCGATTTAAATTTTTTTATTATGGTAGTAGTTGCTGATATATTAGCTCTTAAAGTCATAAAATTTGTGTTCTACCTCTTCTAACTTTTGAATTATGGGATTTAAAATTCTGAAAAAATTTGATTACTCATAAAAACTACAAACTTATATTTGCGGTCACTTTTAATTCGTAAAATATCCTAAAGATTATTCTGCGGATGATATTCTTCATGACCACGCTGCAGAGCTAGTTTCCAGTGTTCGTTGTCCACCACGCAGTTGACTGCTATTTGTGGATGTCGTTGGACATAGTGTAACGGTTAATCCAAGATCCATGGGGTTGCAACTATTGTGGGTAGGCTGCTATTTTGAATTAGGAGAGCAAATTGTTTTCTGGATCTATCCCAGCTTCTTACTGAACGCTTATGAAAGTTAATACTCTACTTACAGCAAAAAAAAAATCTAATGTATTGTATTTTAAAGTTTGCTAATTATAACCTTGGAAATACACTTAAATTGTATATTTACATACGACTAATGTTGCTATTAGAAATATAAGTACATATTATAATGCTTATAATAACTTTGCAAGTTATTAAACTGATCGGTTTCGGAAAATAAGCTGATTATTTGGTTTGAGTTATGCGTCAATTGTAACTAATCTTAAGATTTAGATCTATAATTAATGTCGTTGTTTGTGTTTAATATTGCATAGTATCTTATTTTGAAAACAGATTTAAGCAAAAGTAGATTTAAGGTACACCAGTTTTGTGTTATCCTGGATTTCAGAGAGATTCCATATTGCTTACGAAATACTTCTAGGCACGAGCTGTCGCAGATTTATTTATTTATTTATTTATGGTTCACAAATACAGATTATAGCTAAAATACATTCAATAAATAATTAATTAGTTGATTACAAAACTGAACAATACAATTAGGCTAAGTTAAAATCCTAAACGATGTGCACGCCATTTACGAATAGATGATGCCTGTTAATTAATATTTTAAATACAATTCATTCAGAGAGCCGCTGGACGGCATGGAATATAATGTTACTAATATTATAATGTGCCGCCACTTTATAGGTGCCTCTTTTAACAAATTGTTTTGTTTTCAAATCTCAAATACATAAATTACGACAAACAATAATTAGATAATTATAATTATTGTTCGTATATATAATAGCTAATGACTGTGGCTGTGTACGTTACGTTCATTTTACTGTTCTAGTAGAAATTCTCTGCTTAAAAATCTAAGTATTTCAAAACAAAATCGCTAGAACGATAATTTAATCATAAACATATAACAAGTACAAACCACTGTTGTTGTTATGATACGTACTATACAATTGATAACAAATTATTGCGGCGTTATCGTGTTTACGCGATAATAAACGATAAGCATGCGTTATGCGTGTTGCAATGTTTTCAATTCGGTATTCGTAAGCGCTCGTTTCGTCACAGCTCACAGCTCAAGCGAGAGCCCCCACATGTGCCCTTAGCAGTCGTATCGTTATCTCTATAACTTATGACGACGTTGTGGCGCAGCCAAAGGTAGCGAATCCGCCTTAAGCGCTACAGGTTGAGGGCTCGATTTCGGCTGAGCTGATATTTGTATTGACCATACAGGTATCTGTGCCTGTCGGGGTGTGTTTGTCCTTGATCTTGTGTGTATTGTCGGGGGCACAGAATATCGCTATCCGAATGGGGACGTTTTTGTTATTCATCAGTATTAGGCACTTTGATCAATAATTATTTGTAAGTGTTAGGTATATAAATGTATTTTTTGACATTGAACAAGAAAAAAAATTGTTATTTTTATTAGTGCTCGAGTCTACATACCCACGTACTATACACGTGTCGACGCTATGTTGGCTACCTTTTCAACCGACTTCAAAAAGAAGGAAGTTATCGACCGTATAGAAAAATACCAACTTCAAAACTAAAAAGCAAAAAATAAATATATTATATCTTGTAGAAAATATTATTTTTTTGCTTATTAGTTGTGTATCGTCGTCGTGGCGTTGTTTGTGTGACTCTAATAGGATATGTATTGTTGGAAAACTGAAAATTAAAAACAAAAAAATGGTATAACAATATTGTTCCCATTATTATCCCTTGTCATCGTCATTGAGTTGATTATCTACAAACAATAGAACTACCTACTGACCATAGTATTATAATATAAGCTTAAATTATATTTTATTTACGATGACGATACCTACTTACAATTCAATAATTACAACTGTATAAATCATGTCCGCGGGGAGCGGTCGCAAGAATGGTACGAGTAGCTGCATTTCCCCGCTGAATCCCAATCAAACCGAACTACGCTTGCGCGAAAGATATACGTTAATTGTGAAACAAATAGACAATGTTTTAGAATAGTGTTGGCTATATGAGAATTGAAATTGCCCAATTCGTCACGGTTACCTGATATATTTCTAAATATACCTAATACTGCTATTAATTATATTTAAATCGTCCCGTAGTGGATATTACTTGCACGTTTTCTTCTGAACTTATTTGTCTCGGCCAAGGAGAAGTTATAATAACTATAACATGCTTAATAGTTTTTTTCATAATTCTTGCTGTTTCTGTAATTTTTCGTCATAAGTATAATTAAAATAGTGCGTGTCTCTGTTGTACATTCATTTATTCAATTATGTTTTATGATTCTTATCTGATAATGAATAGTCCGCTTTGATCTATAGCTGTTTATTTCAATGTTTATAAAACTTATTTAATTCAAACATTGTTTTTAAATGTTGGTATCATGTTATTTATAATCAATAGTGAAATTTAGTTCTTTAACATAGTTTCATAGGATCGTAATAATTTTTTCCGGACCTTTTACTTTCGATAACCTCGCACCGAATCATTCACATTCACCGAATAACCTTTTCGTTAACTATCAATAATGTTATCCACACAAGTACGAGTATAAAGTACATTTGCTCTCGTTGAACTATTACGTAATCACTAGAACGTAGTAGTCGAGTTTTGACGTTCAAAATGAAATTTGCACCACCGTAAAGCAGCAGTGTCTGTGTTTTGTTTTGATGGACACGGATGAAATTACTGGGCAAAATAGATTTAAAAACCAGTATCTGGAAGTTGTTAGCGCGTGAGTGACACCTTCAAATGAACGGTGTTGCAGGCGATCATAGGGTACGGCAACCGCTTACCACGAGGAGGACGGTATGCTTGCTTACCAATTTAGTAACTTAAAATATATATCGGTTGTTTTTGCGACCGTTCATCCGATACTGGGCGTAATATATTCTAATCAATTAAATACTCAATGTAAAGAGTATTTAATGCATGAATGTTATTTAAATCTGGTGTGGTGATGATTATATTCTGGATAAACATATAATAACATAATTCATCTAGAAATGTGATTTCATCATAAAGATGCATTCGAATGAGGAGCTCCAAGAATCTGGTATAGATACCAATTTAATTTTGTTTCAAGTACAGATATACACGAGGAGCAAATGCACAGAGAGTCGTTGTTTCCAGATGATTTAACACCCGCCAGCAGCACACAGCAGGGAGCTACCATGAACATTTAAGCATTGCAATGCATTTTAGTTCAGGTCATGTTCAAGTAGTAAATGCGTGACGTAACGTTCTAAAATAATTTGAACGTTGTAATTAAATAAATTAAAGTTGTAAAGTCTGTAATTTCCTATTAACTTAACATATTAATTAATAATGACTACGTAGGTACGTACTAAAGAATTGTGATCCGTTTAGGATGTCATTTGAATCGCAATGAGAGTTCATGGTAGACCCCCAGTCATATAAACTTGGACGCATAATATATATATAAGGCAAGGCGTGCATTATAAATTATATGACTTTAGGTATCTCATATGTTGTTGCTGTTTACGTTTATTATGAAGTTTTTAAATCAAAAGTACAAAATATATCTAACATCGAGTTTTAAACATTTATAAGTTATAAATCAATTCCACAGATGCTTTAATTGTTGTTTGTTGTAAACAAAGAAACTTAAATTAATGGATAGTTAATATGACCTCGTAAGTTCTAAATGAATTTTTCCGGATATTGACACAATTTTTACGACTTTAGGAGCTAATATCTCCTAACCTTATCAAAATAATATCAAAACCATATCAATAACTACTGATCTCATCACAAAATTCAAAATGGAACCTTTTAATTATTTTAAAACACCTATTTAAAGATATCTCGTACTTTTTAAGCGTTTCTTTTTTAACAAACGAAGACATTAAAGTGATGAAAGGAAAGAACGGCTATCCCGACCACGAGCTGGTCTGGAGCGTCAGAGCTGTGGGGGCCGTTCATCCAGTTTTCTATTAATGGACTAGCAGAACGCATCAACTTCTGACTGGTCCAAGTTCTTCAAGTCTTTCTGGACATGGTTGTTTTGGAAAGTACTTGTACCAAATAGCCAGAATAGAGCCAGCAGCGGTATGTTTCAACCATTGTGGACATAGTGAGGACACCGCGGATCACCCTTAAGAATTGCCCGGCTTGGGCGTAGTGCCCTTGTTGAAGTTGTGAATCCTGGGAGCAAATGTTTATGTTCTGCGAATCAAAAAAAAAGCAATTGAGAGAGACAGAGAAACCTCGAGGGCTATCCCAAATCGTGGTAGGAGAGCGGGAGGTCGAAGGTGACGTACACACCAACCACCATGACAAGGGCTCAAGTGACAGATTCGGGGGTGTTCGTCACCTGTACTTGTAGCCCAAAGCTGGTACGCGAATTAAAAGATTCAAAGCTCATGAAGGGCCTAACGAGAACAAACGCCGTCGGGATCGTGGAAGATTGCGAAAGCGCACCCAGAATCCCGACATAAGGCGTCCCGTAGAACACCGTGGGGTTTTAATCGGTAGGAGTCAACAAACAAGACTATGTCGGGCCTTGCCCCGTAAGAAAAATACTTTGTTATACGCTGATTTTTTTTTTCAACCCTCAATAACATAATTATATGGACTGCTACCATTATTTTTTAAATATTTTATTATTTCAAAAACCCTGTAGCGGTTCATAGAATACACCTATGTACCAAATATATAGATTGAGATAATAGACTCCGAGTAAAATGACTGTGACATACGGACGGACAGACGGACATGACGAATCCTTTTCCGTTTTTGCCATTCGGCTACCATTATTTTTACAACAAGCTGTCTAAAATTTGAGGTCTTTGTGAAATATTCAGAAGTAAATATAAAAAAACAACAACCTTTATATAAAAACAATCGCTCGTGATAAAAATAGTCGCCGCCGAATTCATTCATAATAATAAACATGTTTAGGATTTAAATAACAAGCACAATACCTACTAGAAAAAGTATGTGCAAAACAAAATACGTCATGTGTCATTTTTATTACCTTTTTATTTAAGTATACGAAATATTACGACATATTTGTCAATAATTATATCCATTACTATTTATTTAGAAAGTTATAAATCTTGTTCGGACGTAAATCATCCTTCTCAGCTTATTCGTAATTCCGATTTTTTTGCCGAAAAGTTGACACGTCGTGGGATAATGGTGGACATAACTACAAGAATGATATTTTTTTTTGACGGAGAAAAAATCTTCTAACAGATATCTGGTTTCCGGAGAGGACCCTGCTCGGGTTGCGGGAATGTTGGGTCTCATGATAAGATGACGTGAAATACCTCAACCCTCCTCGGTGGCCGAACTAGAGTCATCGCGTGACCTGAAAAGTACTTAGTGTGCTCCGCTCGTGTCTGGCGGAACTCGGTTTCGGCGAGGCAGAAAGTTGAAAAGCCTGCGCGAACTATAATCTTAAGATTATTCAACTTCTTTAGTCTACCTTAAGTCAGTCTTTTGTAGTGTATGATTACCCAAGCTAAAAGCAGACGAGAGAAGCTCCAGGCTTAAGCGATTGAATATGTTTGTTGAATAAAGAAAATCTTCATGTCGCTTTCTCAAAGTAGCTGCTGGAAGAATCACGGTATAAACGTTCAAGCTCGATTGCACAAATGATTCACGCAGGCTCGTCGAGCAAGTAGTCAGGTGTACAGGGTGTGATTATGTCAAAAAGTGGTGAACACCGGTAGCCTTCGTTGATTTCAATATATTCTGCTGGAAGTCGTTTTTTTACGATGATGAATGCAATGATTTCTATTTAATGTAATTTACGGCATTATCGTAAAAAAGTATATATTAATGTAATGAATACATATATTTTTAGATACTAGTTAAACGGTCGTTCATCCTGTTCTGGCCGTTACTGCTGACACTTGTAAAAAATAATGTTGGGGTTCGCAACTGCCTGTTATAAATACAAGCATTTGTCGCGGTCGGCTGATTCTGAGAGTGACATGTTTATATTAATAGTATGAAGTTCCGCCAAAGGGCATTTTATACTTATTTAAAGATGAAAAAGGCCTTCCGTTTTTTTAACCTCCTTCAACCACCTTCCAGGATGGTGTCATCAAACATTTTCTGATGAGATGATTAGATCAAGATCTCAAATATATATATTTAATTATAATAGAGCCCGCGATCATTAAGTTCTTGTGCCTAGAGCTCAGGTGGTTGAAATAGATCGATTATTTGATGGACTATTAGTCCAATTATTATTATTAATTTGATAATCCCTCTCAATATATTTTTAATTATAGTTTTATAACTAACAAAAAGCAATTATTTTTTAAATAATTTCTTTACAAACCAACTAAAACAAAGTATCAAGAATTAACAGCAATTTTTAAATTAAATAAATAGGGACGTAGTCTTATCCTTGCGATAAGTTTTGTCTTTTATGTTTGTTAATTAATTATACTCATTAGTGCAATGACCGATAACGACATGTACAGGTGCGTAATGTATTATTATATCATTCGTGGAGCACGACGATATGTCTGCATAAAGGGGGACTTTACGAAATCTATAAATTATTAACTAATAATAGACGACCTTTTAAAAAACATGCAACGATAATAAATGACTACATCATAGTATTAAAACAGAATATTTAAAGACAAACCGTTTTCAGTCGTATTGTAAGCTCTATTGAGCGTAGCGTGTTTAAATGCGGTAAATTACTCAGCATTTTTAAGTCGTTTTTTAGTAAAAAATATTCAAGTTTTTTTTTATGTAATATGTATGTTTCATGGCAGGGGCCCATAAAATAAAATAAAAAACATAATTACTTTGCCTTAATTCTTGAGACCATCATTGTATTAGTACTCATGAGGAACCTTATAAAACTTACGAAATACATGAAACATTTGACAGACCACTAACATTTTTGTTTTTACAAAACCAGTTTGATGATTGATTATATATTATAGTTATATATATATATATAGTAAATTTTTTCTATTCTTTTCCATGATAAATTTAAATACTATACTTTGGCGTTTCGGTCATTTCAAATATTTCCATTTTCGAGTTTATTCCTTTATAACTCAGATGAAAGAGATCATAATAATGTGTTATTAATTTAATATGCTTGTTCACATTCATAATATTACGCGGAATTTCTTTATAAGTAATTGTTAGATATACCAGTATGTTAATGAGTATTATCGAGTTAGCTAATTAACATGACTCCGAATATCCACCAACAACTGAAACTTAAATATGCAAATTAGTTCGAGTCTGTTTTAAAGTGGAATACGTTTTATATCCTCATTTCGATAATATCAAACAAGTTTTTGCTCGTTTACGAATTGAATGTACTTCGAGTTTGTATGTTAAAAGGGCAATTAATCATTAGTTCCTTTGTACTATAAACTAATAATATGTAATTAAATATTTGATATGCGCATGTTTATAACACTCAATGAATGCAGCTTGAATGATCATAGTTAGCTTAAGTCTAGTCTTTTAAGATCCCACTTTTCGACAAAGGCTTTCGTTCTTCTAAAGAGACTAAAAATCTTAGATGCTTGATACTGTTTAAAATCCACGTATTCTATTCATTTATCTTCGAATTCTTGGCAATACAGCAATTTCTTTTACAAAAACAAATTTACACGTCATTTGTATAGTAAATCACACGGAAAACGATCTTATAACAAAGATGCATGACCTCACTTAAGAAATGTCGGACACATTTCTATTAACGTCACCTTAACATTATGTACAAAGCGAAATGTTTTCGACAGCCGTCAAGTTGAGACAGTTTGAGCAATGGCCCCGTTGCGGCGTTTGGTAAACGTGGCTACCGTTCAGTGTCACATTTGAATTGGATCGGAATAAAATTTTTACTAAAAGCTAATGGTAAGCCCGCCGTAGTTACTTTTTCCAAGTGAAACACAACGCACGCTTGCGCATTCGAGTCGTCATAGTTGTAATGTGCATGTTTGGTATCTCGATAAATAATTTTTATTTTGACGATGTTTGTACAGAATTGATTCAGTGCAAATAATATTGCAAAAGTTTTAAACAAACCAAATGTGTAGAATTTACATGCCAAATACTGAAAACCGAGATTTTATTTCATGTATATAAATCAGGATGCAACTGATAATACAGTATTTGTAGAAATAAAACTAGATTCTAAATCACAGTCGGATCATTTAGCATCCCTTGCTCGTCTGACTGACTGACTGACTGACTGACGGCTCCGCTGCTTAAGCAGTTAGCGAAAGTAGACAATTAACTGAGTTGGAACCTGCTCGACTAATTTACTTTAGTCAATCTTACAGTAGATATCATGTCTTGCGGCGTATTATTTTTGAATAATGCTCCAGGGATTTATTTATGTCTGTTTTTCATTTCCCTTCCGAGATCGCTGCAGATGCACATATACATACATAGCAGTAACTAGTCAAATACCTCGTAAAATCTTGTTCAAAACCGTTCGTGCGATCTCAAGACAGTAAACAATATTATTGACTTATGGCGTATTGAAATGCTTGCAAACTGATGGTCATTTTGTGTAAAATGAACGCAAGAACATATTTCATTACAATTTTAACATTTCATTTTGACGTAAAAACGCTCAGTTTTTTATAAATTATCTCCTTCTATAAAATAAACCTCCGGAGTTACATATAAAACGTCTAGGACGAGAATACTCTTTAAAATTGTATACTGAAGACAATCAATCGTTTCGTTAATTTAGTTTTCATACAGATAGAAAAAGATTAATTGTGCGCCGCTGTCGCGTCTGTCTGTGCTTTTGCGCATACAAAAAATGGACAATTCAAAAGTTCTAGGAAACCTGAAATGAATAAGTTATGAATAAATGAATTAGATCAATTTATGTTTATCTATTTTAATAAGAATTTTCTTTTACACGCATCAAAGAAATAAATTGACTCATACGATCACACCGATTCATAAAATTAACAAGTTCGGCAACAGATTTATAAACACCGAAAAGAATGTTAATGTAAAATAAAATGTGTAGTTTTTCGAAACATAATTTTGGAATATGTCCAAATAAAATAAATAATATAATATCGTTAAGACTAAGTTAGATTAAAAAATATAAAATAACAAGTCTCGCAACGCATTGCCAATTTTCAGTAATGGTTTTACATGAGATCTCACAAGTCTTTATGCCTGGTTGAACAGCCTTACGATACCCGTATTCATAATATTTTATTACATACAATTGATAGACACAAAGGAATAATAATAATAAATTAATAATACTATTGAGAATTTAACTAGTAGCTCGTTTTTAAATCAGTTTTTACACATTTTAGTACACTAATATAAATCATTATCTACAAGTTAGAAAATATAATTTGATAATAATTATAATACTTAACTAGATGTGCGAGTAAATGATGCCAATAATGTTAAGCTGAAGAGTTTGTTTGTTTGGTTACCTAATCTCTGGAATTACTGATCGGATTTGAAAATTTGTTTTTTATTTGATTTGCTCAGTTCTTGGGGACGGCTATAAGCCCGAAGATGCTTAGAAGGAAATCAAGAAAGAAAGACAATAACTATGCAGTAATATATATAATTAATTAAAATACTTTAATCTATATCATATAAAAATGTATCATACGAGCGGTAAAGAAGGAAAACTTTTCGCTTTTCACACTTTTGCCTCTTTCTTCTGTGCCGCTATTTAACTCACTTTAAAATAGTATTTTCTACCGACTTCTGTAGAAAATACTATTTTAAAGTGAAAGTTTTATTACACCACATTAAATTTTTCGTTTGTCTTAGCATGTCGCGTTATAGCCGGCTTAAGAGACTTAATTTAATTACATTTTTGTTTGACTTTTTACAATTGTTATATTTGAATTTGTTTTGTCTTTAATAAGTAATTATTTAAAAAAAACAACATCATTTATGTTGTTTTTTTAATATAATTATTTATATCCCTGTCATTGTGAATGTTTCCGGACCCCCGACACAGGATATCACTATCCGAATGGGGGCCGTTGAGTGTGTAGCGTTTATTTATTTATTTATATATAATATATTAAAAATTACGTATTAAAAAAATGTATTTAAAATTAAGATTAAGGATAACGATAACGTTTCATCGAATAATACAAAAAGTTTAAAATTTCAAGTGCGCCGTGGTTCAAAAAAACCAAATTTTTAATTTTTAATATTTAATTTTTAATCTGACTTATTATGTATTAAGAAAAAACTAGCTTTTTAGTTTTTTCTTAATACATAATAAGTCAGATATCGTACAAAAGACTTTTACAAAGATCAAAACGTTTTAACTGTAAACTGAGGTCTTAGGGTTCCTTGTTAGTGCCACACAATAATATTACTAAAAGTCTCCGCTGTCCGAAATGTAATAGATAAAGAGTTGAGTTAACGTGTGTTTCTTTTACCGCTACAACCACAAATCGTAAAGTGGAAAAAAAATTAATAAAAACGGTCACAAAACAAGTTATTATTTTTGTCGTTTTTTTGCAATATCTCATTAATTGTAACGTATTAATACTTTATTATGTTAGTCTTATATTATCTTCAACGATGATACGGAACCCTCCGCAATCCGAGGTCCGGTACCTACGCATTGGCCGATTTTGTTATATTATTATGTATATTGTTGAAGCATAAAGCTACATACATAATTGTGTTTCCTTCAACAATTAAAGTCAAGGTGCAAAAAGAGTATTACTTTTCTGTATGAAAAAGCATAATAACTACCGTCTGCGTACTTTGTTATGTTAAAAGTTTATTTTTAATACCATGTTGCGATGTATTTAGACGTAAGAATATACATACATATGTATACGAGTTGTAATCTGTGATATTAAGTAAAGCTGTAATTATTTATTTATTTAATTTAAAGACAACTAGATTGAACTGAGCGTTCAGGGAAATACAGTTGTCAGCATTAATGAATTATGTATTTGACTGCAGCTCAAGATCTACTCGCATCTTTATGAAGCTGCGAAATAGAACGCCAGTTATATTACGCAATGCCAGCTACGCCGCTATAGTTTGCTGGGAAAATGTTATTCTTTTTTTTATGAAAACATAAGACATAGTTTATTGGGATAGGTTTTTTGTCGTAAATTATCATTCATATGTAACTAAATATGTCAACATCGCTTATGACTCTGTGAGTATAGCTCCTACCTACATCTGGGGGCACGGCAGTGCCCCCGCCAAGTCGAGCACAAAAGCGGCACGGCCGTACTATCCTTTTCTCGAAGCACTTCAGGCCATTTTCGACGCTCTATAACTTCGTTGTGGATAAAGCTATAAGCCTGAATTTTCAGTAAACGAGCAGGCATTGTATAGACACGGTATATTTCAAATTTCATTCAATTTGAACCAGTAGTTTTAGAATTATAACTAGTCAAATTTCTTAATTTTGTCACTCACTGACTGACCGATCATCAAAACTATAAGGCACTTCTAGCAGACATGGAAGCTTCAAGTTTAGAATATAATTCGTGTTTAGTGTATAAGTAAAGGAAAAATTAAAATATTTTGTAATTTCGCTCCAGTTTACTAGATACACCAACTACATAAATAACTTTGTAATCGCCTATAAATGTATAGGATTACAAAGTTACATTTGCAGTCAGATACGTACTTATATAATTTTCAACCTCCTATAACTTCGTTGTGGCTAAAACTAAAAGCCTGAATTTTCAGTAACCAAACAGGCATTGTATAAACACGATATATTTCAAATTTCATGCAATTTGAAAGTGTAGTTTAAGAATTATAACTAGTCAAAAATTTCTTAATTTTGTTATTTATTGGCTGACCGTCATCAAAACTCTAAGGCACTTCTAGCAGACATGGAAGCTTCAAATTTAGAATATAATTAGTGTTTAGTGTATAAGTAAAGGAAAAATTAAAATATTTTGTAATTTCGCTCCAGTTTACTAGATACACCAACTACATAAATAACTTTGTAATCGCCTATAAATGTATAGGATTACAAAGTTACATTTGCAGTCAGATACGTACTTATATAATTTTCAACCTCCTATAACTTCGTTGTGGCTAAAACTAAAAGCCTGAATTTTCAGTAACCAAACAGGCATTGTATAAACACGATATATTTCAAATTTCATGCAATTTGAAAGTGTAGTTTAAGAATTATAACTAGTCAAAAATTTCTTAATTTTGTTATTTATTGGCTGACCGTCATCAAAACTCTAAGGCACTTCTAGCAGACATGGAAGCTTCAAATTTAGAATATAATTAGTGTTTAGTGTATAAGTAAAGGAAAAATTAAAATATTTTGTAATTTCGCTCCAGTTTACTAGATACACCAACTACATAAATAACTTTGTAATCGCCTATAAATGTATAGGATTACAAAGTTACATTTGCAGTCAGATACGTACTTATATAATTTTCAACCTCCTATAACTTCGTTGTGGCTAAAACTAAAAGCCTGAATTTTCAGTAACCAATTAGGCATTGTATAAACACGGTGTATATCAAATTTCATTCAATTTGAAAAAGTAGTTTAAGAATTATAACTAGTCAAAAATTTCTTAATTTTGTTATACATTGGCTGACCGTCATCAAAACTCTAAGGCACTTCTAGCAGACATGGAAGCTTCAAATTTAGAATATAATTAGTGTTTAGTGTATAAGTAAAGGAAAAATTAAAATATTTTGTAATTTTGGTCTAGTTTACTAGGTACACCAACTGCATAAATAACTTTGTAATCCTATATAAATGTATAAAATTACAAAGTTACATTTACAGATAATCAATCAGTGTACCTGTATAGTTTACACATAATATAATGGAATAATAGGTGTAGGTGGGTACCTAGATAATATACGATTACATTCAAGAAGTGGGTAGAAAAAGTAGGACTTTCAACAAAAGATATGGGATCCCATAAAAACATAAAATGTAAAAAATTGCCAGTCTCGCAAAGCAGTTCTTCTACTACAAAAAGTAGTGAGATCTCATGTATAACTACGCCTGAAACTTGGCAGTTTTACGAATCTAAAAGTATTTGTATGAGTAGAATAAGTTGCCGTACAACTGGCAAGTTTCAGGCGTAGTTATACATGAGATCTCACTACTTTTTGTAGTAGAAGAACTGCTTTATGAGACTGGCAATTTTTACATTTTATGTTTTTATGGGATTATATTATTACCATTATTCAGGTGATAGAAGCAATACTGGCCGGTAGTGCATATGTCGTTGGCACACGTCATCATGACGCATTCGGCACTAAAACTGTACCGACTTCGGTACTAATTTTACCGTGACGCGCCGTGTTCCACGACTAAGAAAGATTTTAATTGAAGGTCCTATATTTTGATGTTGGATAAACTATCGCCACCAATGAAGTGGCTACAACTAAACAATTAAAACGGTGCATGTGCGAAGGCAAGACTATTTAGTTTGTAGCCAGTTGTTTGGCGCAACTTCAATATATATTACTTTATGTTATTTTACGACACATAGAGCAGCAGTCAATAGTATCCCATAAAAACATAAAATGTAAAAAAATTGCCAGTCTCGCAAAGCAGTTCTTCTACTACAAAAAGTAGTGAGATCTCATGTATAACTACGCCTGAAACTTGCCAGTTGTACGGCAACTTATTCTACTCATACAAATACTTTTAGATTCGTAAAACTGCCAAGTTTCAGGCGTAGTTATACATGAGATCTCACTACTTTTTGTAGTAGAAGAACTGCTTTATGAGACTGGCAATTTTTTTACATTTTATGTTTTTATGGGATCTCATATCTTTTGTTGAAAGTCCTACTTTTTCTACCCACTTCTTGAATGTAATCGTATATTATCTAGGTACCCACCTACACCTATTATTCCATTATATTATGTGTAAACTATACAGGTACACTGATTGATTATCTGTAAATGTAACTTTGTAATTTTATACATTTATATAGGATTACAAAGTTATTTATGCAGTTGGTGTACCTAGTAAACTAGACCAAAATTACAAAATATTTTAATTTTTCCTTTACTTATACACTAAACACTAATTATATTCTAAATTTGAAGCTTCCATGTCTGCTAGAAGTGCCTTAGAGTTTTGATGACGGTCAGCCAATGTATAACAAAATTAAGAAATTTTTGACTAGTTATAATTCTTAAACTACTTTTTCAAATTGAATGAAATTTGATATACACCGTGTTTATACAATGCCTAATTGGTTACTGAAAATTCAGGCTTTTAGTTTTAGCCACAACGAAGTTATAGGAGGTTGAAAATTATATAAGTACGTATCTGACTGCAAATGTAACTTTGTAATCCTATACATTTATAGGCGATTACAAAGTTATTTATGTAGTTGGTGTATCTAGTAAACTGGAGCGAAATTACAAAATATTTTAATTTTTCCTTTACTTATACACTAAACACGAATTATATTCTAAACTTGAAGCTTCCATGTCTGCTAGAAGTGCCTTATAGTTTTGATGATCGGTCAGTCAGTGAGTGACAAAATTAAGAAATTTGACTAGTTATAATTCTAAAACTACTGGTTCAAATTGAATGAAATTTGAAATATACCGTGTCTATACAATGCCTGCTCGTTTACTGAAAATTCAGGCTTATAGCTTTATCCACAACGAAGTTATAGAGCGTCGAAAATGGCCTGAAGTGCTTCGAGAAAAGGATAGTACGGCCGTGCCGCTTTTTGCTCGATTTGGCGGGCACTGCCGTGCCCCAGATAGAGCTGACTGATTTATTTAGTTACTTCTCAGCAGGTCATTTATAAATTTGAGGGGGATAGGTCACTTTTAACAGAGCTTACGATGGTGTTTTATAGAAGGTGTTTATGAAAATCAATAAAAATTGTAAAGTTTAAAAGGGGTTTGTTTTTCAGAAAGAAGATTCGATTATGGCGCCATCGCGGGAAATACGTAACGCGCGAAACTTGTACGATGAGCCCGAGTAGCAAGAGAGAGAGAGAGAGAGGTTCTAGCCCACGGCAGCTTCCTATGAACACCGTGGAGCATATTCGTCTCCACAGGGAACGCGTTAAACAAGCGAAGGAATCGCAACCATTCCAAACCACACAAAACTGTTGGGATAATCTCTGTCACAGCAGATTATTTCACCAGTGCAGTCAGTCACACTGGTGGTAGGTCTTTTATTGTAAGAGTCCGGCTAGGTAGGTACCACCGCAGTGTGAAGTATTCTGCCGCCAAAGTTGTGCTTAGGCATTACTGTGTTCCGGTTTGAAGGGCACTGTATGCTAGTGAACATACAGGGCAGAGGAGATTTAATAACCAATATCTCAAGATTGGCAAAACGTGAGTGGCACCCACTAATGGTGCTGCAAGCGCTCATAGGTTACGGCAACCACTTACCATCAGGTAAGCTGTATGCTTGTTTGCCAACTTGTAACATAAAAAAATGCTGGTCATGGGGACTAACTAAAGCTTTCTCGCCGATCGATGTTAGGGAGCTCTCACAGAACGAGCTCGTTATTAGGAGCGCAGAAAGGGGTAACACTCGCCGAGAGAACGCCTCTTTATATAGCTAGCTAGGCTCGGAGATACACGAGACTTGCGATTCAGTCTATATCTTAAGGTCAAACGGCCAGCAAGGCAACAAGAGGCGTAGAGAAACTTGCATTTCCAGGAAGAGGAGCAAAGAGGGCGTGAATTTCAGCACTCTTTTCATCTAGTGAAAGGCCTTCCTATCAATGTTGTGTGAGAAAGTATGACATTGCCAGTTACGTCATCCCATTCATGACATGAACTAGCTATTTAGTAAATTTTAAATTTGTAGTAGTAGAGCCACGGTCTACCTAGCACATAAGTATGAGCTACTACCCTCTTCCAGAAAGCCAGCGTAAAGTTACAGTATCAGTACTGTGTGGTTTCGGCGATCAGAGAGCGCCGAAGGCTTAATCTCCCCCTGCTGCTTGCTTTCCTTCTATCTCTTAGTTTAACTCGCATGAGGTACTTAAAGTATCGAATGCATTCATTGGTTTAACTAGTTACCTTGTTCGTTAAAAAGATTTTTATATATTATATAGCATTTAAACATTCCTACTGGGTATAAAAAGGTTCTTTTCTTTAATGCTGATTTTCGACTTTGACGAATCGATACCTTATAATATCACGTTGTGCTGTCACAACGTCACTTAGTGACGTAATTTGTTATTTAGCGGTGCGATGTGACAATCACACTCACCAACACAACCCTTTTTTCAGAGTGTCTATTACTGTTGTCCCCAGTTTCCTCGACAGCTTCAACAGTGGATAAGTCTTTTTACATACCATGGATTTTTATGTAGTGCGTCAAAAACGTCGCAGAAGCGATGCAACAACATTGCAGTGGAAGCGAAGTTGCCCTCAGTGCCCCGGGTCGAAGGTTCGGTTCCCGTTTGGACCAGATGTTTATATTGACCATTCAGGCATGTTTTCCGGTCTCTGTGCGTTTGCCTTTATTATGTGTATGTTTCCAGAGTCCCAACGCAGAATACGATTATACTAATGGGGCCCCCATTGGGTTTATTTATTTAACTACGCCGTAACTAAAGATGAAAAAATTATGTAAATGTATAAAAAAATATGTGGTTTTAATCTATTATTATTTTAAATTAAAGTTTCTTTACAAAATAGGATATGACCTTCGGTTTCTGGTGTAAAATTCGTTTACAATTATTATTGTTCAACTGTCGAAGATGCTTATTACCTCTTAATATAATATTATTGTCAGCGACGCCGCGAGCTACACGAATGTGTAATACGTAAAATGTTATCTCGTACAGTTAATAGATTAGTCACAGTTTGATGCGTCACGTTGTTTTTCTCTCTATTGAATAACCTTTAAATCATGTTTTTAACGTTCTTATCCTAATAATAACTTCATAGTATTTAAGACAAAATATAAATGATTATTGAATAACACGCAGTATAAAAGTTGCGTTATTTCTTATCTCAAAATCATAAAATCAAAGCTGGTTGGATTGTAATGTCTAATACGCAAATCACTTGGTTGTCATATTTGAAAAAAGATACTAGTACGTCGTTCTATTCACCAAAGATATTGAAAGATGGGTATCAATATTTTAATTAGGATATTGATCCTTTTTGATAGTTCCCGTAGCGATCCGAACAGTAACCGCTTCCAATAAAGATTTAATGAGAACGCGCTCACTACGAGTAGCCATTACAGCCAGACAATAAATTGATCATTGAGAATTATTACAGTTTTATGAAATGATTTATGGGGTAGCGTCGGAATGTTTCACGTACATGACGTGCCTACACGTGTCAGCTCAAGTGGTAGCATCAACAACTACTACTAATATTTTGATCATTAACATATCTAAATCTTTTAAATATTCATATAGCATAATGTTAATTAGATACATCCGCTAAAAAAGTGACACCTGAGAAACGCGTCGTCTATAAAAGTTGCGTCTAAAATTAAATTGAAATTGCAATGAAATTCTGTTACAAATACTTTCGCGAGTTAGTAATTGATATGTACAAGTATCACAAATAGGACGGCGGCTCCTAGATCCTATTATTTTCTACAGCCGTTGCCAATTTTTCTTATATGTAATTTTTCAATAGTGAATTATTTTAAAAACATAGTACTGCGTGACGACAAGCTCTAGTAAGTCTTCCGAACGACGGTGATTTGGCAACGAAGACTATGATTCCTTTATTTTTAATCTGGGTCTTTCTTTACTTTCCTTGTATTTTTGTCACACACTTATTATTGTATTATATTTAAAGAAGAATGTTTTGATTGTCGTAACTTGCAAGTAGCTTGAAGTCGGAATCGTTAGCCTTATTTTTATTTCGCCGTCACGCCTTAGATAGGCCAACCAACTTGAAATAAATACTTGCATAGTGGTCAGTTTAAAATACATATTTGTTCTAACAGTTTATACTTATAAAAAATATATTGTTTATAAGTTCGAAAAAATGAATGTGAGGTGTTTAATGACGTGCTAAAATGATCTTATTACTCGCTTAATTGCGTCCGGACTCCGGAACACGTGGACTGAAACATTCTTCGTCTTATGAATTGAATTTGACGGACTTGATATTTATTTAATATACTTGTATAATTTGTATATATATATATATATATATATATTTTTTACGTACATTTAGCCTCGTCTTTTATGATTTCTGATTATATTGAAGTTAATAATTGTTATTTAATTTATTTTTGTCTTATTGTAGTCGCAAAAATATTATTGTTTAGTCAATATTTTGTATTTAATTAATAACACATGTTCAGTTGTAGTGAATAACACAATATGTCATCAGTTTGTGTCAGTTAACATAAATATTTGTTGAGATGATCTTCGTGTACACGTTTATCTGTGTGTTCAGTTGCTCGCACACTAACTAAGCTATCATTTACTTCGAGGGAACTCCGCTACGGACAATATTTTATTTTGCGTGAGAGACAAGAGAGATAATTACTGATTCTCAACAAATTCAATCCATTTCTGTATCTGTTTATAAAATAATTTAATCACAAAAAAAAAAAAAAAATAAGTGAAGTATGTATAGGCGATACGCGCTATGGGATAAATATATTGAGAACCAAAAGTATTGCAATTGGTTTTAAGTGCACTGAAGAAAAAAAAATCAACAACATTTATCAGAATTAAATTAACGCAAGTACCTATTAGTTACTTTGTTTGTTGAACAATATTCAGGCGTACAATTTTCTATATGACTTTTTTATTGTTTGAATACATAATTCTTTTTTGTCACAGTTGTTTGCCGGACTTCGTGTCCTTGATATTTCGATACATTTGATAATATGCAGAGGCGGACCACTTTCGCTTACGTAACTAAATTCCAACCATTTAACGTGATTTTTATTAAGTCACCGATTTTATGTTAGATATGTATTTATTTACACGGCTCATTCATATAAAAAACAAACAAAAACCTGGTGGCTACATAGTATATATATTTGTATGACTATATTATATACATGTAGGACACGAATCGAAGCGCCCGAGCGCGGTCGTTGAATTGTTACCTATTGAAGCATAACCTGTTAGCGTTGCGTGATCATCGGAGTTTATTAAATAATTCTATTTGATTTAATTCCCGGAAAGGTTATGGTTTTTTTTCTACTAGCTTCTGCCAGCGGCTTCACCTGCGTGAATAAGGACTTTAATACAAACTTTTACCCACTTCAGGGTTGCAATTTAAGAAAATGTTAAAACACCAGTTTCTTTATCTTCAATGTTCGCCAAAAACAAAGTTTCCTACTTGTTGTTACCAACACAAGGGACGTCCCAAACAAACTTTCACCCCTTTTTCATTTGTTGAATTTCTAAAAATCGTTTCTATGTTTTCGTTTATATAGTTTGCAAGGGCTTAGGCTCGGCTTCGACATGTCAGTGAGTCAGGTCTTCTCCTTTTATTCCTACATAACTATCTACATAAACAAGATTGTCAGATACATGAAAAGTGCAGAAAACGAAGTTAATTAGATGTTTCTAAAATCCAAAGATGTAAATCAATGCAAAGGCCGTTCCCTCAAACCCCTAACGAAAAAAAAAGAGATAAAAATCTAAGTAAAAATATATAAATACGGCCTAAATGAACAATGATTATTGCATTGGCGCCGCGGTGCTAACGAACCCTATCGAGACCGCACAACGAGCCCGAGGAGACAAACCAACAACAGACAAACGTTTAAAAAAATTGTTTTTACTTTTTAAATTTAAGTACCGGATATACTTTTGTAAGCTATTACACTAGCTTCAGCCAGCGGCTTTCCCCGCGTGAAAATTTGGATACAAACATTGAAACCTCACATCAGAGGTTAAATTTCAGAAAATGTTACAGAACGTGTTTCTTTGTCTTTCATCGCTCACCAAAAAACAAAGTTTCACGCTTTGATTCAAGTTTCAAAAACGACAGACGTCTAGTATTCAAACTGTTTCAACTTTCAAATTCTTTTGACCTCCTTTTAATTCCGAAAAATTATTTCTTATAGATTATTATATTTTTTACACACGGACACGTTTTAAAAACAACACCTGTGAACAAAATTACAAAAAAATTATACGTTTAGACTGGGCGTTGATATGCTATGTGTCGGATTGATTTTCAAACATGTGTCATAATAAAATGTAATTTACATCAAAAACAATGCTCTTTGCTTTGGTATAAACTACGAAACAAAATAACTTATCACCCCTATTTAATCCCGGTAGGGGATAATTTTCAATAAAATACGATACACATCATTCACCAATTCTATAATAAAAGTTTTATGCAAAATTTGAAGTAGATTGGATCAGGAATCGCGTTGTCCCGTATAAACTTTGCTCCACTTTTTCACCCACTTAAATACTAACCGTATTTCGGAAAATCCTTTCTTATCGGATGCTTTCGTCATACAAAGAACACACCCTCCAAATTTCAGGTCTCTACGAGCATCGGTTTAGGCTGTGCGTTGAGCCGTTAGTCATTCAGGACAAAGCTTTTAACATGTTTGGGGTTACGAACACATAATTTGATTTTATTTATTTGTACAGATTATTATTATTATAATTTAGACATTCAAAACATTTAAATTTTTTAAGTCGGTTAAATATAATGATAAATTTAATATATAGTGTTTTACTACTTTACAATATGTTTTCATAACAAGAGAATAAGGGGGATTTATCTTTATAAAATCTGATCTCTAATTTCCATTTTCCTTATTATACTTGTATCATTTTCCTGGAATTGATGTGGTGAAGGAAAAATCGTTTATATCACTGCGTATTTAATGGCGGAAAGAATTAAACATTACGTCACAAAACATTGAGGTTGTTTTAGAACTAACTTCAAAGATATTACCTGTACGTACGTAATTTCATAGAAATATGCAAAATTATTCTATAAAAACGAGGCGATTACCTTCGACGACGAGCAGAAAGCTTGGAAAAACACTAAACGAGTGTCATTTATTAAATTGAAACTGCGTAAATAACAACATGTTTTTACATCAAATACACGAGCTATTAATATTTTGTTATCGTATCGTATCGTTGTACTCGGCTGACTTGCGTTTGCGTGCTATTTGTGCGGTTCTTCATTTCTCTTTGTAACCTTAACGAATTGATAGAATTTAGCAAATGAAAACGAGGTATCGTACAGTTAAATTCCGAACTGTAACATTGCGACATAAACTATTACAACGCTAAGTAGTGCTGATTGTTGTTATTCACAGGATAGGCGGCGATCGGTGTATTACAAGGTCGTAAAGAAGAAAAGAAGTCGACGGCCTCTGCGATGTCGAAGACAGCTTCAGTGATGTTAGCTCGCGCTTGGGTTCCCTTAAGATCGAAGAAGTGCACCAGGCTGAATTATATACGTTTACGATAGCTAAATTGCTAGTCTGGAGGAATTCTAGTGAAGTAATCGTACGCTAGTTTTACCAGGTTTATGAATGGCTATGGCTTTTCAGTGACATTGTTTTTATTGTACCAGCTTTATTAGGAAAAGTATGAGCTATGCATAAAACAGGATGATTTATAAAATATTATAATAATACTTGTCTTAACTGCAGCTACCCGCAATATATTTATGGTACTCTACTATTTGCTAAAAACTTGTTAAAAAAAAATTGATGAAAATTATAATTTCTTCTTTCTTATCAATTGCACGTCGTATGGTAAAATGAGGCATCAAAATATTTACTATTGTATAAACAGTTGCACGCACGTCACATAATGCCACATTACTTATTACCGTAACGAGTGTCTTGTACAGTGTATAGTGCGTAGGAAGAGAGCCGAATTGTCGAATAACAAAATAACAAGAGCGGCAGACAAAGCGAGGCGTAATTTATGCGATTGCCGACTATTCTCGTTGGTGCCCCGTGAGCCGTGACGCGCCGGTGACGCGCACCAGTGCGGGCCGGGGTTCAAAAATGACGAAAACTATCAGGCTTTATAGTTCAGGTAACGGTGTAGTTTTTCATTACAACCGGTTGTTCAGTCGTAATTTACTACACCATATTGTTACTTCTAAATTAGTTTCTTCTTCAAACTGGACAAAAATTTGAAAAAACAACGAAATTTTAGATTAAAACCAAAAAAGAATATATACATTAAAATACCAAAGAAGCCGGACAAAACCATTTGCTACCATTTTTATACTAAAATACTTGAATACTTTTAACGAACGGGAAAAATATACAGTCAATAACTATCTATGATTTATCGCTTTGACGCTCATACGATTTCCCAGTAAATTGTTATATGCAGAATAAACACAGTCATATCGATAATCAGTAATCTAGTTGCATAAGATAGGCGTTATTAACGAGAAATGTAATTTACAACGTTAATGATTGCGGAACCACTCTTGGCTGAATTTTATAACTTTGCCGTTAATCAGAAGTATGAACGTAACATTCGATCTGGTGTTATCTTCGTGAGTATTCCTGTCACGTTACAAATAAGCGATAGAAGTAGATGGCGTCAGAGAATACGCGTCGATGTGTTGTGTGATGTCAATACTGGACTGCTGAGTAAAAACACGTTGGAAATTTTCAATGACGTGCACGCTATACTTTGGTTATAGACTAGCGACCCGCCCTCGGTTCGCTCTGGGGATATAAACCCTGAAAAATTACCTAATTGATGTTAACAGCCGCATCAGAATCCGTTGCGTGATTTAAGAGGATTTAGCAGAACAACAACAGGCGCGGAATTCGATATTTTTATACTATGTAGAGATAGGTACTCTAAAAATAAGTACTCTCGGTTGAATTATTTAAATCTATTATTTTAGCTTTTTTTGTGACTGAGTCACAATAAGATAGTGCTAGATAATGTCTCAATGATGAATTGTAAATTGATAATGATTTGAATATTTCTAAATCTATAATAAATCATTCGTAGAGTGACTACAAAAAATTGTATATAAATAATAATAATATTTATAGTTATCGTTGACAGGAATGTTTTCTTGCGAATACAGTACAAAACAAAAATATCATTTATTTGCGTAATATTAACAAATATTCTTTGTGAATCTCGAATGCTCGTGCAGAGGCCTCGGTGAGTCCGTGCATTCCTATGATGTTATAACTAGAAGGCGCACTATATCGATCGAACGACCGAGGCCTATTTTCCCTATGTTCCAGGGTTGCAACGTTCAAAATATTGTGGGACTATCAAAGTATAGTAGTTAATTAAATAGCTTTTTAAGAATTTCATAATCCAATCCCAATAATAGTTTGCTATGTAGTGTGTAGGTATGTAGTGTGTTGTGAGGTGAAATGACACGAAACTGAATGAGATGAAACAAGTTTTCAGTTACGTGGGCGATCTCTATGATTGACCATTATATGTATATTCTTTATTTAAAATAGACAGACATATATGTGAGAGTTTGTGTTACAATATAGATAAAAGAGGTTGTAGTGCGTAATTTAAAAGTAAAGCTGTTGGCTGTTGACATCCGTCGTATCTGTCATGGTGCTTTTTAATTTGAAGGTATAGTACTGATTGATAAAATTATTATAGCAGGCACAAATGTGACACAGATCATAAACTAGCGGATTCTCCGACATAATTATAATAGTAGTACAGCCCTGTTCCTCCCAGCACAAATGGGCTCGACCGAGGAAGTACTACCCTCTCGCTAAAATTTTTTGCTAACCGTCATGAATTGAAAAAAAAACAATTGCCTTGTAGTGGCGTGTGACGATACTTATTATGTTAGACTTTTGTATTCTAAAAGCTAAAAGGTTTACATTCTTCTAAATCAAATCCCACCAAAAAACATAAAATGTAAAAAAAATGCCAGTCTCATAAAGCAGTTCTTCTACTACAAAAAGTGGTGAGATCTCATGTATAACTACGCCTGAAACTTGCCAGTTGTACGGCAACTTATTCTACTCATACAAATACTTTTAGATTCGTAAAACTGCCAAGTTTCAGGCGTAGTTATCCATGAGATCTCACCACTTTTTGTAGTAGAAAACTGCTTTATGAGACTGGCATTTTTTTACATTTTATGTTTTTATGGGATCTCATATCTTTTTGTAGAAAGTCCTACTTTTTTCTACCCACTTCTTGAATGTAATCGTATATTATAATAATAATAATAATAAACGCTACACACTCAACGGCCCCCATTAGGATAATTATATCCCGTGTCGGGGGTCCGGAAACATTTACAATGACAAGGACAAACACAACCAGACCGGAAAACATGCCTGTACGATGAATACAAACATCTGCTCCGAGCGGGAATCGAACCCGCAACCGTCGAGGCTTAAGGCAGACTCGCTACCCACAACGCCACAACGGTGTCATTATCTAGGTACCCACCTATTATTCCATTATATTATGTGTATACTATTCAGGTACACTGATTGATTATCTGTAAATGTAACTTTGTAATTTTATACATTTATATAGGATTACAAAGTTATTTATGCAGTTGGTGTATCTAGAAAACTGGACCGAAATTATAAAAGATTTTAGTTTTTCCTTGATTAATACACTAAACACTAATTATACTCTAAATTTGAAGCTTCCATGTCTGCTAGAAGTGCCTTAGAGTTTTGATGACGGTCAGCCAGTGCGTAACAAAATTATGAAATTTTCACTAGTTATAATTCTTAAACTGCTTATTCGAATTGAATGGAATTTGAAATATACCGTGTTTATACAATGGCTGTTTAGTTACTGAAAATTTAAGCTTTCAGGTTTATCCACAACGAAGTTATAGGGGTCGCAAATTATTTAAATACCTATCTAACTGCAAATGTAACTGCTAACGTAACTTTGTAATCCTATACATTTATATGGGATTACAAAGTTATTTATGCAGTTGGTGTACCTAGTAAACTAGACCAAAATTACAAAATATTTTAATTTTTCCTTTACTTATACACTAAACACTAATTATATTCTAAATTTGAAGCTTCCATGTCTGCTAGAAGTGCCTTAGAGTTTTGATGACGGTCAGCCAATAAATAACAAAATTAAGAAATTTTTGACTAGTTATAATTCTTAAACTACTTTTTCAAATTGAATGAAATTTGATATACACTGTGTTTATACAATGCCTAATTGGTTACTGAAAATTCAGGCTTTTAGTTTTAGCCACAATGAAGTTATAGGAGGTTGAAAATTATATAAGTACGTATCTGACTGCAAATGTAACTTTGTAATCCTATACATTTATAGGCGATTACAAAGTTATTTATGTAGTTGATGTATCTAGTAAACTGGAGCGAAATTACAAAATATTTTAATTTTTCCTTTACTTATACACTAAACACTAATTATATTCTAAACTTGAAGCTTCCATGTCTGCTAGAAGTGCCTTAGAGTTTTGATGATCGGTCAGTCAGTGAGTGACAAAATTAAGAAATTTGACTAGTTATAATTCTAAAACTACTGGTTCAAATTGAATGAAATTTGAAATATACCGTGTCTATACAATGCCTGCTTGGTTACTGAAAATTCAGGCTTATAGCTTTATCCACGACGAAGTTATAGAGCGTCGAAAATGGCCTAAAGTGCTTCGAGAAAGGATAGTACGGCCGTGCCGCTTTTTTGCTCGACTTGGCGGGGGCACTGCCGTGCCCCCAGATTATAAGAACTATCCGCAGTTAACCTGGATTATATATAGTGAATAAGAATATAACGAACTGAATATAATTTATGTATAACTGGATACAAATATTATCACATAATATTGAAAGAATTCCAATTCGAAACAGGTTAGTTAGCACTTTGAAGTTTGAACCTTGAGTGAAAGTTGGTTGAAACTCATAATATATTTCGTTATATTATAGTTATAATGTGTCGGAAACATTTTAAATTTGCTTATCTTATCTGAATTATAATTAATTATTTTTAATTGGCATCATGTGTCATGAGCGGTTTCATTTCAAATTAATTTCTTAAATATTAATCTATATCTTAATTGCCCTAAGCATCATCATAACATACTAAAAAAATACTTTACAAACTTAAGTGTTTGATTGAAATAATTATAATATTAACTTCGAATATTTTTGTTGCATGGAACTCACTATCCACATTAAAACCAAATTAGGTTTAAGTCGGATAGGCATAAGTTGTTATATGTATTGTTATTCTTGTTTTGGTCAATAAAAAAAAAAAAAAAAAATAGAATAGATATCCATTAACCTTCTAGTTTTTTACTAATTGATCACAGATTACTTCGCCAATGCCACTTGGAATCTAAAAGACACGAAGGGCACATTCTTCACGAAGAGATTACATTCTCGAATTTGCAGTGAGGTAATATGGAAGAATTTTTATGACGACCTCATCGCCCGCTGTTGGGACAACCTTTGTCATACCAGAGATTATTCCACCAGTGCAATCAGTCACACTTGTGGTAGGTCTTGTTGAAAAATTTCTACTCAAAAATTTATTGTAATATCTTAATTATTATTAGAACAAATAATTCAATGGCCAGTACATGTTGCAGAGTTTACAGTGTAATTGTTTCCCGTTAGTCCATATGTGTTTGTGCCAACTGATTCGACGATTTTTTTTTGTTACTAGTTGGCAAACAAGCATACGGCTCACCTGATGGTAAGTGGTTGCCGTAGCCTATGAGAGCTTGCAGCACCATTACCACTTTGCCACTCATGCGGTGCCAATCTCCTGATTTAAGATCTTAAATATCCTCTACCCAGTAATTTCACTAGCGTACAGTGCCCTTCAAACCGGAATACTAAGTGCCTAAGCACTACTATTTGGCGGCAGAATATTTGACACTGCGGTGGTACCTACCTAGCCCGCCTCTTGCAACAAAAGACCTACCAGTGCGACTGATTGCACTGATCTGCAAATTGTCAAGGATGAAATTGAGTCAAACAGCAAGAACTATCAAGCCACATTGGACCAATATATAAAAGAGTTGGCTGCTGAACTGCAGGAAGTGGGCAGTCTAAAGTCTAAAGGCGTCGAGATGTGACGACCCCATCGCCCGCTGTTGGGATAACCTCTGTCACAACAGAGATTATTCCACCAGTGCAATCAGTCACACTGGTGGTAGGTCTTTTGTTGCAAGAGGCCGGCTAGGTAGGTACCACCGCAGTGTCCAATATTCTGTTGCCAAATAGTAGTGCTTAGGCACTACTGTGTTCCGGTTTGAAGGGCATTGTACGCTAGTGAAATTACTGGGCGAACGAGATTTAAGAACTAATATCTCGAGGTTGGCAACGCGTGAGTGGCACCTACTAATGGTGCTGCAAGCGCTCATAGGCTACGGCATCCACTTACCATCAGGTGGGCCGTATGCTTGTTTGCCAACTTCTAACATAAAAAAAAAAAAAAAAAGTCTAAAATTCTCTCATCTTAAGAGAAACAGTACATTGAAACAGAAACTGCGAGTGTGCGGTTCAATGCCACGCACGAAACTTAGGGAGGCCTGTTTCTTTTTCCTTTTCTTTTTTTAATTTTAGCAGTTTATACAAGCAACGGAGGGTTGAAAAAAAATGTTGAGTATGGCAATGTGTTTGTGTGCAAGGCATCTTTGATATGGTTTCAACGCTATAACCGCTGCTGTAACATAGTTCTTTTAGTTTTTGCAAATATTTCCTTATATGATTTTTACCGTTATTGTTCCGCTCCACATGTTTTCATATCACTAATAGAATATTTTATGTAAATGGAATGTAATGGAACACCTGCGATCACTAACGAGGTGATACATTTTTTTTATTTTTTATTTTTATTTTTTTTTTATTTAAAGAATATTAGCAATGCGTTTTCAAGGCATTACTAATATTCCTATTGCCCTCAAATAAGCTCGAAGCTTGCGCTAGGAGTGGGTACGGCTCGAGGAGTCCGGCTCGACCCTCGACTCTCGCGTTAACGGAGCGTGAATTCATTAAATAAGGAAAATTTAGAAGAATTTAATTTGAAACGTATTTTAGCAACTTTCCTTTGTATAAGTAACAAAATGACTAAATTCCTTCAATAATTTTTGGAGCCTTTGAATCTTTAAAGCAGGTCAACAAGTGCCTTTTTGTAAAACTTTTTCAGAAGTTTTCAAGACAGCTCATGATTATAATTAATTCAATATATATTTATTATATTATTTATATAAAAGATGAAGTCCTAACTGACTTATAAACGCCCAGCCTTTAACAGCCAGACAGCTTTTTGGACCTTAGACCTACAAAGTTGAGTTTGTTCCGCATGTGTTTTTTAAAAAACGTAAACGCGGACTAAAAATAATTTTTCGAAATTCAACTTTTAATAGGGTTGAAAGTTTGAATGAAACTCCGTCATTTTTAATATATAAGTATGAAGTATTTTGTGTTTTGGGAACAATTACAAGTAAAGAAACACAACAACAACAATTCCACCCTTAAAAGCGTTTCAAATTTTATATGAAAAAGAAGATCTATATTACCCCAAATTTAACGCGAGCAAAGCCGTGGGTAAAAATATATACTATCGTGAATCGTAAAAATTAACAACCCGATATTAAATAAAAAGGCCAATAATTTATTAACAACAAATATAACAAAAATGAAAACTCAGAAGCGCGAAGCGAGTCCACCGCCGCGACTATCAGCGTGCGACAACAGCGCGTCTCCTTGTTGCTGGACGAAGTTTAGCGCGGGGAGAGGAATAGAAGCATTGAGTATTGGTAGAGTAGCGATGCCAGGGAGGTCGGGGGGCGCCGGGCGCGGCTCCAGCGCGAGCACGCCTCCGGGCAGCACTGCGACTCGCGCGCTCTCCACCGCGTCAACCGCATTCGCGCTGCTGCGCGTCAGCGCGCTCGCCGCGCCCTCCGCCAGCGCCGCGCCGGACTCCGCGCCCATCACGTAGCGAGTGCCTTATTGACAAAATATTTTTTATTTTAAACAAGGATGTATAAAAAATATAAACTTAACGTGGGTTTTTAGTGTGGTTTATTGTATTTTGACAATTTTAAAGACCGATAGTAATGATAATAATTAATAACCGATGGCTTCTTCCTTGCTATTTGATTTAGATATATTTTTTTATTGTATTCTGCATATTGTAAAATAAAAAAAAACCCTATAAATTTTGCACTATCAACTTTGCTGCCAGGATTTCCAGCACTACAGTTTATTTTTAGTCGTAGTAGAACCATACTCCCTCCAGCACAAATTGGTCGGCTCGACCGGGGAAGTACTACCCGCTCACAAACGTAAAACAAAAATTACAAACTTACTTTATAAATTATATGAATAAATAAAAAGTTAAAATGTACCAGCGTGGTTTCTTAATATTATTTGCTATTTTTATTTATTTTTAGTCTCTTAAAAATTGTCATTAAGGTATCTATAATTTGTGTTTTATTGTTCTCTTGAGTATTCGTTTTGTTTTAATTTCCAAGTATCTGTTTTATTATATTAGTACAATCCCTAGCAGTATACTAAGTATAAGTAAATGTCGATGATGTTGTTAATAGCATGCAATACAAACCTCAGTGGTTTTTGTAATGCATTGATGTTTAATATATTGTAAATTCTTCTTTTGTAACTGTGAAAGATGAAATAAAAAAAAAAAAAAAAAAAAAAATATCAGTAGGTACTGTTGATTGTTGTGCATTTAGCGACAGCGCCGAACGCCCATACTTTTTCCCCTTCTCATTGTTGTTTTACGTGACCTTCGTGTAAAATATGTTAGAAATGAGAGTATTATTTGTGCATTTTTTGCATAATGAAAATGGAATTATTTTTTGTTGTAATTCACAACTGTGTATTAATAAAAGCTATCGAACAAAATGGTTAAGATGCTATTTCAGATATTAAAAATAAAAGGATCGAAGAAGAATCTAAAAATAATTGTTGTAGCGACATCTACACGCAACGCGACGTAACTCGATAGAAAAGACAAGATTGTCACATCTCGCATCAAGCTACAGCGACACCTACAGGGCATATTATGCAACAATATGGACGAACGATGAGCGTCACGATCCTAAATCGCGCTATTAGAATTTCCTACGCTCGTAACCTATATAGACATCTTCCCAACTTAAGTCGTTAGGCTTCGGCCCAGGGCTTCGACGCGCCAGGCAATATCACCGGCCTGGTCGGAGGATCCTCGTGTTGTTTTGTAGGGACATTTCACATCTCTTACCTCAACATTTGCTTAGTTTCTGTTTTGATTTTGATTTTAATCGCTGTTATAAAGACCGTTCATATGAAGTTTTTTTTAATATCTAATTTTTCATAGATTTAGTTTAGATTTAGACAGCCAGTTACTTTTGTATTACAGTTACCGATGACTTAGCTGGTACATACCGCACACATTCTGGTCGACGATAATAGCAGGCGCGAGGTCGAGCGGCGCTGTGGGCACGTCCCGGGACCAGCCGCTGCTGGAACTCGGCCCAGCTTCCGACCCGAACGGCATAGATAGGCCTCTGTAAAATTAGTTACGATCAGTCAAAGAGCACAGCCGTAAAATCTTTCCTCGAAGCGACTCGAATCACTTTTGACCCTCCTGTAACTTTGTTATGGGTAAAGCAAAAACTTTGTATTTTTAGTGATCAAGCGAACTTGCAAAAACTACCTACTAAGTTGACAATATAGATAAGAAACATGCCTTACAGTATCCTACAAAAATATATAATTTTTTTTGTCTGTAATTTTATCCACAATCAGTGGGTTTACTACAAGCGGATGAGTGGATAGTTAGTTTGGCACTGGAAGTGATTTCTCCAGTGAGAAAATCCCTTCTTAGTATTTGTTGCCTAGGTATTTAGGTCCATTATGTTTTTTCGCTTAAGTCTTCTGAGATGGCTAGGCTCAGTTAATATTGATGCCAGTGGGTTTGGATGATGTACAAGTCTTATTTTATATCGTTCTGCAATAACTTTTATTTCTTACTGGACGGTGTTGACCATAAGTATTTGATGCAGTTCCGAGTTTTTGATAAACCATGGTGCATTTGATATACTTTTCAAGATGGAATTTTGCTGTCTTTGTAAAAATATATAATATCCTATCAAAAATAAAATGTAAAAAAACCCAAGTCTCGGAATGTTCTAAATCTTCTACTACAAAAAGTTAAAAATAATAAATATGCATTCAAATGTATATTTATTATTTTTTTCAGAAAGGTCAATTTCAATTGCATACTATAAAGATAATTCTGGTGCCCACCTGATGTGATATGTTATCTATAGGTCATATTTATTTTTGTCTACAATCCACACATTTAAGATGTTTTCTTATACTTCTTGTAGAAATAATTATAATTAATGAGTATAACTCAGAGTTTATTCATAAGAAATAATTTATCTTGGCAAACTGTTGTTTCTACTTAAAGTAGTTACCACACGGGAAGCTCTACATTAGAAAGCGTAAAGTCGCTGGTTCGATCATGGTCGATCGGTATACTCATCTACTCCGACCACTCTTAGAACAAGTAGCATATTTGATATATCCTACAGACAATGACACTCCTTTGTTAATTTAGCATATATTTTTTTAATACAGCCCCGGAAGTCGATGACTATCTATACTCCAGCCGATGGTAAGTGTAAGTAGAGTCCAAACGCGGAGGCGGCTAATACCGATGTAGAAGGCGAACTCCACTAGCTATCCTAGTCCTGCCTAACCCCAAGATGCAACTGCTTATACGCTGGCTGCTCTCGAAACACGGCTAGCGAGCGGTTGTTTCACGAATCTTTTACCGACGTACGGTGATAGCTAACGTGGCGGGAGTTTCTGCCCTAAAACCATCAAAATTGCTTATTTTTATCAGGAGCATTTGTTTTTTTTTTGTGGTTAGAGCAATATGTTTGGCGACTATTATAGAAATTATCTGTTGGCTTATAATTTAGGGGCCGATCGGTACGGGATGCTCAATGTGTGTGTTCAACGTGCAGCATAAGTTCTTTTTAAAATTGTTTTATCATGCTAGCCGTATTGGCCTTGACAATGTCACCAGGTAAATTTCTTATGTACTGACGTGACGAGTGCAGCATACGTGTCTAGCGGGTCGACCACCGCCAAGCCCGACGCGACGCCGCGCGGCGCCTGGCCTCCTGCCGTCTGCCACTGCGCCTTTAAACTCTGGACTACGCTGCAATCAGACTTGATAGGGTGACTAGGCAATCTTCCTGAGACAATTTTAAAAAGAATATCGACGACGACAGGTCTAAGTGAATAATTACTACCTTTCTCGTGTTCGTGACATGATAACGCAGTGAAACTAGTTTCATTATGTTAAATATCATAATTCTGATAATCGTGCTCACTCTTGGAAAACGATGTTGGGTGTAACTTGCAAAGGACTAATGTCGAAGGCAGCATGCAGCGCGTCGGCCGCGACAGCTCCGCCCGCCCCCGCGGCCCACGCCCGCCACGGCCCGACCGACACTGCTGCTGCGTCCGGCCGCCAGCGCACGGCGCTGTCGCATGACCACGCCGAGCACAGCTCTGAAATATTAGTATAATTTTGATATAGTTCTATGCCACTGCACTAACATATACATGTTGTATAAAAATATTTTTTATATTAATTATTTTTTGTTTTATTTTATTGTATGAGTGTGAACAAAAACAAACTGATCACATTGACATTTGCATCTAGCTAACTCCGCTATCTCATCAAATGTGTGCTTTAGGTTATAAGTGACATTATAACTGTAGAGAATTAATTAATGTTCCTTATGTATTTTCTATACTGATATGATAACATGAATCGCCTCACCTATACTAGTGTAATTTTGTAAAGATTCTAAGTAGTCAGCGAGTGCGATCTCCGTGCGGAGTGCAGTGGGCGTGTAGCCGACGAAACCTCGCGCCTCAGCCGCTGCAGCCAGACTCTCGGATACCGGATAACCTTCCCTGGAAATGTTTGAAAGTAGAATAGATTATATAATATAATTTTATGATTGTTTTCCCCATAAATTTTGTAATTAATTATAAATTGTGTTGGTTAGATGTTAATAGCTAACGAAACTAACAACTAGTTCTCAAACAAAACTAAATACTACCGATAATATTTTATTCATTAATCTGATACGACCATAATTTTATTTTTATCTCATCGTTTTTACATATTATCAATAGCTGACTATCTGTGTGATAGCGTTGATAGTTAGATATGAGATTATAAATAAACAAATAACAAAAACATATGCTTTTTAGCACAACAATGTGGGGTGAGCAACTTTGATATTTGAAAGTGCTCACCTCGCGAGGTCAATAGCAGGTTGCAAGATCTGTGGCCAGGTCAGCGCGCCGAGCTGTGCGTGCAGGGCCGCCAGTGCTGCGACGAGGCGCGGCGCGACCGACGGAGCTGACTTGTTCGCGCTCACCTCTTCGACACCCCCCCACTCGACCACCACTGGTAGCTGTGTGCGTGACGATCTGTACTCCCAGTACACTAAGGATCCGCTCCTGAATAAATATACAAAGAAATTGTTGAAAGACTGTAATCTACTTTAAATAATAAAATTCGCTGACTATATACTATCTCTCATGCTTTGTCTCATTCTGCAAACGTAAAAGTTTACATGTTTGGATATTTGTTACTCAATCACTCAAAAACACTGTAGAACGGATTTGAATGAAATTTGGTACAGATATAGGTTGTTAACTGGATCAAAACATAGGATTATTTTTATACCTGAAAAATGGTAGGTTCTCGTGCGATTAACATAAAAAAATTATCTACTGCAAGGCGTATCCTGGAATTATGTTTGGATGCTTGTTACCAATTCACGCATAAGCGACATAACGGATTGGGATGAAATTCAGCACACAGGATTTATTATCTGGCAGTTCACCGTGGACGAAGTTAGAGGTCGGTCACCGTGGACGAAGTCGTGAACAGATGCTTACAAAATTTATATGTTGTTATTTAGAATATTCCACCCGCCGAAAAGGGGTGCGTTTTGGCACATATAAACTAGTAGTAGTATCTGGAGAAGTAGAGCAAAATGTTACTTATCTATAATTATTGTTATATATCATAATATGTTTGTATTGACCATTCAAGCATATTTTCCGGTCTGGGTGTATTTGTCCTTGTCATTGTGAATGTTTCCGGACCCCCGACACAGGACATCAATATCCTAATGGGGGCCGTTGAGTGTGTAGCGTTTATTTATTTATTTATTTATTTATTTATATATATATTCAATAAATGAAATAAAATATCGTCTGTTTGCATTGAAACTGTCAATGTCAAGCACGTCCGTCATTTGATCCAGTTCATTCATCCTTTGTTGCCAAAGCAATGCATGTCCGGGTTGGCTAGTTTAGGTAACACTCTCATGTGGTCATTTAAGTTTCTTAAACATTTATTCTTAAATAACAATGAAATAATAAAATTTTAATAAATACTTTTATAGTACTTAATAAAAATAAAACTGTAACATGAAAGGGCGTTATTTCTGCTCGGCTGGGCCAGCGATGTGATCGTATGATGGACGCTCTGTAGACGCGGCGGGGGATGCGCTGCGCCGCCGCGGCTCTCGCAAGCGCTGCGATGCGCCCAACTAAAGCTCTATTGCTCATTGGATGTAATTGTTCAATGACTCGTGAGACCAATTTATAACCCGCTAGTGTCGTCCTGTTTCAACTTATTTAAAGACTGCATATTCAACAAGGCATTTTGAGTTAGCGTATTTATACATTTGGGCTTTTATGGTTATTTTTAACATTTAAATTTTTAGTTTATATATAGGTATAATTAGTCCCTATAAAAGGAAATTTCCCCATGTTTATAAAAAGAACTATTATGGATACCTGTACACAGCCTAGCCCAACCTTCTCAAGCCAAACATGGATATTTACAAGCAATATAAAAAATAAAATAGTTAGGTGAGAGAGGGCAGATGTGTCTAGACTTAAACTATAATACCAATACATGATTACCTACATCGAAGCCGTCGTGTGATTACCTCTTAAACTCCGAATACTCTTGCACTTCGAAAACCAGATAATCATAAAATGTATAATATATTAAATAATTATTAATGGACGAATTCGGAGCAAACTAAAGTGACTAAATGTTTTCCGATAACGCCATCTATTGATAAATTGTGAATTCAAACTTAAAATGTCATAGTAATAGCCATATATTAAAATAAAAATAATTATAATTCCATTTGTAACCCTGACTCATAAATGTAAATAATATTTTTGTAACAAATTTCGTTTCAAACCTTGTCTTGTCTTTAGTAAAAAGTATTAGAGACCGAGTATAGATGGCGCTGTGTAGATATACAACGTGATTGCTGTGTATTAGCGGAAATATTTTAATAACTTCTAATATAAAATGCGTGATCTAGAAACGATTAAGTTTCTTTTATTATTATTTATTTTAATGTTCAATTCTTATGTTAATGGCTTCCAGTTATTCCAATTGGGCACAGATTACTTCGTCAATGTCATGTATTGTTCTATGAGCACTAAAACTTAACAATGACAAGACATTCACAAAATCACTTACAATCAAGTGGAAAATTAAACAAAAAATAAAGATTTCCTGTAACTAAATATAAGTAATTAACTAATTCGGTACTCATGGCAAGCGAAGAAGAATATCGCTGTAGAGACCAATTTATGAGAGAAGAAATATATAAAAAGCTGATACATCTCTTAAATAAAAAAGAAATTAATACTGATGTATAGTAACTTACTATGCCACTAACATAAATTATTACGAGGTAAGGAGGCAGAGTTATATTTATTATATGTTAGCAAAAGATTTGGCTTTATAGTACAAATGCTTATAGAATTATCGTTGTATAGAATCTATATATCATTTCCATTATAATATCATATCACTTGCCTGGGTAACAAAAAGTCACCGGGACAAAAAATCACAACCATCTGGGGGCCTGTTATTTAAATATAAGAATGCGACAAGCTTTGGATATCTTATGAGAAGCAGAAGTTATAGCACAGGGTCTTAAACCCTCTAAATGAGCATCACTTACTAATGGTAATTTAAATAATTCAGCAAATTCATATTACTTATTTATTTACTTTATGGTTTACTAGATGACATACGCGTCTAGGGATGTGCGATGTGGAGCAAGAACGGCCAGACATAGAGCGGCGACCGCTGCGGCGTCCACGGCACGGCCGCCCGCGCGAAGCGCCGCCGTCCCGGCGCGCGAGCACGCCGCAGCCGACGAGGACACGGACCCGTGAGGTACCACCTTAACCATAAATAATATATTTCAGTTCGTCGTAAATATTATAATGCGGCTCTACTCTAATTATGCGCTAAGAGAGAGTCCTGTTAATATGATTCATTTGCAGCTTATAATTTTTAAGTTTTAAATTATGTTTTTCCATAGCAGCTTTAATAGTAATATGACATGAATTTTATTAGTCATTTACAGTTTGGCGATCGTTGACTTTTACAGCGGCCGTTTGTATTGATGCCACTAAGTTGCTTTACATCAAACAGCTGATGCAAACAATTTACTAGTAGGCACCTACTCTGTTTTAAGAGTAAGAGTATATGAAACAGCGGATTCTGTGCAAACCGCGTCAGGTCATAGTTATCAATATGTTGTCAGTTTGCTTGGAGTTTTGTGGGCTTGAGTAGGTTTGGGGCTGGGGTGCTACTCGCCTCGTAATCTCCATAGTAGATTTGTGTGAGCAGCGCTAGAGTGATGGCTGCGGTGAGCACGGCGAAGGCGGCGAGGATCAGCCGCGGCCCGCCGGCGCAGAGCCGCCCGGTGCTGGAGCTACTACTCGCCTTTAAAGGGACGTCTTCGCGGAGTTCCACCACCCCTGAAAAATATACATAAAAATATCATTCAGATAAAAATGAAAAAATACATTAGCATTATTCCTGTATTTACCCGGGGTCTGTTTTTTAATATTATATTGATTTACTGGTTACTAGGTTTTACACAGAGCGATTGCCACCTGACCTCCGAAACCCAAAGAGCGAACCAGTAACAGTGGTCAAACGCAAATTACCTATCAACAGTTAACGATTATTATCAGATGTTATGATAACAATCAGGACCTCCGAGGCACGGTCCATGTGGAGAAAGTTGACTTTATAGATGTATCGGATCTGTTTCGGATGTCATGGTGATGGAACAATTGATATGAAATGGAACGCGAACTTCGTACGTCGCAACGCTTACGCTTCTCTGTTTCACGCGGAAATTAAAGATTTTCGTCGAGATAGCTTGGGACAAATAGTGCCATGATACGATACACAGAATGCTGGAAAACTAATTCTGAAAACAAATAGTAAGCGCTGTGGATTTCTTTTCAACGTTTTGTTTTCAAGTCAAAGTACGTATCCGACACTAATAATAAATTATAATGTTTGAGAAGTTACTTTCACATGCAGTGTGTTATGTTAGTAATATTTTTTGCTAACTGAAAACGCCACCTACAACAGAAATGTAAGTCTTCTCTTTAAATAGAATAATATTTCTTAAACCGTATTCTTACCTGGAGGTGTCTGAAGATCGGGACTGGTTGACATCCTGTCTGTCGGCAGCACATTTGAAGACTAGAACAACTGAGGTCACAGATGTGTTGAATAAATATACATGTTGTAACAAAACTTAAGGATTCCTAAATATAATAGCACATAGCTGTTTCCTTTTACCAAATTTCTTGGAAATGTAACAAATCAAATAGCTCAGAAAACGACAAACTATTCACATAGCTGGGTATTGTCTTGCGTGACGACAACCGTATATTGGAAACAGTATAGTTAAGTGTTCTAGTTCCAGAGGAGACGGTGAGGCCGACACGAGACGTTCATATTCTTTTAACTGTACTACTGTACTCTGTAGTCGGTTCGTGAGGCGCGGGCGACGGTGCGCGGGAGTCGATGACGTCATCACCGGCTTTGCTTAGCTTACGGCACGCGTTCTTCGACATACAAGCATAAGACTTGTTTGTTATTGCAATGTAATTGTTTAATTTCATAAACAACTATAAAATTGATCGTGCATGGTTATAAGAAAACTTTAATGAAAGTAAAGAGCCTTAATCTTAAACGCAAAAGAGACCTAACAGTACACCACACTGCCGTCTATACAGTAAATCAGCGCTTTCTATTGTTTTAGAAAGTTTAGATTATAAAGTATAAACACGTACACAATATCTTATCTAATCCATTTCATTTAAAGAGTGAACGAGACGCACTAATCTCGGTCATTGACCTGCATGCGCGTGCGCCTCTGACTCATTGTGATGTTCCTTACAAGGTCAATGTCGTCGTATCTTAGGATTTAGTATTTGCTTGTCAAGATTCTTTCAATTTCTAAATTTAGATTTTAGATTACAGATTTTTCATTAAACTGTATAAATAATTTTCTAAGTTCTAACAGAAAAATATATTATATTCAATTACAGAAACATTAGTTTAAGTATAATAATAGAAAATGAATAAGATTCCCATGTTGTTTAGTTTTAGTGACATTATATCTGCTTAAACAATTGCTTTATAAATGGTCAATGGACCCGAAAGCGCGTGAAAATTTTGTCGCGTGCTGTCATGATAGCAACAAAAAGCAGGAATGGCCATCTTTACCTTAAAGAATTTTGAGGCGCCTGAGTTTTCTTTGCAATTTATGGTTTATTCATTTATTTAATTTAATCTGTTCTTGAATTTAAACACTAAGTCCGTCCCGGCTACGAAATTCTTTACTCTACGTGATCCGACACGCACATGTTGACTATGAAAAGTGGCTTATTTAATTTGTAAAATAATTTTCAAACAAAATAATAATATTCATAGCTTGGCTTCGTCGTAGCTTTTTCGATTGACAATCATAGGGGTCGTTCAGAAGGCTCGTTCTGATAAAATTACAGAATGTATGCGACAACGTTGCTCGGCCCTTGACCGACTTGCGGGGTTTACGATGAAGCGATGGCTTTATTTATTCCCGATCCATCGCTTATTGAGTATGCGGCTTTACGAGCCCCGTTCGATTGATACGACTTTTTCAATTTACAGTAAAGCTTCTCCGTGTTTATGTATGCACTATAGGGTTGGGCTGGACGCGTTTATGATCCCCGCTACTATCTTCGTCGCTATTTTACAACTTGTGGTGACGGAGCTTTATAGCCCTTGACCTGAAAGTGGAGCATTCTTTAATAAAATAGCATGTTTTAAATTGTCGTCAGGTCACCTAAAGTATATCATTGCAATAACCGTGAGTTGGAAATTCGTACACAGGTTTTTTGAGCTGTAAACTTTTTGGAAGTGACCAAAATTTCTTGTTAAATCTAAATTTTATATAAAGCTGTAAAAAGTCGAAATTTATACATACAATATGTTTTGAAACGCATATTAGTACATTAATGAAGACCGTCCGTCCGTCCGTCCGTCCGTCCGTCTGTCACAGTCATTTTACTCGGAGACTGTTGGCTCTACCTATACGAAATTTAGTAAATAGGTGTATTGTATGAACTGAACCACGATTTTGTAATGAAATACTAAAATATGTAAAAATTCGGTGTAGCAGTTCACAATACACAAAATCAAATACTTTTATTTAACATAAAAAGCATATTATTTATTTGTTGAAAGTTAGATTCTACCACCAACTCCAAAATTAAACCCCCACCTGAGAAAAGCCGTCGAAAAAAGGTTGAATATGATCCGAAATATTGTACTATAACTGTGCAATAAGGGTACAAAATAAATATAGACAACGTGAAAATGTAAGCATTTAATTAGCTTATGTATGGATGAAATGCAAATTCAGTGATTCATTTTTAAGGCGATTAAGATATTTGCTATACTACTTTTAAAAGAAAGTATGTATGTTCCAACGTGGGTGTTCCCAGCTCACGGAGCGTCCTCACGTGTCGCTAATGAAACTAACAAGATTAAGAGAAGCCTCAAATTCAAATAATCCCCTATAAATCGCAAGAAAAATGTACACTCGCCGCATTCTGTGCTAGAGTGTTATAGATTTTACTAGTTTTCGTGTGCTCACTTTAGCAAAATGGTGTATAATTTTAAAGTGTTTAAAAAGTGTTCTCCCAACGGCAAGCTCACGCTGTACATGGGGAAACGGGACTATGTAGATCACATCTCCTACGTGGAGCCTATAGGTCCGCATTCTGAAAGCATTTTGAAAGAGTCCAGATTGTTGTTAATTAAATTAGATTTAAAGAATTACAGAAAACCTGCCTAGAACACAAGTGTCACTATTTATAAAATTGTAATTTTTTTATCCAGTTTTTTTTCGTCATATTACCATATATTCGGTACAATTTCGATTATAATATAAGTGGAACGTGTCCAAAAACAAAATGTAATCGGTACAGCGACCCCAGGTCTGATAGTGTCCAATCGTGTCGAGTCTCTGCGCAACAGCTGCGGGCGTCGATTAGCCCGGGACTAGCGAGCTAGATCCCGCCTGCCCCTCCACCTAACAGATAGCACTTTAATAGCCCTATCAACTTATACCTGCTCCGCGGCTACCAGCGCTTACTCAGCGCTTTTAACAAATTGCTCCTGAACTGCATTTCGTTTCGAATTTATCACAACAATCGACAACAGATTACCGCCGGATAGTGCTTCCTTGAGAAATTGCTTTATTGTATCAAATAGGTAGTTTCGAACTTTTTGTTATGAGATAGCCATTACATTAATGGAAAAGTAGTTGTAATTTAAATACATTTTTGTAGGAATTAACAATAAGAAAATACTAAATACATATTTTTACTATTCAATGGCTTTGTATTAGATTATTCAAATTTTTTCAAAAAGAAATCTACGACAATATGTATACTTATTATACTGGTATAATTACATATATGATAAAATAGCATAATAATCTGTAAAGAATATTTTAATAAATTTTGCCTTAGCTATGTAGAGGTGTGATGTTAAAGAAAAATTACAAATAATAATTGTGAATTATTATGTATCTTAATATCGAGGTGTCGATAAATAAGCCAAAAATTAATAATACATATCACATATATATTAAAAATTCAACTTACGCGTTTAAGGTTTCCCAATATTGATAATTTGTTCGTAGATGGCATCGTGGTGGTTGACGAGGAGTACGTCCGCGACCGGCGCGTGTTCGCTCAGGTCGTGTGCACGTTCCGCTACGGCCGCGAGGAGGACGAGGTGATGGGGCTCTCCTTCTACAAGGAACTCTACCTCGCGTCCGAGCAGGTCTACCCGCCGCTCGAGAGGAGACCCTACGAGCTGTCTCGCACGCAGGTACTCACATCATTCGGGATTAAAACTGTACGATTGTGCGAAATTGAAATTAATTGTAAAGATCGAGGTATCAATCCAAGATAAACTAATGCATATTCTCTTTATCAAAGGAGCATAATCAATGCAGTTGTAATCTCTTCTTGCTCATTATAAAACAATAAAAAAAAACCTGTTCTAATTAATAATTATTTATTTATCGTGTTAAACAATGTTATTTTACATAACCAGCGTTTGAATTATGAAGTTACAGTGAAACCACTGTCGACATTTAATAATGAATCCCATTACCGTTTCGTATTAACAAGCTGCGTTAGTAGTAATTAGATCAGTCCCGGGCGAGCGCCGCAGCGGGGAAATCAAATCCTTTCGGGATTAGCATTGCCTCCGTCGTCCCGTTCGCGTCCGCGCCCGCGTGAGCTATCAGCGAGACGTTCCGGACGCCGTTGTTCAAATATTAACTATAACTTCACTTTTCAAACAGACAAACAACACTTGAGCTCCCTCAGGCTTCGGTAGTGTCAATTTTGAAAGCAATTACATTAATGAGGGCTTATTACAGTCCAGGCAATTTGGGCTGGTTGTTAAACCTTGAATGTTAAATTTAAAATAAGTAATTGATTTCAGCTATGGAACTAAGTCAAAATTTCTTTTGAAACTACATATCGTACATATATCATAATTTTAAATTTATTTACTTGAAAACAATTTCGATGAGTCTACAAAGTCTTAGCTTTATTCTTAAAAATACATAGAGTACTTCTATAAATAGGAGCGCCTGGTGAAAAAATTAGGTGAGTGGGCGTTGCCGTTTCGCCTAACACTGCCGGCAGGCGCACCGGGCTCGGTGACGCTGCAGCCCGGCTTAGAGGACGAGGGTGAGCCGTGCGGCGTACACTACTACGTCAAGCTGTTTGTTGGTGAAACCGAAATAGATCGCTCACATCGCAGGTGATTCATATGAAATTTATTAATATTTTAAATATAATTTTAGACATTTATATTTATATAAGTGATATATGTACTAGGAGCACGGTAGCACTGGGTATCCGTAAAGTGCAGTACGCTCCCGATAAACCCGGCCCGCAGCCTTGCACACTTGTGCGCAAGGACTTCGTGCTCTCGCCTGGACAGCTTGAGTTAGAGTTGACTCTCGATAAGCAAGTAAGGGAAACATAATTATAGTAAAACAGAATGATATATTGTTGAATGAAAAAGATAAATACTAGATATATGATTTTTCTTAGTGGTAAGGTTTAAAGCCCACCTGGTCAATTACCACCGTACGTTGTTAAACAACTCTTAAAGTGTTCGTCAGCGTTTCGAGATCAGCCAGCGGATAACAAGTACCATCTTGCGGGTAGGCAGGAAAAGGGTGGGTAGTGTAGTTTGCTTTCGTGTATTAGCCGCCTTCGAGTTTAAAATTTACTTTTCTTAGCATCAGATACAGTAGTCATCTGCCCCCGGGATACATAAAAAAATGACTCCACAACTAAAAATAATACATAAATAGATATTAGGTCTCCTCTTTCATCTAAAACACTTTTGAAAAGAGTTATTATATCCAATTATACTTGTACTCTTGTTATGTTTAAAATAAATGAGCAGGGTTGAAACCTGCGACTAATATTTGTAAAGGATTATTATTCTGTCTTATATTGACGTAACGTATCTGACTACATTGTAGTTGTATATTCACGGAGAAACTGTAGCGGTGAACATCAGCATTCGTAACCACAGCAACAAAGTGGTGAAGAAGATCAAGGCCAGCATCTTGCAGTCCGTCGATATCGTGCTGTTCCAGAATGGACAGTACAGGAACGTGGTCACGGGAGTTGAGACACAGTAAGAAAACTGGTTAAATTATTAGAAACCTCTAGCTAATTCATCTATACTTTCGAAGGTATATGGTCAAAGATAGAAAGTGAACAAAAATTCTTCTTCCACAGAGACGGATGCCCGCTTCAGCCGGGTGCGAACATGCAGAAAGTAGTCCAGTTGAGGCCAACGCTAGGTGCGTTACGTGACCGTCGCGGTCTTGCATTGGATGCGCAGCTCAAGCGACAAGAGACCACACTCGCCTCCACTACCCTGTAAGAAACAAAATTAAAATGTGTAACTTATGCAAAGAGGCACCTTTATTTTAGTACAACTAAATTATTCCAAACAAACTTTATTCCCTATTTCGAACCTAATATTTTTCCGGGCATTATCTATGCATTAAAACAATCTGTATCTGTGCCAAATTTTATCTAATTCCGTTTCGCAGTTTTTGCGTGGTTGAGTAACCAATATCGAAACATTGAAACTTTAGAGAATAAAAAATAAATATAATAAATATCATAAAAATAAAATGCGGAATCAGTATACAAAGTACTAAATTCTTTGATGTAACTAAGGTTGCTGGACCCGGAGCAGCGCGATGCGTTTGGCATCGTTGTGAGCTACAGCGTTAAGGTGAAGCTGTACCTCGGCGCGCTGGGCGGCGAGTTGAGCGCGGAACTACCGTTCATACTTATGCATCCTAAGGTGATCTTTAGCTGTTTATAAGCCTGTGATGTGGCCAGCCTTCTAATTAGTCACTAGAATATTTAGACGATGCCCCAATAATAACCAAAAACTCTTGACTTTCTACCAACCAGGCTTACAGTATTAGCTTAGGTGTTCTATAATTCTTCATTTCCAAAGTGTAGAAACATATCCAATTTGTACATTCAAATGTTTTTATAAATTGGTCCGAATTAACTTGGAATTTAAACCTCTTCCTATTAAACTGTAGAATCCCCCAAAAATATTGTTACTTTATTTCATGTTTTTTGACTAGGAGGGTCGCATGAAGTTGATGCAGGCGGACAGCGAGGCAGATGTGGAGATGTTCAGGCAGGACACCGTGCTGCATCAGGAGAGTGTCGAGGTCTATTAACTTCACACCAACATTGTATGAGGTTTCGGCGAACCAAGAAATATTATATTAATGTAGAGACATACATAGCGTATGGCTCTATGTAACATATGTATTAATTAATAATAATACTAAAGATAAAATACAAACGTAGTTTTTGATTATTGCGATAAATTGTAAGATAATATTTAGACTTTTAATATATTATAAATCGAATTATTTTAAGTTATATGCAATTACTTAATATTAAGTATATTAAAACACTTACTTGTTTTATTACTGTACTGCACTTTTATTACTGTTAATATTTCTCGTGCTTTATTAATAACTTTAAATCATATTTATTACGAGGTAGTTTATTATTGTTAATAAGTATGTGTTTATAAGACAATAAACGGCAATAAAATGTAGCGTTAAGCAAGAAATAAATCAATGTGCGTTATATTGCAATGCCTATTATTTTGTTTAGAGCGAAGTGACTTACTGTACATTTTGCTATTTATTTTCACAATGAGGCTTAATTATTATTCGTGACCAGCAAGTTACGGTTTTAGCAATAAATACTTGTTTTGAAATTTGACACCTGTAACTGAAGGTTGAAAATATTTGTTAGGACTTACAAAATAGTAACTGCACACTGTGTGTGTAGTTATGATAGCGATAAAGAAAAACAAACAAATGATGGCTCTCTGTAGCGTTATAAAGGAGGTACCTTACTGTCAATTCTTATTGCGATTCAAATGATAACCTTAACTGACCTCCTCGATCAAACCTCGCTATTTCGTACCATGACATATTTATATAATTATGTATACGTCGTGCTCAGTTTTTTTTTGTAATACGGGGCAAACGGGCAGGAAGATCCCCTGATGTTAAGCGATCACCGCCGTTCATGAACATCTACAACACCAGAGGACATGCGGGTGTGATGACAACCTTTAAGGAAAGAAAGGGTTTTTCTCTTGAAAGTTCCCAGTTCGTATCGGATCGAAAAGACCTAAAAATCTCAATTGCTTTGAAGTCAGAATTGAATTGGATCGAAATAGAATTGTTACTAAAAGTTCATTGTAAGCCCCCTGATATATATTGAAAATGAAAAGACTTATAAGTTTAAGAGACATTTTCTGAAATGAAAAGGAAACAAAACGGCAAAAATCGCTAAAGTCACGTGCGTAGCATTCCATTTCTCCCGCGACTTTATATTGGTTCGGTTCAAATAAATGCAAATAAATATTTGCTCTGTGGCGGAATGGTGAGACGATGGAATTCAATTACACCTCCCGCGCCCGCGTCTTACCCGCGACCCGCGACCTTTCTTGAAACGGTATTGTTTACAAATAAACGCTCGTGGACAGGATATTGTTCCGTACGAACTTAATACCCATTATGGATGGAAAAGCTATAAAAATCAATTGTTTCTGTTCTTTAACGAAAGAAATACGATATTTCCGTCTCGTTGCTTTCACATCAAATAGATTGAAACAAATACCTAGGTACTAACTATGTCATCATTATTTGCGATTCATTCTTGTTTCATTTATCGGAATATAAGTAATAAGTATTAATACTTTGTGGTACCTATCCTTAAAAAGATTAATTTTAAGTAGTAGTTTAAATAAGTGTTTTAAAATAATCTCAGACAAACATTTGCGTTTGTTTTTAGGGTTCCGTAGCCAAATAGCAAAAACGAAATATAAATATTTATAATTTCATCATGTCCGTCCTGTCTGTCCGTCCGTCCGTCCGTCCGTCTGTATGTCACCGACATTCTACTCGGAGATTATTTTGTAATATTGAAATTTTGTAAAAAGTTGTATTCTATTCTCTAAACCGCTACACGATTTTGTAATGAAATCATAAAATATATAATAATTAAGGGCAGCAGTCCATACAAGTAACTACATTTACATTACATTTACATTTTTTTTTTAAATTCAACGAATGTCAACTTTTGAGACAACTTTCAAAATGATAAGGAATTTTGATTTTGACTTTTTTCATTAAGACTGTTGTTGAGATATTAGCTCTTAAATTCATAAAAATTGTGTCATTCTCCCCGCCCTCTAACTTTTGAATTATAGGATTTCTTCAGTAAATTTGGATATCATCAAGGTAAAAACAATTTTTTATGAAAAATACAATCATAATTATGACCAGATAAAACAAGTCAAAAGCTTTCAAATTTTTGGATCGTAACAGGAATGTTGTAACATTGATTTAAGTTTAAATCTTCTACAAAGAACTGAACAGCTCAGCAATTGAGATTCCATTTTATCTAAACAGCATTTTATGATGAGTAGATTTAAACATTATTTCGATCGAAGTCGCTTCTTCTATAAATGTCTATCGATATTTTAGTTGACCAGTTCTGAAGCTGGTAATGTAATGTAATATTTGCTACACTCGCAGATATGTTGTAAGATAACAGAATCGACAGAGATTAAGGCTCAAAAAAGTATATGGAATAAAAGCTGCAAGACAAATTTAAGTAATATATTTGAAATAACAGAATATAAAAATTAAGTCATCAAAGTTGGGGCCGCTTTCAAGTGTCAAGTCCTTGATGGGGCGGGGACAGGAATAATTATGAAAGTTCCCAGGTTCCAGGCTACAAGAAACCAACCAAAACAAGTTTTTATATTGTTTGTTGTTAAGGCATTTTTAAATTATAATTAATTGTTACGAAATATTATATAACCAGAAAATAGCATTATCACCCAAAGCTCTTTGATATATTTTGAAGCATATTATATAAACACTGTTTGTCACGTTAGTAATAATTATAAAATACAAACCTGCGTTAATAAACGTTTAATTAAAACATTACGCTTACGCCGAGGGGCTTTTAACATAAATTTTTGGCTCTTTTGTGGACCACAACATGAAACATTTTGAGAATCGATGACCGCAATAAAACATTTATTAAATTGTGTTCAAAATACACATGTATTGCACACTATCGATTCAGACACTAAAGATAACATTGGTATGTTTATTAGAGTTTAAATAAAATTGTTTGTTATGTTTAATTACTAAATACTTTGTAAGTTTTTATTTATTTCGCAAATAAAAAGTGCAAGTATCCGCATCAAAAACGACAGTCGCCCTACTTACTTTCGTGGAGAGTTGCGGCTAGAGTGATTAAAAATATTGTAACAAACAAAGACGGATTTTATGTTTTGACTTGTTGTAAATAAAACAAATATCAATTTAAATGTTTTATATATTTATTCTAGATAAGCAAAATGCCTCGCCGATATAAGCAAAAATCACACGTGGTGCCACACTACATTACCTGGATAGAAAATAGCTTAGCACACTTAGCTTTGAAGAATTGAGCCAAAAAAAAAGGTATCAATGAAATTTCTTAACATACGGAACCTTAAGCGCTTAAGGTAAAAAAGTGGAGCAACTATCCGGCTTTTCCCCTGCGTACTATACAGCAGGGGATTAAGTGTTATTAGTATTTGTAATGATTAACAATTGCGTTGTGTTATATGTTAAGCTGTGTGTCCTCCACTCGTAGACGATTAGTGCACGAACATAGTTCAGATGTTTCGAATATCAGATGCCAAAGACAAATTAGCTTTGATAAATTAAACGCTTCGATAATTATATCATTTCATAATGCTCAATATAATATTTAATGAGACTAATATAATTTTGCACGAGCTAACTATTCGTGAGGTTAAGGGTAAAGTTCAAAGTTAACATAAGAATAACAAATCGGTAGGCATGTTCGATGTTCATTTTGATCGGCAACAACAAAAATTTGTAATTCTTATACTCTGTATACATTGAAAACATTTTAAGTGTTTCTCCTTCTTTTTAATTTGAATTGCTTTAAATATCATATAACTAGAATCTTATAAAATATAGACGAAAAGAGGCTACAATTTTGATTTAAGTCAGTAACGTTTATCTAATGACCTACATGTGTGTATCTAAAGATAATAATAATGGGAATCAAAATATTAGCTGACACAATGAAGGTCAATAAGCCATATATTGCGCAATATTGGGTGTATTTGTCCTTGTCATTGTGAATGTTTCCGGACCCCCGACACAGGATATTACTATCCTAATGGGGGCCGTTGAGTGTGCAGCGTTATAAAAAAAAAAAAAAATAGTAACCCTAAAAAGGTTTGGTATTTTCCTTCACCATATTATGTGGTTAAAGACTTTATTTCTCATAAGAACTTTACATAGTTCACTTATAATGAGCTTAAAACTAATATTATATAATATATATATTTTTTGTTTCTGGAGTTGAGGTCTATGTAATTTTTTTTTTTTTTTATTATCATTAAGATTAACATTTACATTTAGATTATTTCAAAATCAAAGCATGCATACCTATAGTTAGTTTAGTTATACATATACACACATACATCTATATATATAAATATAACCAATACACATACATACACACATATATACATGCATATCTACACACACATGCACATACATACATGTACACACATATACACATATATATATTTATATATATTTAATTTTATTATGAAAATGTACATTCTTCGACTTTACAATAATTCCATAATATGCTCTTTTAGTTTTCTTTTGAATATATTCAATTTTTCGTTTATTTTTAAGTCATCAGGCAATTTGTTATATAGCTGTGCTCCCTCAAACAACAATGTTTTTTACCATATTGAGTTTTAGGTGTTATCAAATGTAGTTTAATTTTATTTCTTAAGTTATGTGTTATATTTTTCTTATGTAATTTTATGTTTGTGTGTAGTGAATTAGTTGTAATTTTTTTATTAAAACGCAGGTATTATATGTGAACAGTAGTTTAAGATTAAATAATTTAGTTTTTTTGTATAATAATTTTGTTGGCATTAAATAGGGATAATGAAACAATGTTTTAATTATTTTGTTCTGAGTTCTTTGTAGTTGGCTTAGGTTACATTCAGCAGCCGATCCCCATATTTCAATAAGATATTCTAAATGTGATTTTACTAGAGAATTATAAATGACAGTACGTACCTTTTTCGGGATACAGTAAGCAGTTTTATGTAGTGCTCCTAATAGTGATGTAAGTTTTGATTTGACATGATCGATGTGTAGTTTCCAAGTAAGTTTATCATCTATCCACAGGCCTAAATATTTTTCATGGCTGGAACGTTTAATTATTTCATTATTTATTGTAAGTGGTGTGAATTCAGGTATTGGTTTATTTTTTGCAGCGAAAATTATGTATGATGTTTTTGTAGTGTTTATTGTTAATAAATTATGTTTTAACCATTCATTTAACAAGTGAAGGTCTTCTTGAGCGTTAGTAACAATATTGTGTATAGATTTACCATAGTAGAAAAGGCTTGTGTCATCTGCATATAAAGTCAGTTGCCCTTTTAACCCTATTTTGTTAATATTATTAACATATATTAAAAAGAGTAAAGGACTTAGTATTGATCCTTGTGGACAGCCATATTGTGGACAGCTTTGAGATGTACTAGTGAAATGACCTATCTTAACTACTTGTTGTCTATTTTCTAAGTATGACTGAAACATGCTGAAGGCTTTACCTGCTATACCGATATTGTTTAGTTTCTGTAGTAGCTTGTAATGACTTACTGTGTCGAAGGCTTTTTTTAAGTCAATAAAGATCCCTAGAGCGAAGTTTTTTTGATCGATATTCGTTTTAATTTTTGTAATCAAGTCTACTGCAGCTGTAAGAGTGCTTGACTTATATATGAATCATCTCCTGGCACTCATAACATTAAGGAAGTTCGCGCTATTGTTTTTACCCAGCTATTGTGTACGTGTTTGGTGATTACCATTTTCGTCGGAGGACAAGTTTCGCTGGCTAAGCCGGTGGTGAGCGGGCGAGCGGGCGGTATGATTCCGGCTGTGCCTGAGTTATGAGGGCAACACAATGCGACGGAAGCGAGGCACGCTGCGGTGCGGCGTGTCCGGGCGCGGCGCGCGGCGGCGCGAGAAAAAATGCGGTCCATATTTATATTGATACAATTACTATCTGTAATGCTTATAATTATGACTAAAACTTTTTTTATATTATTTATTAAATTAAATTTAGATTTCTATACACTTATGTCATTAGTCTTTCGATTGATTACAAAAACTAATTTAATAGTGTATTGCTGTTACAGTTTCATTACCAATAAGCTATATATTTCTCTATTTTTGTATCGACTACAGCGCAATATGGCGAGAGATCTAATATCAAATTCATTCGCTTTTAGTCGATTCAGCTTTGCATTGAGCTATCTAAGACCGTCGGGTTGGACAGAAATAAAACACGTTATGTACTTTCAAGACAACCTTTAATCTCTTCCAAAATAATTAAGTCAACAGTAGGGCAAACTCTTTGAGTTGTTTTTAAACTTTACATTAACAAATCACTTACAAAGTAAATTGCCTAACAATATAATTACATCCTACTATGTTCATGAAGATCAGTCGGTCGATGACAAAATAAAGCTCGACGGTGACGCGACCGTGAAGACAACTGCGTTTGGTTCTTACTGAATTGGTTTTATTGTTAAATGATAGAATCTGTGAAAACATGATATGTTCATTCAAATACGTAATATATCGATTTTAATTAGATTTTAGTTCTACATCCACCCCTAAACGAGGTCTGATATGATTTATTCACTTCAAGATTCATAAATATACATTTCATTTTTAACTTTTTGTGTTAAATAAAAAAGTATCGAACATAGAATTGATTTAGAGATATCGCAAGTCTTCGAGCACGATCGCGACGCGAAAAATATGCTTTTTGTTAGACGTGCCGTTTCATTGCATCGCTAGTAACTAACGTGTATATTTTTTTAGTTGCCGTTGATACGATATTTTACGAGTTCGCGTTACGACGAAAACGGCAGACTGTTTCAAACATACCCAAACGGAACACATGTAACAGTATTTTTTTATTAAACTAATAAATTTAGCTACGTAATAGGAATTCCCGTCCAACATAATTATTCAATTAATCTAGAGCAATTGTATGTAAAGTTTGCATTGTAAAATCTACGGTAACCATTAATATATTTATATTCATTCATTGAATTATATTTTTTGAAAAATACAAATGTAGATGATATTGATGTTCATTTGAATTCAGAGTAAAAAATGTTGAATGTTTCAACATCGAAATGTAATTTTTTCGAAATATAAATTGAGATAGGTTCCTCGCAGGGTTGTAAATAAATAGAAATAGTAGCGGCGACGGGGCGCGGGCGAACTGCGAGACGAGCGCGAGTGTCGCGCCGATGGTTTATTCATGCGGCCGCGCCGCGGGCGGGGGCGCTGGTAATACGGGAGCTATTGACTTCTTACGAGAAATAGGACATTTCGAAAAAATATACCCTACCTACACGAAAATCGAAAGAAGTGTCATTTTGGATTTTTTTATATAGTGTAAGGGAAGGAAGTTTGTTGTAACAAATTAAGAACAAGATCTTCTTTCTAGCAATTATACTGGTATTTTGCCCAGGGTCCAGCGGGAATCGAACTCGCGACCGTTGAGACTAAAGGCTTGCTACCAACACTCCACGACGGTCATCAGATTAAAAAGAGGATATTTTACAATAAATATTAGACCAAATATAATTTTTCATCACTTTTTTAATAAAGCCTTTGGGAATAATGATCTCGTATTAGCTTTAAATCATTGTGTGCGTGTTTGCGTGTTTTTTAATGTAGATCGTTACGTATGAGTATGTTCCAAACGTTTTAACATAAAAAACCATGAATACACGATTGAAGTGAGTGAGTGAGTTACGATTATGGTTACATCAATCTTATAAAGTTATAATATAATCCTATTTAAACATTACGTCCAGATATGTCGAAAACGATTCTTATGATATTTAAAAGTTTGGGATCATTAATGCCGCCACAAACGCTGTACAGGATCGGAACATGTTCTGGAGAGAAATATTTGACAGTCGTCAGAGAGTCATATTAACTTTGACTTGTGTCAAAAAATGTGAGATACATATCGCTCACTTAAGTTTTTCATATAAATTATTGTGTAACATATATAAATTCTGCGTGGTCTGTATGGTTCTTATAGTTTTTATGAAATTATTTAATTTCACCTAAACACGTCTAACACAAGTAAAACATATTCGCGTAATTAATATGTGTGTATGTGAATAACATAAGCTTTACTTTAAATTACTGCTTGTTAATACCGCTTAGAAACTCGTATGAGAAATAATGTATTTTATTTTAAACTTATCGTATGACTCCCAGCGCTGCCGCAATCGCTGTAGCGCAGCGCGAGCTCCCCTAAGCCGACTCGGAAACCTTAACATCGAGAAGTTACAAACTCTATTTACACGGAGCACTCTCCAGATGTCGATGACGTCACTATCGGTCACCGACCAATTAGCTAGATTCGTAGACATGTAAAAAAGTGGCAAAGACTCAGTCACTTACAACTTACTATTTACATCACAGGGTTTATCTAAACGAAATAACAGAATTATAGTCTCCGAATTTATATTAATTTTAGAATAGTCGATTTCAATAATATTTTACATTGAACTTATCTAATAAAGTTGAAATTGTATCTATATTTGTTTAACCTGAACGATCTGCAATAAATATTATATTTCTTATACTACTAAAATCGACTCTTCGCCTTATATAACTTACACAAGTGACCGCGAGATGGCGTTAGCTACTACATTTACATAGGACAAATTTCACAAGGAACACGCGATTTGTCTCTCAATAACTTGCTATGAATCAAGCCTTGCTTACTCGGGGATTTTATCGTAAGCAGAAGGCAAACAGTAGTTTAATTAGAGACAGATCGCGAAACAAGATCTCGACTCACACCAGCCTTCAGTACTCGTAGATAAACAGACTTTAAAAATATAATATTTTTAGTAGGTAGCGATACGAAATAAATATTAAGGAATTTAAATACATTACAGGTTGCAGTTTTTCATGAAAACTTTGAACTTAAATAAAAAGTAACCACTTTTGTAAATATTTTGTAAAAAAGAAATATATTTTGTAGAGTAACACTTTCAAACAAGGCTTTAAGACTGAGGACACATGATGTGATATATTCAACTACACGCAAGATTCCGGGATCCGGTTATCGAGGAGTTTTTCCTTGATAGCATCTACGTTGAGGTCCTGTGCGGGGCGCAGCGACGCGGACGCGCTGCGGCCGAGCGCCGCGGCCGGTGTCGCGCCCCGAGCGCCCCACGTCCACGAAGCGCCCGGACCATTGCACGCCTGCATCAATTATTATCATGTAAAAAATTATTATTGTAATAACCTTTACCTTTCTAAAAACCAGTATCAAACACAAAATAAACATGATTGTGGTTGGTGGAAGGGAAATGGGTTTGTCAGAGAACTACGATTGCTCAGAAAATGGCTTTTTCAATTTTTTTTCGTAGTCGGTATAGAAAGTATTCATAAAAATATAAAAAAAGTATGTATCATTTAAAAGTAAGCATTGAGCAATTAAATTAAGACAGTTTTTGGCAGTCCTTTAGTAATTTATCAATAATATAAATAGATTTAGACATCGTTGTGGCGTTGTGGGTAGCGAGTCTGCCTTTAGCCTCGACGGTTGCGTGTTCGATTCCCGCTCGGAGCAGATGTTTGTATTAATCGTACAGGCGTGTTTTTCGGTCTGGGTGTGTTTCGCCTTGTCATTGTGAATGTTTCCGGACCCCGACACAGGATATAATTATCCTAATGGGGGCCGTTGAGCGTGTAGCGTTTATTATTATTATTTAGTTCAATTAAAATAATTATAGAAAAATAATTAGAAAATACGTGGAAATAAATTTCAAGTCTGTTATTGATTTGCATAGTCTAAATATTGTTTAGATTCAACGTATAACGCGGGGTGGGAATAGCTACGTAATTACATCGCATGCCTTCAAAGAGCTGGAGCACAAAAAATGTCCTTGTCATATAAATTATTTATCAATACAAGGACCAAACGATACAGCCCTCAGCAAGACTGCGGTTGAAAGAATAGCGACGTCCATTAAATCAGCAGAGAGAGCGGCGACTGGAGACATTGTGTATTAGTAGAGTTTACTAAGCGTGCCGTCTAGTGAATTAGACGTTTTTATAACAGAAGAGGCCACTACATCCTGTGATTACGTAAAACATTAATAACTTAAGATTTCAGCTAATGATGCCCGAAAGGAGAATATGAATCAATGAGTGAGTTATCACATTTGATGCTAAGGAAATCTTCAACGTAGAAATATATTGTGGAAATGTACAGATAAGCCTGCTTTAGTTCGCATTTAATTAAGTTTGTGTCCTATGTATTATATAAAACCGAACAATTTTCTAATTTTGTAATCTTGCAATAAAATTGAAACTGTGCTGGCCGCCTTCGCGTTTGGCCTTTATTTACACTTACCATCAATCAGGTGGAGTAGAGTTATCGGCTCAACTTTACAAATTAAAAAAAATCGGTCACTTTCCAAAAGTTGTTCCTTTTTCCTTGTTACAAATTTATATAGAATTAACTATTTATATAGTCAGACAGAATCGTTTCATTGAGTGTGAGTCGCTATTTTCAAGGCCACGCTTCTTTCGAGAGCGTTGAAGCGCTGAAGGGTCTGCCGACAAAGGAGTCGCTGATAAAACTATCGCGTTAATTAAAACGCGCCCTCCGGACGTGGCGCTCGGCGACACGCTTAATCAAACCGAACAGGTGAATCTATCGCGGAACGAACCCACCCCTCGTGATGCTTACCTCTCAAACTCGTCTCGATCCTTTAATTTATACGCCAAGTGCCTATTTGTTAATCTTATTATATAAAAGTAGATACGCTGCGTTGCGTATAAATGTATTATAAAAAATAGTTTGTTACATATTTCGTAGTTGCATTGAATTTTCAAAAGATATCAAATGAACAAACGTTTCTATTCTAAATCTTAGCAACAAGAAAGTGCAAGCGAGCGCCGTCGCTAGCAGTGTTGCAATGTGTGAAATAGTGCCGATTTAGGTAAGATATAGTGTAAGACTTATTTGGAAGTGCGATATGCGAGCAGATGCATTTTAGTGTGGAGCGGCGCGTGATCTGCCAGAAATATGAGCGAGGAGCTGTTCACTGGGATATTGGAAGCACAAATCAATTCGACCTCTTATTTGAGTGTTAGCGTTTTCCTTAAACTATACGATTTATGTTACTTTCTATGTGGCTGAACTTATTGGCTCGTTCGTTATTGCACAGCGCCATTATTTGATTATTGATGTAACTGAAGCTACCAGTTCATAATTTTGGTGAGCAGTTGGGATAACCTCTGTTACAACAGAGATTATTCCACCAGTGCAATCAGTCACACTGGTGGTAGGTCTTTTGTTGCAAGAGGCCGGCTAGGTAGGTACCACCGCAGTGTCCAATATTCTACCGCCAAATAGTAGTGCTTAGGCACTACTGTATTCCGGTTTGAAGGGCATTGTACGCTAGTGAAATTACTGGGCGAACGAGATTTAAGAACTAATATCTCGAGGTTGGCAACGCGTGAGTGGCACCTACTAATGGTGCTGCAAGCGCTCATAGGCTACGGCATCCACTTACCATCAGGTGGGCCGTATGCTTGTTTGCCAACTTCTAACATAAAAAAAAAAAAAGTTATTGTTTGTTGCAAACTTCAAGTATTATCCGAAATAGTTTCTATTGACCTCCATAGCCTAAGCTTCCGTTAGATTGTCTGAAATAAAATTAAAATTCTACTGGCATCGCACTTTATCGGTTTTAAACTTAGTTATCTAAAATTCAATGTTTCTCTTTGATGAGGAAAGTAAATTTTCCGAAGTAACTTCCGTACAAACACGATAAAGTTTAATGTGGAGACGATGTCGAAATATTTAATTTGGCAGCGAATTACTTCGTTGTGGCTTGATGCTGGCAAATATTATAATTCGTGACGGCCACAGAGCCCGGGAACTTCTCTCGCGCGAACTGCGAGCGGTTTGGCCGTGAGCCGCGCGCGGCGCCTGCCTTGCGCACCGAGGACTTAGATTTATGTGAGGTATTGCCCCAACGACCTAAGCTTCTTAACGAACAATAGGAACGATATATTGGTTGTGTTTTGTATTTGCATATCATTGCATCTTCCATGCTATGACAATTGGCAAGTTTCGCTTATTTAGCTAATATAAGTGCTTAGACACAACTATAGCCATCTCACCTCGCATAACCTCAATGACAAGTAAGTTGTAATCAAACACATAATTACATATTTTAAGCGTATATATACTATACGTAGTCTTAAAGGGAAATAATCTAATATAATTCATTGAATGTTCAACAATAATCGAATCTGCTCGACGATGGTTGTGTTAAAATGAAAAGCTTTAGCGAGAGTTCCCTGGGGGTCATATATTGGGATATGATCTGCGAACAGCTCGCAGCCCGAGGCTTGACGCGTTGACAGTCCGCAGGGACACTTAGGAAATATTATCGGCTATCATTGACGCCGCATAAAGCCGAGTTATTGACTGACCGCAATAAAGATAGCGCGACTGCTCGCCGCTCGCCACTCGCCACTCGCCACTCGCCACTCGCCACTGATCGACAAACATAAAACGACTCCAAGATAAAATCACACCCAGTCACAATTCCGCCCACGATCTATAGGTTTATATGACATTGGAACGGTTTTATGACACACTTCTCACTTTCAGGTTTAGTGTTCAAGTAAAATGTTATTACTTTAAGAGGATAAACTTGTTTTTGCAAACGATGTTAAGTATTTTTTGAATATTTCTTGTTTTCAAAATCAGCTAATATACAATTACACGCTAATAATAACATTCCATTGTTATTTAATAAAAAACCGTAGCTCTTAATATATTATTTAGACAACATATTAATTTCATTATTTAGCTACAAATTTATCAAGATGTAAAGATTGTAAACAGAAGACTCAGTGCCGTAGAATTAATATCTACCCAGGAGGGTATAAATCGCGGAGGGTGCTCGGAGTGAAAGAATTTAATTAACATCAGAGAAAAGGTGGCTGACGAGTGGGGCACGGACTAAAGCGTATCCGCTTCTTGTTTGAGCCAGTTCACTTTCTTTATATTTCTGTCAGATGACTCCTTTACATAAGAATAAAATACAATATGAAATAAACATTCTAAAAAGCTGTTTGTGCAGATAGCTGAAGGTATGTGCTGGTGACTGAACTAGAATGAGTTGTAGAATGTGAATCGTTTGATCGCGTAATTAATCAGCACAAAAGCGATGGAACAAATTTTAATGCGGCTCTAGGCTCTGATTTACACAGTATATACTTAGATACATTTATTCATTTAATTAATAGTGACACACACACAGAAGTAGCACACAATACGATAATAATTACAGGCATAGTGTAATGCGATAATGTGGTCAACCTAAAATGTGTAATCTATTCTTAGTTCCTGCATATATTGTGTCAAAATAGACGCTATTTTGCGAAACAATAAAATATAATAGAAACTAAATCGGTAGAATGTAGTTTGTAGCTTTATACTAATGACAAATAAAGGCAGAAAGAATAATATTCCATGTAAGAATAAGTGAAAATGACATAAAAGGAATGCTAAGTATCTTAGTGAGGGTATATAGATCATCAGGCGCTGCAGACGCGTGAGGAGGAACGAGGCTTTTACGAGATGAGCTGGCCGATTGATGGCCCGTGTCGCGGTTAATGGCCGATCACGCGGATGGATCGGCGTTTTGTTTATTGAGCACACCGCCGTTAATCCAGCACCACGATGCCTTTCATTTCATCTTGTTTATGAATATACCAATGAATTAGTTTACCGAAAAGTGTCCGAAATGGTAAACAACGTTGTATTAAATTACTAGTGGAAAATATGTTGGAGTGATTTCACATAATTATTAAAACATCACTCCCAATGATTTAGAAAATACAATAATATTTAAAGTCTTCCCATATTATTACCCTGGTTTACTTCCTGTAGACGAATCCATAAAAAAATAAAGTTTTGTAAAAAACCCGTTTTCATAAAATTATAAACGCTACACAATAAGCGCTACACACTCAATAGTTAGATAGTTATATTTTGTTATGGGGAGCCGGGTGCCTGTATGGTCAATACAAACATCTGCTCCGAGCCAGAATCGAACCCGCGACTTGTGGCGCTTAAGGCAGGTTCGCTACCGCTGCGCCAAAACGTCGTCAAAATTAATCTTGTAATTGATTTTTGTTGTGTTTTCTGATGGACGTATCAGCCTTGACAGGCTCAGCAGGTAATGTATACATACAGTTTTCAATTTGTAAGTAGTGATAATAGGTTAATATACTTTACCGGTGTGGTGAGTGGAGCGGGCGCCGTCCGTCCCGGGGAAGAAACTGCTAAACAAGGTGCGCTTGAAGTTTCACCTGCAACAACAACGAGGATTTATAAATTAAGGAAAGTCTATAGTATAGTTTGTTTTGAGTCCGAAACTAAACTAGTATAGTCGCAATTAGTACAATTTAACACTGCTTAGTATGTAAATTAATAATTTTGAGCTGAATTTTTAGAAAGTTCTAAATCAAACATTTCTATAATTAAACGTGGTTTCGAGATGTGTGCTCTATTAATATATCATTCAAATTACAAAAATACACCACCCTTCACATTACAAAACCCATAGCTAAGAACCATATTAAAAATGATCATTTGAAATTGCGTTTTTTCAATAACTAAGCTTATGTGTTTTCTTCATGATGTTCTACAAAGATTAATTATTGATATCTAGCTAATCCAATAACAACACACTAACAATTTACTACGATTTAATGTAATATATTTAAAATTGATATAAGAATGCATTGAAATTCATTAACGCGTCGCCTGCGGTTGTCGGGACGAGCGAAGGTTGCATAAATCTCCGGGCAGCTTCCTCGCTGCACGCGGGACTCGCTCGGCCCTGGCTCTCCCGCACCCGACAAAGAAAAAAGATTGATTAATGAGCGGCCTCAACCAGAGCGACATAAGCCGGGACCGGACAAATAAGTAATTGGACACGGACGATCTAGGAGTACACTCCGCAATAAATATCTTGAATTTGGAATTTGGACAACTAGCAAGATTGAACCATCAATCATACCGACTGTTGATATTATTGGCTTTCCTCTAATTTCAGTACTGTGCACCATTTTAAAGAGAGTTCATTTTATCGGCGTCGGGACGTGGCGACTCCATCGCTCGCTGTTGAGATAGTCTCTGTAACAACAGAGATTATTCCACCAGTGCAATCAGTCACACTGGTGGTCGGTCTTTTGTTACAAGAGGCCTGCTAGGTAGGTAGCACTGCAGTGTCAAATTTTCTACCGCAAAGCAGTAGTGTCTTTGGCATTACGGTGTTTCGGTTTGAAAGGCACTGTAGGCTAGTGAAATTACTAGGCAAAGAAGATTTAAGAACCAATATCTCGAGGTTGGCAACACGACACCTAAAGATGGTGTTGCAATCGCTCATAGGCTACGGCTAACGCTTACCATAAAAAAAGTTAATATCGCTAAATAGTAACCCACTCTTTTCAGAATTAAAGTTAATCCTTATTTGAAGTAATTTGAAAATAAATTTTAAAAAACACATAGTTAGAATATTGCGATATGAAATCTCGCGAAATCATCTCAAATCGAAAGTCCAGCTCAACAGGACCGGGAACATGACAGGCTAGTGACAGGCCAAGATAAAACTTTCGCTGCGCTGCCGGAGGGTGTTGCAGTAAATTTTGTATCGCCGACACGGCGTTTTACAACATTTCCACTTGTTTGCAATCAATTTTTCAAACAAATTCAAAAAATAATATGTGTAAATATAAATGTCATCTATATTTATTGTTACGTCAATATAAATAGCATGAATTATAACAATAAAATAAAACTATAAGAATTAAAGCTGAATAAATGTTTAAAATCCAAATAAGAGGTAATTTTTTAAATAATCATTCGTAGAGTACCTGTAACGATATTATCAAATAATAAGTAAAGATTGTCCTTTGTAAGTAGCAAAATCTTTTAGATCGTTATTTTTTGCCGAAGCAGGTAAATCTTTGAGAGCGACAAGCAATTAGCGTTTGAAACGGAATAGTTTTTCGGAATATCTAGCGAGGGTGATGCGAGGAGATCCCGGGATAAGGGAAGGATCTTGATTGGTCCGGGGGGACGCGGGACAAATAATTAATTGCGAAACGTAGTGCAGAGTCACGCTCTCCGTCATTAGAGCCACCGTTTGTGACCAAATCTATGTACTCCGATATATCCGTAATTAGTTAACTGCTACATTGTATTTTCTTCTGATCAACGTTTACTATAGCGTGTGATTGTTTTATGTATCGAATGTATGATGTAAAGCTATTGTACTGTAGTGTATTTCTGAATGTTTCGAGTTTTTAAATGATATAAATTAACTGAGTTCGTCTGCGGCTCCGCTCGCGTGTTGTACCGATTTTTTATTATTGGGCGGATCGCTCATTCTTAATGTTACTCCTTATGACATCAGCTATATCCCATCAAAATCGGTGCAGCCATTCTTGAGATTAAATTAATACACATATAGTTAATTCATACATTTTAATTGTGTTTATTTGTATAGATAATAATTTATAAGTTTTGTTACTTAAAATTTATGATGTGTAAAATTAGACTGAGTGGGAAGACGACGTTATACTAATGGAGAGAGAAAGACATTTGTTAGCGAACAATTGAAGCGTATGTTATTTGCGGCGAATGCGTTTAGTGGCGGTCGGAAGAAAGCGGTGAGGGTCACGACCCGCAAATAAATAACTAGTACGCCCTGAAGTAGGGTAGCCTAGTTTTTTAGCAATTGGTGCAAAAATTTTTATTCGAAGATTTGGTCTGAACTGAACATTCCAAATATTAATATTTACTCAAAAAATGGTTTTAATTATAATTAGTTTTCTTATAGCACAACCTGTTGTTAGTTTGTAAGCATTTCGTTAAACGGTTTGTCAGCTGCAAAAAGGTTTAGCTTCTTGTGATAATGATTATATCTTTAAAGATTTTTTTATAACGTAACGGTTGACCGCCTATGAACGCTTGCGGTACTTGAAGTATCATGTGCGGCTTATCAACCTAAGACATAGGAAGAAAAGGATGATAAGAGAGAAAAAGGGAAGGGAATAGAGGGGGTGAGAGGTTAGGCCTCCGAAGCTCTGACTTGTCTCACGAAACGCAACAGTTCTGTTACTTGACGCAGATTGTCTGTGGGAGAGTATTACTTCCCCGTACGAGCCGGCCTATTTGTGCTGGGAGAAGCAAGGCTCTACTACTACTAATAGATTGAATAAAGCCACTCAAATAAGTTTGAAATCATACATTGTGTAACAAAGTAGCGTTTCGCCGCGCAGGTGGCGCCGCTAACTAATCGCTACAGCGCAAGATGCGAGTCAGGACAAGAAATAATGAATAGATGCGGTGCGGCGGCGCCGGGCTCGCGGGCGGCGCTAATGTGCCCAAGTTTATTCAAATTGCTTTCATTAATAGCTCTACTTTACCTCGCGCCCCTACCACAGCCGAGTTCGTGACGCAGTCTGATTTCACCGTCGCGCGTCCTAGCGTCAACCCTCAATCAGAAATATTTTGAAAATATAGTATACATTTTCTAGATAATTATGTTTAATAATCAAAAACGGTACATTTATTTTATCATTTATATATGCTATTAGCTTTTCCCGCGGCTTTGCCCATGCTTACGATTTTCAAAGAGGCACTTATTTTAATGTAATGTAGAAATAATTCGTTTCCCATAAAAAAAATTTCACCCAATTAGGGATAGAATTTTAGAAAACATTAATAGACTTTTTGGTTTTTCTTTAATTATTCGCCAACAAACAAGTTTCATACTTCTAGTTTCAAAAATGAAGGACTCCCATACATACTTTCAACCCTTTTTCATCCCTTAAGTTTTAGTCACACTTATTGAATGAATCTCAGCGGTTACAGTCACAGTTAGCTCTACTGCTATTTTAAATAACAAATGGAAACGGATCAGTATTAATTTATAAGTGTACAAACGCATAAGATGAGTCATTTAAAAATATGCTTAAAGGTAGACCTTTCATTGCGGGAAACTGGCTAGGTAGGTACTACCGGTGTTTCGGTTTGAAGGAGTTCACTGTAGCTGAAATTACTAGGAGTAAGAACCAATATCTCGAGGTTGGCAACGCGTGAGTAACGCTCTACAAATGTATGGTTATGCAAGTGGTCATAGGCTACGGCAACCGCTTACCATCAGGTTGGTCGTATGCTTGCTTATCTTTCAAAGTGCCATGGCTGGGGATTACGCATGAGGCGACTGTGACGCGAAAACGACGCGACGCGACGCTACAATACCAAAGTCGGCGGCGTGTTTTCAATTGCGAGTGCCACTGAATATTCACGAACGCATACATTTTCATGAGCGCCGCACCAATATCAAAATATTTTTCAATAATATCCCATCCTATCTGCGTCCGTCGTCGGCTTTTCTCACTAAGCCTTTGTAAATAATCGTCGTTTTCCGTACAATAAGTAACTTCTAATTACAATTAATGTTTCTTATTTCCGAGTTAAGCAAATTAAAACAAACTTAAGACTAAGTAAGAGTTATTTTGGTGAAAAAGATCAATTGAAGACACAAGTAAATAAACATTAATTAAAACTGACAGCTATGCTTTACAAATAGGTGACTTTTGTTACAAATATTAGGTAAATTTAAATGCATGAAGTCGGAGAGGAGGAGTCTTAGTTATTAGTATTGTTTGCCAGCGCATAGTCGAGGCAGACCGCAGTCGTTGCGCCGCACCGACGGCCATTATAATTACTTTCATCGGCCTCTAATTGCTTCCGCCCCGGCACTGGCGAGCTTCTCTATTATTATAGTAATGGGATGAGCACATGCGTTACGTAACCGAAACTACCTCGCCCACGATTCATAATACATTTCGCTTTTTTTTTGTGGAAATTTCGCGTGTAAATTTACAAAAGGTATAAACGTTTAATGTATCTGGGGGGAATTGGTGTAATTACTGCATTTTATGCCGGCGCGCAATACCGCAGACCGCGAGTTTTGGCCGACAGACGCGGCGCGGCATCGAATTGCCGCAGGAGGCTTCGGCGTAGCGGGTGGCGGGCAGCGGGTAGGAGACGAGCGGTAGAGCTCGGCATAAATCCGCCTCTATCATATAATGCGGGAGTTTTTATTGAGGCGAGAACGGCATTCATTACTGAACAATTTATGGCCGCCGGCCCGCACCCTGCCCGTGCCGTTATGAATATGAGATGACCTTTCTTTATATTTCATCGGTTGTTAAATTCCAAAATTGCTACGCTAACATTATGGTACAGTAATGGCGGTGCTTAGGCTGAAAAATTTTCAACGCTCTTTAACATCTAGGTAATATTGTTGCGCTAATGGGAATATTTGTTTCTGAATACATTGATCATTTTACCGCAGCGTGTAATTTCTATATTTACATACATTGTGAAAATTATTCCCTTATTTTATGAGGTCACAATTTGTACTGGGATTTAATTTGCTATATTTAAAAAAAATTATTGGTCGCTAAAGAGTATGAAAACATAATATTAATAAGATAGCTAAGGTATTAAGCTGAACAAGTTTAGATAAACCAGGATCCTCCTTCCTCGAGCCGACGATATGTGAAGGAGGAACCCGAGCTTCCTCCTTCACATATCGTCAAACAAACAACTTTCTTTTTTCTTTTCGATATCTACCAAACATCAATAATTTATATTAATTATTAAAAAAATACTTAACTATATGGAAAGAAAAACAGAGATGGATATATTTCCGTAAGTAGGTACCTCTGGTTGAAAACTGATAAACAGACGTATGTGCGGATGGACGGGCGGAATGCGGAGTAATAAGGCTCCGCTGACAACCTCTGTGTATGGAACACTAAAAACGGCATACAATATGTTCGATATTTTTGAATCACTCAATAATTGTAAACACAATCACGGTCTACTCGTTAATAACTGTTAATTTATTGACATTATATGAAACTAAAGTTTAAGAATCTGTGGCGGCAAGAACTGAATAAAAACGTAAAATGATAATAAAATCAAGTGCTAATAAGGAAAGTTTGTAGGAAGTTAGTGCGATCGATCGGGCCCGGTTAGTTGGCAGCGAGTTGAACGGAGATGCTCATTAGAGTTTAATTATCGCGTATCGTTAGCACCCTCACTCCCCGCACGCCGCGCACCCCGCGCTCCGCCGCCGCGGTTGTACCCCGCAAGCGTTCGCTCGGCCCCGCGAGCGTCCGCCGCCGCTCGCGTGTCGCACGCCACGACACAATATTCACTTAAACGGCCGATTATCTCGCGACCTGCGAGCGGTGGATATGACGCGCGTTTGGACGTGAGATTGACAAATGATTGTTCAGCGCGCCGAAGCACGCACGGTTACGAAACTTCTCTTTCATTCGAGCCTTCGACAAAATAAAAGGGCAAACATGATATTTTAAGTGTAGTTTTATGTAAATTATTCCATTATTTATATTGTTCGTAAAAACAAATGGCGAGTCTGTGTAGTTAAAAATATATAGAGTTTATATTAGAAGCTAATTGTAAAACTCAAGTAACTGAAAAATAAGATAATTATATTGTAGAAGTACCTACTGAGACAGAATTCGATTATCACCCGTAAACAGTGAAAGCGTTTTATTGGTACGTTACTAGTTTTCCTTTAATTTAGTTTAGCTTAACAAGAAGAAGTGGATCGTTAGGTGGTTAGATGTTAGTCCAGTCGTGGCACTAATCTAGCCAGTAAACATCCCGATGAAGCTAAATAAATGCTCTTAGCTATCTCCCTAAATGAACACAGCACTAAAAACTGCGAAGCTTTAGCTTTAGCAGATAGTTCTACTTTGAAATGGAGTAAATTAAAAACAAAAACTGTAATCTATGTTTTGGTTCATTCGAAATTGGACATTTGTGTTTGTATAACAAGTATTTGATTTCGTAAGTGAACTTTACACAAAATTTTGAGTCAGTTTTCTATTTAGCAATATCCGAAATAATAGACATTAGTTCTCTAATAATACAGAACTACAATGGAAACCTTTGCACAACGAGCAAGCCGAGTTGTCACGGCGACGGCGAAGCGACGCGACGCGACGCGGCGCGTATCAATTTAACTTTTCCACTTTAACGGGAAAATCGCTCTGCATATTTATATGGGCCAGTGAATACAAGCCGGAGGGACTTGCTAATATTAGCGAAGTTTTATTGCTTGCCGCAATTAGGGAATTATTTCTGTTTTGTTGTCAAAATCTAATTTATGGTGATATAACAAAATTCACAAACAATAGTTACCTACACGCTTTTCTTTGTAAATATAAATAATATATAACATATTATGAGTATATTATATAATATAATGCTAATTATTGTACCATAATAAAAATAATATGTCAGATTCTGAAAAAATAATAACCATAAATAGAAATAGTATTTTGTGATGTTTACTTCGTTAAGATAAAAACATAGTGTCGTTGTAGCCGAACGACACATAAAACGACGACGACGACGTTGTGGCGAAGCGGTAACGAACCTGCCTTAAAAGTCACAGGTCGCGGGTTCGATTCCCGCTCGGAGCATAATATGTTTGTATTGACCATGCAAGCATATTTTCCGGTCTGGGTGTATTTGTCCTTGTCCTTGTATATGTTTCCGGACCCCCGACACAGGATATCATTGCCCTAATGGGGGCCGTTGAGTGTGCAGCGTTTATTTATTTATTTATTTAAATTGTTGTCAAAAAAATAACGATAGAAATACACTTGTAAAAAAAAATCTACTTCTTTTCGATCTAAAACAGTATTTTATTTCGTAAACTAGAGTTATCTTATTGAGTAAAAAATCAATGACAGATTTTCAATGTACATGGTGTGCTTTATAACAATGTTCAATATGGAATACCTTGGAGACGAGCAATGAAGTAATAACTAAGTTTTCTCTCAAACGAATTAAACTATTAATACCTCATCAGAGTTTGTACTATATTCTGTGACTTTACGTAGTCTAGTGTCAATCGTTGCAAGTTTCTATCTTGTTGTTCTATGAAATGTAATAACGTTCTTCCTAGCATTATTCCCGGTATTATATCTATACGGGTCTGTTTATTACTCATATCCGGATTTGACAGGTTACTTGTTTTTACACAGAGCGAACCAAAATAGGCCAGCTCAAACGGCGAAGTACTACCCTCTCACATAAAATCCGCGTAAATTAACAGTATTGTTGCGTTCTGTTACGTTTCGTGTGTAAGCAAATGTGCTAATATTCATATCGGGAGTTATTCATTTAATGTCACTAGATCTAAGTATTCTAAATAAAATAAATTCAAATGTATTAGTTAGTAAACGATTTAAAATTCAAATTTATGACGGTTGATAAAGAACGGACTGAGCGGCTGTCACCGCGTGAACTGACACTTTGAATTTGACACATTCAGAAATTGTAAGTCGACTGGAGTAGTTGACGCTGTGCTGTTAGATTAAACTAAAGACTGTTTAATAAAGGTGTATTAATCAAGGAGTTTGAATCGTTATTTGTGATTAAAGTCCCAGTATTGCTTTCAAATCCGAAGCGGGAAGCGAACACGCCGTACCCAGATTCTGGAAATCTCCTGAGACTTAAGGTCAGTGAAAGTTTAAAGTTCTTTTTGTGCAAACAAAGGAATTTGGAAATAACGAGCAAGTGAATAAAGTGTTTTAGTTTAATATTTACGAACCATAAGTTATAATTATTATCATAAAGTCATAATAATGTTCTTAATATTATTACAATTATGTGTATTTTGAGTATAAAAACGCTGTAGTTATTATATAATTGTTGTAATTGGTTGACATACCCTCAGTTACAGTTTGTTTCGGTTTCAAATGAAGTTATCAGAAGGTTATTTTTGTTGTTCCTTTGTTCTTTTTTCGATGAAGTAATATATATTTCTTTTGAATATTTTTTATAGGTTTTATTATTTGTTACTACATTAATTTTCTATTAGTTTCTTTTTATTATTATTATTTATAATTCTATTCTGTGGTCATAAAATATGGGGTCTGATAGACGTTCACGTTCACGAAAACGACATAGTACTAAGCGTCGTAAAAGACATTCTTCAACTGCTGTTAGTTCCACTAGTACTTCTTCATCATCATTAAGTAGGGATCGCTCGCGGAAATATAGGAAAAGATCCAAATACGTGAAAAAACATAAATCCCGTAAACACAGACATAGCCGAAATAGGGCAGATAATAATAAACACCCCAATTCAATTCTACCCCCAAACATGTGATAGCCGAAATGATGTAATCGATTCTTTGGAAAGGCAAAGAACATCCATCCCTTTACCTATAAGTGATAATAATCTATCTAAAAGTGCATCGAACAATTTAAATCCAACTTCTCTCCTTCAGTTCACAACAAACGTCATTCCCGAATTCGACCCAAATGATGGATCTCAAAGTATTGAAGCATGGTTACACAAGGTAGATGAGTGTGCTCAGATATACTCTTGGAATGAGACTCAGATTTGTCACTATGCATTGCCAAAATTAACAGGCCTTGCCAAAAGATGGTATCAAGGCCTTCCATCGTTACTTTTTAGTTGGGATCAGTGGAGGGAAAAACTAAAATCTGCATTCCCGAACACGGAAAATTATGGAGAATTACTTAATAGAATGCTACAAGTGCGTTGTAGAATAGGACAGCCGTTAGATGTATATTATTATGAAAAAATGTTATTGATTAATAGGTGTGAAATAATTGGGCGTAAAGCTGTTGGGTGTTTAGTACATGGTATAGATGATAAGTTTATTAGAATGAGTGCGAATTCTTGCCGATTTGACGAACCCGAACAATTATTTTCTTATTTGAGGACGTTAACAATAAATGATAGCAATGTAATTAATAGACAAAGAATGTTTGTTTCTAGAGATATTAAAGGCCAAGGTAGTTATATTAATAATGCGGTTCCAAATACAACAAGGCCGAATATTGTTTGTTTTAACTGTGGTGAAGTCGGACACATTAGAACGAAATGCTCTAAACCTATGAGACGTTGTAATAATTGTCATAGGGTAGGACACTTAATGAAAGATTGTCGTAGTAAAGCTAGTACAAGTAATGATATTAATGATTCTAATAGATTACCTCAACTGATGCCCGCACAAACTGATAAAACTGTTATGAATATTATACAAAGTACAACAGATTGTGAAAAATATTACAAAAAGGTTTTTGTACAAGGACACCAAGTTTTTGCATTTATTGATTTAGGTAGCAGCTGCACTTTAATAAAAGAAAGCCTTGCTAAGGTTATATTTAGTGAATGGATTGAAAATAATATGCAAAACCTTAGAGGTTTTGGCAATTCGATTGTTAGGCCCCTCGGAAAATGTAAAGGAACTATTTTGGTAGATGATATTGAAGCGCTAATAGATTTTATGGTCGTATCTGATCAATTTATGCCATTTGAAATCATAGTAGGACAAAACTTTTCTGAATTACCGAATATGTGTGTTCTTAAGACATCAGAAGCTTTGATATTTTACAGAGCTCCTAAAGATGACGTCATTCAACCTAAAATTAAATTAAACTGCCTAAAAGATATCATAATACAATCTTATACAACCTCGCCTGTTGAAATAGAAGCTCATGACAAAACGTCCGGATCTCTTTATGTTCTAAATAAATTATGTTCTAATAAAAATAATGCGGAATTTATAATATTACCGGGTGTTTATACAATAGAAAATAATAAAGGTTATATTATGATTTCAAATATAAACAATATAGATTTGTTAGTAAAAAAGGATCAGACACTCGCAAGAGGTTTAAGTTATGACGAAATAAATGAAAATTTTGTCGGATTTACTAAGAAAGAAACAGATAATGAAAATAATAAGGTATCATTACCGGAACAAGATATAAAAATAGGTACTAAATTAAGTCAAGAGGAATCTACTAAATTTCATAATTTATTATCTAAATACAGAGACTGTTTTGCATTAGATTTGTCTGAGTTAGGAAAAACGGATTTGACCGAAATGATTATTCGATTAAAGGATGATATTCCAGTAGTTTACAATCCGTACAGAATGTCAATTAAAGAGAAAGAACAACTATCAGTTATTATTGAAGATCTTCTTAAAAATGGTATTATAAGAGAAAGTTCTTCTTGTTACGCTAGCCCTGTCTTACTCGTAAATAAAAAAAATGGTCAGAAAAGACTTTGTATTGATTATAGGGCTCTTAATAGGAAGACATTAAAAGACAAATATCCCTTACCAAGGATCGAAGACAAGTTAGACTGTTTGGGTGGCAACAAGTTTTATAGTAGTCTGGACTTAGCGTCAGGGTACTATCAAGTACCACTTTCTGAGACTTCCAAGCATCTCACAGCATTCGTCACTCCAGATGGCTTGTATGAATATAACCGTATGCCATTTGGGTTGGCTAATGCTCCGAGTGTTTTTCAGAGGGTAATTAATACTATGTTGAATGGGTCGAATCATTTAGCTATTGCATATATGGATGATCTTTTAGTAGCTTCAAAAGATATAAGTGAGGGTTTAGAAAAGTTACAGAAAATGTTTGATTTATTACAAAATGCAAAACTAACCTTAAATTTAAATAAATGTATTTTCTTTCAAGAATGTATCGAATATTTAGGATATGAGATATCGGGTGATGGTATCCGTCCAGGCGTATGTAAAATAGATGCGGTTAGAAGATTCCTATTCCAAAAATGTACATGAGATTCGACAATTTATAGGATTAGCGAGTTACTTTCGTAAATTTGTTATGAATTTTTCTAAAATAGCAAGGCCTTTAACTATGCTTACAAAAAAGAATGAACCATGGCAATTTGGATCTGATCAATTAAAAGCATTTAATGAATTAAAGGATAAATTAATAAGCAGGCCAATTCTGGCGTTATACGATCCATCAGCTTGTATAGAAGTTCATACCGATGCCAGTAAAATGGGTATAGGAGCTATTTTGATGCAAGATAACGGTAAGGGCCTTCAACCCATAGCTTATTATAGCCGACAAACGTCTCCGAAGAGCAAAATTCCACTCGTATGAGCTGGAGACCCTTGCCGTTATAACTGCTTTTAGGAGATTTCGAGTTTATTTATTAGGTGTTAGTTTTAAATTAGTTACGGATTGTAATGCTATTCGAAGTACGATGACAAAAAGGAATTAATCCTCGTGTTGCTAGATGGTATATCGCAATGCAAGAATTTGATTTTGTAATAGAATATCGCGCTGGCTGTAAAATGGCACATGTGGATGCCCTAAGTCGAAATCCTATTAATACTAGTGATGAATTGACTCGTGATGATAGTACTTTAGATAATATTTTCATTATACAGGAACCAACTTATAATTGTGCGGACGATAAATGGCTTGAGACGGTACAGCAAGCTGATTCTGAACTTCAGCGTATAGTTGAAATTTTGAAAGATCCTAATACTAAGAATATTGTTGAAATAAAAAATAATTTCACTGTTAAAAATAATAGGTTATACCGTATTGTCAAAGAGGGTGATAAAGACAACCTATTGTGGGTGGTACCAAAAAGTGTTAGGTGGCAAATACTTCGCAGTAATCATGATGAAGTTGGCCATTTCAGTTACGATAAGACTTATGAAAAAATTAGAAAAGTTTACTGGTTTAAAAATATGCGTAAATTTATTAAAAAATACTGTAAGGCCTGTTTGCATTGCGCACATAATAAACTACCCGGTGGTTCTAAAGAAGGTTCATTACATCCAATACCTAAACCTGATAAACCATTTGATACATTACATGCGGATCATTGCGGTCCTTTCCCGCAAAGTAAAAAACGGAATTGCTATATTTTAGCCATTATAGATTCGTTTACGAAGTTTATATATCTGAAAGCTGTAAAAAACTGTAAAAGTAAAACCAGTATAGCGGTATTTGAGGAATATTTTTCTATTTTTGGTGTACCACGTCGATTGATAACCGACCGGGGTACAAGCTTTACTAGTAAGGAATTTAAGCAGTTTGGCACAAAGACGGGTTTCCATCATATCCTAAATGCGGTTGCATCTCCTAGATCCAATGGCCAAATAGAGCGTTACAATAGAACGATAGTGGATGCTCTTACAGCTATTAACCATCAGCGTCCGGAGAATGAATGGGATATTATGCTACCACGCGTACAATGGGGCCTTAACAATACCATGAATAGGGCAACTGGTAAATGTCCAGCTGAGTTACTGTTCGGAACCGTACCTGTTGGCATATCCGATGGAGAAATGAATGTTGTAGTTTCTGAAAGTCAAGAATATATCCCTCAGGATGAAATTAGAACGAATGTCCATAAAAAAATGTCATTAGAGCAAGAAAAACAAAAAGAAAGGTTTGATAAGCATAGGAAAGTAGCTCAGACATACAAACTAGGTGATCTTGTAAGGGTGGAAAGAGAGGTCAGTGGTATTTCTGGCCAAAGTCGTAAATTGCAACCTAAATGTAGTGGCCCTTATAAAATAGTTAAGATTTTGGATAATGATAGGTATGAGATAGAGGATACACCTATAACAAGAAAGTCAGGAAGACCTGTTTATAAAGCTGTTTACGCGGTAGATAAAATTCATCCTTGGCTAGTATTTTCTCACGACCCCATATCGAGTGACACAGAGTAGAAATGATTATTTTTATGGATTACCTCCTTTTTTTCTGCTAAGTAGTATTCTTAATGATATTTTTATATGGTTATTGATATATTGATATATATATTAGATTCTTAGTTTTAAGATATTTTTCTGGTCTAATTATTACTTTTGTTACGAATATTGATATTGGTTACTTCTAGATGTACTTATTTAGCTTGAAATACATTTGTTATATTTTGTTGTGAAAGAAATAAGATATTGTAAAACTATATATATAAAGAATGATGTACTAAAATGACTACTGTAATTTATACTTTATTTGTAACAACTAGCCCTCTGTGGCGTAAGGAGCCCCATGTGGCGTTAATAGCCCTTCGTGGCGTGACCAGCCCCATGTGGCGTGACCAGCCCCATGTGGCGTAAACAGTTCTGCGTGGCGTGACCAGCCCTATGTGGCGTAAACAGCCCTGAGTGGCGTGACCAGCCCTATGTGGCGTAAACAGCCCTGCGTGGCGTGACCAGCCCTACGTGGCGTAAACAGCCCTGCGTGGCGTGACCAGCCCTATGTGGCGTAAACAGCCCTGAGTGGCGTGACCAGCCCTATGTGGCGTAAACAGCCCTGAGTGGCGTGACCAGTCCTATGTGGCGTAAACAGCCCTGCGTGGCGTGACCAGCTATATGTGGCGTTAACATCCCTAATTGGCGTAACAGCCCTATGTGGCGTGACAGCCCTATGTGGCGTAACAGCCCTATGTGGCGTAACAGCTTTATGTGGCGTACACAGTCCTGAATGTCATAACAAGCTCTATACGGCGATAGCAGTCATGTGTGGCGTGAATTGAACAGTATACCGCTAACAGCCTTGTGTGGCGTAGCCATATCAGGCTAGTGTTACCAGTTCTATGAGGCGTAACCAGTTTGGTGGACATAATCGACCTGGTGTGGCGCAATCAGCATTGCTTGGCATTACTCAGCCCTTAAGGGCTCAATGAGCTCAATGTGGCGTAATTAGACTTTTTGAGAAGTCAATAAATTAATGTGAAGTTTTCTGAACCTGGTGGGATGTGATGCCAATATGTGAAATAATGTAATAAAACTCTAGCATGTACATTTCAATGAAGTTAAGTTTATGATCTTTAGTTTTAATGTTATGATGGTTAGGTATTATACAGCTTAGTTTATTTATAAATTACGATAGAGTACAACAATTTTTTTTTTATATAATGTATAATATGAATAATTGTTTTTGTTTTGTTTTTTAAAACATATTACGTAAAATATGAATTGTTATAGTTAATAACGATTATGCTTGTCTTAAATATTGTTTATTTATTGTTTATTTATTTTCTTGTTTTTCGCATTTCTGTTATAATCACGCGGGGACGCGTGCTGAGTCAGTTCTGGCCGAATGTAAGCAAATGTGCTAATATTCATATCGGGAGTTATTCATTTAATGTCACTAGATCTAAGTATTCTAAATAAAATAAATTCAAATGTATTAGTTAGTAAACGATTTAAAATTCAAATTTATGACGGTTGATAAAGAACGGACTGAGCGGCTGTCACCGCGTGAACTGACACTTTGAATTTGACACATTCAGAAATTGTAAGTCGACTGGAGTAGTTGACGCTGTGCTGTTAGATTAAACTAAAGACTGTTTAATAAAGGTGTATTAATCAAGGAGTTTGAATCGTTATTTGTGATTAAAGTCCCAGTATTGCTTTCACGTGCGATGAGTGAGAGCGCCGGGTAGCCAATCTGCCACCTCTGTTCCCTTAATTTTTTCCCTTGTTATCCCTTCTCTTTCATCCCTTGGGTTGGCAACACGCATGTGATACTTCAAGTATTGCTATCGTTCATAGGTTGTCGGTGACTTCTTACCATCAGGCGACCGGATACTTGTTTACCAACCGTCATTATATAGAAAAAAATTAGCCTAGTGCGTCATATATTTATATATGTATAAGGTCTTGATTGTGATAAATTTAAGGATCATTTGCGTTAATCCGCGGGAGATTACAAAATGGATGTAAGAAAGCAATAACAGCGCGAAGAAAGTCTTGTAGCGATAAAGCACCAAGTTTCTTACATTTTCGATAACTTTCAACTCGTTAACAACCTCCCCGAGAAGTAAAACTTAAATGGGGGAAACATTATTATCCCGAGTTATACCCTCATATAGATTATGTTCTTAAAAGAGTTGCAGAGTTAAGATAACAAGCCATCGGTTTGTAATTTACTCATTCTCGTAAAATATTTAAGACATATGCATGCAGGAAAAAGTAGATGATGCGTAACGCAATACGGTAAAAGAAAATGTCGTGCATTGTGCTATGGATGTTTCCTGTGTCGATATAATCTTCCCTTTGTGTTGAAAGGACATCGTTTCTCCAAATATACATTAAACATGATATAGCAGAAATGTTTTGTGCAATATTAGATATTCGCTGCTTTCGTGGTGAATGGGCAGGCTCGATCTGAAAAGTACTTTTTCTAAACAGATCTAGAGCATGGGTGTTCGAGAAGACTAATAGAACCATAGACTTAGGATATTTGAGTGTGCAGCGTTTATTTATTTATTTTCGCTGTACATCCTGACCCTATGAATAGAACACTTATTAAACAAGGAAGTTTTCCTGCATCGAGCACAAACTACTCGTCTTTATTTCAGCAGCACCAGCAGAGATTATTCCAAAAGTGCAATAGGTCACACTTGTGGTAGGTCTTTTATTAAAGAGGCCGGCTAGGTAAGGACCAGTGTCAAATATTCTACCGCAAAGCAGTAGTGTCTTTGGCATTACTGTTTTTCGGTTTGAAGGGCACTTTAGGCTAGTGAAATTACTCTGCAAAGAAGATTTAAAAACTAATATCTCGAGGTTGTCAAATGAGTGGCACCTACTAATGGTGTTGCAAGCGGTCATAGGGTACGGCAACCACTTACCATCAGGCCTGTATGCCTGCTAACCAACTTAGTAACATAAAAAAAAACCTGTGGCACTCAGGTACTGCCGCGATAAAGCTATTTCATAGCATTTTATTATATTAATTATTATTATTATATAATTTATTTTTTTAATAATAAATTATAATAAATAAAATAATAAAGGTTAAATAATAATTTATAAATTTATAATATTATATAATAATAACATTAATAATATTGTACAAACTACTTACTACTAATTAGACATAATATGTAGTTTGACGCTGCCATACTAGATGGCAGGAAGACAGAAATTGTCATTTCCACATCGCATTTTAGTTTAGGATATAGTATTTAAGCCGGGTTCGTTTATTCAGTTCAAATTGGAATTCAATAAAGGTGAAGACAGTGAATAAAGTCTACAAATATATTAAAATTAATAATTAATAAATTAAATAACACGTATTTGTCCGATTTCGGAGCAGCTCATCTCGATCCCTGCGAGCTTCGTACAGTCGTACCATATACATCCACCAACTTTACCGAACGCTCGAGCTACATGGTAGGCGGAGTGGGGAGTGTTAGGTTTTATTTTCGTTACGGAATTTCTTGATTCAGTCGCCGCGCTCAAAGCCCGCGATAAAAGCTATGCAATAGCACAAAATTATAATTATGAGTCAGGACCGATTTGATCGTCCGGGATTGAGAATTAAGTTGCTTTCAATTTTCATGTTAAAAGTCCATTAGATATGTGTAAAGTAAGTAAAAGCTACTCACATTTAAAAAACGAAGTCCATGCATTTAAATAAATTCTATCAGTTGAATACTATTTATTTGCTTAATTTGTGGCATAAAAGGCTCAACGCCTTTCACTAGGATTTCGTGTGAGCAACGTTTCAATACCGGAGCTAAGCCGATTTGTGTGGGCTGCGTTTATTTTCCCACCGCCCACGTCGCGTCCATGCGATGCGTACGCTTTCAATTTTTATTGTCGAATAGCAAGGTGTTTTCTTTTTATATTAGTTTTAGTATCTTAAATCAAAGTCTTATTTTTGAATACCTAAATCTCTAAAAATTGTTAAGTCCTTTAAAGGGATGCCACCACCGAAACGGAAGATAAAACATTTTAGTTGAAATTATATCATTATGTATCAACATATAAAGAACTAAAAACTGTAGAAAAAAATTTATTTTCGCGCACAGTGCTCATGCATATCAGGAGAAAATAACAAATACTATTAACAAATATTATTAACATGGAGTAGCAATGACGACTTTCACTACGAAAATCTTAGGGCTAGTTACGTGTGTTAAGGCATATTTATCTAAGAGAACACGTAGTATGGATGGTTAAAATGATATTTTTACAATTGCCCCCCCTCTATTTTTGACTTTGGTGGATACTGCAACGAATGGAATGCATTTTGAACAATTCAACTAATATTTATTGAATAAAATAGTCATTCTGCCCCCCTTCTGGACCTTAAATGAAGATGGCTATGTCTATGAGTGGAAAGGCTGCGACTGCTGTTGAAAAATGGACGTAATGGACAAAAACGTCCGAACTTCACTCCATGCTAAATGTATGGGACTCCAAATCTGAATAAATTAAAAAGCAATGTCTGTTCGTGTATTTGTTTGATGTTCGCCTCAAACTAGACTTTATTATTTAAAAAGGCATGTACTAAAGGTAAGTAGCGATGTTCATATCGTATTAGGAATTGATTTATATTTTATTCCCTGCCGCTGCGTTACCGTTTTAGACGTAAAGTAATTCCGTTTAGTTATTATGGCGACTCCGTGAGGTTATAAGTTGATTTTGCATTGAACCGCTTTAAAGTCTAATCTAAATTCAAAATTGAGGTGCAGAGTCAAATTATAATAACCTGCTCTACTGCGATTTACAGCTCTACTACATTTAAAATTCTTTAATATTGTTCTTCATTTAATTTAATTTGAGATTTTATCAGTTATTACATAGGCTATGCAACATTACGATACGATACTAAGAAGCTGAGCTATAAAGTAAGAAAGTGCGGGCGGGCGATAAGATGCGGTTAGTTGGTGGAACGTGGTGGAACGACCCTGGGTTTCACCCGACGAAAGCAAAAACGCGGGCACAGCTAGTGTAATATAATTATATAATACAATAATTATAGCATAACTGATCAGAACAGGATACGATCGAATGAATTTATTTTTACAATTATACGATTTTCAAGGTTGCATTCGAAACTTATTATCCTTAATCGTGTTTGCCACAAATTTTTATTTCACCCTTATTATTTTATTAAATTTAATATTAAATGTGTTAATGCTACATCAAATGTAAACAAAACTCGTATACGGTTCTAAATTGAAATTAATCGGGCCGTGAAACCCTACACTGAAATAATGTTGGGTTTCGTTAGTTTCGTTGCTAAAATGCGCTTGCATTTGACTAGTGGGCGAAGTAATAAAGCGTACTTATTAGGAGCCCGCCACCGGGACCGCTGAATAATTGAGGTGCTGTTAGAATACAAGCCGCTGGCATTAGAGTTACATTACGCATGCATGGAATTCGGCCGTATTGTCACCGCGGGTGTACTATCTTCCAGTGGGATATATGCAATTATGATCTCTAATATTCGGGTCGTAGAGGCGATAGTGTGGAGTGTTAACGCACGCGTGCACGGCATTATGCGAGCCGGATATCAGTACATTTGCATACAGTATATCGTAGTTACTTTTAGATTCTAATGGTTTTATAATGCGACATCCTCAATTGCTAAATTTTAAGTAATACTTTAAGTGCTCGACTCTGAGCAGCTTCTTAATGAAGAAAGTATTATGGCTGTTTGTGCTTCGAGGAGTGGTTAGTTATTCGAGTACTGATTAGTGAAAACAGAGACACTTTGTTAATCCCGAATTTATATTTACTCGTGTTAAAAGGATAAGATTACACACATTTACACAGGATAAAATTGTACTATCCAATATATGCAAAGTTAAATATTTCTTTTGGTATGTGCGTGGTGCGCATGAGAGTCGTGAGAGAGAGGAAGTGGAAGTAGTGATCATAAAGTTTTTAGCGAGACCACATCCGTTTATGATCTCTATTTATGGATTATGGATGGATTAACACCGATCTCAAATAAATATGGATTAGGCGGAACGCCACAGTATCATTATAATAAAGGTTTCACGGGTTTCGGTAAACACAAAACAGGAACTCTTCCTAGCACTATCCTCTGTATTTTCAAATGGTCTGCTTATTACGCTTATCAGGAATACACAGGTTAGTAGTTTTTATACAGAGCGATTCCCATCTGACCTCCGTAACCCTGAAGGCTAACCAATAATTCGTTGTATAAGAGCACATAACCTATCACGAGTTAACGGTTATCAGATGCCATGTGATAACGACCGAGACCAAAAGCTTAACGTGCTCTCCAAGGCACGGTGGGTAGACCCAAAAGGACAAACGCCCAGACCGAAATAGATAATAAGATCATTAGTAAGATATTAATAAGATAGTAGGATCATTTTAAACATCTGCCTGAGCGAAAAACGAACCCACGACCGTCGAGGCTAAAGGCAGGCTCGCTACCGACACGCCACAACGATCTTTGTGTTATGTATAGAGAAAATACTTTTTTTTTGGATTGCTGTTGGCCCTACTGGCCTTGGCAGTGTCACCGAGCGGGGGCGCCTACAGAGACCCGTGAAATTATTAAATTTGACTGAGCTGATCACAGCTTTTAAAAATAATTAATATTTTCTTTAAAACTCTTTATCAGAGATGGAGATGGTTTATTAATTTTAACAAACAAATCGCCCATTTTCCAATACCCCATCGAAATACGTATATAATATTTTTTACCACTTTTTAATTAAATTAATGTTTGGTTAGTATTTATTGTAATAAAATAATATCAAGATATTTCATGAGGTTTTTTTCCGTGGGGCAGATTTTGTAATAAATGATAGCAGTAGAGAGCCGAGTTCACAGCCGCCGCACCTCGGGGTGACATAATATCTATTGCTCTCGCAGATTTTATCCTTGTTTTATAAGAATCGGTGATTATAATCTCCATTCTTTCTTCATTTTTTATTTAGATAAAATTCAAATCTTAACATAAGATTTCGTATTGTAAAAAAATTCTTATATTAGTTCCTTTATAGTGTAGCCCTCTATGTAAATCATTTACCGGCCAAGGAGTACCATCGAGGCCACTAGAGCCAACACCAAAAAAGCAGTTTCATCATCATCTAAAATGAATTCTTATATTGAGCTTGTCGACTTACAGTAATTATTCGGTATGAGGTCAGGCTCAGCATCATCGTGATCATTGGATTTTTCTGTCTGTGGCGCCGGTGGCTTGCGTGGTTTGCGCCTGCGCCGCGCCGCGCGCCACGCCGCCCCCGCCAGGCCCAGCGCCGCGCCGGCGCCGGCTATCGTCGCCCCGGCCGCCCCCGCCGCACCCGCGCCGATAGCACTCTCTGAAGCTGAAACAAAGAGCAGTTAAACAGTGACAACACATAATACTGTCACGTTATGTTAGTAGCGAGGCTGTCCTTACGTTCGCGGGTTAAATTCCCGCTCGGGCCGTATGGTTGTATTCATCGTTGACTGGGCGTTTTGTCCACGTGGGTCTTCCCATCGTGCCTCGGAGAGCACGTTAAGCTGTCGCTCCCGGTTATTATCATATAATATCTGATAATAATAGATAACACTTGATAGGTAACTTTCTCTTATCCAATGAGTTACTGTTTCGCTCTTACGGTTGCGGAGGGCAGATGGCAATCGCTCTGTGTAAAAACTAGTAACCTTTCAAATTAGGATAAGAGTAATAATAAGATCCTGGATAAATACCAGGAATAATGCTAGGAAGAAGAAGAAGCTATGAAAAGTTTCATTAAAATTCGATCATAATCAGTTTTTGCGTGATTGAGTATCAAACATCCAACAATACAAACTTTCACATTTATAATAATAAATCGGATTTTTTTCATTCATAAGTAAACTTTCTGAAAAAGAAAATCCTACAGTATATCAATGTAGGATGTAACGAATAAAAAGATAAACGTTATGGAGGCAGCTTTCGATCCTTCGAGTAATAAATTTGATCAGTATTAGCATAACTATCGCTCACTAGACGCGAGTCTCCCACGTCCTGACTGACGCGCGCCTCATTCTTAAGCCCTTTGTAAAGTAAGTCTTTTATAACTATATTGAAATAATATTTTAAAATAAGAATTTATATTTACCTTAAATATTGGCAATAACGATGTTTGATAAGTTATATAGAATGAATACAATACGAAATACGTATATAAATAATTCTGAGCATAGTAGTGGTGAAGCCAAATAAATTGATTAATGTACAGGTATAGCTTGTGTATAGTATAGTTCTATATTTTTTTTACCCTGCAATGAAGGATTTTTTTAGATATAAAATAAACTTCCAAACTTTTTTATATACTTCAATTAAATGATGGCATGCTTAGCAAATCAAGACAATTTTAAGAAAATCTCATAGAATATACACAAACAAGTTCTTGCAAAAACATTTAAAATAAGAAAATCTTCAGTCAAGAAAAACGTTCAATAAAACGAATGTCCACAACGGTCGCCAGATGGCGTCAGTATTCGAGAACAAACAGCTAAAGTATGAAACGAAGAATGCCGAAACTCCACCAAACTCCGCCACTAACTTCGTAGTTGAATTGCGACGGCATTCTTCGACTGTATTAATTTTAATTAGCCCCTCGTAATTAGGTCGCAGTAATGGCTGGAGCGCGTTTCGATGAGATATCGTTCCTGAAACTCATCGAATGGTTGTTTTGCTTGAGTGTCTCGTCTGCGGCTTCGCTTTGTAATGATCGACCGGGAAGCAGCGACGAAAATTTCTTAACTTTCAAAGCGACAAACTTGTTAAGGCACAATAATTGAATTATTTTAATGAAACAATAACCGACTTCAAACTTGAGTGTCATAGTTATAACGATCCAAATTTCTAAATAAAGAATCAATTATCAAACTGTCTGTCCATCTCTGTATTTTCACCCTGTTTATTAGGGGCATAATAATTATAAACAAATATAGTTTTTACTACACGTATAGAATTTTAAAACTTTTTTCCGTTATGGTATGAACCGTATATGTGTTAAACACTGGATCAATTTTGAAAATTGGGTTAAATTTGGCATATCTATATACAGTCCATAAACTGGATGAATACAGGACATTTTTATGTATATAATTATATTCCTGCAAACGGGACATACGCAGATAAAATCGCAGGGTGCCACTAGTGAAAGTATACATTACACTGCCCCCTTATAGGTTATAGGTGCTTTATAAATACAGAGAGTAATAAATGTACATTTTTAAAAAGTGTTTCTTCTGAGCTATCATATTAATATATAACCAGATACCTTATTTTCATATATTAAATAAGTTTATAAAGATTAAAAAAGCTGAATCTTCAATTGAATTACTTCTTTAAATGTTTACATTTAATATAACTTTACAAGCTTTTAAACTCTCGCCACGAACAAAATGGCTTTTAAAATATTTAGATAACAAAGTTGACAGAAACAAGGGTCATGTGTTTCACAATTTAAACCCATTAAGGGACTTGTGTAATTCCAGCATGCTAACCGGCATTCGGTGTGTGCGGTATTTCAATTACCGCCGAAAGTGCTATGTGACGAATGTGGAACTAATCTGTGCGCGGGTGTGGACCGACGCGCGACGCGCGACGCGGCAGCGAGGCGCGGCGTGGCGTAGCGTAGCTCGGCGTAGCGTTGCGGCCTGTTGCGTGTACTACATAACTTCTCTATTACCATATTTCAGGTATAAAAGTTTAAAATAATAAATTAATCAAATGTTAGTATCGTAAATATTATTCGTATTATGGTAATAATTATGTATTTCAGCGAGTTATAATTAGGTGTTAGATTATATCATGAATTAAAATTAATAATATAATTTTAATTTAAAAACTTATTTTGATTTAAATTCTATAAATAATATAGAGACAAGGAGAAGATATTGTTAAGTCTTAATAGTTTAATGTATAATAAAAGCGTATTAAAAACCACTAACCGACATCAAGCACCTCAGAAGTTTTTAAAATAATTATTAAGATAAGATATACCATATATTGCAATTGTTCGTATCAACAAAGAAAACGTTTCAAATGAGTAGGCATCGTACACGTAATTTAACTCGAACGAGCATTAAAACCGCAATCGTGCACGGATTAAGGGAGTAGAGCAGTCGAATGCGACGGCCGACCATACCCCGCCCCCTCGACCGTGTCCGCGTCGTGTCGCGGTCGCCCGCGCTCGCTCGCGACACGCTGCCCGAATATTAAGCCGCAATCTATCGGTAACGCATTTATCTTTTTGCGGAATAAATATTTTTACAATTGAGTCAATTTTAATTGGTACGTGCTTATTCGAGCGTTAATAATGTTTATTTCGTATCATTTTAATTATGCATAAAATGAGGTTTTAAAAATTTATGTTAACAATACAAAAAATATTGCACCATTAATATTAAACCTTTTCCGACAAACCCGTTTGTACCATGCCGGAGCGACCATCAATTGCAAGATATTATTATTATTATTGAGATAAAAAAAATAATCACCTTAAAACGCGTTTTTAATATCCAAATGCGGAGTAATGAATAAAAAAGTAGAGTTTTCATTTTGCCTCGTCATTATTTGGATGTTCTACTTGACAGTCGTGTGTATCGACTAGCCCCGGAGAGGAGGCATGTTCCTGTTATTTCAATAATTAATGTAGACCGGCCAGGTGCGTCCGCCCTTCGGCTATGTAAATTTCACAGCCCTACGATTGCTGCTTCTACTCTGTTAGTAATATATCTTACTTAGTATATTGATTCTCAGACATTGGATAACTAAAGGCGCAGGCGAACATGACTTTGTTTTTATGATCTTTCTATATCTATCAAACAGTTGGACGGCAAAAGAAAATCATCAAAATCGTTTGTTTTTAATCACAAAATTTATTCGATTATTTTGCAAGATTAATAATCGCGAGGGATTATCTTAAGTACATGCTTAACACAATCCTTAAAAATCCTTAAAAAGGTGGCTTGTACTCTGCAGGACGACATGAAAGGTCTGTGAATATCTGAATATTGTATTGTAAACATTAATTTAAGAGAACCTGTACTTATTATTATTTATTGCAAATTTTATGAGTTAAATTATTTAAATAACGAAAGAGACAGCAATAAATCCATACATAAATAACTAGTCATAACCAAGAAGATTTAATGTAAATACATATCTGCACGGAAAAATTAATATATAACTAATGGAAATATCACTGTCGAAAATAAATAAGTTTTTCGTCGAGAAAATAAAAAACGTCTCTCTATCATACTCTTATTCTATACACAAGTAGTTTGTTCGTTCCACTGCGACGTAACATTTCGATTTCCTTCATCCATCACGAGCGATATGACGCGAGCTGTACGTGTGTTGTGTACATACCGCATGAATAGAAAATCAATACACATTACAGATATAATAAACACGATCTTCTTTATACTCTACACAATGGGAACAATTTTTTTTCATGTCATAGCCATGTTATCGACATCCGCTCCTCGTTTTCGTGGCGGCGCGAGCGTGTAATGTGAAATTAATATATTCAAGCATTGCTCTCGTTCAATTACAGGCAATTGGAAAAGAAACGTCCTTGTTCTAAAAAAAATACATTTGTGAAAAGCCCCCATAAATCAAAGAATACAAAAATAAAATACTTTTTCGCTTTCCCTACAAAATTCTTGTTAGAATTATTCATATACATAGATGTTTATACATTAATTTTATTCATTGCATGGTGCCGAAAGTCTTAAAAGTAAATAAATTACTTAATTAAGTACTAATGTATGTAATTCGAAATTATCTCTTATGAATTTCAACTCGGATGTTTATCTACCGCGGAGTGCGGAGCGACTGTGGAGAACAGTATTAGATACAGATAGTAAACCTTCCACTACGCACGAGAATTACTCGCACGCTCATTAATTGCCTATCTCCTAAGGTTGATATCCGTTATCGCGTAACTGCGACAATTTCCTTCGAAATTATACGTGTCTAGTGTTTACGATTTGTTATCTTATTAAGTAATGCTATAATTTTCGAGTTTGGGGTTAATTGTCTCAATGTCGGAATATCAAAACATTTAAATAGAAATGTCCTATATAGCCTGGAACCACACGCAATGGCTTTTATATTGAATAGATAATACATGATTTCGGTTGCTTAAAATAAAATTGAGAGCCGTAAATAAGACCGAAATTAACGCTATGTTTTAGTGTCAAAGCATTGAACGTAGTCAACGCAGTACGGTGCATGATGAAGCTCAGAAGATTAAATAAGGATCCCTTTTTGAAGGCAGGACTTATTAACCGACTTATATCTTCATAAATTAAGACCTAATTTCATTATGTAAATAAATACAGCAACATTGCATTTGGAGATTCGATAAATGTGTATTCAAAGATTGTAGGAATTTAAATTTGTTAATATTTATCAATATTTCGAAATCCTTGATACGAACACATATTATTAATTTTTATTATACAATGGAAATGAAGTCTATAATGGTGTCCAGTCTAAGCTGTATGTCAAAAGTAGTGTGTCGGTCAATCAGTATCAAAGAACTGCGCGTGAAATAACTAATAACGGTAACCATCCAACTGGAAAGTAGGTCAGGGTATAATAGCTAATACGAAGTTTTAATAGGCAAACGTATTCGAAGCGGTGCGGTGGTCCGGCGCAGGTGGTAATTAGTTTCTTATCAGAACCGCTGCAGCTCTTTTCCAGAGCAAACTCCCATTTTACGAAGCAACCGGGCACTTCTAGAAAGCCATTTCACGTAAGTTCTAGGTACAGGGAAGTTTGTTGAACACAGGAATAATATAAAAAGTCGTTTGCTGAGAGCTAATTCGGAAGATCTTAATGTCTACTGAACTCGTGCGGACTTCGAAGTTTTTATCGATACGATGCTGTCGATTGGTCGGTTCGAACTCTTGAACTAAATCGGCTTGTCTTGCAGACGCTTATTTCTTTTAACTACATTATTTTTACCGTCCTTATCGTAAAGGATTTATTATTTTTCTAGCTGAGAACATAATAATCTACCAGTGTTAAATATTGTTTATTACTTTCATAATTTTATTATTGAAGTATGTGTATTTATAGACCATATTACGTATAATACTTGTCTTGTTGGTGAATACGTATTAAAATAAAAATACACACATACCATCTATATCTTCGAATAAAAAGACCCATATAATACTGGTCGAACTTCACTAGGAAGTTCGTTTAATCATTATACCTTATATATAATTCTTACAATATTAAATCACTAAGGAATTCTTTGTCAGATTAAAGTTGTAGATTTATCAGTTTGACAGATTTTTCTCTGGAATAGTGACAGTCTCGCATAGAGCTGGAGAGCCAGCCGTTCATCCGACTAATCCGTTTCCCACAAAGCTAGAATTTTATTTTAATTTTAGTTATAATTATAATAATTTCCTTTTTCAATGTATTTTTTTTGTTGCATGTCTCGATAAGCCTGCTAGGACGGTACTTTCTGAATTAACCGATACTAAAACATTATTTAAAAAAAATCTATCTTTGTCAGTAATGGGTTAATTAGAGGAACCACTAGCTCGTAGAGCAGTATTTTAATGCCGCAGTCAAATTGCTATCTCTATCGTTCAATCACATGAAAAATACTTGTATTTCGAATGAAAAAAGTTTAATATCTTCATTTATACTTATTCTTGAAATTAAACATTATTAATACTTAAAGATGCCAGTATTGGCATCACTCGCGTGGCTAAAGACCCTTCTAAGGCCGTTCGTTAAGCCCCTTCATTAATAATAATGATTTCAATAGATTTTTTTCATTATTTCAGTTACTCCGACACTGAATTTTTATACTTAATTTTTTTGTAGCAACTGAAAATAAATAAATAATTAAAATTACGTAATATTTGCATAACACGCATTATCTGTTAAAAATTAATATTAATTTTCACACTGGAAAAATATCGCTGAAAATTGTTAATTAACAGACATGCCTCACGATATAATTATAAACGCCGCATAAATCAACTACGTACAACAAACTTGTGTATTTATATGATTAGTATAGAAGACTTGAAGTGGTTCGTCTATCGCTGTGACGGCGAAATGAGCTCGTCGCTTGTAAATAGCAGCATTAGCGGCGAACGGCAGTTTGCATGATATTATTATAAATATTAATCACGGCGCACATTAATGTATGAACCTACCCCCGGTACAATTATGTATTCATTCAACAGCTTCACGCATGCGCGTTATTACTCTTAAACGTGTTTTAGTTATCTTGCTTTATAATTTTAATATCAAGTATTTTTATGGTTCTGTAGCCAAATGGCAAAGACGGAACCCTTATAGTTTCGTCATGTCCGTTTGTCCGTCCGTCTGTCTGTCCATCCGTCCGTCTGTCCGTCCGTATGTCACAGTCATTTTACTCAGAGACCATTGGCTCTATCAACACGAAATTTACTAAATAGGTGTATTTTATGAACAGCACAACAATTTTGTAATGAAATCTTAAAATATATAAGAATTAAGGGTCCATACATGTAACTGAGTGTTGAAAAAAAAAATCAATTTATGCCAACGTGTGACGTATCTTTGGATAGGTCTTTTAAAATGATGAGGAGGTTTGATTTCGACTTTTTTCATTAAGCCAGTAGTTGTTGAGATATTAGCTCCTAAAGTCGTCCCTCCCGCCCGCCCCTCTAACTTTTGAACTATGGGATTTTAAAATTCTGGAAAAATTTGAGCTGGTAGAGTACCACATGAACTTTCATCCACATTTGGTTTATTTAATTTTATTTAATTAATTTAGAGATATATAAGTTGTTCCCATAACTTTGTTTTTCATATTACTTTTTATAATTACTATGAATTTACCAACATATTTTGCGGTCGATTTCAATTCATTATTATTTTAAAGTCCTTAAGATTCTTCATAACCAAGCTGAAAGCACAACGCACTTGACTGGTAATTATTTTTCTTTCTTGTTCACTGATAACGGGCTTATCGATTACAATTAGACTTACAAGCAATTTACGAGTACATTTGTTAACAAAAACCCTGATTTAAAGAGCAGACTAATAAACCTTTGGTTTATAATAGTTTTGATTGTAAGTATTTATTATTTTCAAAACATATTACGCAATTAACAATATTTAGGAATCATAAAAATTAACAATAGTGCTAGTCATACACATATAGTACTAGTAGTACGAGTATAGTCAGTTAAATGTAAGTTGAACATGCGCAGAACACGTTTTTGGGTCTCAACCGTATGCGGTATGAAGGGGGCCGCGTTTAGTACACTCGCTCACGGTTGTTTTAGTTCTTTAAAAATAAAATTAAAATATAAATTAGTTTTGTCAAGTGTGTTAACATTTATTTCAAGATAATGCCTCGACCGCAATCAACTTTAAGGAGACGGGAGAGAAGGATGGTATTTGATAAAATAATATAACTAATTCTCTGAATAAAACTGCGGAAGATACGAAGAAGTCTGTCTCATATCAATAATGTACATTAACTTTTTTTCATATATTTTTTCTATACTATTTATTTGTTTTATTCTATTGAAGTAATTAATAACGACAATAAACAATTAATTGAATTTAGAAGAAATAATAACTATATTATATATTTAATTTCGTTTTCCCATTTTATGAAGAATCGATTTAAATAAGACGAAACCAATATTTTTGTCTAACATTTTTGTCCATTATTGTACCTGCGCAGAAGCGGCCATTTTGGTTCAACTTAAATTTAAGGTACTATACATAGAAAACGTATAATTCACTCATAATTCGACTTCTACCTACTTATACTCTTCTACAATTAACAAATACAGACGCTGAGTGTTAAGTAATATATTCGGACACCTCTGTGTCCGCCATCCTCTATTACTTACTAGTAGCAGCCCTACGACGCGACTACCTTTCACGCCTGAAAAAAATTTAAAAATAGTATGTATTCCTTTAACGTCGAACGTCACTAACCTGTTATCAAAATGTCTCTAAATCTGTTTTCACAAAATTAATGTGTCGTTTAAACTAATTTACTTACGTATGGTACCCCCCTTCTCCCTAAACATCTCCCCACCCCTTTCACTAATCACGAGTAACATGTCATTATTCAGTGGAAACGGAAGTCGATACGCTTACCTTGTCAACGATAAATATATGGTTCGCTATTTCGGTTTCTGGTCGACGTAAAAAGGGATTATTGATTATAGTATGTTACTAAGATTGTTTTAATAAGTCAATAAAAATAAATTGAGCAATATTTCTATTATATGGACATATACACTTAGTTTTTTTGAGACACGCCGTGATAGCAAACGGCATGACTCTCTCTTATGCCGTCATGATGTTATTTGTGTGATAATATTACATTTACTCAGTAATATATATATAGAGAGACTAATGTAATTAATAACTTAATGTTACCAAACGAATAAACATTTCATTATTTAACCGAATTATCCAAATCAATGAACCACTTTTAGGCCGAAATTACTAAAGTTTGTGCCGTTTTAATATGCATAAAAGGGTATCCAGTACAGTAAGCACCAGGGTCATTGCTCATTTATATATACAATTGTTTCGCAAAAATATATTAGATTAATGCCGACAGTACAAGTCAGACAATAATATGTGAGTGAAATTGTTGTTGTTGATAAATTTCATTCAGATTTTTACTAAGATTAAGTTAAAAATTCATTAGTAGTTTTGATGATGAGCGCCAGTCGTTTTCCATAGTTTTTCTGACGCCACTATCAAGTTACTCTTCTTCTTCTTCCTAGCATTATTCCCGTATAGAAGCATTTACCCAGCAGTATTCCTAGCAGTATTTACCCAGGGTCTGCATATTACTCTTGTCCGGATCTGATAGGTTACCATATTTTACACAGAGCGATTGCCATCTGACCTCAGCCTCAGAAACCTTAAGGGTGAACCAGTAACTCATTGGATTAGAGCAATTTACTTATCATGAGTTAACGATTATTATCAGATGGTTTTGATAACATCGACAGCTTAACGTGCTCTCAAAGGCACGATCTGGACGTTTGTCATTGTGGGAGACTAACAGAACAGATATTTGTATGATCAATCCCACCAAAAATTAAAATTAATTAATTAAACTAATTAATTTGGCCGACAACGTACAACTGACTGGTTATTGAATGAACGTTTTCCAAGTGGCAATTTTCCATCGTCATCGGGTAGCGGTTCTGGCGACAGATTAGTGCAATGGTGTCATGGAGCACCTGGTTTTGTACCCTTGTTTACCCTTCAACGGCCAAGTCACACAACATTAACTATAATAATAAAGAAATCGCAGTAAGGACCCTTAGACTTGGCACGACTTTGTCTAGATTTCATTACATTTTAGAGATAAACAAGCAGCTCCATCGAGACTTGGCTAGTTTTTACAGAATGTTTTTGGTGGGATTTCACTTCTTTTTGTAGAAACGTGGGCATATTGATGAGTAGTTATTCAGTCTTATCCAGAGTTTCCCTTTAATTTTATTTATATGCGTATTAAAAGCAGAAGGGGAGGCATTCGCCCAGCAGTGGGAAGCAATAGGCTAGATTAAATTAGAAGATATGTCCCACTACGCTGGAATTTTGCAATGACAGTCGTTTTTTTATGTACCAATAGTAGAAGGGGTCATTACCATATCTCTAATACAGCTGAGACAAGCTGAGAGTTCTTCATCAGATACTTCAGACCTTCAATTTTTGACATCAAATGAAGAGGCAAACAAAGTTGAATATTTTTTTGTAAAGGCGGTATATGTCGATCTTTAATAGTTTGGTTGGGATTTTGTTGCTACCAGATCTTCGATTATCCTAGTTTTTATAGTTTTCCTTTTATGTGGCCATTAAACCCCAATTTGTTTTGCACCAAATTGTGCCAAATTTCATAAATGCGAAACTTTGCTTTCGCATAACTTCAGAACTATAGGACCTAGAGACTTGAAATTTTTTCTTTATAGTGTGATTTTATAGCTTACTAGATGACGAAAATTTCTGCGTTCTGGTCTTATCCAGAGGTTCTCAAATAGGGGTCTGAAAATGCGGCGAAATGGTTCCAGTAAAGATGGTACGGCAGTGTTTGCTTCGACTTGGCGGGGGCACTGCTGTGCCCCCCGATGCAAACATCTGGCCGAGCGGAAATCGAAGCCGCGACCGTCGAGGCTAAAGGCTAACTCGCCAATATTAAGTTACTATTTATATAATTAAGTTACAATGCATCACTTATATTTGCCTTAAACAAATTTATGTTTGCTTTTGATATAATTGTATATACATCATAAACTAAGTAACCAGTTATCTTTCAGCGTTCTACGACGGAGTCACTAAGTGCCAGTCATTTCCCGACGCGCTTCGTGCTCGCCTCATATCTCATGTGACTCGCTACTCGTTAGGTTATCTACACCACTTTCGAAGAGACAAGTCAGCGTAATTATATCTGACATCATTTAGTTATTATCCATTTAATAAAGAATATCGTAAACGTAAAACCGAAGCAGACAGACATACGTGATACAAAACATAATTATATAAAATCTATTATAATTATGTATTTTTCTATTAATGACGGTGGGCAAAAAAGCATACGGCCCGCCAGGTGGTAAGCAGTCACCTATGAAAGCTAGCGATACTTGAAATATCATACGCGCTTTGCTAACCCAAGGAATATGAAGGAAAAGAGGAGAAGGGGAGAGGGAAGAGAATTAAAGGGAAGTTGGGTTCCGGCGCTCATCGCTCGAAACGGAACAATACTCTGTTACTTTACGACGATTTTATGTGAGACGGTAGTACTTCTCCGGATAGCCCATTTGTGTTGGGAGGAGCATGGTTCTACTATTATATAATTATGCAATATACGAAACGGTATCTTTCCATAACATACGAGTCTATCTCTCAGAGGCTAATATGTATCGTTGCATAGTCCAACTATTCGAATAAACAAATCTCATATAATAAACAGTGTTAATAAACTTACTGATTCAAAAGGCATCTAGTTAGCTTGAAGGATGTGATGTCACTGTCACGAACTAAGGTGACGCGAGATGATTAAGTGCGGATGCATAGTTAACTCGCTGGCAGCCGGTAATTGTCTCCGGAGTGAGCGGAGAGTGCGGAGAGAGCGCAGAAGTGTGAATCATTCATGAACGGCTGACGGACTGATGAGTTTGCTGCTCTCAAAGTAATTTACACGTAACGAGGCGATCTCGAGTGTACACGCTGTATGAGTAAACATCGTTTAAAGCCGTTGGGGTGAGATTGAACGCCAACAGCCAGTGTTCAGTATCCATACAAAATGAAAATTTGATTACCTAAATACTATGTATTTGAAATCAATTCAGTTATCTTATAAAAACCAGGCAAGAGCGTGTCGGATTTGCCCATAAAGGGTTATGTTCCACAGTAGAATAAACATATCAAGTTTCTTGTATGAGGATTTTATTTTATAAATTATATATATGCGGAACCATATTAATAATAATAAATAATGGTACCATCTACTCAAATCAAAACAAGTTATTTATATATTCTCTTAGAAACACAGAAGTACATATATTTTTAACTGGAATTGGTTTCAAGCTTGGTATTTGTACAAATAATTATAGTATAGTAGTGCAATGTTTACTCTAAGTATAGTATTTATTCGCAGTGCAGTGTGTATTTCCCGGCGTGCCCCGGTCACGTCCCGCGCGCCCAGCGGCTCTTCATTTAGCGCTAATGTTGTGTGCGCAGCTCAGGACCACGCCGACTCACTTTATTAGCTGCACTCGAATATAAGCTCCGCGTTCAGATTTATATTAAAACGTAATACCTGTTGTTTTCACCTTACTTTACTATAACATATATTACGTTTAGCTAGCTCGAGTAATAAGCAACTCTATGATTGTTATATATTGTGGTTTACGAGAAGTTATGAGGCTTACGTATAAACGAGAAATAAGACCATTGTACACAAAATTGTTATTGGAGTTTTGAATGTAATATCTTTGTACAATCGTAATTAGCTTCATTAAGGTATTTTTTATTTTTCGGGATTTTTTTTATTTTTCATCAAAATTGTAAGTCTTACCTTTATCGTCAAGGGTTAGCCTTGTGTTTTAATTTGTGTAACATAAAATAATAGACCAGCGGGTTTACCATTAACTCTTATAGCGATTCAAAATCAATCCAATTGAATTCCGATATTCAGATTTTATATGAGCATGACGTATAAATATGTCATATATTGGACGACATTTGAATCGCAATAAGAGGTAATGGTAAACCCGCATACCATATAACTTATTACTGCAAAAAATATTTTGATCTAGACAGCGGTGATAACAGCGCATAGACATTATATAAAATGAGAGAAAGAGAAACAATGAACTAAAATTTTTATATATATGTATAGGATAAAGGTTGAAAGGAAACTTGTTAGCTACTTTGTTTTCGGTCGCGCTACAGAGGTAGGCGTGGGGGTCGCGCTACCTTCATTATGTATTAATGCGTAGGACACCGAGGGTAGCTGAGTTACGTCCTCGGCTACAATACATACTCTAGAATTTATATACATACAGAAAATTCTCGTAAACTATTCTAAATAAGGTTTGGTCAACCTTGATAAATTTTTGAAGTCAAAATCATTTAATTTTTAAGACGAACAAAATAATATGGTTATAAGTCGTAAATTTATTTAGGAGGGTAATGTCTTAATTGATAATTCGGGTGTGTTTAATACACGGCTGGTAACTTGCAACTAACGCCGCTTCGCACTACATTCCGACGTCCCGATTTTCATTAAACTGTCCCGTTTTCTCCTCTCGCGACACGACTTACCGTCGTCCCGCGCTATTTACATACATTACTATAGATTACATTATTATAGACGACGTTGTGCCGCAGCGGTAGCGAACCTGCCTTAAACGCCACAGGTCGCGGGTTCTATTCCCGCTCGGAGCATAATATGTTTGTATTGACCATGAAAGCATATTTTCCGGTCTGGGTGTGTTTGTCCATGTCATTGTGTATGTTTCCGGACCCCAGACACAGGATATCAATATCCTAATGGGGGCCGTTGAGTGTGTACCGTTTATTTATTATTATTTATTTATTACAGGATCTTAGAGAGACTTTCAGTTTCGGAACATTAACTAAATAATTCGTAGACATATTTTTGCACACATTGAACTTATTGCAATACTTTTAACTTTTAGACGGGACTGGGCCCATGACCTAATAAAAAACACCGCTGTGGTTTGGAATCAACTGTATTTAATTAACCTTACATACATCATAGATACTACATCATAGATATACGATCTTAGACACAGACATAAATCATGTCTTATACAGAGGGCGCTAATGGAAATAAAATATTATTTTGTTATAATTATTTAGATAATTCTAACAGTGATGTAGTTGGGTTAAGCAAATACGTGCCGGCGAGAAGCAGAAGTCTAATGGAGCCTAAGCGCGTTCCACTTTCAGATGTCAGGTAATTTGGGAGTGAAGGTCCTATTTAGGTATAAAATATTATATACAACTATTATTCATATTTGGCTTGTGTTAGCTTAAGATTGTAACTAGACTTATACAGATACGCTATACATATTATATTTATACGTAAAAATATGATAATAAATAACCATTCCGGCATTATTATCTCTAGAAGATGACCTAACGATAAATGAATAAAGCTACAGTAGGAGGGGCCGTTCTGTATCCAAAGGGTGTCAATGGGACCGTATTATTAGGCCTCCGTTGTCCTTCCGTCTGCCCGTATGTCAGTGGGCTGTATCTCACGTAATACGTAGAGACTTAAAAATTCCTTAGATTGGGTACTTCTACAATAACAATAATAAAACTAAACTGTTTCCCAACCGTCATGTAATAAAAAAAAACATTATTTTCAATTATGTTTATATTTAATTAAAATCGTCGTACTCTTCAGTTATAATGTACAAATATTACAGAACTACCTACTGACTGAGTCACTCCACGTCAAAGTCGACGTTCCACGAAATCGATTTCGCTTTGAGAGATTAAAGTAAAAAATTTCCATTACATCTCCGAAAGCGCTCTCTAAATATTCGAGTTTACTAATACCTGGATCGATCTGTTTGTTTTCAATTTCCTTCAAAAATTATTGCTGTCTGTTTGCTCGTGCCGGCGGCGATACGCCCGTGTACACTGGACCGACTTGCAGCTCGCTTCGGCACACCTAATCCTTTACGAGTTATGTAAACAACAACGAAATTCGGTCCTTGTTAGTTTATTAAATTTCTCCTGAATTAATTACTAATATTGATCGCACTATGTAATTTGAGCTACGGACTTTATTTAGTAATTAATTCACACAGAAATAGTTAAAAAAATTGTTGTTGTTGTTTTATTTTGTCGTGCGTAACTATGAGTCGTTTTATGTAACTTTCTTTGTTTGTATCTATCTAGTTCAAGATTTGCGATGTCTTTTAGTTACTTCTAGACAAACCCGTGTATTCGATATAGTATAACCAAGTCAGTTTCATCATGGCGACGGAAGTACAATTAACTCATTAATTGATCTCAGCAAGTATTATAGATACTAGGTGTCCAGGTCTAATGAAATAGCAGTTGTAAGACATTTTAACATTGAAAATAAGGCCAGGAGTTTTGAGATTTGTCACCATGTCCGATGGTGAAATATCACTGGCGGGATCAGTGGTTATGTATATTAGTGGTGAGTTATAAAAACATTTTTTTATAATTTATTATATTATTAGTGATTTTTAATTGTAATGTCAAAGAAATGTAAAAAAAATATTTGTAGAGTATCAATGATAAATCCTTCAAAATGCAGAATGCGTGGTCATCGAATGCTAATATTACTGTGTTGTCTCTAAAGTCAATATCCCGAGGATGCCCCTTCAGAAGTTCAAGTGGCTCGTGTAGTGATTTAGAGCTTTGTTGTATATTTGCATAAATGTATTGTCTTGTTGCTACTTTGTTTCAATAAATATTGTTATTTCAATTGTGTTTGAGTGTTTATGGTAATGAAAATTCAAACTATAATATTATAAATAAATAATACAAATGCAAGACTTACTTTGTTTGTCAGTTGGTTACGTTCACACACCTCAACAGCGGAACTAATTTTAATGAATTTTAGTACACAAAAAATGGGACCTTGAAGAAGGACAGGGGCTAATTTTTGTTGCAAACAAAAAACATGAAGTGAACAAAAAAACTTTCGTTCCTTATTTCACTCTCTATTAATAGTATTGTAATAAAAGTGCCTCATATATTGTTACTTTCGCGGGCGAAGCCAAGAGCGAAAACCTAGTTATAAGTGCATTTTAACTATACTTACTTTGCTTTTCTCTGCGTCATCAATTACCTACTTCATATCTAGCGGTAGTAGAGCCGTGCTCCTCCCAGCACAAATGGACGGCTCGACCGGGGTAGTACTACCCTCTCAAAGAACAAATAAAAAATATCAGTAGGTACTGTTGCGTTTTCCCTCCTTGTCCTCTTTCCTCTTGTCCTTCTCATCCCTTGCCTCCTGTTCCTTGGGTTGACAACGCACATGTTAAAGTTTAAATATTTCAACTGTTCATAGGTTGCGGTGACCGCTTACCGTCACGTGCACCGTACGCCTGTTTGCCAACCGTGATGAAATAGTTAATAACCGTATGAAAATAAAGTAACCTTCGAAAATTAATATATTTTATCTCAAAATAAGACGTAAAATTTACGTAACCGGTATACAGGTATTAACCTTAATACGAGGGACAAAAGATAAAACGAAAACAAAATTATGAAGTTTTTCCATGTAAAGGTCTTTTTCCTTCGAGGCTGTAAATACGGTTGTAATAGCATTGATATCAATTAAGTCGCACCAGCACCCTCGAGACGACTAAACGGCTAAACGCGATCAAACGGCTGATATTAAAAACCTTTTCGTAAGTTGCGGCCCTCTCAGGCGAGAAATTAAAGGTCCGACGGCCCGAACGTTAGTTTTTCGAGTGATTTGGTCACGTCACTGATCGAAACTTTCTCTATATAATATTACGTTTTTTGATAGAATATTAAATAAATCGACAATATTTTCGTTTTTATATGTGGTTGTAGGATAAGAGTACAAACAGGCCTTCGGTAAATACCGGGAATAATGTTAGGAAGAAGAAGATTAATTTGTCATTGAATTTAAGAGATGACTATTTAGTTAAAAATTGTAAACATGTTCTCGGCTCCCTAGTTATAAATATTTAATTCAGATCCTTTATGTGATTCGACACGCTGTGAAATATTTGGTGTGTCTCCGCTCGATATTAAGTGGGACCTTTTTCTTTTCGGCTTGAATGAGCCTGCTCGCCCGGGGTACCAACCCCAAAATAAAGGAAACATTTTCCTAACCATTTTTAATGCCTTTGCCTTGGGTTGGCAATGAGTTGCAAGCGGCTATAGGCAACAGTGACTACTACTTTTATGGTATATAATGATGTAAAATGATTTTTAAAAATAATATTAGCAATGCCTTTTTCAAGGTATTACTAATATTCCTATTGCCCTTCCAAATAAGCTCGAAGCTTGCGCTAGGAGTGGGTAGGACAATAGTCCAAGGGGGTCAGGATCGAACCCGCAACTCTCCCGTTAGCGGAGCGGAGTCGGCCCTTCTACCGTTGAGCTATTCAGGCTTCAATTTCTATGCTTATGATAATAATTTTGTATTCAAAATATTTAATATTGAGTTGAGATTGAAATTTGCTATAATCGAAACATCAACTTGACGCTACATATTATTCCCAATGTACACGTTGACAATGATAGATTTCATAGCGGTACGGAATGTTAACGTAATGTATCTACGTCAAACTTAAGGGCAGATGTAGTTGAGAAGCGAATCTCGACCGAGACATTAAGAGGGGCTCTTGATTAATCTGGCGTAAGAGCCAGGGCGAGCCTTAATTAAAATGGGATTATCTTAAGGCTGCATTGGTGGCCGGTACCAGTAAGAAGCTACCGGCAGGGCTTCTTCGTTCCTTTTTTTTCTATCGCTCTTTCCGCGGCAGCTTATGGGTCTTTCGATAAAAGATATCTACTTTGCCCGGTTAATTCGTGGAAGCTATTTGGCTAATATACAAAGAATGGTCTATCCTTAATATATGAAAACGTTAAGAGGATACACAACTCTTAAAAATACAAGCGTTTAAGTAGACAAAATCACATCAGTCAAAAGTGCTCAAAATAGATCAGATCAGGATTGCAAAACGTGTACTGTAATGGATGTTTTTGTGTATAGTTACGGATGTTTATTCGCCTGAGGTAGGTGATGCAAAAAAAGAAATAAAATTCGAATCAGTTTCTAATTGGTTTAAAGATTTTTCGAAAACCGGTACACGCTATTCGAGTCAAGATAATATTATTTTCAAAACAATGCGTAAAATTGTTAAAATAATAACTATATGAAATAAAAATGTAATATCGCAATCGTGATACTTTAACGATATTTTTACGCAAATATAGTTGTTTTCCACAGCGATGAGTCGACGCTCTATATTCTAAGACGTCAATTGAATCCTCAAAGAGACAAATGTAAAAGTCGTTTATCGTAGTCTCGAGGAGTGCGAAATCCTTTATTGCGGTCGCAGCCATCATAATGTCGAGGATCATGCTCGAGGTCGGCGTCAAATCTTCCAAACGTTTCAGCCACTTTTCCTCGTTACTGTATTCCGCCTAATGTTTTCCCCGGCTAATAATTCGCCGGATAAGCCGGGCGCCGCGCCACCACTTACTAGGCCCTTCGCTCCCGCGGGACTAAGTCTTAGCCCACAAATTGAGTTTCGCTTAGTGATTCGGTAAAACGAGTAATGCGATCGCTCCATATCTTATTATAACGCAGGGTTTTTGCTTTGCTTTACTAAACTGTACTACATCATTAAACGTATTGGTTTGTTTAAAATGTAGTACAAAAGAGATAAAAGTCTTAGCATTCTCTACTTTTCGGGTCCATGCTCAGATTTACCTCGAGGTAATTCTTCTCTTTTTCATCTTTGAAACCGGCCATTGTGTATTTTTCACGTCATGTTACTTTTTGGATAAAGGTGTTACATTCTATACAATTATTCTTGATATCTCCATACATTGATTTGCAATACTGCCAAAGCCGAATGGGTTGTTGTGTAATTGTGTTGGTATACCTAATTATTATGTAGTAGATAATATATAGTAATGTACCTGTTCTCTTCTCAGGATCGGGAAAAAGTAGATCGTCTAGTTTGGCGGCGGTCGAGCGACCTTTACTGTTGACTGCGACGGCGACCAGGCGGAAACGCACCTCCCACTCCAAGCCGCGCACCGTCCACACCGGCTCGTCGGACGTCAGGTTCACCCTGATCAAAAATGACAAGTAATTTTAAGTCTACAATTATTAACTTTTCCCGAAGCAGAATTACACTAATATTTTCGTTCATTGGTACTTAGTGTACTAATGGCGTACATTACAAGGCAAACTTTTGTTTACGACCAAATATTAGCGTAATTCTAGGGTTCGCTGGGAAACATTTGGACCGCGTGAGTGGTCGCCAGTTCCCAAGAGACGGCACCACGCTAATGTACCACACGAAATATATACGAGGTTTGTTACTTAAGCAAAAACGCATTTAAAATGTTAAAAGGTAATTAATTCATGTTTTATTTGTCGAATGAGATGAGTTTCATAATTAAGTTTTATAAATAAGACTGTAATTGTTTGATAAAATTGTTGCATAAAATTTAAATTAAATTTTATAAAACAGATTCTTTATTTTGACGAATCACAACAGTAGAGGTTTTGAACTTTTGATCTAGCGTGGCCTTAATTTTATTTATGTTTTTATTTGTTGATATCAGTTAACGTTGCGTACACACGATTGTAGAGCTATAAGTGTCATGTGCATGTTGCTGACTCAAGGCAGTACTAGGTAAAAGGGGTCTACCTATTTGGTGGAAGTTTTTATCCTCAAATGATCACACTCGCGATTTCAAACAACAAGGCTTATACATACTACAGCTTGATAGACAATCTTCAAAATGAAATCTTATCAAGTAAAAATACAACGTTACGCGTCTCTGTTATCAAATAAACAGAAAACACTGTCCCTATCATTTATTGTACCTAAAAATTATAGGTCCTATAAAGCGCTGTTCAATAGGCAATTTCACTGTATTGTTCCTTTACGAGGGTAAATAAAGCGGTATTTACTGGAGCTCATTATGAGGGAGAGAATAACACATACGGACATAATGTGCTCATATTTCCTCAATCGTTTCCAAGTAATTTGGTCGCGTAATCTTAAACAAATGTAAACGAGGAGTGAATCTCTATTATTTTATGATGTTTTAATGTATTGAAAAAATAATGATTTTGCTAGTTAATAGTTAGTATTACTAACTATTATAGGCGTGCGAGAACAAATCTTGAAGGGGATGAATGTTTATATAGGGAGCAAATTATTTCTATATTGCATTAAAGGTTCATCGTTAAAATAGTTATTGGTGTGAGCGAGGCTGCGGGCAGACGCTACTATTGTATATAATGACATTGTTAATGTGTAACGCTTTATACTTATGACGGTGATGTTACAACGTTTTTACTCAGCCGCTGAAAGGAAAGTTTACAATTTAAATACGTGGTTTGTTAGTATGCTCTTTGTGGCAGTTAAGGATTGATAGTCTATTTTTTTTAAATAGTCTCTTATTATCCGTCAATTCAGAAAGTAGATTACTGACAGACTTCTCGCGAATGCGTCATCATCCTTTACATTTTTGAAAATGTATTTTTTTGTTTTAAAAGTCGTGGTTTACGGTACAATTTTAATGTTATGTAATTTGCAGGGAAAAGATTTTTTTTAATTATAAATAAATGCTACAAGCTCAACGGATTAGGGTAGTGATATCCCTAATAATTCAGTGATATCCTGTGTCGGGTGTCCGGAAAGATACCCAAGAAGACATCCAGACTAGAATAGATGCCTGTATGGTCAACACAAACATCGGCCCCGAGCGAATCGAACCCGCAATCTATGGGTCTTAAGGCAGGTTCGCTACCGCTGCGCCACAAAGTCGTAAATTTTTACATAAATAAAAAAATTGCCAACCACTTTGATGTGTTTCAACTTCAAAACTATAATAGAAACCACAAATCCTGAAAAATAATGAAAAATGATAAATCACAAAGAAGTTTTCTTTGGAATATGTAGTTTTAGTGTTATTATTTTCAAGAATATTCTGTGCGTGAGTTCATTTCCTATCAGGTTTCGTTTACGCCATACTATTACCGAAACCATAAAAAGATTCGAAACATATCCGCATCTAAATATTATTAGCAATATTATCTGAAGCAACCCTAGTGATATTCTCATTGCTAACAAACTGAATTATATTTATACGCCAATAAAACCGTTTTAAGAATACAATATGAAGTGTCGGCAGTTAAAAGCGAAACAATATCCAGCGAGTGTAAATCTTTAAGCGCTTCTTTATAACAATCCAGTAGAGGATTAAAAATGTAACAAATAAGGGCAGGGCTGCTTGACCTGGGAATTTATATCTGAATTTTTACAAGAGAAAGATAAGGCTGGCTCGGATCTAAATCCTCGTTAGCGGCCATTGTCCGCCTCCCTCCTATTGTCGCGGCTCGTATTATATCCTGAATTAGACGAAACCCTTTTTCACGTCATTACCTCGAAGGAGGCTCGTGTATTATCTTTTTTATAGAACGACTGCATTTTAAACACGACTTGAGCTAAGGGTGGATTAGATTGGTATTCGTAAATTACCGTTTTTAAGTTAATTACTGGAGATCATTTGCAATTTTTGCCGCTATACACTGTTATATTAGATTTTTAATGAGTCATCTTTATTCAAATATAAACATATTATGATTCTCTATACAAACTTTCACCCCCTTTTCACACTCTCTAAGTTTTTGCGACAAAAGTTTTCAAAATCGGTTTTGTAAAGGTAAGCCGTGAAAACACAGACGTGAAAGTATAGACAGAGTTACTTAAACAATTATAATAATAGTCAGTACAGTGGTCTATAAGACCAATCTTTACCGATGTACAAGTCTTGTAGAGCGTTTTTTGTTAATCCGACTTGAAAATAATACTTTTCCGGAATAAAGCCATTTTATTGTAATGCTACCTACAATCTATTTATGAGACAAATTTAATCCAAACCTCTTCTGTCGTTTTTTAGGTGATAGAATAACAAACGTCCAAAAATCTAAACATCCCAACATACAAACTTTCACATTAATAATATAAATAGGATAGTATCGACTGTGAAGAAAATTATATCCGTAGTAAGTATACAAAATGAAATACATGCCTGATATGTTTGACTATTATTCAAATTCAAACGCGCCGCATTTCATCAATGTGCGAGGTAATAAAGAATAACTATCAATCAATCAACCGGCAACAACTGCAACTCATCGTAGACTCTTTAGTCAAACATAAAAGAAGAAAACTATAAAAATAATATCAATAATTTGATTTTTTTTGGTAATTTGACTGTGATGTTATGTATGTGAGAGGAGGACAACCTACCCATTCAATGAAACTATTACTGTTAGTCGATATTAAGGAGGTAATATTACTTGCTGGTATAGAGAGCTTGTTGATGTCGAAAAAAAGCAAGACTGTACCACTAACCAATACTACTTTTGCACCTTCTAAAAAATAAGTTTAATCGAAGACATCTGTCGATCGATGCCTAACGGTCTGCGTAAATCGCGAGATTTTAGTGGCGAAAACCTATTTTTTATATTGGATGGGCAAACTTGCAATGGAAGCTCACTAGACTGTTTGATGATCACCGCCACCTATGAACATCTGCAACACCAGACGGCAGAACAACACCAGATCCAGGTGCGTTACTGACCTTTAAAATTCAACTGGTTATAAAGTAGCTAAATTTAAAACGCCGTTGACGAGCAGTCCCTTCACGAATTTTTTAACAACATATTGGTGGTAGCCAGCCGGACGGGTATTTAAGGCCTGCCACCAGCAAGGGGCCACCACTATGATGGACGGATATGTTTTCCTTCACCGTTAAGCACGTGATGAATTTGAAATAAAAATTCAGCACTTGAAATCTCAGAGGTGTTTGGCCGGATTTAAGACCGTGACCTTCGGTTAAAGTCTACGTTTTATTACTTTTGTTTGTTTGTTTATTTTTTACTTGTTTTATTTTTTTATTAATTTTACCACTATAATCAAAGCAACTGTTGAAAAGTGGTTTCTAGAGGTTAATAGAAGTTGTTGTTAAAAAATCCTATTATCAACCTCCGTATTTTTTACCAATGATCGATAAGCTAAATGTATGTAACGAGATACGAGTAATATACAAAAAGAATAATAGACGAATCTCTTTATTAGTAAAAGTAGCTTTGAAATGGATACAAAACTAAATTGAATAAGATAATGGATAACGCCGTGAGTATCAATCAGAAGACAGACGCAATCCTGTCTTCTGGATAGCTTTTAATAAATGATGTAAAATGCGTATAAAACCGTAACACGAGTCAGTTGACGTTCCCTCGACGTGTGCGTATCGCGATAACCGCGTTACAGGCTGCTGTTAATGCATAATGAGCGCACTTCCGAGTTTAACGAGCTCGTACTCGTATCACTAATTATGAAATATCACAAGCAAACATTACATAAAAACTACATTAATTCATTGAACGTGATGATTTTTTGAAATATCCAGGAAATACACCATAAGCACCATATTTTTAAATAACTATTGCAGAATTTTCCAGTTTCGAAATACAGCAAATTTCCGCCATGTTATAAAATAATTTAAACTAAAATAAGGTTTCTCAAAGCGGTCAGCTGGTAGATGTGATGTGACGTACATAACTCATAAGATCACAACTCTTGGTAGGGTCGCGCGTCACACAGTTCAGGCACGCGAGAGCAGCCTGCGTGAGCAGATTGCCTCTGCAATATTAAAAACAATGCCAACCCTCCCCACACCACGAGACCCCGTGCCCCTGCGCGCTCCACACGGTGCCGCTTATTAGTAAAATGTTGCTTTTTATTACGAGCTCGGGAACTCGAGTGGTACGATTAGACGAAGAGGTACTTTTCATTAGCTCAGTTTGTGAATAAGATAATATCATTAAAAAGATGTTGGCAGAGCCCTGGGTGGATTTTGTTTTGAAAATCGACGCTAAAATCATGATTTTAGAGGGTACTTATAAGAGAAGACAAGGGTTTCTTTTAATACTGCCAAATGTAAGAATATTTATTTATAAAATATACAAATTACCATAACCTCGACACGCGTGCTTGTGATAAAGATACGAATATTTGAATTAAATATGAGATGTCGGGAATTTATCTTATAGCAAAAATATTGCAAATAAATAAGATAAACTTAGTAAAATACTTTATATAGTTACCGGGGCTTGTCTTCGTCTCCCGAGTAGACTTCGAGTAGGAAGTGCTGCGGCAGGCCGCCGTCGAAGCCCGCCACGCACGACACCTCCACTGAATCGGCTGTTTGATTCCACAGCGTGCAGTTTCGAGGAGCGTGCGGCTTGCCTTTTATAAAAAAAAATATCATTCAAGAATTTACTTGTATATTATATTTTGGTATGTACATTACATACAAATTTTCCGAACACTATTTCATATGATATGATTTTTAAACACATATTTCTTTCTTTGTATGAATTATGTAATAAAGAAATCTCAACTTTAAAAAAAAAGATTGACTGAATTCCTTACTTGAATTATAACAATTTAAATGTCTATTCTAACTGTCATCAAGGGGTATATATTATTTTTGAAAAATTAAGCTCTGGAGTCCTTGATTAGATGATCTCTTTGTGATCATCTAGAACTTCAAGAGAACATCTTGTTCTTTTAAATAATATGTCTTATAGTTTACCAGCAGCGACCATTTGAAAGACACAAGGTGTTATCTGCGTGCCGACTTCGTTGGATGCTGCACATGACAGGGTGCCGTAATCCAGATCAGCAACTGGCGTATATCTTTACAAAACAAAGAAAACACCTTCAGATTATTATTTATAAATTAATATTTTCCTTTAGGATACAAATTAAAACGAGTGCTATGAAAACTGATACCAATCGAACTTTAATATCAATTAGTAACATTTATGCATACATCGAAGGATATTTTTCCTTTTGATTGTGTAATTGTCAAGCTTAAAACTCAATTCGGATTCAGTGAATAACAAACATTCACGCTGATTAAACTTTTCATTTCGACAAACTTGTTCAATTGCAGAGGATTTGTATCAGCAGGCTTATCATGAAATCGGATCCCCAATGACTTTTTATACATCTCAGAATGAAAAATAGCATGTATATAATTATGTTTATTGTTTGGGTCCAAGCTAGTTTTCATTAAAATTTCCTGGTTTCCCAATTTTGTTTATTTTTATTTTCACAAAAGGTTTACGTGTACATTTTTGTTTAAATAAAAAACTAAGGAAACTATACTTGGACAGTTAAAAGCAGCGTACTTTAAGCTAGATGCACTGCCATTGGACGTGTATCTGTCAGCAGCTACATCCAGAGTCTCGCCAGAGTTGTTGAACTTCCACTTAAACACTGCTGCCGGAGGATCAGCATCAACCTCGCACACGATGACAACAGATTCGCCGCGAGCCGCTCCCACCACAGAGACGCCACCGCTGCGGCATGATGGGGCATCTGGAAATTTGGGAAAAAATTAAACTATCGGGTAGATGTTATCACAAAATACTAAAAATTATCATGATTACTGCGCAAAGCTCCGATTACCTTATTCGTTCGGTTACCGGACAAATAATCTATTTAGATTTATCCGACTGTTCATGATAATAGTCATTTAATGTTGTAATATATTTTACATCATAATGATAATAACTTTTTAGATTTAATTACAAAGAAAACTAACAAATTACAATATCTTGCACCTGGTAGAGTAGAATTTTGTATCTGTTCCTAAACTGATAGATTAAATCTAAGAGAAATTAAATGCTTTAATGATAAATATTAAAATGGAATATAAATTGTGTAAGTACATATAAAACAATTTCTTATAAGACAATTTAGAAATTGGCAGCTAAAATTGTCAAAAAAACTAGTAAAGAATTATTAATAGCACAGAATAACTAGGTTTTAATAATGGATCAAAATTTTCACAATCCTAATAAGTTTTAGGATTTCGCTTACGAACAAAAATCGCAATGTTATCTAGTTACGTGTGAATTGTCATTCGATTTCTCTAGAGAAAATGAGGCTACATTATCGTATTTGGATCTGAATTTAACAATATCTGTAATAGTCACCGCTTCCGCAGATTGAAATGGAGACTCGCTGCGATTGAGGTGGGCCGGCGATAGCGAAACTATCAAGTAAATTGGAACCTAACTTGGGTCGATCGCCACGAATATTAAAGTAATATTCCATGTAAGCGATTCTAGTAACTACCGTGTGTGTTCCACGGACTTTTTTCGCGTGAAAAAGATTTTCGTCGAGTGTGCATAAGTCGGGTGACTGGAAGACGATCCGGTATTAAATGGACGGTGACATGCGAGCGATATCAGCTCAGTGCATTAAGTGAGCCCGACCTCGGACCCGGCGGACATGCGACCTTGCGTTCCTCAGATGTTTCATTAAGGACTACTTGCTTCTCTTAGATCTATTACCGAATTCTGAAGCATATTTTTACGCGAATTTTGATAAAACAGTTTCTAACATGCTATATAAGTAGAAGTAGTGTCGTATGTATGTGGTATTATTAGAAACTTATCAAGGATGTATTCTTAGAACATAAAGACGTAATAGTAGTAATATACCTACAGCATTCACTCGAGAACAGACGTTTCAATTTATTACGGGGAAGTACGTTACTTCCCCGTAATAACTTTACCATCAATCTCAAGTTAAAAATAAGTAATTCGTATGTGGAGTTTTTATTGTACAGAAATGGTTAAATACTATCAGATCCGATTTATTTATTATATGCTTTTAAATACAAAGAAATTTATATGGAGTACTATAATATTAACACACCATATGCACTTTTTATTTTCCTTAGCGATTTCAATCAGGCTTAATGCCGGGCTACCGAGTATCAAGAAAAAATAGGGGATAAGATGTATTACTTCATGTAGATCAAGGTCTGCCAATGACAAGCACACAATTGGCAGATGAAAGACGCCGAGCACGAAAACATCTCTCTTGTGGAAATTTTAAGAACATATAATGTTTGGATAAAGACTTTTTAAGTACGTTATTTAGAGTAAGAGCCTTATTTAATATATTTTATTGAATACGGTTTATTTTGAGTCAAGTTGGACAGCGCGAAAAAATAAACGGCAACCATAAAAGGGCTGTTTGCGGTCGACGTTTGTTTGTTGAGTGACTTTTCCAAGTAAATCTCAATGAAAATATGTATATTAAGTGTTATTTTCTTAGAATCACGTCGCAAATATAAAAATATCTTTGAAAATTTTTACTGATGGTAGGCCTTTTATTACAACAGGCTGGCTAGGTAGGTACCATCTATCTATGTATCAGTGCAGTTCTACCGCAAAGCCGTATTGTCTTTGGCATGTTCTATTAAAAGGACACTGTAGCTAGTAAAATTACTGAGCAAAGGATATTTAAGACATAATATCTTGATATTGGCAACACATAAGTAACACCTACAAACGAGTGGTGTTGCAAGTCCCCATAGGCTACGACAACCGCTTACCACCATTGCTTGTCAACTTATTAACATAAACAAAATCTTATCTGCTTTCAATTGGGCACATTACACTTGATCTAACCATAAATGCTGCATTATGGATTCAACAACTTCTATGTTAATGTTTGTGTTTGAATAATTGTGATATGACCTTGTCTCGCATGTAGAGGAGTGTTGGGCGTAACGTTACGAGTTAGGAATTAGGGCAAGGAGCAATTATGTCGCTGCGGTCGGGCCCGATTAATAATGAAACGGCCGCAATGCAGGGCCGCGGTAATGTATACGCACCTTTACTACTTGAATTTTAGTAAGTCAAAACAGGCGTTCTATTTTGAGTTACAACATTTGTAAAAGAGAACATAAAATAATCTTTTGAATTTTATTTTAATTTATTGCAGTCATGGTGTTTGCCGGTAGAAGAGACAACTTGAAAATTTTGAAAAACTGTGTTTTTCACTTAATTTTTAAATTAATTTTAGAATGAATAATTATAATTTTTTTTTTCATATATTTTACTTATCCAAATAATCCACGTTCACATTATACAGTTAATTATATACAACTTATTAGCGTAGCACGTATATTATATGCGTATTAAGTAAAGTTTAATGAAATATATAGAACGTTGTTAAGTAAGCGGACAATAGTCGGACGAGTCATGGCGGCGCGCGCCTCACCTGCGCCCTCTGCCGAGCGTCGGCCAAGAAATGCCTCAGAATTTATGCCCCTTATTTATACTTCAGCAGCGCCGAGCGCTTAATCACCTCCGCCCGATCCACTGCCGTAATTGACTATTGTTTAGAATACCTTTGCAAAGAATTCGTGATAGAAAAAAAATTAAATTAACCAGCAATAACGCTCAGATGCTCATTGTTAAAGGAGACGAGATTAAGGATAACGACTGCCGTTCAGCGGTACGCGTGGGCAAATTACTTCCTAATTAATCCATCACAGTCGGAACCGTGAAATTATAACGAGATACGTAAATGACACTCTTTGTGATGTCTTTGATTTCCTTTGAGTCGTTTTAATTACGGTTACAATTTCGACTTTGCGAATTCTCATATTTATATAATTGGAGACAATATAATTATACATGTATATACGTAGCTTTGTAATTTCAGACAAATTAAATCTAACCAGTCAAAATTATAATATCATATTGCAAGAAAAGAATGGGCGCGTGCCGCAAGGTTTTGTATATTGTCACTTTTTAATTCGCGTGGACGATGCCGGCGTAGTCACCATTCATTAATTCCAAAGTGCGGTCCGCAGGGTTTTGTTTCGCCTCCGACTGATTGTTTCGAACGAGTTTAGGGTCGGGAACACCCAACTGTTGACGAGTTTTCTATTCAAAAGCCCACTTACGGTTCCAAGAGACTTTGCGCGATAAAACATGATTCGGAATTTACCGAAACATACAAATCTGCAAAGTAAATTTTAGCATTCAGGCTGTGAGTGCATCAAGCGAATAAGAATGACGTCCGAGCGCCGCGGGCCGTTATTCTGAATTTCCGAGCTCAGTTGTAAATCATTATATTCGAGATGTACGGGCACGGTGCGGGACGAGCAGAAAATTCGGATGAAAATACATTAGCGCAACCCAGGGAATGTGAAGCATTTCAACATATTTTGAAACATCAGACAGGTAATGGTTAAGAAATATTCTTATTTTACTGCCAAACGTTTGTAGTTAGGTGTTTGTATTGAATGCTTGCCTTTTCCCATGTCTTCGCCCCTGGGATTATCGATTGTTAATGAGGAACCTTTATTGCAATACAAATAAATGTTTCTATTAGCTCCTATTTGACCGCTTTCAACTGTTTTTTCTGCTGAGAGAAATCAGCTTCTGGCAGTAGCTACAAGGACTTACCACCTTATAAGCCATTATGTCTTGCACAAAATCCACATATTTTCATAGTCTGTTATATTATTAGATTAAAGTAATTTTAATGTAACTGATATTTTGATGAAATAATAAATATATTATGTAGTATAGGTACTTACATTTAACGCGAAAATGTAGTTCGTTGGAGACTGTTTCACCCTCGGCATTAAGTGCCGAGCAGGCGTAACGACCGCTGCTGTGCCTCGTCACCTTCTGCAGCACGAGGCTCTGGTTACTGTGGAATACTCGCGCCGTTGCGTTGTGCGCTAATGGTCGGTCCTGTAAACAGTGTAAACAGTTGAAGGAAACCAAAAGTAGTCATATCTTCCGATGTTCATTACGATAAGGGGATTTCACAAAAATAATTTAATACTTTTAAATTCATAGATTAAAAGCTGGCGTCAATAAACAATAGAAAAATTATTGTAATTTTAACTGTTTTCTACAACTAGAAGGTTAATCGTATTTTTGGTAGTTATTTCAGAGTAAACGGTATGGCTTAAAACATACTTCTGATCATTGTAAATTTGTATCTTACCAGTACTCAAGATATGCTACTAAATAAATGGAAATATGTTATGTAAACATAATATATTGATGAGCGGAAGTGTATATATATACATACTTTTGTAAGTAAAGCTGTGTGTAAGTCCATTGTAGCTCTTATTATACTAATAAATAAGCGAAGTAAATTGCCGCAATGAATCTCACTCGCCGCCTACAACTTATTCAAGCAAATACAGGTGGCTAGTCGAGCGCTTCATAATCATAAATCCTAAGGTGTAACAGCAAACGCTGCAAGACTTAAAACTCGCTAGCACTAGTTTACTGAAATGGGCCATCACCACGCCCGCCTGCGCCTTACAATAAAACTGAACGACAGCATAAACACAGGAGCGCTTTTAAAAACCGGCGTTGAATAAAGTTGCAAACGTGAAAGGACGTTTAGCAGAATATGATTATTTGCTGAAAAGGGCCGCCCATTACGAGCGGCGTTCAACGCGCTACTCCAGCAGACAAAGACTCTCGCTGCTGTAAAGGACTGATTATTTCTTGTTCGCAACAAAAGGATTTCTAATTATTAGATGAGATAAGTAAACTGAATATTCAGAGGAGTTCACAGTGAGCGAGCTGACAGTGAGCGAGAGACGCGATAAACGACTCCACCAGTTTCATTGAGGGGGAGAGGAAATGCATTTCCGGCATCATTGTATTATAAACTACGCAGTAATTTTTTTAAATAATTTTTATTTGTGTATAACAAAAAAATCAGGAACTAAATTGAGGTATATAAGCAAATAGATCTTATTGACGACCTTGTGGCGTAGCGGTAGCCAACCTACATTCATTTATTGGTCGCGGGTTCGATTCCCGCTCGGAGACAACACATGCATGTGTTCCGGTCTGTCTGTGTTTGACCTTGTCCTTGTGTGTGTTTTCGGATCTCCGTCACAGGATATGACTATCCTAATGGGGGCCGTTAAGTGTGTAGCGTAAAGTAACAGTCCGTCAATGTCCCACTGCTGGGCAAAGGCCTCTTCTCCTCCTAAGGAGAAGGATATCGAGCTTAATCAATCACGCTGCTCCACTGCAGTTGATGTTTCAGAATTTCGACCAAGACACGTAGGTTTCATCGCGCGACATTTTTCTTCACCGTTAAGCACGAGAGGATTTTGAAACACAAATTAAGCACTAAAAACTCAGACGTGCTTGCCTGGATATGAACACGAGACCTTCGGTTAAAATCTACGGTTCTATCCACTAGGCCATCTCGGCTTCATAGCAAATAGTAATTGGCAAGTCTTATTCGATTCTAAGTGTAAGCTAAAATTCTTTTTTTAACGAATAATGAGATAGAATGTTTAAATTAGTATAGGTTGGCTCGAGTCCGTAGTCTGAGGGTAAAATACAAACGTACGGAGAGGGCGCAAGGAGCTAAATTTCATTTCTGCTAATGAAGTCGGCGAGCGCAAACAAAACCGCTCTTCAGAAGATTCTTGTTTTGTTAAAATTAAAAGAGACATTTTAAAAGCCGCGCGAAATTGGATGAAAGGTTTGTGTGGGAAACGTAATACGGAATTATTTCTTGACGATGATCACAGACTCGCTTCTCGCTAGGCAATCAATTACTTTATTATCGTTTGTTTCTTTTGTTTGATTACCTGCTAAAACAATAAATTATATCAAGTTTCTATAATTTTGAATGTCTTTGAGTATTCGTATGTAATTTGATTTTCAGTGTATCAAGAGAATATTCCTCACAAATAGTGTTTTCAGAAGTTAAATTATTTGCAGCTACATCTCATCTAAGAATTTTCCCATTTTTCCCATCATAAATGGGCCGGCTCGGCCGGGAAAGTACTACCCTCTCACAGAAAATCGGTGTCAAGTAACAGTATCAGTAGGTACTGTTGCGTTTCGTGCGATGAGTGGGAGCGCCGGAGGCCTAATCTCCTACCCCTCTATTCTCTTCCCTTTTCCCTTCTCACCCCTTCCTTCTAGTTCCTTGGGTTAACAACGCGCATGTGGTACTTCAAGTATCAACGACGACAATTTCCTATTTCGGTTTGGGTTCGGGAAGTACCCATTCCATCCATTGACTATTTTTATTTGTATATTTTTTAATATTGATTCACCAGTGGTAATTACATTAATAGTTACTACTTAATAACTTTTGAAAACACAAGATCTATATATAATAATAGATTACACAAAAAAATTACATATTTAAAATATGTAAATTTAGTAGCAATTTCTTTTGATAGTACAGATTAAGGACTAGATTCGAAAAATTAAATAATAATAAATAATAAACGCTGCACACTCAACGGCCCCCATTAGGATAGTAATATCCTGTGTCGGGGGTCCGGAAACATTCACAATGACAAGGACAAATACACCAAGACCGGAAAATATGCTTGCATGGTCAATACAAACATATTATGCTCCGAGCGGGAATCGAACCCGCGACCTGTGGCGTTTAAGGCAGGTTCGCTACCTCTGCGGCACAACATTGTCATTGTAATATTTTCAGCAATTCCACCTACTCATTGTGTAAACTCCCGAATCCGGCGAAGGTTTTGTTCAAGCGGGCGCTTGTTAAAAAAAGGTGCGGTCCGCTGTAGGGCGCGCTAATTGTTGCCCGACCTTTGTACCTCTTCGTCCCGTTCATTCATGACACGTGCTTAAAACCCTTGAATACTTACATGTCTTGATTATTTTCAAACAACGTCCCGCCTATTGTGCTACTCCGTGTTCATGTACTCCGCTGAATTAATTGGCTTACGAAATGTGCTAAAATAGCACAAAAACAAAACGGTAACAATAAAAATAAATATACAAAACGGTATTCATATTCTTGTTTCCCTTTAAAAAAATACACTATAAATATTATCGCCAATATATGTCTATCACAATGTTTACATATTTTTCTCATACACAACATTTTTAAAATACAATAAAAAATTAAAAATACTCCATTTTATACAAATATTAAAAATTTTGAACCTATAAAATATGAAAATGAAACAAAAACAGGAACGTGCTCAGCTCCCAGCGTTAAAATATGAAACACAATATGATACCTACCCACTTTTAATTTTCACGTGTAATTGTCAAAATGAACAAAAGCTTCGATACTTTTTTAATTTGAACAAAAACATCCCAACACATGTCGAGATAGAACCGAATTATCCGAATCTTGATCGGAAGCAATCCGGCGTGAAAGGAGTTCGAGTGATTCAATCAAGAATGTCCATTATGAAGGAGGAGTTCCATCGGAGCACATTCCCGTGGATGATCAGAGCGGCCGCGGGGGACCTCGCTCCAACTTGTCGGGAATGGCTCCCATTAACGAATAAAGAGAACATTTTCCACCTGATAACACTGTTTACTTATGTTCCGTCGTCTACATTATTCAATATGCGTTTCTTTGTACGTTGTGAATGGATGGCGCTCGTAAAAGAAACTATTATTTTAGCGACGTACGCTGTGGCTTTAATCACACGGATGGATATAATTGCATTGTCTCATAAAGAAAGCGTAATACATTACTTAAGAGGATTCCACGTCAGTCTGCCGGCAGACTCACTCACTAATATTATGTCCGTAACTCTTAGCGCAAATGGTGATGTGGCCTACTTATAATGATATAACTTATCAAATGTTATTTTCAGTTGAGCTCACATAAAGCCTGTGTCTAGCTTATCATTTTCATCAGTGTTATACGTTTTTGACAAGCTGTACTCTACGGATACGTACGCGTATAACTACGAGTTTTCTATACATATTTAAAGTCAATATTTTGTTATAAATTATAGTTTTGATGCATACTATCACTATTTAATAAAACTTTATGAATCTCTTAAATTCGAGTAAATGACATATACTAATTATTCTAGACTTGCCGAAAGAAAAAAAAAATTAAGTCAAATTAATAATTTAGAACGTTTTATGTATCACCTTTTGAATAAAAGGAATATTACCACAAATAAAGGTACATAAAATTTCAATCAGGAAAGTGTAAAAGTAAAATATAAAATTTAAGTTGATTGTGAATCAGAAAGACATCGAGGTAAATTCGAAAATGTAATTAGGTTCAAGTCAATGCGAAACGAAATACGGCGCATACGACACAGGTCCACAAACTTTAATCACCGAAATTCGGGAGATGAGAATCCGAGTGTCACTGGGTGGAATTAAACAAGATGAAAAATAGAACTGCACCAACTTCGCACCTGCGACGCTCTCGACTTTTGTTTCCGAAACAGAGATCGCAACATTTTAAACTTTACTTTTTAATTTACTTTTCCCGATCGTGAGTGCGATTCACGTAACGTTTGTATTCGAGTATTTTTAAAAAGGAATCGTTAAGATTAGAATATGTAAAATGTATGTATAAAGCGTCATGGAATTTTAGTACAACTTTACAAACGTTCAATTGAAATCCGTATATATTTCAGCAATGTAAATGTGTTACACTATATTACAATATAATATAATTATATTATACGTATGTAACTAGTATACGATGTTAAAAGTTTCAGAATGTTCTAATTATTAAATTAATTAGCGCCGCAGAGTACATTGATCGACGTATAATTTATTTCCAATCACGACTACTGCAGTGCTCAATGAAAGCGGGAGAAGTTGGCGCAGGCATAATTCCGGTAGATCGGAATGGATAGGGTTTAAGGACATTAGAGGCGTCGCGGCGTCGATCGGAGAAGTTTCTCCGCAAATCCGCCGTCGCAAATCCGGCTCAAGCCTTTGTCCCGCGCTTGCGAATTCCATCATTTCGACGATAGAACGAGCCAACTTGGAGAAGGCGCCTGTGCATTAAGTCTCGATGTCGTCTCCCATTGAGCCGCCGAACTAATTCAATAATTAGTACTTCCCCCTTTCTCTGCCCTAATTTTGAACCGAATTCGAAAGCCGTGAAATATAACGGCACATTACATCAAACGAGGCAGATGTCCGTTAAGCGTCGGACGTAAGTCATCGGCTCGCGGGCCGCTTGAATAATTGTGCGGATTACAATATATATTTTCATCCGAATTTATGACGCTCGAAGCGCGTAATTTATGTGACGTCTTATTATTTTGACGTCTCATTCGTGGATAGTTAATATTCGGGGCGATGTTTTCCGTACCGCTGTTTGCTGCGAGCCTAATTGATGGATGTAATTTGCGTTCGAGATTGCGAGCTCCGACCGCTACAAAGGAAGCCTTGCAATTATGATTTCGATCAAAAAGCGGCGCTGAAACGTTGAATACAAAAGATATTTTAGGTAATGTTAAATAACGTGAAATATTATTAGGTTCTTAAATATTTTGTTTCAGTTGACGATTTTCCTCTGGTTTTCTCGGGAACATAAAAAATAAAAATAAAAATGCCAACAAATTCGTCAAAGAATTTTCGAGTAGGACGTGAGCGCACCTTGGTTCAGGAGGCTGCTAAAGTCAAGCGGGAGGCGCGAGGAATGTTAATAAAGAGTCCGGAGGCGCGGCACGATCGCGCACTTCCTTCTTTGAATTTAATAATTTCTCTTGATTGACGAGAATCCTCCGGGAATTCGCTACATACTTTGCATAATCCGATGCCATGTATAAAATGGCCCTATACAAAATTTTATTTCATGCCGAGACTAAAATGAAATTGTGTGTGAAGCTATTCATAAAATTTATAAATTAGTGTGTAATGTTGTATTTATTATATTACTTTTTACGTGTTTGATTACACTTATAATAAAATTGGTGACGACGAAAACACTTTCTGAAGTTATCAATAACATAATATTAGTACCTTTATTCCATGTATTAAAAATTAAAATATATTAAGATGCCTTAATTGTCAAGCCAAAGGGGATAGTTAGAATAATAACTAGCCTCTTACACAAAGTAGATGCCAAATCCCTTGTCCCTATAAAGAAAAAATAAACCCATAATCGTTTCAAAGCAATCTTTCATTTGTCGCAGATGAATTCTCTCTCATCACAAGCAGCGAAAATAATAAAGGCATTCAAATATAATATGTATCGTAGTAGGTCTGTTTGACATGTAATGAAACGGGAATTATTCGTTATGCGGGGTTTTATTACGTTCGCAACATTTCCCTTTCTATACCTGTATTTATGTACGTGCGACCACGTGTGCTTTATGCAACAAATTATTTTATAGCGAAACAGTCTTTAAATGTTTTTGTTTAGGGTTTGTTTTGCTATAAACTCTCAGTTTCACAACTGATATGTCATTGACTTATTGTACATTATTATCCTTGTGTCCGCAGTAATGGGCGGGACAATTGTTCCAATATTTCATAATAAAGGTTTTTGAGTTTGTTGAGAGCTTCAATATGCGAACCTTTTACATAAAATCTTGGAGCAATTTATGCTATAGTAGCTTCTGTGCGCCGCTTCCCCCACTTTAGTAACGATTTATAATGTCAGTAGGGATAGTAGGGACAGGCTACAGCTCCACTAATGTGTACTTCTAATACTGTGGGCCTGGCTGTTTTTGACACGACTATTGAAACGTTACAGATTATCGACGTGAAATGATTAAAGTATATGAATTATATACACCATTCATTTAAATCCAAAACAATCTGCATTCGTTCCATTAACCTCCACGACTTTAACATTATAGAACTTAGACTTATACAATTTAAAAGCTTAATAACATTAAATTAATCGCTACTCTTGAAACTATCAGCTCTATACGCTAAGCCTTACAACCGGCTTCAATATTCTCATTGAAATTTCCTACCTAACTTAGCTAGAACTTAGTCCATGTTGTTTTCCATTACTGGCTTTTCGTAGCACAGGCGCTTTAACCATTTCTCCATAATCCTATTATAAATAGCAAAGGAACTGTCTTGCGCACTGGTCAGCGATGTTTAACTTTAACTATACATAGATGCTAGTCTCGTTATCGGTAAATATATAAACTGTATTAATAGCAATTTATTATTTCCTTTTTATATTCATATTAAATAACTTTAATCTGGGTTCCTTCAAACGCGCGTTTTTAAGGCGTCGGGATGTGACGACCCCATCGCCCGCTGTTGGGATAACCTCTGTCACAACAGAGATTATTCCACCAGTGCAATCAGTCACACTGGTGGTAGTTCTTTTGTTGCAAGAGGCCGGCTAGGTAGGTACCACCGCAGTGTCCAATATTCTGCCGCCAAATAGTAGTGTTTAGGCACTACTGTGTTCCGGTTTGAAGGGCATTGTACGCTAGTGAAATTACTGGGCGAACGAGATTTAAGAACTAATATCTCGAGGTTGGCAACGCGTGAGTGGCACCTACTAATGGTGCTGCAAGCGCTCATAGGCTGCGGCAGCCACTAACCATCAGGTGGGCCGTATGCTTGTTTGCCAACTTCTAACATAAAAAAAAAAAACCTTCGCGTTTGGTCTTTACTGTCACTAACCATTAGTTGGACTAAAGCTATTTGCCCACCGTTGATAATAAAAAAAACGTGTCTAGGGAGCCCTTGAAAATAATAGTATGGTTATATTTTTATATCAAAAATAGTGAAAATGAGCATTCAGACCGCCTCATGGAAAGGAATATAAAGAGCGGATGTTTGAAGAAAGAAATAGTATTTAATAAACGCTACACACTCAACGGCCCCCATTAGGATATTGATATCCTGTGTCGGGGGTCCGGAAACATACACACAGACAAGGACAAATACACCCAGACCGGAAAATATGCTTGCATGGTCAATACAAACATATTATGCTCCGAGCGGGAATCGAACCCGCGATCTGTGGCGTTTAAGGCAGGTTCATTACCGTTGCGCCACAACGTCGTCAAGTATTTGTATATATAGACGATAAGTGAGCCCAAAGATAATGCAATACTACAATATACAATAATTAATATAAATAATAAAAATAAACATCCCAGGGATGATACTACGAGAAGAACCATCTGGTACTCATACCCGTGTTACGAAACTGATTGAACGGTAAACGATTAGCTGCGACTGAGCGTCTTCGTGCTTCGTGGGCACGTAAAAAGTCGGTCCCGGCTGTAATCAATTTGATCATAGTGGAAAAGTCAAGTCAGAGGCCTATAGGGGCGACCTGAACAACTCTGACACTAGGCTGGCCACTAACCACACACTAAGAAGAAGAGAACGAAACTCAACAGACCGGATATTGCTAATTCAGATAGTAAAACGATCGGACGACTTAACACATTAGTGCCAAAAACTGTAACATTTGTGAGAGATTCTATAACTAAATATAATATTTACATTAATTCAAATAAACATTTGTTGTTTGAATGCTAATGACAGAACGAAATGGTAAAACATGTAAATGTCCCGAATACTTTACGCTTTTAACGAAGAATTTATGTGTCCTGTCCGTTGAATCGTTAGACGCATTATGTTTGACGTGAAGAGCAATAAAGCAAATAATACGGGCGCGGTAATAATGCGGTTGGGGAAACAATTCATTATATTGTAATATATTTTTGCAGAGTACAGCATCTCTGGGGATTCAAAGATCAAAAAGGCTAATAACTAAGCATTACCGAGGAATGAGTTGAGGTATGCTTGATGGTAGCAGACAATTTAATATTCATTTTATATTAATCAAATCTAATAAATAAAAACAATACGCTACAATAAAGACATCGCCCAAACCTGAAGTCAAAAGAAATATTTCAATTCTATTTTCAGCAGGTATTGTGTCTACAACTAAAGTCACCTCTTCTTATTTCATTATAGATTTTAATCTTTTAATTTAAGTTTTAATAACTTTTAAATATTGAGTATTAGCCCTTTTCCTCCATATAGTTAAAAACTAGCTGTGCCCGCGGCTCTGCTCCCTTCTGTTCCACCAACTAATATTGGCATCTTATCGCCCGCTCGCACTATCTTTCTTATTGCTCTGGCTTTTAAGTGTCGTATCGCGATGGTATATAGCGTATAGCCTTTCTGAAGAAATGTGCTCTCAAATGCAAAAAGAATTTTTCAAATCCGGTCAGTAGTTTCAGAGATTATCGCATTCAAGCAAACAAATAAACTCTTCAGCTTTATAAGATTGGTATAGATATCGAGTTGTGACTAGTGAAAACATCTAATCTACATAATTCTATCATAACTGTTAAACACTTGAACAGTACTTTTCTTGACAAATTATGTACAGTATATCCGAGTACATAATATACGTAATGGTTACTAGAAAGGAGCCGTTAATGTTCCCAATGCAGTTATAGTAATTGTTTTTGTACATATTGCAAGTGGGCGTCGGTCTGCAACGGCAACTTCGCTAACTCCAACCAACGCAGCTTACCGAACTAAATTATCAAACAAATGTTTTAAACTAGTCAAATGGGATAAAGTTCCAAAGGAATTCTATCGATTATAGGCATGAGTTCTAAAGGCTATATTAAGCAGAATACTGGCAGCTTGTATAGTTGTATTAATAGGCACAGATAAAAAAACCTGTGGCACTCAAGGATTGCCGCGGTAAAGCTATAGCTTAGCATTTTTTATCAACTTATACAATAAATAAAATCTTGGCTGTTTCTAAGTTGTTTTCTGTTGCTGTTAAGTTAAAATACAAATGAAATTGAACATTAATATCAAGTCAATAAGATACAATTTCGTCTATAATTCAAAATTTCATTGAAATAAAGTAAGAAACTTCATAACTAATTCAGAATATTTGAATTTGGAACGTAAGTACATCATCAATAGATACATTTTATATGGAATTTTATCTTTATAGAATAATCGCCTTAATTCTCTTTAAGTTAAAGCCGATAATCCTTTGCATATATAAGAATTATGTATAAAGGTTATATATTATTTTTTGAAAATTGAACAATACGCTATAATGACTAATGTCTCTATAGCGTATTGTTTAAAGATTTAGTTCCAATACATTTATTGAGGTATTTGCTACAATTTTTCTTGTAAATTTTCGTTACAGAATTTCTGGATTCGGTCGCCGCGCTCAAAGCCCGCGATAAAAGCTATGCAATAGCTTAAAAATATTTTAGGTAAAACGCGCCTTAAGCATTATCTCTCTGGCTGCAGGATTTTACATTTTGGCACTCTAAAAATCCAAAAACTAGGCGAAAGATTCCACTAATTCCTCCATAGGAACTCTCTCAACTAGACCGATTTTTGTAATATAGTTTGCTGGTATGCTAACTTGAGGTTTGAAAAAAAATCAACGTATGGCAACGTGTGAGATATCTATGGATAGGTCTTACAAAATGATAAGGAGGTTTGATTTTGACTTATTCATTATGTCAGTAGTTGTTGCGAACAGGAATCTGATGAAGGAGTCTGACATTCAGATATACCATGTTTCGGTTTCAGATGAAGATTTACATCCATTTATAATGTCCGACTGACTGACGGAATGACTGAGATAAAATAACTGTAACATAATAAGCGGCGTCGGGATGTGACGACCCCGTCGCCCGCTGTTGGGATAATCTCTGTCACAGCAGAAATTAAGCCACCAGTGCAATCAGTCACACTGGTGGTAGTTTTTTGTTGTAAGAGGCCAGTTAGGTAGGTACCACTGTACTATCAAATATCATACTGCCAAATAGTAGTGCTTAGGCATCACTGTGTTCAGATTTGAAGGGCACTGTAGGCTAGTGAAATTACTGGGCAAAGGAGATTCAAGAACCAATATCACGAGGTTGGTAACGCGTCAGTGGCATCTACTAATGGTGTTCCAAGCGCTCGTAGGCTACGGCAACCGCTTACCATCAGGTGGGCCGTATGCTTGCTTGCCAACTTATAACATAATAATAAAAAACGTACGTAAATTACAGCTCATGTAATTTCAATTTATTATGTCAACGTATATACAACGTACAACTGTCAAATACCAACATTTTTATTTTAAAAGTAACACTCACTCAATGAATCCATTTTAATAAAGAATATGTCTAAATCCATCTCAGACGTCGTACGTGAATTCCATAGAGATGAATAAATTTAAGAATATTTTTTTTCAGCTTTTAGAAACATTACATTTTTATTCTTACCAAAATTATCTTATAATGCTTTTTTATTACCTACTTGTTTTAGTTCTCGGCATTGTTGGCATGTAAACATGTTCCTTCTGACTATGTTGACAAAAAATAATAATATATAATAATATAATAAAGTGAATAAACAAACTGTTGATAATAGTAGAAATGTTGAGATAAAGAAAAAAAAACTGATTGACCGTTTTGGCGTGCTCGTATCGTGGCCGCTTAAGCCTCGATCGGTAACGTCGCGGTTTCGATTCCCGCTCGGATTAGATGTTTGTTATAAATATCTCTTTCGGTCTGGGCATTTGTCCTTGTGGCATTGCCCACCGTTCCTCGACGAACAAGTTTAGCTGTCCCGGTTGTTATCATAACATCTGATTATAATCGTTAACTCTTGATAGTATAGTAATTGGCTTTGATTCAATGAGTTATTGGTTCGCTCTTTAGGTTGCGGAGGTCAGATGGCAACCGCTCTGTGTAAAAACTAGAAACCCGTCAAATCAGGATAACAGTATAAGCTGACCCTGAGTAAATATCGGTAATAATGCTAACTAAGAAGAAGAAAAAATGTGATACTTAAATCATAGTATCATGATGGCCAAAAAATACTTTTCTAAAAGAAACAATCAGACTAAGGTATATTATCAACAAATTAAGTAGGAGAGATTGATTGATTAAGAGAGAGGGATCGAGAGGGAGAGTTCAGCCGAATTTCGGTTGATATGCCGAATTGTATGATTGTCATAGTTTATAGAACATTTATTCACTTTTTATATTTATTTACCAGAAGCTTGAAGCCTCAATGCCGAACGACCGACTTCGCTCCGTTAGCGTGAGAGTCGCGGGTTCCATCGTGACAACCTTGGGCTATTGTCATATCCACTCTTAGCGCAAGCTACAAGCCGTTTTGTAGGGACAATAGGAATATAAGAAATGCCTTAAGAAGCATTGATTATATTTTTTAAACAAAGCCTCCGCGGGCATTTCGAAGGCATGCAATATAAATGAAAAAACTAATATTCCATTTATATATTAGACAGATTAGTTATAATTCATACCAAAAATTTGGATGTCATGTTATATTTCAACGTCAACCTCGAGCAGGTAAGAAATTTTAACATGTTAGATAATGTCAGCATTAATAATGAAACATTTGCGGACCTCGGGGAGTAGAGGGCTTTTAAGAGGGTCACTCTTACGAGATGGCCGGCCGTTCCTCGCGGCAATTACTACGTTATGACGGCAAAATTTTACAAGGACAAAAATATCCCTCATATTTTTAACATAGAATATTTGATAGCGCTCTTAATTTGATTTGTTATGTCGTTTAACCGCTAATAGTTACTTATTATTTATGTAAAGATTTGATTAGAAAATTTTATTATACCTTGCTTACTATTGCCATGTCTAAACGAAACGTACTATCGTTGATATTAAAACACTTTTAACCGATTCGGATATCGTCTTCTATTCTTAGTTAATAAGAATATTGTATTATTTATTTACAAAGTACGTACGTAAGTAATTTGTAACCTTCAGGAGACACAAAAACACCTTACTAATTATATAATATGTCTTGTTAATGAACGGGAGATTCTTATCCCAAAATATTTGTGACAACAATCGGCTATTGAAACGAAAAAGGAATACGTTCTAAAATCTTTTATTTCGTATTAGGTATCGATAAAGAACTTAATCCGTACAAAGCCGCGTACGGTGTGTGCGTTTTATAATACGCTAAAATCCCCGTCGTTCCGCAAACGAGCGCAGTAAATTTGTTGCTTTAATTCGGGCGTATCGCACGAGCCCGGCCAGTTTTTCAAAAACAATCACATATAAAGCAATGAGGCGTGTCGACGTGACAAATGGAGCAGTTTAATGCTCGCCATCGCAAAAAGCGTAAAATGATTGCGGTCGAGTACCGGCGCGCGACGCCGACTATCGTGTCGAAAGTAACAACACTAATCGAATTTGTTTACATTAATAATCCTGCCAAAATAAATACGGCTATCATCTCGTTAATTATTAACGTGCAGATATAAGTCACATTTACATAAGTTGTAATAGATAACAATAAAAACATTGTTTCATCATTGTTACGCTATTTGAATCAATATAAAATCTGTTTTCATATATAACTTCTAATAAATTGAAATGTCTGTACCAACGATACATTTCATTTTCGCTATCCAGGATTTAATAAATCATTCAATATTTGTGAAATTTCTAGAAACTATATAACTCTAGGATAGTGTTCAACAACAGCGTACAACATGTATTATTGTCTATGATCTTAAAATTATAAATCAATTTAAACTAAGTTTTATATGAAATCGAATTTTCCATAGACGATTGTCATGTATAAAGGTAAAAGTAAATAAAATAATGTTATTCAAAATATCGTCGACTCAAAGCCTGTGGGGGCGGACACGGGCACGATCCTACCGGGGCAAATAAACGGTCCGAGGTGCAGTTCGTAGCATGGGGGCATTGTGTTGTTAGTACACTGAACGTCGAACTATTGAGCTCCGAACTTGTAACAATAAATAAAAATTTATACGAATTTACAATTCAGGTGCGAATTTTATTTAAAAAGTTAGTGACGCTTCGTTTAACTTCAACGCAAGGCTTCTGAACTATCAAATCTGTTATAACATAATTCTTGTTATAATTTATAAATATGCAACAAAAAAAATAAACAATACACACTCCCCCATTAGAATATATCCTGTACCGGGGGTCCGGAAACATACAACAGGACAAAGACAAACACACCTAGACTGAAACACATGCCTGTATGGTCCATACAAATATCTGCGAACCCGCGACCTGTGGCGCTTATGGCAGGTTCACTTATAAAACGAAATTATAATCATGTCTAATTTTCATCCTTAATTGAGCCTGGGTAATAAATTAATCAATTTTATGAAAATATTGCTGTTTCCATTTAAAGTATTCGTTCTGTAATCCGAGATCATTGAGCCGTTCTTAATTACCGCTTGATATGAACGAGCGCCGGCGGGGGCGGTCGCGTCGAGCGTCGAGCGTCGAGCTGACGGCCGCGACTATTGTTTCTCCGACACTTCGCAGATTACAATACTTTGAGGATTGATAATAATAAGTAGCAGTAATAAATAATTATAATTTGAGTGATGAATTTTGTTCAGCACGATTAACACGATTTCTCTGAATCGAAATGATAAGAAGGCCAGACAAAAGATGTTAAGGCTAACATAAGTTGTTAGGCTACAAGAGTCTTCTTCCTACGATTATTCCCGGTACTATACAAGTATTTACCCAGGGTCTGCTTATTACTCTTGTCCGGATTGGGCAGGTTGCTAGTTTTTTAAACTAAATGAATGCCATCTGACATCCGTAACTAAAGGCGGACAAGTAACTCATTGGATAAGAGCAATTTACTTATAAAGAGTAAATGATTATTATCAGATGTTATGTGATAAGAACCAATGAAGTACCACAGCATCTTTTATAAATAAGTTATCGATATAATCGTTCAGACGATGATGTTTAAAAATCTGTTATATACAAATCAAAATCGTATGACTTTTATTTTTATTGACGACTATTGTAACAGTTTTTAATGTTATGACATAAAAACGTTCGATGGTAACTCCAAGATATTTTTGCATTATAAAACAAACATTGAAATCCTAGTTATTAGTGGGCGTACTGACGGATTCGTGATGCCGAAGTGGGACAGCGAAACGTGGAAACAATACTGCGAAAAAAATAAAGAGGAGTGGAGGCGCGCGCGGCGATGCGTGTCACGATCTGTGTAACAACGAGCGACTGATTGCCCCTGAAAGGGTGAAACGAAACAAAAATAAAAATACGCAACTCTACATTGCTGATTAAAACGCGAACGATACAAAGCGATTATCGGACCGTACACTGCCGTCTATTACTTTATCCCCTCTCCCTCTGTACCCATTGTTGCTCGCATCGATGTCGGATTACTTACTTTGACGTTGTAAATCTTTTGTCGACATTGCAATCCGCGGAGTAGAAGACATTTTGTCAATACTTCGCACAATACCTAGACGCTGTACCGAATTACGATATTTCAGGAGCACAATTCCTTTTATCCTCGTAATTACTTAGCTTCAATGCTTGGTGCTTTGATGGATATTGATAACAATCCCGATGATGTAAAAAATGTAAAAAGATAACTGTGTATTTTTGCGCTTTGATTTGAAACAGTTCTCAAGTTATACATTAGGCACCTTGAGAACGAAAACGACGTAACTCAAAAAGCAATTGTTTGGGAATCAAAAAAATAAGTATATATATATATTTTTTCTTAGTTAGTTACGTCAGTTACTTACGATAGAATATGGCTATGTTTGGACTATTGTTACATTGAGATTTTATTCGTTTTAAGTAATTTTACGCGGATAACTAAATTTTCGATTTTTTTAAATTATGGCGTTTTTGTTCTAAAGGTGCGTAATTTAACACAATATGGTTATAAGTATTTTTAGGAGTAGGACTAGAGAAACTTCAGAGTAAAAATATTGAAGACCATCAGTATGGTTTTATCATATATTACCATCTTAGTGAAGGGCATTGTACGCTAGTGAAATTACTGGGCAGAGGAGATTTAAGAACTAATATCTCGAGGTTGGCAACGCGTGAGTGGCACCTAGTAATGGGGCTGCAAGCTCTCATAGACTGCGGTGACCACTTACCCACCTGATGGTGGGCGGTATGCTTGTTTGCCAACTTATAACATAAAAAAGTCCGGTGTTAAGGTACCCATAACATCATAATGTATGAAAAATGTTACTCGTACAATTTATATAGTACTTACATCATGCAGCCAAGATAGTTTTCTCGCAGGTGGGTTTGCTCGGACGTGGCATTCAAAGTAAACGTCGTCTCTCTCTTTGATATCGCCCGCCGCCAACGAGCTACCAAGCCTCAATTTCACAACTGGGGGATCTGCAAGAAAAGCAATCATATTTTATGATCCTGTCAAATAAATATACTAGGCTAAACAATAAGGTGCTTGCTCCGTATATAAAGATTATCATATTATATTTAGATTATATATATATTATATTTAGATTAGATTTACATAATTATCTTTAATAAAATTGTTATAATAAAAAACGCCAAAATTCAACGGCCTCCATTAGGGTAGTGATATCCTGTGTCGGGGGTCCGAAAACATACACAAGGACAAGGACCAACACACCCATACCGGAACACGTGCCTGTATTGTCAATACAAACATCTGCTCCGTGCGGTAATCGAACCCGCGACCCGTGGCACTTAAGACAGGTTCGCTGCCACTGTGTCACAACTTCATCGTGTAATGTCAATACAATATCAAAATTCTTACCATAAATGATTAAATTTTACTTACAAACAACATTAATAGTCCACGATGTTTCAAGAAACAGCGAAGTGACATTTGGGTTTTCGGCGCGACAGGTGATTGCTTTGCCATCATCGTCCAACGTTGGCACGAAGCTCATCACACTAACCGTCAAGTTGTCGCGGAGCTCCTCCTGGAACAATATATTACATGTTCAATATCAAGGAAATTAATATAAACTAAATATCTTTTGTCCAGTCTCGTGAATGTCCACATTTTGTTTTCTCATTTTGTTTTGCACATTGCCAAGGTTTTTGTTATTGTCCGTTCTTTACGTATGTACGTGGCTTTAGGCTTAAAAATAAGTAATTGATCTTTGCTGGTTTTGGCATAAATAGGTCGGACTTATTGGACTTATGGAACTACTCTCACAGGAATTATCGGTGTCAATTAAGATTTTTCGGAACTGTTGAGTTTCTTTCCACTGAAATTGCTTTTTTCTCCGTCCCCGCCCCTACCGGAGATTCAGAAACACGCACGTGACACGGCTGTTGTTGTACGTGTTCATAAGTGATGGTGACCGCTTACCATCAGCCTGGCGACCTTATTCATCACCATTGCGGCATAAAAAAGTTCTAATAGAATATTTAGCATAAGACCCAGTTAGTTATATGTTATTACTTTCTCCTTCTTCCTAGCATTATTCCCGGTATCGACCCAGGGTCTGCTTATTGTTCTTATTTTACAGGCTACTTGTTTTTACACAGAGTGATTGCCAACCATAAGCTTGAACCAGTAACTCATTGGATATGAGCGTATTACCTATTAAGAGTTAAAGGTTACCAGATGCTATGATAACGACCGCGACCGACAGCTTAGCGTGCTCTCCGAGGCACGGTGGAGAGACCAACAAAGACTCACGCCCAGACCGGAACAGATGTTTGTAAGATGAATACAAAAAACATCCGCCCCGAGCGGTGATCGAATCCACGACAGTTGAGGCTAAAGGCAGTCTTGCTACCAACACGCCACAACGGTCTAGTTTTAATACTATGTTATTATAATTGTATATTTATAAAATAACTTTAAATCTTGTACAGCATGATAAATTTTAAGTGAAGTAATATGATTAAACTAAATTATCTGCAAAACTGAACTAAGTTTGTTTAAAATTTCAACAAAAAAGAACACGATGGTCTGTTTTAATAGCTTCTTAGATAAATCCTATTAGTTAGTAAACTTACTCGTAAAACTTCATTAATGCTCTCTAAGGCTTATTGGGATTTTAATTTATTTTAAAATCCTTTTGACAGTCGGCGACCATTGATTAACTTAAACGAAATAATGTTTTACAAACTTTTAACGAAAGGATAATGTTTTTGCCGATTACATTACACTAGCATCTACCCTCGACTTCGTCCGCAGTGACCTTAGAATTGGCTTTCGGGAGAAATGAATCATTTGTAAGTAAATCTGTTAAGCCGTTTATGCGTGATTGTGTAACAAACAATTAAACATGATTGCAGTACGTTTTTTGATAATCCCTCGGGAACCATACATTTTTAACGGCTGAAAGCCTATGTGCTATTTCAGACTATAATCTATCTCTGTGCCAAATTTCATACAGATCCGTTTTGCATGAAAGAGAAACAAATATCCATTCATCCAAACTTTTACATTTATAATATTAGTGGGATAATTCGAAAGAAATCACATAACATCTTTATTTTACTAAATGATAGGAGACTGATTTTATTATAAATTGTTTAAATAGTCACAATGGGACCATACTTTTCGATTGTTATTTCAATGTTGAAAATAAAGCGTAAAATACTGATTTTTAAAATAAATATTTTTCTTTACGCACAGAAATGCTCAAGACACCCTTCGCTACGACTCAGTTTAAGCCTATTGTCAAAAAACAAAATCTTACTGAACATTTTTAAACGAGTTGCCGAGTCATAAGCCGTGGAAGAAATGGTAAATAAAAATTACTTCTATATTTCACACCCAATTCTTACTTCTGTCTTTATCTACATTATTTTTAACTTTGAACCGTACTATATTCTTCGCGTACATTTAAAAAAATTACCATAAATGTTACTCGGGCTACGCGCGTTCATTAATTTATAATTAACGAATCAACGTCATCGTATTACGAAATTAACATGGCTATTATACAAATTTTATTAACTCCAACCGATCAGTTAACAATTTGCAATTGTGTTTTAGGAATGTTTTGGTTGAGCCATACAATTTTCGAACCATTATTATATTGGAAACTAAAGCTTAATGAATGCATATTTATAAGCATTGTATTCACTGACAGATTTGACCTGATTTCTGCATAATAATTTAAAATTGAAACGGCGTAAATGATTAACATCATGATACAGTATCGATAAAACAACATTTTTGATCGCGAAATTTGCAATATCACGGAACATAAACATGTCAGAATGCACGTCGCGTTGCGCTCATGAAAGGCTCAATCACAATTAAATGCCACTGAGCCAAGTGACATTAAACAAATCCTAAATAATATAGGTAATAATAAGCATTAGCTTTTTTAGCAAAATAATGATATGAAAATTTAATCTTCTTATTTTTCCTAGCATTATTCCCGGTATTTATCCAGAGTCTGCTTATACTCTTATTCTGATTTGAAAGGTTAGTCGTTTTTACACAGAGCGATTGCCATCTGTCATCTGAAACCCAAACCAGGGCAAACCAGTAACTCATTGGAGATTTCAAGAGATAACAATTATTGTCAATGTTATGATACAAACAGATATTTATAACCAACATCTGCTCTGAAAGGAATCGAACCCACGAGAGTAGAGGTTTAAGGCAGGCTCACGACCAGCACGCACAAATTTAATACACAGTTAAATTATGGATAATCGTAAACACAATATTCACTAATGTTTTGGCAAAGTTGTCGCTTGTAAAAGCAAATGATAATTTACTTAGACTAACTTAACCTCTGAACTATTTACAAAGATTAGGTTACGAAGTTTAAGTACACACAATTCCAAGTATCGACTACAAGTGTTGATACAAGTCCGAAACCATTCTCTCTGTGTAGCTGCGCATATATTTAACAATAGTTTAGTAGTAATGATTCTTGGTGAAAGAGTTAATGAATCTTTCATAGATATAGAGAAAATGTTTATTTCTGATACACATAATAATTAACCAGGATTAAGAAAGAATAGGCCAGTGAAGCGTTCTGTCAATATTATCGTAGGGCCTGGAGGACCCCTCAGGCTGCTAAACCTTCCTCGTTTCAAACTAATAAGTTTCTGCTTCTATAAATATCGAAGTTAGACTTCGATATTAAGTACGCCTATATAATTATGATTCTTTGGAAGGTCCTGAATCTTACATTAATTATCCTTATGTGAAAATTGATGAAAAGAATTACTAATTAATTGAGAATAATATATTCAGAATATTATATACGACTAAAAGTCCATAAGACTATTGTTTGCCTCGTTGAAAGTAGAAGTACCTATCGAAATCTAACATATACAATTATATTTTATTGAAATCGATAAATTTGATACATTGATAAACTATCGTCACTAAATTAATTGCTAGAACTAAAAAAAATTAAATGGCTCACATGAAGTGTTTGTAAGAATGGGGAATTGACCGACATTCATTGATTGAAATAAATTGATATAATTGAATCCATTCATACTGCGGCACTTCAATATTAAATACTAAATTTCATTTTACGTCCTATAGATAAGCGATCCATGTTATAAAGATCAGTAGCTATGAGGGTACTGAGAGACTGAGGAGTTTGAAGAGATGGGAAGAGAATGCAAAACAAAGAGGACACACACTCACCAATCTAAAAGTGACAGTACCAATACTGCTCAAATTATTTTTATATCGTTATTCTTTGTTATAGCAGTACTTTTCGATTCGGCTCATTCAGCAAGAAAAAGCGATGCCCTACTTCTATAACACAATTTTACATTAAACATGTAAGTTATTTAATATATAACGTAATGCAATATAATTCTCTTAATATGTAGATGTTGAGGGAACAATACATTCGTTTAGGAGTTGTTGGCAGTGTATTGGACAAGTTATTACAGTTCCTCTATTGTCGACGCAAACTTTCCGCGTTGTCGGTAACACCCTGTCACTTCGCGTTACCCTCAATCAGAAACATGATAATAATTCCACAATCTAAATAGATTCAGTAATCGGTTTATCTGCTCTGTACGTGTTTCATTCACAAGTATCCTATTGTATGGTGCTGGAATAACAATAAAGGCAACACACTCAACGGCTCGTATGAGGGTAGTTATATCCTGTGTCGGGGGTCCGGCACAGCACTTACACCGGAAAACATGCCTGTATGGTCAAAACAAATATCTGCTCCGAGCGGGAATCTAACCCGCGACCTGGAGCGTTTAAGGCAGGTCCGCTACCGCTGCACCACAACGTCGACAAAAGCCATCGGAATATAATAACAAAATTATGTTCTAAATAAACTTTATTGCAATTATTAGTTGGTTTCAGAAGTAATTAAAAAGTAGCAGCGATTGTAAATTTCTACGATTTTAATGAGAGAAGTTTTTCATTCCACAAAGCTGACTATACGGACTTCGTTATGGAGAGTAGGAATCGTTGCCTGCGTTCATTACTGATGTCAAAACACCTACGTCATTAATGCTCATTATTGGCTTGGTAATAGAGGAACAGATAGAACAGGGTGGGAGAACAGAGAAGGAGAGAGAAGGTAAAGGAAAAGAAGAAGTTTGGGTCTCCAGTGCACACTCATCGAAGAAAACGTAACATCATTTCGATGTACTGTGTGAAGGGAGTAACTTCCCCGGTCGAACTCATTACGGTTTAATAGTTAGTGCCTTTTCACAGGTGCCGGTATCCGGTAGCGAAGTGTATGGGCATGTATGGCAGACGTACTCGGCAAGCGGTCGCCGGGTGCAGGCCGTATTCACCACTGTGCGTGCGAGCTACTCAATTCATTATTGTGTCGTGTGAAAGCGAAATAAGTTACCGGACAGTCGGCGCCGGATACCCGGCAACCGGTACGTGAAAAGGTACTTATTGTATTTGTAGAAATCTTAAACTGGAATCATTTTTATTGTTGCAAACTCATTGGTTGTTTGTTGCAATTATTTTCAACATTTTAACATTTATTAAAGTAGTAGTAACAAAGAGTTATCATACAATCTAAGAATTACTATTTTTCCCTCTAGTTAAGAAGGACAAATAAAAAACCTTGCTCCTTCAACGGTTCAAGATTTTCGAGCTGTTGGCGTCAAGAGATTAATATGAATAATTATTTATATTGCAATTCAATATTAGCTCTGTGGATCATTTTCTTCAAAGGACCGTTTGAGTAAGTAATATGAAAATTTGCAAAGACGCTTTCATACGATATAACTTTTCGAAATTCATAATGTTTAACTTTCATGTTTGTGGGGCAAGTTTTATAAGATATGCTAACGCGAGGAGGATAGAGAGCTTAGCTCATGTCCATAGTCTGGAAGATAAATGTGCTTAGCGAAGCTTATTAAGTGAGTTTGTTCATCGGTGGCCGACGATGGAATGAGATTATATGTAGAATGCTAGTACTGGAGCCATGCTTCACTCAGCACATTGGGCCGGCTCGAGCGGGGAAGTACTACCCTCTCACAAAAAACGGTGCAAAGCCTAATCTCCCACCTTCTCTATGCCCTTCATTTTTTCCTTCTCATCCCCTCCCTCCTGTTTTTTGGGCGTGCAACGCGCATGATACTTTAAGTATTGCAAGCGCTCATTGGTTGCGGTGACTACTTACCATGAGGCGGACCGTAAGCTTGTTTGCCAACCGTCATTAAATAAGAAAATAAAAAAAATAATGTTAATTTGGCCATGATTAAAATTACCAACTCACACTCACGTTCAAATGCCTAACTACATAGTTCACGTCTAAATGCAAGCACTACGCAAAATTCCCTATTGAATAAATGTTCACTTTGAGCTAATAACTTAAATCATATAGTCGTAATTTTCCAGTAAAACCGGCTCATTCACGCTTAAAACGTCAAGCCTCTACTACTGTCAGCTATTCACAAATGTCTCCATTTAACAATAATTTGGGGCGTTAATTGCATTTTAAATTGTCCCGCGGGCTGTTGTTGCCGTGACGGCGCTGTCCGCAACAACCGCGTGTAGCTTTAATCAGTCGCGAAGCAAATAAGCTTTAATAACAACTACAAAAATGAATGCGCTGACATTTTCAAGTCTCATTTAATTTTGTTTATGAAAATGTAAATATTTTATACTCTGCTCTGAGAACTAAGCTGAATACTACTTGAAGGAATAAATGAACAAATAAATAAACGCAACACATTCAACGGCCACCAAATGGATAGTTATATTCTGTGCCGGGGTCCGGAAACATACACAAAGACAAGAATGGGTTTCAGTTAAGTTTTTTTCTCTCATGACGCTGAGAAAACGAGCATTCGGTTCGCCTGATGGTAAGCAGTCACCACAACCTATGAACGCTTGTAATACTTGAAGAATGACATGCGTGTTGCCAACCCAAGGAACATGTAAGAAGGTATGAGAAGCGAAAAAAGAAAGGGAACCAGGGGGGGTGCGAGATTAGGCCTCCGGTGGTCTCACTCATCGCACGAAATTCAAAAGTATTTTCTGATAATGTTACTTTACGCCGATGGAAGGAGCATGGCTCTACTACCATTGAAGATGTGTTTTTAGTTGATGGTTCTATACTTTATGTCGCAAAATGTATTTGTTACTATTAAGAAAACAACGTTCCATTCAACATTACAAGATGTTTGAAGGAGGACACTCAAGTCCTGGGCAAAACAAACAAGTTTGAATTGTAGGGAGAGGACTCGTTTTTCAGATGAATGGCTCTGTTGTGATTTAGACGATGTCAAAGTTGCTGAACTATTGTGAGTGCTGAGATGTTTGTTAGACGACGCTTTGAGTTATGAAATTTATCTTATTTCCATAAATGTACATAATATCGTAATTTTTGTACATTAGAAATATTAATAATCAAACCATCTTATATAACTAACATCTGTGACTTTGTCAACATGATCACGTAAACATGATTAACAAATAAGCAAGTGGTCACTATGGACTCTTAATATAATCAATACCATATAAGTCAACAATGCATTAAAATAATTAGTGTTTTTGCTATTCGTGTTAATTCCACGAATTATATATGAGTGAAATTATTAGCTGTTTCCGCGGCTTCGCTCCCGTCCGATGAGATCGCCCTGATCCATCTACTAACCGCATCTTATCGCCCGCTCGCACTTTCTTACTTATAGCTCGGCTTCTATGTATCGTATCGTGATATTATATAGCCTATGGCCTTCTTGAGGAAATGTGCTATCAAATTCAAAAATAACTTCAAACCCGTTCACTAGTTCCAGAGAGTTTAACCAAACAAACAAACTCTTCAGGTGTATAAGATTGGTATAGATATTTTTTTTTCCACTCTCAGCACACGGCCTGAAATTTGGATAATAATTTAATATTGAAACTTGTATTTATGTAGAGGCAATAATACAATATTTTCGCTCGCGATACGCCCATATATCACACATAAACATGTCGGAACGCACGTCGTGGTCGTCGCGCTCATAAATGGTTCAATCATAAAATATCATAAAGTCAAGTGAAGTCCAAATCCGCAGCGATGGCGTTATTTATAGCGCGAATAACGACTGGCATTGAACGATGTCGTGCCACTCTCGCTGATAGTTGCACGATTATTCTTAAATGTAGGCTGGTAGGACTCATATCCCGAATACAATAAACGCTACACACTCAACGTTCGTCACTAGTCCTGTGTCGGGGTCCTGAAACATACACAAGGATAAGGTAGAACACACCCAGACCGAAACACATGCTTGTATGGTCAATATAATCTGCACCGAGCAGGAATCGATCTTGCAGCCTATGTTGCTCAAGCCCATTCACGCTGACAACACAGAACTTTTATAACAATATTACTACTTATTTATAATTCAATAATAACTGTATTTACAAATTATTGCAACTGTACAAATCTCTTTATAATTATCTCGAACGGAATGGTGGAAGAGTGCTGGCTGTAGTTTTGGTATCCCGATTCTTTGGGCGAAACATGAACTAGCCCTCCTGTGGAGGTAATGAGTCGCATTTTCTATCTTACTTTTAAATATTAAATTAGAATCGACAAAAATCTTCGTTACATGATGACTATTTATCACAATTTATACTATATAATAGGTTTTTTCACAAAGTTATATAGTATAATAGGTTCTTACAATATACAGATATTGTAAGTCCTGTAAAAGTTACTCGAGTTTATAGTTGAGTCTAACTCTCGGCACTATTAGCAAAGATTTGGTTACGAAGTTTGAGCACACACACACACACGTAACGGATTAGTTAGCCGTAACATGTATCGAGTAAGTATTAATATGAGTCCGATACAACTCCCTTTACGAATTGTGTTGTTGGCGTGTTAACTAGTTTGGAAATAGTAAACTTAGCTATTATCCCGAGACAATGCTGGCGCTCCAGACATAACAGAAAACTATTGTTTTTAAATATTTGAAGAACAGATATTTTCTTTCCTCGCACAGCCACTCTTTGGAACCAACTTCCGCCGACGGTCTTTCCGAATCGATAAGGCCTTGGAGCCTATTCCTTCCTTAAATGGTCGGCAACTTATCTGCATGCCCTCTGGTGGTGGAGATGTCCTTTGGCGGCGGTGGTCGTTTAACACCAGGTGAGCCTTCTGTCCGTTTGCCCCTCTTACATAAAATTAAAAACATTGGTTGGTATTTCAATATCTTTTTTTTTTCATGTGTACCATTACTGATGGCCATGCTTGTCCTGAAGTGCCTCAAATGACAAGTCGACTAGCTTTCTGCACATAACTCTGTCCTTTTCTTAGGGCGGTCGGAGTAATGTATTGACTTTTTTCATATAAACACTAAAAATTAAAATTCATAACAAAGTATTCATTAGACTTTATAATAATGCATGTCAATATTATAAGTAAATCTTTAATTCATAAATATTCTTTATAATTTTTTTATCCGTTAATGTTGAATAGTGTATTTTTTAAATATTCTTTATAATTTTTTTATCCGTTAATGTTGAATAGTGTATTTTTTATACCTGACTTTCTTAGGTTAAGAACATTTTTCGTTTTTATTTATAGCTAATAGTTATTCTTAGAAATCGCGGTGACTAAACTTTCATACATATTAATAAAGTGTGTATTTCAGGTACAATGGCCACGAGGGTTGAGGCATATAGGTATAAGTGCGGGGGTGCGAAGCGTTCAGTCAACACTATCGAGGGGCGTGGAGGGTCACTTCACTACTCAGCCAGCCATTCCTTCCTCGTTACAAACCTCTCTCTCTCTGCTTCTATTAAGTTCTGATACTTCGATACTTAGCGCTAGACTAGTTATAGACTATTATAACTCATCACGCTCTTCGTAGCTCACCATTGATGACGAAATTGATTAATTACTAATATTTATGTTGTTTACCGAGTAATTTTTTTATTATTTTTTTATTTTTTAAAGAATACTAGCAATGCTTTTTTAATGGCATTACTATTATTCTAATATTCCTATTGCCCCTCCAAATAAGCTCGAAGCTTGCGCTAGGAGTGGGTACGAGAATAGCCCAAGGGGTCAGGATCGAACCTGCGACTCTCGCGTTAACGGAGCGAAGTCGGCCCTTCTACCGTTGAGCTATTGAGGCTTCAATAACAGTACTTAAAAATAAAAAAAGAATGAATCAACTAGCAGTCTAATTGGTGCTAAGATTTTGTTTATAAAACTAATCATCTTGATGCTTTTGAGTTTTCAGTGATTGCTCTTTCTCCGCTTACTAAGGATGTTGCTTGTGTTGTGTGTGGTTGCGCGAGAGCTCAACGCCTTGGAGGTTGTGATCCAACATGCGGCTGTAGCTGAAAGGCGACTCTTCTGCCGGTAAGCTATTATAAAATTTAAAGCAAGGATCAATGGTGTGTCTTAATAATTGGTAACATCCTGTTTTTTCAGTTTATTCATAGAAATTTCAAATTTCGAAACTAATAATTATAGTAAAACGTTGGAAGTATTTAAAGATTAATTTTTAAAAAAATGTTTGAATACTAAATTGCGCAAAAACTAGAATACCTAATAGAGTTTAATCTATTATTCTTTTTAAATCTTTCATGAGAGTCACAGTTTGGAATTGATATGCAGTCAAATCTGATAGTGCCAGCTTAATTTTTAAAGATCTCGGCTATAAACAATAATTCAGCAATTATAACCCGCGATATTCGCCGGCGGCTTATTTCCGACTTTTTCATCGTTTCAACGATCACGTATGTGCGATAAATCCTAAGTACGAGTGTGTTTCCCCCCACACCGTCCCTCTCTTTACTCCCCCCTCTCCGCTCGCGCAACGATTGTCACGTACACGACTCGATGGATGTTATAATGCCACGAAATATTCTGTATTCCTTTTTCCGTTTGTTACATCCGAAATTTCTGTCGGCGTGGACTTGTTTAGCCGAAAATTAATGAAGCTTTTCAAAAGTGAACATAATATACGAGTACATTGAATGATGAAAGTAAACCAAGATTTTTCAAATGTTATATAAAAGAATATAATTAAAAATCTAATTAGTTAAATGAAAGAATAACATAAAATTGTATGCTTTTTAAAAATGAAACAGATAAATATCTTATTATATTATTATGATTAAATTAAAGCTTTAAGTAACAAAACAACTGTGATTTCAATAGCGTGATATGTATAATTTCGATGTAATACAAAAATGAAATATGAAAGAAGACTTGAGACTATCGTTCGCACTTGAGATCAAGCTTCTCAAGAGAATCTGGCGCATGTGATCCACAGTCTCTGGGAAGCTCGGGGGTGGATGCTCCGAGACTCTGGAGCCTCTATTACGCACTGGACCAGTCATTGAGAGAGGAGATCACGGGTTTCAGAAAAGCATCGTGTCAAGGAGCTTTACATAATCTAATTACCTTATCTAGAAAACCGGGTTTATGATAGCAAATTCCTCAGCTCCATATAGTTAATGGACCATTTTCTGAAATTTGACCTCTAAAGTATATGGCCCTAATTAGTCACTAATTGGTCATAATTGGTCAGTATATATGAATAATTGGTCAACACTCTGACAAAAGTTACAAACATTTTAAAATTTTAAGTTCACAAAAAAATTTTGGCGGAGCATTTGAATCCTAGACACCAGATCTAAGGTGATTTAAATTGGTCACGTAATGGTCATAATTGGTCACTAGGTCACAGTAATTGGTCAGCCTTGTAACGATCAATATATCACAAAAATATCCTCAAATTGGGGGTAAAATACCTTCAACACGATTATAGTGATACACATTTCGTACACAGTTCATACAAAGTCCATTCAAGGTTTTTCATTTTGCTAACACTCTGATCTTAATTGGTCACAATGTCACAGTAATTGGTCAGCCTTGGAACGACCAATAAATCACAAGATATTCACACATTCGGTGTAAAAATAAATACCATGCACACGATTTTAGTGATACACGGCTTGTACACGGGTCATACAAAGTCCGTTCACAGTTTTTTTAACTGTTTACACTCTGGTCATAATTGGTCACTAAGTCACAGTAATTGGTCAGCGCTGAGACGACCAATACATCACAAAGTATTGGCAACACAGTGCATAAAAATATCTTTACTGCATTATAGTCATGCCTGGCTCAGTAAACAGTTCATACAAACTTCATGCAAGGTTTTTATGTGGTAACACTCTGATCTTAGTGGTCACTACGTCACAATAATTGGTCAGGCTTGGATAAATAATTGTATCAGAGTTTATTAGCATAAAGAGTATAAAATACCTCACACACGAATATAGTCATACACGGCTTGTACACGGTTCATACAAAGTCTATTCAGGTTTTTAACTAGTCACACTCTGATCTTAATTGGTCACTAGGTCACAGTAATTGGTCAGCCTTGGATAAATAATTGTATCAGAGTTTATTCGAATAAAAGAGTATAAAATACCTCGTACACGAATATAGTCATACACGGCTTGTACACGGTTCATACAAAGTCTATTCAAGTTTTTTTATCTGGTCACCTCTGATCTTAATTGGTCACTAGGTCCCAGTAATTGGTCAGTCTTGGATAAATAATTGTATCAGAGTTTATTCGCATAAAGAGTATAAAAATACCTCGTACACGAATATAGTCATACACGGCTTATACACGGTTCATACAAAGTCTATTCAAGGTTTTTTAACTGGTCACACTCTGATTATAATTGGTCACTAGGTCCCAGTAATTAGTCAGCCTTGGATAAATAATTGTATCAGAGTTTATTCGCATAAAGAGTATAAAATACCTCGCACACGAATATAGTCATACACTGCTTGTACACGGTTCATACAAAGTCTATTCAAAGTTTTTTAACTGGCCACACTCTAATCTTAATGGGTCACTAGGTCCCAGTAATTGGTCAGGCTTGGATAAATAATTGTATCAGAGTTTATTCGCATAAAAAGTATAAAAATACCTCGTACACGAATATAGTCATACACGGCTTATTACACGGTTCATACAAAAGTCTATTTAAGGTTTTTTTAACTGGTCATACTCTGATCTTAATTGGTCACTAGGTCCCAGTAATTGATCAGCCTTGGATAAATAATTGTATCAGAGTTTATTCGCATAAAGAGTATAAATACCTCGCACACGAATATAGTCATACACGGCTTGTACACAGGTTCCTCTGAAGTCTATTCAAAGTTTTTTAACTGGCCACACTCTGATCTTAATGGTCACTAGGTCCCAGGAATCGGTCAGAGCTTGGATAAATTGTATCAGATTTATTCGCATAAAGAGTATAAAAATACCTCACACGAATATAGTCATACACGGCTTGTACACGGTTCATACAAAGTCTATTCAAAGTTTTTTTAACTGGCCACACTCCAATCTTAATGGGTCACTAGGTCCCAGTAATTGGTCAGGCTTGGATAAATAATTGTATCAGAGTTTATTCGCATAAAGTATAAAAATACCTCAGTACACGAATATAGTCATACACGCCTTGTACACGGTTCATACAAAGTCTATTCAAGGTTTTTTAACTGGTCACACTCTGATCTTAATTGGTCAATAGGTCCCAGTAATTGGTCAGCCTTGGATAAATAATTGTATCAGAGTTTATTCGCATTAAGAGTATAAAATACCTCGCACACGAATATAGTCATACACGGCTTGTACACGGTTCATACAAAGTTTAATCGAAGTTGTTTTGTTTGGTAGCACTCTGATCTTAACTGTTCACTACGTCACAGTAATTGGTCAGCCTTGTTCAAGGCGTGTATGACCATATTGGTGTGCAAGGTATGATTACGCCTAACGTGCCGATATCTTGTGATATATTGGTCGATTCAAAGCTGACCAGTTACTGTGCCCAAGTTACAATTCATGATAAACGTATTACTAAATAAAAAACCTTGAATGGACTTTGTAGGAACCGGGCACGAGCCGTGTATGACTGCAATTTTATGCAAGCAATTTTTACACCCAATGTGCGAGTATCTTGTGATGTATTGATCGTCTCAAGGCTGACCAATTACTGTGACTTATTGATCAATTATAAACAGAGTGTGACCAGTTAAAAACACCTAGAATAGACTTTGTATGAACTATGTACCAGCCATATATGACTATATTCTTGTGCGAGGTATTTTTCTACTCTATGTGCGAATAAACTCTGATATAAATATTTATCCAAGGCTGACCAATTACTGAGACCTAGTGACCAATTAAGATCAGAGTGTGACCAGGTAAAAAAAACCTTGAATATACTTTGTATGAACCGTGTACAAGCCGTGTATAACTATATTCGTGTGCGAGGTATTTTTATACTCTTTATGCGAATAAACTCTGATACAATTATTTATCCAAGCATGACCAATTACTGGGACCTAGTGACCCATTAAGATTGGAGTGTGGCCAGTTAAAAAAACTTTGAATAGACTTTGTATAAACCGTGTACAAGCCGTGTATGACTATATTCGTGTGCGAGGTATTTTATACTCTTTATGCGAGTAAACTCTTATACAATTATTTATCCAAGGCTGACCAATTACTGAGACCTAGTGACCAATTAAGATCAGAGTGTGACCAGGTAAAAACCTTGAATATACTTTGTATGAACCGTGCATAGCCGTGTATAACTATATTCGTGTGCGAGGTATTTTTATACTCTTTATGCGAATAAACTCTGATACAATTATTTATCCAAGCATGACCAATTACTGGGACCTAGTGACCCATTAAGATTGGAGTGTGGCCAGTTAAAAAAACTTTGAATAGACTTTGTATAAACCGTGTACAAGCCGTGTATGACTATATTCGTGTGCGAGGTATTTTTATACTCTTTATGCGAGTAAACTCTTATACAATTATTTATCCAAGGCTGACCAATTACTGGGACCTAGTGACCAATTAAGAACAAAGGTAAAAGTGAGGCCAGTTAAAAAAATCTTGAATAGACTTTGTATGAACCGTGTACAAGCCGTGTATGACTATATTCTTGTACGAAGTATTTTTATACTCTATGTGCGAATAAACTCTGATATAATTATTTATCCAAGGCTGACCAATTACTGGGACCTAGTGACCCATTAAGATTAGAGTGTATGGCCAGTTAAAAACTTTGAATAGACTTTGTATGAACCGTGTACAAGCCGTGTATGACTATATTCGTGTGCGAGGTATTTTATACTCCTTATGCGAATAAACTCTGATACAATTATTTATCCAAGGCTGACCAATTACTGGGACCTAGTGACCAATTAAGATCAGAGTGTGACCAGTTAAAAAACCTTGAATAGACTTTGTATGAACCGTGTACAAGCCGTGTATGACTATATTCGTGTGTGAGGTATTTTATACTCTTTATGCGAATAAACTCTGATACAATTATTTATCCAAGGCAGACCAATTACTGGGACCTAGTGACCAATTAAGATCAGAAATTGACTAGTTAAAAAAACCTTGAATAGACTTTGTATGAACCGTGTATAAGCCGTGTATGACTATATTCGTGTACGAGGTATTTTTATACTCTTTATGCGAATAAACTCTGATACAATTATTTATCCAAGACTGACCAATTACTGGGACCTAGTGACCAATTAAGATCAGAGTGTGACCAAGTAAAAAAACCTTGAATATACTTTGTATGAACCGTGTACAAGCCGTGTATGACTATATTCGTGTACGAGGTATTTTTATACTCTTTATGCGAATAAACTCTGATACAATTATTTATCCAAGCCTGACCAATTACTGGGACCTAGTGACCCATTAAGATTGGAGTGTGGCCAGTTAAAAAAACTTTGAATAGACTTTGTATGAACCGTGTACAAGCCGTGTATGACTATATTCGTGTGTGAGGTATTTTATACTCTTTATGCGAATAAACTCTGATACAATTATTTATCCAAGGCAGACCAATTACTGGGACCTAGTGACCAATTAAGATCAGAGTGTGACTAGTTAAAAAAACCTTGAATAGACTTTGTATGAACCGTGTACAAGCCGTGTATGACTATATTCGTGTACGAGGTATTTTATACTCTTTATGCTAATAAACTCTGATACAATTATTTATCCAAGCCTGACCAATTACTGGGACCTAGTGACCAATTAAGATCAGAGTGTGGCCAGTTGAAAAAACCTTGAATAAACTTTGTATGAACCGTGTACAAGCCGTGTATGACTATATTCGTGTACGAGGTATTTTATACTCTTTATGCGAATAAACTCTGATACAATTATTTATCCAATGCTGACCAATTACTGGGACCTAGTGACCAATTAAGATCAGAGTGTGACTAGTTAAAAAAACCTTGAATAGACTTTATATGAACCGTGTACAAGCCGTGTATGACTATATTCGTGTGCGAGGTATTTTATACTCTTTATGCGAATAAACTCTGATACAATTATTTATCCAAGGCTGACCAATTACTGGGACCTAGTGACCAATTAAGATCAGAGTGTGGCCAGTTAAAAAAACCTTGAATAGACTTTGTATGAACCGTGTACAAGCCGTGTATGACTATATTCGTGTACGAGGTATTTTTATACTCTTTATGCGAATAAACTCTGATACAATTATTTATCCAAGCCTGACCAATTACTGGGACCTAGTGACCAATTAAGATCAGAGTGTGACCAGGTAAAAAAAACTTGAATAGACTTTAGTATGAACCGTGTACAAGCCGTGTATGACTATATTCGTGTAATGAGGTTATTTTATACTCTTTATGCGAATAAACTCTGATACAATTATTTATCCAAGGCTGACCAATTACTGGGACCTAGTGACCAATTAAGATCAGAAGTGTGACTAGTTAAAAACCTTGAATAGACTTTGTATGAACCGTGTACAAGCCGTGTATGACTATATTCGTGTACGAGGTATTTTTATACTCTTTATGCTAATAAACTCTGATACAATTATTTATCCAAGCCTGACCAATTACTGGGACCTACTGACCAATTAAGATCAGAGTGTGGCCAGTTAAAAAACCTTGAATAGACTTTGTATGAACCGTGTACAAGCCGTGTATGACTATATTCGTGTACGAGGTATTTTTATACTCTTTATGCGAATAAACTCTGATACAATTATTTATCCAAGCCTGACCAATTACTGGGACCTAGTGACCAATTAAGATCAGAGTGTGACCAGGTAAAAAAACTTGAATAGACTTTGTATGAACCGTGTACAAGCCGTTTATGACTATATTCGTGTACGAGGTATTTTATACTCTTTATGCGAATAAACTCTGATACAATTATTTATCCAAGGCTGACCAATTACTGGGACCTAGTGACCAATTAAGATCAGAGTGTGACTAGTTAAAAAACCTTGAATAGACTTTGTATGAACCGTGTACAAGCCGTGTATGACTATATTCGTGTACGAGGTATTTTTATACTCTTTATGCTAATAAACTCTGATACAATTATTTATCCAAGCCTGACCAATTACTAGGACCTAGTGACCAATTAAGATCAGAGTGTGGCCAGTTAAAAAACCTTGAATAGACTTTGTATGAACCGTGTACAAGCCGTGTATGACTATATTCGTGTACGAGGTATTTTATACTCTTTATGCGAATAAACTCTGATACAATTATTTATCCAAGGCTGACCAATTACTGGGACCTAGTGACCAATTAAGATCAGAGTGTGACTAGTTAAAACCTTGAATAGACTTTGTATGAACCGTGTACAAGCCGTGTATATTTATATTCGTGTACGAGAGTATTTTATACTCTTTATGCTAATAAACTCTGATACAATTATTTATTCAAGCCTGACCAATTACTGGGACCTAGTGACCAATTAAGATCAGAGTGTGGCCAGTTAAAAAAAACCTTGAAAAGACTTTGTATTAACCGTGTACAGGCCGTGTATGACTATATTCTTGTGCGAGGTATTTTTCTACTCTATGTGCGAATAAACTCTGATATAAATATTTATACAAGCCTGACCAATTATTGTGACGTAGTGACCAATTAAGATCAGAGTGTTACCACATAAAAAACCTTGCATGAAGTTTGTATGAACTGTTTACGAGCCAGGTATGACTATAATGCAGTAAAAGATATTTTTATGCACTGTGTGCCAATACTTTGTGATGTATTGGTCGTCTCAAGACTGACCAATTACTGTGACTTAGTGACCAATTATGACCAGAGTGTGAACAGTTAAAAAAACTGTGAACGGACTTTGTATGACCCGTGTACAAGCCGTGTATCACTAAAATCGTGTGCATGGTATTTATTTTTACACCGAATGTGTGAATATCTTGTGATTTATTGGTCGTTCCAAGGCTGACCAATTACTGTGACATTGTGACCAATTAAGATCAGAGTGTTAGCAAATGAAAAAACCTTGAATGGACTTTGTATGAACTGTGTACGAAATGTGTATCACTATAATCGTGTTGAAGGTATTTTTACCCCAATTTGAGGATATTTTGTGATATATTGATCGTTACAAGGCTGACCAATTACTGTGACCTAGTGACCAATTATGCCAGGCCATTACGTGACCAATTTAAATCACCTTAGATCTGGTGTCTAGGATTCAAATGCTCCGCCAAAATTTTTTTGTGAACTTAAAATTTTAAAATGTTTGTAACTTTTGTCAGAGTGCTGACCAATTATTCATATATACTGACCAATTATGACCAATTAGTGACCAATTAGGCCATATACTTTAGAGGTCAAATTTCAGAAAATGGTCCGCTAACTATATGGAGCTAAATTCCTCCCCGATTAAAAAAGAGGAAGGATGAGATTTCAAACGAAAAATTAATGTTGTTACGTTATTATGTATATCTCCATTAATTAGAGTTAATTTTGTATGTTAAATGCATATTAAATTGTGCAGGTGAGCTGGTTTGCCGTGACCGCTTTCTCCGCAATGGCTACGTACTTTAATAAGTCAAGGCCATGCTTTAACCAGTTGCGAGGCAAATATTATATTTTGTAAATAGCTGAAAAAATTACAGTAAGAATTCTTACCGAATTATAATTTTTACTAAACGTAAGTAAACTTCTATTTAGGTTTTTTACTGTTTAGATTTTTTTCCATACTGCTATATGTCCGCAATTCGTTATTTCAAAAGTAATTTTCCCTTCAATATACTAAGTTGTTTGACGAAGGACCCTGAAGTACCGGGTAAAGAAAACAATTGAAGAAAGAGCGTTTTTCAGACGAATGTAAAGTTTGTAAGCAATTGTGAGTGCTCTGTTGTTAGTTTAATAAAGCTTACAATAATGTAATTTGTATATAATTTTACTTAACATAATATTAATGAAACCAAAAAACCCATAAACTAAAATCTATACTTCTCTTTTTCATTTTATTTTATAATATTTTTTTATTTTACTTTTATTTTTATATTTTATTTTAATTTTTAATATTACTTTTTTACTTTTTAAACGTATTTAATGAATATTAAAAAAGCTTAAGAGTTTGTTTATTTGAACGTGCTAATCTCTGGAACTACCCGTCAGGTTTAAATAAATCTTTCAGAATTTGATAGCTCATTTCTTGTAGAAGGCTAGAGATCCTTAGAAGCTGAGCAATAAGAAAGTGGGGTCGGGCGATGCGTTGCAGTCAGTCGGTAGAACAAGGCGATGTTATTCGACTGAAGCTGAACTAGAACCGAACCGAGCATCACCGACAACAGCTGAACTCCCTGCGACTACGAGATGGTCGGTTCCTTTCGGAACTTTCGTAGTGTCCTATAAAAATATAATAAAGCGTAAGAATTGTTCGTTTGTTTGTTTTAATAATTATGTAGAGTACATAAGTGCAGCCGCGGGCACAGCAGTTATATTACACTGGTGGTAGGTCTTTTGTTGCAAGAGGCCAGCTAGGTAAGTACCACCGTAGTGTCAAATATTCTACCACCAAACAGTAGTGTTTAGGCATTACTGTGTTCCGGTTTGAAGGGCACCGTAGGCTCGTGAAATTACTGGGCAAAGGAGATTTAAGAACTAATATCTCGAGGTTGTCAATGCGAGAGTGGCACTAATGGTGCAGCAAGCGCTTATAGGCTACGCTTACCATCAGGTGGGCCGTATGCTTGCTCGCCAACTTGTAACATAAAAAAAATAAACTATTCGAAACTATCTAAACTTTAATTAATATTTTATCTTCTAAATCGGTTTCTAAATAAACGGATAACACTATTGATGTTAGAAATATCGTGACACAATTCGATCCGAATGCTAATAGTCCACACATGAAATGTTAAAGCCTAAAATATCAATGAGACAAGCGTGCAGTAAATTTGAAATCCGCAGCTTTGACGTTGTTTATAACGCGTATAGCTGAATTGTGATGCTCGCAATATTAAATTACTGAACATTGGATATTGAATGACTGGCCGCTTGTGTTCAATGATCCCTTCGTTAGCTGCGTTGGATATGAGTTAAGAGGAACTTTTGATCAAATTTAACAACAGACGCATATACTAAACAATTGTTATATAGCAATATAGATTACTTAAGTATAATAAAAAGCCATGCTTCTCCCAGCAAAAATGGACCGCCTCAACCGAGAAGTATTTCGAGGAATATAAATTTCTCTCACAGAAAATCGGTGTAAAGTAACTTCAATGTTGCGTTTCGTGCGATGGGACGTCAATTTTCCCACCTCTCCATTTCCTTCTCATTCGTTTTTAGTTGTTCTTTGCGTTGGCGACGCGCATGTGATACTTTAAGTACCGCGAGCGTTCGTAGGTTGCGCTCACTGCGTATGGTACCGAGGCGGACTACAGGCTTATTTACTAACTGACATTAAAAAAATCTTTTTAGTTACAAACAATAGTATAAATAGCAAGTATGTCATTGTCAAATTCAAAATCCTCATCAAAGTTCAAGTTCGACATCACTACATGGTAACATGGTGACAAGTTACATTAAAAAAATATCCAAATTGCAATAGGCATGCCTAAAAAACTTGAAAGGTTCCCTCGATTTCGCAAAGATACCATCATCAGATCTTGACCAAATCACAATGACACCAACTTCAACACAGAACACCCTTTCAATTATAAATAGAATTATCAAAGTCGGTTCACAATTGGCGGAGAAATCGGCGGACATACAAAAAAATAAAAATTACGAACATACAGGTGAACATAGAACCTCCTTTTTTTTGAAGTTTAAAAAAAAAGATAAAGTGCTTTTGGCATTAAATTCTTATTCAAAAATTAATAATATAATGTATGATTAAAAATAAGGCCTTTGTTTTCTATTACCGTGCCGCTCTATTGTTATTTCAACAATCATAGAATAATTGCAAAACGTTAAAACAAATATCAGTGGAATCGAAAACAGTTGTGAAAAGTAATTATTATCTTTGTTTGTTATTGTTAGTAGCAAATTGCGTTTAGTGATAGATATTATGAGAACGAAATAATAATACGATAATGGCCGCAACTTTTCAATGTAAAAATAAGTATCGAATTTTATGGGATAAGACATCTAAGACAGTACTGTAAAGTTTCAATATCACTATGTAGAATTTAGTAGTCGTAGAGACATTAAAATGACAGAACTGTTGCGTTTCGCGCGATGAGTGCAAGCGCCGGGGTCCCCTCTGCTCCCTTCTTTTTTTCATTTTTTTTTATTTTTATTTTTTCTTATTTTTTTTTATGTAAGAGGGGCAAACGGGCAGGAGGCTCACCTGATGTTAAGTGATCACCGCCGCCCATGAACATCTGCAACACCAGAAGGCATGCAGGCGCGTTGCCGACCTTTAAGGAAAGAATAGGCTCTTCTCTTGAAGGTTCCCAAGTCGTATTGGTTCGGAAAAACCGCCGGCGGAAGTTGGTACCACAGAGTGGTTGTGCGAGGAAGAAAATGTCTTCTAAATCGCGCTGTTGTGGATTTCCAGACATCGAGGTGGTATGGATGGAACTTAGAGTTTTGTCGCGATGTCCGATGGTGAAATTCTACCGGCGGGATCAATCCAAACAATTCCTCAGAACACTCTCCGTGATATATGCGATAGAAGATGCAGAGTGATCCGACATCTCACCGCAATGCTAAAGGATCAAGCCGATCGGAAAGGGCTTGATCGTCGACAATTCGAGCCGCTCTACGTTGGATGCGGTCAATTGGAAGTAGCTGGTACTGGGGAGCTCCCGCCCAGAGGTGAGAGCAGTACTCCACGTGTGGTCGAATTTGTGCCTTGTAGAGCTTTAGGCGATCTCATTATAGAGATTTTATCTCTTGCTTCCTATACTTTGGGTTCCCAATACGCATGTGATACTTCAGGTATTGCGCGTATTAATGGGTTGCTGTAACTACTTATAATCAGACAGACCGTATGCTGCTTTGCAGTTTGTCATTAAAATAAAAGAGGCTAGCCTAGCTATTACGATAAGTTAATAACTTTTTAATTTCATAGTACTTGAGTTAGTTGTCAATAACACTTCCTTTGCGAAATAAACGCATACACAAAATGAGTAGTTTTTCTTCTTATATTATGAAAGTCGGGTAAATACGTAGAGTGAACGCGTAGGTTATTAAGTGGGTTGTTTGGCCGGTAGCCAACGAGGGCGAACTATGAAAGCGGTCAGCAAGCGCTGACTCAGTCATGATTAAGATTAGCAACCACCCCAGTAACCACGTGATTTTGGTTAGCTGCTGAACCGTGACAATTAAGCTTACTAAGTCATCTATCATATCTTATATATGATATTAAAGGTTTGCAAATTATTAGTCGTCACTTTCTAATAGCAAACCCTCAAAGAGTAAAAATCGTGCTTAAACGATTAAGGATCCACCCAGCGTCAGAGCTAAAACGATAATTTTACTACGAATAAAGTGCTTAATGTAGCAGAAGAAGTGAAGCAAGAGGGCATTGAAGCTATAAACGAATATCTCAGTTTAATTAGTGATAATGAGGGATGTTGATTGCATTTTAAATTATCCAGTGCGCTGTTGTACCGTGACGGATCTGCCCAAAGCCGCATGTATCAGGCTTTAATTGGCATGCACTTGCGAAGCAAATAAGCGGTAATGCCAACCAAATGGTATTGAGATTATTGTAGAACTAAAAAACCCACTTGTAAAATGACCAAGATAATGAATTAACTATGTATAACATGGATAGTATACATTTTATTAAAATTATTCATTCAATTAATTATCACGTCGCTTTTCAAAACTGATTTAAATTAATTGAAATGTAAAATTCATTTGTAGTTTCTAATTGAGTTCATTTAATTACATTATATGTACAAATATATTCTAAATATTCAACTATGATCATTTAGTAATCTTATAATAATAATAATTATTATTATTATAAATACCAAAGTTATAACAAATACTTTATTATTGTTCACTCGAACTAGGACTAAACTAATAAATAATTATTCCTAAGATAGAACTATTGAGGTATTAATTGAAATATTATAAATATTCATTAGAAATTTGCCTTTTCCTTTACGTTCAGATGTAGGAAATTAATCAACAATACAAATTAAGTCAGCGCATATTTTCCTTAAAAAAGCCAGATGGCCGTCGCTAATAAAAATACAGTAAATAAGTAGCGCTCGCTGAGAGAGAACGGAATGCAAATTTTAATAATGGGGAAATTATTCCTCGAGTCTCAGGTATTTTAATTACAATCTTATTTATTAAAAAGTCTTCAGGTCCCTCAAACGAAATAAGTAAATCTAACAAAACTGTCACACGAGGTCATTATTAATATTATTATAATGCTCCAAGATGCGACCAGGTTTACTTTCTAAAATAATAATGGATATACTTTTAGAACAGCAAATCTTTTGTATTTCTTCAGCTTATATGAAGTAAATTAAGATATAAATATAAACGCTGCACAGACAAATAACCTGAACCTTTGTTTCACAACCCACAAAAATCACTTGGATTTTTTCTCGTTCTAGAATAGTTTTCTCTACTAGATAACCTGTACTAGGTTGCTAGTATCTATTATGATATTGGTTGATAAAATGAAGCCACTTATTCGTTTTAAATGTAGTTACATAAACAATACAATCATATGCGTAAAAATCTAATCGAATAGTGTAACAAGGCCTAGCACAGCCTGTGAAATTGTTACTAGTATTAATATTAATGTCTTGAGTTTAATATTTAATAAAAAACGTAAAATAAATTTAGAAGAATTAATTTATAACGAAATTTCATTTCAATTTCCAAATTAAAAACAGTCTACAGAATTAAAAATACAAATATATAGAACGGAGGTAAAATGGCTTGTACGCACGGAAAAAAACTTGTTAAAGTTCAAATTACCCCTAATACCATTTCGTTTAGCCCATTGGCAAAATAAAAATCTTACAAAATAATTTTAAACAAGGTACCGAAAAATAAACGTAATAAAACTGCAAGTGAAAATGGCTTAAGTTGTTTAATATTTTTGTCTTTTCCCCAGCTAGTTGTTGTTAGTACTTAGTATACAACTTTTTAAGTGCAACTTTTATTATATCGCCTCAAATTTTACGTTTGTGTTTAGCATATCGGTTGCAGGATTATGTTTGTTTTTGTGTTTGTTCGCATATATGTATGACTAAGTTGGCAAGCAATCATACGATCTACCTAATGGCAAGCGGTTGTCGTAGCCTATGAGCGCTTGCAACACCATACATGTGTAGGTACTCACGCGTTGCCAACGAAAGATATTGGTTCAGCTACAGTATTCTTCAAACCGAAATATACTGCTTTCCGGTAGATTAACTGACACTGCAGTGGTTATCTAGTGCAGAGAATCTTAAGAATTCGGACGAGACAGTGATAATAAGAATAAGTAAATAATGACAAAATGAACAATTATATTAGTAATAATCACAGTAGGGGTAGTGGACAATATTGTTTTAGCAAAGTTATGTCTTGTTAGGGCGAATGATAATTTAGTTAGTTTTGCTTTTAGCGAAGCTTAACTCTCGGAACTATTTACGAAGATTAGGTTAGGAAGTTTGAGCTCACACGTTAGAAATTAGTTAACAGTCACAAGTATCGAGTACAAGTGTTAATACAAGTCCGATACAGTTGCCGCTACGATTCACGTTAGTATTATGTTAACACGTTTTGTAATTTAAAGGCGGCGTCGCAACTTGTTATGTACCCATGTTTCTCACTGAAACAATTGATTGTGTATGATCGATCATATTACCATATCTCTCTAATATTACGAGCTATAATTATCTATGCATTAAAGCATAGTCAAAAGATACATTTTGTACTTACTCGTATGTGTTTTTATTGATAGTAGAGCCATGGTATCAGCACTATTGTATTTCATCGGAGGCCTCACCTTCCCTCCTATCCATGTGTTCATTGGTTGTGATGACTGTTTACCATCAGTCGGACCGTATGCTAATTTTAATTGTATTATTATTTATATACTCGTCCGTAGCATAGAGAGAAGAGCCATGCTATGCTGAGCCAGCACGAATGGGATGCTTTCTCTGGAGACGTACTATCCTCAACCGAAACATAGACCTTAAATATATATAACAGTTTTTCCTTCCCACATCTTCTACAACTGCGGGGATAATAACAACGCATGGTCAATTGGTCATACCTCTGATGGCGTTAGTGACGATGACATATTCCGTCTTCTTCTAATCTACCAGCAATAGAATTAGAAAATAATAACAATAAAAACTCATATTTTTTTAGAAGAATTGTCTGATACGAATGTATCCGAATGTGTCCGATAGGAATACGACTGTCACAATACTAGCGTGGGTATAGCACCGTGGCTGACTTAAGCTATTAAAATTATAATAAGCTCTTACCAGTCTACTTATGACCTTTAAGGACAAAGTTGGTTATTTACGATGTAAAATTGTGTTCGTAATTTATTCTGAAACTAGCGGCCTGCTCCGGTTTCGCGCGGGTATAAAATATATAGCCTATGTCTTTCACTGAAAAAATGATTAAAATCGATCCAGTAGTTTTGATTTATAATTATTTACGACATCACATTAAAAACTCAATTTTTTCCACTATGTAATGGATGCTATTATACATATAAACCTTCCACTTCAATCACTCTATCTATTAAAAAAAACCGCATCAAAATCCGTTGCGTAGTTTTAAACATTTAAGCATACATAGGGACAGAGAAAGCGACTTTGTTTTATACTATGTAGTGATGTCAAAGTAAAAATCTTATAATATTAATTAGTTATTGACTTGACAAAAAATACCGACTGCATTCTATATTATTTGTCAGATCTAAGAATATTATTATATATAATAAAATCAGAAGATTTTAATATATATAAAAGTATCAATAGCTCAACGGTTAAAAGGCTTAACTCCGTTTCGTTAACGTTAACGTTAACGCGACAGTTGCAGGTTCGATGCTGATTCCATTGGGCTATTGTCGTAACTACTCTTAGAGCAAGCTACGAGCTTATTTGGACGGGGAGAGTTAGTAATGACTTGAAAAAGCTTTGCTAATATTATTCTTGTAAAAAAAATACATTATTTGGCTTAAAATATACTTTGACAGTTTAATAGTTAACTTTTATAAATTACTTTACACTTGGGCATATACTATGAATACAAATCAAATCGCAAAATGAAGATATAGGTGACAAAATATTACGATCCACAGTCAGTGTATTCGATGATTTATAAGTGTTGACGCCAAATTTCCATCGTAATGGTAACTCTGTGGACATGTCGACTATGAAAAATTACAAATTAAAAGTTTGACAGTTTAAAAATCAACATCTCACTTAATTCTTTTCGTATAGTAATTCTAAATATACTTTTTTTATTTCATGACGGTTGGCAAACAAGCATGCGGTCCGTCTGATAATAAGCAGTCACCGCGATCTATAAGCGCTAGAGATACTTGAAGTATCACAAGCGCGTTACGAATCTAAGGAACAGGAGAGAAAGGATGAGAAGGGGAAAAAGGAAGGGAACAGACGCGGTGGGAGATTGGCCCTCCCGCGCTCTGTAACTTATCTGTAACATTTATAATCTGTATTATATTATAATACTTAGATAAATGGCAGATGTAATGATTTAATGTTGTTTCTCAAAATCTGAAATTCATTTTCATCATTAATAATTTTGTGATTAAGACAAAGTTGTTATATTTTATGTCAAAAGGTGTTGTAGTTATCTATTTTAATCTTTGGCGACACCATAAGTTTGAGAAATTGTACGAATTTGCGATCATTTAGATGTTTATATTTAAAATTTTAAAATGTTGTTTTTTCAATTACTTAGTGTATTACGACGTTAGAAAGTGATATCCCCAACTTGGATAAGTGGTAGCTATAAGACACATTACTAAAAACCATAAAAAGTTTGATATTCGAGTAGGCTATAGTGTAAACCCTTTCCCTTGATACTGTCACTTTACGCCGACTGTCTGTGAGAGGGTAGTGCTGACGCGGTCGATACGGTCCATTTGGACTAGGAGGACCCTGGCTCTACGATCGTTACAAAGCGCCTGGACGAAGCACCGTCGCTTAGGAGAAACCGGTGAACAAAAATACTTGGAAATGATATTGCTGACCGTTGGTTCATTTATTACGGGTCACATAGGTTAGTCATTAGTTTTAATCATTACGTCCATATATTTCCATTATATTTGAAAACGTTCATATCTGATATATTTTTTGGTTCAAGTCAATGCTCAAATGATAGAAATAATAGCTCAGTTGTATTTACTATTATTTAATTAATAGTTAGATCTGCGATACTCAGAGGCAGCCTATTTCCGCCTTTTTATTGCTACAATGATCACGTGTATGAGATAAAATCTAAGTACGAGTGTGTGCCCCACTCCCCTTCGTACTGCGCCCCTCGCCCTAACCTCATGCAACGATTGTCACGTACACGCTTCAATGGATGTTATAATGTTACAAATTATTCTGTTTTCCTTTTTTCCATATGATATTTCCCGCACAAATTAGCTTCATTAGTCATTATAAATAAATAACTTGATTTTAACCTAGAGCATAACAAATAATAATATTATTTGGTTCACTTCCGATTGGCTTCCAACCTTGCCTAGGTTGGATCGATCATCGATAGTGAATCCAAAACTCTATCGAACTGTATATATAACGCGTTTTCATGATAACGTTGTGGCGCAGCGGTAGTGAACCTGCCTTAAACGCCACAGGTCGCGGGTTCGATTCCCGCTCAGAGCATTATATGTTTGTATTGACCATGCAAGCATATTTTCCGTTCTGGGTGTATTTGTCCTTGTATGTGTTTCCCGATCCCTGACATGATATTACTATCTTTATGGGGGCCGTTGAGTGTGCAGCGTTTAATTTTGACCAAAAGTGGCGTTTCATTTGATTTTCCATTCCACCATCGATATGACTATAAAAGGTCCATCGGCAATCAAAAGGCAAAGACCTAAGCCTAAGCCTAAGTGTTGTTTTTAACATTTTCTTAATTTAAATTAATTGAATTATTAATTGAAAAATTTTGTATTAAATCGTTATTCACGGGGCGAAGCCACTGGCAGAAGCTAGTCTTAAATAAAAGTTGAACAAAACAGTAGAAAAACTTATAAATATTTCATTTTAATTAGCACAAAGTACAAAAGAGATTATGTTGTTAAATAGATGTACGCCATTATCATATGTTCGTGTACATTAAAGCTGCTGGCAGAGCACCATAAGCAAGGCAAGAGTCTTCATAAACCCTAGGAATTACGATCTGCATAACATACTCAAGCTTCTGAGCCTTACAAAGGCAGAATACGGTGCAGTCTGGATAGTATAGGCTAAGATATGACGATACTAAAACTATTTTGATTAATCTTAGCTGTCTCGAGACTTTGTGCCGGCAACGTCGAGCGAATGTCGTAAATTACTACCGTACTTTTATACTAATCTCATGTGTACGTTTCACTCTTGTGTTGCCAAATTTTTTAGAAAGTAATTTAAAATTTTCGAATGATGCTCTTATACCATATAAGTTTTTGAAGTTCATAATGTTTAAGTTTCACGTTAGTGGGGTAACTTTTATGAGATATGCTAACGCGAGGAGGATTGAGATTAGTTCATGTCCTGAGAGCCAGGAAAGTAAATATGCGGAATGAACGCGTAGCTTATTAAGCAGGTTGTTTGGCGAGTAGCCAGTGACTGCGAATTTTGGAAGTGTCCAGTTCGAACCAACTTAGTAGACTAGTTTTTGACATTGAAGTCTCTTGACTTACTTTTAAATTTCTTTAGCAAATGAATTGTTATTTATTTCACTAACTGCAGTAGCTAATTCTAAATTGTTTCAATCCCATTCATCTGGTTTTGATATTGTTAAACACTTTGTAACTTTGAACGATTACTAAACGAGAAAAAATCGTACAGCGCAAACGACCTTATCCACACGCTCTTTGATTTGTTGATTACAGGGCAAACATGAATCACTGGGCTACAGAGCCTAAAAGGTAATGTTATTACGAATTAAAAGCGCCCTGGTGGGTCAGGAGCGGAGTCAAAGGAGTTGGGAGTATTAATGAATATCTCCTTTTAATTAGCGACAATTTGGGACGTTAATGGCATTTTGAATTGTCCAGCGCGCTGTTATCCCGTGAAGGCTCTGAACAGCGGCCGCGTATAGCAAATTTTAATTTGAGCGCAGTTGCGTAGCAATAATAAGCAGTTGCCTACCCTTATTGTCTTGAGAAAATATTATTTTATTAATATTGAGAAACGCTTCAAACTCAACGGCCTCCATTAGGATAGTTATATCCTGTGTCGGGGGTTCGGAAACATACACAATGCCAAGGACAAAGACACCCAGACCGGAACCCATGCTCGTATGGTCAATACAAACATCTAATCCCAGCGGTTCGGTACCGCTGCGCCACAACGTCGTCAAGTTTTCGTCGTCGTCAAATTGATGTATTATATTTATTGAAATACAGGTATTATTCGTTTACTAATAGTGAACTAATTTGAAAATACTATTCTGTTTTCTATTCCAGTTTTTACTACTTTATTGTGTGTACATACGTTGTGCGGTCGTATTGTTGGGATGTCGAAAACAATTTATTTTTCAATATGCAAAGTTGTTTGAAGAAGGACGCACAAGTCCATGGTAAAGAAAAGAAGTCTAAATTGAAGATAGAGTGGACTCGTTTATCAAACGAATGGGTCTGTTGTGAACTAGACGATGTCAAACTTTGTAGACAATCGTAAGTGCTTGGCTGTTTGTTTGATAAGACTTGTGAATGATGGAATCTTTGTTACTTTTACTAACCGTATTAAGCCAACAAAACATCGTTAAATTACTTTTTCAAAAGAAAACGACGACGACGACGTTGTGGCGCAGCGGTAGCGAACCTGCCTTAAACGGCACAGGTCGCGGGTTCGATTCCCGCTCGGAGCATAGTATGTGTGTATTGACCATGCAAGCATATTTTCCGGTCTGGGTGTATTTGTCATTGTCATTGTGAATGTTTCCGGATCCCCGACACAGGATATTACTATCCTAATGGGGCCGTTGAGTGTGCAGCGTTTATTATTATTATAAAAAAATCGAAAACTAAACCATATGGTGGTATATGTAAGATACATAATCTTAGTAGGAGTAGAACCATGCTCCTCCCAGCACAAATAGGTCGGGGAAGGCTGGGCTCGACTGGCGAAGCACCACTCTCTCACAGAAAATCGTCGTAAAGTAACAGTATTAGTAGGTAATGTTGAGGTTCGTGAGATGAGTGAGAGCGCTGGAGGCCCAATTTCCCACCCCCTCCGTGTTCCCTCTCCTTTTTCCGTTCCACACAGCGCATGTGATACTTCAAGTACACAGGTACATTGGATTGCGGAGACTGCGTACCATCAGGCGGACCGTATGTTTGTTTACGAACCGTCATGGAATAAAAAAGAAGCTTCTTGGTAAGTTATGATTAGCTTATAATGAATAAGCTAATTTTGATATTGGATTACTTTTAATATCATACGCTGATGAAATAAGAATTTACACTACTGTTTAATACTTCATTTTAAAAATAAATGAAGAACTATATTACTTTCGGTTATAAAAATAGACAAAATAAGTATCGCTCGCTAAAAGCGAATGGAATGCAAATATTGCAACGAGAAAGTTATTCCCGGAGTCCCAGGTATTTAATTACGTTCGTATTTATCAAAAGGCCTTTGGGGTCTACCGAGCGAAATAAGTTAATCTTATGAAAAAACTGCCTTGTCGTACTTGTTATTCAACTGTTATATAACAATTCATTTTTTAGCATTATACTCGTATATGTATAATATAGCTAGTCTCTGAGCATATTGCTTGCTATATAAGATACTAGCGGCCCGCTCCGGCTTCGCACGTGTATAAAATATATAGCCTATGTCATTCACTGAAATAAAAAGATTAAAATCGATCCAGTAGTTTTGATTTATTCATTACTGCCCGTGCCCCGCACGCGTTCAATGTAATTATTTACGACATCACATTAGACACCTCAAAAATAACAGTATTTTCCACTATTTAATGGATGTTATTATACATATAAACCTTCCTCTTCAATCAATTTAAAAAAACCGCATCAAAATCCGCTGCGTAGTTTTAAAGATTTAAGCATATATAGGGATATAAGGACACAGAAAGCGACTTTGTTTTATACTATGTAGTGATAATAAAATAAATAATATTGACAACCATTTTGGCGTGTTGGTAGCCACCTTGTCTTAGCCTCGACGATCACGATGAGTTCGTTTTCCGCTCGGAGCATATTTATGTTTGTAACTTTTTCAAATATCTGTTTTGGCCTGGGAGTTTGTCCTTGTGGGTGCCCACGGTGCCTCGAAGAGCATGTTAAGCTGACAATCTCAGTTGCTAATACATCACATCAGATAATAATTGTTAACTATTAATAGCTAATTTGCTCTTATCCAGTGTTGTGCAGGTTAGATTGAGAATCGCTCAGTGTAAAAACTATTAACCTCAAAAATCCGAATATAGCGTAATAGGCATATCTTGGTAAAAATACTGGGAATATAATATAAATAGGTCTATAACATGATTAAGAGAACGTAAGTAAATTTAAATTAAAATGTATAAGAAACATAATTGACGACGTTGTGGCGCAGCGGTAGCGAACCTGCCTTAAACGCCACAGGTCGCAGGTTCGATTCTCGCTCGGAGCATAATATGTTTGTATTGAACATGCAAGCATAGTTTCCGGTCTGGGTGTATTTGTCCTTGTTATTGTGAATGTTTCCGGACCCCCGACACGGGATATTACTATCCTAATGGGGGCCGTTGAGTGTGCAACGTTTATTTATTTATTTATAAGAGAACAACAATGCCAACATGTACTGACTTTCAGTAATTATTCGTGTCTATGCAGTTGGACAATAATGACGTCACCGCCATTAGTTACGACCGATTGTCACACGTCATCGTCGTGTTGTTTGTCGACATGACCGGCGTCTTGAAGCCGGCTGTTTGTTTGTCGGCCGTCGGACAAACAAACAACATAATTGGTCGCCTCCAACACCTGAGAATCGCAGCCGATAATTTGCTTACATTTGCTTCTACGAGCGAGCAAACATCATTTGTGGATTAATTTCCTTTGTTGATTAGTTTCGTATGCTTAATGTAGATGTATGTACAATTAATTTTGTTGATTACATAACTAGCAAGCAAGGTATATAAGGGCGCATCGGTAGCGACAACGCCATCTATTGGCAATAATTATTAACAATTTTAATTAAATATTTAACGTATAAATATTTATTGTTTTACCCACAATTATATCAGTTTTGTAGCGCCATCTGTTGATAAACTTTGTTAAGTTTAGTTTTGAGACTATTTTATTTAATTTAAATTTTAATCTATTTTTGTTTTGTTTGTAAAAATGGAAGGACTTATTACTTACTAGAACGAATATAAAAGCCGTTGACTCTATTATAGTCGGCAACACTCTAAAAAAAATATAGTCGGTAGTTTCCATTCTGCTCTTGAAGAGAAATAAAGTATTATAATAAATAAGCTATTTGGTTATTGTAATGGAGTTTCGAAGTGACAGCCCTGGTTTATCGCCAACATAAACATATTATGGGTAAAATTATTTGACATGTAGCAATAGCTCATAAGTAGAGACTGTTAACAAGAAGCCACATTTAAAAACATAGGCCATACTGCTTAAAATTTCAATACAAGTTTGACCTTCAACGGGTTAAAAGTAGTAACAGCAATTAATGTGTAAGGTACTCAAAAATAAATAGCTTCTCAGTAGTCTACCGACATCGTAGTAATTTCTGTAGTCTGAGTAGAATAGCATTAGCAAGAGGTTCAGTAATAGCTCTATTACGGGCACGTTCATTCCGCGTATTCGGCAAGTTGTCGGCAAGTTGTCGGCTAACACCCGGAAGTCCTCAAGTTCACCGCAATTCGCCGTCAATGCGTCCTGATTGCCACGAGAAGTGTTAAAACTCGATTATAGCGAGTGTATTTCAAGCATTTGAATGGTCTTCTCGACTGCGGCGACTCTGATTTTAGTTCACTTGTGATATTTCGTAATGTAATAAATAAATTTGTTGGCACTCGATGGCTTCACCTGTCCTAGTAGGGTTAACGACTTCTACCTAAGAAATATATACGAGTAGAGTCTGGGGTATGTAGGCCACTTAAAATATTATATTTTCATAATTTTTCATTGACCGAAAAATAAGTGTTAATTTTCGCCCAATATTTATATTTTTATTATAATATTTAGGTTTTAATTACTAAAGGGATTTAATATAATTTATTTTAAAAAAACTTTTGAAAAAATATAAAAATATTTCTTTTTTAAATTTACTTATTTAATTAAAATCATACTTTTGGCATTGTGTAACGGAAATAGTATAATTACTAACTAATAGATGATAAATATATTTTTTTAAATACTTCTAATATCCTATGCGAGTATCTCGAAAGTTTATAAATAATGAACGCTCCAACTGGTCAAGCAAATAAAGTTTTATATTGATAACACGGTCAACTTAAATAATCTCTATATTTCTTCACACCCTACGATTTGCATTCATTTTTCTTCGCTGATATAATCTTCTTAAAGAAGTATAAGCAATTAAGCAATTCAGGCTAAATCAGAAGGGATTTGTTGCTCTCAAGCCCTCTTACTGCACTGAATTTCATTGTCGAATTAACCGTTTGTTCATAACGATTTATTACATTTTAAATTATTCACGAAGAAGCTTTTATCTACCGCTAGAAATGTGACCGTTTTAATTTCGCAACAGCCTCGAAATAAATATTATTTAATTAGGTCTGTCTCTAACACCGTAACGACATTCTGTATTTGAATTAATGTTTGACTCGAAGGTTGCTTTTGTTACAATTTTTACATGAAAATATATCAAGAGCCAATGATTATTTGATTTTTTATTTCGACTATAAATTTGCTTGAAATGGTATCCTAAAGTTCTTTTAACTGTACTTAAATTACCTACTATGGAAATATTACGGCAATAATAATTTGTAACAAAATGTTGTGGTCAAAAGAAGGTGTCAGATTTTACTACTTGGATTATTACTTAGTGTCTTCTTCATCCTACCATTATTCCCGGTATTTTATGTACCCAGGGTCTGCTTATTACTCTTATCCGCATTTGACAGGTTACTAGTTTTTACACGAAGCGATTGCCATCTGATCTCCGCAAATCTAAGGGCGAACCAGTAACTCATTGGGTAAGAACAATTTACTTATCAAGAGTTAACGATTATTATCAGATGTTATTGATAATAACCGGGACCGAGAGCTTAACGTGCTCTCCGAGGCACGGTGGGGACCCACACGGACAAACGCCCAGACCGAGACAGAAATTTTAACAAACACCTGCCCGAGCGGGAATCGAACCCGCGACCGCCGAGACTAAAGGCAGACTCGCTACCCACAACGCCACAACGGTGTCGATTATGGATATGATATTGGATTATTACTTAGTGTATAAAAATAAATAAATAATAATTAGATCATAACGATATACCTAGTATCGCCAATATTATGCACTCTGATGTGCGACGTGTGTTGTGTGTGTATTCAAAATGACGTGGAATAAACTTGGTATTGTCATTCATTACATATGTGATAAAAGAATTGATATAACTTTAAATCGATTAAAATAAGAATAGAACCGGCGGGTTTGGATATATTGTAACGTCACGACCACAATTTGACACAGTGTGCAAAAAAATAATGATGGTGTAAAACACTCTTCCTCATTGTTGAACATAAAAGTCAATAATCAAATTTTAGCCAGTCAATACAAACAAATCAAACAAACAGTCGGTGCCTTATGGGGCGATATTTACTTAGCACTTATCACTTCTAAAAAAATATTCATTTTAAAATATTTATTTTTTGCATTTTTGTTTCGTAGCCGGTATTTTTTGTCTCATAATTTTCAAGTTTATTCTGCTAGCCGTACTTTTATTTAATTTATTGAGTGAATTTAGCGACAGCCTGTTCTATTCTTATTTTAATTGCGCTGTATTTCATTGTTGTATTGCATCATAAACACATAGCATTTTATATAAACTATATAAAATTCAAGTCAATATTTCTGTCAAACCACTGAGTGAGGCGTCAGGTGTATCTGCTACACTACTTATGCATGTTGCAGCTTCACTGCATAGCATCATGATTCCTTCTCGTGCTCTTAAGCGTACTTTGCACGTGCGAATAACAAAATTATGCATAATTACGTAGCTTGGAAGACCCACATTATAATATTATGTCATACATGTCGACGCTTGTGTGTTGTACCGCAATTTGGACAAGTTTTTATTAAAATGCTATTTATAAATATCAAAGCGTGACCAGTCATATCAAATGTAATACTTACTAGTAGTTCTTGCGAATTTGGTCGCGTTCGAACGCAACCTAATGTCTTCTGGCATCAAAATTATTTTTGTGTTAATGCTACCTTATTTATGCCGTCTGTTCAAATCCGTTTAGTAGTTTTTCTACTCTTTTCTTGAAGTTATCTCGCTGTCATATAAATTGCAATAGTTTTTGATGGAGTGAACACATCCCCACATAGAACTAAAATACCTATTATTAATAAAAATCTAAAATAAACAGAAACGAGCTTATCTGTTTATAATATATATATATATACATTACTATCTATAGAGCTAACCATTTGCAATCGAAATAAGTTTATTTTGTGAAATACAGAAAGAAGTTTTTTAGTTTTCAGATATTACACATTGACGGGTTCGTGATAAACAAATAATTACTATGTATAATAGAATAATTCTATATAATATTGATCTATGTTGATTAGGGTCATATTTTAGACAGTTTTATTCTATTAATAGTCATGTATATAATTGTGTATAATCTTTCTTCTTTATGTATAATGTATTAATGTATTGTCGCCTACGTTTGTTTTTGTTTTCGTATTGGAATACATCTATTTTTTTTTATTCTTGTCCGAACGCTGTCTAGAATGCTTTTAGCATCAAGTCTACCTTTTGTACAATTTGTCTTTTGTACGTTGTGTTTATAAAGTAAAAAAAAATGTTATTTATAAAGCTGAAACAAGGAATGAACTTGTATTTAGCTCTCGACTACATTCACTACTTTAGAAGAATATATTCGCAGAAATATTTGTCGTGATTTATTTTAAAGAAACGTATTTGTTTCTCGAAAATCGAATCGGTAACAAGATGTGCTCGGCTGCTCGTCTCAGGCAGTGTCGCGTCCCTAGTTTCAAGCTTGGCCGCTTCCGGCTCGGCCCACTGATTGCGTGTTCCGTACCTTCTACGAAAATCCTATTCTTATTCTTTTACTCGAGTTATTGTCTCAAAGTTTCGTTTGAAATAATAAATATACAAATAATTTTATTGTTTTGTTACTTTTTCTAGTAAAATAATACTGTGTAGAATTGCATAATGTTACTGTTTACAGGATTTTTATTTGGAAACGTTATTTGTAAATGTGTAGGATGGTTTGTATATGCGATTTCTTCTTAATTAAAGTGTCATACAATTAATAGTAAACAATAATTATGATGAATAAATATGCATTCAATAAACTAAATAATAAAAAGTACAAAAGTAAGTAACATATACGCCTAATATATGTTTAAAAATTTTTACAAAATATAAGTTTGGAATTTCAAAATAATATTTTTAGACAGATATAAATTTGAGTTATCATGAGCGGCTGAAAATATGCAACGCAACGCTCGCGCGGCAGCTGAATAATTTACAGTCATTCAATAAATACCCGACTATAAATTGTCTGCATTGTTTTTGGGCAAAAAATTCTGATGAACGAGTTTCAAAATATGAATTAAAGTGAAATTAAAAAATTCACTGCGTATATATTTTTTTAATTTGGTTTTTCTTGGTGCTTAGAAAACACAGATGTTTTTGTTAAATTATATCTGGATCCCATCACCATAGTTAGATTTTTTTTTTTTTTTATCGTACATACATGATATTATTGTCGATATAAATATTGGTGCTAGTATTAGTTTAACTGAACACATAAAGGAACACGGACAAGGAATAACATTACGACGTTGTGGCGCAGCGGTAGCGTTAAGGCAGGTTGCTTTAAGCGCCAAAGGTCACGGGTTCGATTCCCACTCGGAGCAGATGTTTGTTTTGAACAGATCAGTACACATGCACAGGCGTGGTGTGTTTTTCCTTGTCTTTGTGTATGTTTCTGGATTATTAGATTAGATTAGGATAGTAATATCCCGTGTGCCCCCAAACGGGATATGGGGGCCGTTGAATGTGTGGCGTTTATTTAATTTTTTTACAATATATCATTGTATTAAGACCGTATTTACAAATTAGTTACTTAGTCAACTAATCTATGAGTTCACTGATATGAGTGTGCTATATAATGAGTAGCAAGTCGGAAGCGCGACGCACTCGAGTGTTTCGCTGGCGCGGCGACTGAGAGCCGCGTACTAAAGTCATTTTCTACCGACGTGACAACATCTGCCCTAAATTAAAACTAAGGGAAAAATATAGAAAAGCATAAGTATTTTTAAAGTAGTAACTTATTTTTGAGAATATTTTTTGATGAAATATTCTAACTTACTACTAATTTATAAAAAAATTCGGAATGTATATTGCTGTTGGCCCTACTGGCCTTGACAGCGTCACCGAGCGGGGGCCGAGTACAGAGACTCAGCCGTGAAAACGTGACGGCGATGCGACGCAGGGGTAGCGAACCTGCCTTAAACGCCACAGGTCACGGGTTCGATTCCCGCTTCGACCACAATATGTGTATGACCATGCAAGCATATATTCCGGTCTGGGTGTAAATGACTAGGTCCTTTTATGCGTTTCCGGACTCCCGACACAGGATATCACTATTCTAATAGAGGCCGTTGAGTGTGCAGCGTTATTAATTTGTTTTAAAACAGAAACTACGTGCATTGAAAATGCCATCTCCAATGACATTCGCAGTTCTATATAATATATTAACAAAAATAAATAATCAACTAAAATCACTCATTCATTTAACATTTCTTCTCGTCCACTTCCGCACGAGTCTCGAATGCCTCCAAGTGAGGAACGTTCTCTATTAATCGTCCGCGGTGCGACTCGGACAAACTTCATAATGGACTATTTGTATTGCACTCGCGACGTAGGAATGCAACAAATACGTTGGTAATGTTGTTAGTGGCCAGTGTACGTCCCGGCAGTTTATAGTGTGTCTGGAATCGTGAAGATTTATCGAGTACACGCTGCCTGCTGTCCGGAGACGTTGTTCTGGTCACAGATTAATGATCATAGCGGACGATTGTGTTGTTTTGCTCTTACGTCTTGCTCGTTTCATACGTTTCATATTGAAGCTATTATTGTGTGTCCAGAACGATGATATTATATGATGAGTACATATAAAAGTTTAAGTCTAAAGGGCTGACTCCACTCCTTTAACGGGACAGTCGTGGGTTCGATCCCCTTTGAGCTATTGTCGTACCCACTCCTAGCGCAAGCTTCGAGCTTATTTGGAGGGGCAATAGGGATATTAGTAATGCTTTAAAAGCATTGCTAATATTCTTTAATATATATATATATATATATATATATATATATATATATATATATATCTATATATATAAAGGCTTTGTCCTGAATGACTGACGAATCAACGCACAGTCTAAGCCGCTGATCGTAGAGACCCGAAACTTGGAGGGTGTGTTCTTTGTATGACGTGGGCATCCGATAAGAAAGGATTTCCCAAAATACTATACCTAAGGGGTTAAAAAGAGGGCAAAATTTATATGGGACAACCTGATTCCTTGGTTAAATCTACTTAAAATTTACCATAAACCTTCCCCTAACGGGGTTAAAAACGGCTAAAAAAACATTTTGCTTCGAAGTTTATATCAATACTCTTTAGCGCTTTTGATCTTATTTAATTATTGAATTACATTTTATTTTGACAACTCAATCAGATACATGGCATATCAACTCCAGCCTAAACTTGAAATTTTTTTTTTTGATTTTTTTTACCGGTGTTGTTTTCAAAACGTAAACGAGCACAAGGAAACAATGTTTCGGAATTCAACCCACAGGTAATCAAATAGGTGAAAAGGATTTTGTAGAAGCATGAAACTCAAACGGCAAACGATTAAGACGTGTTTAAATATTTTCTGAAATTCTTCAACTGAAAAGGTGAAATGAAGGTTCAAAGTTTGTATTAAAATCGTTATTCACGCGGGCGAAGCCGCTGGCAGAAGCTGGTATAGTTATATACTGTATCAAAAGCGAAGCGAGACCGGGTCGATAATACTTTTATGAGAGACAAATTGTCGTATCAAAATAGTACATCTCATTCCTGATAAGTAGAAAATTCTCGCTCTACTAACACAGTAATTTTTCCAGTGATGCACGATGTATACTTAAAGCGTCCTCTATTGTTCAGTTACGGGAGAGGTACGCTGAGGAGTATCAGAGCTAATTACCCACTTTATCGCGGTTGTCTGCATTTTTCCGCAGCGCTCCAACCATTCTCCCCCTCGCATACTTAAGCGTTGTGTATAAGTTCCGCCCATAAGTAATTAACAGTTTTCTCTTATTAGTCTGTTTTATGATGATAAGTAAGAAAATGCATTTTTGGTTTTATAGAAATCAAATCGGGTAGTACAATGAACTTAACGTTGCCATAATACTTATAAAGTTTTCAATTTTGCACTTCATCTAGAGACACAGTAGTATCCTAATAAATAAGAAAAAGATAACTGGTGTACGTTCATCCATAAATATACACCGGAGATTTTTATGTTAATAAATTGGCAAGCAAGTATACGGCCGGTATAAGTGATAGTAAGCGGTTCCCGTAGCCTATGACCGCTTGCAGCACCATTTGTAGGTGTCACTCGTTGGTAACATCAAGATATTGTTTCTTAAAATTTCTTTGGTCTGTAATTTCACTAGCTACAGTGTCATTCAAACCAAAATACAGTAATGCGAAAGACATTACTGCTTTTGACACTGCGGCGGTACCTACACATACGGCCTCTTGCAATAAAAGGCCTACCAGTAAAAATACTTGCAATTTTTATAAAAATATAATTATGATAGTTCTGATTCTGATAGTTCCTGAGTGCGTCCTGTAAAGCTATTTACGTACTGAAGTAGTTTATTTTCTGAAAGAAAACACGATATTGAAGGTAATCTCGGTAGAAGCGTAGGTGGGCGGACAAACAACCGTATTGCAACTGGTAAACAAGGCCCTACCTTAGACAACGCAAATATTACTCAAAGTAAAGTAACAAGTTTCAATTCTAATGCAACGTTATAAAGTCTATTGTAGTATTATTTCTCAGTAAACGTATCAAGCCGAATGCAATGCTTATAGTGACTGTTGTTATGATTTGATTGGTTCTATATAGAAGTTGGTGTTTTTGTAAGTCCTTACCAGTATATCCTTACTTCCTTACTAATATAATATTATAAATGCGAAAATAACTCTGTCTCTCTGTCTGTCTGTCGCGCTTTTATGCTAAAACTACTAAACCGATTTAAATGAAATTTGGTACACAGATAGTCTAGAGCCTGAGAAAGGATATACGGTATTTTTAATGCGAAAAAAATGTTGTAACGGGTTGAATGGGGAGGATGAAAAGTTGTATGGAAGTATCGTCATTTTTAGAGCTAGAAGCCTGAAACTTATTTTTTAGGCTGATGATTTGATAGATATAAATATGACATTCAGAGTTTGCATTAAAAACTTTATAACGTTAACGTTATACACGCGGGCGAAGACGCGGGTTGGTGCTAGTATATTTATAAAAATTGTGATTGTACAATGTAACTAATTATAATGCAACCCATACTCCTTAAAAAATACCTCCTCCTCTCCTGGGTCCTTATAAGTGCCATCGCTAGTATTGTGTTATTCCTTCAATAATATTGCAATACTCACTATCGCAAAATATTATTGAAAGGCTGGGGCTCAATTTAAAAGATTGCGCAGTGATTGAATAAATTAAAGTTACACAAATAACTTTTATTACAAATGTTATATTAATTTTCGATTTCTCACGAAACGTAATATGAACTCACTCTGATGAAGGACCTCCGATGAGTCCGAAACTAGTCGGTACTTACAGCGATTAAACGTGAGTGTGAGCCGTTTAATAATAATTTTAATAAATTTAACGTAATATGAATCTAAAAATTCTAGAAGGTAGTATTTCTGTCGAACAGAGTTAGTGTGAGGTGTCAGGCGCACCTGCAACATTACTTATGCATAGCGTTGCAGCTTCCCTGCCTAACATCGTGTTTCCTGTTCGTGCGCTGTAAGCTTTCAGTGTTCATTGCGCGTGTGTGTCACTATCTTATACATATGTAGCTTGCAAGGCCATCACGCCATATAACACATGTCACAATTTTCGTCAAAGCGTTATTATATATTGTATAACAATTTAGTTTGGTCTTAAAGTATGTTGAATACATTATTGTTGAAGCTGATAATTGTTTTAAAGATGTACATTATCGATACAGAGAATTGGGGTCTACCATGAACTTTTAGGAACAATTCTATTGCCATTCAATTCAATTTAGGTAGTAAAACGATTATGATTTTATATGGTACCATGGCGTATATATTATATGTCATGGTACCATTTTAATCGCAATAACAGTTCATGGTAGGCCCCTTGATTAGCAAAAAAAGATTTGATTTAAATGAGAAAGAAAAAAGATTTTAATTTTAACATTATACGACTAGTTTTTAATTTTTTCTGTTATTTTTATTATCATACTATTAAACAGAGATATAAGCTATATCTTAAATAACAAAGAAATTTTGATTGATGTTTTTGTATTTATGTGTATTGTATTTAATTATACATGAAATTATAATAGAATCTGAGGAAATTAATTTCAATTTACAAATTTTAGTTTTTTTATGTTAGAAGTTGGCAAACAAGCATACGGCCCACCTGATGGTAAGTGGCTGCCGCAGCCTATGAGCGCTTGCAGCACCATTAGTAGGTGCCACTCACGCGTTGCCAACCTCGAGATATTAGTTCTTAAATCTCCTCTGCCCAGTAATTTCAATTTCACATAAAAAGTAATTGGTACATAAGTGTTGTTCTACAAAAAATGGCCCTTATTTTACATTTAGCCAATTCGCCAAATCACTATGATGTTCATCAAAGAACCTTTATCAGCTATGAGTATGACATTATACAAAGTTGCACAAGAACCAGCACAATCTTCAAAGGACTTATCCAACGTCGAGCACCTTGTTAACTTCAGAGTTAACTGCTTGCAAAATATGTTCTAAGATATACTTAGGTTAGTATTTTACATAGACGAGTTGAAATGATACGTCACTAAAACATTCTAAAATAAAGTGAAATATACGATGAACAGCGTCATTTAATTAATTGCAAAACACTTTGTGGTTTTTATATTAGATATTTGAATTATCTTGACCTGGTTATAATACGCTGCGCACTACCAATACCAAATAAAAGTACTATTTGTGACCATACTTTTTTACGAAAGTCCTGATTACATGAGTTTCCAATTACGAATTTTAATGAAATTTAAAATTTAATTTTTATGAAAAGAAAATACTATATTTAAAGCTGCTGTAAAAAAATAATAAAAAAATTTAATAAATACATGTTCATGACCCCCGACACAGGATATTACTATCCTAATGGGGGCCGTTGGGTGTGTAGCGTTTATTATTATTTATTATTATAACCACTATAGGGGATATAACGAATCGAAAAACTAACATCCAACAACACCATCATATTAAAGTAATACATCCAAAAATAAAAGCGCTCAAAGTAAAGGTTCAGAAGCCAGTCGTTATAAGCAAGTTCATTATAATCTAAATTATGAGTTGTCTGAACAAAGCAAGCCAGTGGTTAATAATAACAAGTCGGATGCACAATGCGCGTGCAAGCATTTCACTAGCGCGGCACGGCGACTCGGCGACTGAGAGCCGCGTGCAAAAGTCATTTGCCGCCGACGTGACAACACCTGGCCCAATTTAAAACGAAGGAAATGAAACACTGAGAAAATACTAGTATTTTGTAAGAAATAAGTGTTACATAGTGAAATATTTATCTTTATAAATAAAGAAAGAGTGATGAATTTAAAAATATATAATTCTAATTTTGATTGTTTTTGCTTGTACACATATAAAAAGTCTAAATATGTTAAAATGTGAAACCTCGGAGCGGTTTCTATAAAGATATTCTCTCTGGGAGAGGCATCTGTTACAAAGAAGATCCTAATCCGAAACTATATTTCAATTTACGATTAACCGAAACCTTGGTAGAGTTGTTCCACAATTTTAATTTTATTATTAATATTATATTAACATACGTAAAATTTTTTAAATTATTATTTTTATGGTTAACATCAGAATTATTATGTATTTTAATGTATATTACATCCATATTTAAGAATATTTTTCTTTTAAAAATATGGATATTGTATTCTTCGCAAGAAATGTGTCCTAATTTTTTTATCTTTTCGATGGTTTTTTTATTTGGATTAACACTGAGCTTGAAACTTTGCAGCTGTGACAGCTTCCAATTCCGAGAACATTTAGATATTTAATATAGTGTATTATAAAAACAACAAAAATAGCTGTTAAGGAACGTTCATTTTGTACAGTCAGAGAAGAATAAATACATTTCAAAAATATACCTATAAAGAGGAAATAAGTAGGAGGGAGGAAGATGCGAGTGGCATCTTTTGATCAGGTGCGGAGGCACTTGTCCAGCTTATTTAGCCGCATCTTGAAGTGCACTCGAGCGATTGCGCCTCTCACGGCTCTCGTTAGCGGCTAATGCGATGCTTGCGCAACTTGCCCGGCTTATACGTGTCGAAGTGCTTGCGGTCTTCCGGGCTTTTGTGTGGCAAATTTTATTACAAATCTTGATAATCGTAGGAGTAAAGTTTAGAAATTTTTAAAAATTACAAGGGATTATTATCGTTGATTTTTATTGGACGTCAAATGTCACGAGAAGTTTAATAAGATAAAGATTTTTAATTTAACAACATCTTTATCTATACCAATATTATAAAGCTTGAAGACTTCGTTTGTTTATTTTACTAAACAATAATTATGTAGACCACGCGAGCGAAGCCGCGGACAGAGATAGTTATATTTTAAGAAAAAACAAAATTTATAACCCGAAAACCGTTAACCTGATATAGAGTATTATTTTGATCAATTTTAAAACGGAGGAAAATGTATAAAATAAAATATAAAAAGAAGCTTGAGTTGCATGCACTTTTCAGTACTGTATTGTCCATTGTATGCGCGTCACGTTTTTAAAAAACGTAGTTTCCTTTTTAAAAAAAGTAGTTTTATAATAAAATTGTTTTTTATTACTGCGAATGAAGCATGTTATTATATTAATAATCCAGCCAGCGTATGGTTCGGCATTTATTGGAGCGTATTATTTAATTAGATCTTAATCAGAATGCGAAGTTACATAAGAAAATTTCTGCTCCAAGAAACAAACAGGAGGAAATTAGATTCAAAGTAAATGTACAAACAAAGTTTTAACAAAGTACAATTAAGTGAAGAAAATAATTTAAATTTTTTGAGTATTATATCCTTGCTCTTTTTTTATACGAAGGTGGTGGTAAACAAGCGTACGGCCCGCCTGATGGTAAGCGGTTACCGTAGCTTATGAATACCTACAACACCGGAGGTATCACATGCATGTTGCCGACCTCTGAAAACCTCCTTTTCCACCTCCCTTGAAGAACCCCATACCGTAACGTGTTGGGAATATTTCGCGGTAAGAAATTCTTTTGAAACCGTGCTATGTTCACACAAATTGATACCAATGAATAACCTTCCGATGGCAAGCGGTTAGATAGTGGGAAATCGCTTGAAGTTGCAACTTGAACGGGCTTAACCGTGGAAGTACCACACTATCAAAAATATAAAAACATCACGTATTAGATTTTTTTTATGTCACAGGAGGCAATCGGGCAGAAGGCTCACCTGATCTTAAGTGATAACTACCGCCCATAAACATCTGCAAAACCAGAGGGCATGCAGTCGCATTCACGCTCTCTTTTTTAGATACAACTGGTTATACGCTGGCTGACCTCGAAACGCGGCTGACGAGCAGTCATTTCACGAGTTCACCAACGTACGGTGGTAGCTACCACCGTACGTTGGTAACCAGGTGAGCCTTTTAAGCCCTACCACCAGTATATATATGCTATAGAATTTCTTCCACGACATGCAGGTTTCTCCACGATGTTTTCCTTCACCGCTAAGCACGAGATATATATGAAACAAAAATAAAAACACAAAACAAACGTATTAGATAACTGCTCTCTATCAGGTATTTGGTATTATAATAGATTTTAATGAAATGAAACAGGTTTTAGCTGAGTCTCTGATTGATTAATTAAAAATTTGTTTCGGGTGATAGCATAACAAAAAGTCAAATTATTGTTTTGGGTTCAACATATTTAGTTGAAAAAGCCTATCTTAAGCAGATTTTCCAAAACATATCTAATGTATACAGAAACGTACCGTTATTTTTCTGGATCGGTATAGAAGCATGTCAATAAACCTTAAAATAAAATTCAATCGTGAAAATATTACTATGTTTTAAATTCTAGTCTCGTGATCTGTATTTTCGTGAGATGACAATTTTCCCATTTTAATAGTAAGCGAAAAAGCAATTTCAGTCAGTTATAATTCTAGCTTTGCCATTAAAATGTCTGTCTATACTGCAATAAGTTCATGAATAGGCCGTTACGACCTCATCTACAGCTGTCAACTCTAGACTTTGTCACGGGTTGTATTAAAAAGGTCAGCGAATCTCAAAGCTCGTCCAAATTGCAGTACCGACGCCACGTCCGAATAAAGTAAGAGTCATACTAATTAAACGCGACTGCGGTGACGAGATGGGTTAAAAGGAATAATGGAAACTCTAAAAATAGTAACGGCGAGGGGGAAGCGCTTAAAATAAATATAAGAGAGGCTTTTAATTCGCACAAAGAGCGGGCCGTAAATGGGTGGGCGTCTCTTGAGGTGCAGGAGGCACCAGGGTCGCTCCCCGCGGGCCTACTACTACTTTAACAGCCTACTTTATCCATACTCCAGTGTTGTCACTTTTATTTCATACTAGCTGCTTCTTTCGGATTCGCCCGCTTGAATAAAGATTTTTAATGAGGAACCTTTAATGTAATCTTACTAATATTATAAATTTAAAAGCTTGTATGTCAGGATATTTGAATGTTTGCTACTCAATCATGCGGCTCAATCACCGGCATATCATCAACGGATTGGGATAAAATTTAGCACACTTATAGCTTATTATCTAAATTACAACATACATTTTTTCTCCTAAATATGCCAGTTTCCTATGAGGTTATCAAAAAACATGCTACAGGACGAACTCAATTGAAACTCGTTATAGATGTGTTTAATAAAACATTATTTACTTTAAGTGATTTATTCCTCTCTGGAGCCAGTTATAAGCTCACCGTGGTAGAAGTCGCGGGTTGATTCTAGTATAGAAATAATTAGTTCGTCGTACAATCTGTCATATTCTGGTCCTCATTTTAAAATCAAATTTTATCTTCGCAGGAAAAAGTATAACTGTCTCCACTGTCTCCACCTCTATAACTATATCAAAATTCATCATAATCGATGAGTGGTTCGTCTTGGTCACAAAAAAACAAACAAAAAAACGGCGTTGGAACATGACGACCTCATCACCCGCTTTTGGGATAGTCTCTGTCATAGCAGAAATTATTGCACCAGTGCAATCAGTCACACTGGTAGTCAATCTTTTGTTGTAAGAGGCCAGCTAGGTAGGTGTCACCGCAGTGCAAAATATTCTACCGCTAAGCAGTGGTGATTTTGGCAAGAGATTTAAGAACTAATGTCCCCATAATAACCGCTTACCATCCCGTTTGCCATGCCAAAGTCACTACTGCCATGGCGTTTCCTTGCTTGCAGAATAAAAAAAAATTAATAAATGACATTACTATAAAGGTTCTTAATATAGATTTTTTGTATGTACATGAAATAAGGCAATTTTAATAACTTAACAGTTCGAGAATGCGTCCATGTTATTCCAAACAAATTATGGATGTTCTAATCAAAGAGTCGGGAGATGTTCAACGAAGGTCCTCGAGGATAAAAGCCAATTACGTGCCAATAATACACCCCGATTGTTTATTTCTTATTGTAGACCTTGAGCTGTTGAAGTATATTGCCGTTTACGTTTTCATATTTATTACATAATGATGTACAATGATATGCATTTTAAAAAATACTAGCTACGGCCGCGGCTCCGCTCACGTGATCTAGCAATTTCTCTTTATTGCGCGGAACTTTAATTCTTTTTCTAAAAATAAAGTAGGCTAATTAGTACTCCTGTTAAAATCGGTCCAGCTGTTTCAGAGATTAGCTGGAACAAACAAACAGACAAAAATTTTAAAAATTGTTTTTTATGTAAGTACCATAATATATACTTTCATATACATTTAGAGAAAATCTGTTAATTTGGAATTACCAATAGACATTATATAAATATTATATCATATTTTAATTATCATAAAAACCTAAGGGGTAACTTAGAATGTAATTATAAACAACAATTTAAGAAATTATACCGTTCGTTGAAAAATTAAAAATATACTTTAAAACAGTCCACTAATAAAACAACTACTACTCCAAAGTTTAATTACTGCTTTAAATTGCTTGTTTTTTTTATGGTTAATTATATAAAACCTATAAAATGACTAAAAGCAAATAACGTATGATGAAGTTCTCATGTCCCGCAAAGGCTTATTCGAAGTTCAGGAGTTTACGTAAAGCGAACTGCAGCCCAATGACCCGTGCGAGGCGATCGACGGGGCCAAGCGGGGACGGCCGGGGCAGGGAGTCCGTGGAGGAAGGGGTGGAGAAGTGTTTAGTTTGCGAAATTAACTTTATTGTCGGCCTTAGAATACGGGCCTCGCAGTAATGCTCTTGAAATATCGCTTCACGTTGGAACGAATCGAACATATCGCACTGAAGACGCCGGACACATCGCTTTTGAATTGGTTTGTAAATTTACTACTTTCCTTAATGTAAATGGGAATATTGGGGATTGAACTTCGATTCCATTATTTTAGAGTACCTTAAAATTGGGCATACGATACAAGTATTCTTTTTTTATATCATGACGGTTGACAAGCATGATGGTAAGCAGTCAGTTCCGGACACAGGATTAACCATCCTAATACGGGCCGTTGAGTGTGTTGCGTTTATTTATTATTATTTATTTATTTATGGTCAATACAAACATCTGCCCCGTGGAGAAATCGAACCTGCAAACTGTGGCGTTACAGGCAGGCTATTAAAAACATGTTTCGTTATAAGGTTGTGTTTTAAAATCTAAAACAAACAAAGGTAAATAATAAGTATGTAGCAATAAAATATAAATGGAGTAGGTAGATAAGGGAGAACATTAGACATTAAATCTCCCGGATAGCGTATAAATTGGATAATAGAGACATTCGCTGGCCGTTAGGCTTGTTACGATACTTTTTACCGGCGGATTGCTTAGATGTAACTAACACTCCTAAAGTGGCCACATCGGAACGTAAATCTTTTTATGTGATTGTAAGAGTCGCTTAAGTTTTACGAGTTTTTCATTATTATCCCCTAAAGTAACATCTTCTGAGTAATGTCCGAATCTAGTTCAAACTCTATGTGATGAATTCTTAGGTAATGTTTTTTTAGGTAAGTTTTGAGAATGCGATTTTTTTTTTAATTTTAAATTGTTTGCGAAATTTAAATTATTGATAGATACAAACAGATGCACTTTTTACGACGTTGAGGCGTTGCGGTATAGAACCTGTATCAAGCGCCACAGGTCTCGGGTTCGATTCCCGCTCGGAGCATAATTATGTTTATCTTGTATTAACCATACATGCGTTCCGTCGTTATCTTTGTGTATGTTTCCGGACCCCCGACACAGGATATAATTAGCCTAATGGGGGCCGTTGAGTGTGTAAGGGTTTATTTGATATATTATTTTAATGTCAATTTAATTAAATTCGTTTGAATTTTCACAATACGATTTATATAAATTAAAATAATAAAAACGTGGGAAAGTAAATTTAATTTGTACTTAAAACGTTCAAGTCTATTATCTTGATATACACAATATCCGAAATAATTAAGTTATACAAAAGGTAGACGAGCCCCGCTGCGAGCGTCGAACAAAGAATTGAGAGAATAATTAGATTAGCGAAGGAACTACCGTAGATAGCAGAATGCCTCGGCTAAATATTTGACGAAGTCTCTGCGACTGGAGGGAAACGGAAATTGGAGTTTGTAAAGTGTTTTCTAGTTTTAAGAGCTGTTTCGCTTATAATACCCTAACTGGGAATACCGAATCAATTATTAAAGACTTGAAACTTGTTTCGAATTGTAGGACATGCTTGAAATTTAGGTACATTTTGCTCTTCGATGTTGTATTGATTCTTTAAATGATCGATGTCTACATATTGGATTATATAATCTTATTTTCGTTCTGACATTTATCTTTTATTACTTGAAAACACGGCTTACATGATGGAAAGCAGCAACTTTAATCAGTAATACCACGAAGTGCATCGTCTAGTAATATAATAATTACCAATAATTATTTTACTACATATGAACAATCAAACTAATTTTTTGACCTTCAGTAATAATTATCATTATTGCCTTCACAGGTGAGAAGACTGCTGATTCATTTTTCGCTCGAAGAATTGGGATTACGATTCAGCGGGGAAATGCAGCTAGCATTCTTGTCACCGTTCCCCGTTGGCATGATTTGTACAGTTGTAATTATTTGTATATATAATTAATATTGAATTGTAATAATGTTATAATATTTATGTAAATAATTGTACAGGACCTCGGCTCTGTAAAGCACTTAAAATTACCCTTCATAAAATATAACGAAGCTTTTTAATTACTTATAATCAGACAAATATTATCAAATATAATTTTAAGGGACTTGCGGTCTTTCACTGTACAATTCTTAAAACGATGGTAGTTCAAGAGTCCAGTGTATTGTAGAAGAAATACTAATTGTATCGAGACGCCACGTTTCCGATGACGTCATCGGTTTAATTAACTTTATTAATTCCGCTCTCGCTTTGAACTTGCTCTTTGAGTTTGCAATTAAATACTGTACAACACACAACTTTGTATTGTGACTACAATTTTGTATTGTATTTAGACTGCGTTTTCCTGTTAGAATCATCAGAAACCGATGACTTTGTTACGAGTAGAATACTGAAGTTATGTTATCTGTGATAAATAGGAATAATTTATAATTAAAATGAAAGCTACTTAAATATAATAATTATGAAAATTTGATATAATATAATATTTTCTAAATTATTATGTCATGGTGATAGGCAAACAAGCATACGGCCCATCTAATGGTAAGCAGTCACCGGAACCTATAAAAGCGCGTTACCGGTATGAATAAAGGAATGGGACAGAGGGATTGGGAGATTGGACCTCAGGCGATATCTCTTTTCGCACGAAACGCAACGCTATTACGTGACATATACAAGAGATCGAATGAATTAATCTATTGTAATTTTGTAAATCTTTATAATGAAAACAGTAGATTTAAAAACCTAAATGATTTGTGAAAAATTGCCCAAACAAAGCGCCTAAGGGGACATTTTTCAATGCTTTTTATCGTTGCAACTGAAAAACCGTTGGTAAGCGTTCCAGCGTTAATGTGCTCGAATGCACTTCCGCTGCTTAGAGATTAACTAGACTAGAAACTCCCGAGGACTCGCTAGGACTGCAAGCCGCAAAATGTTTCTGAATTTCTGAATATCATATGACTTTAGACTGCGTATTAAAGTTTGCTACAATTTCACATACTGAAATTGAATTAAACGTAACCATCGAATAATAACTTAGTAGATTATGCATTGCGTTTAACAATCCAACGTCAAAATATTAACCTTAAGTAATTACCCGACTGCCGAAGCAGGGTTATATTTTTCGAGCGTATGTATGTATGTATGTATATCTATTTTTTTGTGATGCTCTACAGGCTAAACTCTTCGACGAATTTCAACTTATGAGGTATCATTAGATTCGTCTCAGTTGTGAGAGTGACATATGGTACTTTATTTTATTATGGATTCCGCAGAAGCAAAGATTTCTTATTCGATTTGAATGTTATTTTCATGTTTTTCATCATTAGAAGGGCTAAGTTTTTCATGGGTCGCATACATACATATATATAATGAAACATAACATTTTGCAAAACAGTGTAATGACTTTTTGCGGAACTCTTGTAATAAAGTACATAACTATCAACTTTAAGAATTTAATAGTCACGAATATTGAATGAAGAAATCTGAGACCAATTTCTCAGCTTCACAATGCCGTACGCGCTTGAAGTTGTTGGTTTTTTAACTGCCTAATAATTTAAAAGAATAGTTTCTAGAACTACAATATTTACTAAGACCCCTAATTATAAAATTGTAATTGCATTTCAAGTTAGGTGAATACGGGTGATGTAACTGTGTCGGCTGGCCATCCGCCAAACCAGCTGCTGCATTAGACGCATCCTGAATCACGCTAGATGTTAGAACTTTATTTACTGATTTTACCGATATGGGAATAAACTTTAAGTAACACGGATTAGTGTGGAATTACTTTACTAGCAAATGGAAAATTATGTATAGTCTCTTTTAGAATGCAAAGGTGTTTGTCAGTAAGACTCGGAAGGCTTCCATTGAGATGAATCCAAGAGGTCAGGATTCCGGAACATCGTGCAGAGACTGTACTTGGGAGTACAGTCTATCTTAACAACTATTTGACACCGTTGTGGCGTTGTGGGTAGCGAATCTGCCTTAAGCCTCGACGGTTGCGGGTTCGATTCCCGCTCGGAGCAGATGTTTGTATTAATCGTACAGGCATGTTTTCCGGTCTGGTTGTGTTTGTCCATGTCATTGTGAATGTTTCCGGACCCCCGACACAGGATATAATTATCCTAATGGGGGCCGTTGAGTGTGTAGCGTTTATTTATTTATTATAAATAAAAATAGAAATTCCAGATTATTTATACACACTTCCATAAATCTTCCGCGCAGCGGTAGCGAAGCATCACAGGTCGCGGATTCGATTAGGTACTGCCCTTTTTGTCACGGACTGTGGCAAAAAAAAATAAATAAATAAATAAATAAAAAGCGCACAGGCGTTAAAGAAAATGGGAGATGTTTTGAGATTCAAAGACACCCCAAATATCAAAAAAGAAAATAATTTAAATAGGAAACCGAGAAACTGGAAAGGCCCACTGCCTCAACATCAAAACCAAGAACGCAGTGGGCCTCCAAAAAAAAAAAAAAAAATCCACAAGCCCAGATCATTCAGATCAACAACCTCAGTCCAGAACACACCAGAGAGAGTGGAAGCAACCAGGAATACCTGAGCCAGACCCCGTTGTTAGGAAATGAGGTTTGTCATGCAGGTAAACTAAAGTACTGTAGTGCTAACTGATTATAAATTACAGATGATCCGTTAATACTAAATTGGATTCAAGGATATAAAATCCCTTTTTCTGAGCCACCACCACCTTACGACTCAGGCTTTCAACACTGGTCTAGAGATGAAAAACAGATAACCGCACTGGAAATTAATAAATTAACAAACTTAGGTGCAATCTCAAAATGCAACAGTTGCATAGACCAGTTCATATCTCCAATTTTTTTTAGTACCTAAGCTTAATGGTTCATATAGATTCATATTAAATTTAAAAAGGCTTAATGAATACATATGCACTAATCATTTCAAGTTAGAAGATATCCAAACAGCTTCTAAGCTAATGACAAAAAATTGTTATATGGCTGCGATCAATCTAAAAGAGGCCTATTTTTCTGTACCCATAGTGGGAAGTAGCAAAAAATTCTAGTAGTAATTCAGATTCGATAAGGCGTTGTATGAATTCAATGCCCTACCTTTTGGTCTACATACAGCCCCTTTTGTATTTAGAAAATTGAAACCAGTATCTACTTACTTAAGAAATTAAAATTTTGTTTTGACAAGTTACTTAGATGATAGTCTATATTTTAATGAATCAAAAATTAATTGCAAAAAGGATATCGATATGGCTCATAAACTGTTGTCTGCTTTAGGATTTGTTTTTAATGTTGACAAAAGTAACTACAGTCCTAGTTAATCTTGCAAATATTTAGGTTTTATTTTAAACTCTGAAAATCTCTCCTTGTCAGTTCCCATTGAGAAACAAACAAAAATTATAGAAACTATTAAGAAAATTAAACACAAGAACACAATTATTAGACACAAGTCCTAGGAACCCTTAATTCAATTTGTTCGGGCATATGGATAGGTATATACTAAACAATTAGAACGTGAAAAATATTTAGACTTACTACAATCAAACGAAAACTAAGAAGCAATCATGCCAATTTCTGAAATTACTATGTCAGAACTAAGGTGGTGGTGTAGCAACATTCACAAATTTAATTTAATCAGAAAATACAAATTCAAATTAGAAATTCATACCGATGCTAGCATTACTGGCTGAGGCTGTGCTTGTCAAAACGGAAAAGCTTCTGGGTCATGGTCACAAATTGAAAAACAATATGATGTAAACTTTTAAGAATTAAAAGCTGCCTTCTTTGGACTCCAATGCTTTGCAAAAAATTTGAGTGATTGTGAAATCTTATTAAGAATTGACAACACTACTGCCATAGGATACATAAATAAAATGGGGGGGGTACAATTTCCACATTTTAATAGCATCACACATGACTTATGGAACTGGTGTGAACAAAGGAATGTATGGATTTTTGCTTCATACATTAATACAAAAGATAACTTTGTAGCTGATAGAGTCCAGAAAAAATAATATTGAAAGGACACTCTCTGCAACAGCTTATAATAAAATTATTAGAACATTTGGATCCCTAAAATACATTTATTTGCTTTAAGAATAAATAAAAAATGAAAAATTTGTATCCTGAAAATGTGACCCAGAATCATTTGCTGTTGATGCTTTTACGTTAAATTGGAAGAACATGTTTTCTACGCGTTTCTCTTTAATTTTGAAATGCTTACAAAAAATTCGTTTTGATAAAGCTACAGGTATTTTAGTTTTTCCTTATTGACCTTCCCAATCATGGTTTCCACTTATTAACTCTATGCTCATTAATGACCTTATACTATTCAATCCTAGACAAAGACTTACTACGGTCACCATCCATTTCATCAACAGCTTACCCTGGCTGCTGCAGGCTGGCTGCAGGGCTGCTCTCAGCCAAGCCTACATGAGGAGAGGAACTCCTCCTTCCGTAGTTCCGGTAATGATTAACTCAATTTCCAGCAACACAATGAAACAATATGATTCATGTCTTAAGCGATGGTGGCTTTTTTGTAAGAAAAATAATATAAAAACATATCAGGCATCAATACCGTTCATCGCACGGAACCCTAAGCACCACTAGATCGGCATTATCTCTTCTTATTGTACCCCGAATAGAATCGGATGACAGATTAAAAAGATTCATGAAGGGAGTGTATAGATCAACACCTCCAACGCCAAAATTCAAAGTGACCTGGGAACCTGCAGTGATGCTTGACTATTTAGCAGGACATTACCCAAATGAAGAAATATCTCTAGAAATGTTTAAAAAATTGGTGACATTACTGGTACTCACAACAGGCCACAGAGTACGAACCATTTCATTAATGAAATTGAGTGGTATAAAATAACCGGATATAATTAAAACCTCTAAAAGAGGAATCGCACAGCAAACATTACATTTTAAGAAATTCTTTGATAAAATAGAAATATGCACTGTCAGCTCCCTAGAAGCTTATATAAACAAAACAAGTACAATCCGAGATAACGTAGATAAGCTCATTATTACATTCAGAAAACCGCATCATTGTGCATCAACACAAGCCATAAGCCGATGGATAAAATTATCCTTGCTAGCTGCTGGAATTGATATTACAATTTTCTCTGATCACAGCACCCGACACGCATCAACGTCGGTAGCGACTAAATCTGGACTTAACATTGATCTAATCAGAAATGATCTAAAAACTCTGAAACATCCGCAAAACAGTATAATAGACGGATGAATAGACAAATGCAATAATTAACATAGTTAATGATAGTTTTTTATTATTATTATTAAGTTGCTTGTGAATTTTATATAGATATATTTTTGTGTCTGTATTCCTATTATTATTAATTTTATCTCTCTATCTTTTTTAATAATATAATTAACATTTTTGTTAAACTTTTTAAAAAATTATTAATAACTCACAACCCTAACTTCAAACATCTACACGTAAATACCATCTCGGACAAGGATAAGTATAATTACAAGATTAAACGAACTTACCTTAAGTGAAGTTCTATCGTAATTATACGTAGATCCTTGTCCGAGATGGCAGTCCCAGAAATCCCACCCTTTAATACTCAGTATTAACCCTTTAAACGGGTTGTTCGATTATAAAATAATGCTTTAAACGAAATGATATTCCAACACAGTGTTGCCAGCGAGAGAAATTAAATAGTTTTTTTCTTCAGATCTTTAAACATAGTGATTAGCACTGGGCTCATGGAGCCTACTACACGTAAATACCATCTCGGACAAGGATCTACGTATAATTACGATAGAACTTCACTTAAGGTAAGTTCGTTTAATCTTGTAATTATGTGAATGTTGTGTGTATAGCGTTTATTTATACTGCCAATAGTAGTGTTATTTGGAAAAGTAAAGTTGCATAAAAAACCGATACAAAAATATTTTTGTTTTTCATTTTTTACGAAAAACATTACACGAACGATCTCATTCAATCTCATGACCAGTACAACGATTTACATCTAAAGTGTACACATGTGCGCTCGTAACGCGAGCAGGAGGTTTATGATGCAATTGCTCTTATTATGATAATCCTGCTTTGGCATTCTATACTCCATACTGTTGTAATAAGATTAGTTTTTGAATGTATTAATAACAATGTGTAGCTTTGAGGTACACCTTGAAAGTGGAATATGAATAAAGTTATCTTTACCTTTGTGGAGCCTTTTGTGAATATTACTATTACATATTATATTATGTTATTTGACATAGATAATGTTAGAATTTTAATTTTGCAAAACAATAAATATTATTCGTTTACAGCTGAGCGTTAAATTACTGGTTCGACGAGGGAAGTACGACCTTTATACTAAATAATCTATACCTACTCTAATATTATTAAGCTGCACAGTTCGTTCGTTTATTTGTTTGGTTGAACGCACTAATAATCTATGTAACTCCTGTTTTGAATTGAAAAAGTATTTTTGTGTTGAATAATACATTTATCGAGGTGGCCTATAGGCTATATGACACCATGACCAATAGGAGCGGAGCATTAATGAAAAATATGTCAAAAACGCGAACTAATATTCCTTTTTCGAGCTTCCGTTGCCGCGCTACGTAAGCAGTTAAAGTTACTCAAAAATGTATGATGGAAATTTTCGCCTTCAAAAATCTAAAAGTCCGCACTAGCATAAGTCTTCTAAGATTAATATCTTTTAAGGCTTATATCTTAATCATAATAAAAAATATATAACATGCTACGATACAGTTATTATAAAAGCGAGAGAAACCGCGGACACAGCTAGTATTGACATAGAATAAATATATTCGAACGTTCGTGATTATTAGATCAACGTCTAAGACCCAAACTCCCATATATTTACTCCTTCTTTTCCCTTCTTCCTAATTTCCTGCCCATGGGCTTGTATCACAGTAACGTTATTGGTTTTAGTTTTACAATCGCGTATAGCTACGGTGAACTTATGTGTTATTAGTTGAGGTGTAAACTTATTTGCCACCTTTATATTAAAAGAAAACTTTAAGAATTTAATGAATATCACTTCAAACAATACAAAAAGGTCGTACCAAGCAAGAATATTGTCAAGTTTCAGGGAAAAGAAACAAAGACCATTATTTTTCCATTTAAAAGTGAAGTAGCATAAGCGTTATAAAAGTAAATAAAAAGGCGTGAAACATTCAACGTTAGAACAAAACAAAATTCATGACCGGCGATTTATTTGACTTTAGCGTCGAGGGAGTACGAAATAGCTTGATAATTCGCACGAGGTAACTTCAACTCGTGGAGTGAGCCGCTCCATGCCGGGAATAGACTTCCTGCGGGACGGGAGCCTGTTTATTTATTTATAGCCTACAAAACTTCAAATCTTGAAGAAAGACATATCAAGCGAGTTCAACTATATTTACATTTGTTAAACAGTTCTTTAATATATTTTTTTATTTCATGACGGTTGTCAAACAAGCATACGGTCCGCCTGATGCTAAGTAGTCACCACAACCTATGAATCCGCGTGATACTTGAAGTATTACATGCGCGTTGCCCAAGGAGAACAGGGGGGAAAGGATGACAATGGAAAAAGGAAGGGTACAGAGGGGGTAGGAGATTGGGCCCCTGAAGCACTCACTCATCGCAAGAAATGCAACAGTACCTACTGATACTGTTACTTTAAGCCGATATAGTGTAAGAGGGTAGTACTTCCCCGGTCAAGGCAGCCCATTTCCGCTGGGAGGAGCATCGTTCTACTAGCATTATAGTATTTTGTGATGGGAAAGTATTTAAATAAAGCAACCATATCCAAGATAGCGTTCGTCCGTTCGAATCTCGCAAATGTATCGGAATTAACCCATTCTGTTTGTCGGTGCTTCTTTGGAAGAGATTGGCAAACGCCGTCTGTTTGCTCCACAAACGAATCTACAGCTTCTCGTCTATCCTTTAATGCAAAAGCCGACGTCGTCTGCAGTCTCTTTGTTACTAAATCAGCTGCTATGGAATCGAAGCAGAGCTATTTATAAGTGAACGCTGTTAAATAAACGGTTTCCGGTGAATTGTTGAGTCATTTTATTCTTGTTCAAAATACTTTAATTGTATTGAAATTAAAATAATTTTGCTCAGCTGATGAATTTGTTCAAAGCACACTTTTAAGAGCACAATATCAGTGTAACGACACAATTTAACAAAATGATTAGTTATTTTTCTAAAACAACTTGACATTTTAAAAATCCTCTAAATCAAAACCTTTCAAGCGAGATAAAATGCTTTTAAAATTCCGCATGTATTTCCAAAAGATCGTTCATCACCACAGAGGATGCCTAAAATCCAATAAAGATTATTTCGTGTATAGTATTCATCTCGTAGCGTATATTATTAAAGCGCGTGTACCACATAAAAAATTGAACATCCTAATATAAACGTCATCTGTAAACAAGGGTGCAGTTATTGTAAAAGGGACCTTATGCTTTGAGTTTAGAACTAGTTTCTAGATTGGCAAAACAAAGTTTGCTTGGCTCGTCAAAGTGCGAGATTAGATCCGGAGAGCTAACATAGAGACATCCACACAGGCCCTTACCTAACTTTGAAGCTTAGGATGCTGCACATATTTTTTGCGGGAATTACTCTAAGACTTGGCAAGACAAGAGACTTGGGGAATTCTGTGTCTAGAGGAAAAATGTTTTTATGTTGTTATGTTTATAATGTCATCTTAAATAAAAGTTTTATACAGTGTTTATTTTATTTTATTAAATAATATCATATTATCTAGGATCTCTATAAGATCTTTGTTCATCTGTTTAAAATGTTGAGATGATAAATTCCTCACAAATATTTTATTTATTTATTAATACTAATTATTATTATCGCTATAACTAACCGATTTTTACTGTTGTTATAAACAAAAATAAGTTAATTTCCAGATTCATTTTTAGGAGTTACATTCTGTATCTACAGAACATTAGAACTTGATGAAATCATAAAATTATTTTATGTACAATTGCCCTGAAACTATATGCAATAAAAGAACACCACAATCGGTGCACAGACGCCGAAATCATTGCTTGAAATAAACATACTAAAAAGGGAAATTGATAATCTTCTCTGTGAAATCTATTAAACATGAGATGAATTTTAAAGCTCTGCTCCTAATATATCATAAAAAATGTATAATATTGAAACGCATGAAACTCATCAATATTAAAATCTAGTTGATGAAGATCTGAAGCATTCATTCAAGTAGTAAATAGAATCGATTTTATTTGAATGATATTCGCATCGGATGGAGTGAATCTGAAAGTATACTCATTAAGTAATTAAATACGATTGCGGAAGCCGTTACACGCTGATGCCGAGAGCCATCTCGCTAATGGATTAGAGGGCAGACCGACTTCGCCGGATCATTCTTCGACTTTTGAATTCAAATAGAAAATACAAGTGCATGGTGGAAGAAATATAAAATAAACTGTCGGGTTAATGGTTTTATGTTTTTTTAATTTTTATTTGTTTAGAGGCTTTTAGCTATTTCCGCCCCATCAAAACTTACACTTATATCGAAAATTTTGTATGTCATGACAACAAGCATATGGTCCGCCTGATGGTAACCAGTCACCGCAATCTATGAAAGCACGATACTTGAAGTATCTAATACGCGTTACCAGCATAAGGGAGAGGAAGGAAGAGATGAGAAGGGAAAAAAAGGAAAGTTACAGAGGGAGTGGGAGATTGGGCCACCAGCGCTCTCACACATCGCACGAAATGCAACAGCACTCTTGTTACTTTACGCTAACTTATTGTTTCTTAAAAAACTTATTATTTTTTAAAATTTGATTACAAGACTACAATTATAAGTATGAGCCGTACTTAATAAACTAAAATAACACTGTATATATTATTTAAATACTATGCCCCATGTGAAAAAGGAGGCATTTGGTCATTTTGACACAGTCTGTTTGTTAGAAAGATTTTCTTAGAGTGTCGATTGAATGGCTTTAGACAATTGGAGCAGTCAGTAATCGGTCACCAGTAAACAGCCTTTCAGATACTATTTCGGATTGGCTATGATATATGTCGACGATTTAACAATAAAAATTAGTTACTCAATTGACTTTGACGGAGTGAATGCCGTGACGTAACGAGTCACGTGATCGGAATCGTTTTGGTGGGGCAACTGTTACATTTTAAGTGAGAAAGCAGTGTCTGGCATTCGAGTAGAGAGAGCGATACAGTTCGTACCTTCCAAGCGGGACCGTTGGTTCACTCAACTGTGATAGTATTATACCTACGTTATAATTTGTGATTGCTGACTAACTATGTAGAATACAAGAATTATCATACTGTGTCTTTGTGATTTAATTGCCTGAAACCTCTACGCCATGAACCCTGTACCAGAAGCACCTACCGATGACGAACGTACCTCTAATATACCGCAGCCGCCGTCATATATTTATTAGCAACAATTTTATGGATATGGATTGATATAATTATAATGACTTAGAGAAATCACTCAGAGATTTTTATAATAGAATTGTGTAAATATTTACGCATTACGTTATTTACGATTTTATAATCCACTCGACACTCAATTCCGACCGTATGGACATTCTACAGTCACGATTTTCTTAGTTACATATACAATTTTATATCAGCTGCAAATAATTGTTTTGTATAATTTAGATTTCTACTATGTGACGACTGTTGTAGCGTGCTGGTAGTGAGCCTTCTTTGAGCTTCAAAGGTCGCGATTTCAATTCCCGCTCGGAGCTATTTGTTATAAATATCTGTTTCAATCTGCCTCCCAACCATGCCTAGGAGAGCACGTTAAGCTGTAGGTCACGGTTTTTATCATATGGCATCTGATAATAATCGTTATCCCTTCGGGTCAAGAGGACAGGTGGAAATCACTGTATGTAAAACTAGTAACCCGTCAAATCAGGATAAGTGTATAAGCAGACCCTGGGGACATACCGGGTATTATGCTAGGAAGATTAAGAATATCTATAGTATGTAATATAGATGGCCGTGAACATTATGTTTATATGAACTATGTTATTACAAACCAGAGATGTTACTTAGCTGATACCACAAAGATAATAGGCCATCGTAAACGATACAAGTGTCGAAGCGTCCAAACAAGGATCTCGTTGTTCGGTGTAAGTTTGAAGAAAACGTTATTATGAACAAAGGGAGGCCGGGAACAAAGGAGTGGAGAGCTAAAACGAGACCTTTTATCAGCTCTCTAAACATCGAATATTATTCCAGAGCTATTCCTTTTAACTACATTAGTACTGTAGCTTATAGGATGATTGGATTTTTTTAAAAAGTGGACTTAACCGTTAGTGACATAGTTTTGCTTTTACTAGTGTTACCAGATTTAAAAAGTACTTATATAATTAAGAGCTACGAATACATCCTTTTCTAAGTTAGTTATAATTTTGTTTTCTAGAAAATAATCTTAATGTTTTTTAGCTTAGTAACATGAACATCGATAGTGTTTCGGTTGGATCGGAATCGAGGCTTCAACTTGTCAAGATGCGGCAGACGAAACCGACTTTAACACTTCCTACAACTATATTGTATCGTCTTTAAAATGCTCGGACTGAATCTAAAATTATTAAGATGGATGTGTAGAGTGACAAGAATCCATAAAATAACAAATTAGTTTAAAGAAATGAGTAAAGAAATAAGTAAGGGGAAGTTTGAAAGTAGCGCCAGTGATTGGAAAATTAAGGAGTCGGACATTATCCTGATTTGGATATGCTATGGGAAGAGAAGAAAGTCATGTGGTCAAAATAACGATGGATATGAAGAGAAAAAGACAATGAAAAGAAAACATCCAGAAGGTGGCAGACAACAACTGGATACAGACAGCCGAAAATAGAAGTGTATGGAGAATGTTGAAGGAGGCCTACACCAAAATGATCGAGGCAGGCTGTATTGATCATTGATTAATGATAATGCTTTCAAGCGAGGTGTCAAAGGGTATCTCGTGGGCATGCATGGCTAGTGCAGTTCGCCTTCTACAACTTTATTAGCCTCCTTCTACTTATACTTAACTTCAAGTGGAGTTAAATGTATGGCAAATGTCTGACCCCGGGGAAATAGGAAGCCTTTCACTCAAACGTCGATTGATATCAGGTGCGAGCGCGTTGTGATGTTTTTAGTGAGTTCTGGTGAATAAATGTTACTACGGTACCTCCTTCCATTAAAGTGAAAAGATTTATGGCCATTTGTCATCTTTATGGTACTTTACGTCAATATTTTGCGAGAAAATAATTCCTCAGTCGAGCCTATTCATGCCAAAAAAATATGAAATTCTTTCCTACTCATAGTATATAACTATTACATTCATCAAAAAATTTTGAGTGCTAGATTTTTGTTGACAGTTTAGTTACTTTTATGTATTAAATTTGAGAACACCTTAAGGCTTATTGAAGTCATAGAACAATGTAAATATACAAATTTTAAACATCTTGAAAAAATATCTTTAATTATTACTTTCTTTTTTGTTATTTAGAAGCACAAGAGCCTACTACAATAAAGAATAAAATTAATGTACATAAAAATACAATTACTATTCCAAGAACTTGTTCTAAAGTTTTGAATAAACATTTTTGATTTTCGAAGTTTCTTGTTTTTATAAAACAAAAGAAATACCTAATTAAAAAATTGCCCACTTGTAATCATATTTCTTAACGTTCTATAGACGTTTTTATATTTCACAAAAGTAATTATGGCTATAAACATCGTCTTTTAATTAAAAACTCGACTGAACGTTGGTTTGCGTGGCGTTTATAGCGAAACCATAAATTTTGTCTTTGAAAATATATACCGTTTAGAACCTATCTTTACAGTAATAGAGTAGTTAGTGCGGTACACTTTACTCGCTACAATAACCATCTCTTCCGCTTTACGATACGGCGATCCATACAAAATCTTAAGAGCTGCTTAATGTCACTATTATCTTCCCCTTTCCTGGGAATACATGTTGCTTTTATATGCTCCTCTGTTTATATATTGTAACTGTTTATTATGAATAGTATACTATTATATTAAAAGCACATATTTCATTACATTAAAGCCCTCATTTGTTTAAATAAATTAATTTAAAATATGATAATAAAGCAGTGTTTGTATTCTTCAACTATTCGTAAGTAATATTATGGCGGAAAATGACCAAAGCCTAGATATTAGTTATTCTTCCGTAAAGCAGTATACGTGTTGCGATTTGAAGGACACTAGCTAGTGAAATTACTGGGCAAAGGAGATTTAAGAACCAATATCTCGAGGTTCGCAACGCCTGCGTGACACCTACAAATGTATGGTGTTGCAAGCGCTCATAGGCTACGAACAACCGCTTACCATCATATGTCGTACGCTTACTTGCCTACTTAATCATATAAAAATGATACTTATAATAAAAACAATTCTGGTATTTATTTGTAAGCCTATACTATATATTAACGAAAATTATATTTAGCTTCAAAAAATGATGGCCGCTTAGCTTTAATATTAAAAGCGTTGAACTCCGAAAAACATTTATTAATTTAATTCAACCGTGTAAATCATTAGTAAAAGAATTTCAATAAGTGTTCAAAGTGCCACTCGACCCCTTCGAATCGAGGGGCATCGTCAGTTGAATCGGGTAAGATCAAACGTCACAGCGCAATAGACCATCTCACGCTTATACAAGTTCAGAAGTACGCAATCTTCTTGCTAGATATGGCGACGGTATCTCAATTCAAAATGTCGCGACAACTGGCTAAGAAATTGTTTGTGACAGCTCCTAGGAGAGGGTACGACAGCGATTCGATTTTATCAAGATGGAGCAAGGATTTACTCCGGAAATCGGTCGAAATTGACATTTATAACAATTCATATGAGGAGAATATTTCAAAAATCTATAGAATTTGATTGTAAAACTGATGATAAAATATTTTTGAGTGCAACCAGCGAACCAATATTGATTGTTTTTTTTTCATTTAAATAATATTTGTAACGCCTTTTTTTACAAATCCACATTAACACTCATATTTTCATTTTAACTATGTATATAAGAATGTAGCCTAAGGAGATTGGGATCAAAACAATAGTTCCATTGTTAAAATTCAACACTACTACCTACTATAAAACTTTAGGTGTCGAGAAAAATAATTATATAAAATATTAGTGGGCTGGGCAGAAGTGATCTTGCCATGAAAATAAAATAGGAAAACCCAGTACTCGATTACAGCGCCACTGGCAGGAAAAAATATTAAAGAAAAAGTTTGAATTAGCAACATCTTCTGAGTGAAACAAAAAAGAAATTATTAAGTTCAATAAACATAACTGAACTTAAGGCTTCGAAGTGGGTTTTATGGAAACCAAAAAGGCGAAATGTGTGTCATAATAAAAAAAAGCAACAGAACAAGAGCCAACAGCGATTGTGGCGAGAAAGTTTCGTGCGCACTATAGCTCCCTCCGGTCCATTGTGCGATATCATATCAAACACACTCCACACGCTCTCTATACTGTCACGTTCTCGAGTGTAAGCATCGATGCGCTAAATATTTTGTTTGTTTTGAGATTGATATACGATAACTTTATGGAGTAGTATAAAAGGGTTTGCTAAAATAAACGTGCTTATATTGGTAAAATACAAAGAAAGGTACTGTAAGAACATTTTTATTTAACACTTAAGTTACGAATCTTCGGCAACCATATTAAGCTACATCATTGTATCACAATCAGTGAAATATTTAAAAGAATTGAATAGTTCCGATGGCCATTTGTGGTCATCATGAGCATTTACACTTTGATGAAATATGCTTTTCCATACCTAATACGTAACTTACTTGAAGATTTTTGAAGAGCTTTGTCGATTTCTACAGAATCTTATCATCAGATCCTGTCCTGATAATAATGGGACCTTGAAAATATACACTTTAAAATAAAAAAAATTCAAATTAAATCACAAATGACGAAGAAATTGGTGAAATGTTGATAAAAAATCATACAGTCGGACATAGAACCTCATTTATGAAGTCGGTTAGCAATAAATAATTAATCGTAACAATATAGTGTTTGTTATGTTTATGAAATTAAAGTATTCCGTTTCTGAGTCGATCCTCTAAAGCACTTAGTTTAAAAATACATTTTCAAAATTGCGATTTTATAAAAGTAGTTGCCAAAAAACTTTTTATTTAAAGTTCTTCGCATGGGGGATATAACAGAGAAATGCGAACACGAGTTTTGTTTTAGCTTCCTTCACCCTGGGTAATTTGATGCTTTTATTAAAACGACCGAATTTGCTTTGTGAATACGACTCATTTTAGGTTTTCCTTACTACCGAATATTCAGACACAATATTTGTACAGTTCTGAACGATAAAATCTTAAATTTGCATATTTATATTTGTTTTATATACAAAAATAAAAGGTTTACCTTTGACATTTTAAATTAAATAAATAAACGCTACACACTCAACGGCCCCAATTACGATAGTTATATCCTGTGTTGAGGGTCCGGTAACATACACAATGACAAGGACAATCACACACAAACCGGAAAACATGCCTCTATGGTCAATACAAACATCTGCTCCTCGGGGGAATCGAACCCGCGACGTGTAGCGCTTAAGGAAGGTTCGATACCGCTATGCCACCTACCAAGTCGTCAATTAGGTTTTAATTATTCTCTATCACATTTTTGAAACATAAAACATACCTATCGCTTAGATCCCCGAAATTTCAAGAAATAATTATGTAATATACGCACATTTCCTTTACCGCCCACACTTAACTTTTCAGGGTTCTCATATTAACGAGAAAAGTTGGCACAATAATGATTATGTTAAATATCAGGCGCTTAACTAAAAGTTGTACCGCTTCTCTTCCTCGCCCTCGTTTCGTAACTTTTTCTTTGGCTCTTATAAAACATTTCGCGTCTCGTGCACAATTCCCTCTTACAATGTAACTCACACGAGGTACAGGACAAGTGACAGAATACGAGCTATACACGATTCTCTTTCTTTCCCAATTTAGGAAAGATTATGATAAAACGAAGAATAAATAAAAAAAGTTGTGTGTGCGATTCACACACGATAGAAGTGAAACTCTAGTAAATCGACAAAATAATGAGATGAATATATGTAAGAAGACATAAAAATATTCACAAACACTGTTAAATAATAACACACCACGCTAAATTCTTACTAAAAAGCTGTAATATGCAGCCGCATACATTTATATATACATACACACCGACATTTGCTCTCTCGCTCTGGCTCACTAAAGCATGGCGCAAAGAAGAGAGACCGATAATATAAAATAGTGTGTATATTTCTGTCTCATTCTTCCTACACATTTTTTTATTTGTTTCTCTTACATGTCGTTTTTTCCGTTGCACGATTTAAAATCACAACGATTCTAAAGAAGTAGCACTTCAAAACAAGGGAATAAGTTATTTTAAAGTAAAAAGTAATAAAAGGGCGCCTCACTGGAATATGTGCTTGAGAAATTTTTGTAATGCCAATTTTATCTGCTATACCAAACAAATATTATTTTCTAAATCAATGAGTATATTCCAAATAAATAAATTCTAACTTGAGCTAAAATTGTATTTGATATCATGTTTTCCGATCAACTGAAAAGTTTTGTTCGACCTAGATTATTAAAGCAGTTCTTAAGATTTAACAACCTACTCAATACAAATAAATAAATAAGTTGAATAAAAATCTAGAACAGAAAAAGTAAGTTTATTATTAACAAAGAAGTAAAAAAAAAATTTTTTTTAGACTTTTTCTGAATAAAAAGTACCATAAAATTGATACATTTAAATTATTAAGAATTATTATTGCAAAAAATGGATAACAGATTCGAGATTTCGTCGCTTTGTAAACCGACAAAATCAGCTTGTTCGCTCTTACACGCCGGAGCCAGTGAAGTGTTTAATCGTATGCGCGACTGGTTGCTTGTAATCATTCAAGTGAATAATCTCTAATATGTTTTAATATTCGAACCCAATGTTTGCGAATTGGGTACCATGAGAATTGAAAATATTACCGATTGAAGGTTTCGCGATACGGACTTTATTAAACAGATGGAATTGAATAGCACTTGATACTTTATCGATATTCGGCTCGTTAATATTATTAATTATTTTATTTGCTTTAACTTGATTATATCTATATCATTAGCTTCAATTTCACTTAATAAATTTTTAATTGTTACACTTAATCGCTTATTTCTTGTTAAGATAAATTTAATTACATTAATAACTAAGCTGATTTCACATATGCATATATATTAATGATCTAAATTACATGCAATTTTAAGTACCTACCATTCATGAAATATTTTTTAAATTGTCCGATTAGTTTTGCATAATTTTTAAATAAATACAGACAAAAGCCTATTATACCTTTCCAGAGTGAAGTCAGTGAAGCGTCTAATCGTGTACTCGACTGATCGTTTGCAATCTCTCAAGCGAGAAATCTCTAATATGTTTTAATATCCGAAGCCGAGGGGTATCGACGGCTGTTTACGAAATGGATACTATTATTTTTGAATATTGGGTGAAGGGAACGGCGTGGATAAATATTTGCCGGTGTATTACCATCTAAATTGCTCTAATGTACAGTCTGTGAGACGAGCAACTGGTAAACATATCGAATGTTTGCTCCTTCTCGATTGTGTGCTACAAACACCTATATAGGCTAAACGTAATACTATAAAGATAATTGTGTGTTCAAGAATCAGTGGTGTAGTTAAGGAGAATTCGATTTTGAAGTACTAATAGCCATTCTATTTTGATTGTTGCTGGTCTATGATATCTTCCCTTTTATTTTGCATACTCTTCATCATAAGTTAATGCACGGTGATGCAACTGTTCCTCGTTTTACTGTGAACATACTTTCCACCACGCCAGTCGTATAATTGTTTATCTTCTTCTTCTTCTTATCGAGTGGTTAGTGGCCAACCTAGTGTGAGGATTGTTCAGGAAGCCTATATAGGCCTCTGACGTGACTTTTCGACTATTATCAAATTGATAGATAACAGCCACCTACCTACCTACCTACCTTTTGCGTGCCCTCCGAAGCACGGAAACGCTCATTTGAAATACCACTATGCGATCACCCATCAAATGACTGACCGCGCCTAATGTTGCTTAACCAACCGATCATTCACCGATCAGTGAGCACACCCGGTTATCAGCGTCTTGGTGACTTTTATATAGAAATGAATATAGAAATGAATTAATTTTCAGTAATGCAGTTTTTGTAATAATTTCAAGCTACAAGGTAGAGCTAAAGGTATTAAGTAACGTATAAGTTTTTTCAAATTTTTAGACTATTAGCCATTTTCTCTATGCTTAATGATTATAAATATGTGTCTATGTATTTTTATATGTTATCAAATCCTCTGCTTTCGCCATGAATAGGACGGGTAGAATGGAGGGGTACTACTTCTGACTATCGACGGCGAATGAATATATATATAGCGAAAAAAGAAAGTTAAAATAAAAATAATGTGTTAAAATAAACAATAATGGAATAAAATTAAATGAAATAAAAAAAGAAATATTCTTATCAAAAAATATTTCGAATTAAACGATTCGAAATATTAATTTCTTACTACTAACTTTTCGGTTTTTGAGAAGACAGATAATGTAGAAATTCAATAAATGGTTGGCGATTTGGCTTTAAAGTTAATAGCAGATAATTATCATCGTGGCAGATCGCCAACTCTTTTCTTCCCGCTCAGGCAATGATCGTGGACGCGGGTCTCGCTCTCGTGCCACTGTTCGTTCAGATCTAATCATAAAATCCGCTGAGCTCTGGATACTTGTAGTTTAGTTATTGACGAGTAGTAAATGATGCAGCAGTTTAGTTTGTTTATTTCTGTTTCATTAACAACTTCATTATTATTAGAAAAAATGAGATGTTTTTCAAAAATTTGCTGCAACCTATCAAATATCAAGGATTTTTTCTATTTTAAAATTTCTAATCTGTTCTAATATTGACTTTTAAAAATGATCACCGTTTTATCACCTCTGGTAGAGCTAAGCTCTGCCTAGCGTGTGTATAATTGCACCTTAATATTATTATTTTTTTATTTTACAAGTTTGCAAGCAACCATACGGCCCACCTGATGGTAAGCGGTTGCCGTAGCCTATGAGCGCGCGCAACACCATTAGTAGGTGCCACTCACGTGTTGCCAACCTCGAGATATTGGTTCTTGAATCTCGTTTGCCCAATAATTTCACTAGCGTACAGTGCCCTCCAAACCGGAACACAGTAATGCCTAAGCACTACCTACTATTTGGCGGGAGAATATTTCACACGTAATTGTTGATCATTACACAATCCGATTCAAATTGTCTTCTAGACATTCCTGTGTCATTTCGATTATTCCAGTCGCCACAATCGTCTCGATATTTGTTTGATGAAATTTTAAATTTATTAAACTACTATTATGTTATCACACTACCAGTGTAACCCGCATTATGGAGTAATAAACGTTCCTTAGGCTTGCTCTGAACAGTGCATCTTCGTGCGGGATCAATGAGCGAAGTTCCGGGTCATTGGTTAGTGGTAACGAGACGCAGGCGCCCGGGGAGTGCTTATCGAATTACTGCCTAGATTGCCCTATTCAAGAGATTATTAGTTTATCCAGTAATCTTGTTGGAAAAACCTGATTAATAAATGTTACATTTAATTACACGCATTACATTTAATTATAGACTAATTATTTTCTTACCTTTTGTAATCGCGGTGGTATAAAATATATTAAGCATACAGATATATTAACTCTCTTTGGATATTGTCAAAATAGGTATCCCTTTCGTTCTCCCGAAATTGTAATATAGTTGGTCTATAACGAGATTATAAATACGTAGCATTGTCTAATATACAGTAAGTTACATTTAAAAGATTGCTTTCATCGAAATATTCATATTTTATTCAAACCGATTTCAATCGCGTAATGCAAACACAAAAAATATAATTTGTAATATTTTATTATGAACTTCTCAATTTTCTACCTAATTTTATTTTTCATATCAGCAAATACATTATCACTACTACATACATACAGTGCAAACTGTGCTAGAGGTACTTTTAAAGATAAAGCCTTAGCCAGAAGATACTTCAAATATTATTTAATTTTTGATTGAACCAGCTTAGTGTATACAACACTTATAAAAAATAATATTACAAAACATTAAATAACTAGCTGTTTTTCAATCAACTGTCCAGGAAACGAGGTTTAATATCTTGAACTATGCAGCTAAAGAACATAAAAGTGGAACAAAGTAATAAAACGGCACAAAGACCTTTGAAAACTCTTGTTTAGTGTTAAATATCCAGATCTTTTTAAAACAAAGGGAAAGCAGGTATTCTTATTGTTGCGCTCGTAGTCGAAGTTATTGTGGTTGTGGCTAAGTTTTCAATGAGGAGGATAATTGGATTTGCCCGCGCTAACTGCTCGAGCCTCTGATATGAAATGTGTCACGGCCTCGCCGCGTTCGCCGCGATCATTTTTGCACGATAACGGCTGTTTGATTAGTATTAAACCGGTAACAAAAGGATTTTGTACGTTGTTTATAACATGATTTAATGTTACTGGTTGAAATTACAACTAACTTTTGAATTTAATAGATTTTATATTGGAATTATAGACAAAACCATGATAATATCTTCAATTTTATAATTAAGACCTCTCTTGCCAATTTTAAAAGTGAATTTAAAGATTCTAAAAACAAACATGTATAAGCAAACGTCGCAGCTCATCAATCATCAAGGGAGGACCTTTTCAGAACCAATCACGCGCAAAATGTACATTGCCAGAGGCGTGTACGAGGCATAATGTATACGAGAGGGTAGACAAGTTAACTTACAAAGGATAATGTCTACTAATGAATTGGAATATACGTGTTTTCTTACACATTAATTGATAATTATATAAAAACATTTATTGAGCGAAGTACAATTACACTCCATATTGACCAAAAAATAATATTAGTATTACTCGTAACTAAGTAATTTAATGTTTATAAATTGCTGTTTTCGATATGAAAGGGCCAGCCTGACTTTCACCCTCGTAAAAGTACCTCTCATAAATGTGAGCGTCGAAAGCAGAATTTCCTACCCTGTCTTACCATTCCGTTCCCTTTCCTTCTTTCCTCCCCTGCTTTTCTGGATAAGATTTATGTTATCATAATATGATAGCAAGTAACTTCAAGCTAGCTAAATTTAAAAAAAAATGATTTCTTTATGTAAGTATCGTATATACTTTTATATGGACTTAGTGAAAAGCTGTTAATTTGGAATTACAGACTCTTCAATTTTATTTGTACAGATGTGTAGATAAATATGATAAGTAAAATAATCCTCAATCCGCCAATATACATCGGACACGTTCCTGTACCAATGCGCAATTCTTTTGAATCCAAACCAATACCAGGCTTGTTAACAATAGCAACAAAAAATATGTTTCTTATATTTCCGCTTATTATGGGCAAAGTTGGTGCGGTCTGGCTGCGGGAAGTTTTCAATGAGGCTTGCGATAATTGGATTCAGTCGTGCGACGCTGACGATCACGCTAACTGCATGAGTGTCTGTTAGGAAAAACGTTTACGTCCAAGCGATCATTTCTTGATTTAATCACTTTTTATTTTATTTTCATGTCATGACGGTTGGTAAATAAGCATTTGGTAAGCAGTCACTGCAACCTATGAACGCGCGCGATATTTGAAGTATCATATGCGCGCTGGTAACGCAAGGGATGAAGGATTAGGAAAAGGGGGGTGGGAGACTGGGTCTTCGCGCTTGGTGGCGCACTTAACGCTTGAAACGCAACATTACTTTCATTTTACGCCGAGTTTCTGTGAATGGCACTTCCACGATCGAGTCGAACTATTTGTGCTGGGAGGAGTTTGTTTCTACTACTCCAAAAAAGTAGTGAAAGATTATTTTTGAATTGTTATCCTTGGGGGAGTTAACATAAAATAGATTTTTATAAACAACAATAATTCTACTGATTTTATTAACATTTGTCAAAATATAAAAAAATACGAATTCAAAAATTGTGAAAAAATACCAAGCTATGTTCAAGGAGGGATAATAATGTAACGATGTTATTGAATTCTAGCATACTGTAATACGTATGTGCCAGTAATTAATTCTGCACAGCGTTTTGCGGCAACTCCGGACGACTTTTGTTGCTGTCAGCGCACAGATGAGTCGCTTAGTCTCACACAACTTGTATGAGCAAGTTTAAAGTCGTATTTAAGAGAAGTTGCATTAAAGCTTAGACTTAACAAATATATTTAAAAAGAGTATAAAAGGAGAAAATACATTTAAGAAACCTGACTGACATGTGACAACGCCCAGCCTAAACCCTTGGACCTAGAAACCTGATTTCTTTCACAGGTGTTGTTTTCAAAACATAAACGAGCTCTAAGACAGGATTTTTCTAAATTCAGGTTGAATAAGGGGTAAAAAGGGGTTGAAAGTTTGTAAAGGGGTTTACGTCATTTTTGACACTATTTTAACATTTTCTAAAAGTAAATGGGAGTTCACTGTTTGTATTAAAATAGTAATTAATGCGGGCGCAGCCGCCAGCAGAAAATAGTGTTTAATACAGGAGAATATTATTAATCAACCAAAGCTTGTAATTAAGTCATCACAGTATAGTAGAGGGTTTGTTTGATAATAAATTTGGACACTAAATAAGTCATCAATTAAAATTTGTGTCCGTGAAATGGATATAATTTTTAAGTACATACAGGAATCAGCAGTCCCAATTGTATCCGATTGGAAATTAACTTTTGATATTGTGCCGAATTTAATGGTCGGCCAAAAAGATAGATTACATCGATATGAAATATACGTTGGGGCAACCCGCGGTATCGGTAGTTGGTGCTGGCCTATTGCCAACCGGCGTCTATCATCGCCTGTAATTACAGCTTAAATGCGGGCCCCACTGCGCCGGATTCATTACGTAACGCGCAATATATTGCGCCGTCAACAGCTGCGTGCTTGCGCAGTAACAGTGTGCGCTAGGCGATGTATTTCTTTCCAAACGATGTGCTCGTTTTAGTTTTACCGTAGACACCGTCCTCGTAGATTGCGAAGGAAAAACCATTTGACCTGTATTAGATTGGGTATGCTATTAACTGTGTAACTATAGATACATACATATTATTTATATTCTTAAATTAATTTTAAAGTCGAATCTTAAATAAATAATTTTTTCGTTATTGACTTTCAAGCTTCTGTATTTGATGATTGGAAATAAGTTTGTTTCATGTAGTATAAGTTTTAAGATTATTTAACACGTAGGTAGTTTCGTATGCGTGAGTATAGTATAAAAGTTAGCTTTCGTCTGCGTAAAGTCAGTAATTCTTTTAAGGGGCTAGGTATTCGCATTTTCAACAATATTCCAGATTGTTTATTAGAACTGCCAACAAGCAAGTTCCAAATGTATATAAAAATAAACTTATCAATAAAGCCTATTATTCGTTAGAGGAATATTTTTCCGATAAAAATGCTTGGGACTCTTAATATTGCTGGATCTCATTCAAGAACCAAATTTTATATGAAAGAATACAATTGTAAAAACATATATTTGAAAAGAGTAACTGTCGAGTTTCTTGTCGGTTCTTCTCGATAGAATCAACCTTCCGAACCGTCGGTAGCGTTTGACTATTCAAAAGTACTTTTTAAAAGTCTACTTGAATAAAAATAATTTAATTTTGATTTTAGCTAGATATCTTGTTGAGTATTGAATATCGAAATAAGAAGTATTTAAGGGATCAGTCTTAATTGGCTGCAAATATCTGCATTCATGCATTGGATAATATCCAGCAGGTGGTATTCAGAGCCAACCCATTCACAGTCCATTCAAATTGGCTCAAATAAAAGTGTTATCACATCGATTTTCGATTTCCCTACATCGTAGTACCGTAGTGCTTACGTACAGGCACGCTGGCTTTACGCCAGTCTATCCCATTGAAATAATCATCTATATCATATTCTCGATCATTATTCTCTACAACATTATGGCTATTTATTAAATATAAATCGTATAAACTGCGTAAAAAAGTCTTAATTCTTAATTACAGTTTTGATTCAAACTCCGTTTCATTCATAAATTCTAAAGCCAGAAAAGTAGCAACGGCAGTTGCGGTTGACCTTAATAAAGTGACTATCTTATAGGCTATAACTTACCGTTATCCTTTTAAGCTGCCGTTTTCCTTTATACCAAGAGATGGCGGCAGGCGGTCGACTACCAGCTGACTGGCAAGCAACCTCGTACCTCCGCTCCGCCGTTAAAACGCCGCCTTCGCCCATCTCAGTCGGCTTTTTGATTTCCACTGTTAGTGGACGCACTGAAAATAGGCAAAGCATTATTGATCCTGGTATAATAAAAACAAAATGTTATATATTTAAAATTTAGTAGTAGTAGAGCCTCTTCCCAGCACAAATGGGTCGGCTCAATCGGGGAAGTACTACCCTCTAAAATCAGCGTAAAATAACAGTACCACTAGGTACTATTGCATTTCGTGCGATAAGTTAGAGCGCCGGAGGCCCACTCTCCCAACCTCTCTATTCCCTTCTTTTTTTTTTCCTTCCCTTTAAGGAATAAGTATCCTTTGGGTTGGCAACGCGCATGTTTTTACTTTGAGTATTACAAGCGTTTATAGTTTGCGGTGTCTGCTTACCATCAGGCGGACCGTATGCTTGTTTGTCAACCGTCATGGAAAAAATAATCTCAGTTGACAAGCAGAATCATTAAGCATATACTCACGGAACATGTCCAACACCAGTGACACTTCCTTTGGCGGTACTAAATGTGAGTTAGCGGCTTGACACGTGAACACCGCGGCGTAGTCCGCACGTCGTATCGCCGGCCAGAGCAATCTGTTTTCTATTACATCTCCCGTATTATGTTCATACTCTTCGTCTACTAAAACTCCATTCACGAGCCACCGGACCGATGGTTCGGGACGACCTGCAGCAAGCAACAATTTTATTTAGTTTCATGTACATCGGCAATTTTGTACTTATTCGATAATAGAATCGTTTATGATACTATTAAAACTGAATAATGACCTAAATATCACAAAGATACGCTGGCTAGATATGGGATTGTGATGGCTGAACGTTCACAGCTGCAATTTGAAATAACAATCATTAGACGTTCCTGAATTACTTATTGGCACTAACAATATTAAAAATTTTAAAATAGCTCTGTTTGTGCATTTGTGACTTTTTAGTAAAGAAATTTGTTTTAAAGATAGTTTAAATCTAAGGCATAGCCATAAGATAACCAAAAAATTAATTAATTAATTTGAAAATATCAAGTATTCATATTGTGGTAAATTATCAATTGTGGTAAAATATCAAGTATACACATTTAACCTACATTTAAAATTGCTTGAAAAATAACAAAATTATTACGGGTCAAGTGCGTGGCGGACCACGCACAGCGGGAACTAAAAGGTTCCGCAGTTTCATAATCTAGAATCTTTACGACTTTAAATATTACCGAATTAAAATCGACAGAAAAATTAAATTGATAGTTTCATACAAATTATTTTAGAAATATGAAAAACAAAGTTAGGAGAAAATCTTAGGTACTAATAAATATCTTAACTTAGTTTCGTCACAATAATATCGTTGAAAATTGTTTTGGTTTGATTATGAAATTAGAGGGGGAAATAATATGGCTTTAGGAGCTGATATGAGCAAAAAAATTAAAATCAATCCTCGTTATTATTTTTAAGAATCTATCCAAAGATCACTCTCGGCCATGACGGACGAATTGACAAACCGATATGACAAAATTATAAGGGTTCCTCTTTGCCATTTGTCTACGGAACCCTAATAATTTATTTTCAACACAGAATTTAATTTAAAAATCTTCAAGATTTTCGGTATTTAAAAACGGTAAAATAAAGTAACGTTAACGCTCATTAAAACAGTTTCGCTCCGCGTGGATTAATTACGAATCAACGGCAGCACAGTATAAGAGCAGCACACTATAAGTTGACTAAACGCGGCTTTTAAAATTCAGAAGGAGGTCGAGTATGGTTCTAATTAATTTAATTTGTAATGAACTATGACTGTTTATTTATTCTTCGCTCATTTTATTTTTTAAATATGCTTACTGAAAAAATAGGAATCATATTAATTATTCAAGAAGGTCCTTTTATTTGATTATAAAGGTCTGCAACTATTTTTCAGAATATTCGTGGTACTTTTTTTAAACGTTTTGAAAAGTGAAAATAGTTACTTTATATAACATTAAACTGGTGGTAGGGCTTAAATGCCCACCTGGTTATGTACCACCGTAAATTGGTGAAAAACTCGTACAATGACTTGTTTTGAGGTCGGCCAGCAAATAACCAGTTGCATCTCAAAGGTCAACAACGCATCTGCATGCCCTCTGGTGTTGCAGATATTCAAGGGCGGCGTTTATAGCTTGAGATGATTTTTGTAATCCACTAGGGTAGGAAACATACGGCCTGTCTGATGAATAGTAGTTATTGTAGTTCACGCGTATGTTCTCATTAACACCAAAGGCATCATCATACTTAAGATAAAAGACAAACGGAACACGTAAACAGGAGGAAACGGTCAAGAAGGAAATTTAGCTTCTGGCATGAACGAAAAACAGTGCGGATACCGCTATCACAGCGATATTCGACGATAACGATCAAACGTATTGAAGTGAAAAGAGCAAGGTTCTACTTGACTATCAATTTGTTTTACACTTTAATGTGTACTAGATGTTTGTATTGACCATACAAGCGTGTGTTTCGGTCTGGGTGTATTTGTCCTTGTCCTTGTGTGTGTTTCCGAACCCATGGCACAGGATCATCATCCTAATGGAGGCTGTTGAGTGTGTAGAGTACACAAAAAGCTGAACTTTAGTAAAACCAGTTATACATACCGTATATCTAAAAATACTTTAGTTACTTTAGTATAAAGTACAACGATAGCTGTCTAAATAATTTAATTGAACACTACACAACGAAAGACGTGCTTATCCTATGTGCCTAGACTACGAGTTTGTCCCAAGCAGCACTTTGATAGAATCTTCCGAAGGCACTCGCGTGCACGTTCTTGTTCCCTAAAACGCTTTATCTTAGCTATATAGCCATCCGACGGAGCACTTTGTTGGAATTAAATTACTAGTTATGTACCAAGTGCGTCCAATGTAGATCCGAGTGTCAATGGATTCAATTTGGATTTGTGTTCAGCGTCCTCTAGTTGCTGACATGCATCTATTCATGAAGCACGCAGCCTGCTGAGCCATGGGCTTATGTTCCCAGCTCCGAAATCCACATTGTAAGTGGTTTGTTTACGTGCATATAATTATGCATGGTGCAGCTACAATTTCGATGATATAATTGGTTTTTAGCTAAACTATTAAACTACGGGACTACTAACTACAGTAAACTAATTTTTACTGTATATGAGCCATACTTCTCCCACCATGAAAAGGGCTGGCTCGACTGGCGAAGAAAAAAGGCTCTCACAGAAAATCGGCATAAAGTAACAGTAATGTTGCGTTTCGTGCGCCGGAGGCCTAATCGCCCACGCCCTCTGTTCCCTTCTCAATTCTTCCATTTTGTTTCTTGGTTTGGCAACGCGCATGTGATACTTCAGGTATCGCAAGCTTTCATTGGTTGCGCTGACTGCTTACCATCAGATGGATCGAAAATGGATGAAAATTAATAAGAGGCAAAAAAATAAAAACTAATTGCTTACTAATTATGCTTTTAAGTAATTTAATTGTCGTTTAGATAACAAATTAATACTAAAACGAATTAAAAAAACAATATAAAAAAAAAAACAGACAAAATTATGGGAAAAACATATACACCTCTGAAATTTGTAAACGTATCTTCTTCAAAATAATTATTATTGAAAGTTTATTTGATATTATACAACTACCAGTTTTTCAACCACAACTATTGACTTAATCAAGAAAGTCTGCAACTAAAATGACTGTGACATGAGGATGGACATGACAAAATTATAAGCTTTCCGGTTTTGCCGTTTGGCTATGGAACCCTAAAAAGGAATTAGCTTTGCTTGTCTTTAAGTTTGTTAGATTTTCAAGACAAAATAATGAAATCGATCTTGCTATAATTATAAGAGTGATATTTTTAATCTTAGATGAAGAAGTCCAGGGCAAATCTAGGCTATGATTTTGCAACGTAATAAACAATGAAATTTAGCTATGTAATGAAAATCATTATTTGCTTTGAACTAAAACATTCAGTGAATAATCAAAATTAACAAAATGTATAATTTCTAGAGCTTCTCTCTAAGTCCGAGTCGGAGGTTAACAATTTTAATGAGTTTGTAGGGCGTCTCGAATCTATTCTAATTATGTTTAAAAGGCGATTGTGTTAGAGTTTCAGAACATTCTTGTTGAAATAATTAGATAATGTTGAATTTCAACAATCTAATTCTATTATATAGAAACTTTAAACTGTTTCAATTATTTATAGCAATTAAACTGCAATTCATTCCAAATTGTATTTAGATAAGAAGTTTTGTATAGAGCTTTGGGCACAATAGTAACTTAAGATTTTATTAATGCTGTTGCCTGTGTGTTCAGGTTTTATATAACATACAACGATAGTGGAAAACTGTTGTATAACTGGTGGTAGGCCTTTTATTGCAAGAAGCTGACTAGGTAGGTACCGACGCAGTATCAGTTACTCCGCCGTAAAGTATTCTTTGTTTCGGTTTGAAGGTCACTGTAGCCAGAAAAATTCTGGGCAAAAGAGTTTTAAGAACCAATATCTCGAGTTTGGTAACGCGTTAATGACACCTACAAATGCATGATGCTGCAAGTGCCCATAGGCTCTGACTACCGCTTACCATCAGGTGGGTTGTATGCTTGCTTGCAAGCGTAGTCACATAAAAAAAATCACAAATAAATACTAATAACAGACGTACAGCCTTCATTGCTAGTACAGCGTCGATGTTTCGACCTGAATAAGCTGTATTGGCTGTAAGCTGTATTGCGAGTCCAATCCCTCATCCCCTCTGTACCCTTTCTTTTTTCCCTTCTCATCTCTTCCCTCTTACCCCTTGGGTTGCCAACGCGTAGGTGATAATTCTAGTATCGCGCGCGTTCATAGGTTGCGGTGACTGCTTGCTATCAGGCGGACCGTATGCTTGTTTGCCAGCCGTCGTGATATAAGAAAAAAAATTAAAACTACGAATCTTATTTCCTAATATTTACAATGAAAGAAAAGCACTGTTTTTAAAATTAGCGAAGACTAGATGAATAAGTTGAATAAGTCATTAAGCAGGTCTGCTTCCATCCTCAGCATAACGGATGTTCATACTTAATTACTGTATACCTGCAACTGCGGTTGCTGAAACTATATAGCTTTGCCGAAATTAACACTCCAGGTTACATTAAAGTTAACAAAGTTTTGCCTTAAGTTCCTTCATTTCCTTGTACGTTAAACTAATGTTTAATGAAAATATCATTAAAACTAGTATATGTTATAAATATTTAATAATCTTCCTCCTTCTTCTTCTTCCTCCTCTTTCCTCAATTTGTGTGCCTTAACTTGTGTATCAGCCAGATACACATAAACTGAGGTCAACCACCGAGGAAGTTTTACGAAAAAATTATGAACGCACAGTGATACATGAATACACAGTTGACCGCTAAACATTAGGCGGACCACACGCTTGTGAGAACCAGCCACCTTTGTGAGAAACATCTGGACGTTGAATTACCCTTGAAATACCGAGCTTTTCCGAATAATAATACATTAACTAATTGATTTGTAGAAAACGGTCTAGTTTTCGCCTTTTCATAATTGCGAATAAAACAGGTCACGAGGCTCTAGTTCTCCGGGTAGCGGCCTAATTTCACCTAGAGTTGTGACAAGCGAAATTCGAATCTATACTATAGCAAATAAGCTGTATTTTACAAACAATTCCATTTTCCAGGCTGATAAACAACAACCGTGCCTATTTAAATTAGATTTCGGCGTTAGCGCAAACACCCCGCTGATAATGAAATGGTTGTTAATATTTAATTCAATGCGATGTTTACTTTGAGAAACCAAACATTTTACTTTGTTTGTGGTTTTGTTTTTTGTTTATCAGGATTTATTTGTTTAAAATTATGACCGTTTTGAAAATGATGGCAAACTCCAATAGACTATTATTGCCAATGAGTTTTTGGTTTCAAAGAATCAAACCGGAACATCATCATTAGGAAATCATCGCGTAACATCATCGTCATTATAGCAGCCGAAGAATGGCCACCGCTGAACCAATGACCACTCGCCTCTCAACTCACTCACTCGATCAACCTATTTTTGGGGAGGGGATCTGCCCACGCTATACCTTACGGTACGTGGTCGCCACTCGAGACCTTATCTGCCCCGACGGCCATCGGTTCTACGAGCAACGTACCCCTTCCACTGCCTCTTAAGTTTAGTTATTCGGAAAGTTTATATGTTACTTTGTTTCTGCTCCGGATGTCTTTATTTCTGATGCGATTACATAGAGATTCCCAGGATAGCCAAAAAAAACTGACGAAATGCTAACTTTTTTTTTGAAGACGGTTAAAATAAGTGCGAATAGCTAACAACTATAAGACAAAAGTCTGTAAATCTAACACTTTTATTAATTTTATTTTGATAATACAACATGTATGTACTTTGTCAAGAAAATTATAAATATAAAATAAATATTTATGATTACATTACTTTGATTTCTACGAAGGGATCGCCGCATAATCTACAAAATTACAAGAACATGAATATTCGGACCGAGTGACGGAAATGTAGATGAGGAGACGAGCAACAGGCGACCCCCTAACGAGAGTGTCCTAAAAAGGGGCTCAAACTAAGCCCCTATCATTAGAAAGGCATCTGCCCTTACAATCATTGAATATTTTTCAAAGTGTTTTAGAAAATACGCTTCAATCAATTCCTCGATTATGCAAATGTCACGGCCGAGGTCTTTTCGAGCCAAGATCAGATAAAGTTGGTTTTGATTTGATTTGTCTAATTTAAGTGATGTGATTTTTAAAATATCAACTTCATGATTAAAACTTCTTTTAGTGCAACAAGAATGAATATAAATTAAGCAAGCCTCAATAGCTCAACGGTAAAAGGGCTGACTTCGCTCCGTTAACGCGAGAGTTGAGGGTTCGATCCTGACCCCCTTGATTTTTCTTTTTTTTTTTTTTTGTTTTTTCTCATCTAATTTAAATGTTAAGTATATTGTATAATGTATCCATATAGATTTATAAGGCTGGAGTGAATAAGTATTGTTAAAAGTATTTTTTCCTTACATTTGTACGCCATAGAGGCTAAACATGACTGTCTCTTATATATCTTTTAACATCCTGCATGCATATGTATGTATACTCATGTTAAAACAAATAAAATGTTCTTTATCTTTTATCTTTATCTTTATCTTGGCCTATTCTCGTACCCACTCCTAGCGCAAGCTTCGAGCTTATTTGGAGGGGCAATAGGAATATTAGTAATGCCTTCAAAAAGTATTGTTAATATTCTTAAAAAAAAAAAGAATTAAAGATTTAATAATAATTGATCGTAACATACGAAAACGCAACACTTTTTTTTATTCAATAGGTCGATAAATTGTTTGCAAGAAGGAAAAGCATGAAAATTAAATTAAAAGTAGTGAATCTATTATAGGTCCTTTTGGAATAAAACATGTACCTAACTTTCTATTACTTTTTCTTCAACCCATCCATCAGAATGAACCTGACACTTTTAGGTTGTTTTGTGTTGGAAGAAGAATTTAACTTACACTTGCTTGTTCTCGCAACTTCTCTCGCGTAAAGTTGTTCTATTTTTCGGAATGGAGTCACAGAGAGTTCCTGCATTCTACATACCAGATTGTTTGCTATAAATCATAGATTTTTTATCAATGGCCACTGAGATGGGTATAATATTATTTTATCAAATACATATTTATGAAAATTATAAATTGTAGGAAAGAGAGACTCACGGAAAATTCAAATTACCTATTTTTTTAGCTTTTAAATTAGCTATGATAAATAACTTTATTTATTAATTTTAACTACAAAACCCAAAAATTAATTCTCATGTAGTAGTGATCCCGGATAGGCTTTTATATATTGAGCAGTTTCTATCATTATAGTCAGTTTCTATCATTCAGTCCTTTATCCGATCAACATTTATTTTAAATGGAATTATTACATTAATATAAGTAGTTTATAGAACATATTGCTTTTATAAAAATCGGTTATCTAAAACAATATCGTCTAATATACAGAAAATAGCATTCACACGAATTGACTATATTTTTTAAAACATTTTACGAACAGATATTACAGAGTTGAAGTTTTATTATACGTATAGATAGCAAATAGCTAGCGATGTTTAACCTGTTAAAAGCGTTCCTGTGTATTTGGGTGAGTACCCTAAGGGTTGTCTTAGGAAAAATTCACAAGTCTTGTTCGAGTTTGAACTTTTGTTTTATATTTTTTGTGATAAAAAATAGAAGCTCTTTACATTTGTATCTATTGATAATTCAGCTGTCTAAAAGAAGTACTCTCTTATTACTTTATATTCAATATTCTAAGTAGAACAGGCCTATCTAACTATACTTATTCTATGTGGAATAATAAATAAATAAACGCTACACACTCAACGGCCCCCATTAGAATAGTTATATCCTATGTCGGGGGTCCGGAAACATACACAATGACAAGGACAAACACACCCACACCGAAAACATGGCTGTATGGTCAATACAAACATCTGCTCCGAGCAGGAATCAAACCCGCGACCTGTGGCGCTTAAGGCAGGTTCGCTACCGCTGCGCCACAAGGTCGTCGAAATAATAATTCTTTACATAATATAATTATATCCTAATAGTTCTTAGGCTTTCCTATTTATCTCACACTTGAAAAATCGACATTAATTGATGAATTAATTTTTATAATATATTATATTATGTCATGTTTCATATTTGAAAATGAATAACACAGCATCGCGACTCAGATATCTGTTTAATCTTAATCAAGGTAAAATAAATAAAGCTGGAGGTACACTTACGTTGTCAAAGCAATTTTGCTATACGTTTATTATTTGTTTTGATTGTATTTTACAACTACCATTCGCCCGCGTCAAAATAGTAGGATCCTACGCAGCCTACGCAACCAAGCCACCACAATGCTGTGTCGTATCTGTGACGCTCCCATATTGACTTACTTTATTTATTTCTTTATTTTATTACCAATTACATAGACACTGCTATTGCTCCGCTCTTATTAGATATTTTTCAGAGGGCAGCGATGAGAGTTCCAGGGACTGTTTTCAAACAAACAAACAAACAAACAAACAATATTAGTATAGATCGTGGTGATCTTCTTTGGATAGTGGCTGTAATATTCTATAGGCCTGAATAAGTAATTGCTCGAGCGCATATTTTTTCTTTCTGGGAACTAACAGCAAGCGGATATAGTTTGTTACAACGACACGATCAGAGTTGAGCGTTCAATAGAATTGAATTAGTTTTTTAGTTTTGCGTGTCTAAAAATAATCTATACTAATTAATTTGTGAGGTTATAGGGGGTAATCTCTAGATCTAATGAATATACTTTAAAGATTCTTTTATCGATAGAAAGCCAAGTTATTTGTGAGTGTCATAGGCTATATTATAATAACCCGAAAAATAAAAAGACTTTTTCATGCTTTTAGTACAACAATTGATGACACTTAAGACTAGGCTTTTTTATATCGGGAATTTAAAAAAACCTGAAACGTGAAATAGGGGATGAAAGTATGTATCGGAAACAATTTATCTGTATTAAAATAAAGATGCCTCATTACAAAATGTAATTAAATATTTCCGTATTTGTGAAAAAAATCATTTCGGCCGTAGCGTTCATGGCGATGATAGCGACCACGCAACTGAAGCCAATCCCATGAATAATTCATCTCGCTCCAACGAAACAGAAATGTTAATACATCACTTGATTATACTACACTAAACATGTCCCGTAATTTCCGAGCTTTGCATGATGCGGCTTAATTTGCACTGTGATTATCTAAACGACCTATTTAATAGTCATGGCTTTGTGTTAGGTTTTGATTTACTTTTATGATTAACCAAAAATATTTACGCTTGATTACATACATTTTATATATGTTAAGTAACTCTTTTTCTTAGCAATATCCCGGTATTTTACCCAGGGTCTGCTTTGATCTGATTACTCTTATCCGGATTTGATAGTTTTTACACAGAGCGATTGGATAAAACCAATTATCACGAATTAACGATTATTATCAGATGTTATGTGATAGCAACCGGGACCGACAGCTTAACGTGCTCTCCGAGGCATTTTTTAATAAAAATATGAACAAACTCAAATTTACGAGCTACTCTCATCTCAACAACTAGTGACTTAGTCTAAAAATACAGAATGAAACCTCTTTATTATTTTTAAAGACCTTGAATAGGTCTTACCTCATACGTTGCCGTACGCTGTTTTTTTTCAATTCTCAGTTACATGTATGGACTGCTTCCCCTAATTTTTAAATATTTTATTATTTCACTACAAAACCCTGTAGAAGTTCATAGAATACACCTGTTTAGCAAATTTTATATAGATAGAATCAATAGATTCCGAGTAAAATTACTGTGACAGACGGACGGACAGACGGACAGACGGTCATGACGAAACTATAAGGGTTTCATTTTTGCCATTTGGCTACGGAACCCTTAAAAAGACGCTGCCATGATTTTACACATTTGTTGCATCTTATCATCTGTGTGGTACATTTCAGATTTCGAATATAAATTTGCATAATATATGCTTACCTCCAAGCACGCGGCACGTGAGGAGCACATCATCACCTTCTTCGTGTGGGCCCAGCGTGGTTGCGTTGATCACGCGTCCCCAGCGGTCAACAACCACCGGCTTCTCTGGTGGCACTGCAAAAAAACATTATATTATTATTATTATTTCATGACGGTTGGATAACAAGCATACGGTCTGCCTGATAGTAAGCAATCACCGAAACCTACGAACGCTTGCAATACTTGAAATGTCACATGCGACTTGCCAACCCGAGGGATAGGAGGGAAGGAATGAGAAGGGAAAAGGAAAGGTACAGAGGGGGTGGGAGATTGGGCCTCTGGCATTCTCACGCATCGCTCGAAAAGCAACAGTACTTACGGATACTGTAAAGCTAAACCGATTTTCTGTGGTCGAGACGGCCCATTTGTGGTAGGAAAAGCATGGCTCTACTACTACAAATTATAATAATATTATAATTATATAATGGGGGTGGCATATTCACTGTGTGAAAAAACCCCTTTCAAAAAATAAAGAATTAAAAAAAAAAATTATAATTATAACAAAAAAAAAATGTCTTGTAATAAATAAGCGTTGTAATTTATAACGAGTTAACTTGACTACCTGACGACGTTGTGACGTAGCGGTAGCGAACCTGCCTTACGGGCCGCAGGTCACGGATGCGATTCCCGCTCGGAGTAGATGTTTGTATTGAGCACATGTGTTCCGGTCTGGGTGTGTTTGTGTTTGTGTCCTTGTATATATTACCCAACCCCCAATACAGGGTATCAGAATCCTAATGGGAGCCGTTGAGTATGTAACGTTTATTTATTTACATGTTCTGATCATACGAAAGTAAAATGAAAATAACTCAAATCATAGAATAGAAGAGGCATAAAAGAAAACAAAGAAAAATAGTATGTAATATTTGGCGTCTGTTATAAACAAACCTCAAGTTTATCAAAACAAAAGATGGAAAAGGAGATCTGAAAACGACAAGGTGTAAATCTCGCTGAGAGATAAATATTTAGTTTTGTTTAGTTCTTTTCTCTCCGACAACTACTTGGAAACTAAAGCGGGAAACGCGAATGTGGCTCAAACTTGCCGAGTAGCTGTTTTAGTTTCACTACTTTTTCTTCAGATTTTCTCTATTGCAGGGCTTTCGACTACATCATATTGAACTCTTTAATCAATATTTATTTAGAAGCTAAAACTATTTAATTTAAATTAAAAACTTAAGTATATTATTTAAAGGTACCACCGCAGTGTCAAATATTCCGCCGGCAAATAGTAGTGCTTAGGCATTACTGTGTTCCGGTTTGTTAGCCAACTTATAACATTAAAAAAACACAAACAATTTAAATTATATCGAATTAATTGAAAGTCGGTTAAAAATATCGTAAATTTTGTTTACATTTCTGAATATTAGTTACCGTACAAGTCTCTCTACACAAAGTGGAACAAAGCATTAGGCAGCTTTCAAATCAACTGATATCAAAACACTCACAACTAACCTAATCAATTCGAACGCTCTAATCCAGAACTGATTGTTCTACATTAAAACGGATGCGATAAACAATAATATGGGAAGATCCCTGAATACAATTAATCAGCCCGATACAACGCAGGTGATTGCTAACAGCTCCGTTCGATTACCATTAGTCGGTTCCTATACCGGCTACCAACTTACACAGTGCAGATATTTAAATCTTTAACACTAAGCTAGTAAGAGTTAGTTTTGCTTGGTTCATGTGTATTGAGTTGTGTGTGTTTATCGCCACACCGTGTAGGGTTATTTCGGTGGGGCCCGTTTAAAGCATGAAAGCCCAATTGGGTTTTACATTCGACACAGCGGGCTCGTCCAATCTAACTTTAGTCTCTAATTCCGAGTCGAGCCATTGACTGCGAGTAAAAATAGTGCGAATCCATCTGTTCTCTCAAAGGTAAATAAATTTTAAGCTGGCACACTAGCGAATTATACTTTCTTTAGTACTGCTTTTATATTTCAGGCAAAAGAATTCTTTATTAACCTGGATGGATTCGAAAAGGTTTTTCTTTGATTTAGCAAAGAACATAAAAACTTTTTGGGACAACGAATGGATGGTATTAATATTGGAAAAAATGTAGAATTTTCTTTTAGAAACCTTAAAAAACATATTTTTCTTTTAACGCCTTAAATTCAATTTATAATCCTTATCTACGTCAAAAATTTTACAAATTACGCGCCGTACAGACCACTTAAAATTTATCAAAGATAATATTTAAAGTTTCGGACTTAATTCAAGTTGGATATCTGTTATTACTTTGATAACCAAAAGTGCTATACCATAATGCGATCTGACGCGATTTGCATTCAATTATTCGAGACGAGCCATCGCAGAAACGTTCCGCTTAATAGAAAGACAACAAAGTGATAATCAGATCTCACGCTCCTTTACCGGCATCAAAGTGATTTTGAGTTTCAAACTCGATCACTAGATCAATAGAATCTTGAGTGCGGTTACGAAAGATGCAATCAAACAAGAGCTGATAAACTAAGCGTAAAATCTAACATTTAAGTGGGACTACTCTTGTAGAAAAGTATCGGGCACGAAACGAGCGATGAATTTAAAGCAAACGAAATTGAATGGCGGTAGTAAACTGAGTGATCGTGTTTCAATAAAGGAGCGTGAAGCAATCGAATACGGTTTTGTTTCAAAGGCCGATCCAATTAATGCCGGGAATGTCCAGGGCGTAATTACAAGCGCCCGTGGGGAACTGAATCGGGATGGTACTCATTACCGAAAATACAATAACGGTAATGACATCCAATATATTTATGGTCCCAATAAAAATGCCAAAAGTGAGGAGGTTAAATTAAAAACCAATTTGAATACGTTGAATAAATTTACCGTATTTTATTATGTATTTATTCATTGTCACTCGTTTGATACGCGGAGACGGCTGACGCGTATGAATGTAATAATCTAAACGAAAACAGTCACATTGTTCAATGTTTTAACTTCAATTTATAATCAGTTTTAAACCTTGAAATTAATTTCAAAGAGCGTCTAATCTATAGTTTAGCCTAAAAATGTATTATGTATAATCTATTTAATACTACTAGGTTTATAAAAATAATTTTATAGTATATAAATATAGCTTTAATTTCTCAAGATGGCCGTACAAAAATATCATTTTGACAGGCACTTGAAGAGTGATCGAACACTATCCGTCATGTATAATTATCGCCTTCCATGCCGACTTTACATAAATTTTGAGATATTTTTAAAGAATTTAAAACTAAAATAATTGATTTAGTTTATTGTGTATTATTCACAGCATAATCTTTCTACAAACTAAAGTAATCAATATCTGACGAAATCCTTTCAGGCACACTCGAAATTCTATCTGCTTCATACATGACGTCACAGTAACAAAGGCTGAGCCTTGTTTGTATTTTGCCGCTGAAGTGTAATTATTTGTCTGTTAGATAATTTAATTTGGTTGTATTCTACTACGATAAGTCCTAAAGTTATCCCATTTATCTAATGACATCGGACAGAGAACGAATTTCATGAAAATATAAGACCTAATAGTAGAAATTACTTGGGAAGGTTTTTGTATAAATAATAATAACAAATAAACGCTACACACTCAACGGTCTCCATTAGGATAGCTATATCCTGGGTCGGGGGTCCGGAAACTTACACAATGACAAGGACAAACACCAAGACCGAAAGAAATGCACTTAATGGTTAATACAGACATTTGCTCCGAGCGGGAATCGAACCCGTGACCTGTGGCATTTAAGACAGGTTCGCTGCGCCACAACGTCGTATAATTTTTAAGTCATGATGGTTGGCAAACAAGCATAAGTTCTGCCTAATGATAAGTAGTCACCGCAACCTGACACTTGTGACACTTGAAGAGAGATAATAAGAGAATTTAACATGCGCGTTGCCAAACGCCCTTTCTTTGGCAACGCTCACTCCCATAGGAGGATAGAAATTATAATGTAAAAAAGGAAATGAACGAAGGAGTGGGAAATTGGGCCTCCGGCGTTCTCACTCATCGCACGAAACGCAACTTACTGATATTGTTACATTACGCCAGTTCTCTGTGAGTGTGGCCTAATTCTCCCACGTTTATTAATAATTTAGTAAAAATAAATGATGTAATAGAAATTTTAAAAGTTAAAATGGCCAAAAATATATTGTTTATGTTTAAAGTATAGGCTATAAGCAATATTTTTAGATTGCTGCTTGTTCTCGAAACGGTATGAAGCATCTATTGTATTATTGCCCAGTCATGCACGCAAAGCAAGGCAATATTCTAATGCGTTTCCATCGCTTTACTTAAGTGATTAGTTTCTACTCAAAATAGCTATTATTACTTTTGTAGAAATATATTTTTGTAAAATTGGGTCATTACATAATGTGGTATTAAATTTACATTGGTTGTGATGACTGGGTTTCTGTTTTAGGTTTTTCTGAGCTGTACGACTGGATTTGTGACGATTCTTTTATGACTTTGATATATACTGTACATTTGCTTTTCTACAAAATGCATTACCAACCACCATTAAACTTCTTGATTTCAAAAAAATATCTATTTATGTGTGCACGCTGAGTGACTTAGTATATAACGTCAATTAGGATCGCATTTGAACAGACGACTTTTCGTAACATCCTACATTTTGTATCTATTTGGTCATCTGTACTCTAGACAATACAACAATCTAGATAATATTTTCTCCAAACTCAAGTTATTAGAGGTCACCACTTTCTGGTATTTAATCAGTAAAATTTTAATAAAACTTTTCATCAAAGATGGTAAGTTAATTTCAATTCCAATTTAATTCCAAAGATTTGAAAATACATGCTTCCATTCCAATAGGCCTATTATTTTTACGCATGGAACGATAATGCGTTATTTTCACTCTGACATTTATCCACACTTATCACGTTCAGGTGCGAGGAGCGATGGCTATTAGCATTTCCATGGCATTTCATAAGGTCAAAGAATACTCTTTTAAACTTAACATTAAAGCTCGTACTGATCTGTAAAGTTAGGACCTGATAGTAGCAATTACGTTCGCTTCATGAAACGAGTATCGTACGCTTTTGTTACCTCTATAATAAGTTGTTAATAAAATCTGGTCACGTAGCATTCTGATAATTTTAGGCGATCAAAACTTTGAAACTCATGTGGTTGGAATATCAGTTTATGATAAAATTATCAAAATACACCCGTTATTGTGTAATTGAGAATTATCTTGTGTATCTGGCCAAAAGTCTGTTGTAAACATTTATAATTACGATTAAAAAAAACATTTTGTAATTTGTAACCAACCTAAGAAAAAAAATACCAATAGGTCTTCATGCTTAAAGTTGTGTAAATCATAATATTCAACTCAAATGACCGACTTCTGTACCACATCGGCAGTATGAATAAACGCTAAACACTCAACGGCCTCCATTAGGATAGTTACATCCTGTGTCGGTGGTCCGGAAACATACACAATGACATGGACAAATACATCCAGACCGAAAAACATGCCTGTACTTTAATGATGTGAAAGTTCACAATCATCCTCGTGCAAAATATGATGTAACGATATCTGACATTGACTTAATTTTTTTTTTTTTATGTTAGAAGCTGGTAAATAAGCATACGGCCCACCTGATCTTAAGTGGTGGCCGTAGCCTATGAGCGCTTGCAGCACCATTAGTAGGTGCCACTCACGCGTTCCCAACCTCGAGATATTAGTTCTTAAATCTCGTCCGCCCAGTAATTTCACTAGCGTACAGTGCCCTTCAAACCGGAACACAGTAGTGCCTAAACACTACTATTTGGTGGCACAATATTTGACACTGCGTTGGTACCTACCTAGCCGGCCTCTTGCAACAAAAGACCTACGACCAGTGTTCCTACGTCACATCGAGGCGCGCCAGCAACGAGCGGTCGAACCGGTTCCGTGACCACCACTCCCGCGCTGCGCCGAGCCCCGCCATCGGTACTCGCTCGCCGCCTCTCGCCGTGCACAGACACATGCAGTTATCTTTACAACCAGCGATAATACAGTCCATTTTTATCTCGAAAAGTGTTTTATTTAGTCAAGACCACCAACAATAAGTTTGGAGCTTGTCATTCAACATATGGTCCTTCGAAGAAAAAAGATAGCCGTCTTATTGCTGTGCACTGAACCTGTGGACTTTGGACTGTCCGCCCATCGCCCGTTCGCGCCGAGCCGCTAAGGACACTTAGAGGACAGTCTACCACGAGGAGGAATATTTTATCGAGTGAGTCCGTTCCATATTATCCTTTATTTCCCATCTTTTCTAGCTTCTTTCCCGAAATTTAGGATAGTGCTATTGTGGATCAGGCATATTGATCTCTGCATATTCTATTCTAGCTAGCATATTTTAATAGCTATAATATTTTAATAGCTATAATTTTTTTCTTGCAAATTATAATAAACAATTATTATAATTTCGTAAATTTGTTTTTCTTTTAAATATTGCATAAAAATCATTGACATCGTAGTGCGCTTAGTCATCTTGTTTACTTTGTGCGTATAGCCATAAAATAATAAAATTGCATTCATATTTTTTATTGCCCGTCATTAGACTCTTTTGTGTCGAACGACCGGTTTGCGATAAGCCTTTTGTTCTTGCTTCTATTCATTGCAACTTTGAACAGCTGTTTTGTACAGTTATAATTTGCTTTACGCATATTAATAATTTTGCTTTTTTCTATCGCTTTCTTCCACTTTAATCTCAGTCATCTTCATTTTAATATGTCTGACGCAAAAATTAAAGATCTTGTGAGGAAGCGTGGCAGCTTTAAGGCTAAATTAACATCATTTAGCAATGACGTGGAACTATGTGCCTTCTAAAAGCAACCCCGCCGATCTAGCATCTCGAGGGGCGAAGGCTGCTTACATCAGCACGTCCACTCTGTGGTGGTCAGGTCCTGATTTTATCAATCAGATTGAGATCCAATTTCCTAAAGTCCATAATCAATCTCTTTCATTACCAGACAGATCTTTTCATTTGAGAAGTGATGAGAACAATGATAAAAATTTGATTTTAAACTTGATACATAAATTTTCGTCACTTTCGAAATTAATTCGAGTTATAGCATATTTAAAAAGATTTATACATAATTGTAGGAACCCTAAAAATAAAATATTAACTTATTTAACTTTCTCAGATTTAGAAACATCAAAATTATTAATATTACAGATTTCTCAGCAGGAAATGTTCCCTGAGAAATATAAAATTCTTATAAATAATCAGGCCTTATCTAAGAAAAATAGAATAATTAATCTTTCACCTTTTATTTGTTCACAAAACCTAATACGAGTAGGTGGACGTCTTAAAAATTCAAATTATAGCTATGATGTCAAGCATCCTATATTATTATGTAGCAAGCATCGTGTTACAAAATTATTATTCGAGAAAGAGCACAAAGGACTTTTTCATGCAGGGCCTCAATTACTTTTAGCTCATATTAGACAAAATTATTGGCCTCTAGCAGGTAAAAACCTCGCAAAGGAAGTAGTGCGTAACTGTATTAGGTGTACTCGCTTCAAAGCGCAGCCTATCCAGGTCATAATGGGAAACCTACCTAGCGATAGGACGAATCTAGAGTTCCCTTTCTTGAATACAGGTCTTGATTACGCCGGGCCAGTACTGATAGCCGACCGTAAAGGTAGAGGTTGCCGGTTAATAAAATCTTATATATGTGTTTTTGTATGTCTTGCAGTCAGAGCTGTCCATCTCGAGCTGGTCTCTGACCTCACAAAAGAAGCGTTCCTTGCAGCCTTCAGCAGATTTATTAGTCGTCGTGGTAAACCTCAGCGGGTTTACTCCGACAACGGTACCACATTCGTCGGAGCATTCAATGAGCTTTCACGTTTCCTCCAAGATTCCTCTGACATCATAGAATCAGACATCGCAAACCAGGGCATAGAATTTAAATTCATACCTGCCTATACCCCCCATTTTGGTGGCCTTTGGGAGGCAGCGGTAAAGCAGACTAAGCATTTACTACGTAGAGTCATGGGCTTAACCCATCTAACGTATGAAGAGCTCTCAACGTGTCTGGTTCAAATAGAGGCTATCTTAAATTCTAGGCCATTGACACCTTTTTCCACAGATCCTTCAGATTTGTCTTATCTTTCCCCTTCTCATTTTCTTATTGGACGGACTCTCACTTCGTTTCCTCGTCCTCAAATTACTGACAATAATATCCAACGGCTGCAGCGCTTCGATCGTGTTGAGAAGTTGCGGCAACACTTCTGGCAACGTTATTCTCACGAATATATATCTCTGCTTCAGCAGCGGACTAAGTGGCAGACTCCTGGGCAGGACCTAAAGGCAGGCACTATGGTCTTAGTAAAGGACCCCAATCTGCCTCCTCTTCTGTGGCTGCTTGGAAGAGTTACAGCTGTCAAGGCTGGATCTGACGGACGAGGCAGAGTTGCAGACATCTTCACGAAGAAGGGAATTATCACGCGAGCCTACAATAATATCTGCCCTCTTCCAGTGTCATCATCTTCTTGAAGTCCTCTTCACTTCAACCCGGGGAATATGTTCCTACGTCACATCGAGGCGCGCCAGCAACGAGCGGTCGAACCGGTTCCGTGACTACCACCCCGCGCTGCGCCGAGCCCCGCCATCGGTACTCGCTCGCCGCCTCTCGCCGTGCACAGACACATGCAGTTATCTTTACAACCAGCGATAATACAGTCCATTTTTATCTCGAAAAGTGTTTTATTTAGTCAAGACCACCAACAATAAGTTTGGAGCCAGTGTGACTGTTTGCACTGGTGGAATAATCTCTGCTGTGACAGAGGTTATCCCAACAGCGGGCGATGGGGTCGTCACATCCCGACGCCTTAATTTTAACATTATTATAACATCTTAAGTAGAATCTAGTAAATTTAATGAAATCAAGTTTAACAGAATAGTTGATACCCATATCACAAGGAGCGAAGTTTGTTATAAACATGAAACACGCGATTTTAATAAATTCAAATCTAATATACATATAACGTTATGGAAATTCTGTTGGAGTATATTAATTAAATTAATAAGCTGCCGTACCCGCTTGATGAGTACGAGGCAAAAGAGACGTTGATTGAACATTCCGACAAACTTCGGGTTATCGATCACACTCCAGCCCCTACAATGATTTGAATGTAAGCCGGGAGATACTAACGAGATGCTGTTACGTGTCGTGTTAACAATACTGCGACAGAATTGTTATTGTACGCGCGGAATGTTACACGAAACTTATGTGTAGTGTGACAATTTAAATGAAGTTTGGAATTCGTGTACTAGAGCCATATTCCTAGGACAAATAGGTAGGCTTCACCAGGGAAGTTGTACCCTCTCACAAAATATAGGCTATCAATAAGCACTGTTGCGTTTAGTGTGATTAGTGAAAGTACCTGATTCCCAATCTCCCACCCTCTCTGTAATTTATTTATTATTTATTTATTTATTGAGTCATATCCTCAGTATGCTTACAGCGAGGCCAAATCGCATACTGAGTCAGAGCTTACACAGCTTACAAAATGCATTGAGATCAATGTTAAATATGTCTAAATGCTGGTATTGAGCAATTAGGTCGTTGAGTAGTGCTAGTAGTAGTAGTAGTAGTAGTAGTAGTAATATTAATTTTTTCCCATCTCATAACTTTCCTCCTATGCTTTGGTTTTGGCAAAGCGCTTGTGATACTTCAAGTGTTTCAAGCGTTCATAGGTTGCGGTGACTGCTTACCATAAGGCGGACTGTATGCTTGTTTCTCAACCGTCATGAAAAAATAATTGTTCAGCATCATTTACAATAGATATTCTTGTTGCTACTTAGTAATGTTAGTTTGATTTACTATTATGAAATAAAATTACCTATTAAATAATTAATTAATGATAAACTAAATAAAGTAGTATTTGTAAGACAAATCATCAGCATATTTACGCAAGAAATAAAATGATAAATAAAAAAATAATCTCATAAGTAAAAACTGAATTATGTTATTAAATGTGTAATTAACGAAATGAATCTCTTTAATAACTGCATTACTTACCCACAACAGTGAGGTTGTATCTGAAGCTTGTCGTCTGCGTGTTGCGGAAGTCGATACGACAACGATAGACACCTTCATCCCTCCTTTTAACATCCCGCACGAGGAGTGACGCAGGAGGCGGGGATGTTGAGAAGTGAGCTCGTGGCCCAAAGACCTCCGGTGCGGACCAGTGCCTGGCTTCAGATAGATGCTTGCCACGAACATCAAAGCTGAAACAAAGAAACTTCTTTCAATAAAATGTTAATTAAAAATCAGACGAATTGTAGCAAATTCTTGACTGTAGTGGGCGTTGATTTTTGGGAATCTTCAAAATGAAGGAGGCTACATAAATTCGTCTGTTGTTTTTCGTCTTTTGTTGCATTTGTAAACAAATACATAGATATTGCATAACATACGCACGAAACTCAATATAAATAAAAAACAAGAAAAATCTTTAGATTTTTACTGTTTTTTATTTATCATGCTTTCGATGTAGTTCATAATTATAATTTTCGGGTTGATCTAAAAAAAATCCGGAAATAAATGACGAAACTCCTATACAACATAAAAGCTAATTCTCTAAGATCACGGTGATTGGCTATTGTTCTTTTGATAACATATAACATTTCATAAAATAACATATACATATAAAATGTTATTTTTTCTCTAGATTATTGCATGTATAACATCATAATAAGATTTGCTAAAAATTGAGATATGCATATTAATATACGTCGAATAAATTGATTTAAAATTTAAGCAATTCCGAATGAATCGACCTGAACTTCACTGTAGTATGTGCATTATTGTCAAAATCAGACTTGAGAAATATCATATTTGCTGGTGACAGGTAAATACCGATGTTGGACGAATATCTACAGCTGCGCAAACCTAGATGTCATGTTTAGAATAGTTGAGTGAATTCTCATTTATATGTACCTAGTTCATTGTATACATTAAATGTAGGGTCCAAAGTTTGAGTATTGTATTATGCTGACGACGTTGAGGCGTTTCGGTGTTGTGTTTAAGCGCCACAGGTTGTGGGTTGGATTCACGCTCGTAGTAGATGTTTGCATTGACCATACAGCCATGTGTTCCGGTTATTTTATCCTTATCCTTGTGTATGTTTCCGGACCCCGAAAAAGTTATAAACTATGTTAATGGGGGCCGTTGAGTGTGTACCATTTATTATAATTTTTATTTTTATAATATATCAACCATATATAAGTTGATATATTATTTATTAGCTGGTGACTTTTCACAAGTTGTGCGTTAATTTTTAAATCGGCTGATAACTGTGAAAATTGTACAATTGCTAGTCTCTTATTATTTATAATTTTTGGAATTATATACAGACACAAATGCGAATTTGATTTTAAACTTTAGTTTATTTATCTAGGTGAAATTATGAATCAAATAAGAAATTGAGCGTGTTTTATTAGCTAGTACATGTAGTTCATATTTTCGAACTTTTGAATCACACTTTAGTTTTTATGCCAAATATCGTTGTTTTAATTTTAAGGGTAAAAGTTCACATAAATATAGTCTTTTTAACTATAAAATTCATAGCTGTACAAAATAAAACACTAACTGTATGACTCAATATTTAAAAGAAAGAACCCCATAAAAAGTTGAATGAAAAACAGCATTTTAAAAATAATCTTTAACAAAAGGTTAAATCCGAAACAGCGGTAATCCTCTTAAACCAACAGAAACATCCATCTCTCATCTCGACCTCTCAATTTTTTTTTTTATTAAAAATGTTCTTTGCAAAAATGGAGTACTTAGCGTTAATTTTAATAAACTCGCTCCAAATCGCCCTGTAAGCTTTTAACGGAAAATTAGTGTTATAAAAACGGTTTTCATCCCAATAATTTTCAGCATTACGGAAATACTTTTCTATAAAAATGTTAGCAAAAAGCTACATTCCTACTTTTAGCTTTTGAAATATAAAAACAGAGTGTACAGTGTATGTACGGTATTGCTAGTAAAATGAAATGCAAAAATATGGACTGTGTCAAGGTATTCGTTTGAATATTCTGAGCAACACGATGTGGTTTAGAAATTATTATATTACGGCTTATATCTTTGAAATGATTTGAAATATTCGGTTCTTTTATTTAACAAATAAAAGGTGCAAATAGTCCGTGGGAATTTACATCCGTTTCATCTATTTGGTTGACCACAATATTGTTGTTTTTAACATTATTGTGATAATTTACTTATTTTAGTTGTTATATGAATGAAGCAATAAGTTGGAGATATTTTATCAGTTTTATTTCCAGATAACGATATTTTGATGTTAACTTTTAGCTTTTCCTAACTCCGTAAGATATATTGATAAATTTTGTTATGATTCGGTAAAGGTTTTGATTAAAGATAGACGACGAAATTGCTTACAATTTAAAGAACTCGCGATCGCATTCAAATACTTTTGGTGTACATTAGACAGTCCAATTATTAAGATTTCAGTGAATCATAAAAATATAATAAATTTAAATACCTTTTATCGAAATAGTATCATACGTATACATGTATGTATACGTCGCAAAAACGAAAGGATTTTTTTTAAATGTTTATGGTTTAAATTTGAAAGTTTCGAATGTTGTATTAATCTTAAAAACATATTTAAATCTCGTCACAGATTTTCATCACTTTTTAATAACTGTTGAATATAATATCTTCAAATTTAAAATACAATTTAAAATAAAAAATACCTTACCCCAGATGTTTTATCAGGTCCCCGTTAAAACAAACAAAGGTACAAACGGCCGGTCCCTCTCGTAAATCATGAGGAGACTCACACGACCCATAATTTTACAATAGCTTAGGAAATTCAAAAGGCAAGTGACACAAAAAGAAACGAGTGTATAATCATAAAACGGATTACGATTACAACGCTGAAATATACCGAGGGTCTTATTGTCCCACTCATCGGCGTGTTTTATTTTCATTTTGATTGTTTCAACCACTTTCAACCGCGCGGCCTGAAATACCCTGTCGGGCTGTTACAAAGAGTTTCAGATTGCACTAATGCTGGTAGGTATGCTATTTGTATGAGTATTTTTTGTCGTGATTAGATTTTATTCATAACGCAAAAGTGGCTGAACGGATTTGGATGAAATTTAGCACAGATAGAGATTGTTACCCGGATTAATACAACAAGTTTTATACCCTGTTCACATTTTTTTCACGAAAAAGTGGCCTCCATTCTTCTCTAAAGTCTCATATATTGCTATGGAAAATAATAAAAATTCATCAAAATCGGCTTCGCAATTTAGGCTTGAGAAGCTATATAGCAAATAGACCCACTTTCACATATATGATATTAGATTAAATTATAATAGTAATAAGTCTTGATTCCATAGGACTCATTTATGTACAAATTAAGATCTTGTAGTTAGTTTCCTGCACAGAAGCAACATTTTTTTAAATAAAAATATTTTATGGGTTGATAAAATAAAAGCTATTCAGGCGGGCAAAGCCGCGGGCATATATATTACGTACTCATAAATAAAATACGAAGATACAAAAACAAATTGTTAAAAACTAAACGATATTTTTTATTATTTCTGAATAATCCAGCTTTGTTTCCCAATCTATAAATATTTCGAGATCTCTCATCCCGTATTCCCCACTCGACTAAAGACGCAAAACGATGAGCCTGCCCTTTGTCAATTTGCTACATCCCCTTAGTCTGTCGCCTGAACAGCAATGTCTCTAACGCGTCGACGTGACGACACTGCCTTTTGAAGCTGTGACCTCTTTCGCTTTTCTTCACTCTCTCCTCAATCGGTAAATGTTTAAACTGGTGATTGTTCTATTAAAGAAAAAATCTCTGAATTTGTTTCGTTAAAAAATGTTCCGGACTTAATATACATTGTATACAATTATGTACTGAAGTATTAATAAAATAGAAATCATGAAATGAAGAGAGACATATTAACTGATAAACAGTAGTATGAAATTCGGAATAAATCTTTGTTTGATAATTATACCTATATCTATCACAAGTAATAATCGCTCATTATGTAAGTGTAGATAGACAGACCGATGAGTCTGCGGTGAATTTTCCATAAGACACATCTAACCGAATTTCAATTGAATACAAAAACATTGTATTGTAACAATGTTGTATTGTAACAAAATTATAACATGTTTTTTAATTTCACAGGAACCGAACATTTTTCCGGGATAAAAATAATCCTATGTGCTAATCCTGATAACAATCTATCTGTGTGGTAAATTTCATCCGAATGTATTAAGCCATCTAAACGTGACTGAGTAACAAAAATCTGGACATCACGACTTTCACATTTTATAATACTAAAAACGCCTGCGGCTTCGCCCGCGTTATTTATTGTAGCTCATATGCCGGACGACAATCTCAAAGTTAGTTTTCTATCCATAAATAATATTATAATATATATTACAAACTATGTACATCTTTACCGTGTTCCAAGTTGATACGACCTATAATTTGTTTATTAATAATCTGGGAAACCCTTTATTTCTCCGAGAAAAAATGTGTTAATCCTATGTGTTGATCCTAGTAGTAAGCTCTGTATGCCAAATTTCATCCAAATCACTACAGCTATTTTTAAAGTTAAAGAGTAACAAACATCCATCCAGATGATATATTTTATTCTAATCTAAAAATACAAATAATAGGATTATTGAAATCCGTGGAAAATCAATATCTATATCAAAACCAATACCTTTGCGATCGCTAAAAACAATACGCGAATTCGACGCTACGAGAGCATAAAAAAATAAAATGGCGTACGCTATAAATCGGCAGATGGGCCTTGTTTGTTGCTCACTTTTATCCGTCATCGCATCTGACGGCTGTACGGGGCTTAGAGTGACTGATGTTCCAGGTATTAATATTTTTGACAGAACCGTTTGTTTATTTCCAATTATTGAAAGCAAAGGCAAAGGCAATACGACCGTGCCTCTATTACGAGGCTCACTGAGGATAATAGTGAATGAGTTAATATTGTCAAAGGTTTCGTTAATTATTTGTCATCAGATCTTATTGTCTGTCTGACCTTTTAGGCTAGAGATGAAATTATTTATTTATTATTACTTGTCAATTCATATTATATTTTCTATTAATTTAGTAATAAGTCAAAAACAGAATTTTATTCAGAAACGTTAATCTCTATACAAATAATTAAAATTAAAGTGTTTGTTTGTAATTCAAAACTAACGGCTTTTTGCTGAATGCAAGTATATACGGTACTTACATTAAAAAAATTGTCTGCCTGTCTTCCTGTTTGAGCCGGCTAATCTCGAAAACGGCTGGACTGATTTTAACGAGATTTTCACTTTCAGATAGCTAATGTTATAAGGAGTAACTTAGGCTAGATCCATATACAGCGCAAGTAGGGCCACAGGCGCTGCTACTTAAAATAACAATAATACGTATGCCTTTTGAGCATAACTATGTAAAGTGACGGTAATTTATACATTATCAACGAATTTCTTATCTCGTAACAGTCAAACTTCTCAGCCCTATTGATCTCGTCCCGCGTTTCTATTATTCAGCGGCACTGGCTCGTCGGTACGTCTTATTCAGTATTTGTTTATCAAATATGAGCAACGTAGTTAGGCGAGATGTTGTTGGATGGCAAATTTAAACATGGCACTTTGTCGTTCCATGAAAACGTCTACTTACTTAACTTGTTTACATGGAATTTATAATTTGTAACCTTGTTCATTTGAATTATGTAATGTAATCACGATTGCATATTGTTCGCGTAGTACTTATTATTTTAAGGACTCAGTTGGTCGCGGATTCTATTCGCGCTAGGAGCAGAAGTTTGCTATAAATATCAATATTGGTCTAGGCATTTGTCGTTGTGGGGCTCCCAACCGTATCTCGCCGAGCACGTTAAGCTGTAAGTCCCGGTTCTATCATAACATCTGATAATAATCGTTAACTTTTACCCCCCAGAGAAGCACAGAAGATGCCCTGTATGACGCAATCGGAGTCATTAAAGGAAATCTACAGCGCAAAGAGATCACGGCAGTGGTCTCTCTTGACATAGAGGGCGCCTTTGATAACGCATGGTGGCCGATGATCGTCAACTCCTGGACATCGACTGCGAGCCCTTCACGCTCAACCTATTTAAGAGCTATCTTTCGGATCGCAGAGTCACCTTAGACTATGCCGGTACGTCGGTAACCAGAGCCACCAACAAGGGATGCATTCAGGGGTCCACTGGTGGGCCTCTGATGTGGAACATCATTATGAACCCACTGCTCTGGGAGGCGGAGTCACTTGAAGCACATGTCCAGGCTTTTGCGGATGATATCTTGGTAATCGCGTCGGCAAAAAACACCCACGAACTAAACAAAGAAAATTAATACAGCACTGAAAATGATTGCGGAGTGGGGCGATAGGAACAAACTCCGTTTTGCTCCCCATAAAACCCAGGTGCTCCTGGTAACCCGAAAGCGTAGGTATGACATACCTCAGTTCAAGCTTTACAACACGGAGCTTGTATTTTCGCCGAGCCTTACTCTTCTAGGGGTTACTCTAGACCGCAATCTTAGCTTTACTCTCCATCTTGACAAAGTTCGTGACAAGGCTATCAGCTGCTACAAGTCTGTCGCCCGTGCAGCTAAAGCCACGTGGGGCCTTAACTCGGAGATCCTTACCACCATTTACTCTGTTGTGATCGAGCCTATAATCTTGTATGCAGCATGCGTCTGGGCACCGATAGCAGACAGGAAGTACGCGAAGCAAAGGCTAAATAGGGTACAGCGACTTTTCGCTATCAAAATCGCCAAGGCCCACTGCACAGTTTCACTTAATGCCAGCACCCTGCTAAGTGGAACTCTCCCGCTGGACCTCAGAGCCCGAGAGATCGCAGATCTCTACGAGATAAAGAGGGGGAAGCCCACAAATTTTTATCCAGGTAGGCCCATGGAAAGGAGAGCAAGCCCCTTCGATCTTCCTCACCCGGCATCACGTAGAAAATTGAACTTTGGCGTCATCAATACCCAGGAAGACTTGGAGAGCATCCCCAACAACTGTTGCAATATTTTTACGGATGGCAGCAAAATTGATGGTAAGGTGGGGCGGCGATTTCCGTTGGGAGGCACGAGAAGAAAAGTCGAAGCACCTATATAGACTTGAGAATTACTGCTCCGTTTATCAGGCGGAACTTGTGGCGATTCTGCAATCATTAAAATTACTCAATGCAGGCAAGTTCGGAAGGAAGGCTGGCAACATCATCTCCGACTCCAGATCCGCCCTTCAGGCAATCGCAAACCCCAATTCTCTCCACCCCTTGGCCCTTGGGACCAGAGAGATTTTGAGTAAGTTGGAAAGCTCCGGTGGCGAGGTCAACTTTTTCTGGATCAAATCCCATGCAGGCATAACTGGTAATGAGAGAGTAGATGAACTTGCCAAGAAAGCGGCACTCACACTTAAGACCTCGGCTACTTACGACGCATTCCCGGCTTCCTCGGTGAAGTGGCACCTCCGCCAAAGGACCCTGGATCTCTGGCAGAGCAGATACCTTGGGGAGGATTCTGGCGCGACTACCAGGCTATTCTTCGATGATATTCGGCAGGCCCATCGCATTCTAAAAACGATCAAAAAGACCAACGCTTTTGCTCAACTAGTTACGGGTCACGGTGGGTTTGCCGGGTATCTCCATCGCTTTAAACTATCCGACAATCCGGGCTGTGTCTGTGACGTTGACATCCCAGAAACAATCGTTCACCTCTTATGCGAATGTCCACAGTTCGCTCGTCACAGATACAACCTGGAGATGGCTTGCGACATGTCAGTAATAAGTTCAAATTTGAAAATATTCATGTCATCAGAAAACAGAAAAAAGTTTCTGGAATACGCAATGCATGTTATTAAAACTAGCAATTCAAGAAATAAAACGGTTCGAATCTCGTACGCAATAGATTGAAATTTAAATACTTAGTTTTATTTTTAGTTATAACCTAACCATAGTCTTTTAACCCTTAGTATATTTTTAGTCTTGCCTATTCCTAACCCTAATTTTAGTCCAGTATGTAAGTTATGTCATCCTTCAGTTGTGAGGGGAACCACGATGGCGGTGGTGGAGCCTCTCCCTTGCACCAGTGAGGGTCTGGTTCCAAATGGCCTAAAATTATATAGCCACATATTACTTAGTATAGTTTAGAATCGTAGGCGTTAAGATAAGATAAGATAAGATAATAAGTAAGTAACACTCCTGTAACCCTGCTGTTTGCTTGGAAAAAAAAAAAAAAAAATAAAAAATAAAAAAAAAAAAAAATAAAAAAAAAAAAAAATAAAAATAAATAAATAAATAAATAAATAAAATAAAAAAAAATAATAAAATAAAATAAAATAAATAGTTTTATGAAAACACAGAAACTAAGAGTAAAGTCAAAAAGTTGTTGCATATTAAAAAGCAACAGTTTGGAATAGCATTAAGAAAAAAAAAAAAAAAAAAAAAAAAAAATAATCGTTAACTCTTGTTAGATAATGTGCCCTTATCCAATGAGTCACTGGTTCGTGGTCCCATAGGGTTGGTCAGATCAAAATTTTAAGGACTCAGATTGGCCGAAGCAAGGATAATATGTTCAGTTTATTCAAGGATGGTAAGCAATCTAGGTTGTTTGTAAGATGTAACGCAAATGATGACCTTACATAGTGCCCTGCGTGCCCCAACACCTGCACGCAGGAAGATTTAATGACAGCTGCCGACAACGAAGTCAATGTGGCTACGTGTTGGGCCACAACAATATAGGTGCTTCGGCAATGAAATCTAAATGCTATCGGTGTTTGGCTATTACAAATCGACAAAAATTTTCTTCAGCTTTGTATAAGTGTTTTTATCACACAATTAACTTTCAGCACTTAAATCAATCAGAGTTTAGGGTTACCAATAGTAAAAACTAATAACTGAAGTTTCTTTCTTCCATTCAATCTAAAAATAGCTGAAAAATTTAATAAACCAATATCCATAAATATAGACCCGTTATATTAGAAATATTTCAACACAAATAAATTCTATCATCAAAATTCGAGAGCTGATATAAAAGGCTGAACGTTCGATCCCACTTTTCAACTCGCAGATATAAAACCCTAAAAATCAGTGAGAAATGAAGCATGAGTTTATTCGATTCCGTTAGGCTCACACACAGCATTGTCAATTATCGGTATCCAGCTGTCGTTTGCAGGCCGTTATTTTCTCTTCTGCGAATAATGAATCAAAGCCTTCAGCGATCAAAGCCTCACGTCAAATATTATAATATTCACGAGAATATTGTAATATTCGACAAATACTGTAACATTCGATTGTTATTGCTTATGACAGACGTGTCTGTCACTCTTTCTGATCTCAGTTGCGTATAAACAATTCTGTTATCGAAATCATAACATTTCTTTGTTGCATTATTCTGTTTTTTCCATTTCCAAATAATTTATTTTTCGCGAGTTGATTACGTTAATATAAAATATATGTATCTCTTAATCTAAGTATCTAAGTTTTGTTAGTCAGTTAACTCATATTTTTCATACACAAATATTAAAGCTTCAATAGCTCAACGGTAGAAGGGCCGACTTCGCTCTGTTAACGCGAGAGTCGCGGGTTCGATCCTGATCCCTTGGGCTATTTTCGTACCCACTCCTATTCTTTGTAAAAAAAAATAATGTTCCACCTTATTCTGTTTATACATAAAATTAGTTTTCGAAGAATAACTTCGTAATCTATATTTACTATTCGATAATGTTCTATCCCATTAATCTTAAGCTGTCATCTGAAGTCGATATCTGATTGCTTTACTACAAATAATAATTATTGAGAATGATGAAATTAATAAACATAGAATCACAACCACGTATTCATCAACTTAGTTTATGTATCAGAGTTAAATAGTTAATCAACAACAGTTTTCATGTCATAACGGTTGGCAAGCACCGCAACCTATGAACACGCACGGTACTTGAAGACGCATTGCTAACCCAAGAGATAGGAAAGAAGGGAAAAAATTAAGGGGACAGTGTGGGAAATTGGACCTCCGGCGCTTCTACTCATCTCATGATACGCAACAATATTGATAGTATTACGTCTGCCCATCGATATCTAGGTCTACCTCTTGTCATTTTACCTTCTGGTCCGCTCCACATAGTAACCAGCTTTGTCCCACGTTCATCTGGTATGTTCACCACATGGCCTGCCCATTACCATTTTAAGCGCTGTGCATGTTTTCCCTGTCTATAAGACTTGATTTCTGTCTGACATCTCTGCTCTTTCAGCTTCGTCAATCAGCTTGATGGCTAAGATACTTCTTTCCATAGCGCGTTTATTTTACTACGCTAATTACATTACTACAGATAAATTGAAGGAAAGAAGTTTGTGTTTCAACGTAGAATCACTACACCGTATTCATTCACTTAGTTTATGGTGGAGTTAAATGGTTAATCGACAACAGTTTTCGAACTAGAATCCAATAACGTCGTGTCTGCTAGCAATGAACTCGTGGCGGCACTCATCGCACTCAACCTACTTGCGAAGCGCCCTCGAAACAAGCTAGAGTCCCTATGATTCATGCCGCTAGCTTTCCGGAACAAGATTTATCGCCTTCGAAACATTTGCACGCCTTCACTCCGCAGGACTTCCTTGATACAAGTAATAAATGTGTTCTTCACTTTATTTATGACTTTAGAGAGTGATAGCTTTGTTTGTTTTAGATATTATGTAGTGTACACACGAGCTTTGAAATGATCAAATAACCGGTACATACTCAACGGCGCCTATTTGGATAGTGATATCCTTTGTCGGGGTTCGAAAACATACACAAGTTCAAGGAGAAACATCCGGATCGGAACACATGCCTGTATAATTATCCTAATCTCTTGGAGAACAAGATTATGTGGGGTACACGACGCGAACAGCCAAGCACTGCCCCGTTCCTCGCAATACTTATCTCTGCTCTTAGCGGATATCGAACCCGCGAACTGTGGTCCTTAAAGCAGGGTCACTATCGCTGCGCCATAACGTCATCAAAACAGTTAAATATATGTGCATAGCATAAGCTGTGAAATAGTACCATTTTCATCAAGTTTATGATACATAATTTTACCATGCTACGATATTCTGTGAACGTATAAGTATTGCTTATTACAAGGTTAGATTAATTTATTCAGCAACAATTATTTGAAACAAGGAAAACATGAACGCAGAATTTATAATAGCTATAAAATTTTGAAGGGATCCATTCAATAATTCTCAATTTCAGATAAATATTTCGAAGACAAACCCTATGCAACCAAATAAAAAAACCTATTCTCAAGCAGTTTATAGATATCGACGCTCCGACAAAAATAAATAAAACGTCGGTTATAAATAATCCGTCGGTTTATAAATAAAACGAAATGGTCAACCCATTTCTATCCACACTAAATACGTAAATTTATGATAGCAATATAATTATGTTGAGTAACTTACATAAACACCGACAAAAACACAACGCGCCACCCAATAACCTCAAAGATTATATTATTTATCGGGACATTGACAAATTGGTTTTCGAGGCATCGTTGTTCAGCAAAAAAGTAGCTGAAAAATTGGTGCGTCTATATTACCAGCACGTAGAAATACCGAAAGTGGAAACAATTCGTTGGACATACGCGCGTCACGTAAAGGTGTTTTGTCACGCTGCTCATCCCAAAAAAAGCTAGACATTAAAATGTATAAGGCGTTTTGGATGCGTGCTAACTTTTATTACAAAGAACGAGAGCTGAACGTTGCTATTTATTTTTTATGTTCACGATCGCTGTAACTTAGTTTCACATTTGTCTCCGTTCTTTTGAACAATTGCTAAGCGTTTTTAATTTTTTTTAAATCAGATCACAAGTAACTATTTGCTTCATAATACTTCAGTAGTAGTAAAGCCATCCACCCACCTCCAAACACAAATGGTCCGGTTCGATCGGGGAAGTACTACCCTCTCATAGAAAATCGGCGTAAAGTAACAGTACTGTTGCGTTTTGTGCTACGAGTGACAGTGCCGGAGGCCCAATTTCCCACCCTTTTATTCGCTTCCTTTTTTCCTTCTCATCTTTCCCTCGTATTCCTTGGGTTGGAAATGCGCATGTTATACTTCAAGTAGGTATCGCAAGCGTTCATAAGTTGCGATGACTGAATACCATCAGACGAACCGTATGCTTGTTTGTCAATCGTCACGATGTTAAAAAATACAAAATCTGATACAGATTTTAGTAAAGTAATTGGTAGGATTATAATTACTTTTTGCAGTTACAAATGTATCTTCAATTCATAACATGATGCCTTAATTATAACGTAACGTATTAGTTTTAATTTATAAAATATTATATTTGCAAAGTTAAATCTAAATGAAAGCAGTAAATGTCTCTGTTTTATATAAGAGTATGTATATATGCGAATATATCTCTTATCGTGATAGTTTTAAGAGTTACATTTGAAAAACAATTCGGTTTGAGTCCATTTTACATTAATGGTCTGCTATTCTAATGAGAGGATTTCGGCCGGGTTAGCCGTTGTTACTTCACTCTTGTTTATTAGACATTCGGGTATTATCTAAGAACCAAAATGTTAACAGCCCGAGAGCGCAATCAATGGTTTGGCATCGAATGTGGTGGAACCGGAATAAATATCTTTACATTTACTGATGGTAGGACTTTTATTGCTAGAGGCTGGCTAGGTAGTGTCAGATATCCACCGCAAAGCAAGTAGTGTTTTTTGCATTACTGTGTTTCGGACGAAGGAGATTTTTTTTTTTGTATGTTGGTCATGTACTACAATCTGTCTCCTTCAAGGGACAATAAATAGTAGATAGGTCGACGTGTGTAAGGAGATTTAAGGACCAATATCTCGAGGTTAGCTACGCGTGAGTAAGACTTACAAATGAAAGGTGTTTGCAAGCTCTCATAAGCGACGACAGGTGTTTATCAGGTGGGCGTATGCTTGCTTGCCAACTTAATAAAAAAATAAAAACAATGAAAATGTGTAACTAATTTAAAATGCTAATGATTTTTCTTTCAACAAATTGTGGTGTAGAAATATTATAGCTATTCAAGTGAATGAGGTAGCTGGACTATGGAAGTAAAACCCTCTTTTTATGTTAAAAGTTGGCAAGCAAGCATACGGCCCACCTGATGATAAGTGGTTGTCGTAGCGTATGAGCGCTTGCAGCACCATTAGTAGGTGCCACTCACGCGTTGCCAACCTCGAGATATTGGTTCTTAAGTCTCGTATGCCCAGTATTTTCACTAGCGTACAGTGCCCTTCAAACCAGAACACACTAATGCCTAAGCACTACTATTTGGCGGCAGAATATATGACACTGCGGTGGTAACTACCTAGCCGGCCTCTTGCAACAAAAGACCTACCACCAGTGTGACTGATTGCAATGGTGGAATAATCTCTCTCTCTCTCTCTCTCTCTCTTACAGGATATTGAAGAAAAGTATCCGTGCTGTTATGTTTCGATAGATAAATGAGAACTATAGATGACTATCCATATCTGTGGATCTACCCATATGTGTGATCGGCCGATCGATCTTATATCCTCTCATTTTAATAGTTTTCGTCTTCTTATCAACCACCTTTTACTATTGGTTACGCTTGTATAACTATTTAACAACTCTGAACATTTCTTACTCCCCGATAAGACCAATTAGTTTATGTCGAAATCAATAAAAAACTACTCCTCCTGGTTATTAAACTCTTTCAAGTATTACATGTTTATAAAGGGATATGTTTGAATAAACACGCCTCTGCATTACTAACGTAAAACAAAAAAAAAAAAAAATTAGAAGACACTAAAGTTTTACGCTAAGTGCGAATAGTATTCGGATTAAGGATCTTGAGCCTAACACAGCTCTTTTGAAAGTATAATCTAATCTTAACTTCTTAGCTGATACCACTCAGATTACAATAATATTGAATAAGTTATAATTTATTCATTGAAATACTCTTGTTGAGTCAGAACGTAAATTTCGTCTTTTTAAAAGGCAAGACTGCCGTGAACTCGGGAGATTAGGAAACAATGGCTTCAAAATCTCGTATTTAATCTACAGTTTAATGCCTTTTGTTCTAATTTAAAACTAATTAATAATAATTGGTATTTTCCTTTTGTAATTGTTTAAGATTATTACTTTGTAGAACATTGAAGTTGTTTCATTAAACGACAATAAAAAGGAGGAGGAGTTAGTTAATTAGATTTCAATTATTTTTTAATATTTCACATATCAATCATTCTTCAATCTTCATAAATTATAATTTCAATTAGATTGTTTTTTTAATTTCAAATATCCTTTTGACTGCGATACGTCTACATGGAAATTATTCGTGCACAATATATTACAAAAATACACAATTAACGAAATATATAACTTAGACCTTTACTTATTAGATATATAGCAACATCGACACACAGCACAACGTAACACGACGCAACGCGATAAATAGACAAGATCGACACGACCCTGAATCGCGCTATCAGAGTATTCTACGCTAATAAGTATATATACAAACAACTTCGTAACTAAATTGTTGGGCCGCGGCTTTCCAGGCAATATCACCCGCTTTGTCGGAGGCGTTGGAGGGACAGTTCATTCCTCGTTCCTGTCGTTATTACCGTATATATCAAACGGTAATAACGACATCGTAATCTATTTTGGGATTATTGTTAGATAAAATGGTTAAGAAAGTGATAAATAATTTAAAAGTTTGCCTCGCAGTTACAATTTCTAAATACGGTTCTTTTCTAGTCAACGATGTCGTGGCACAGCGGTATTGAACCTGCCTTAAGCGCTGCGGATCGCGGGTTCGATTCACAGGCATATGTTCCGGGTCTAGGTGTGTTTGTCTTCGTCATTGTGTGTTTCCGGATCCCCGAAATAGGATATTACTATCCTAATAGGGTCTTTGAGTGTGTATAGCGTTTTTATAAATAAAAGTACAAAGCTAATTACTCTTAATAACCGCATCCACGTTGTATTGTAATTGTTTTTATTATTTTTTATTTTATTCAACAACAACTTTTTTTTCAATCCTCCAATGATATTCAAAATAGATTTAAAGCCGATACTGTAATCACACATTATAAGCATCATGTTAGTTAAATAAAGGTCCACGTTGTGTTGTACACATTTTATGAAATAATCATCCCCAAAAGCTATTCATATGTCCGGGAGGTAATAAGTGGGCAAATAATAACTCGTTCCGAGCCTGTTGGCTAACTAGAATTGGGTTTCCCTCATTGATAGGCGAAAGCGAATTTATTAAAAGAACAACATTAAAAAAATATGTGCTGAAAACAGAAAGAGTGATGCTCTCTCTTTCTCTGTAAGTCTGTGTCGGTGCCCAGGTTCAAGGTCAGTTAAAAATTAGCTTCCAATTACATGAAAATCTAGTATTTCTAGATTCTTCTATTTTGATGTATGTACATCCAACATTTCCTCTTGTTATTTATCTTTACCTTTTATGTAGCATATCTCATATATAAAAGTCTAATGTCACAATGTTAGTTACCTCCGAAACGGTTTGACCGATTTTTATGAAATTTTATATGCATATTCAGTAGCTCTGAGAATCGGCTACTATACTATTTCCATACCTCTAAATGTTAAGGGTGGTCCACCCCAATTATTTTATTTTATTTGTTGAACAAAATTTTTATTTTTATATGATGAAACATTTAAAAATACATACAACCCTAAATTTTCACCCTTCTACCATCAACAACTCTCACCGGTATCAGTTATAGACTCGGGTAGAGGGCGGTGCTATCGGGTCCAGTTATTTTTCAGGGCAGGACAACGTCTGCTGGGCCCGCTAGTTATAATATATTTATTCGTATTACAAAGAAAGAAATTAGACAAAAGATATAAATTCGCAGTCAAGATACTTGTATGACTTAGTATGTATCTACAAACTGACTATATCAAATCTATGTCATTATACCAATATATTAACCAATATATTTAAACAGAATAGTTAGTTTGTTTTGAACTCGTTAATTTCCGGTTTGAATTGAAAAAATATTTTTGTGTTGAATAGTCCATTTATCGTGGAAGGCTATATTATAAGATCACGCTACGGCCAATAGCTTCGGAGCATCAATGAAAAATATCGCAAAAACGGGAAAAAATATATTCTTTTTGAGAGCTTTCGCCGCGTGCGCTGCATAAACAGTTAAAGTTACGCAAAATTATGTATATTTTATGGTAAAGAAATTTGATCTATAACATCACGCTAGAACACATAGCCATAAACGCGGGCGAAACCACGGTTAAGGCTAGTGTAGTATAAAAGTCTACTGCTGTTACTTATATTACGCCCATCGCTTATCACTCAGTTTCTAGCCTAGGCCATTATAGCTCTGCTAAATTATGTATGAAATAACCCTCAATCGATCCTGCCCCGCGCGGTTTCCATCACTATTCTAGTTAAAGCGATTTCAACGATTGAACGATCCGTTATTTTTTTTTAATACAAAGAAAAGCTTGCTTTAATATAGTCAACTTTGCATATCTGTGACTGATATTTTTCTAATCCATAGTATTGTGATTACGTTCAAGGAGCTACGTCTTCTTTATTTTTCTAACAGACAGTATTTCTGATCGTGGTTAGTTAGCTATTAAACGACTTCAACTTGGGGGTATATTACTCGTTATCTTTGCAAATTCTGTATTGATTTTTCTTCGTTGGACTAAATTGGCAACGGTAAAACCTACCTGACGGCAAGCGGTTTTCGTAGCATAAGAGCGCTTGCAACACCATTTATTTGTAGGTGTCACTCACGCATTGCCAACCTCGAGATATTGGTTCTTAAATCTCCTTTGCTAGGTAGGACCTAGTATCGTTCAATACCGATAAAGTAAAATACAAACCACACTCTTGCGTTTTGGTAGAATATCTGACACTGCGATGGTACCTACCGATCCGTCTCTTCATTAATTCTCTAGCAATCTGTTCGACAATGGATATATACAATGAAATTCTTTCAAATATTTTAGAGCTAATTAATCGTAAATAAAATACCAAATTCATGTATCTATACCGCTTTTGGTTGAGCCAGTTCTTTGTTTATAGCAGACTTAGATTCGATTCCGTTACTTTATTTTATTTCAATGTCTACTTTTACCCTTATTACGATACTTTTAGCTAAAGACGAAAGTTTACTGACGTGATGAAGCGAAAAAGTTTATTATTTCTGTGTATTCACTCGCATGTTAACCTTTGATTTACGAATGATCTAATGAATATATTGTGAAGATAGTAAATAGATGGTATTATTATAGAATTGTTGTTAGATTTATATTTGATTTATAAAACAGTATGTACAATTTTTTAGTTTTAAATTTTGGCCCTGAAAATTAAAGTTTAAAGTCCTGAGTAACAGACACAATAAAAAACTATTCGGTTGTCACACAAATCTATCTCAAATCATCTAAGCTGAGAATATTATAGAGATAATTTCATCATTTGAGTAACTATTTTGTATTGTAGTATTAGAGCCGTAGAATGGCTTGACCGGGGAGTGAGACCGTCTGTCTCACAGAAAATTGGCTTAAAAATTACTATCAGTATTACTGTTGCGTTTCGTGTAATGAATGAGAGCACCGAAGGCCCAATCTTCCACCCTTTCTGTTCCCATCCTTTTTCTCTTCTTATCTCTTCCCTATCCCTTGGATTGGCAGGTGGCGTATGTGGTACTCTGGTTATCGCGCGCCTTTATAGGTTTCGGTGACTGCTTACCATCAGGCGGACCGTATTCTTGTTTGCCAACCGTCATGATAGACAAAAATGGCGAGTTTCAAATAGAACGATACACCATTGAATCAACAACTATTATCATTATTGCAAGAAATTAAAATACACACGAAATATAAAACCATAAAAATAACTTGAAAATGTCAATTTTCTTACGTATCAACCAGCCATTTTTAGACATATGTGGATTGCTATGCGTTTTATACAGAACAAAATGATTACAGAAATCTTATTATAAATCTTATAAGCCTTGCATTTCCATGAATTGAGATCGATAAACAAATCTCTAGCAACATATACAGCACAAGCGGATTTATCAAATCCCTGGCTTAGAACACAAAACTCTGCTCGACTGATTCGCTCAAACGTTTGCAGCGCGGGCGACACTACGGCTACGAACAGCTTCCTACGTACGAGTAACTTCTACCACAGATTATATGAACCGAACTGCACGAGTGTGTAGGCTTAGATTTACTCACACAGATACACGAATAAACGGAAATACTTGAACCCGTTAAAATCGAAATAGAAGTTATACTGTCTTTGTAAGTGTTCAGTCTTTCTACATACATTTGTTTGATTACAAAATTACGACTTCTCATCATAATAAATACCCTTAATTGTAGCTAATAGCATATTTATTCAAGTTCTGTGGCCTTTCTGACCGACCTTAAAAATAGGAGGAGGTTCTCAATTCGTCTGTATTTTTTTTAATGGTTGTTACCTTACCTTATAACTTTTGACTGGGTGAAGCGATTTTGATGACTTTTTTTATGTGAAAGCTTTTCTGAAAAGCAGTTCTAACAGTGACATCCACGAGAAAACCATAAATATTTTCTACAACAGAAGTCAGTGCCAAATGTGACGACGTTTTACTTAGCACCGACTTCAGTTGTAGAAAATATTTATTTTTGTTTTTAGTCTTGAAGTCGGTATTTTTGTCTACAAAATATATTTTATTAAGAATGCTGTACATTTAATTTGTCTTGTTTTAAACACCCGGCCTTCTGACTTCTTACTTTATTATAGTTTTTCTCCCTACTTCCGTAACTCTCTTAGGTTGTAGTGCACGGCAAGACATTCCACCAGGCCACATGGTCGTCAATATAGTCGTATAAGAAGAACAAATAGAAATCAATAGTATAGTCTAACTTGTTAGTAATGGGAGAGCATGGCCAAAACAACACCCCTTCTAGTTCTTACCTTTTATTTCGTATGCAGGGTCGATTGTTTGCCACCTTTGTGGTGTGCAAAAATAAAAAAAAGTTTCTATCATAACTTAGTATACTTGTAAACTACTGCAAACCACAACTTTGTGGGATTTTTCCGCGCAATAGAGCTCACTAAATCCCTCAATACTTCTACGATATTGTATTACAGATCTAAAGTATCGTTTTATGTAAACGATATCGTTCGTACATACTATATCGTTTTAAATAAATATTAGTCGGTATTAGTTGGATATTCGATGTCAACTATACCAAAACGTTGATACACAAATATTATTCGATCTCAACTGGACAAATATGGTGGTAGCCAGACATTCATTGTTGATTAGTCTCCCTGCATCTACCTACATTCATTGTTAGTATGTTTCTATAAATAGGTATGCAGTGTGGTATCTGCACGCATTTCTAACGATTGCGTCTTGGCGAACGGACTGTTCCCTCGTTCAACGATCAGCCCCAATCTACCATGATTCTTATTACCATTCAATTTCTAATCTTAATATCATACTAAGAAAAATACCAATTTCTACATTTTTTTGTTACTAAGTTGATAAGCAGGCATACGAGCCACCTGATGATAAACGGTTGTCGTAGTCTATGAATGCAACACCATTTATTTGTAGGTGTCACTCACGCGCTGCTAACCTCGAGATATTAGTGTTTTTAATCACCTTTGCCCAGTAATTTCACTAGCCTACAGTGCCCTTCAAACCGAAACACAATAATGCCAAAGACTACTGCTTTGCGATAGAAAATTAGACACAGCAGTGTCACCTACCTCTTGCAACAAAAGCCCTACCACCAGCACTTCTGATGTTCGAGTTAACTTCATATCTATATTCTATTTATTTCAAATATATAAATAAAAAGATAGCTAGATATCAACTCTATGGTTATTGGTCTTATAAGAGATTATACATCACCATTCATCACGCGCGTCGCCACTTACATTAGAGTGGCTCATATTGTTCCGAGGGCGGCCCGCTCACCATAATGTGATTAGCCTCTTAACTAACCTTACTCGTATACACCTAATACTATGTAATCGTTATTACTTAATAATATTTTGTTTTTCTAAGTTTTGTATTTACAGGATTTTTTAATTGGGAAAACTTTTTCGTCGTATGTAAAAATAAATTGGTGACATTACCGAAAGTATTCCTCCAGAAGGTGTCAATTTTTGGCAATTCTACTAATATAATTAATGTGAAAGTTGTAGGTGTGGATGTGTGGGTGTTTGTGGGTGTTGTAAATAACGCAAAAAGGCAATAACGAATTTGGATTAAATTTAGCACATAGATAGCTTATTATCTGGTTTACCTTATACGGTACTTTATCCAGAAAAAATGTTAGGTTCCTAATAACAAGACGTAAACTCATTAAATTTGGTATATTCGCCTTATTGAACATTATTTACTTAAAATGTTTTCTTTCACTGCTGTGCCAATGCCAAGGTTATCAAAGACAAAGTCGCAGGTAGATACTAGTAATGTGAAAATAAACCAGCCATTTTTACCAAGCCCTCTGCATGAACAATATAAAAACGTAAAATATTACCAACAAATATCCATCGATCAAAAATACAGAATAAAGCAAACATATTGTGATTAAAATCAGCACATCAAGGCAGTGGATTATCCCCCGTCATGCTGAGGCCGACGCAATCAACAACCCTTCCGATGTGACGGAGCCCCTCCGTTGATGATATCAAATGCTTAACTCGCTCGCGTATACAACCTGATGTATAAATAGTATCACAAAACAAAGAAAATATTGCTTTGTTGTTGTGAATATACTTTTTTTTATATTAGAGGGGATGAATTATACAGTAGAGCCATACTTCACCCAGCACAAATGGCCGGCTCGACCGGGAAGTACTACCTTCTCACAAAAAATTGGCGTAAAGGAACAAAGTACTCTACTCGTTTCCTTTTTTCCCTTCTCTCCTATCCTAGCATGTGATACTTCAAGTATCGCAAGATAGACTAGCCGTATGCATGCGGTGATGTAATAAGAAAAACTAGCAGGAGGCTTATCTAATGTTAAGCTATTACCGCCGCCCATGGACATCTGCAACACAAGAGAGCACGAAGGAGTGTTGCCGACCTTTAAGACGCAACTGGTTAGCGAAGGCTTTTTTTTTTTTTAAACGTTGCACACTCAACGGCCCATTAGGATAGTAATATCCTGTATCGGGAGTCCGGAAAACATTCACAATGACAAGGACAAATACACCCAGACCGGAAAAGATGCTTGCATGGTCATACAAACATATTATGCTCTGAGCGGGAATCGAACCCGCGACCTGTGGCGTTTAAGGCAGGTTCGCTACCGCTGCGCCACAACGTCGTCAGCTTACTTCGAAAAGCGGCTGACGAGCAGTCACTTCACGAAATTTTCAACAACGTACAGTTGCTTACCAGACATGCATTTAGGCCAGTAATCATGATATAATACGCTGCGACTCAATTAAAAGTATTCATTAAGCCTTACGTAGAATCCGTACGTTACGTATGTGCTATATACTTATATATTTTACTTTCTTCTTAGTAGTGGAAAAATAATATCTAGTTATCGAAGTCAACTTCTAAGAACTAGTTCACTTATTTGAAATACGATAATACCATTACGTACAGAACATTTCAAAACAAAATACATTATTTATTGATAAAAAATTGTACGTTCATCTGAATTATATTTTATAAGAAAAACTGTCGTTTCAACTATAAAATCCATTTAGGTATTGAGATAAAAGAAAAACAGATTTTAATATAATGGAAATCATTCGTATATAATGGAATCGTCCTCCTTTAAGAGTTTACTTCTTAAGAATCGATTTTCATACAAGGAGGAGTGAAAAAAATGAAGATTAAATTTTAGTGATCATAGTTACGAAAGAATTATTATTACTTTATTTTTTACTATTTTGATGTATGTATGAATGTTTGCCTGTCTGTTGTGTTTTAATTTTTGTATATTTATTTATATATATTTTTTATCCTTTTTGCCTATGCATATTAAACAAAACCATACTTAAAGTTAAGTAGTAAATTCTAGTCGTGCGTCGAAGCTGACACACACACGCTTTTTTTCGGTTAAAATATCGTAAGACAGGAACTCCTATATTTTTCTTATGTCTATATATTATGTGTATGTATACGACTATTTAACTCGCAGACTATGTTTCCCTTATATATTATATACATTTTAGAAATTATTGTACGAAGTGAAATGAAAAAATATTTATCACTCTAAATTTGAAATGAAATTTAAATTTGTTAAATAATAATGAATTGCTATTTTTATTTCGCCGCTGAAAATAGCTATTAGTTTCTCACCGCAGGGTCACAGCTAACTAGCCCTACCCAAATAACAATTAGTGATAACTATTATAGGTAAGTATCATTAAACCTGAATTTTACGACGCTTACCAATATCGTTTTTACATACATAACATAACAAGAAAATACGAATACAAATTATGAATTATCAGATAATTCATTTTTAACGATAAAGTTAGAGATACATAACAGGATAATACGAATAAAAATGAATAAAAATTATAATTTGTTCATGCCAAAATTGCTTTATTTTGAAGTCATGACAAAAGTCAAGACAAAGGTCGGGAAAAGTTATTTGTTTGATAATTATATTATATGTTATTTTTAAAAGAAGAAGTCAAGTAAAGTCCGTAATATCATATCAAGTTTTTAATATGCACATTATCTTTAAAGCCATACTTGCGAATTTATTATAGAGGGTCGCGTGTGCGCCGTGATGTATTCCGTCCTTCCATTAACTCGGCTTCAACAATTAAGCGAGCATCGCTAAATTGCTATTTGTTGAGGTGTTTAAATCTAATTCCGTATACGAAGCTCTCTATTTCGTTAATAATTTACGATAGGATTTTCATTGTTGTCGTTGATTAAGCCAATTTAATTCAATTAATTATTCAAAAGCACGGATAGGAATGTTGTTTCAGCTCTCAACTTAAATATTATTAGAGATAATTCTTGCTAAAAATGTAAATGTTGATTTATTATTTAGCCTTTATATAATACTGAATGACACGATCGTCTCGCTTTTTAAATTATTCATATTAGCCGTTTATTTATGAAATAAATATAAAATTTCAAAATACGTTCGACGTACAAGACGAAGTCATCGCAACCTATGAACGCTTGCGAAAGGAATAGGAAGGGAAAAGAGGAAAGAGGATTGGGACTTCAACATTCTCACCCAACAAACGAAACTCAAAAGTACTGTTACCATTTGTGTTGGGAGGAGCATGACTCTACTACTACTAACTTTTTTTTTTTTTTTTTTTATGTTAGAAGTTGGCAAACAAGCATACGACCCACCTGATGGTAAGTGGCTGCCGCAGCCTATGAGCTCTTGCAGCACCTTTAGTAGGTGCCACTCGCGCGTTGCCAACCTCGAGATATTAGTTCTTAAATCTCGTTCGCCCAGTAATTTCACTAGCGTACAGTGCCCTTCAAACCGGAACACAGTAGTGCCTAAACACTACTATTTGGCGGCAGAATATTGACACTGCGGTGGTACCTACCTAGCCGGCCTCTTGCAACAAAAGACCTACCACCAGTGTGACTGATTGCACTGGTGGAATAATCTCTGTTGTGACAGAGGTTATCCCAACAACGGGCGATGGGGTCGTCACATCCCGACGCCTTTAAAACTACTTATGTTTTATCGATTTAACCTTTTTAAATAGCGTATGAACAACTCGTATAATATTTTCAGCATCATTTCCGCGTTAGCAAGTTTACTGACCTAACAGATGTGTCACATTCCATATTTTATTATCTCAACCTGTAAAGCATTGTTGCAACAACGTTGCTTCCACACGGGGGATGTAAAGGGTAAAATTGAAACGTTACAGAAATCCTTACTTACAGAGTTTTGCGTCAAAAAGTTTTAGAATAGGATTTATTTCGCAACTCAGCGCAATTTCACATTTCACATTCAATTGTTTGATGCATTCTTTTCACTTCTTAATCCACCTCTGTATAATATGTATTGTTCGTGTATTTCATTATAATAATAAGAATTGAAACACGTATCTATCTCGTAAAGAACGTATTACGATTACAATTAGATTAAAACTGAAATATTGAGTTTGACAAAGGGCGGTATTACAAATATATTCGTCGATTGGATATATGATTGGACTTTAATGACGAAAAAACAAGTTCCAACTTCGACCATCTTATAATATACGGGTAGAAAAAATATTTTGAATTCAGTCAGTCATAAATAATTATATGACAACCACAGGTCTAAACTACATAAGACAGTACATTGTAAATCAATAAAACGATTTACACGATTTATACTGTGTTTGTTACAATTTTTATGTTATAGTTCAGCAGTATATGTTTTAATAAAAAAATCCTTATGTTAATAAATATTAGCAGTTAATACATACTGGTGAGCAGATTAATAGTCAATTATATTATTCTCATTAATATTGATTTAATAAAAAAATGTTTACAAAATATATGTCATTTCAGGTCTGAAGAAGTAAACAATTCATGCTGCAAAGCTGAGCGTTCAAAGTTTGTAGGTGTATTAAAACAAAGCTCGGGGCTGTCAAACATACGAGCCGCAGAAAGTTTTGGTATTATGTGAGCAATTAGAATATTAAAGGCTGTTTGCGCCGGTTGCGAACGAAATTTCATAACCTAATGGTGTCTCTGCGCCACGAGCACGGATTACAGAAAACTGGAAACGACATTAATTAATTTGTGTAATGGAATCCCTCGGGAGTTTGAATTGCGTCTATTTACCGCATGCCTGTTCTTGTCCCGAATGGACTTTTATCCGTGTGATTAGAAACAGCGATAAAGACCGATCCGCATTTGAGGATTATCTTCAAACAAAACATGCTTTTTGTAAATTGACATAGTGGTGACTTTTACTAGAAAACATTTTTAAGTATACGGTGATTATTATCGTTTTTATAATTGAATATCAAAAAAATCAATTAAAATAATACTAAATTCGTCTAAGAAAAGTTTTACAAGCCTAAACCCTTTCGTTGAAATCTTTATTAATTACAAAATGTTCAGCGATAAGGCTACCATCTTTAGCAGAGGCATCGGCGTTCCTTCCTTGTGCCAATAAATCAGAAACTTTCAGTCTCTATCGGCCCGCGATAAACTTGCTTTACGACAACCGTTAATAGAGGCTCAGTGCCGTGAGACGTTTAACTGCTGGGACATGCTCAAGTTTTGATAAATCAAATAGACTACTAAAATCATCACTTTAAAATTAAGTTAAAATTATTGCTGATAAGCCAACATTTGTTTTCTAATATTTGTAGAGTTATTTTAAAGTGTAATAAAAATTTCTCATGAAAGAAACCTCTTTGAAAAATCCTCCGAAAATATGTAAAGTTGCATAATTTTTTGTTGCATTATTTTATAGTTTCGTCATGTCCGTCTGTCCGTCCGTCCGTCCGTCTGTCCGTCTGTCCGTCCGTCCGTCTGTATGTCACAGTTATTTTACTCGGAAACCATTGACTATCTATACAAAGGCGTCGGGATGTGACGACCCCATCGCCCGCTGTTGGGATAACCTCTGTCACAACAGAGATTATTCCACCAGTGCAATCAGTCACACTGGTGGTAGGTCTTTTGTTGCAAGAGGCCGGCTAGGTAGGTACCACCGTAGTGTCCAATATTCTGCCGCCAAATAGTAGTGTTTAGGCACTACTGTGTTCCGGTTTGAAGGGCATTGTACGCTAGTGAAATTACTGGGCGAACGAGATTTAAGAACTAATATCTCGAGGTTGGCAACGCGTGAGTGGCACCTACTAATGGTGCTGCAAGCGCTCATAGGCTGCGGCAGCCACTTACCATCAGGTGGGCCGTATGCATGTTTGCCAACTTCTAACATAAAAAAAAAAAAAATACAAAATTTACTAAAAAGGTGTATTCCATGAACTGCACAGCGATTCTGTAATAAAATCTTAGCATATATATGAACTAAGGGTAGCAGTCCATACATGTAACTGAGGATTGAAAAAAAAATGTCAACGTATGGGAACATGTAAGATATCTTTGGATAGGTCTTTTAAAGTGATAAGGAGGTTTGATTTTTTTTCATTAAGCCAGTAGTTGTTGAGATATTAGCACCTAAAGTCGTAAAAATTGTGCCCCCCCCTCTAACTTTTGAACTATGCGATTTTAAATTCTTGAAAAATTTGAGCTTGTAGAATACCACATGAAGTTTCATCCACATTTACTTTGAAGAAGACAGGTCTATAAATTTAAGAGATATATAAATATTTCCTATAACTTGGTCTTTTCATATTACTTTTAATAATTACTATGAAATTACCAACTTATTTTTGCGGTCGGATTTAATTCGTTATTATTTTTAAAGCCTTTAAGATTCTTCATAACCAAGCTGCGGAACCCTTTAGTTTCAACTGTGCGTGGTCCACAACGCACTTGACTGGTAATTATTATTATATTAGGAATATTCTTTCAACTGAAATTGATCGTAACATCGCAGTAATATGTATAAATAACAATACTTACAGTGATTTTCTTATCATTAAATAGCATTATAATGTTGTGCTGGTGTTAAATTAAGAAATTAATTTATGTTTCTGTATAAATTGAAGACAAATTATAATTAATATAAAAGTCTTCTCTTAGGCTGTTCTATACAATAAAAATAAAAATCGAAATCAAAATCAGAATTATTTTTATTCAAGTAGACTTTTAAAAATTACTTTTGAATAGTCAAACGCTACCGACGGTTCGGAAGGTTGATTCTATCGAGAAGAATTCAAATATATGTTTTTACAATTGTATTTTTTAATATAAAATTTGGTTCTTGAATGAGATCCAGCAATATTAAGAGTCCCAAGCATTTTTATCAGAAAAATATTCCTCTAACGAATAATAGGCTTTGTTGATAAGTTTATTTTTTTATGTACATTTAGAACTTGCTTACTGGCAGTTCCAATAAGCAATCTGGAATTTTGTTAAAACTGCGAATACCTTAAAAGAATTACTGACTTTACGCAGACGAAAGCTAGGATTACAAAGTTTATTTTTGTTTCTAGTGTTAACTGAATGTATATCACTATTAAATCCTTAATAAATTCCTTAATAAAGGATAAAGAGGCTTCATAATTAATTCAAATTTAAATATAAAACAAATAAAATAAAATCTTCTTTTTATCGATTGGTTGGTGGTCAACCTAGTGTCAGAGTTGTTCAGGTCGACCATATAGGGGTCTGACTTGACTTATCGACTGCTGTCTAATCGTCAACAGCCGGGACCGACTTTTTACGTGCCCTCCGAAGCACGGAGACGCTCAGTTGAGATACCACTATGCGATCACCCATCTAGTCACTGACGGCGCCTAAAGTTGCTTAACCTACCGATCGTTTAACGATCAGCGGGTGCACTCAGCTATGAGCGTCTCAATGATTGAAGGTATGAAATGATAACTTTTTGTATACTACCAAAGAAGACAATTAGGTATACGAAAATCAGTCACCATTACCAATATAGATTAACGACACCAGAGGTGATAACACACAGATGAGTTGAAAGAGGACACGGGTGATGAGGAGTAAAAGAAAGATGACAGAAGATTATAATCAATAGTAGAAATACTACAACTTCATACTACTTCATACTAGGATACTACTTCCTCGGTTGAACCATTTATGTCAAATTCAATAAAGGTAATTTCTCATTTGAAATATAAAAGTATTTCCGTATAAAAGGCACACCAAAAAAAAAAACAATGAAAGATTAATGAGCAATCAATTACTAATATTATCAGGTCGGAAATTGTGTATATATTTATTAACAGACTTTCCGAGACAATAAAAGAAACTGTTACAATTATTTAGACGGTTATAATTATTTGGAGCATAGCTTCCTTAATAAATAGCTATTCACATTTCCTTAGTGTGTGACATTGTAACGATTCTTGGGATATAATTATTGTAAAAAACTGTTATTAAAATAACCGACGTCTTCTTTGTCCTAGCATTATTCCCGGTATTTTATGTACCCAGGGTCTGCTTATTACTCTTATCCGCATTTGACAGGTTACTAGTTTTTACATGGAGCGATTGCCATCTGATCTCCGCAACTGGCCGAGCGAGATCCAACCCGCAACCGTCGAGACTAAAAGCAGACCCACTACCCACAAGGCCACAACGGTGTCCAACGATATTGAAATAACCGACGACGTCTATATTTGCTAAAATACGTGCCTTAAGCGCCACAGGTCGTGGGTTTGATTCCTGCTTGGAGTAGATGTTTGTATTAACCATACTACCTGTATGATAAATAAAAACATGTGCTTGTCCGGGGGCTATCCCAATGGGGGCCGTTGAGTGTGTAGCGTTTACTTTTTATTATTTATCAACTCTCCTTCCTTTAAGCTACTTTCATTCAAGTATTTTATAGCTTAGTCTACTGTCATTTATGCTTCATTCCGACATTGAACATTAATCAGAAGTTCAGCTTTATTATCTATCAAAATCATTTGATCCCTTTACGTTCCACCTTTAAACCTCCAAATATTCTTTTTTTATGTTAGAAGTTGGCAAACAAGCATACGGCCCACCTGATGGTAAGTGGCTGCCGCAGCCTATGAGCACTTGCAGCACCATTAGTAGGTGCCACTCACGCGTTGCCAACCTCGAGATATTAGTTCTTAAATCTCTTTCGCCCAGTAATTTCACTAGACGTTCACTATTCCTGACGTTGATAGCACTTTTATAAAATTCATGTCTAAAAACTTACTTTTTCCTTTTAAACATAAAATACCTAGTTGTCTCGAAGTTATATTAATTATTTATCAAATTAATTGTGTAAATTTAGCTTATTACATACTGTATGTAAACTTACCCTGTAATTATAATCACGACGCAAGTAATTTGTACACTAGGAGCATACAAAACGTACGTAAAACTCTATTACGTACGTTAAAATAATAATGAGAATTTATAAATAGTCATTTCGTGTGTGAATCACGCACGAATTGAACGACTATATTCCTAAGTAATATTTTATTTTCTATATATATTATACAACATTATATAAGACATTAAATACGACGTAAAAATATTATTTCATTTACTAAAAAAATGTTGAGCCTAAAATTTACGGGTATACCAAAACAATACAAAACATTTCTGCAAATAGCATCGTCAGTAAAATTTTAGGACAGGTAGAAACTTGACTCGATCGTGAATTTCATGCATACATTAACAATAAAATCTGATGTCAGATTGGGAAGAGCATGATACAAAGCTTTTCTCACGTGAAGTATGAACATTTCAACAGAAATACCAAACTTACTCTGGCATTGTCAGATTTATGCTCGAAATCCATCTCTCCCAAACTTGACCGATAGCATTTACGTATTGCGTTTAGCACAATACATTATTTTACTATAGTCAGTGCTTGCAATTATTATATATAACACTTCTCTAAAATGTTTGTTATAATATTTTGGTAACGAAGGTTATTAAGGTTGTCACTATAATTTTAATTTATGGTGGTCTTCCACAAAGTATCCTGTATTTATTAAACCAGAAAGTTTGGGTTTCCATGTATCATCGACTTCATTTTAAGCCTTTTCCTCGTTTAGACAAATTATTGCGATTTCATAGCAGCTGATGTTTCAAACAGAATAAGTTAACGGAGCAGCATCGTATGTTGAAATGGACTTGGACGAAGCTATTTCCAACTTTGACATTGAGTCTTAAACTTTGATAGTAACCTCCGTTAGACAGGAACAGAGATATGAACTTCACGACGTCATCAAGCAGTTCTAGTACAAACGAGTAGCCTTTGTACTTAAATCTGTACTTATTTAAGGATTCAGAGGGTACTTTGAAATTCAGTAATAAAAAAAAGAAATATTATAAAGTCAGATTTGTTGTTTTTTTTATTCTACAAGGTACTGATGGTAACACCTGATGGTAAACGGTTGCCGTAGCCTATGAGCGCGCGCAACACCATTAGTAGGTGCCACTAACGCGTAGCCAACCTCGAGATATTGGTTCTTGAATCTCTTTTGCCCAGTAATTTCACTAGCCTACAGTGCCCTTCAAACCGGAACACAGTAATGCCTAAACACTACATTTGGTGGTAGAATGTTTGACACTGCGTTGCTACCTACCTACCCAGCCTCTTGCAATAAAAAAAACCTACTTCTGTGTGACTGATTGCACTGGTGGAATAATCTCTGCTATGACAGAGTTTATCCCAACAGCGGGCGATGAGGTCGTCACATCCCGACGCAGGTAAAGGCCGCCGAGTAGCCTTTGTACTTAAACCTGTACTTATTTAATGATGGTACCTTGAAATTCAGTAATCCAAAAAAAAATATTTTAGATTCAGATTAGCTCAGAACATATCATGCATCAAAAACATAAATTCTAAAGACTTTTACATAATATGAAACTACAAAATATTATAAGGAAAGTCATAATAATATACGCAAGCCGCTCCGTAGAAGAAATAGAGATCGTGCGATGTAGTTATTTGCAATACCAATAAATGTGAGACACTATCATGTTTACGACTCCGATAAGGTTGGGATGGGTATGTCAGCCTATTTCCACGCACAGGATATAAAATGAAACATATTATAAGTTGTATAAATATTAACATTGTACATTTAGTGTATGCGATTGTGATTCTTGTTGTAATGTTACTTAGAGTTTCAATTTGTATGAATATCCTTTACTTAGTCATTTGATTGCCAATTTCCTTTGTACGTATTTATTTTGAGATATTATCAATTTTATGTTTTGTTCTTAGTCTTGTCACAGGTACTTGACAACTACCTGTTCATCCTTGAAGATACAAGTGGTTATACGATGCCTGACCTTGAAACGTGGCAGACGAGCAGTGACTTTGTGAGTTTTTCACCAAGGTACGGTGGTAGCAAGCCGAGTGAGGATCTATGCCCTCCTCCAGTAAAGCACCTCCATTAGGATTGGCAGATGTACATGTCTTCAAATTTGTTCTAAGATATACAGGTTTCGTCACGATTATGAAATTACTGGGCAGAGGAGATTTAAGAACCAATATCTCGAGGTTGGCAACGCGTGAGTGGCACCTACTAATGGTGCTGCAAGCGCTCATAGGCTACGGCAACCACTTACCATCAGGTGGGTCGTATGCTTGTTTGCCAACTTGTAACATAAAAAAATATAAATATATGTTGGTGTATCAATTTTTCTTTATTGCACGGAACCCAAACTCTTTTCCAAAACTTGAGAGGTGTCAAGGGACACCCGGATGGAACGAAGTTCCTTTCGATTAATTAGTGAAGGAATTGTAATAAAATTTTATTTTTTTAAGTTATAATAATATTTTTTTATTATTAACATTATTTATTATTTACAAAAACCTGTATACACTCAACAAAAATAATCGTCGCGACACCACATTGTTCAATGCGAAATAGAAATGAAAGTATCTGGCTTGCTTTCTATAAGAGAGAGAGACAGACAGAGAAACATGCGACGCCGCACAACTTACAATAGCTTACTATAGCAAAAAGTGTCGTGACAACTTTTCGTAAGAATTTTTTCCGTCTAGCCCCTTTCACAACGCGCGATAAGGAACTTCGTTCCAACAAGAAAAAGATGTTGTACTTCACTGTTAGCAACAATAAAAAATTGTATTTGTTTAACTTTTACGTTATATGGGCCAGCTTGACCGGTGAAGTCTTACCCTCTCACAGAAAATCGGCGTAAAGCGACATAGTGTAACATACTGTTGCGTTTTGTGCGATGAGTGAGAGCACAGGAGGCCCAATCTCCCATATCCTCTGTAACCTTCTTTTTTTACCTTCTCATCCTTTCCCGAATATCCCTTGGGTTGCCAACGCGCTTGTGATTGCTTACCAATAGGCAGACCGTATGCTTGATTGCCAACCGTCGTAAAATAAAATATACCTTTCATTTTTATATTTATTTTATTATACCCATCTGTTTAATAGATGGATTTTTATATATCCATATGAAATGATCGTTGAAATAATACAGCCTATTACAATAAATCAAACACTGTCCTCGCTAGAGTCAACTGTAATCAATATTTATGTATGTGTCAGTACACTCATATATTATACGTCGGCAAAAATAAATATATCTAATTTTAGAAACAGAGTTACAAATATAGAGAGGATTTTATAGATTAACGATATGAAGGTAGTAAATATAATCATAGTGAAATGTGGAGACTCACGGGATTACATTAGGAAAGTTTTATCTTGTGTCCGATGTTTGGAAATACATATAAGCAAATCAAATCAAATCAAAATTATTTTTATTCAAGTAGACTTTTAAAAAGTACTTTTGAATAGTCAAACGCTACTGGTGGTTCGGAAGGTTGATTCTATCGAGAAGAACTAACAAGAAACTCGATAGTTACTCTTCAAATATATGTTTATGTATTATTTGTTATAAAATTTAGTTCTTGAATAAGATCCAGTAATATGAAGAGTCCCAAGCATTTTTATCGGAAAAATATTCCTCTAACGAATAATATTTATAAGTTTATTTGTTTATTATGTCGTTGTTAAGTCAATATTTATGGTTAACAATTTCGTAAAATCGACATTAGCTAACTAATAGGAAGCATATGAATGTCTTACCTAATATTTTTATTGAAAGGAACAAAAGTATAGTTAATTATACAAAACTGAACAAAGGCGGCCGGTCCGGTCCTGTTAGGGACGAGGATAAGAAGCTTAACCGGCTTTGTTGCTCCTTACCTTGAGGTTAGCCGATTACGTTTTTTAAGATATGCAAGTTTCCTCATGATATTTTCTTTTATAGTAAAGGACAAGATGTATTAAAAATGTCAACTAACGAATGGTCCACAAATAACTGAGGCATCGTAATGTACCTGGAAATAAGGCCCTTTATAAATAAACCAATACTTATAAGTTTTATTTATATTGTTTTCTAATTAAATTACATATTTATATAAAAAATACATTTAAATGCTTAACTTAAGTAGACCAAAAGTTGCGTTTGCTCGTTCAAATAATTAAAATACTCAGAGATCATTGCCTGCAATTTTGTAAGTCTGTATCAAAGTCTGGCAGTATAGTATAAAATCTATGTATACGATATGTTTTATACCTCAAAAGGCATACAAGCGTATGGCTGTATGATGTTTAGTGGTTACTGTAGTCTATATGCTTACAATACCGATATCATATAAGCGTGTTACCCATACATAAGACAGAAGGGACAGAGAAGGAAATGAAATGGGTGGATAATACAGGATTAGTGCTTAGGCCTCCGGCGTCGAGCCGACCCATGATTTCATACTGAAAGTGAAAATAGCATGGCTCTCATTAAGATTTATTTATTTATTTATTTAGATACACCAACAGTGATTTGAAATATGACCTATGAATTATACAGAGTATTTTCTAAGATGATTTCAAACACTTAACTTAAGGTATATTCGGCATTAGCAAATGCCTCATTCTAGGTTAGTTACAAAAAAAGAAAAAATAACTAAAATATACAAACAATGAGTAAAATAAAAAAATAAGAACACAATTGAAATTAAGCTGTGGCTAAGAGAATACATTTACATAATTATTGGTTTATTTATAACATTTATTACATGTATAATTTGTGAATTAAAGAATTATTAATAATTAAATTTAAAAAATTCTATACATATAATTTTTTATGGTAAATAGACAGTGAGTCGTGAAAGATATCAATGCCACTGTGGTTAATATTATTAAATGAAGTCATAAGTTTGTTAAGCGGTGAGTACTTGCCAATATTTGTTCTAGATAACCGAGGGGTAAAAAGGTATATTCATATTATAAGTTATGAATCTAAAACATACCACAAAGCCTTTTTCTTGTCGTCTATCATAGTAAATATTTCATATAAATAAAACAAATAGACCCGGAGACAATTCAATAACGAACTAAGGTTCTTGCAAATAAAATTTAAAATGGATTTCTCTAGAGCTTTCAACGCTGACTCGCTCACTCGAACAGTTCGTAACTTTACCGGGAAAACTGCTCCATCACCATCGAGATATTATTGTTTTCCAAAGTTTAAGTTAAAGGTCGGAGTTCTTATTATAGGAGGAGTTCACGAAGATATAACAATGGGGGCAACTTCACACATCTTTCATTACTTTTTTAACATGCACTTATCTTGCTTCAGAGAATCCTGTGATAAAATTCTCATTGAAATTGCAGCTGTTTATGAATTACATTTAGTTAAGATGTTATTCAAGATAACATTATTTCTGGGATTGGGTGTAATTTATAATCTTTTAAGCGAACGTCTTGTCTGTGGTATGTCAAGCACATAACATATCACATCCACATTCTTAAATTTTTTCCACGTGTAAGTAAGGGATCATTGATTATTACTATCTGAGATAAGAAGGCTTAAAATTAATAGCAATTGGAAGAAGTTTGGGTTTTCGATGTTTTAATTTATCGAACGATACAACTCATTTATATGAAATTGATATTTATGGATAGCGACCGTTGTGGCGTGCTGGTATTGAACCTTATTTAGGTCTCGATGGTCGCAGGCTTGATTGAGCAGTTGATTGCTATAAACATGTGCTTCGATCTGGGCGTTTGTCCTTATGGGACTCCCCACCGTGCCTCGGAGAGCAAGTTAACCAGTCGGTCCCGATTGTTATCATAACATCTGATAATAATCGTTGAATCTTGATATATAATTTGCTCTTAAACAATTAGTTACTGGTTCACGTTTTGGGTTGCGGAGTTCAGATGGCAATGGCTCTGTGTAAAAACTGTGTAGTATTCCGTCAAATCAGGATAGGATTAAAAGCAGTCCCTTAGTCAATACTGGGAATAATGCTAGGAAGAAGAAGACGAAGATTTAAGGATGATATAAAAAATATATATATTAAAAACGAAATTAAAATACTTTAAAAAATGTACAAATCATAATATTGAAATTAATTAGCAAACACAATTTATAAATTCCGTCTGAAATAATTTATGAATAGATGTAAACAGATGAACACGGTTCCGATTATGCGTAATCCAATCCGAATTAGAATATCAAATGAAATCTCGAAGTTTTGAATCAAAAAGCGAATCTGGCGAACTTGTAACACTACGAAATGCATAATTAAGATCATTCTTGGCGTATCCAAGATATGAATAATGAATTGGAGATTCTTCCGAGTTGTGGAACTCGGCTTTATTGAGGGTAATAAAAGTTTAGGGCCGAGGATCTGAACTACGCGAATGACTTATCAAAGTACATTTACTCTCGCTTTCATAACTGGCGTTCCATCATGGTTAGATGTCTCTGATAATGCGACCGGTACAAGTTACAAGATGATCGTCTTACGTTCCTATACTACTTGTACAGTGAGCTCTCACATTTATGTTGTACTGAGAAGATTTTAGAACGCTGTAAATAAAACTGTTTTGTAAACTATTCTTGTTTGTTTTATTGCCGAAAAAGTTTAGCAACAAATCTCATATCACTCTTTTTCTTAACGAGTGGCCAACAGAGTCAGACCCACATATCAGAGTTGTCCACGTCGCCCGTATGTGCCTCAGATTTTTCTACTTTTGTAAATATGATAACAATCGGAACCGACTCTTTACGTGCCCTCCGAAGTGCGGGGACACTCAGTTGAAATACCACTATGCGATCACCCATCTAGTCATTGACCGCGCATAAAGTTGTTAAAGCCACCGTTCGTTTACCAATTAGTGAGCGCACCCGGCTATTTCGTTTAGCATATTTATATCAGAAGTAATTTGTTAGTTCCCATTTTATTATAAAAATTTCGCTTACAATTCATAAAAACAAAAACAAAAGCACAATTTTCACGCACCAATCACTAAATTGATGATCCGGGTAAATTCAATTGTACCACAGTAGATGGGTTAGACCACCTGCCATGCGTTATAGTTCCACGTAGAGGTCACGCCGGTCGGGCTACTCAATAAATTAGTTCCGACCTCGGATTATGAGGTCTGGTATTTATCCGGAACTCATGAGTTATTGCGGGCTGATTTGAGTGCCGCACTTGCCAGGGATTGGCAGTTTTGTGGATTAAATTGTTTGAATTTATGGACTAAAATGCTGACCTTAGCATTGGATTACTTTGTTATTTTATTGGTATTTACATTTCCTCCATTACTTACTATACTAAAGATAGATTTACATGATTATTTATTAATGAGACCTTAGGTGGGAAGACTAAGTACGTCCTTCCTGATCTTACAGAAAAGAAAGGTGGCAATTAGGATAAGGTTCTTTAATGCTCACACTCAATAAACGAAACGCAGCAGCACCGACACTGCTACATTACGTCTATATTCTGTGTTAAATCAGTACTTCTTGGCCAGCATTGTTTTATTAATAAATATGCTATGCTGTTAGCTTCCATGATCATTTCAATCTCATTTTACTCTTAAAAACACGATGAAATAATTTTTAATAATAGCCTCGTAGTTATAAATGCGTAACTTTTATTATTTATCAATGTGAAATATATACATTTATTATCCAAATATTTACAATTAAACATTTTATATTTAATTAAAGTACAAACCACGTATTGCTGTAATTGGAAAGTATTCATATTATTTGTGATGTATTGGTACAAAACACCGCGAATATATCAATACCACAAAATGATAATTAAATCATAACGCATTCATTGTATTAAACCTACTTGTTAAAGAGAGCATTCTCCATTTGTCATTTGCCATTTCATTATCTTATTTTATAGTTTCAATGTGATATTACCAAAACAATCAGGTATGTAATAATCAACTTACTGTCTGGATTTTTTTTCATTTCATGACGATTGGCAAGCATACGGTCCATCAAACGGCAAGCACTCACTACAACCTATGAACGCTTGCAATACTAAGTATTACGCGTCCTCTGCCTCCTATTCCTTGGGTTTCAAACCCAAGGAATAGGAGGCAGAGGACGCGAGACGGAGGGTGAGAAGGAAAAGGGAAGAGAACAGTATGGGAGATTGGGCGTCCGGCGCTCTTACTCATCGCACGAAATGCAACAGTACTGATACTGTTACTCTACGCCGATGTTCGGTGAGAGGGTAGTACTTACCCGGTTGAATGGGCCGCCATTTGTTCTAGAAGAAGCAATGCTATACTACTACCTAGTTACGCTTCACTAACTTAAAGATTATTAAGCTCATTTTAAAGATAAACTGTATTCTTAAGCAGTTTGAATTAGAACAAAACTCTAAAACACTTTCATATCAAAATTTTCACTCAGCAGTTCTTTCCTACAAAGTTCAAAGGCGGAATTAATTCAATGAAATAGTTTCTAATGTATTTAGTCAGTAGTTTGAGAAGTTTTAGTACATAACAAAGTTTCCAGTGATATAACGGCACAACGTTATAAAGTGACCTGATAAGGCGCTAACAAAAGCCAGACAGCACAATTCCGGAGACAAGTGAACGCGTTATATATTTTTGCGCACAGCATTGTGTGACCCATAGACGCCTTTGTCTCGGCAGAGGGATCGTTAATCATTGTGACGCAGCAGTGGACAGCGTCCGATAAGCGGACAGACTGATGACCGGAGGGAGTATATGCGAAAAATGTAAGAAACCTAAGTCACCTCAAACTTATCAAAGTGCAATATTCTTGTGTTCGAATCAAAAACACTACTGCTTTGCGACAGAATATTGGACACTGCGGTGGTGCTAGGTGCACCTAGCCTAGCCGGCCTCTTGCAACGAAAGACCTACCACCAGTGTTACTGATTGCATTGGTTGAATAATCTCTGCTGTTCTTCATCCTAGCATTATTCCCGGTATTTTTATGTACCCAGGGTCTGCTTATTACTCCTATCTGGATTTGATAGGTTACTAGTTTTTACACGGAGCGATTGCCGTCTGACCTCCGCAATCCTAAGGGCGAACCAGTAACTCATTGGATAAGAGCAATTTACTTATTAAGAGTTAACGATTATTATCAGATATTATTGATAATAACCGGGACCGACAGCTTAACGTGCTCTCCGAGGCACGGTGGGGAGACCCACACGAATAATCTCTGCTGTGACAGAGATTATCCCAACAGCGGGCGAGGGGATGTCACGTCTCGACTCCTAAATACTATGATATAAGACGACGACTATGATATAATAGCCATAATAGTTGTTAATGATTAATGTTTTTTTTTGCAAATAGCTACATTTTTACATTTTCTGTCTGAGTTAACGAGTGTCATGTGACTGTAGTCGAAATTCCCAAGCAGTTATTACATTTTTTTAAACGGAATATTAGCAATGCTCTTTCAAGTCTTTATACTAATACTCATAATGGCCCTCAAAATAAGATGGTAGCATGCCCTAAAAGTTGATACAACGATAGCCCAAGGGGGTCAGGATAGAGTCCTCAACTGTCGCGTTAAGGGAGTTCATCTATTGAGTCTTTGTACATTATTACGTTATTTTATCAGTTCAGGTAAAATAAATGAAAGACTTTCGGTTCTCTACAATATGTAAAATTACGTACGCGATAAGAAATAATAAATAGTTTTTGCGACAACTCGGCGATCGTTTATCACGACAGGTTCGTGTGTCGATAAAAGTTACAAGTGAGTTACTGGCAATCATACGCGTCGCGCAGTCATTTGTTAAATCTGCTGGTACTTGATTTATTCACTTGGATTTGTCTGAAATACGTTGACTTCAGTCTGGACGACAAACAATTTACATACAGGCATTTGACCAGCGCTACGCGAACTTGCCTCTAGCGTCAGTTTTCTTTCTCGTCAGGTTTTTATTATCTATAGACATAAATAAAATTGAAGTGTTGGTTTTTTTTATGTAATGACGATTAGCAAACAAGCATACGGTCCGCGTGATGATAAACAGTTACCGCAACCTATGAACGCTTGCGATACTTGAAGTATCAACGTTTTGCCAACCCAAGGAACAGGAGGGACGGGATGAGAAGGGAAAAAGGAAGGGAACAGAGGGGGTGAGAGACTAGGCCTCCGGCGCTCTCACTCCTCGCACGAAACGCAACAGTACCTAATGATGCCGTTACTTGACGCCGATTTTCTGTGAGAGGGTAGTACTTCCAAGGTCGAGGCGGCCCTTATGCGAGAGCGAGATGCTTAGTGCGAGAAGCATGGCTCTACTACCGTGAAATTCCAAATCTAATCTTTTTACTAAATGTATATGAAAGTATATACGGTATTTATATAAAAAAAATATATATAAATTCATCTCTCTGTCTCCCTCCTTTTTACTTCTATCCGGATTTGACAGGTTACTAGTTTTTACACAGAGCGATTGCCATCTGATCTCCGCAACTCTAAGGAAGAACCAGTAACACATTGGATAACATCAATTACCTATCAAGAGCTAACAATTATTATCAGATGTTATGTCATAACAACCGAGACTGACAGCTTGATGTGCTCTCCGAGGCTCGTAAACAGAACCATAGATAAAGAAATTAAAAGCATCATAATTATGTTCATGTTAAGAGGTCGATCTTTGAAAACCTATCACAAAAGAAATACAAAAAAAAATGTAATTTCTTCCACCTTATTGAGAAAACCAAATATTATCTTTTGATAAATAAACTAAGGCGCGTTCGCAGCTGGGACTCGATTATTATTTCATTAGAAACTCGAACGCTACATTGTACGACTCCGGGGGACGTCGCTTTTGAAATGAATTGTATCGCTATATGGATTTAGATTATCTTCCCGCAATCTTTCCTTTAATAATCTGCAATCTTATATCCTTTTTGCCATGTAATTTGAAGTGATGGATATTTCTTTATGATATTAATGCTCTCTCTGCGTTTTTTTGATTGTTTTGTCGATGCGTGGTTCTTCAGCTCTGCGTTCTATGCTACTGAATAGACAAATATAAATACTCTTAGGTTTGGGTTGGATATGGCCGTCTCGATGGCCCTGTTAAAAATAGGGCGTCTCATCCGTGAAAGTACCAACTATCCTCTCACAGAAAATCGGTGTAATGTAACTGTATTGTTTTTTTTCATGCGATGAGTGATAGAACTGGAGGTCCGATCTCCTATCCCTCTTTCTTTTTCCCTTTTCATCCCTTCCCTTGGGTTGGCAACGCGCATGTTATACTTCAAGTACTGCGTGCGATCATGGGTTACAGTGACTGCTTACTATCAGGCCGACCGTATGCTTGTTTGCCAACCGTATTGACATATATAAGGGTATGAAATTGTTACAAAAAATTACTAGTATTTGTTATTAAATGAAATAATATTAGTTATATCTTCAACTTGAGATTTGTGGTTTCTTGCGCTATATCTTAGCATAAGAAGGGTTTTTAATTATTTTGTTTATATTATGATGTATAAGTTAGGTTGACCTTACGTATTTATTTTCTTATTTTAATAACCTCTATTTTGATTTATTGTCTTATATTGATATTTAAGTCCGTGATATATTATGTTTTATATGTACGTCTAAACTTAGTATATTTTAAAGAGTTATATTAGGTAAATTACACCTTAGATTGTGGGAATACAAGTTGTCCTTTTCTGAAAAGAAAAACAGCCAAGAATTCCGTTGAGTTACTACAGCTGATTAAAAATACCTTTTTAAAGTATTTCGAAACGTTTTAGAATAGTGGAACGAATAAATAAGCGAACGCTATTTTAAATCAGTTTTATTTATACATTGGAATCTCGCAATAAGTTTTGTTAAGATTTCTGATTTGGTTTAAATTTCAACAACAATATACAAAACAAATGTAAATCCACGCAAAGTGGAAACTGAAAACGCAACCGTAGTTGATGTTTTAAATGCAAAAAAATAGGACTTTATGTATTAACGAATAAAAATCGACGGCAAAAATTAGTTAGTAATTTTTTAGTAATTTTTAAAAATAATATTGGCGGTCCCTATTTACATAAAGAGATGTAAAAATGAAAGGAGGGCAAAAAAGGTTAAAACGATTAGACAGAAAAATTATTAACATTCAATTAAAATACTATAACAAATGTTTAAAGCTTAAGATGGTATAAAATATTTTGTTTTGATTTTGATCTTCAATTAAGGTAACGTATTTTATTAACTATATCACTGTTCACTGTTTTTTTTCTTGTGACAAGTTGGCAACGAGGCTTACGACCCACGTCATGATGGTAAGCGGCTGTCGCAACCTATGAGAGCTTGGAACACCATAAGTTTCTAGGTGTTACTCACGCTTTAGCAACCTCGAGATATTGATTCTTAAATCTCCTTTGCCCAGTAATTTCACGAGTTAGAGTGTTACTACTACTAGTTACCTTGAAACCGAGACAGTGTAATACTTTATGGTATAATAAATAACACTGTGTTGGTACAATTGATATATTAAAAAGGATCAAAGCGTTGACACTAAGACAACAAAAATATTTCATATCCATTGACATCAAAGCAACAATAAAAGGAATTTTACACAAATAACAAAGTAACGTATTTACATACTCTCCTATATGTATTTACTTATAGTAATATAAAACATATTTCACGTCTTCCATCATCTCGATCTTCTCTTATCTACGTATAAACCGAATTGATTAGAATTCGATTCTGAACAAATGTTGTATTGTATATTCGCTCGGGCTCAACCATTTGTTCTTGTCGCTGGAACCGATCAATCATAAAACAATAAAAGTAAGAGCGCTACGATTATTGCATTCGTTCGAAATTGAGTCAATAATTAATCGAATACAAATTGAAAATTGTTTTTATATTGCCTCGTTTTAATATCAATCGAAACACTTTGCATAAACTTTATTGGTTTCAGTATTTGAAACCTTAATAAATAAGCGCTTAGGATTGATTTAAAAAGAAAGATATTATGATCGTTCGAACGTTTGCTTGAAGCGTTTTTTTTGTACAAGAAAATTTGGTTCTATATATAAATATAGTACAGTTAGAATTATAAAATATAAATGAAGTAATATGTCATTACTTGATTAGTGTATAAATTAACAGGTTCTTTGTCATATGACTCATATTTTAAGATACAACTGTATTTGTATAAAGGACACGAAATGGGTTAAGTTAGTTCTAGGCCTGAAAGAGCCGCGGCTATTAAAATGAAGCCAGTTTCACCCACTTTAGAACTAAAGTCCACGGAAGGTCATCATTTTATAGATAAACTTCGACAATTAGTCCATTTCTAGTACCATGCCCTACACTAATGCCTTTCAAAGTAATGTGATTTAAAAAATGTGTTTTTATTTTGTATGAAGGTGGGGGCTGATTAGGAAAATTAGGCCTCTAGCGTTATACCATTCCTTTTCGAACTGCCTTAAAATCTCACTTCACTTATAAACCAACATATTCGTTACTTTTCTTCTACACTGCAGTGTGAAATTAACTAATCATAGCAACGAGACCTTTTAAAACGGCTTCATCCTTGGCACTCTGTAGACATGTTGGATCACTGTTGTTGAATGTTCTGAGATTATTTGGAGGGATTATTTGGACAGATCCTGCCGGTGGAATTTCACCATGAGACATCGCTACAAAACTCGAAATTCCACCCTTACCACCTCGATGGCTGGAAATGCACAACAGCGCGATTTAGAAGACATTTTATTGCTCGCACAAACACTCTGTGGAACCAACTTCTGGGATCTGGAAACCATCAAGAGAAGACCCTATTCTTCACTCAAAGGTCGGCAACGCAAATGCATGCTCGCTGCCTCATCAGATGATTGCCCATTTGCCCCCACTTACAAAAAAGTAAAAGAAAAACTACAAATCAATTACTAATATTATCAACCAATGGTTTTACCTTTATAATTATAAGTCAGCAATAAGCTTCAGCCTTTTAACATCGTACACGAATGTCTAAATTCATGTTAAAGGCTCGATAATATTTAATCTCCGGAATGTAACAGGAGTGACATCACACTTATACAGAGATTTTATTCCCTTGAGGTGAGACGCTCGGTTGCGTTATAATTGCCTTTGATCTAATTAGACTTGGGATTAATGAGACCTTTACATAGATGGTATAAGCGTTACTTTTGTATGTTAGATAGCGATATATATTATTCAAGTTGATTTTACTTTTTCATAAAAAAAAACGACGAAGCAAGCATTTGTGGCGTGCTTACTTTGAGCCTCGTCGTTGCCAGTGGCGGGTTCGATTCCCGCTTCGAGCAGATGTTTGTTTTAAGTCTGTTTCGGTCTGGGTGTTTGTCCTTATGGGTCTCCCCACCGTGCCTCGGAGGTTTGCCTCGTGTTCGCCCTTTGGGTTGTGGAGGTCAGATGGCAATCGCTCTGTGTACAAACTAGTAACCTGTCAAATCCGTATGAGGGTAAAAAGAAGACCCTGGGTAATTACAGGGAATATTGCCAGCAAGAAGAATCGAAGATAAAAACATTTTAGTAACTTTGAAGAATACAAAATCTGATGTGAATTGGCAGAAATAAGACACTATTATAATTTGATGTATGGTCCTACATCATTCCTGTCTGTAAGACAGATGTACAAGTCAGATATTTTCGCATTATTGATTAATGTGTCACCGCGCGGTAATATTTCCTTCGGAACAAGTTCGACCTCGGGCTGTTGTATGCGCCGCGGTTTTTGTAGTCAGTGACTAATGGTCTATGCTTAGTGGTTTTTTTTTTGAATTTTTGCTACAAAGCTAAACGTTTGACGCATTCTTTAATAGTTATTTGTGACGAAATGTCTCTTGAATATTTAATTTAAAAATGTCGCAAACAAATAGTCTTCTTATTGCTATTGACGTGTATTTTAAAGAATTATGAATATGTATATATAATAGGTACGACGTATCCGTTCATGAGACGCTCCTAGCCGAATGCACCCACTGATCGGTAGACGATCGGTAGGTTAAGCAACTTTAGGCGCAGTCAGTCACTGGGTGGGTGATCGATCGTGTCTGTGGTTCGGAGGGCACGTAAAAAGTCGGTACTGGCTGTTGACAATTTGACAACAGTCGATAAGTCAAGTCATAGACCTACGGGCGACCTGAACAACTCTGACACTAGGTTGGCCACTAACCACTCGAAAAGAAGAAGAGGAATGAATACAATATACACCCTGAGCCGGAATCGAACCCGCGACTGTCGAGACTTAAGCCAGACTCGCTCGAAGTTCTCTAATAAAAAAACGATATAACCAATTATTTGTTTTTCCTATAGTACAGCCTTTCCCTCAGTTTTGCTGTGATTCATGGGCTCACATATTTCAGTGACATTTTAGTTTAATAATTTAGAAATTCTACATGAGGATTGTAACATTAATAACCTAGAACAATTGTTATGACAATTTTGATAGTAAATTATTACTTTATTCTTAGTTTTCAACTTATCTTTATTATGTCATGACGGTTGGCAAACGAATATACGGTCCATCTGAAGGTAAACAGTCATCGCAACCTGTGAACGCTTGTAACACTTGAAGTATTACATACGCGGTGCTAACCCAAGAGATAAGAGGGGGGGAAGAGAGAAACGCAACAATACTGTTACATTACGCCGATATTCTGTGAGTGGGTAGTACTTCCCCGGTCGCGAGAACCTATTTGTGCTGGGAGGAGCTGGCTCTCCTATCATTTTAAATAAATAAACGCTACACACTCAAGGGCCCCATTAGGATAGTGATATCATGTGTCGGGGGCTGGAAATATACACAATGACAAGAACAAACACACCCAGGCCTGTATGGTCAATACAAACATATGCTCTGAGCGGAAATGGAACCCGAGACCTATGGCACTAAAGGCAGGTTCGCTATTGCTGCGCCACAACATCGAATATTTGCATTTCTAAAAGAAACAATAACATTATGTATGGATCGGAGTGCTGGGCTACGAAAGCTGTGGATGAAAGAAGAATGCATGTAGCAGAGATGCGAATGTTGGGATGGATGGGTGGCAAGAGAGGACAAACATCGAAATGAGTGTATAAGGGGAAGCTTGAAAGTAGCGCCAGTGATTGAAGAATTAAGAATAGAAGATTATCTTGGTATAATAATAAACGCTGCACACTCAACGGCCCCCATTAGGATAGTAATATCGTGTGTCGGGGTCCGGAAACATTCACAATGACAAGGACAAATACACCCAGACCGGAAAATATGCTTGCATGGTCAATACAAACATATTATGCTCAAAGCGGGAATCGAACCCGCGACCTGTGGCGTTTAAGGCAGGTTCGCTACCGCTGCGCCACAAAGTCGTCAGTATGGGCATGTTATACAGAGAAGAAAGTCATGTGTCCAAAGGAGCGATGGATTTGAAAATGAGTGGTAGTGTGAAGAAAGGACGCCTGAAAATGACGTGGATGAAATGTGTGGAAGAGGATATGCGTAGAAAGGGAGTGAGTGCAGAGATGACGAATGATAGAAAAGAATGGAAGAAGAAAACATGCTCTGCCGACCACACCTAGTGGGAGAAAGGCAAGAAGAAGAACACTAAGAAATATTTTACTGACAATAGAGATACAAATTGTGTTACATGGTGGTCCTTTGTATAATTTTTTCGGTAGCACAAAGTTCACTTGATTGTTTAAAACCTCGCGTCGTGTTCGTTTGATAAGATTTATGTACTGCTCTTGACACTTAATTTCGTCCGTGTTTGCCTTCTGACGGTCGCGATTATTTCCACATTTCCTGTTGCACGGTTTCCTTTATAAAAATATGTTTTAAGTTCAGTATTACATTTTTCTATTTGACCTTTTCTTGTTCGTTTCAATTTATTTTTACTTGTGGTTAATTTTATCTTTGTTGTTCGGCTCTGACATTGTAATTAAAATTAACAATGGTCAATTAGAGTTTAATTACGAGTAATATACCAGAACATGTTACACTAGAAGTTACGAAGTATAATAACAAAAAAAAAAAAAATTTTTGGTTTTTTAATTTTTTTAATCATATATTTAACCTATAAACGCTTACGATGCTTGAAGTATCACATGCGCATTGCCAACCCAAGAAACAAGAGGGAAGGGATAAGAAGGGAAAAAAGGAAGGGGTGAGAACAAGAAGTGTGGGTGGGAAATTAGGCCTCCGGCGCTCTCACTCATCACACGGAACGCAACAGCCTCTACTGACACTGTTATCTTACCCGTTCAAGCCGGCTCATTTGTGCCGAGAGGAGCATGGCTCTACTACCGTTAAAATCATACTACCGTAAATTTTATCAAAAGTCATTCATTATTCTGTATGACAGACAGGCGACAATTTTTGTATCGATATCGAATATTTTAAAATACACTTTTACAAATGAAGTGTAAGAAATATTCTTGAAATGTATTTTAAAAATGTTATATAATAAAACTCTGTCGTATTGACCTATATTTCATACATCGATGATTATATAAAAATTGTGCAACAGACTGTGAAACTTGTTTTGACGCTCTGTGAAGATAGTATAAATGTTTTATTTAAAAGTAAAAATATTTAGATTATATTTGAAAATGATGAAAAAGTTTCGAAGCTTATGTTAAAGAATATAATAAAACACAAACGACCATTGAACTTCGTAATGCTAATTTTGGAAATAAAATTTCTAATTTGTACGCGATTATTTTTACCTCTGTTAAATTTGTCCTTGTTTCATACTAAGTTATATTTAAATTAAAGACTAAAACGTTCACAGCGTGTTAAAATTACTCTGTCGCCTATAAAAAACTCAAATAGTAATTCTATTTATCACTGTAGTATTTCTAATTATTGTTGTTAAAATTTAGGAAATTCTCGTGTCACAATGTTCGTTCCCATACTCCTCCGAAACGGCTTGACCGATTCTTATGAATTTTTATGCATATTCAGTAAGTCTGAGAATCGGCTACTATCTATTTTTCAAACCCTCAGTGGTAAGGGCTGCCCACCACAAAATTTTTATTTTTATTTTTGGATCAAATTTTTATTTTTATTTTTTTATTATGTGGCATTGAAAAATACATACGACCCTAAATTTTCACTTTTTTATCACCAGCCCCTGCTTTTTAATAGCCTTATTAGTCAATCAAAAACTTTCACCAGGTAGAGGGCGCTGCTATCGGGTCCCAGATTTTTTCGGGGCAGGACAACGTCTGCCGGGCCAGCTAGTATATAATAAATTTTAATGACGACGTTGTGGCGCAGCCGTAGCGAACCTATTTTAAGCGTCGCAGGGCGGGTTCGATACCCGCTCGGAGCAGATGTTTGTATTAACCATACAGGCATAGGTTCCGGTCTGGGTGTGTTTGTCCTTATCCATGTGTATGTTTCCGGACCCGTGACATAGGATATCACTACCCTAATGAGGCCGTTGAGTGTGTAGCGTTTATTTATATTTATGTATTTATTATAGGAAATTGTTTTAGTTTAGTTGGTTGAAGGGTTTTTTGCTTGGAGCAATTGATGGTCGATAATTTCGTTAATAAATAGAACGCAGTTTTTAAAAAAAGTGTGTTTCGTATGCATTTATGACGACGGAGTTGAGTACCTCCTTCTTTTTGAAGTCCATTGAGAATATATGATTGTCATACAATTGAAAAAATAAGATTTAATTAATATAGAAAATACAAACTTGTATTCTATAAATGGTTTTCTTTCGTAGAAAAAATTCGAGGTAAAATAGAATAAATGTACAGTGGGCTTATTCTATAGAAGAATTTTTGTCATAACTATAAAAATTAAAATATATTTCCGGCTATTACGATGGACTTTGAAAAGCGTTTCTCAGAATGGTAAAGGCGTCGCATGTTTCTCGTAAGTGGCTTTAACCACTTGTATTTAGCCAGAGTGTTCTGGAATAATATGAATATTCTAGTCATGAATATTCTAGTACAAACTCTGCTCCCTCCCCTACCCTGTCGACATCAACATCCTGAAAAATAAGTTTCAAGTTTCTAGATCTAAAAATAACAACACTTCCATTCCATTTTTACAAAAATTTTCACGACATTGAAAAGTGCCCTATATCCTTTCTCAGGCTCTAGACTATCTGTGTACCAAATTTCACTTAAATCGGTTCAGTCGTTTTGGCGTAAAAGCGCGATAGACAGACAGACAGAGTGAGACAGTTACTTTCGCATTTTTCGATTAATGATAAATTAATTGTGTTTAAAGATTTTATTCTCATAAGAACACTGTTCACTTACAATGAGATTTAAGATTAAATTAATTAATATACACAGTTCAGTTCCTACATGTAAAAGGACAAAACATTATTTATCATAAATTCAGGCGCAGCGTGAAGGTGACCTCACAGCTTAAGGTTACAATTTCGTTAACTTAACTTGCATATCCGATGTCTGTTTGCTGTTAAATCTCAAAACTTCATACCTGAAACAAAAATAAATGTTATTAAAATGACGTGAATGATTTGTCTTTACAAATTATATTCATACACAAATGAGCCGGTTCGACCGAGGAAGTGCTCTCACAGAAAATCGGGTTAAATTACAATATCAGTAGATTCTGTTGCGTTTCGTGCGATGAGTGAGAGCATCGGTGGTCCACTCTCCCACCCCCTCTTTCCCCTTCCTTTTTGCCCTTCTCATCTCTTCTCTCCTTTTATTCCTTGAGTAGGCAACGCGCATGTGATACCTCAAGTATCGCAAGCGTTCATAACTTGCGGTGACTGTTTCACTACTAGGCGAACTGTATACTTGTCTGCCGTCTGAAGCCTCTCGTACTCACACTTATGAAACGATTTACAACACTAATAATACAATAATTACGAAATTCATCTCGACATTGCATAGTGTTAGTAATTTTTCTGTCGAAACGACTCAAAATCAGCAAGGCACTACTACTACAAATTAATTGGATATATTATTGAAAGAGGCCGGCTAGGTAGATACCACCGCAGTGTCAGTTATTCTACCACAAAGCACTATACTGTGTTTCGGTTTAAAGGACATTGTAGCTAGTGAAATTACTGGGCAAACGAGATTTAAGAACCAATATCTCGAGGTTGCCAACGCGTGAGTCATACCTGCAAATGTATGGTGTTGCAAGCCCTCATGGACTATGACAACCGTTTATCATTTACCAGGTGGGCCGTTAGCTTGGTTGCCAATTTATTCACATTAAACATAAATAATTTACTCCTATATATTGAGCAGATTCGATTTGATTTGAGAGTTTCGTTTGACGTAATGTCATGTGTAAAATGATTGCGAGTATGTTATGTAATACCAATTTCCTCAACAAAATAGCACACCAATTACTATAAACTTTACACGGCCTATTTTTCGATTGAAAATTTAAGCACGAAAATCCACGCCTGGCCTATAATTCGAGGTATAATTCAACAATAACTCAGAACTTCACGTCAGGGCCGGTGCTTATAATGGCCACTGGTCTGTCATTAGCACGATTCATTACATTCTGTAGGTCAAAATTATTGGTTATTTATAATCGTTTAAGATTGGCAAATAGGTAATTAAAAGGCCAAATCAATTTTGAATTTCAAAAACATCTCATTTAATTTTACAGTATTTTAGCCGACATAAGAAAGGGAGCAGGTTCTCAATTCGGTTGTATTTTTTATGTTTGTTAGCTCAGAACTTTGATAATTATGAACTTGTTTGGAAAGGGTTTCTTTGCCAATTTTCTCATTTAAATTAAAAAAATTAAAATAAAAATCTTTTTTTCAAAGTATAAATTTTCATCAAAATAGGTATAATAATTTAGGTTTTAAAGCAAAATAAGTATGCGAAATTGTGTATTTTGTATGCCTGTAACTTTTCAGTGGTACAGTAGCTCAAAAGGTAAGAAAAAAGAATAAAAACTAGGAAATAAGTAATGTGTTCAAAACTAAAAATAACCGTATTTGCTACTTATACTACGTAATATTCTTCCTAGCCATGACCACTGTTGTAGAAATTATATATTTTACTATTAGGTTTTGGCTTCTATTTAAAATAGGGCTTCTATTTAAAAATAAGTATCCTATGTTTTAATCCAAGTAACAATCTATATCTGTGCGTAATTTCATCCAAATTTATTTTTCTTGATTGAAAACAAACATCTTAAAATCCAAACTATCACATTTATTATATTAGTAGGATTATAAAGTGTAAAATTAAACAGATTTATGATTAAAACAGCCATTTCTATGTATTAAAAGCAAAGGAATATAATTAAAACTGAAGGGATTACAGTGATGCCGCTCTGAGACGCTAACAAGCGCTCTAACGAACCGCCTGCGTCGCGTTTCCACTAACTTGTTAAGGAATATTGCAGTTTATGAATTCATATGTATAAAGAACAATTATGTTATAAACTATTGATAATTAATATAATCTTGTAAATGTTATTTCGGTTTTTTTTTAGGTTACTTAGTTGGCAAGCAAGCATACGACTCACCTGATGTACGCGTTGTCGAAGCCATTGACCACTTGCAACAACTTTCTTTTGCATGTATCACTAACTCTTTGCCAATGTAGAGATATTCCTCCTTATATTTTCTTTGTGATTTCACTAGTTACAATGTCCTTTCAACCGAAACACAGTAATGCAAAACACACAAGTATGGTGGTAGGTCTTGTAATAAAAGACCTACCACCAGTTATCGATTCAGTTTCTTCATACAATATAAACAGTTCTGAGCTTAGTGTTTTTGTATGGAGTGTATCGACATCATGATTATACATATGTTTGTTTATAAATGGCCACAATTTGTACGCTTGCGAGCTTTGTAGCTGGAAACAAGAAACATGATTCATTGCTTAAGCAAACTGAACTGCGGGTCGAGAAAAGTTTCTGTTTTATTTTACTTTCAGTATATGGGGAATATTCTCCGAGAGCCTTACTGAGAAAATTAATCAGACCCTGATATTTCTAATCAAACTTCAGAAATCATAAATCTTTGAGGCGTACTGAGAATTTGTAGAATGATAATAATTATAATCAAGCAAAAGAGGGTTGCGTTAATTGGCACTGCTTTTAGCAAATTCTGAGAAAATTTCAATACACATTAATGAGAATAAATATTTTTGACTAAATACTTTAAAGTTCAAAAGAGATAATTATAATGAAAGATATTATATACAAGACAATTTTCCTACTTTTACAATTTCAAATGTCAATAGAGAACCAATTATTTTCTCTCTCTCTGTCTTTACAATCTCATTACTTCTTAAAATAAATTGTATTTTCCGAGCATTTCTATCTTAATGTTCGTGTTTATTTAAAATTGATAAATTTTATTCTGGTTTTATATTATCTGAGATAAATAAGAAATTAAATCAGTAACATTAATAAATTCTCTTTTCGTTTAATTGAATTATATGTATGTTATACCAATGTCATGAAATTATGACACCGGGCAGCCTATAAACGTAGTTATAACAATGCAACCAATGCATGATTGCATTGCTGGGGCCAGCAAGCCACAAGCGACTTTTCTATTTCAAAACTTTGTTAGAGGAGGGCATGGTCCTAAATTACCGGTTTGCCGCCCACGCAACTACAAAATGTATTAATTTTAAAGGACGATTTATTTATGCAAAACGGTTAATGGTTTGAATACAAGTCTAATTTTCGGTGATCCACGTCCAAAATAAGGTGAAGGAGGGGACTGCGCAAAAGTACATATTCTGTGAAAAGGGCAGATAGAGTTCACATTTATAATAAAGTCTATATCGAAGTTCAAACGCGGTAGTTAGTTTTTTGCAAATGCAGATAAAAGGGTCCTGTCCTGTGTCCTGTCTTGTGGTAATGCAAATAACAATCTATATCTGTGCCAATTTTCATCCAAATTCCTTTAGCAGTTTCTGCGTAATCGAGTTGCAAACATCCTAATATCTAAATATCCAAAAATCCAAGCATACAAACATTTAAATTTATTATATTAATATGATTATAATCAAACATATATAGAGTTACAAGAGTAATTGTAAAACACAGAATAAAAAGCTAAATGCGGCGATTTGATGTTGTACTACTTTATTTCTACTCGATAGCAAAATTGTTTTACTTTATATTTTCTTAGAAGCAATGGCTATCTTTTGCGACATTCAATTACTGATCACGCCACCAGTGCTGTATACTTTCTTATATGCGCTGTATTACCTGCAAACTTATTTTGTGCGAACTCGCTGAAAGTTCTTAGAAAATTTCAAGTGAATTAAAAATTAAATTTTTTTAAATTAAAATTTGTAATAAACTGGGATGTGGAAATGTTTTCGAATTTTATGGCAAAATTGTTTTCGAAAATAAGGCTCTAAGTTAACCTTTTAAAAGTTTACTGTAATGTTTTGCTGATCCGAGAAATCATTTCTCTTAAAAAAGCTTATGATCCATAAAAACACGAAAATACTTGAACTATGTAGATATTGATACTTAACGGCAAAAAGCGATAATAGAATAATTTCTGTATTAAAAATCTCAATATACGAAGCATATTTTTTTAGTATTGTGGTATATTCAAATTTAAAATGTACCAATATTTTGTAACATTATTTTGAGGGGCAATAACCGTTCGTCGTCATTCAATTACGTCCGCGATCACGCTACGAACTCCACCAGGGTTGCTACACTACTACCAACCTCTTAGTCAAAGAATCGTAACCACTAAATTGAGGAATCATTTCATCTATGCAAATTATGTTAATGACTTATTCAAAGGTACCGTGCCTCGCAAATCCCGCTAAGCTGTCGATCCCGGTTCAATCTTTATTCTTTCTTTTTATTTTAAGATAAAACATATAAATATATTTATAAATTGATAACACTTTTTAATAAATATTTTGTATCAACTGTTAGAATGTTTTATGTAAATAAATCTTTCATTCGTTCATTCGTATGATTAATGTAAAAAAAATGGAAAATAAACCATATTGTTGTCATAAAGTATATCAGAATCTTAATTCAAACAAATGGCGCATATTGACGTTACACATTGTGTCACGGGTATTACATACTGTGTCATTACCAGTTGTGCCTTGTTGTAAGGTTGTCCTCACTTACTGATGTAATGCTCGAATCTGAACTCTTATATTACAGGAGAATGTCTCCAGTGTACCTACTTAAAGTAAAAATTGTCACATCTCTCCTCGGTCTCCCCTATGTTTTCGAACAGTAAGTCATAGGAGCTCGACCACCTGCGCGGAGGAAGGGAGTTTACAAGGACGGTGAAGGGGAGCGGGGTGCGAAACAAGTGGGGCCAAGCAAATCGACGGTTAACGCCACCACTTACCACTAGTCAAAATCTACACTTCACAATCTTACACTTACTAAATATCTATATTATTTAGCGTTGCCAGCACTGCATTATGTACATAAAAATATCTACATAACTTAGTATAAAGTCTTGTGACTGGATATTATTTATCTAAATGTATCGTTCCAGGTAAGTGAGGTGGCAGCCCTGTCCCCGCCGGTGCACTTTACTCCACTTCCCGCTGTAAGTAGGAAACATCATTTCCGTTTATGCCCCGACGTTAAAACAACGATTCTTATAACACGCTATAATACCAATTTCCTCGAGTTAACGGCTAAATAATTAATTTTTTTTGTGTTTTTATCAACACCATTCCAAATAATATTATAATCGGAACTATAAACATTTTTTATGTTGCTAAGATGGCAAGATGATGTATATGGCCGAACTGATGGTAAGTGGTTGCCATAGCCTGTGAGCGCTTGCAACACCATTAGCAGGTACCACTCATGCGTCACCAACCTCTAGATATTGGTTCTTAAATTTCTCTATAGAAAGACTGGGCATAGGCCCAGTAATTTAACTAGACTATCGTGCCCTTTAAACCGAAAAACAGTAATGCCATAGACATTACTGCTTTGCGGTACAATAATTGAAACTGCGGTGGTACCTATCTAGCTAGCCTCTTGCAACAAAATATCTACCATCAGTGTGACTGATCCCAATAGTGAGCGATGGGGTCGTCACGTCCCGACGCCAAATAATTATTATTTTCTACTTAATTATTACGCAATAAGCCGTTAAAATATTTATATAAATAAGACTAATACTAATAAAGCTAACATTTAATATTTACGTTTGTAAAAAATTCACATAACAATATCTCCACCGTCTAAACATGAAACTCCATTAGCTACAATTACATTTAGCCGTCCCGTCACGAAGCGGGACATGTTCGGACGTGTCCGGTACACGCATTAATGAAAGGAACCATACTCTTGACATCATAATATATTATAAGTGCTGACTGCGGTATTTGTAACTCATGGTGACTGTATGATAATGTAAACATTTCAAAACAAATCTACTACGATTTATCTAAGTTTTTGCGAATTCTGTATTGAGCCATAATTTTTTTAAGTGGAATAACAGATATTCTTTTAAAAAAATATTACATTATCGTTTCAAAAGTAATTAATGAAAATTTTATTACATTAGATCGGCACTGAGTTGTAAGCTATAATTTTTTATCACAATCCCAATAATATTTTAAATGTGAAAGTTTGGATGGGTGGATCGAAGGATGGATCGATAGATGTTTGTTAAGTATTTTTTTATTTTATATATATTGAATTGTAGCATTTGCTACCAAATAAAGTACTGAATCGCTTTAAATATGATTTTTTTTTTTATGTTAGAAGTTGGCAAACAAGCATACGGCCCACCTGATGGTAAGTGGCTGCCGCAGCCTATGAGCGCTTGCAGCACCATTAGTAGATGCCACTCGCGCGTTGCCAACCTCGAGATATTAGTTCTTAAATCTCGTTCGCCCAGTAATTTCACTAGCGTACAGTGCCCTTCAAACCGGAACACAGTAGTGCCTAAGCACTACTATTTGGCGGCAGAATATTGGACACTGCGGTGGTACCTACCTAGCCGGCCTCTTGCAACAAAAGACCTACCACCAGTGTGACTGATTGCACTGGTGGAATAATCTCTGTTGTGACAGAGGTTATCCCAACAGCGGGCGATGGGGTCGTCACATCCCGACGCCTTAAATTATTTATGTTTCTATAATATTTATGTATATCAATACTCCTTGAGATGGTAAGTGATATTTGGAAATTGTAAAAGGGTTTTTAATTTTCTTCGTGATATAATAATTTAAAATTTTTGCTGATAAAATTTTCGATATTTCCGACGACACCTGACCACATGAATCCATTTCGATATAAGCTGAACTGATTTTGGCCAACGTTAGTAGAATAATTTATAAAAATATAATAAAAAAAGAAAGTATATTAAAAATTAAAATTTATAAACGTTATAATCTTGCAGAATATCTGATGAACCGTTTAGGTTTCTTTTACTGTTTGTGTATATTATATTGCTGTTGGCTCTTGACAGCGTTACAACTTTGACGGCCGAGACAAAGGGACAGGGTCCGTGGAGGCCCAAGGTTGATTTCATCCATAGGTTGCCTCCTACGAGAGGGAACTACGGACATCAACATTCAGATAGTTTTGTTATACAGCAACACTTAAAGCGAATGAACTTGAAACTATCGTATACAAACACGTATAACACAATTTAACAAAATTCTAAAACGATACCTCGGTTAAATAACGAACCTAACTATATTCCAACACATAAAATTCCATTAAATAAAATTACATTTAGCCATCCCGTCACGGGGCGGGACCTGTTCGAACGTGTCCGGACGCGGACGGTGCATGAGATTAATGTAATTTTGAAGCGGGCAGCGGGCCGTCCTCCATATATGAGTGCTGAAGAGCATGTCCGATTTACGTGTTCCGTTGCGAATACAAGATCCTAAGGCTTGCTGTAAATATTTTGTAAATAACAAACGTTTTTGCTATCAAGCCTTACTCATGCTAATTAATCAATAATCAAATTAATAGTAATAATAGTATTTTAAAAACCACGATAATGCAATAAAAATGTTCATAGGCGGCTTTCATTTACAAAATTTAGATATATATTTATTTATGTCACGACGGTTGGCAAACAAGCATACGGTCCGCCTGATGATAAGCAGTCCCCGCAAACTGAAAGATGGTGATACATGAAGTATCACATGCGCGTTGCCTACCGAAGGGATAGGAGGGAATGAGAAGGCAAAAAAGGAAGGCAATAGTGGGTGAAAATTTCAACATTACTTTGTTCATTTACGCCAATTTTCTGTTAGTACTTCCCCTGTCGAGCCGGTCCATTTGTGCTGGGAGAAACATAGCTCCACTACACACATCGGATTATAAATACACAAAAAACACCCATCAATGTAATTGTAATAAATGGAAGAGGTTTTTGAACGTAATAAATATAAAATATTTCATTATAATTAATTATTCTCAAATTTTTATTTTACACTTAAATTTAATTACAATATTATTACTTTTACAAAGATATTTTCAAAAATAGTTTCATCAAAAATCTAATTAAATATCTACAATATTTGCCACAGTTAGCAGAATGATGCTTAAATCCTAAATAAGGTTCCAAAATATTAAACGTTATATAACGAGCGAGGGCGTTTACTGGTATTAATATTTCGTTACAACAATAATTGAAATACGTTATAAATATTTCCACTTAGGCAAACTCAAATCACGCCACCACAAATTGCAAATGTCATGTTCACACTAAGAAATACGCAATTAATTCGGAAATTTACTTTTTAGGGTTCCTTGAAGCAAGGCAAGCAAGTTCCTTGAAGAACGCTTATAAAATTACTTTCTTGTCCGTTTGTATGTCCGTGTGTCACCACCGATTTTCTCATGAACGGGTGGACCTAGGAAGGTGAAATTTATACCAGATACTAAAGTCTATAGTCCCTATTAGGTATATAAAAATCAAGCCCTGAGTCAACACAATAAATGTAAGAACCAAAATTTACCTACATTTTATTTTTTTTATTTTTCGGAATTCACGGTCTTACAGCACAAGTCCTTTACTTGTGCTTTAATTAAAATTGTCAATTCTAGGTCAACCAGATAGTTTAGGATCAAAAAAATAGGTAATGGATTTTGGGTCAAAAACCTATATGATTCCCGTTGACGTAGTTATAAATAATGGTACAAAAATTAACATAAAAAGAACCCTTATTGCACGACTCCGATTCGCACTGGGACGGTTTTTATTTCACATAAATATTTCCACGACAAAAGCACATGTAGCTATCACAAGACAGACAACAATACGTCGCGTGTAGAAGTATTTTGGCGACGTGGGCGCGCCGTCTTTTCATTCACAAGTCAATTGTACACGCAATGATTACGTGTCCCACAGTAATATCGGGGGACGGAGTATGGGGCATGTCAGTAATTAGCGTTTATACGAGACATTTCACGTGGGATTTATTACGGGGCACACCTTACTTTAATATTAGAAGTAAAGCGTCAAGATAGAACTTTTTTTTTTTTGATAAATCATCATCATACATTAGTTCTGGAAACAATTACTAGCATATTTTAATATTACGTGATTATTTTAAAATATAAAAAAAAAATTAATCAAAATTGTTAATAATCAATATTTGCTCTAGTTTTAAGATTTTCCTATCTGTCTATTTGAAATGATCTAATTCCGCACAAAATTCCTTCTCTTACAAATTTTTAGTTCAAAAAATAGCATGGTTTGATAGCATGATTGTATTCTTTGTACACATACAAATCTCTTATTTTAATTTTATCCTCAAATTTTTGTATATATTTTTTTACCCTGTTTATATAACTAATCCTTTCGCTTAGCGTAAACTTTTAATCATTTTAGTATTGGCAACTCGAGGGATAGAAGGGTAGGGGTGAAAATGGAAAAAGGAACGGAGCAGACGAGGTGGGAGATTGGGCCTCCGGCATTTGCACTCATCGCCTGAAACGTAACTGTTACGTTACGTTACTTTACGCCTATTTTCTGTGAGACGGTAGTACTTCTTCGGTCGAGCTGACCCAATTGTACTGTGAGAAGCATGGTTCTACTACCACTAAAACTAAGCTAAATAAAATGATTAAAAAGCCTAAATTTTACTGCGAAGTAATATTGTACAATAAAATGTATCATCTTAGACCAGTTAAACATTAATACTTATCGCATGGGAATTATCGATAACACTATACTTTGGTAAGGTCAAACATCTATTAATATGAATTTTAGAGCTCACATTTTTATGAACCGTCTAGGAGGTGTGTCTTTTCATTCACAATGTGGTCGTCAATCGGTGCGATCACGCCGCAGTCACGTGACAAACGGTAATATCCCCAGGGTATGTATGTAATTGTTTTCGCAGCGAGACTTTATGTCGCTTTCGAGCTATTTGCTTATTTGATATGTAAATTCAAGCCTTTAAACGTTGCCATTGGTACATTTCCTTGCTAAGAAATTGTTTTAATACGACTAACAAAATACCAAAAAAAAATTAGAAAGAGAAGGTGATATAGACTTTTTATTTTGAACAGAATTAAATTAAATTTCCACAAAATAATATCAAATACAAAAAGTACTCTCTCTCTCTAGTTTTTCCTCGTAAATATTTATAAAGTACATCACATTCCTTTACGATCTACAATAAAATATTCGTAGCCCGTAGCAATATCATAAAGTCGTAGAATGTACTCGTAGCACTGCTACGTGCACCGGTTATATTGGGCTGTTATTATAATAACTAATTAATTATATTATTTATAATAATTATTTGATTCGATTATGTTTTAAATTAATTTAATAAATACCAGAGCATCCAGAATACCATGACAATAGTATTTTTTTTTTACGACGGTTGGCAAACAAGCATACGGTCCGACGGTTGGCAAACAAGCATACGGTCCGCTTAGTGGTAAGCAGTCGCCGCAACCTATGGACGCTTGCGATATTGTATAAGTATCACATACACGCTGCCAACCCAAGCGATAAAAGGGAAATGATAAGAAGGAAAAAAAAGGAAGGGTAGAGAGGCTCGCACTTATCGCATGAAAAGCAGTACTCTGTAAAGTACAGTAACGGCATTCTGTTACTTAACGCCCATTTTCTTTGAGCAAAATGTGAATAGCACTGTTTCTGGTTCACTAAATTTGTAAAACAAACTATGACCTATATACAAAATTCCACTCACCTAAATATAATCAAATATCAAAGCAGTCCAAATTCACACAATAAACATTATCGCGTGTTTGTTTGACAGATGTGGCAAGTTGGGGCGTTACTTTATTATTGAGTGCTTGGCCTTGGCAATCTTGGCAACCTTGGCCATTATACTTGGCAGCCTTGGCCATTATACTGGCCATTGATTACGAGCGCCACGCGAACTATATCGAGCGATCTCTTTAAGTGAACAAATGTTTGTGTCGTTAGAGGCGAAAATATCGTTTTACGTATTATTTAGTGGGGAAATGTTTAAGTATATTATGCTTTATTGAGACACGTGTGTTCATTCTGTTTGTGACTTTATTTTGTTGACGAGAGTAATTATGCTACCAGATACCTTGTTTCCAGGGCAAGAGAACGGGGTTGTGTCAGGTTCCACGACAACGGCGTCTTCTTCTAGTACTTATTTCTCATACAGCCCTGATGTTGGTAGTTATTGTAGTGCTCTACTATAACTATCAAAATCAGAGGTATGTAAGAAATGAGGAGCAGTCAAGAAGTTAATAGAAGAGCTGTTGGTGGCACTCATCGTAACTTCATGGAGATCATGAGTGAGAATGTTAGTACAAATATCATTAATTAATATTATTACCTACAAAAATAATAATTGTTTAGCCTTTATTATTCCGCTTATAAAAGAAATCTCTTTGAACTATTTCAATACTAAAGTATTTGACTGTCTTTGTGATAAATACAAAAATAGCAGTCAAGTGCGTCGTGGACCACGTACAGTCGAAACTAAAGGGTTCCGCAGCCTTAAAAATAATAAAGAATTAAAATCGCCCTCAAAAATAAGTTGGCAATTTCATAGTAAGTATTAAAAGTCATATGAAAAATAAAGATTTGGGAACAACTTATACAATACATATCTAAAATTTGTAGACCTATCTTCTTCAAACCAAATGTGGTTGAAATTTCATTTGATTTTCTACAAGCTAAAATTTTCCAGAATTTTGAATCCCATAGTTCTAAAGTTAGAGGGAGGGAAAGGGGACACAAATTAAAGACTTTAGGAGCTAATATCTCAACAACTACTGACTCAATGAAAAAAGTTAAAATCAACCTCGGTATTATTATTTTAGAAAACCTATCCAAAGATATCTCACACGTTGCTATATTTGAAATTATTTTCAACGTATAGCATTACGTTGCTACGCTGGTCCCGTTTTTGCCATTTGGCTACGGAACCCTAAAAACCAACTCAAATACCAGTTCCAATTTTTATTGTAAAATATACAATTATATCAAACCGTCCCAAAACAATTATTTGGTGGTAGTCAATCTAAATATTGCTTTATTACAAACGCAGTGGTTTAATCGCAACCAACAACATCAACCATCAATCGTCAACACAAAAATATTCTGTTTACGTAACAATGAAATTGTTACATAATAATACAAGAATTAATGGTGTCGAGACAGCCAGATGTGACCACTTACTAAATAAGTAATCCATCTTCCTTCTATCTTTCATGTATATTAAAAGATATTCATGACATCTTGACAAAACTTATGTGACAAATGCTACTTATATTTATGTCCTACCCTGTTTAGTTCTCCACTTAGTTCTTTATTACATTGGAAAATTGTTTTGATGACTTGACATTTTTTCACAATCCGATCTAATACATGTTATATCTTTCCTATAATAAAATTACACCCGAGCCTATAAGCCTTGTATATATTATGCTGTTTAAAACTAAATAATATTATGAATCATTCTCTCCCACACACACACACTGCAAGAAATACATCAGTACTAAAATACTATTACTTTACGCCTATTTTCTGCGACAGCCATCCATATTTTGTGCTGGGAAGAGAATGGTTCTCTACTGTAAAACACATTTAAGTCACATGCAATTTAGCATTCACCTTGGCTATGTATAATGTTATTATTGATTTTGTAAATTCAGCATAATATAGTAATGCCTATAAACAGAACAGAAAGAGGTTTGCAAGACGGACGCGAAGCATGTTCTTTTATGTATAATGATTATGTTTCAGTTCGGACATCTATACGGGATCTTACTCTACGTGACTCAGAGACAAAGCTGAATCTTCGAGTTCAACTAATAAAACCAGCTTCGTCATCTCTCAAAGGACGATTATTTCAACGAAACTGTTTGATCTACACGTACCGTTTGAGACAAAGACTACCCTTGACGAATCTCAGTCGGAATAATAATCGAAAGTACAAGAAAAAATGCTGAGAAGAATTTATAGCAAATTGACGCTTGTATCCTTTATCCTTTATATTGATACAAATAATAGAAGGGAAGCAATCAAAGGGAATCGGCAAACCTTTTTCGTATCGGAGGTGCGACGAACGTGACAAACCCGACGAAGCGCGTGACTCGCGGCTCGACCGGCTAATAACTTTTGCGGGCGAGACGCGTTTGATAAAATTGTTAAAATTATGCTTAGAATGTTGTTTTATTATTTTACGGTTTTCGACGGATAGTCACGTAGATGTAAAATGCGTTTCAGGGTATAATCATCATGAAATTAATATGTAAATTGATTTTGTACTAACCACAATTCTATTAATAGGCTAATACCATATTTTAGTAGAATGTATGTATTTTATTTATTTATTTATTTATTTATTTTATTTATTTATTTAAATAGGAAGCCAACAATATACAACATATTTATCTTATTTTATACACAAAAAGTTTACAAAAAAGTTTATACATTGTATATCCCACTTATAGGCTAACATAACATGTGTAACAAAAAATGATTGCTTACTCTAAAAACAAAATAGATTTATAGCTAAAACTGTAAAGGTAGCATGCAAAAATCAAAATGCTTAAAATAATAACAAAAATATGGAAAAAATGACATCATCGAAACATTATGTATAAAATGTAAAAATTAAAATACCAAATACAAAAAAAAAAAAAAAAAAACATCTAAAATAAAAATAAAAATATAAGAAATTAACTATTAATATAAAAAAGTATGAAAATAAAAAAAAATTAAAATATTAAAATATTAAAATATTAAAATAGGGACAAAAGAACTAACTTCCATTCTGTAATTTAAAATACTTTATAATTTTAGTTTTAAATGTTATAAGCTTATCATTAAATATGTCTAGACCTGCTTTATTTTGAATCAAATTATAAGTTATCATTATTCTATTTAAAGGTGCAGCTAATCCTAAATTCGACCGAGAAAACCTTGTTTTAAACGTATTTATATTCTTGTGCCTGCTATTGTGTCTTGGAACTAGTAAATTTATTTTGTCTAATATCATTTTACAATCTATTTCTCCTGATATTATTTTGTATAGAAAACATTGATCCAACATTTCTCTACGGTCTGAAAGTGCGAGTGTGTTATAAACCTTAAGCAAATTTTTATAGCTGTCATGATGTAATTCATTTTTATCTGTATAAGATAAGTAGCGTAAATATTTCTTCTGTACTCTTTCCAACCTATCTCTATGACAACGATAATAAGGATTCCATGAAATTGAACAATATTCTAGTTTACTACGCACCAATGAGTTAAATAGTATTTGTCTACTGCGAGAGGTTTTAAATTCTTTCGTGCTTCGTTTAATAAAACCTACAATTTTTAATGACTTATTAATTACATCATTTATGTGGGGAATAAAACTCATTTTAGAGTCGACTATTATTCCCAGATCCCGTATCTGCGACACATTTTCCAAATCATTATTTTTTATACTGTATGTGAAATTGATAATTGATTGTTTCTTACTAAATGTTATACTTTTGCATTTCAAGTGATTGAGGTTCATATTATTTTCCGTACACCATGAACTTAATCTATTCAAATCATCCTGTAAATGTTTTGCGTCATCAGTTGTTTTTACATCTAAATAAAATTTTATATCATCGGCATACATTTGAAATTTACTAAATTGAAAACATTGAGCTATATCAATGTATGTATTAAACAGTATGTATTAAACAAATCTCAATCGTGAACATTTGTATTGTCAAAAATCAATATCAAAATTATTTTTATTCAAGTAGACTTTTAAAAATACTTTTGAATAGTCAAACGCTACCGAGGGTTCGAAAAGTTGATTCTACCGAATAGAACCGACTAGAAACTCGACAGTTACTCTTTATCTTTATTATTAAGAGTATTAATCAATCTTTTATTTTTTCACACTAGGACTTAGTAGGACTTAGTATTTGTACTAAAATACAAAACGATAAGTTTGAATAAAACTAGTAAAATAAACACAAAAACAGGCAACTTCGAAGTAAGTAGATAATGTTTAAGGAGTATGAGGGACTTTATCCGAGTCGCTAAAAGGAAGTAAACATTAAAGTATTTAACGAATTTTAATTTTGAAGTTTCACTTTTGGAAAGTTTGCAAACAAAAATTATCGAGTGAAAATATTTCCTTCTTAAAATATAGTCGAAAGTTTTAGTTAAAATTAAATTTGATTTTAATTTGGGACACCTACATAAGCCATATTTTCTACCTAACCCAGGTAGCCTATTACTTAGCATCAAACTTCTTTAGCATGCTTTTAATTATATGAGAGGGGGCGAACGGGCAGGAAGCTCATCTGATGTTAAGCGATCACCGCCGCCCATGAACATCTGCAACGCCAGAGGGCATGCAAGCGCCTTGCCGACTTTTAAGGAAAGAAAACGCTCTTCTCTTGAAGGTTGCCAGGTCGTATCGGTTCGGAAACATCATACTGAAGTTCTTAGTGATGTATTTTTATCTTAGTACGATGTCCGCCAATTATTTATTAACACGGATTTGACTTACCTTCTTCTAGAATCCACTGTACACTGTACACTGTTCTTATATTCAGAGACTTCAACAGACCCGACACACCCTATCGGACTAATGCAACTGGCTGGAATAAGCCTCCAAAATACGAGTACAATAATGGGCTTTTTTCCTACCTTGATGAAAATTTTGCTTGCCGTCCCTGGTACGAGGGACAAAGTGCCCGATTCTCTCCCGGCACGATAACACTAATTAACTCACTTTACCTTCCGGTAACCTAACAACCTTATGTTTAACTCTCATATCAGATACTAAAAGCGAACTTTTTAGCGTAGGAAAACATATACGCACCGCGGGAGAAGAGTAGTACATTGCAACCGCGATTGTCGTGATTGACAATAATAATTGACGGGAGAGAATGTCCTACTTTTCTTCCAAGATACGTAATGTACTAGTTCCAGTATAAGGACCTTTACGTACTCTCTCTACTCGTGATCCGGTACTGTTTGCATATACGGCAATCAAACCAGATAGGAAGTCATTTTCAAATGCAAAATTCATTACTACATTTACACGTAAATTATGTAATTAGTAATTTATTATTTCTTCGTAGTTATGTATTGCTCATTTGTTTCTTTGTTACATAATAAACGCTATTAATATTTTGATTACAAATATAAATTAACCGGTAAATCAATTAATGCTGTGTTTGATCAATGACGCTTAATAACTAATTATTTATGTTATTCGGGTCTTTTTACCGCTAATTTGCTCGAACTAATTTATTGAGTTTTTGGATACCCTTTCAAGTTTATTAGCTGTTTAATGAGTTTTCTAAAATTGGTCATTGAAACATGTTTCATTGAAAACGTAGAAACAAAATTTATATAAAAATAGATTAACAGCTAGGAAGCGTATGCAAGATTAGGATGCAACGATCTTAGGAAAAGCTTATGTTATCTTATCTTAAAATACATTATTTTATATCCATTTGTGTTTCTGAATTATTGAGTTAGATATATCAGAAGACAACTTCAATATCTCAACAGGAGAACGGCTGAGTCATTTGAGGCGAGAGTCAGGTTCGATCCTGACCCCCTTGGAATATTGCCGGACTCACTTCCAACACAAGATACACGCATATTTGGAAGGGCTTCAAGAATATTAGCAATGACTTTAAAAAGCATTGCTTTTGTATTTCACATAGATTAGGTTATAGGTTAGCTCATCTTCTTAAAATGTCTCTCTACTAATTTTAAAAAGTAATATTAATAGCAAAAATACTGTAGAATTGTGTTAAAATTTTACTTATTTCAGCTTTCCTAGTACCGAAAGCATTCAGTATAAGTTCGATAGCGCTTAGAACTAACTTAAAACAATTAGGTTAAGTAGGTCAGAGTTACGGAATAATCCCACTGTCTTAGGTTCTCTGTTTTTGACATTCCTAATAATGATTTATGGAAGGACCGATTTTCGTGGTAATAATTCAAAGAGCGGCTTCTGGAGTAATTTGGCACAAATGGGGACTAGCTACCGCCTCAGGCGTGACTTGACTAATGCTTGACGCTTAAACTATTGTCTTAGAATTAGGGCTATAGATAAGATCATTTTTTAGAACATTTTATACATATATAACTGATAGTAAAACTTTAAAAGTTTGAATGGATGGATGTTTGTTATTTCACGCAAAAATTACTCGACAGATTTCGATGAAATTTGGAACACATACAGCCTATTAACTTGATTAAGATATAGGATACTTTTTATTCCGGAAAAATTTTGGGTTCTTATTATCAAAAAATTATCAAAAAACTACACAACGCGAGCGGAGTCACGAGCAAAGCTAGTACTACATGTTATCTCAGATCAGATTTTTTTATACTTCGTAACATCAATTTAAAACTTCGGTACTGCGGAAGGTGGTTGGCGGAACGAAAACTATAGAAAGCGGTTGTGTTTTATGAACATTTAAAATAGATTTTATAAAGATTCTAATTAAGAGCAGCCGCTAATTAAACTAAAAGATGACGATAAATTAGCAAACAAAATTAAGCGGCTAATTGTTCGCTGAAAGTTTGATTAATGGCTTTCTGTAAGACCGCAATCTAAAACACAACTTTATTTTGAGTAAAATAAAGGCGTCAAAGCAACGTACAGTGACAAATGGTGGTTTCTGGCATTGTCTTAGAAATATGACGTCGCATGCTCCAGACAAAGGATCAACCACTCCTGCACCGGTGACAAAGGAGGTAATTAAAATATAGAACTTGCAGTTGTGTGTAGTACCTATAGAATATAGGTGGTTAATTGTTCAACGAGAATACATTTGTCATATCTTAAGAGCTTAGATCATAATAGAGATCGGGGGATTGCCGCTCGGGACAGATTTTTGTATTAACCATACATTCACGTACTCTAGACTGGTTATATTATTCTTGTGTGTGTTTCCGGACCCCGAAACAAGATATCAATGTCCTAATGGGGCCGTTGAGCATGTAGCGTTTATTTATTATTGGTTTATTAATATTATTCGATTAAAACTTAACAACATAATATTGTAAATATGTTTATATAATATATAAGCTACTATTCGCTATAGTTTTGTCTCTTAGAAATATTTCCTATTCTACCTTGTTTTCTTCAAATCGAAACACAGTAATACAAAGCACACTACTGATTTGCGGTATAATATCTAAGGCAGCTTTGGCTACCTAGCCGGCCTCTTTCAATAAAAGTCTTACCACAAGTATTTTATTAGTAAGTTATCCTATTAGTTATTAAGTCTGTTTGGTTTTATAACCTAAGTTCTTTTAAGTCACTACATATTCTATTTATACTGAATAGATGCGAATGCCATTTTCAAGAAAATCAATAAAACTTCGTGAAACTATTTATTAGAATTCTGCTTCAATAGTTAGGAGGCGTCTTAATTGAAATCGTTGAAAAGGTGCACACGGCCGATGTTATATTCCAGTGCTCGGATAAACTGTTGTACGAAACATGTAGAGTTCGCTAATGAAATTCATCGAAACTGTTGTATGGTATGAGATATAAAATAATATTAGTTATGTTTATGGTAAAAATGCAACAAAAACTTTCTTTTGTTGAGAAAAAAAGAGGAGTATTAGACTCATGCTACTCCCAGTGCAAGTGGGTACTATCGTCTCACAGACAAATCGGCGTAATGTAAAAGCGCCGGAGACCCAATTTCCCACTTCTGTACACTTTCTTTTTTTTTGCTCTCAGGGCTTCTCTCCTATAAATTGGGTTGGCAACTCGCATACTTCAAGTATCACAAGTGTTCATAGGTTGCGGTGGCTGCTTACTGATTGTAAGCCGACCGTATGCTTGTTTGACAACTGTTATTAAATTAAAATAAAACATTTAAGAATACAATGTAATGAAAGCAAATATTAATGCTTATAATTATTTCCAAGCATATATTCATAGATCTTTTGCATCGCTTATTCCTTGCCCCACGAATGTTTATACAAACAAAAAGCTTTGTTTTACTGTAAGAGAAACGGTTGCGAAGCGGTACCTTCGCTAATTACATGCAACTCGTGTTTGGAAGAAGTTTGTAAAGCGCAAAAAAAACTATGGTCACTTTATTTTTAAGGAAAAAATGTACCATTCCTTATCTTCTGAATATAATCCATAACATTTGTATTAAAAAGCAAAATTCACCAACATTTTCTGCAGGATTTTCAAATAAAATAATAATATTTCAAATCCTATAAATTCTTATACAATATAAGAGACTGTAAATAAATAACTTATATACATAAAAGAGTATCAAATGGAGACTGTACTAAAATTTACTTTTTGACACCGTCGTGGCGTTGTGGGTAGCGAGTCTGCCTTTAGTCTCGACGGTTGCGGGTTCGATTCCCGCTCGGAGCAGATGTTTGTATTAATCGTACAGGCATGTTTTCCGGTCTGGGTGTGTTTGTCCTTGTCATTGTGGATGTTTCCGGACCCCCGACACAGGATTTATTATCCTAATGGGGGCCGTTGAGTGTGTAGCGTTTATTTATTTATTATTTACATTGGTCCTTTCAAGTGTAAAACAGCAAGTTGACCAATAAAAGGCGATGTATAATGCTATCGTATCAAAAATGCTTAGCCACTATTTTACTAGCTTCTGCCTGCGGCTTAGCCCGCGTTAATAAGGATTTTAATACAAATTCTGAATAAGCCCCCTCCCCAACTACAGACTTTGAATATCATATTTATTTAAATCGAATCCACAGCCTAAAAAAGCTCTTCTAGCTCTAAAAATGACGACACTTACATACAACTTTTCATCCCCCATTTCAACCTCTTACGACCCTTTTTCGCATTAAGAAGTTAAAGCTTATGTCCTTTCTTAGGCTCTAAACTATCTGTGTGCCAAATTTCATTTCAATCAATTCAGTAGTTTTGGCTTAAAAGTGCGACGGAGAGAGAGAGAGAGTTGCTTTCACATTTATAATATTAGTAAGAAAAGTAAGGAAGTAAGGATTTTAATATTACATTTGCAAAAGATAGCGACTAGTTTAAAGTCAAGCAGCAGGCACGGATGTGCTATCATAAGAGCTATAAAGTCAGATGTACGAGAATGAATATTATAGGTGCATTGGACACATGTGTACGAAGTCCCACTGCATCAAAAATTTAAATTAGTGTATCATCTTTTCAGTATTAAAAATGAATATGCCATATTAAGAACCACTTTTTCGTTCGTTGTTTTCAGATAATAAAATTTATCAAATTTTTAAACATGGTGTCTCTCTATCTTTTGAAATGGGGCTAAATGTCTGGAAAATTTTGAGATTACATTGAAAGAGATTTTGTAGAATATCAAAAGAACTTTCCATGATAATTATTTTGTAGAAGATAAGTCTACAAATTTTAGAGACATATAAGTTTTCCCATAACATAGTTTTTCATAAATTTTTAATGATTACTATATAATTATCCGCTTATTTTCGCGGTTGATCATAATTCGTCAATATTGAAATTTGTAAAGAATCTTCATCATCAAGCTGCGGAACTCTTTAGTTTCCACTGTGCGTGGTCCGCTGTGATGTAATTTTCAGATGCTATTGATATACAATTCGAATTTACCCAGTATAGCGCGTCCACCTGTCATCTGTTCCATATGACAATGTATACAAAATGCAAGAATACATGATCATAAACACGGCTATGATCTAACGTGCGCTAATTAGTTGCGCTGCATTTTGGGCTAGAATAGAGTTGAGTATTAATAATTACTAAATATAGACTGGTTTACTAAAATATAGACTAACAAACTTACAACCTTATCAACATTACAAGAAACATAAGTAATTTACTTTAATTTAATTTAGATAACGTTACCAAATCTCGGTAATAATCAAAGCATACATAAATTTATAAAAAAAAGTAGTAAAATTTATTAAATGTTATAATCTAAGTTGTCAGACGAACGTAAAGAAGGTCGAATGCGTCTACAAAACTACTCTGACAAGTAAATCTCGGGGAATATCAAATGATTATAAGGCAAGAATCGATAGATTCTTAGAGCATGTTCAGATGTTGGGCACTCAACCCGAGCTGAACGCACGCTAAATTTTTGTATAGTGTTTATTTAATATGGAGTGCGCTTGTCAGGCGTTGAACCATTGTTGGCCATTTTTCGACGAACTGAGCGAACTCTAAAATATGTCTATCCGCGTCAAAAGCGCGCACTCAACGGTAATATAGAAAACAAGAAATCTCAAAACCCATGATAGCGCGTGCTGACAACGGTACAGCGCTAGCGCAGCGTTGAACGATCGTTAGAAAGAAACGCGCATAATTGTGAACGCCGAGAATAAAATACAGTCATGTAGTTCTAAACGCGCGATAGGAAAACGCGCGTAGAGCGCTCATCGTCTGAAAATACTCTAATACTTAAAACCCCGACGGCCGTGAAAGGAGGAAAAAAGGTCTCACGCAATAAAACCCCGTTAAAACCGTAGCTGGCACAATAATAATAATTTGCATGTGAAGAAAACGCCTCGAATAAGCGAATATATTTTCCTTTTTTCTTTGGAGAACTGAGCGAATTCACGCCTCCGAGGATGTTCATTTTATTGCGTACGATCCGCGAAACTAAATTGTGGCCTTATACTGTGCTGCGGGAACCACTTAAACACTTTCACCATTTTATTGTCTTTCATAAAGAAATAAAGAACAAGTTTTATTAAGTGACGTCAATTTTAAAAGCTATACACGTTTAGTAATTTCTTTTAAGTATTAATAATAATACTTTTAAACCCTATAAACTTAAACAGTATAAATATAATTTGCTAAAGTATTTGCATACTAGCTGCGCCCGCTCGCATGGTGTACCGATTCTTCTTTAATGGACCTTAATTTTTTTAAAATTAAAAGTAACCTTAGTTACTTCTTATAAAATCAACTAACCAGTGTAAGTCCGTTAAAATCGGTCCAGCCGTTTCTGAGATTAGCCGGATTAAACCGCATATTTCAAATTTAAAGTACCGCATACACTTTCATATGCATTTAATGAAAAGCTGTTATTTCGATATTAAAAACAGACACTTCAATTTTATTTATTTGTATACATTTAATAATGGAGCTGAGGCGAAAAATTACGAATAAAGCATGATTCAATTTAAAATATTAAAATATAATTTGAATTATAAATATGAACCTTTAATTTAGCTTAAAAGATTAATTAAAATTTCAGTTTGGTTTTAATTTAGTTCAATGTGTATTTAAAAACGAACGTGTTGGTAGCTAGCCTGCCTTTAGCTTTGATTGTCGCGAGTTCGATTCCCTCTCGATACAGATACACTACAAACTCTCGGTATCAGTTGTTATCATATAATATCTGGTACTAATCGTTAAATCTTCATCACTACATAGTATAAAACAAAGTCGCTTTCCCTGTCCCTATGCATGCTTAAATCTTTAAAACTACGCAACGGATTTTGATACTTTTTTTAATATATAGAGTGATTGAAGAGGAAGGTTTATATGTATAATAACATCCATTAAATAGTGAAAAAAAAGAGGTTTCTAATGTGATGTCGTAAATAATTATATTTAACGCGTGCGGGCTACGGGCACTAATTAATAAATCAAAACTACTGGATCGATTTTAATTATTTTCTCAGTGAATGACATAGGCTATATATTTTATACCCGTGCGAAGCCGGAGCGGGTCACTAGTAATAGATAATTATTCAATATAATGAGAGCTCTTGTTAATTAATATTTACTACAAAGAAAAATAGCCTCAATAGCTCAACGGTAAAAAGGTCGACTACGCTCCGTTAAAGCGTGAGTCGCGGGTTCGATTCTGACCCTTTGAGATATTGTCGTACCCACTCCTAGCGCAAGCTTCGAGCTTATTTGGAGGAGCAGTAGGAATGTTAGTAATGCCTTGAAAAAGCATTGCTAATATTCTTTAAACTTTCTTTAAGAACCAAGCTCACAATTCCACATACGACCATTTTGTAATAATAAACCTTCACCATAATGCCTCTTCAAGACATTTAAAAACTTGTCTCATATCTGTCACTGACACAACCGCTATCTAAGGGCGCTTCCATACATGTATGTTGTTACGTATTGACATTTGACATCCGATTTATTTTTTTTGTACTTCTATCGACATAAATTTTATTCACATTCGGCTCAGCAGGCATTTGTTTGACACGCCGAATGTAAAGAGACTAATCATTACAACGTTGACCAGAAATACAGGAGCAGAGCTAAGCTCCTCCCGAAAAATAGGCCGGCTCCACCAGGAAGGTACTATCCTCTCACAGAACATCGCCGTAACGTAACAGGATCAGTAGGCACTGTTGCTTGAGTGGGAGCTCCGGAGGCCCAATCTCCCACCCCTTCTGTTTTCTTACTTTTATTCCACCATTGTTGACTTTGTTATAGTCTCGGTTTTGGGTTACCCAGTAATACGGGTTGTACCTAGTACTTCTTACAACATAATTGTAATTACTTTGCCAATCAATAAAAAGATTTTTATTTACATATTTTTTTATTGACATATATTTCATTTATATTTTGAAACGCGTTAGCTTAAATTTTAATACATCTTTTTTTTTTTTTTTATGTTAGAAGTTGGCAAACAAGCATACGGCCCACCTGATGGTAAGTGGTTGCCGTAGCCTAGCGGGAGCGCTTGCAGCACCATTAGTAGGTGCCACTCACGCCTCGAGATATTAGTTCTTAAATCTCGTTCGCCCAGTAATTTCACTAGCGTACAATGTCCTTCAAACCGAAACACAGTAGTGCCTAAGCACTACTATTTGGCAGCAGAATATTGGACACTGCGGTGGTACCTATCTAGCCGGCCTCTTGCAACAAAGACCTACCACCAGTGTGACTGATTGCACTGGTGGAATAATCTCTGTTGTGACAGAGGTTATCCCAACAGCGGGCGATGGGGTCGTCACATCCCGACGCCTGAAAATCATCTATATCTAAAAATCTGACATCTATACCGAATTTCAATTGAATACTTCCTGTAGCATATTTTTGATGGTCCCACAGGACCAGATCATTTCGGAATAAAAAGTATCCTACGTGCTGAACCAGATAATAAGCTAAGGTCTGCTATATTTCAATTTCATCTCAATCCGTTAAGCCGGAGTAAAAAATATCTAAACATACAAACTTTCGCGTTTATAATATTAGTAAGATTAGAAAAAAGTTTAAAGAGTTAACAAAAAAATGCAAATAGAAAATGCGAAATTTGATAATATTACACTGGGTGACTGAAGAATCGTTCTGCTATACGTGTTTGTCAGACCGAATATATGAATGTGGCGGCGCCTTTATAGTCGACGCGACCCAAATCTTCATTCAGCGCGGCACTTTCAATTTTCGCCATGATTCAACTCAAGCTCGACCTTTGTTATTGGTAGAAATATTTTTACGGCTTCTGACATATTATGCTGAACCGGAACAATCATACTGGCTATCAACCTTCTTATGTTATCTCGTTCTGTGATTCTATGAAAGGATGTTTTTGTTATCCACTCACGAGTTGTAGGGAATTTACATATTTCACTTACTTCAAATTTACAGTTAAGTAATTTTTTTTTATGTAAGATGGGCCAAGCGGGTCATGAACATCTACAACACCAGAGGGAATGCAATTGCGTTGCCAACCTTTAAGAAAAGAATATGCTCTTCCCTTGAAGGATCCACAATCCAAGTTGGTTGCAAAGAGTGGTTGGTTGTGCAAGGACGAAATATGTTCAAATCGCGCTGTTGTGGATTTCAAGACATCGAGTCGGTAAGGATGGATTTTCGAATTCTGTCGCGATGTCCGAAGGTGGAAATACACTGGCAGGATCGAGACAAGCAGAGTTACCCAACAATAATAATAATTGACACTTAACTCTGTTTTAACTTATTTTTAAAAATCTATCATATCATATTGACGACGTTGTAGCGCAGCGGTAGGGAACCTACCTTAAGCTCCACAGGTCGCGGGTTCGATTCCCCCTCGGAGGCGATGTTTGTATTGACCAAACAGGCATGTTTTCCGGTCTGGATGAATTTGTCCTTGTCATTGTGTGTATGTATGTTTTCTGACCCCCGACACAGGATATAACTATTCTAATGGGGGCCGTTGAGTCTGTAGCGTTTATTATTATTTATTTATTATTATATTAAATGTTTTTAATTATGAAAAGTAAAAGAAATACACGACTATATTTATCTTAATTAACTATCATACAGTATTCCGATCGGTCGGCCCTTTTAATTTAATTAATAGGCTTTCAGCTTAATTCGTAACTTCGGACCTTAATCGTCGCAACTGGACCGCCATGTGTTACAAATTATATGGTTCTAGAAAATGGACTAACCTAAGTTTTAATTTCACATAATATATCATAAATTTTATTATCTAGGTTGAGTCAAATTGTGACATTTTAAACAAACCACATAATATGAGTTGCAAAATAAAATTTAGATTATTTTGTCATTCTTATAAGACTGAACTTAAAGAATTGTAATAAGTTAACTGAATTTCAGCGTATTCTTAAAAAGGCTATAAAAATTCTCTTAACTTCCTCATATACCTAAAGCCTCAATACATCAACGGTAGAAGGGCCGACACCGTTTACGCTGGAGCTGCAGGTTCGAACCCATAGGTTATTGTCATACTCACTCCTATCACAAGTTACGAGCTTATTTGAAGGGGCAGTAGGAATATTAGTATTAAATAATCATTACTAATATTATTTAAAAAATGAGTTATGAGTTACAAAGTAAAATATTATTTATAGTAAAATATTTGAAAAATTGTGTTTGAGTTTCCAAAAATTAACTTCAAAAGGCAAATAAACATACATTTGCACTTTATAATATTACAAGGATAAAGAGATCAGAAAGCAACAATATTTCATTGTCCGGATTACGTAACAGGACACAGGCGAGTTACGTAGTTTATATCTAAGATCCGGAGCCTTCTAAATGAGGACATTAAAGTCCTCCTAATCCTAGTTATATAATAAATTTTCAAGTCCTTGACGGTCGAGCAAAGCCGGCGAAATGCTTTGAATGATGCTTGGCATAGACGCAACGTCATATTGTAATAATATGAATAATTTTAGGTAAAATTAGCTTTTTCCAGCGGCTTTGTCCTCGTGAATAATGATTTTAATATAAACTTTGACCTCTAAAATGTGTTTCTTTATTTTTATTTACCAAATGGGAAAGTGTCAGGCTTTTAAAAATGATTGCCCTTCCATAGTAACATTTAAGCCCTTAAGGGGTGGTATTTATTGATTTCTATTTTTTATCTAAAAACAAATTTTCATGCTTTTAGTTTTAAAAATTACGGATTCCCATACAAATTTCCAACCGTTTTTAGGGTTCCGTAGCCAAATGGCAAAAACGGAACCCTTATAGTTTCGTCATGTCCGTCCGTCCGTCCGTCTGTCTGTCCGTCTGTCCGTCTGTCCGTCTGTCCGTCTGTCCGTCTGTCCGTCTGTCCGTCTGTCCGTCTGTCCGTCTGTCCGTCTGTCCGTCTGTCCGTCATGTCACAGTCATTTTACTCAGAGACCATTGGATCTATCTATACGAAATTTATTAAATAGGTGTATTCTATGAACCGCACAACGATTCTGTAATGAAATCGTAAAGTATATAAGAATTAAGGGTAGCAGTCCATACATGTAACTGAGTGTTAAAAAAAAATGTCCACGTGTGAGATATCTTTGGATAGGTCTTCCAAAATGATAATGAGGTTTCATTTTGACTTTTTACATTAAGTTAGTAGTTGTTGAGATATTAGGTCCTAAAGTCACAAAAATGGTGTCCCCACCCTCTAACTTTTGAACTATGGGATTTAAAATTATGGAAAAATTTGAGGTTATAGGATATCAAATAAAATTTCAACCACATTTGGTTTGAAGAAGATAGGTCTACAAATTTAAGAGATATATAAGTTTCTCCCATAATAATAATAATAATACAAACGCTGCACACTCAACGGCCCCATTAGGATAGTTACATCCTGTGTCGGGGGTCCGGAAACATACACAATGACATGGACAAATACACCCAGAGCGGAAAATATGCTTGCATCGTCAAACATTTTATGCTCCGAGCGGGAATCGAACCCGCGACCAGTGGCGTTTAAGGCATGTTCGCTACCGCTACGCCACAACGTCGTTGTCGTTTCATAACTTTGTTTCTCATATAACTTTTAATAATTACTATGAAATTACCAACTTATTTTTGCAGTCGATTTTAATTCGTTATTATTTTTAAAGACCATAAGATTCCTCATAACCAAGCTGCCGAACCCTTTAGTATCAACTGTGCGTGGTCCACAACGCACTTGACTGCTAGTTTTTTCGACTCTGTTAAGGGTTGAAGTTTGAAAAATCATTTCTAAGTGCGCGTTGTTATTTGTTGTTGTTTTAAAAATAACACCCCTGACAAAATTCACCTTTGTATGTCTGAGGCTGGGCGTTTATTATTCAGTAAGGTCCTTTCCTTACATACAATAATAAAAGGTATCATCAGCTATAATATAAAATTATATTTCAATAAAGACTAATATTACCGTACTTAAATACGCAAACGTTTAGAACCATGCAAATATATAACTGCAATCATACTCCTTATTTATATCCATTCATTTATTGTTTAGAAATACCTAACGAATAGATCGATATTTTTTTGTATTCAATTTCAATTCTCGGTTTTTGTCAGCGATTTTTGTCTATTATTTTTTACTGTACTAATCTTCTTACGCTCTTTCCATACTTCGACATATCTTAGGGCTAGGTGTTGAAGTCTTGAAAGTTTGAATAGTTGTTACAAGCTCTCTTCTTTATTTTCTCATCATGATGAAATTATCTAGATCACGATCATCTTATTTGATTTCATAGCCAAATTAAGGTGCAGCGCTTATTTCCCATTATTTCATCTCATCTCATCTCTAAATATTTTGTGACAAGTACATTTCTAGCCGAGCCGTGAGGCCCATTTTCATTTATGACAAAAACAGTTATAAGGCTCTACAGACACATGCATGAAGATAAAAACTTTGCAATTACCGTCAACGGAAAGTATAAAACTGAACAGTCATATAGCTTTAAAACCGAAACTATAGTGACAAAAGTGCAGATAGCACAGGGGGATTTTCTATTTAGTACAGAGAGTTTAATACCTGAACGGTGCCTTTGTGCTGAGACAATAGAGTTGGGATTATTGCACTGAATACAACGCCGTTGTTCCAGAAATGGGTCGAAGTCTTGCGTGGGTTTTAGTCGCCTTTAACAACTTTATCGCGGTTTTACTTATTATTGTGCTTATTTTAAATTATTCTTGAAAATAGACTTAGGTACATTCAATTTGATAGTAATAGAGACATCTTTCTCCAACCAAACGGGCGTAAAGTAATAGAGTACTATTGCATTTCGTACGCTGGAAGCCTAATCTCCTGCCCCCTCCCTCTACTGTCTTCCTTTTTTCCTTTCTTATCCCTTTGGTTAAAAACGCACATGCACTTGCATCATACTTCAAAAACCGCAAGCATTTATAGGCTGTGGTGATGGATCAGGCGCTATATGATTGTTTGCCAATCGTCATGAATAAAATCTTCCTGTGACAATTTATTTTGGATTATATATTTTTATGCGACTTCTATTCCCATAGCCTATGAGCGCTTACAACATCATTCATTTGTAGATGTCATTCGACCTCGAGATATTGGTTTCCTTCTTTGTCCAGTAAATTTACTAGCTACAGTGTCCTTTGAAAGGAATCATAGCAATGCCAAACACGCAACTGCTACTTAGCCGGCATCTGGCATTAAAAGATTTCTGGTGGTAAGTCTTTAAGTCTAATTAGTCTTAAAGAAAGTTTTAAAAAGAAACTAGTTAAATTTTTACAGGAACTACAGTTACACTTGCAAACTATAACTATAAGGCCGATAGTAAGTAGTATACGGCAAACGTCGACTGAGAGGAGGGAAGAAAATAAAAGGACAGATTGAGCGGGAGTTTGGGCTTTACCTGTTGACACTAATGAAACGACAACAACGCCGACATCAGACCCAAAAAGCAACTACAACAATAACTAGCCTTCTAAATAAAAAAACAAATAAATCTAAAAAGGACATAGAAAAGCCAAAAGAATCAAATATGACATAAAAAATATTTTTGGTACGAAGTTCCAGAATTCGGATTACGGGTAGTGTGATTTTGTAGACATCGTCGCCTAATGAAACGCCGTGTGCTGTGTGTGTGTGAGTGTGTGTGCGTGTGTGTATCGAGCCAACTACAAACAAATAAGCATATGAGCAAGTGAGTGCCTAGCTGGCAACTCTCTCGCTCTCTTTGTCCCTGTCACTTTTTCAACAACAAAACAACCATTAAAATTATTGCTTCGTTATTCTAGCTCTGAATAATTAGAACTCAATGAATCAATAACGTTTTAACTTCGTAATATTTGGGTAAATTGCCTCAGAATATGTACATCGTTGCGATTCTCGATTCGCGATAATTAAACAAAGTTAATTTTTCAGCGGCAATCAAAATGTTGATTCAACTTATTCGGCAGGCTCTCTTGATTTTAATAACATTAAACAAGCACACAGCGGGATGTAACTGATTGAATATGAAAAGATGTAAATAATCATTAAAAACTTTATCTTTTATTGGTATTCTTCAATTTCTTATATAATATTAATATTTGGAAGTATATAGGGTACTAATAAAAATTGAATTAGAATTCCTCCCATTAAAACATTCTGTAGGGCAAGCGAGTGGACTCGCGGGCACACGTAGTATAGTATATTATATGCTAAGCCTAAAATAATACATAAAATTTTCTAATAATTTTAAGAGTTTCGTGGTTTTTTTTATGGGAGAGGTTAAAAATTTAATAATCTGCGTCTGTAGATAAATTTAGTCCGAATATGTTTAAAAATAAATAATTATGAAACATTAAGAGACATTTGTACGATTCATACAATTTTATTAGTAAATAAAATAAAAATTGGTTAGATATGTACTATACATTTTTAAAATCGTATTACATGAAGGTAAAAGCATATAATACGAAATTTGTATCGTTATTACTATTAAGTATTTGAGTGGTTCCGTGTGAAAACGATCTAGTCGGTGGGCGTTGTCTGTAATCCGAGCCATGATTACATTGCCTTGCCAATTAAACTTAAACTCAACCTAATCATTTAAATTAACTGTATTAATTTAACCTTCGCCGGTGAAATTACCGGAGAAAATTCTTAAATGGATACTGTTATTTGTAAAACAGGATATTAATTAATGATTACAAAATTTTTACGGTAATAGAGCCATGCTTATCTCAGCATAAAGCGGCCGCCTCGACCGAGGAAGTACTACCCTCTCACAGAAAATCGGCGTCAAGTAACAGTATCATTAGGTACTTTTGCGTTTCGTGTGATGACTGAAAGCGCCGGAGGCCCAATCTCCCACCCCCTCTGTTCTCTTCCTTTTTTTCTCTTCTCATCCCTTCCTCCTTTTGTTCCTTGTGTTGGCAACGCGCATGTGATACTTCAAGTATTGCAAGCGTGCATAGGTTGCGATGACTGCTTACATTCAGGCGGACCGTATGCTTGTTTGCCAATCTATTGTATAGCACGATAGCGACACCATCGTCTTAATAGTGAGTGACGTTAACTTTTGCGTACTTCATAGCATATACCAGACTCTACTATTTTATTCTTCTAGCAAAGTGAACAGCGCAAGGCTGCTGGCCAATTGACCAGACGATAGTTTTTCTAGTGTATAATTATGTCTGTTAAACGATGACGATGAACGTTTGGACGTGTTGTAGAGAGCCTGCCTTTAGACTCGACGGTCACGTGTGTTAAAAAATAAAATAATATTAAAACTTTGTCTTTATAACAACATTTACCATCTGTATATTCTAATCTGCGTGGCAAACCGAACATCATTGCGAGCCGCGATTTGAGCTCAACTGACACGGGTAACTTCACTTTATACAACCGAATTTTTCAAACTAAGCCGATTGAATAGTTCCATGAAATACGAACTAGATTGATGCCGATAAAAATAAAAATAAACGAACATTCTATCCTTTAAAAATGTTCTACAGAACTCACGCTCGCGGAATGTGAATTTTTTATTAGTATATCGTTTTATTTACTTTAAAAACACTTTATTTTCGGATTGGAATTGTCACGGGTTTCGTTCGGAAATATAACTGGTGCTATCGTTTCGAATACTTTATAATTTTTTGAGTAACGTTTTGAAATAAAAAAGTTATGACTCAATAGTAAGAGGAATATAGACGAAATAAAATATGTCAACAAAAACGAATGATTTGTTTTCGTTTTTTAACTCTCAGACAAAACAAAAAGGTAACAGAGTTACCTACTATATATGATAATGTTACGTACTGGGGTTTGATTATTGGGATTAAAGCACCTGATGGCTCGAACTAAGACTATAATGAGAACTAAAAGATCACTTGCCGTGTGTTACAGAACAGAATCTCAAAATCACAGGTCAATAGTCCTGAAGGATACCCGATGTCATTAGGTTTCACACTGATCGCTTGTAGTTATCTTCGCTCGTCGCTCAGAATTGAATTTATTTTTTCAGAGTGTCTATTGCTGCTGGCCCTAGTGGCCTTTAGAAGCCGCCAATCTTTTTTCACTCTTCATCTCAGGTGATAACTTGCTATGAAGCTTCTTGGGTACTGAACATTAGCGAGTCGAAGCTTGCCATGTGCTTCTAATGTAAAAAAACGAATTATATGTCCACTAGCTGTACACGCGGCGGCTCCACTCGCGTTATGAAGGTTTGATGACCCCAAGGTAACGAAACATTTTTCCGGGATGAATGCTAAAAATAAAGCCTATATGCTAATCCAGGTAATAAACTATGTGTGTACCAATTAGGATGACTAAAAAAGAGTAACATCCAACCATCTATCCATCCATCCATCCAAACTTTTACATTTATAATATTAGTTAGATTAAATAGTTAGGTAAACGGCAGAATACATATGGTAAATTTTACCGCCATCATACTGCACGTCCACATAATGCTATACAAACACAATGCGTAGTTCCGCAATAACTCTATTACCGCTAATGCGTATCTGACATCCGGCGGTCATTGTTCGCGGACGCTACGGATGTGCCGCGCTTAGGGCTGCTTCCGTGAGCGTTGGGCGGCATTCGGGGAACGCGGCGCGGTCGCGGACGAGAAAGCGTTTTTTGTTCGTAGAAATAATGTGGTTTATTTTGATTAATTGCTTGTAATTTACAATGTTTTTACATTAACTTATTTGAATACCTAATAATATAATATGGAAGTTTGTATGTTTCGATGTTTATTACTCAATCATGCAAAAACGGCTGAAATGATTTGGATGAAATTTGGCACAGAAATAGAATGTTACCTTGTTTAAAACATAGAAACCTTTTTATCCCGGAAAATATATCCATCGGCTACACTTTACCACGAAAAAATTTATTGTATAAAGTAGGCATAAAATTTATTGCAATAAAGATGCTTCATTACAAAATGTTATTCATGTAGGCGAAGCCGCTAGCAGATGCTAGTTAATAAACAAATGTTGGCAACGTAAACAGCTGATATTCTTAGTAGAAAACATTACAAAAATGGCCATAAATATTTTCAAATAATCGTTACCAAATTCAAGGACCCTGTGATTATTTGTCATTCTAAACTGTCTGATGGGAAGGATCTTTTTTTAGCTCCACGTGCGTGGTAAAATAATTTTTATATAACTACTCCCGCTCACCCTGGCACAATGTGTTTAGCATTCAACAAAGCTTCCGGTGTGCGGCGTGCATTACGTATAAATCGTTTGAAGGTATTTCTGACACACAAAAGCTGGGGAAACCGCGATGTTGTGTTTCAAAATGAAATGATTATTTTCAAAAAAGGGTTTCATGAAATATGCATCTCATGAAAGTAGATCACTACAGTTTGTTTTTCTTGGAATATTTTTTTAGTAACAGACCGTTCTGCAGGTAGCGAGTCTGCTTTTAGCCTCGGCTGTCGCGAGTTTCGATTCCCGCTTAGAGCAGACGTTTGTAATAAATATCTGTGGTTCTCCCCACCGTTCCTCGGAGAGCACGTTAAGTAGGATGAGAGTATAAATAGACCCTGGGTAAATGCCGGGAATAATGATAGGAAAGAAAAAGAAAAACAAGAAATAGGTTAGTGTAGTTACATATTTATTTTCGATACGAATAAAGTCATTATAATATATTAATAATATATTTACTTTCTTGATCTATCCCTTTTTCAAACAAAGATTATACGAGAAGTGGATATGACAATAGCCTTGGGCTATATATTACACAAAGATTCGAAAGCTTCGGTATTACGTTGGTATTCATTCAGTATATTAGAAACAAACTATATCGAAACAAAATGGATAATCATAACATGCAGTTTTGTTTATTAAATAATTGTTTATTTATTAAATAATAAGTTAGAAGCTTCAATAGCCCAACGGTAGAAGGACCGACTCCGTAATATTATTAATGCCTTGAAAAAGGGTTGCAAATGTTGTTTCAGAAGTGGTTTAAAAGCTAGCGTATGCCCACTGCTTCGCTTATGTTAAATTAAGTTAATTCTTTAAGAATTTAGACACAATTGTCAAGCAATTGAAGTGTTCATATATAACTTTAAATGTTTTAAAAATAAGCTATGTGTATCAGCTCCGAGGCTCGACTGGAGTTTACCCCTTAACTTTAAGTACAATTTTCTTTGAACATGCAATAGGTAAAGAATGTAAAAGATATATAAATAAATAAATACTTAAAAGTTAAATAAATGAAGACAAAACGGACACGCAAAAATCATGCCAACAAACATTTTTCGAGTTAATTGTAAAACTTTTATTTTTTTTTAAATTAAATTTTCAAACTTGATTTATTGATTACATAACGGGGGTTTTATATTATGAAAATCGATTAGGATTAAGCTTGAAAATTTATTCTGTTAAAATACAAATGAATACTTAATATACATAGCTAGTTCAATTCATACGAAGTAATTTTATCTAAAGTTGTGTCGAAGTAATTAAAATACGTTATCAGGGTTCATCTCACTTTATAATAACAGTATCTCTGTGTTGGTACAATCGCTTAATTTTGCCTGAAAACCGACACAATATTTTGTTATTTTTATAAGTCAAAAGTGGCCACTCTTTTATTACGCTGTGTGAATTTAAAGTAGGTTTTAATGAAGGAGGAGGACAAATAGTTAAAATATATTCGAGCCTCCAGCGCTTCCATTTATAATGATAATAATAAACGCTACACACTCAACGGCCCCCATTAGGATATTAATATCCAGTGTCGGGGACCCGGAAACATACACAAAGACAAACACAGCCAGACCAGAATTGTCAATACATGCCTCATGCCTGTATGCTCAATACATATCTGCCCCGAGCGGGAATCGAACCCGCGAACAGGTTGCAGGTTCGCTACCGCTGCGCCACAACGTCGTCAACATAGAATAAAGAGAACGTCAGAGAACAAAACCGCCGTCTGGAAATCCACAACAGCGCGATTTAGAAGACATTTTCTTTCTCACACAACCACTCTGTGGAACTAACTTCCGCTGGCGGTCTTCCCGAACAGATAGAAACTGGGAACCTTCAAGAGAAGAGCCTATTCTTTCCTTATAGGTCGCCTTTCCTTATAGGACCGGCATGCCCTCTGGTGTTGCAGATGTTCATGGGCGGCGATGATCGCTTAACATCAGGCGAGCCTAAGCATAAGAAAACAGATTTCGATATTTCGATTTGTCGATATTTCGTGACAAGGTAGTGGGTCTATCGACCCGACCCATTCATGCCTAAAATAGCAAGGCTTAAGTAACATCAAATTCTCAATTGTTCTAAAGTATTTGGAGTCGATAACGAGCCACGCGCTGTATCGACTATCGAGAATCGACTCGCAGCGCGAACATCCCAAATTATCGTAAACTACTGACCCGACACTCTATACGTGCTTTCCTTTACACAAGGAAACATCTTGCCAGGCATTTTTAATCTTTATCACAATGTAATAGAATATAAGATTCAAGGAAAATTATTTTGGTTGATGTAAGTAAAGGAATTATTTGTTGAATTTATTGAAGCAGGATATGTTTTCAGATGGCCATTGCATAAAGTGGATAACCTTTCTGTTAGCAGTAATGGCTTTGAGGATGCGAGTTCCGTTTAAACGTACAATTTAAGGTAATCATGAGTGACGTAGAATCCGAGAATCGAATATTCGTTTGCGTTATATAATTTCATTATAAAATTTATGCGATAGGAAAATAAGCTAATGAAATAAATAAACGCTACACACTCAACGGCCCCCATTAGGATAATGATATCCTGTGTCGGGGTCCGGAAACATACACCACGACAAGGACAAACACACCCAGACCGGAACACATGCCTGTATGGTCTATACAAACTTCTACTCCAAGCGGGAATCGAACCCGCGACCTGTTGCGCTTAAAGCAGGTTCCCTACCGTTGCGCGTCAACGTCGACATAGTACTTTATAACGCTCTCACAAAAATATTTATATAAAAAAGGTTAAACAATAATAAAAAAAAACATAAGTTTTAGCCTTTACATAAAATAATAATTATTATTAAATAAAAAAAGAAGTCAACTCATACCAAAAAGCAGAAAAAATTATACGGATCGCGGATTCGTTTCCCGCTTGGAGCAGATGTTTGTATTAACCATACATTCATATTTTCCGGTCTGGGTGTGTTTGTCTTTGTCCTTGTGTGTGTCTCCAGGCCGACAAAAGGTACCACTATGTTAAGGGGTGTTGACTGTGTAGCGTTTGATTAATTATTTAATAATCCGAATTTCCGATAGCTAAGCTCAGAATTAATCTCTACATATTCGCATGTAACAAATTGTAAGTATTGAAAAAATGATTTAATATAAAGGTCTAGTGTTAGCGAAGGAATGTAAGACCGCTTTTATGAAAACAATAAAGCCATTAAAATGTTTTATGCGTACCAATAAACGATCGACCATGCCCCCAAATATAAAAGCCATTCACTTTTTTATAATGCGAAAATTTATTATTTTATTTCCATAAATTTTGGTGAGGAATGCGTAGACCATGCAGTGTGTGAATACGAATAAATCGATGAATTGTTATCTTCACAATCGAAATGAAATTGAATAGGCCACGATGATTTAATCAACAGTATTAGATTTATGCAATTTGAATTTTTTCCTCTTAATATATATTTTTTAAAGAATATTAGCAATGCTTTTTAAAGACATTACTAATATTCCTATTGCCCCTGCAAATAAGCTCGAAGCTTGCGCTAGGAGTGGGTACGACAATAGCCCAAGAGGATCAGGATCGAACGCGCGACTCTAGCGTTAACAGAGTGAAGTCGGCCCTTTTACCTTTGAGCTATTGAGGCTTAATTAATTATAAATCCTATTCACGAAATTTCTCCTTTATTTCACATGCTTATGAATTATGCCCGGGATTTTACAAATAATCTGTTCTCCATACAACATTATTTCACGCTCTTTTTTCTGTTCACGAGGAGGAAATCTGCTATCATACATCCGGCTTTCTGAAGAGAATAACCGTATATACCGGGTATGTGAGGTTTGAAAATTAACCTTTCATCCCCTATTTTAACCTTTTTATCCTGTGTCCTTTCCGACAGCCTAGTCTATCTGTGTCGCAAATTTCATCAAAATCAGTTTAATTATTAAGACGTGAAAGTGTGACAGACCGACAGAGGTACTATATATATATTACGAAGGGATTTATAACATTCAGCACTTTCGTGTAACCAAGCACAGTCTTGGCTTGATATCTGAGATGAGTTAGAAAAAAGCAGAAGGTTTGGGAATTAATGGTTCTAGCTCCCATACTGATTGAACACGTGCAACAAAGTGGATAACGCTACTTCAGGTTAATATTCAGTATTCGGGTAGTCCTTTAAGTAGTGTAGCAACGTTTTATACCGTAAAAAAACCTTGCAGTGTTGGTTTTGAGTACCTTATTACCATTCAAATTATGACGACCACTGAGGCACGTTGGTAGCGAGCCTGCCTTTCCTCTCGATGTTCGCTGGTTCGATTCCCGCGCAAGGCTGATATTTTTATTGATCTTATAAATGTCGGCTTCGGTCTGGGCCTACCTCAGAGAGGCCTACTATCATACCTTGAATATAAGGTTTACTATAATAACATCTGGTATTAATCGTTATCTTTTGATTAATGAATTGCTCTTATCCAATAAGTTACTGGTTCGCCCTTAGGGTTGCGGGCAGATGACAATTGCACTGTGTAAAATGAGTAACCTTTCAAATCCGGGTATGAGTAATAAGTAGATCCCGGGCAAAATTACCGGGACAGTGTTAGGAAGAAGAATGTTATCATAAATATCTGATGTGGTCTCTTTCTTACCTACAATAATATATTGCCTTGTTATGAAAAGATGATCAAATAAGCCTGTATAAGTTTACCGACTTATTAGAAACAACAGGGGATGAACGTGAGCGTTCTTTATGCACGACTTGAGAATGTACGATCGAAACTTCGCAACCGACAAACCTAGTAGGGAGTTTATATTACGTGAGTAAAGTTTTGGAGAAAATTATGTAAAATACTAAATTGGGTTTCATTTGTTACCAGTTACAGCGACACGGACGAATCTAGTTTAAAGTTACTTGGATTATTCACACGTCAGTCTAAATAGGGTACGGATACTTTCGATTATTTTCCCCTAATACTATATGTTACTGGTATGTTGGCGCATGGCGAAGTGTCTTGTGACTACAATTATATAACTTATTAATATGTTGGATTAGAACGACAATAATTGACAAGTTGTCATTCTGGCGAAGCGTCTCATTGATGGTATCCAGACGGCTACTTCAATATTCATCACGCAGAAAACCGTCGTCATACCACATAAGAGACGAATCGTTGAAATCCGACGCAGTAGTTAAAGTGCTGTGCAATTTATTGTATTATCTAGTAAAGTGTTTAAAACATTGTTGATTTGATCATAAAGTTAACCTACTGAAACCTACGGAAATGTTGGATGAAATTGATAAAAGCTATCTTGAGCCAGAATCATTTCAGGTATTATTCGATATCAAAACTTAAGAGAAAAAGTTGCAAAAGTTTCCCAGAATCTACTTAGCTGCAGTCTTTACGCCAGTTTCCTCGAAGCGGGGCAGCGAATGGTGAAATTACGAGTCGAAAAAAACCCTAAAACGGCCAAAGCAATTTGTCTTGAGTGGGTAAAACAGTGAAATATTTGGGAAGTTCCAAAACGTATTAAAGTTTCGGACTTCACAGATGTGGAGCGGATACTGTGCTAGTTCTCGAGGTGCTGACGTTCACTCGCTTTTTAATTAATACGAAAAGTTACGGTTCCATTGTACCCGTTAATTATATAAATAGGGTTATAATTAACAGTCTGCGACACCTCCGGATTAACTAAGCCCAGGGCAACTTTTATGTATAAGAAAATATGGCATAATACATTCAAACAATGGGGTCGTTACGAAATAAATAGAATTTCGCCTTTAATGAATTAAAAAGGCACTGAAACAAGGAAGTTCACATTTATACCTTTTACACTAATTAAGTTGCTTGTTTTTTTATTTGTAGGTACGGTCTTGATAATTATGAAAAAAACTTTTTAACCTTACTGAATAGATAAATGAAAATAAATTCAGATTTTTTTATGTTACAAGTTGACAAACAAGCATACGGCCCACCTGATGGTAAGTGGTTGCCGTAGCCTATGAGCGCTTGCAACACCATTAGTAGGAGCCACTCACGCGTTGCCAACCTCAAGATATTGGTTCTTAAATCTACGCTGCCCCGTAATTACACTAGCCTACAGTGCCCTTCAAACCGGAACACAGTAACGCCTAAGCACTACTATTTGACGGCAGAATAACCTAGCCGGCCTCTTGCAAGAAAAGATCTACCATCAGTGAAATATATTTTGTTAACGTTATAGAATTAGGAATATAGTTATGTAAATTTAAAAACCTGCGTCAATCGGGGACTGCCGCGGTAAACCTATTGCATAGCCTTTTTTATCAACTTATGCAATACATAAAATCTTGGCTGTTTTTAAAAGTTAAAATACAAATGAAATCGAACATTAGTTTCAACCCAATAAGATACAATTTCGTCTATAATTCAAAATTTCATTGAAATAAAGTAAGAAACTTCCTAACTAATTTCAAAATATTTGAATTTGGAACGAAAGTACATCATCAATAGATACATTTTATATGGAACTTTAACTTTATAGAATAATCGCCTTAATTCTCTTTGAGCTAAAGACGAACATCCTTTGCATATAAAAATTATGTATAAAGGTTATATTTTTGTATTTTTGTTAAGTTTTTGAAAATTGAACATTAGTCTTTATAACGTATTATTTAAAGATAATTGTCCAATACATTTATTGAGATATTTGCTATAATTTTTCTTCTATGTTATGGTTTTATTTTCGGTACAGAATTTTTTGATTCGGTCGCCACGCTCAAAGCCCGCGATAAAAGCTATGCAATAGCTTAAAAATGTGACAATAAAATAGGCTTATTAAGAATATTTATAAATACATCTAGAAAATAGTTTTTTTTTAGAAAATACTTTTACTAGTAGAAGAACCATGCTCCCCCCAACACAAATAGGTCGGTTCGACAGGGGACGTACTACACACTCATAGAAAATTATAAAATAACAGCATCAGTACTGTTTCGTTTCGGGTGATGAGAGACACCGCCGGAGGCCCAATCTCCCGGCTCTCTGTTCCCTCCATTTTTTATTTTCTTATCCCCTTCCTATTTCTTGGGTTAGCAGCTTACATAATTATGATACTTTAATTATCGCAAAGGTTCATAGGTTGTAGTGACTGCTTGCTAGACTGTTTGCTTGATGCGGACCGTTTGTCAACCGTCATGATATAAAAAAATAAACATAGTTACACCTAGAAAAGGCTTTTGTAAGAGTGCTTACGTAGAAGGCTACTTAAAAAAGTAACAACTTGAAGTTTCGAGTCACCGTAGCAGTGGCGTATGAATTAATTATTGCGCTAAAGTTGCAGAAACCGTACAGTTTTCTTGCCTCTGTTGCAGATGTAATAAACATCTAGAAGAATTCAAACTTACTTTGGTTTGCTAATGAATTTTAAACTTGGCTCTAACAATGCACAGTTTTTAATTTATTTCTTTTCCATTTTAAGCATGACTCGTTATTTTGTTTGATCGAGATGATTTGAAATGTTGGTAATATTATGAGAAACTTTAATTTCACTGAATAAAATTCTCGTTTAATGATTCCTAAATAAATTTTCTTTAAAAAAGCTGTAAAATAGTAAACAAAACTTATACATGAGAACTCACCACGGATTAAATGAACATTTCTAAATCAAAAAACTTCTTGGACGATCAATTATTAATTTTTAAATACCAACCATTTTCATTAGTAAAATCTCGAGGAATTTTAAACATGATTCCGATCCATTATATAGAAACCTTTTTCGTAATAAATGTCTCGAAGAACATGTCAATTGAAAACAATACTAAATTCGTATTGTAAAAGTCTTAGTTTCCAAATTCTTGACATTTAAAAAATTGTCATTTTCTTACTGAAAATCTTAAAAGTGATACTCGAATTATGTTATAGAATTACTAGTGCCATCCATCATTGTCAATCAACATCTTCGTAGTTCAGCGCTGATCACGTGAAAAAGTTGTTAAAATTGTTATTTAAGTGTAGTTCCAACCTATCTTGATTGTCATTCTTTTGGCTTTAAAGTTGTACCCCGGACAGCCCATACGTAATTCATATAATTATTCTTCTTCCTAGCATTTTCTCGGTATTTTTATCTACCCAGGGTCTGCTTATTACTCTTATCCGGATATGACCCGTTACTAGTTTTTACACAGAGTGATTGCCATCTGACCTAATTGCCATCTGACCTAAAGGGTTGCGGAAACCCTAGGGACGAACCAGTAACTCATTAAAGATTAAGGGTTCAAGATTATCAGATTTTATGTGATAACAACCAAGACCGATAGCTTAACGTGCTTTCCGAGGCACGTGGCGAGACCCACAAGGATAAATGCCCAGACCGAAACAGGTACTTGTAAGATCAATGCAAACATCTGTCCGAGCGAGAATCGAACCCGCAACCGTCGAGGCTAAAGGCAGACTCGCTACCCGTAACGCTACAGTTCATTATTTAATAAATATGTAATAAATATATTTAATAATAAATATAAAAAAAATACCTTAGTATCTCCACATCTGGTTTTCGAGAGTGAAATTCCGACGGACCACATAGCTTCTTATTTCCTATATAATTTTACTAAATAAATTTTAGTTACATAATTATAGTATCATTTGCTACTACAACCGTTCCAAAGCTTAAACGGATGGCATGTCGAGGCATAAGTAAATTGTCTTCTTCCAGGATTTGCTTTTTAACCGAACTTGGAAGAATGCCAGCTTGGATTATCTGACCCCCGTTCCACTAACCGCCAACACATTAGCTTGGCTTAATGGAACGTTACGGATGACTGCACAAAAAATTCTGTTAAATAGTACAACAGTGCAATGATTAATGTCGTACTGCTTGTTATTTTGATATTTTTAATTTATTGTCGATAAAATGGAAAGATGTCTCTCGATTAGTCATTTAACTTCATCCTAATATTATTCCCGATATTTACCCAGGGCCTGCTTATGATCTTATTCTGATTTGATGGGTTACTAGTTTTTACAGAGAGATTGCCATCAGACCTTCAAAACCCAAAAATTGAACCAGTAAATTGGATAAGAGCAAATTGCCAATCAAAAGTTAATGAATACTATATGATGTTATGATAACAACTGGGACCAACAGCTTAACGTGCTCTCCGAGGCTCAGTGCGGGGTCCACAGAGACAAACGCCCAGACCGAAATAGATATTTATAACAAACATCTGTTCCGAGCGGGAATCAGAGCCGCGACCGTCGAGGGTCAAAGTAGGCTCGCTAGCAGTACGCAACCACCGCGGTCGTCTATGATATAAGAAAAAATTATAATATGAGAGATTCTGACTGTAAAATTCTTATAGTCACACCTACTTAAAAGCATTTCACAACGACACTATTATTTAAAACGTTGTTTTGAAAATATATATATATATATTCATTTTAAGCTGAATAAGGTTATTATAACATTGTGTCTGTAAAGTTACAACAAAGTGAAAACTTATGCGTTTCCAAGTAATTATTGCCACCGACGATCACGTACAAACTAAAAACTTATCTTAATGAAATTTGCAACAATGTTAGTTATTCTAATAAAGTCTTTAGCTACATCGTAGAGTGTAGAAATTATAATTATAACTTTTGAAACCTTTTTTTTATATCTTGACGGTTGGCAAACAAGCATACAGTGCGCCTGATGGTAAACAGTCACTGCAACCTGTGAACGATTGTAATAATTGAAGTATCACATGCGCGTTGCGTTGAACTCAATGGGTAGGAGGTACGGGAACAAAGAGGGTTAGAGATTGGGTCTCCGACGATCTCACTCATCGTACAAAACTCAACAGTCCTCTTTTACTTTACGCTGATTTTCTGGGAGAGGGTAGAACTTCCCCTGTCGAGGCGACATATTTGTGCTGGGAAGAGTATGGCTCTAATACAACTAAATCTGAAATATCTTTGATATTTAATGTCATGTTAAAGCAATATTTTAAAAGGAATGTTGTGACATTTCGGCTTATTATAGAATCCGCGGATAGAGGATTCGACTTATAAATTTACTATTTAAAAGACACTGAATGGAAAATCTATCAAAATTTACAATTTAATTAAACAATCACCTTTATCAAAAAATATATGAAATAGGTCCTTAGTGCTTACGAGGAATGACGACGATGCTGACGAAGGTATTTCCACTTTACGAGACTGTCAAATCTCTTGACAACTCATTATCGTATTTTTATAGTAGAATTATATTTTTATCGAATATTTAGTGATTTTTGTAGGTTGATATCAGTAAATCAATGTACCTCTAATATCATCATGTGATGTATAAAGTTTCATGTGATATAATTTCGTCGCCACCGAGTCCTTTCCACTGACCGCCACTTATTTTCGAGAAAGTATAGAAATTAAGAAATTTAAGAATTTTAATAGACACATGTATGGACACATTGTAGTGTAGTGTGCTGTGAAATATAAACAGACAAAACAATAACGAGGGTTGACGGAGAAAATACTTCCACCTCACAGACGGAGTGCTTCGCTAGGCCATTCTGCTTGTGACTCCGGTCAGTTTAACCTAATTGAAATGTCAAGCGATTATTAAAGGTAATGTTTACTCGCTAATTCCCTATCAATATTTTTAAAGGTCTATATGAAACGCGCTATCTTAAAATTCAATTTAATAGGAAATAAAATTATATATATAAAATCACTAACCTGTAAAGAGGAATACCAGCGTCGTCTCTGAACCAGAACACCATGTACACTTTGTCGTTGGCGGCCGTGCCCAGGTCGCAGGGGAACTGTGCCACCATCCCCTCCACTGCCTGCACGTCCACTGTGCGAACACCAGCTAAAACAATAATTAAATTGTTTTCAAACACTCCAAATCTTTATTTTATTTGGATTTAAAAAAGAACAGCGTTTTCATTTGCCTTAGGTACATAGAAGTAAGGTAACCTTTTATAATCTGTGGAGATTATTTCCTAAGATAGTTCTGTAATCAGTTTACCATGAAATTTTTCCCCCAACCTCCTCTAACACACAAAAGAAGATCTTCCAATCAGGCGGGTCGTGGCCCAACAGCTTTCGTTGGGAAGTTGTATATATGTATGTTGAACCGCATACAGACAAACACAAACATACATAAACATACACATATACACAAATACACAATAACACAACGATGTATGGTGTGTACTTTTACTAATATTATACTAACAAATACTATTCTACAATAAGTACTATACTAACTATAATCCTTTTAATCATTTAAAGGTTAAGGAAATAAAGTGCTTTTTTATTTATTTTATTTTATGTTGAACCGCGTTGTAAGCTTCGATAGAACGATTTAGACCTTGTCATTCTATTTCGCTACAGAATCATCGAAATCATTTCCCCTTCATGCCAAACAACTTTTAAGATTGCTACAAATATCTGTACCTAAGTCATGTACATTTGTACAAAATACATACAAAGTCAAATATCTATTAAATGTTTTTGCTTCAGTACATTCGAACTTAGTAGTCATTGGAAGTTGTTTAACTCCCAAACGATACCCTTTACATTTAAAGTTGTGACTTAATGTGGGCCACACGAGCCTCAAGCAAGCTCTCGGGGGTAGTAACAATACTAACAATACAATAATATGAAGCCTCGAGGCTCCATTAGTATGCTAACGAGATACGGAAGTCGGAACTCGAGTTCGGAACCGTCAGGACCTGGATCTTTCAAATGACAGAACGAATAGACCATTGAAATATAAACCTTAATTTAAGAGTGATAGAATTTAATTTTCTAATGATTAAAGCCTCCATGTGACGTATCTATGGTCTTCTTTATTCTCATTATAGTAGTTAAGCTGGGTATGGAACAATAGAATTGTAATTAGAATAGAATGAATTCAATGTGATTTTTTGTTTTAAATCAACCGTCATAAATCTTTATTTGTTGACGGGGAGGAAATCTGCAACCAGATACCCGGCCTCATGAAGAACCGGGTTATTGGGGTTTCAAGTCTGACCATGGCTTCCCACTAAAACCTTCTCGGTGGCCGACCTCAGTGTGTGCGAGAGTTTGGAAGGCACAGTAGCTTGTGAAATTACTAGTCGAAAGTTTTGAGTACCAATATCTCTAGGTTGGCAATGCGTAAGTGATACCTACAAAGGCTGTTGCATGCGTTCATAGGCTACGTAACAACTTACCATCAAGTGGACGGTATACTTGCTTGCCAACTAAGTATCATAAAAACATGTTTAATTTAAGTATAGCCCGACTGGTCTTATACGCTGACCTACAAGGGCTGTGCCTCTGTTTCAGTTGAGTACTTGTACCAGTAGTTATTTTGTTACGGAAACTCTACATTTAATAATATTGCACACAAATTTTGACTACAAACATAAATTTCATTACTATTGTTATCTCAAGTCAATTGAATGCTAACATCTCAAACGCTATACTATCTTCTGTAATTAATATCAATAAATATTGAGGAGCAGAAGCTTGCCGAAATACATATTGAGTTAATATTATAATCCCCACAATAAAACGATATTGGTACTTTAACCTATTCCCCGTCTATAAACTAGACACAATTGTTGAGTTGGCGGGTTGTTGACGGAAATACAGACAGACGCGGAAAGCGTTTGTCTTATGTATGTCTATGTAGAGATTTGGCTAAACTTGACATTTATAGTCAAGAATATTGCTAAGAATCTATTGCCCGGAAATTAATAATACGAAATTTAATCAAATTATAGAAGATATTGGAAAATGTTTACAACGTAATTATTACAGTATATTTCATTTCAATATCAACAATATATTCAATGAAACGGCTTATTAACGATCATAATATTAACGGAAATGCTTTCGATATTAATTTATGTGGACGAGATATTTGATCGACGTCACATCCACCGTCATACAGCCGGAAATTATAAATGCCAATAAATTTCAACAGCATATTACGAAAGCATTGAAAATTGCGTAATTTTTACAGACTTCGAAGATCAAGGCTTTATTGAATTTGGATGTTTATATTTCATTACATCTGTTCGAGCTTCATTTAACTCCGTCTTTTATTTATTTATAGACTAGCTTCTGCCAGCGGCTTCGCCCGCGTGAGTAACGATTTTTAATAAATCTTTCACACACACACCAAAGAGTATTATTATAAACTTCGAAGCAAAATAACTTTCAATCCTTTTTTAACCCCGTTATGGGGTGAATTTCAATAAAATAAGAAACACATCTTCCATCAATTATGTTAAAAAAGGCTTATGCAAAATTTGAAGTAGATTAGATAAAGGAATCACGTTTTCCCATACAAACTTTGCCCTCCTTTTTCATCCTCTTAGAGGTAGAATTTCGGAAAATCCCTTCTTATTGGATGCCTACGTCATACAAAGAACACACCGTCCAAGTTTCCGATTAGACTGTGCGCTGATCCTTCAGTCATTCAGGAGAAAGCCTTTTATATATATAGATGAATTTTGATTATTCATTTTTCTTATATTTATATAACTAATACTGCAATGGTTTTTGGTTCTGCAGGTTCTTTATCAGCCTTAGGTTTGACGTTGACGAATATAAATTTTTAAGTAATCTTCAACAATTCAGATAATCTTAAAATAAAATCTTGTAAAAAGCTAATTTTGACTGAAAAACTACTAGAAGATGACATGGACGCGAATTAGTAGTATCCGCACTGCACCTGCGTTGTGAGGAAAAAGTCCCATCTCCAAATTATTATTTTTTAACTTTTTTTCATCCTCCACCTGCAAATCACGGTAATGTTTCTAGTATTATGAAAATATATTTGAACTTGATAATATCACGCCCAAAATGATGACTACTTCATTATTGATAGCGTCGAAATAAGCGTCAAACAAAATAGCCGTTAGGGAAGTCGATCAACTATTCCGCACCGCTCTGAAACACGCAGCAGCAATCAAACTAACGTCGCCGTCAGTCTTTGTCCATTTACCGCCGCAATTAGCAGAGAGTGACACCACGAGCGGGAATGCTGTGTCGATTTTAATTACTATACTGGACTTACAAAGTGCATGAAGCATTTGGTCACTGTCTGTTAAAGTCTCGCTTCTAAGCAATGGACTTCTTTTAGGATAATAAAGAGTTTAAACAAGCTTCATTGTGAATTTGCGTGTGTCTCAGTCTTTTTTCAGAAGCATTCAGGTTTTCTCTCGAAGCTTCTCTTCGCTAAGCACGAAATCAATTTAAAATACAAATTAAGCACTTGAAAAATCTCGAAAATTAGCAATAAAATTAACCTCAATACCTGAGGAGTAGAATGGCCGACTCCGCTTCGTTAACGCTAGAGTCGCGGGCTCGATCCTGACCCCATTGGCTATTGCCGTACCCACTCCTAGCTCAACCTTCCAGCTTATTTGGAGAGGCAATCGGAATATTAGTAATACATTAAAAAGCATTACTAATATTCTTAAAAAAATAAGAAGAATTAGAAATTTCGATTTAATATACTTATAGTATTCTAATCAATAATAGTTTTAGAGGCTTTAATGAATAAATAAATAATTCGTAATCGCCTGTATTTAATAAACTCGAATCTCGAATCCATTAAAATTTTCAGCATGATTTGAATTTATTAACCACACTCATCGTTATCAATGTCGATTTCAACCGCAACGTATTTAGCATGCACTGTCGCTCTAGCACACCCTCTGTCACAATTCTCAAGTCATCGCGGTTAATGTATGACGTGCTTGGAAGGATGAACGGATGAGTTCATTCGGAATGCGAATCGTGGATGTCATGAATAGCTTATCGAATATCTTGGATTTACGACAGCGCAGTTATATTTGCCTAGTAATGTCTCGCCTTTAATGTTTACGTTTATACAATAATATGGAAATTGATTAGTTTTTTTTTTTAATTTTGATTTTGTCTTTATTCTTTCTTCTTAATGAAACACGGAAAGTATGAAATGACTTCGAAAGGTTGATGAATCTTTAGGTATATGAGAAGCACTATTAATCCTTTTACTACCCTACTTAATATTATTAATGTGAAAGTTGGTAAGGATGGATGGATCCTTGTTACTTTGTCACGCAAAACTACTAGAAAAATTTGAATGAAATTTGCTACACAAAGGTTATTAGCTGGATAAAAATAAAGTATACTTTTTATCCCGGAAAAAATTGGGTTCCTGAGAGTTTATCGAAAAACCATACATCGCGAACGAAGCAAAGATTGTATTGTAATAAAAAAAAGAAATCAATAAAAGTTTTTCGATACGCTGCATCAAAACGTTGTAAACAATGCTGACATTAAAAGAAATATTATTGGTCTGCTTTTGTTAGGAATGTATATTGCTGTTTGCAAATGAATGACTAAAAAGCTTCCGCCAATTCGTACCGCAGAGTCAAATTGACGGGAACCAAATTGAAACCACTTGAAGTTCGTCACAGCAATTAATAATGCGACCACCACGGTTATCCTGTAATCAATCAAGCGTGCCGATTGTTTAAGAGTGAAATATGGGTATTAGGACATCGCGCCACCATCCATCTTCATTACCTTGGAATCGAAATTTTCTTTAAGAGTAACGCGCCGAACGAAAATGAATGTTTGTAAAATTTTTGCCGAACGGAAATGAATGTTAGTAACACTGACAAATTTGAAGAATATAATGTAGAAGACAGACCATTGTTAAAACAGATAACTAAAATATAATATATTTAATAAAACTAAACAGTTTTATTGGTTGAACGTGATAATCTTTGGAACTTCTGATCAGATTTGAAAAATTCTTTTTGAGTAAGGCTATAGCCTATAATATAACATCACGATACGATACAAAGAAGCTGAGCAACAAGATAGAAAGCGTGGCTGGCGATGCCATACGGTGAATTGGTGGAACAGCTATACAATAATAAAGTGAAAGAATTGTTCGTTGTCTGTTAAACTAAACAATAGCGAGCGAAACCGCGGGCATAGCTGGTATACTGATTTTTTTTTACCTTAATATTAGGAAAAGATTTTTATCATCGATCAGTCTGACTTATGGAAATCATATATAAAAACACAAGACATAACCACTGAAGATAAAATCTGAAATGAGTGATTGGTAGGGTGGGAAGAAGATGGTACACGATGAATAGATGGGAGGTAGCTTGAGCCTCCGGCGCCACGTACTGGTACTTATCTTATCTTATCCGTAATTAATATTTATGACACCGTTGTGGCGTTGTGGGTAGCGTGTCTGCCTTAAGTCTCGACGGTTGCGGGTTCGATTCCCGCTCGAGCAGATGTTTGTTAAAATTTCTGTCTCGGTCTGGGCGTTTGTCTGTGGGTCTCCCCACCGTGCCTCGGAGAGCACGTTAAGCTGTCGGTCCCGGTTGTTATCACATAACATCTGATAATAATCGTTAACTCTTGATAAGTAAATTGCTCTTATCCAATGAGTTACTGGTTCGCCCTTAGGGTTGCGGAGGTCAGATGGCAATCGCTCTGTGTAAAAACTAGTAACCCGTCAAATCCGGATAAGAGCAATAAAAGCAGACCCTGGGTAAAATAAAAATACCGGGAATAATGCTAGGATGAAGAAGCTATCCAATGTTTTGCCCTTACGCTACTCAGTAAAGGAAGTCAGCTTGCTATTTATTACAAAATAGAACTGTTTTTAGTATCAAGTCATATAGTCAAATTTTATTTTAATACTTGCCTGCCCTTAGTCTCGGGGCCGATAGTTGTATTGAACTTATCTGTCTTAATCTGGTCGTCTGTCTTTAAGAGTCTCCCCATCGTGCTTCGGAGAGCACATTAAGCTGTCGCTCCCGTTTCTTATCACATAACATCTGATAATAATCGTTAACATTTGGTAAGTACTGGAGTTGCCCTGTGGAGAGCAGATGGCAATCGCTCTGTTTAAAAACTAGTAATCTATCAAATCTGGATAAAGATAATAAGCAGACCCTGGGCGAAAATACCGGAATTAATGCTAGGAAGAAGACTATTAAACTGCAATCAATTCAACCAATTTGAATATGTATATTTCTTGCTGATACTTTTTGATCCCTGAATGTTTCAAAAAGAATTGAAATTATGATGAAACGTTTTATTCGACGAACATGACGTTTATTTTCAAGGAATATTTTAAACGAAAACCTCTGTTGGCTCAGCTCGTAAAGAGTTCATTTGTTGATTGGCGCCTGCAATTCTTCGGTGGATTTTTGTAAATATTTTTTCAGTTCCAACCGAAGGGATTAAGCGAACGCTGCTTACATACGTAAATATCGTAATAAAATTTAACTTTCTAATATTTTTTTGAAGGGCTCTTTTGAATTAGTACCTAGATGACCGAGCTAACCGTTTTTTTTTTTTTTTTTTTTGGGTAAATCGTTTTTTTTGTAAATTGTAATTAGATACGAATTACATAATGATAATATATGAATAATATTTTTCGATCTAACCGACACAATAATTAAGGATGACCGACATAATAATTAAAGATGATCCCGAACCGGGTTTTCGTTGCCAGAAATCACATATAAAACGTCATTTTCTAAAAATTAACCCTACCTAGATCAATTTATCGCCCCCAAAAATCCTTGCATACTAAATTTCATGAAAATCATTGGAGCCGTTTCCGACATTCAGATTATATATATACAAGAATGGCTAGGTCTGCTATACTTTATTTTTTGAGTCAAATAAATACTTTCTCATTAGTTGTGTTCTTTTGTGAATCTAAAATAATTCCAGAGGCTCACCCTACCTCATCCCCAAATATTGATGGAGCTAGTCAAAACAATTGAGGCATCTTTGTTTGTCCAGGCATGGAGACGCTTTACGATGGTGTAGGTGGTAATTAATATTCATAATCCTTTTAAAGAAACACCGCAGTATAGTCTATACTTCATAATGCAGCGGCTTCCGCTTTGTTATTAATGAATGCTTCGAATTTGATTTCGCAACGAGCTCGGTTCGGATTGAAGTGGTGATCCGTCATTGAATAAATTATCGCCTAATTAATAGACCACCATAATGGACCGGAATTACAATATTTGTCAATTAAATTGTACAATTTTTTTATGTTTGAATCATCTGATGAGAGTATGTGATAAATATTCCATGAAAGATTTTTATTGTTACTGTTTTAATACTTAGGTTCTGGAGTAAAGGAGTCGATTTTCTTGAGACCAATGAGTGTATTGATTATACTAACATTTGTTTTATTCTGGGTTAGACTTGTAGCCTAGTTGGTTTTGTTTGCTATCGTGTTGATCACATAATAATCGTATATCGGTAGTAAGTTCACGATCTGATTATAATTGCTATATACTTAAACCTTAAGTGAAAAGTGGTAGCCAATCATTTCTTGATTAATTCATTCATCATAATTTTGAACAAACCTTAGCACTATATACTTATAGTATAGATAGAGAGGTCGTGAAATTATAATTGATTACGGAGGCAAACAAGCAGGCTCAAAGCGAGCGGAGAGTCCTCACGCACTGACGCGATAGAGCACGGCCCGCCTGCCCTTGTTCCCTAAAACACAAAGAGGAACTATCGAGAGACAATTAGGTTGGACGCAAAATGGTGAATTATAAGGCATTGTTCAGAAATACAAAGCTAATTTTGGGATATCCAAAAGGGCCTACCCGTAAACATGATAGAGCACGAATTTTGTTCTTAAAATGGACAATAAGGTAGTTCAAAATCAGTAGTGGGTTCAAATGAGCATATCGCACCTTTAGAATGAAAGCGACCTAACTCAAAACGCAATTTTTAGGCAGTCAACCAAATCTAACTAATAAATTTAAAAATATTGACACTTGCGCAATCTGTCGTATATTATATTTTCTTTGTCAGTTAGTCCATTGAGTTATTGAGGCTTCAATATACGGCTATGTTTGGACTATGGCTACATTGAGAATTTCGTTTTCAGTCATTTTACGCTGACAACTATTTTTTTAACTGTGGCATTTTCGTTCTAAACGTGCGATATAATGTTATAGTTTTTTAAACAATATTGAATAGTAGTTAATATTATTTTCATAAATAAGAGATTAGTTTGTCATTGATGTTAAAAGCCCCTAGTCAAAGAGTGTATGCCTGTAATTACAAACACACAATGCAATGTACTTATTGTGTACACGAAAAAGTTGCAAAAAAACTCGTTGCTTTTAAAAATTTTATCGTTTTTACACCAATGTAATTCTTCTTGAAGAGCATTATAGCTGAGGCAAAGGAGATTTAAAAGCCAATACCTCGAGTGGCAGTGAGAGTTGGCAACGCGTGATTGACACAAATGAAAGTTCGTACTCATAGGCTACGACGACCGCTTACCACGCGAGCAGTATGCTTGCCTGCAAACTTAGTAACATAAAAAACAGATGTTTTCTTTCAAGTTCAGTTATTATGTTAATAGCATTTTCGAAAATGTATGTACATTACCTAGACTATTATAAATAAACGGTACACACTCAATGGCCCCCATTAGGATAGTTATATCCTGTGTCGGGACAAGGACCGGAAAACATGCCTGTACTCCGAGCGAGAATCGAACCCGCGGCTTGTGGCGCTTAAGGCAAGTTCGCTACCGCTACGCCACAACGTCGTCAAATATTGTTTTAATTTTGTAAATTAAATGTAATAATGCATGCTTGTATGAATCTACTTCCATAGTCGCGGGGTACGGAAAAATTCTGATTGGAATTTGTCAATGCCGGAAGCTGGGACGTTTTATTGGGACCCTGTCAGCTTCATTTCGTGTCGAAAGTTCCATTTATTAGTTGTAGGGCATGATTGATTTAAAGTTGTATTTGTAACTTGAGGGCTATTCGTTGTTTTTTTATGCAAACTATAATCATATTTTTGTTATTTCCAAATACTTTTATATACAAAAGGTATTCTATGTGTCAATCAAGATAACAAAATATCTGTGTACTGAATTTCATTCAAATCTGTTAACTAAGCGGGTTCGCGATCTTTACTTAAGTATAACTACCGATTTGTACAGATTTTACTTTATTCCACGGAAGTCTTTCTCTAAAATAAAACTTGGAATTATTTGTCTAAAATAAAAGTAGCCTAAGTTCAGCTATATGCCTGTGAAAGTCTCGTTAAAATAGGTCCAGCGGTTTCAGAGATTATCCAGAACAAACAGACGGACAGGAAAACAGAAACAGAAACAAAAAATAAAAATTGTTTTTTTTATGTAAGTACCGTATATACGCTCATAAGCATTTAGTGAAAAGCTGTTAACTTGGAATTTCAAACAGAAAATTCTATTTTATTTATTTTGTTTTTATAGATGTATACATAGCCTCAATAGATCAACGGTACAAGGGCTGACTCCACCCCGGTAACGCGAAAGTCGCGGGCTCGATCCTGACCTCCTTGGGCTAATCTTATACATCCTCTAACGCAAGCTTTGAGCAAAGAGCTTTTTAAAAGGCATTGCTAATATTCTTAAAAAAAAAAGGAAAGATATCAGAATGTAAAAATACATCAATCAATCGAAAACCGTTTAAAAATATACGGATATAAGGTAACATTAAGCGCACCTTTATAAAGTCCCATTGGAATAGACAGCGGATCATTACACGTTAAAAGCAAATACCGCGATTGCGATCTAAGGCGTGTTCCATCAATCTTAATAAAGGCTTGAAAGCTATATTTTTCTTTCTTTGCAGGCGTGTGTCAATCACTATGATGGACTGATAACGGAAGATCAAAGACGATTGTTTCCACGAAATATAGTGGATTAGAAGCGACGTTAGAGCGTTTATCGAATTATAGTGTAATGAAATTGAGGAGCAGTAAATTACATAGTTATTGCATTATATTATCTATTTACTATATAATTACTACCTGTACCACAGTACTGTTAAGTATATAAAAAACACAAACACTCACACGTAAGTCCAATATCAATTATTTATTGGAAACAGTACAATTTATGAAGAACAATGAACATTCTCCTTACGCATTTCGTTCGCGCGCAACCGTACCGAAAAGTGCGCGGGAGACTTCAAAAAGGTATAACATCTCAGTTATCAGTACTGTTGAGTTTCGTACCCCCTTGATCACGCAAAAAAATTGTTTTGCCTGTTAGGCAGTTGAATTTGGCTATTCCGTATGTTCTAACTGTCTTGGAACAAAATTCTCTACTGAAACTTATGGTAAGATTTGGCAGGTCAATCTCACCCCTAGGAACGCGTTTTACAAACTCTACTTTTCTAATGGAGGTAGTATGTAGCCCCAATACAGGAGCAAGATCTCTTCTCTTCAAGTTCTCTAAGAGATCCCGGAGCCTCTTTCACTGACGTCGGCCACCGAGGAGGTTTTAGTGGGTTACCATGACTGGGGGTTTTCTTCCCCAGGAGGCTCTCTGTAAGCAGATTTCCTCCCGGACAACAAAGGTGTTAACTGATAGATTGCGGAAGACTGTGAAAATGTTTTTGTAACCAGAACAAAACTTAAAACATTAAAGAAGGAATAAGCCTCTCTTTCAGTGATATAGAAACTCGCTCGCTTGTGAGTGTGTGTGTCTGTTGAGTGCGAGTAAAATGTTTTTATTCGTATGTTACTATTTTGTATTTAAATTGTATTCAATTTTCAGGGAAAAACATATGGAATATTAGTTTAGATAACTACTTTGTACTGTCACTAGTACTAAGTAACTCTAAACTTAATACCGCTTCCATTAAAACTTTCCATGTCTATACCACAACGCTCGAACTATATACCGCCTTTGTCTTACCTTCCTGATAATATATTTATGGCAGACATGACGGTCCTCAAGTGTAATGGCGTCGATCGCTATCCATATGATAATTTCGTTGTCCATTTGGTTTTATTATGGAATTTGCTTAGCTTTGGGTAGGGCGCAGGCGAAATTTCATGTGTGATTCTAACTGGATCTTTCTTTGGAAACAATGTTTATTATTTATTTTCAAGGCACATAGAAAAAAGTTATAGTCATAATAGCATAACACGATTTTATTTATTTATTTATTAACATAAGAATAGCCAACAAAAGTAATAATAATATTATTTTTTATATGTAATTTTTACAGCTTTTTTTTTCGGCGTCGGCATGTGACGACCCCATCTCCCGCTGTTGGGATAGTCTCTGTCGCAGCAGAGATTATTTCACCAGTGCAATCAGTCACACTGGTGGTAGGTCTTTTGTTGCAAGAGGCCGGCTAGGTAGGTACCACCGCAGTGTCAAATATTCTGCCGCCAAATAGTAGTGCGTAGGCATTACTGTGTTCCGATTTGAAGGGCACTGGGTCTTTAATAACTAATATCTCGAGGTTGGCAACGTATGAGTGGCACCCACTAATGGTGCTGCAAACGCTCATAGGCTACGGCAACCACTTACCATCAGGTGGGCCGTATGCTTGTTTGCCAACTTGTAACATAAAAAAAAAGCTAGAACATCGTATCTTTTTCACCACAGACAAGGTTATAGAATTGTTTATTAATTTCTATTAAATGAGTTACTTGGTTTTTTTTAAACCAATTGCGATCATATTTACTGCTATATTTTTTACTTACCTAAATTATATAATGATATTATAATTATTGTATGAATGTCAATACTACTACAGAAACCAATGCATCCGTGTGAGTGGAAGCCTGGTAATCTTTTTTTATTACATGACGGTTGGCAAGCAAGCAGCCATACGGTGTGCCTGATGGTAAACGGTCACAGCAACCTATGAACGCTTGTGATACTAGAAGTATCACATGCGGGTTGTCAACCCAAGGAACAAGAAGGGAGGTGAGAAGGGAAAAAAGGAAGGGAATAGAGGGGTGTTTTTCTTTTCTGTGAGAGGTTGTACTTCCCCGGTCGAGTGGGCCTATTTGTGCTGGGAAAAGCATGGCTTTACTACCGTAAACATGTTCCAGTAGCCAGTAAAATAGAACAATCTGTAAAACAGGCAAACTAGAGTATATACCGGTCGCTCACAATATAAATGTAACTTTGTATTTGATTATGTAACTTACGTGTAAAAAAATTCCTTTGTGTTGAGAAATAAATTAATTAAAAATATATAAATTGATAAATAGCATCAAAATACCAATATCTACTCGTAGGTTAAGCCATCTAAATATATATTTGGGAATTGGTTTGATTTATTTATCACGTTACAAAATAGACGAAAGAGGTTGTAGTCTTAATATAAATTAGAGCTGGTTGCTATTGACATCTGTCGTATCAGTCATGGTGCGTTTTTATTCAAGGGATCATGGATGCGCGTGTTTTGAGGCAGCGCCTATGGCGACTGAGGCACTGATTGACAAAATAATTAAGGCTGACACGAATATGAACCACGCAGATCCTGATTTAGCGGATTCTCCGAGATATTGAGGTTTATTTTACGAGCGTGTACTTAACAAGCGACCAGTTTTTTTTTATTGAAATTAACATTTATTTCTTATACTTTAAGTTTCCTGTCTAAGACAAAAATAATTGGCTAATAAAAAGCGATTTTATCGTGTAGCATACACACAAAGAAATACATATTTTATCATTGCTACAAAATGAACATCATACAACACAGCAAAGTCTTTTTTGCTTAAAATGTCACTGTTATATTATTTAGTAGTTTCTACCATCGGTTTTGCCATGAAAAACGATTTTAATACAAACTAAACTTAAACACCCATTTACCCCGTCAGGAGCGGAATTTTAGGAAATGTTAAAACACGTACTTTTTTTCATGTTTCTAGTTTCAAAAATGACTGACCTCCCATAGGAACTTTCGACCCCTTTTACACCCCTTTAGTGCTGGAATTTTGGGAAACGGAAAATGCATTTTTAATCATCTCTAATTTTTTACTAAACAACTAATTTTCATGCTTCAGTCCATACAAACTTTCCACCCTTTTTTCGTCCCTTAAGGGTTGAATTTCAAAAAATCATTTCTTAGTGCGCGTTTACGTTTTAATAGCAACAGTGAAAAAATCAGCTTTCTACAATGTCTAAGAGTTTAGCCGTTAGCGTTTATAAGTCAGTCGGGTCTGCTTCTTATATATTATATAGGTTATAAGGAAGACGACTGACACAGTTTGTTCTATATACATGTAAAAGTATAATTTATAACTTTGTTATTCGTGAAGATTTAAAGTAAGCAGTGTAGGATCAACATCGCAGCTGAAATCATTTGATATTTACCGAGAACTAGGTAGAGTTACGAGTACGTGTACACAACGAAGCTCCGCATTTATCTTGGAAAAGCATAAATAAATTATTAGATTAAATACAAGCATGTAGACTAGGACCTTTTAATATTAAATGCCTTGTATCCCTGCTTTAACTCGGTGACTTCTCAAATGTCGCAGCGATTTTCACTATACATTATTTATACACCCATCCTTTTCTTACATTTAGAAAGTCCCACATGAAGGAATGGTAGAAAAATTCTACAATTATAATAAAATTAAATAAAATAATTTAAATTATTAAAATTTCTTGTATTATATTTGTATTTGTATTACATTTTATTCTTATAGATGTATCGAAACTTTTTATGTCGGACTTTTTAACCCATTTAACTTTTTATTGATCGTAGATATCGTAATATATATAGAGTTGTAAAATAAATTTTTGTTAAAAAAATCATCAAAAGCCAAATTGAATTAGCGGAATCAGTTCGTAGCACGTTCTATAATAAAATGGTGGATGTATTCCGTGAAAATTCATAAGTAGGAGCCTAAAAAAACATTAATTCAACGAAGCTTATAACAAATAAGCCAGAGCTAGACTTGCCTCGTTTCGAATTCATTTTAGTTTGTCGCAAACCGCTGCCCGATTCGGAAACGCCGCAATAATATTAAATATCCGCCCTGGCGTGCCGCACTAAGCACACCGCGCCAATATTATTTGTATAAGAACCTCAATCGGTTGTAGTGACGTTGCTATGTCGATGAATTTTAATACTAAATAAACTTGTCGATATAAGATTCTATAATAAAATCCTGCTCAATGCTGCTAATAAGTAGTAAGGACTAATATGAAGTGATAATAAATTTTTAATTACTTTAAAAGTTTTGAGTTTTTTGATAGTCCAGTTTATATTTATATAATTCAAGCCATTTTTTAAGTAAACAAAACATCAAAAGACACCCAATTCATCTTAAGGATCATGGGTAAATATAACTTTAACTTTCTAAAAGACGAGAAAGTTCTAAATTGGACGCAATTTACAGACATGACAAGTTATACTTATTTAATGTTTATAGCAATTGCTCATATAAAACTTACAAATTTCATGAAATATATTATCAACGATATCGATATAAATTATTATCGACATTAACAACACTACCTTTCGTTCCCTCAAACATTGTGCTTAAACCTGTTTTCAAATTTTGACTCGTTATTTAGAATGGCTTTATGCTTTGTATTTAAATAGAGCCTCGGAGTGCACAAAGTTGTTTCATTTGAAGCTCAGAACAAAGCATATTAAAACAGGTATTAAGGCTCGTGATAGGCTGCAGGACTATCAGACTAACGCTCAATTACTAGATCACTCTTCAAATGTCGTGATGTTTTCATTTTTATCTTTTCACTCACTCTACTTTCTGGCAATTTTCCTGGTATATACCCAGGGTTTGCATAAGAAATCCGGGTATAAACCCGGATTTGCCCGGTTACTAGCTTTTACACAGAGCGATTACCATCAGATCTCCACAACCCAAAGGGCGAACCAGTAACACATTGGATAAGGGCAAACTCCCTATCAAGATTTAACGATTATTATCAGATGTTATGATAACAACAGGGAACCGTGCTTTCCGAGACACGGTGGGGAGACCCAAAAGGACAAACACTTAAACTGAAAAAGATTTTTATAACAAACATCTCCTCCGAACGGGAGTCGAAACCGCGACCGTAGATACTCAAAGCTGGCTCGGTAACAGCACCCCACATCGGCCGTCGTATCTTTTCAGTATTATAATATATGTATTTCGGCTGCAAGTGAAGTCACAGAAACCCATATCTGGGTCTATGGTAAATGAGCCTTACAGGTGTTTGTGGAAACTTGAAATCATTTCTGGAAAGACTTGACTTAGTTGTGACAAATCATAAGGGACAATCTTTATTGTTTTTATTAAAACAAGCAAAGTTCGTTTAGTAAAGACTTACATCCACTTAGCATTATTATATTATTAACTTAAAAGAAGCTGCATAGAATATAATATTAGAATAAAAAAAAATATCTTTTGCAAATCCGAAATCATAAACTTAAGCACAATGCTACTTTTAAATTCTTTTAAATTTTAAACAGCTTCATATTTTACAACCCGTCTTCCTGACTGCGCTGGCTTACGTCTGCACAAGTACAGGATAATAAAATTCAAGCCGAGAAACAAATGAACATCATTCACATTTCAAGCCGCTTGACGTACTCGTCAGGGCTACCCGAGAGTCGAGACAGCCAGCGATGCGAAGTTAAGTAGAAGAAAATAACTGTAAAAAGTATTACTGAGAAGTACATTTTGTTGAATATAGCAATATAATAATTATTAATGAATTGAAAGGTTCCTTTTTTTGATTAGTGTGTAAAAGACATATGTCATAACTTTTTTTTATGTCAAGAGCCCCTCTCCCCCTAAGAGGATAGTGTGACGCTAAATCCAAGTTGGTGGGATTGCATATTTATAAATCTTTGGTATATTACACGAATCATCACCATATCAGCCGAAGGACATAGGCCTACCCCAAAGAGTGCCACGGACCATGAAAATGACCGGTCCTGCGTCACCCGAATTCAGTACTCCCGCGAGCTTTTTTTGGAAATCCTGTCTTTTTGGTTATGTATGCCATGAAGTAGGCATGACAAGCTTCTGCTTTTTACACATCGCAATGAATTTTCCCCGGTGTCGGGGTGTGACGCCATTGCCCGCTATTGGGATAACCTCTGTCACAGCAGAGATTATTCCACCAGTGCAATCAGTCACACTGGTGGTAGGTCTTTTGTTGCTAGAGGCCGGCTAGGTAGGTAGCACCGCAGTGTCAAATATTCTGCCGCCAAATAGTAGTGTTTAGGCATTACTGTGTTCCGGTTTGAAGGACACTGTAGGCTAGTGAAATTACTGGGCAGATTTAAGAACTAGTATCTCGAGGTTGGCAACGCGTGAGTGGCACCTACTAATGGTGCTGCAAGCGCTCATAGGCTACGGCAACCACATACCATCAGAAGGGCCGTATGCTCGTTTGCCAACTTGTAACATTAAAAAAAATGATATTGAGGTATTATAAAATAAAGTAATATATACCTTTTTTATATAATTTTTCATTTTCTTGTTACAAGCTATTGTAGAGTGAATGCAATGCTGCAAAGATTTTTAATACCAAGTTCTTCTTATTTGTATTCAAGAAACGTAATTATTTAAATAATTTTCTTCTAGAATTAAGGTTTTATGTTATTTTACACTGCCATGGAAATATTTCTACAACAATTACAAAACAATAATGGTCATACCTTTATCATAATTGTCTAATATAAAACTTAAGAGAATGTATTTAATTATTCAGCCTCTAATATATATTCTGAAAAGACATGAATATGGAATAAACTAAAACTTCCCTTTATAAGATGCCTATTGTTATAGATTATTATATTTAGTTCTTTTGTTCTCTTAAAATAGACCCGCTATTTACTTTACAAGACCTTACTGGAAAATATAATTTTAATTAATATTTAACCCTACGTTTACTTTATTTCATTATTAATTAAGGGCTATTTATAGGACATTTTAATGAATGAAATTCTATTATTTTTATTTTCTCAATATAATTCCAATATGATGATTTATTTATAAGTTAGAAGAAGTAACTCCTGATAGAAGACCGCAGAAAATTGGCAATACTTTTATGACTGTAGTATTGTGTTTATGCTAATTTGCTATATGTTCGAGGGAGACTTGTGATAATACTTGTCTTCTTACCTTTCAGCACAGCGAATCCTCACAAAGAAAGGTTTACCAGCAAGCGAAATATTGGTGTTACAAGTGTCCATATTATACTACGATAGTTGTATTAACTAACCAGCGCACCAAATGCTTGCATGCCACTGCAGTGGTGATGAAAAAGAAACCGCTTCGTATCGCATGAATGGTCCGGCTCGGCTGGGAGAGTACTACCTTATGACAGCAAGATTCTTTCCTATTGTTATTGTTATTATTATATTGTATAGCATTGTTTCGTTCGATTATTCAAAGCGCTGTTCTTCCAAATTTCTAACTCTGATAGATGACGTTGTGGCGTAACGTTAGCGAACCTGCCTTAATCGCCACAGGTCGCGGTTTCTATGCCCGCACGGAGCAGATGTTTGTATTAACCATACAGGTATGTTTTCCGGTCTAGGAGTGTTTGTTCTTGTCTTTATGTATGTTCCCGGACCTACGACACAGTATATAACTATCCTAAAGGGCCCGTTGAGTGGGTCCCTTTTTAGTTATTTATTTAAATTTTCAAACCCACTTTTTAACGGATTCCTTGATTGGGAATACCCATGTGAAACTATTGCCGTTGCGAAAGTACGTAGTCTACGCTTGTTTGTCAGCGTTGTTGTATTTAAAAATAAAGTAATCAAGTAGAAACTCAACTGGCAGCCCTGTAAGCTGAACAAAATCCGCGGAGAAAAGTGAGTTGTTCCAGCGACAATAATTTATGCGGAACGGCGCGAGCGGAATGGATTTTTTTCCTTATCACGATCAAGTTTCACGTAGCACGTGTTTTACGCATCTTATCGATATAACCATAAATTGTTTCGGCTTTTTAAGGACCCTAGCGTGTTCAGTTTATACAGCTATCTCCCTCAAAGTTTTCTTACATGGGTTTTTATTACGCTCAATTACGAATGTTATTGAATATAGGGATATCTTAGGGAGATTCAGATCTATACTATACTAATTTTGAAAAGAGGATTTTTCGAAGATACTAGTTCTGAATTTCTTTTACTAAGAGTAGACTCAATATTAGCAACGTTGATAATATCATAATACTAGATAATTTAAGGGCGTCGGGATGTGACGACCCCATCGCCCGCTGTTGGGATAACCTCTGTCACAACAGAGATTATTCCACCAGTGCAATCAGTCACACTGGTGGTAGGTCTTTTGTTGCAAGGGGCCGGCTAGGTAGGTACCACCGCAGTGTCCAATATTCTGCCGCCAAATAGTAGTGCTTAGGCACTACTGTGTTCGGTTTGAAGGGCATTGTACGCTAGTGAAATTGCTGGGCGAACGAGATTTAAGAACTAATATCTCGAGGTTGGCAACGCGTGAGTGGCACCTACTAATGGTGCTGCAAGCGCTCATAGGCTGCGGCAGCCACTTACCATCAGGTGGGCCGTATGCTTGTTTGCCAACTTCTAACATAAAAAAAAAAAAAAATTGTCCGTGTGTGAGTGTGTAGGCGTCTGTTATAGGGCTGTGTAATTATAAAGGAAAGACTAAAATGTGTTTTCTCTGGATAGGACGGATATAACATAGCTATTGATCATACATTACAATCTTAATGTAAATTCCAGTGCTTGTGTTATTTATGTGGAAAAAATAAATAATTAGTAAAATCTTGTTGAATTAATTATGTAATTTGAATATGAACTTAATTAATCATTTCGAGGATGTCTGGAATGTACGGCCTATTTAAAAAAATCTGTAATTTTTTTAAATTCTGTAATTTTTTCTTTAGAATTCATTCTGGAAAAATTATGTAAAAAGACTAAATTCCTAAAGCATTATTTCTAATTCATTAACATCTAGTATATAGATGAGCTTGAGTTAATTAAATATTTAGTCATTTTTAAAACGAAATCAGATATAACAATTACATTAATTAGTAGTTTGATAAAATTTATTCCACTACTTAACCGATCTATTCTATTTTTCTTTCGGTGACCTTTGCGAAAACTCAATGTTGGACTTGAAACTAAATCTAGCTCTAACCTTTAGACATTTATAAATATAGTATTTAAAGTAAGGTCAATTTGTATTTAGAAAAGTTTTCGGAAGTGCATCTGACATAGTGGACAGGAGTTTGTCCTACGTTTTGTATTCGTTTGAGCATTTACCTTTTTTATTTGGCAAACAAGCACACGACCCACCATACGAGCACCAGGTAGGTACATTTGTAGGTGTCACTCGCGCGTTGCTAACCTCGAGATTTTTAAATTTGCTTTTCCCAGCAATTTCACTGAATTGTGCACATCAAGCCGAAACACAGTGTATTGCTTTCGGTACAATAACTGACACTGTGGTGGTAGCTACCTCGCCGACCTCGCGCAATAAAAGGCCTATCCTCCTCTTTGCTTCTCTTTCCCGCTAAAGATACATTTGTTTTAGAATGAGTTGTCGCGCCTGTGCTATTTCGGCCAACTCATTTATAACTTTCCTAAACATAATGACGACGCTGTGGCGTAGCGGTAACGAACCTGCCTTAAACGCCACAGGTCGCGGGTTCGATTCAATCATATGCAAGCATATTTTCCGGTCTGGGTGTATTTGTCCCTGTCCTTGTACGTGTTTCCGGACCCCCGACACAGGATATCACTATCCTAATGGGCGCCGTTGAGTGTGCAGCGTTTATTTATTTATTTAATGGCTGAATGTGCATTAATTTATTTATTTCTTTTTTTGCAAAGTCTATTGCACTTCGGTAAACAAGAATATACTAATTCAAGTAGTAATATATTTTTTATGAAGGGATGTAAGGCTTAGAAGAAGAACAGAACAGAAGCACCGTTCTACGTAGTGTCTATATTCCAGATAAAAAGATACCGCAGTATTGTTTGTACTAAGCAATGCTTATATTCTTTTGTAACATAATATTGTATAAATTAATGAGAAATATCTTGTAACTTAATTACGAATTCTACATAACATTAAAACAATAAATCTTAAAATTTAATCTTCAACGCAAACAATGTCCACAGTTATATTCAAATTATACTAATTAAAAAAGATGTCCCAGTTCCCTCTGTTTAAGAGAATAATGAAAAGATATAAAGGCTTCTTTTGATTCTCACGAATAGCTAGGAAACATTTGAAAATTTCAAAATCTTTGCGATATTTTCGTAAAACTGGTGACAGGCGTTTTATTGCTAGATGCCGGCTAGGTAGGTATAAGATCAATTATTCTACCGTAAAGCAGTATACCGTGTTTCGATTTGAAGGACATTGTAGCTAGTGAAATAACTGGGCAAAGGAGATTTAAGAACCAATATCTCGAGGTTGGCAACGCGTGAGTGAATACTAAATATCAGTTAAAAGTTACACTCGTATATTATTCACCTACTTACAGCCAGACTATATACTGAACTATCTAATAAACGTCTTTTTTTGGAACGACGAAATGCCGTATGCTGCACATGTAGGCGCGTGTGTTTTGAGCAACTCTCTCTTTCTCTCTCTGGGACCCTAGTCTCTTTTATCATATAACCAATTGAAATATACAGATTTCATTTCGACTTACATTCGAAGTTGAAGATAAAACCTTAGGAACTTCGTTCCTGATACGGGCCCCCGACCGCTCATTATATTTTATTTTATTTATTTGTATAATTACAGGTTTATTCAATTACTATTTCTTTGAAATCATTGATGTTAAGTATGGTGTACACGATATAATAATAAATAAATACTCATACTACTACTTATGATCAGGTCTTTATAATTAATTTTCAGTCGTTAATTATCGAGGAATCGAGAAAAACCGTCAGCCGATATGACTGGCGTGACACACTATCGTGACACTATCTTCGTAACGTGACAGTGATTAATACCCTGTTCTGATATCTTGTCACGTGACGATGAACTGTGAAAGTGTGCTCAAGTGACGAGAAGTGATCTGAATGTTCTTCTATCGCTGTCCTATTTATTCACTTGAAAGAACTTAAAGAACTGAGACAAATATGTGATGTATTTAATGGCTACTCATTATTATTATTAATATAAATGATTGATTTTTCTTTTGTAATCTACGAGAACGAGAATTGAAAGATACGTTTTTTTTAGTTTGTTTTGATCACAATAATTTAGCAGAAGACGTCGCTCATAGCCGGTAGCGCTCACTGATCGGTTAGCGATCAGTAAGATAAGCTACTTTAGGCGTGATTTATATATACTTTAGGATGGGTGATTGCATAGTGGTGTTTTAATTGAGCATCTCCATGCTTAGGAGGATACGAAAAATGTCAGTCCTGACTGTTGTCAATTTGGCAATAGTCAATAAGTCAAGTCAGAGGCCTATACGGACGCACACTACTAGGTTGGCCACTAACCACTCGATAAGAAGAAGTAGAAGACCATCAAGAAACTTTTACCTGATAGTGGCAGATTACGATATTTGAAATACTTTATGTATTTTTTAACAATATTCAAATACATACATTTGAGTGTCTGATACAAGTAATTATGGTCAAAATTGAATTCAATTTAGCACATAATTATAATGTAAACGTCATTATAATTAGCTTGTGAAATTTAATAGATTTTCCATTTCAACCTAAATATTACTTTGCATCATTTTATTTCATCATATTCGTTGGTCGCTTTGATTTGAATTCTGGGAATTATACGCAAATATCTGCATTGGCAAAGCCTTTTATATTCTGTTTGTGAAATTCAGAGAAACAGAGAGTGAAAATGTAATTTTTGATAAATATCCATATATGTATAATTGTATGTGTGAGAGTTTGTTTGATTTATTTATTTTTAATACCATATTATAATATAGACGAAAGAGGTTGTAGTCTTAATATAAAGTAAAGCTGGTGGCTTTTGACATCCGTCGTTTCTGTCATGGTGCGTTTTTATTCAAGAGATCGTGGATGATAGTTGATTCTAGTGAGTTTCTGGCCACTCTCTCATTGGTGGTAGGTCTTTATTTCCAAGAGGCTGGCTAGGTAGGTACCATCGCAATGTTAAATATTCTACCGTAAAGCAGCAGTCACTTTGGCATTACTGTGTTTCGGTTTAAAGAGCACTGTAGGCTAGTGAACCCATGTCTCGAGGTTGGCAACGCGTGAGTGTCACCCACTAATGGTGTTGCAAGGGCTCATAAGCTACGGCAACCGCTTACCGTCAGGTGAGTCATATGCTTGTTTGCCAAATTAGTGACTTAAAAAAGCATTTGAAAATAATCTGATGTTTTTAATAATAGATATCTGAACTTATCAATGTATGTAACCTAAGTTCAGTAACCAATTTTAAGTATCACTTTTTTCGTATTACACTTTATATGATGTATGTATCTCCGACCCCTGTGTTCCCTTCTTCAGGCGGACCGTATGCTTGCTAACCAACTACCACGACATAAAAAATGATATTCTAATAATACAGTCTACAAGTAATGCATAACGTATAGAAATAAACAATTCGAAAGGCTGCATATCTCTCCATTTATAAATGTACAGTTAAGGTAGTACTGTATTCATAGAAATATACACTCTGTGTTGTAAAATAAAAGGTATATAATAGCTTCCACGATATGGTATATAAGGAATATATTATATTTTAGTCAGCACTTGACATCGCAGAGAAATGCAATCGTAGACAAATTAAATTGATTTCAGAATGAAATTTCTTTTTCTTCGGACAAGAAATGTAGTTTCGCGTTTTCCGTTTTATTTTGATTTTTCTTCAATCTTGTGATTGCTCGCTTGGACTTTTATTTTATTCCTAGCCCGCGATTTCGCTTAGATGAATAAGAATTTGCAAATGCTCTCTACTAGATTGCTTAGGGTTTTGTTGTTGCTTCCCTGTCAAGTGTAAATTACAACTGCTATCTACGTGACGGAGAAATAAAGAGACATCATTCGTTTTATTCGCGTTGCTTGCATTATTCTGAAGTTATTTGTTTATTTTTAATTGTGATCTATACAAATAAATAAAATGGAAGTGAAATGCACATGAAAGTATACATTACATACATGAAAAAATCTATTTTTAAAAACTGATTTTATTATTAACTGGACCTTCACAGGCAGATAGCCGTTATAAGGATTAGCTTAGGCTATTTCTATTTTAGAAAAAAAAATAGTGCAGTGAAAAAAAAATCCGTACACGAGAGCGAGGCCGCAGGCACAGCTAGTACTCAGTAAAAAAAGGTTCTGAGTGGAAACAAAATTACACTACCTAGATGCTTCACAACTCCAAGAACTAGTTATAAAGACTTCTAAGTTACAATGTAGACGTCATAAGTCGAGTGGGTAGACGAGTCAAGTTCCTGAAACGTCAAAGGAACTTGTACTTCCCTTAGCGGAACCGCACTGTTTTATGAAGGATCACTTTTACACCGAGACAGCACAAGTTGTCATATTTACACCCTTTTCATATTAAATAACATATTGTTGTATTCAAAAGTCCCTACTTATCCCTACTCAATATTATAAATGTGAAAGTAACTTTGTCTGTCTGTTACGCTTTCAACCGCAACCACTGAAGCGATATCGATGAAATTCCATACGGAGATAAGCTAGAGCTAGAAGGACATAGGCCACCTTTTATCATGAAAAAAGGCTTGACGGCGGTGAAATAGAGGATGAAAATTAGCCCCATTAAAAATAGTTATACATGCCAGTGAAGCCGTGGGCAATAGCAAGTATGTCATAAATAGCTGTTTATATATATTTAAAGAATAATATCTCACTTAGTTAACAATTTTTATTGTTATTTTTTTTCCACATAATATTGTAACTAAATATTGTGTAAAGTAAGTTTAACAAAAAATCTAGAAAATAATTTAAAAAAAAATAACACTAAGAAGCTCTTAGCCGAGTGCACTCACTGGTCACTTAATGCACAATATGTATGAAAAGTTTCAGGTTTGGTCCAGGGTGGAAAGATGACTATATAGAAATCCTTTTCGTGCTTCGAAATCCACGTCAAAACTTGGTGTATAGTCGATAGCTCTAGTCAGAGGCTGTTTTGAAATTGAATTCTTCTTTGTATGATCTTGATTTAAAGACGGTTAAATTTGAATATCACTATATATATTGGCGGTTAATTACATTTTATGGTGCTATTATACTGAGCCAGTGCTCGCGGCCGGTGCCGTGTGTCGTCTAGAAGTGAGTGCCGTGCCGTCGCTCCCGCACGGTGCTAGTGTTGCGGCCCTTACTAGTGATGTTCGACGTTCCGGTTTCTTAACAGAGGCCTATACAGGGTACCTAAAGAAATCTTAAACTAGATTGGGCATTAAACATACGACAAGTAGAAGAGAAAAGACATCTAAAAAATCCAAGAGAAAAGTGACAGACGACCATTTTTCTTATGCAAAACAAAATCTGACATAAACTAAGATATACTGTGCATATTACTAAAACAAGTAAATCAGTGGATAGTATACTTAGTGCTTGTTATGACACCCAATATAAAGTGTCGAACGAGTATGTAACTGTTCATTAGTGCCACAAGTCGAGCATAAACTCAGGATTTAGTCTGAGAGGCGGTAATTCTAGTAATTGCCGACGCTTTGAGGCAAATCGTCGGGAAATTAAACACCTCTTGAGACGAACCGCTGCAAAACATATGCACAAATATATTACATGCTAGTTAATACTAAATTTAGAAATGGTTGCCTCCGTGCCGTAAGATTACCAGACTAATATATTAATATTATGTATTATATTTCGTAAAGTGCTTCAAACTTGTAGTTGTACGAGCTGTGCTCGAGCGTTTTTTGGGAAAACGAAAATATATAAGTAATATATAAAACCACAGGCGTGGTTTTATCAGTATTCATTTTGAATTTAACTAAGCTAAGGATAGCTACATCAATTTCATCCAAGTAGGTTAACATTATGAACAACTTATTGTAACCAACGATGCATTTAATCCCTTTACTAGATAACACAATAAATTGCACAGCACTGTAACTACTACGTCGGATTTCAACGATTGGTCCTTTTTTATGCGGTACGTCAATAATTTTCTCTATGGTGAAATATTAAAGTAACCATCAACGTGACGCTTCGTTAGAATGACATCTTTTTCAATATTGTCTTTCTAATGCAACGTATTAAATAGGTTCTATACTTCGTCATGCGCCAACATATACGAATTAGACGCGTTGATAAAAGACTCCCAATAATAGTTGATCTCAAAAAAGGTGGAACTTAAGAAAAAAAGGGAAAAAACAATCGGACTGAAGACCTCTGAACTGGATATAAAAATGTTTTTTAATGATCAAAGATGTTTTCCTTTTTTAAATAACTACGTTTAGGCTGTGCGTTTTGATGATTCATGATTTTTAATCTGTTTAGTGGTTTAGAGCTGTTTCTTCCTTTTGACTATACGTTATAAGTATTAAAAAAAAAAAACATATATTCCCAGTCTAAACCCCTAATGTACATAGAGATAATACTCATGAAATTTTACGACTGTAAAATGTATTTAATTACAAAAAATATTAAAGCCTACTTCCTTCGAAGTATCGTGTGTGGAGAGCTATTTGCATTTAAATAACGTTCCATTACAAAACTCAGTACCCTAATTATACGTTCACGTAAGAATAAAGTGCTTGTAACATTTCTTTTCTTGTTTATTTTGATAAAATGTTTTAAGTGAAACTTAAGTGGCTCTTAAAGATATATTTAAATTAGATGAAGCGCACTACAATTAATTTATTTTATATATATAGCCCGCCTGATGATAATAATCAATCACCAACCTGAATTCCCATCTACACCAGAGGTATTCAATGACGGTAGGACTATTTGAAAAAGAGAAATAAACAAAAAAAACTCAAAGGGATTAAGAGTTCGTGCCATCGACGCTTACACTTATAGAACAAAATAACATTCACTAGAAATAACATTCAGTAGAATTTTTGGTAAATATTTTAAAGGTGTCGGTCGGCACGTAACGACTGTCCGCTGTTGGGATAATCTCTGTCACAAAAGAGATTATTCCACCAGTGCAATCAGTCATACTGATGTTAATTCTTTTATTGCAAGAGGCCAGCTAGGTATTTGATACTACGGTGGTACCGTACATACCGTATAATATTCTACCGCCAAGCAGTAGTATCTTAGGCATTACTGTGTTCCAGTTTGAAGGGAACTGTAGGCTAGTGAAATTACTAGACAAAGAGGATTTAAAAACCAATAACCTAGGGAAACCTAGGGAGGTTGGCAACGCCTGAGTGGCACCCACTAATAGTGCTTCAACTGTTTTTCTAAATTCCATCCATACCACCTCGATGTCTGGAAATCCACAACATCGCGATTTAGATGACATTTCTTCTTTGCACAACCACTCTGTGGAATTAACTTCCGCCGGCAGTCTTTCCGAACCGATACGACTTGGGAACCTTCAAGAGAAGAGAGTATTCTTTCCTTAAAGGTCAGCAACGCGCCTGCATGCCTTCTGGTGTTGCAGATGTTCATGGGCGGCGGTGATCGCTTAACATCAGATGAGCCTCCTGCCCGTTTGCCCCCTCTCACATAAAAAAAAAGTACTCATAGGCTACGGCAACCGCTTACCACAAGGTGGGCCGCATGCTTGCTTGCCAACTTAGTAACTTAAAAAGTATTCCCTTGTCAAAGGTCCATTCACTGTAAACAACAAAATGGTAGCTGTGTTTTAAAATACAAGTTGTTTCTAAATAAATTTAAGTCTGGGTGTTTGTCCCGGTGTTTTTTTTTTTTTGGTTGCATCAATTGTAATCCAAATTTTCTGAATATATTTGAGTTACTACAATACTGCAATTTAAATTTGATAAGGACAAGTTCAAAGTTAGAAACAAGCGGGAGTGTTAGTTTCGCTCTTCAAAGAAGCGCTATATTCTGACAAAGTTCTCTAAAACTTACCTACAGAAAGATTTAACATTGTTTAAAACGGAAATTTATTACTTTCTCACCACAGAAACCTTCTTCTTTTTCCGGTATTATATTTACCCAGAGTCTGCTTACAACTCTTATCCGGATTTGACAGGTCTTTACTCGGAGCGATTGGCATTTGACCACTGTAACCCTAAAGGCGAACCAGTAACTTATTGGATAAGAACCAATTACCTTTCAAAAGTTAACGATTATTATATCATGACTGTAATGTGATAACAACCGAGACCAGCTTAACGTGCTCTCCAAAACACTGTGGAGAGACCTAAAAGAGAAAACGCCCAGACCGAAACAGATATTTGGACGCAAATAAGCAATACCATGTCAACCCACAAATATATATGCAGTTATATATGCAGAAGTATTAGTAAATGGCTGAAGAACATTTTTCTTTAATATTTGTAGGGTTTTAAGCTTTAAAACTTCTAAAAGAGCCATTTTTTCAATCATGAAATTTATGTATTTTGGGTTATATTATATACGAAATATGCAGTTTGTATAGTTATCTTTTGTGAAAATAAGTAAAATAACTTACATTAATCTGCAATTGCCAAAAACTTGACCAATACATAAAAAATTTCATATAAAGCAAGTTGTTCAAAATTTTCAAACGCGTTTTTCTCGAAATGACATTCGTGTGGGTTGACATGGTATTGCTTATTTGCGTCCATTTGTAAAATCAATATAACATCTGCCCGAGGGGGAATCGAACCCCAATTCTCGCTACCACACCGGTGTCAAAACTCACACCACAGAAACCATTGCATGATTTTACATTTATTTTTGCAGTACTAGTCGGATTGCATAAATATTTTGGCATGAATGAACCGGCTCGACTGCGGAATTCATACACAGCAACGGTACTGCTGCGACTCCTCCTATCTCTTTCCTCTCCACTACTTCTTAGCTACATTACATTACAGTCAGCGGCGCGATCTTGTGCTGAGCAATTGTAGTCCCGTCCGCTCCGTAGTTTTAATTTATAAAGTAGTGTTGAAATTGTTATATCTTTAAATTTATTGTGTTTAAAACGTTTCTAATAGCTAAACATTGTACTTAGTGCTAAAAAACTCAAAAAATCAGTTAGTTCAGTGCCTTAACAAAGAGTCTCTTTTATAGGAAATACATTCTTTATTCTTTAACATAACATATTATATACAAAACTCATGACCTATATAGGACAGGTACTTACTTCTAAGCATCAAAACTCCAATAATATTATTAGCTTGCAACTCGTAGCTTTACAGAAAACATTCACAGAATAAAAAATAGCGTAAAAGTGTTATGTGCAAATATTTTCATTATAGTTTGTTTTAGAACAGTGGTAGCGATCCTACCTAGAATACTGACGGGTTCAATTCTACCTCAGTTTGTTTTGTTGTATTTTTGACCCCTTATACTGGGTTTATACTTTTCTCTTCTTCTGTTGTAGAAAGTTACTTTTATTTTAAAAAAAAAGTATTCCTCTACACCATTTCGTATATACAATTTTGTTCTGTGGTCCACATCACTCTATAACAATGGCGCGTTTTTGCTTAGTCATAAAATATCTAAACCCACCCAAAGGGCTACTTGAGAATGTAATAGCTCTTACGATTTGTATATTTCTCTCAATAGGAATTATTTATACTGAGGTCGCTCTACTCATATTATTATCCCTCAATCCTCCCTATCCTGTAATTATAATACACTCTTTACTCATCATTGTTAATAGGGATAATGCGATTAAATTGTTAGAAATTTGAAGCATTTTTACAGCTTTAAAAACATTTTTTTTATTCTTTAGAATAGAATTGTAAGAATTTCTACGGGAATAAACAACAGCTTCAAACTCAGGTAGTTTACTATTCGCACCTCACGTTACCTCTTCATTTATAATATTCTCAATTATTTTCTTGTAGCTCTCAACAGACTGATTGTACTACTACTCAGAAAAATTTAAGATTAATATAATTTAGAAAGGCGTCGGGATGTGACGACCCCATCGCCCGCTGTTGGGATAACCTCTGTCACAGCAGAGATTATTCCACCAGTGCAATCAGTCACACTGGTGGTAGGTCTTTTGTTGCGAGAGGCCGGCTAGGTAGGTACCACCGCAGTGTCCAATATTCTGCCGCCAAATAGTAGTGCTTAGGCACTACTGTGTTCCGGTTTGAAGGGCATTGTACGCTAGTGAAATTACTGGGCGAACGAGATTTAAAAACTAATATCTCGAGGTTGGCAACGCGTGAGTGGCACCTACTAATGGTGCTGCAAGCGCTCATAGGCTACGGCATCTACTTACTATCAGGTGGGCCGTATGCTTGTTTGCCAACTTCTAACATAAAAAAAAAAAAAAAGAAATAGAAGACTCAGTTTATTCGACGCATTAGACTAGCCCTAACTTAGGTTAGAGTTACTAGTGCCTGATCACTTATGCTTGGTCTACGTTATATTATATGATAATGGACTCACCTCGTCCACAGCAGTGGTATAGTTAAGGAACCACTCAACGAATAGCACAGCTTTAGACCGCGTACAAGTTATTGTACTAAATTTTGTATATTTCAAATTTTACTTAAGTTAAAAGTGAAGAATAGTCTGCCTGTCAGTTTACCGTAAATAAAATCAATAAACCCATGACTGACCTTTGGTTAAACATTTTTTATCCCCTGCGCAATCTCTTTAATAAGTATTAAATAAACGTTACTTAGTTAAATAAACGCTATACACTCAACGGACCCCATTAGGATGGTGATATTCTGTGTCAGGGGTCCAGAAACACACACCCAGACCGGAACACATGCTTGTATGGTCAATAGAAACATCTGCTCCGAGCGGCAATCGAACCCGCGACCTGTGGTGTTTACAGCAGCTTCACTACCGCTGGCCCACAACGTCGTCAAAATCGTCGTCACGTCGTTGTTATAATTATTTTCTTCATAAGAAGACTAATTCATGTCAAATACAGGGTAAATTTAAAACCAAACATATATAGCACTTTATTGCACAAACGTAAAGCGTGAAAATTAATGTCGGACATTCGTACCATTGTCTCTGTCAGGTTACACTGCGGTTTTGCGGGGGACGTTTCACAGGATTCCTTTTAACCATACACATATGTACGTTCAAATACGTATATACACCGTAAATTATTTATAATTCTTTGTCATAACACTTTCTCCTTCACAATTTTTGTAAAGATGAGATAGATAGAAATACATAAAGGCGTCGGGATGTGACGACCCCATCGCCCGCTGTTGGGATAACCTCTGTCACAACAGAGATTATTCCACCAGTGCAACCAGTCACACTGGTGGTAGGTCTTTTGTTGCAAGAGGCCGGCTAGGTAGGTACCACCGCAGTGTCCAATATTCTGCCGCCAAATAGTAGTGCTTAGGCATTACTGTGTTCCGGTTTGAAGGGCATTGTACGCTAGTGAAATTACTGGGCGAACGAGATTTAAGAACTAATATCTCGAGGTTGGCAACGCGTGAGTGGCACCTACTAATGGTGCTGCAAGCGCTCATAGGCTGCGGCAGCCACTTACCATCAGGTGGGCTGTATGCTTGTTTGCCAACTTCTAACATAAAAAAAACATAAAATTAGAGTCATAATTCTAAATTTATAGTTACAAGACATATAAATACAAGATTAAACGAAGTTCCCTTAAGTGTAGTTCTATCGTAATTATACGTAGATCCTTGTCCGAGATGATATTTACGTGTAGAAGGCTCCATGAGTGCTAATCATTATATTTAAAAATCTGAAGAAAAAACCATTTAATTTTTCTGGCTTGAAGGTAAATACTTAGTATTAAAGGGTGGAATATCATTTCATTTTTAGTTTATAAAATTTGAATAAATGTAGAGTATTATAATCGAATTTAAAATTTTAAAACTTTATAACTTATTATAGAAAAATCGAAATGCAAGTTTTGTAGTAAATTTATAAAACATAATGACATAATTATCAAATAATCGTAGCGTTTACTATAGGAGTTCTGACTTCTTTAGGAGCAAAATTATAATTTAAAAAATACATACATTTCAAGTCACAAAACTAATTAAACTAATACAAAGGATCATGCCATCAAATGTTACAATAGAAAAGGAGAAAAAATAAAAGTTCCGTGATCGTTAAAACTAACAAATAAAAACAGTATAATAGGCGCAGTTGTTTCCCGATAACATGTTGTTAACTACATCGCAATCGGGCAATGTACGGTAAATTTGGAGGTGAAAATAAAAACGCGGACAAAATGCCCGTACAAGGATAAAAGAGCAATTCAGACGCTAACAATTCGAGGTATGTATTTGCTAACCTTAAACATTTGCATGAGAATACTGGTAGCGCCAAGCGTGTTAGCTGTTTTCAGAACGTGTAACTTTAGATCGGACTGTGAAATGCGATCTAATTAAACTAGAACTTTTGTTAATTATATCAATAATGCTTGTGAGATGGTCCAGTAATTAAAAAACTAGACTATAACTGAAAGTCGCAGTATCAAATCCTGGGCAAACCTCTTTTTTTTTTTTCAAGGGATTAATTCATTGTTCGAATATTTTTTTACGGGAAAGCTATGTACTACTAGGTATGCACAGTAGTGGCACATTAATGAGTCGATCATTTTTAAGTCATTCATTCTATTTTCAAAGCTTTTTTATGTAACTTGATTATAATCCAATTTTCCTCTGTCAGTATCAATTTTCATCCAAGTATCATTATAATCAGCTGTCCCAATTTGCAATGAACTTTACTAAAGCACACTTGAATAAAAGTATTGCTAGAAACATAATCTGAGCTCTGAAGAGATCTCAACAAAGCCATTGCAATAAGACGAGTTCGTTATCTCATGAAACACGAGCCTCCACAGATAAAGTTTACATTGTTACATGCTTCCTTAGATTAGCCTTAGATAACGTTAGATGGCGACCTAGCAGGGAGCCTGCTTCGGTCCTCGACTGTCGCGGATTTGATTCCAGCTCTGAACAGGTGTTTGTTATAAATATATTTTATATAATAAATCATACATTGCTTTTCTTTTGGAGCAATTGCGCACACGCGCACACTTATCGCGCGAAACAACAGTTATTTGTTACTTCACGCCGATGTTTGTCTGAGGGTAGGTCTTCCCCGATGGAGCCAGCCCATACGTGCTGAGAGAAACATGGCTTTAATAGAAGCTAAGATAAATAGTAAATACCTATCACTGGAAAGTTTGTAACACTTTAGATATGTAGAGGAAACAATGATATTGATAATTATGATGATACTGCAAATCTTCATATTATTAGCTCATTTAATATCTTGCTAACTCGTCATAAAATCTGTGATAGAATTTTTAAAAGCATAAAATATATTTTCATCTTAAAAGTCAATATTGTTGAAGAACTAAGGATATGAAATGGCTCATAATGTGATGTGCGGAGACTAAAATATCTTTCAATTTTATGAGCTCTGTCTGTAACAGTTTCTTTGTGTCTCATAGTATGCACAAAATTGCAATTTGCTCTGTTTTTAAATTATTTTCCTTTATGACGCGACTACGGTAAAGATGAGTTATGAATATTATGTCATATTAACTTATATTGCGAATATTTCCTGAGGTATGATACCGCAGGCCCATCTTTTGATCATCAAAGAAAATGATTTCACTTCTTACTATCTTACTAATTTTATAAATGTGAAAGTTTGTTTGGGTGGATGGATTTTTGTTACTCTTTCACATAAAAACTATTTGACAGATTTAGATACAGTTTTCGTCTCACATACCTTATTACCTGGACCAACAATATAGGATACTTTTCATCCAGGAAAATAAATTTATCGAGTTATTAGTTAAATTTATTTAAATCTATTGGGCATAAAAAGTTGCCACTGCGTTGGGCACCTGCTGATGCTGCGTCTGGATTGAGGCACCACAGTCGCATGCAAGAGTCTCGGATATCCCATTTAGAGAAATTTGCCTTTCACCTCATGTCAAGTGATAACGCACAGTGATACTTCTTATAACCGTTTCCAATAATTCCAATAATTTAGCCAAAAACGGCTTAATTGTAACGAAGATCCAAATAAGTATTTAAGTTTTTATCCCCACAGAAGATTAAGTCTACGAGATAGTACATTCTTAACGGATACAATAAGAAAGTTTTCACTATGTTTATTCCTCTGCCATTTAATGTAATTTATGTTTCGGAAACTCGAGAAGGGTTATTTACGAAGTTACTTTGATTAAATTCAGGAATACACGCGGTAGAAATCAAAGGCAAAGTTACTAGTCTGAATTTGTTCGAGTCTGGTGAAACTTCGAGCGATAATGTTTATTTAAAAGGATCGATAATGGTGACACGTGGTAAGATGTTCTCGCGAAAGGGAAATTTATAAATTACTTACGCGTAGCTGAAATCTGTGTGAGCTGAATATTTTACTTTTGACTCCTACTCTTCATAAGAATCAGATGTTGTATGTGATGACTATCTAATAGTTATGGATTCAGTTAGATATCATGAGTTATATTGATAAAATATTATGTTCTAATATTGCTTGATTATTAACATATATTAGTTAATGTGTAATAAATAATTAAATATAATCTTACTTATAATAATTTATATTTTGTGAGTATAGGAATGAAGTCAATTGACTTGCTTTGATTAAATAAGAAGCTTAACGACTGTCACCCCCACTCATAACAAGACATTTGTTTAGTGACAGTTCGTATTATTTGAATTCATTCCTATACCGACGGTTGAAGTGAACAGTGATTATTAAAAACTACAATAAATTACTTCAGTTTTTCAATATCACCGCACCCAATTACTACTTCGTTTTCGATAATTTAATAATTCTGTTCCCACTTTGGGTAAATGTTTTTATTGAATTCTGGCTGTGTTCGTGGATTCTCTCACATCATGTAGCTTTTGGTGATCCCACGGAACCCTACAAATTTCCGGGATAATAAGTGTCCTATATATTAATCCAGATAAGAAGCTATATGTGTACCAAATTGCATCCAAGTCTGTCTAGTAGTTTTTGCGTGAAAGAGTAACAAACATCCATCCATTCATTCAAACTTTCACATATAATTTTACAAGTTAAATTAGATAATTTGTTTCATGGTCTATTATAATATTCTTCAATTAATATTAGAATTGGAGACCCTTGTTGTTTTTCGAATAAATGAGTCGGTTCGTCTAATATTACGTACTACGTACGTACGTACCTTCACAGAAAATCAACTTGAACTAGCAAATTTGTTGCAAAATCAAAATCAAAATCAAAATTATTTTTATTCAAGTAGACTTTTAAAAAGTACTTTTGAATAGTCAAACGCTACCGACGACCTTTCGTTAGATAAGGAGTAGCTCCTACCCTGTAGAAGATCAAGCTCAAACCGAAATTCAGCTATGCAAAACATACTATTGCTTTTCACTACAGTAACTGACACTGCAGTGGTACCTACCTAGCCAGCCCCTTGCAATAAAAGGCCTACCAGTAAAACATATTTATTTAAGTAGGGACGAATAAACTTGAAACATTCCATGAATAAAAATGCCAGTCACAGTCACCAGTTAGTTCATAACCACGCAACCTATACACAAGAATCTGAAAGATTTCGTAGCATCAATTTACCGTGGGCTGATCCGTGAAAGGAGTAATGATATCGTACGCTGATGATAAATGATGTGTTTCTGAGCGCTCGATTCCTCGACCTCATAATCGCGTATTTAATGCCTTGTAATGTTCGCACGCATGTTTACGATGTCATCGATAATGTGTTTTTAAATGAGTTAAAAAAGCCTTCTCATATTTATATTAGCATGTTGTTTTTGTTATAAATATATATAAAACCACAGCGAGCATATAATATACTAGCTTCTGTCAGCGGCTTCGCTCGCGTGAACAACGATTTTAATACAAATTTGAAATTCCATTTCAACCCTTCAGGGAATGAATTTTAGAAAAAGGACCTTAGACCTTTGAGGAATGGAAAAAAATTAATAAAATTAATTCCTTATTTTTAATTGTTTACATAATGGTAAAGTTTCATGTTTCTAGTTTCAAAAATGACTGACCTCCCATTGAAACTTTCAAGGCCTTCTTTACCCCTTTTAGAAAACGGTGAAATACATCTTTTACTGCAAAATTTTATCTTTAATTTTTGACTGATATACAAAGTTTCATGCGTTGTAGTTTTTAAAATGACAGATTTCCATACGCAAACTTTCAATTCATTTTTCAAGCTCTTAATTTTTCAAAGTTTCAAAAATTCTTTCTTAGTGCGCTGTTACGTTTTAAAAACAACTACTGCGAAAAAGGTCATTATACTATGCCGTTACTCCTCTTGTATATGAATACAGAAGAGAACTTATCAGGCAAAGGTTATATGGACAGGCAAGCTAAAGCTAAATACTGGGGACACAATTGGCTTCATAATTAACATTGAAACTTGTACTTATACAATAAAAGTGACTGAAATATTTTCCAACATTAATAAAAAGCAGATATCAATCTAACAGCGATAGCTGAACAAAAATCTCTCCAGAAATCGTTAAATGAAATCGCAACGCCCGTCCCCGAGGCCACGACAGTTTCTAATAAAACATGCGAAAGATTTTGCGACCTAATTTATTATTCAGATTAACATCTTCCGTGACGACGAAATATGACTTTCGGCTTATCGATTAAGCATATTTTTTTTATTCACAACTCGATTCAATATTCCGTCTAGAAATCGCTATCAGTTTAAAAACGAACGATAAAACGGATCGCATAAATTTGCATGACAAACGCGCGCCGCACCGGGGACATTACTTTTTTAAGAAAAATATGACGACCTTCCCTCGATGGAGTTCCAGGTCTATTTCCATAAATAATAAATAACGATCGAGGACGAAGCAAAAAGTATTCGGCTATATTTATTCTGTTCGCGAATTTTCATCCACTTATCGAGTTTCGGCGCGGTGCGCTCGTCTCGGCCGATGCGATATAATTTTATTTGTGGTGTTCCCGGAATCGATTACTTCGACGCGATATTCGCTCTTCCCTTTGTTATGAAGTTTTCTTTATGCACTTTCAATGAGAACTTTCAGAAAATATTCATTGCTTTTAAAGCACATTCAATTTTTATAAAAATCTTTCTAGATATATTTTTTTTTTAAGTTTATTCTATACATCGCATCCGTGCATTAAAATATTTCAATTACTATGTTAATAAAACATTACGCATTTATGTATGTAAGCATACAAAGGTGCGATCCAAATAGGTTAAGACGTCACTGTGTTCTTAAGTAATTGTAAAAAGAAAAACCAATTTAATCTGTAACAAATAAAAAAAATCGGAAACGATAAAGCAATATTAAAAAACAAAGTAGAACACGAAAATCGGTATTATACAAAGGCAATTGTAATAAAGGTAAAATGTTTCTCATTATAGAATAATAAAAAGTGTGTCAAGCGGTGCGCGAAAAGTGCAATTGAAAGACGCCTGGAGGTAAGGCGAACCTTTCTCTTGAACGTTGTCACGACGGGACGCCGTCTCGCTCGCTTAAGCGAAACGAGCATTCGCTTTTCAAGCGGCTTCATTCTTTGGAATAAAATACTTGTGTATACTGAACATAATATAATAAAATAGATCTTTTGATTCTTCATCAAGTATAGAACCAAGTTGTTTTCAGTAGTAGCTAAGATTAGGTTGTTCAATAAAATGCACAAAGAATAATGTGAATATGAGAGAGAAAATAATATATAAAATAATGGGTAGTTAAAAAATACAAGTCAACGACTTTTGGATACCAGACAAATACCCTTGTCACTTTTAAAAGTCAAAATTAAAATCAATAATTCAAAATATCTCAGGGATAGAAAATTTATGAGTTAAAGCGCAGGATAATTACTTTATCTATCTACCTCACAGAGTACCACAGTCGGTTTTTTTTTCTTATCAGACCTACAAAGATGTTTGACTTCTAAGCTGTCCCGCACAGCAAATCCTCATAATCTGATGACCAGTAACGCGCGTTTGATATGATATCCTTAAGCTACGGTGATCGCTTGCCATCAAGTGGGCACAGCGACTGTTAAATTAATTAGTTCTCTCTCTCTCTCTCTCTCTCTCTTCTTCTTCTTCTTCTTCTTCTTGTCCTATAATATTAAGATCTTCAATACAAACCATTTGATGAATTTTTATATAATGATTGGCTTGTTTGACTACAATTATGCATCGTGAAAAGCAGTGATGCGGTCTAATTTCGAACGCGCTTACCTAGTATCTACTAGGTACTACTAGCCTATTAACTCTTGACTTGCAGGCCAGGTAGGACGTTAAAATTAAATGTCAAAAAGAATTTGCGAAAATGAATTAGATAGGTATATTATTGATTGTTTAGAATAGCTATCACAATCTAATACCTTTAAACGAGCAATTCTTGTATAATATAAACCTCTTCTTGTATATATTTCGGAAACGGCTCTAACGATTTTCATGAAATTCAGTAGGCGGGGGTTTCGCGGGCGATAAATCGTTCTATCTAGGATTCATTTCATAGGATTGAGTCATTAGAAAATATCGTTTTATCCATGTTTTCAGACAAAGAAAACTCCAGTTCGAAAATATAAGCTCTTTTTTTATGTAAGAGCGGGCAAACGGGCAGGAGGCTCACCCGATGTTAAGCGATCACCGCCGCCCATGAACATCTGCAACACCAGAAGGCATCCTGACATCTAGTGTCGAGTAATAATACTATTATTGCTTTAACGACGCAGCAAGTTAATTAGCAAGCTAAACTGAATGGTATTTTTTTTTTTTTTTTTTATGTTAGAAGTTGGCAAACAAGCATACGGCGCACCTGATGGTAAGTGGCTGCCGCAGCCTATGAGCGCTTGCAGCACCATTAGTAGGTGCCACTCACGCGTTGCCAACCTCGAGATATTAGTTCTTAAATCTCGTTCGCCCAGTAATTTCACTAGCGTACAATGCCCTTCAAACCGGAACACAGCAGTGCCTAAATACTACTATTTGGCGGCAGAATATTGGACACTGCGGTGGTACCTACCTAGCCGGCCTCTTGCAACAAAAGACCTACCACCAGTGTGACTGATTGCACTGGTGGAATAATCTCTGTTGTGACAGAGGTTATCCCAACAGCGGGCGATGGGGTCGTCACATCCCGACGCCTTTACGCCGGGTATGCAGTAGACGGCGCTGAAAAATATTATACATATTTCTTCATTATGTAATTCGTATCTAAATAATTATAATTTAACAAAAAAGAAAAAATACCGGCCAAAGCTCAGTCATCCAAGTACTAACTGTTATATTACTAATGGTGAGTGAAGTCTTAGTCTCTCAGTTCTTGGTACATTTATATCTTGATGTTGAAGATCCGTCGCTTAGTGTTCCATTATTTGTATCACCGCATAAATCACGGGGCCGCGGTCATCTTTATTAGCCGAGACTGTGGGATTGTCTCTAAACTCACTTAGGATTTGATTGTTCTTTTGAACAATACTAACATTGTTATCTAGATTGATATTTGAATTATGAAAGCTAACGTTTCCCTTTCATTATTATAGCATTAAATGATAGTTATGAAATAAAGGCTATCATAGACGCAACCAATTTCATTTAACATAAAAGCGTTTATTGCCGCTTGGATGGGTGGTTGAGGATGTTATATTTGTGTGTTTGCTGCTAAATTTTGTATTACTTGTAATATATCTCACTAATATAATAAATATGTAAGTTTGTATGTTGGAATGTTTGTTGCTCAGTCACGCATTAATGGCTGATAGCATTTGAATGAAATTCAGCACACACATAGATAGCTTATTATTTGGATTGACAAGTAGGATACTTTTTATCCCGTAAAAATGTTTCGATTCCTGTGGGATTATCAAAAACATATTATAAGAGGAGTAATCAATTAAAATTCCGTATAAAAATTTAATTTTTTTTAAATAAAAATTGCGCTTTGAGTCACCGCGGACGATGCCGTGAAAATGCTTGTATAATATATTTTGATCACTAAGGATCATTATTTAGGACGTAATTTAGGTTTAAAATACTATTTCTGCGTTGGATAGCATGTTTATTGAGAATAGTAACAAGCTATGACATCACTCTATGAGCGAAGCAGTAACCATAAATGTTAATGAATCCAGCAATTAGGCAAATACGCAAGAGACAAGGTTGCGACGCGGTTATGTATTGTTTTAACAGCACGCAGAAGCAAGTTCTTTTGTAGGTTCTATAAATATCATATACAGCTTACTAGTACATATTTTGTTATATTTATTTTATTATAACATTGCAATAGTCATTATTTTTCTTCTCTTTTGCAACAAAAAGACAATTTTTTTCGTTGTTTCCGATAAAATATACAAAAATTCAAAACAACATCATTTTTTGACGATTTACAAAATTTTCAAAACCTTGAGCAACCTTTAAAAATGTCTATATTATCGAGATGATCTTTGGAAGAGGCTCTTAAATAAATATAAAACTAACAATCATTTTCATAAGAGACTTTTTTTAATTTCTAAAGTATACATAAATATGTAGTTCAACTTGATCTTTAAGTTACGAATTCAATTAGAGTGACAGGATCAAGTAGCTCTATACTGTTTCTCTTTCTCGAGTGCAATTTTTCGTGTTATTTGGAATGGACAAGTAATATTGTATAGCCGGAGTACTGTTCCGGCTTTTCAAGTAGCTCGCAGAAGCGGCCATTTATAAAAGTCAAAGGACACAAGTGAGTCTTACACAGAGAACAGCTGGAGATTCACCACATTGTTTTATGTTACTTGATTTTTGTAATAATACTGTTTCTCTTTACTTATTTTACAAGTTTTCCGTTTACTTAACACGTTTACTGCCCAGTGCTCCAAATTATCCATTTCTATTTAAACGTTTTTATACGTTTTATTGAAATAATTACTTTACCCGTTGCGATTACTATTGATAAATTAATTTAGGGTTCCATACCCAAAGAATGCCAACAGAACCCTGCCAGAAGAAGAAGAATTCAGCCTCCGCTACCTGTCCGTTCATCGGACTGTATCTCAAAAATCGTAACAGAGAGTTGAAACTTTCACAGAATCTTTATTTCTGTCTCTGCTACAAAAACAAATACTAAAAAGGTAATAAAATTCAAAATTATTTTTTTATAGAGTCGGGAGTAGTTACATATTCGATTTCAACTACACTTACACAAGTTTAATATCGAAACTAAGGAGTTAACCATACAATAAACTTAATATTTTAAGACTACGGTGGCACAAAGCCCTGTATGTACGTATACCACACGCACTTGGCCAGCTTTTTAATAAATAAGTTAGTAAATTTTTTAAATAGTCTGATACTTAGTTAACACTTTGCTCAATTCATGATGTACGGCTTAATGTTTTTATGTATTATGACGATGTTATGGCATTCCTGAAAAAGGCAGTGCTATGGAATATAAAACATTTTTAAAGTATCATTCCTGTAAGTGACAGCTAAGCGACTCCTTCCTCATTTTTATTTTCATGTGTTGGTTGAATCCGAAATATTGTTAGCATTCGAATATTTTCCCCCGCGTAGAGCTATTATTGTATTTCATGTTTATCTTCTCAAAGTTTAGATATCACTTGAATGAAAACCTTTTTCTGTAATTGCTTTGAAAATGCCAACGAAAATATTTGCTTGCATGGGGCATGGGGAAACGTTTTATATTTTAGGGCAGTAATTACGTTTGTCGGAATACTCATTCTATACCTTTGTTTTGGATAAGTTATTTTCGTTATTTTGTAGAAAAATAAAATAAAATATAAATATGAAAATTTAAGCTGTAAGCTGATTAAATAAAGGTCACTACACTCTACTCTACTCTACACTCTACTACTCACTGTCTCATTAATCTTAATAATCTTAAACTTAAACATAAATTTAAAAGCAATTGTTACCAAGTGATTTTATAAAGTATTAATTGAAATTGATGTTTTTATCTGTAATAGAGACATTAAAATCCAGAGTGTCTAATATGTAGTTCATTTTAAATAATTTTAACTTCTTTAGCAGTCAATAATCATTATTTACACAATCATCAATGTCATCGTGTTCCAGTAAGTTTCGTTTATTATAAAAACAATTACAATAACCCCAGAACGCTGAAACCCGCTACCAATAAAACCTTACTCAATGCTGATTACAGAATAATATGTGAAAGACGTTTAATGTTTGACGAAATGTAAAAAGCCAAAGATCAAAGAGAACTCTTCCACGTAACAGGTGATGTAAACGAAATTTGAAAAGAGAAAATATATTCTAAAACATATACTTTTTTAGTGTCTCATTAGGGTAATTAAAATATAAATAAATAATTAAGATAGTTTTTTTTTTTCGGAGTGTCTATTACAGTTTGCCCTAGTGGGCTTGACAGCATCACCAGTGAGGGGGGGATCAGGAGACTTTAGCCGATAAAGGATTGACAGTCCGCGTGGGGCTCAAGTTAAATCCATCCAAGGGCACCTCCTGTGAGGTTGAGCCTAAGCTTGGGACGTCATGGGAGGGAGGGAGCTTTTCGGAACGCAATTGAACGAGTTGGTGTTATGTCGGGCGGTCCGAAACAAGAGACCCCGTGTTCACCGGCAGAGACGCTGTATATATTATTATAGACTGTTGTCGTTCTATTGTGTGTGTGGCGTTAGCTTTTGTGATGCTACCATCTGGGTCTTGCAGGACGTGCTTGGGACGCCTGAGTCTTGTCGGTGTAAATAATTAAGAACGGAATATTCTCTTCTTCGATAATCTGGGTCGAGAAAACCCCGCGTGGTGCAGGGCATAACTATTATCCACGTGGTTCACGGAGGGTTAAGGCTAGCGAAGCCGCGGCCTAAGTTACTATTATAATTTAGTTATTTCTCTTTATGATCTCGGTCATAATCATAACTAATGATGTGAGGTTTTAGTGTATATATCTTACTAGCTTCCCGTGAATAACGATTTTAATACAAATTTTGAGTTCCCATTTCACCCCTTCGGTGGTGGAATTTTAGAAAATGTTAAAATACGTGTTTCTTTATCTTGAATTGTTTGACAAAAAACAAAGTTTTACGCTTTCAGATTCAAAAATTACGGCCATTCCAATCGCATTTTCAACCCCTCTTTCGCCTATTGAGGGGTATTTAAAATAACGTTGAAACACATGTTTTTTTTTATCATAATTCTTTACAAAATTTCATGCTTGTAGTTTCAAAAATGGCAGATGTCCATAAAAAATTCAATCCCTTTTTTACCTCCTTAAAGGTTGAATTAAAAAAATCCTTTCTTAGTGCCCTTTCACGTTTTCAAAGACTTGTCTTCACAACAAGAGATTCAGCTTTCTAGGTCCAAGGGTTTCGGCTGAGCCTTTATAATTGTCTGGTCTTGTTCTTTTATTTAATTATATATAGATAATATAGTTATTAATTTATTGAGAAAGAATGATATATGTTTTATAGTACTTATTTTTATACACGAATGAAACCTTACAGAGAGGCACGTTAAACTGAATTATCACGTCATGATGTTAAAATATATAAGGGGAAAAATTAAGCAATATAAAACAAATTTTCATTATGTTGTTTTGAGCTTACAAGCTGTTCAGATAGGAGGAAATTTATTTTAGTACAAAAAATTACCATTTATTATGAACATAAAGATGGTATCGCAAGGTTTCGGTTTGGGTTCTCCTATTTGGTTAGCATTTTTAATGTAAATTGTTACCGAGTAACGTATTTTTCAAAATTCAAATTAAAAGTACATTCTATAAGCATACAATTGAATTTATAATTGCAACCTTTCTGGCTGTTTTTTAGAACATTTACATCGACCCGAAAAACAATGTTTAATATTTATATGAATTGTAATATCGGGATAAACACTGGGGATACCCGTAGTCTTGTAACTAGCATTATATATATTTAGCAGATTGAGAAATTACAGGAAAGACCTCCCAATTTAGACTTTTTGTTTATTATATAGGTATAGATATAATCTTACTGATTCATTTTTGTTAAGTAGAGTATGTCTCATAGGTGGTACTTTTTAAATTAACGGGGAAGTACTACCCTTTCACAGAAAATCGGCGTAAAGTAACAGTATCAGTAGGTATCGAGGTGTTTCGTGCGCTGAGTGAGAGCGCCGGGACCCTAATTTCCCACCTTCTCTGTTCCCTTCATTTTTCCCTTCTCATCCCTTCCCTCCTGTCCCTTGAGTTGCGATCGTGCACGTGATACTTCAAGTATCGGAAGCGCTCATAGATTGCGGTGACTGCTTAGTATCAGGTTGACCGTATGCTTGTTTGCCAACCGTCATTAAATAAAATAATAAAAGAATTAAAAAATCCCATGCGATTAAGCTTTATTACTTCCTTAATGTTATTTTAAATTCTTCAACTTAATACCGCTAATGTAACGTACGTGTTCTCGATCCATAAGCATGCAATTTATTATTCAAAAAAAGTTCAATCATACCCGGTAGCATGCTACTCGCATTTAGGATTTATAGTCTCGAAAAAATTAGATCGGAATTACTGGTTTTAGTTTCATGTTAGAGGCATGTTAAAACGTAAAACGCTGGATTATAGTCGATCGTGAATCTGATTACGAGCGGAACATAAAAATTATAGTCTTTATTTGTTAGGTAATAGGGTTGCGGATTGTGTGTAATTTGTAGGATGCACGGAAGAGCTCTGTTTGAACATATTTGATGGATGGGGATTTCGGTTAATTTGCTTTTAGTAAACTGCAGTGTTTAAAGAGGTGGCAAGCGATATTAAAGCTATTTTAAATTCAAGTTTGTTGAGCTAAAATCAGTGGACTTTACCATGTAATTTTTTTAACTTCTTGCTAACATTATTAATCTGCTTATTACTGGCCCGGATTTGACAGGCTACTAGTTTTTGCACAGAGCGATTGTCATCTTAATTCTACAACCAGAACGAACCAGTAACGCATTGACTAAGAGAAAATGAACTATCTAGAGTTAAGGATTATTATCAGATGTTATGTGATAACAACCGGGACCGACAGCTTAACGAGCTCTCCGAGGCACGGTGGGAAAGTCCACAAGACAAACGCCCAGACCGAAGCACCCGTCCCGAGTGAGAATCCAACCTGCGACTAGCTAAAAAAGCCTAGCTATCAACACTAAAAGAGGCTAAGAGCGGCCTCGCTATCAACACGTACAACGATCGTCTTTTTTTTTATAAAGATTTATTTAATGTTGTTGTTTCGGACTTACTAGAAAGTCTCTCGTCTAATGTCAGGGTTAGAGCTACAGAGCGGTACAAGATATTATGCGAATAAATTGAATAAGCTGGCTTCTCATGGGATTTTTATAGAAATGCATGTATCGTATATTTGTTTCATTGTAAGTAATTATTTATATTGCATTTTTGAAGTGAAACTTCTTTAGAATCGTTGTGATTTCAAACCATGGATGCAACGGAAAAACGACAGGTAAGAGACACAAATACAAAAATGTGTAGGAATGAATGAGACAGAAATATACATACTATTTTTTATTATATATACTCATCTAATTCTTTTGTCAATTTACTGAAGACAGACAAACAGACAGACCAACATATATACATATATTGTTTCGAAAATATATTTTTATTTAATATAGAATTAAATATTCGAACACAATTCCTTCACGCTAGAAGTAAAACGTTATTTCAACTGTAATATTCTAAATTGTTATTAAAATTTTCATAGATTAGCATATTATCTACATGGGTTACAGCAGGACATCAGCACAGCCTTTCAAACACAAACGACAGCTGAGCGATCCCACGTCAAGACACAAATACAATGTTTATACACGCCGCTGAAGGTTCTTGCTATTTTAGGCCGGTAAAAATTTACTCTGCGTAAAATAAGGGAAGCGAAATTAGGATGTTAAATATACATTACCGAGGGTAACTTTATTGATTCCGCCTTGTACAACGTTGTCAATTGGAGGGAAATTGTTTTTTTAATTCTGGGACCAAAATAATTTTTGCGTCTTATTTTAGTATCGCTATTTTTTAATTGAATTACGAATTTTTAAAGTTTATTTATTAAATAACTTTTTGCTAGTGACTAATTTAACGTCTTATCACTAATTTTAAGTTTTTTTTTAATAGATAGTGATTGAAGAGGAAGGTTTATAGGTATGTATAAAAATAGTGGATATTTTTTTTTTGAGGTTTCTTATGTTATGTCGTAAATAATGACATTGGCTATATATTTTATACCCACGCGAAGTCGGAGCGGGCCGCTAGTATGACTGTAATTTTTAATCTAAGTATTTTTTTCTTGTTCTAATTTGTGGTCATATTATGTCACACCTATGCCGACTGACCACATGGTGTCCCCCACAGCTTACATAGAAATACTAAAAATCAATTCGCCGTTTAACATGTTAAGACAATTATCTATTATTTATGCATCCCTAAAAGGTCAGCATTAAAAAAAAAACTCAAAGGATAAAATGAAAAAAAGGCCCAATGTCAGTGATAATAAGAGAATGTAAGTAATAGACCTTTTGAACAAGGGAGTCCGATATTACAATGAAACAGGCCTTGCTAATTTAAATATTTTTTGTCTATGTCACTTTCAGAAGCCGTAAAGAACTCTGTGTAATCGTAACATTATACATTTTTGGACCACTTTTACAAGTCACTGGGACCTTTGAAAATCTCTAATATATGAAATTCTCCTATCGAATTTTAGTTACCATATACTTCCGAAACCGCTTGACGGATTTTAACGAAATTTTACAAATAAATTTTTAGTAGGTCTGAGAATACGTTGTTATATATATTTTTATACCTCTAAAAGATAATTATTTTTTACGCCGAAATTTTTAATTTTTGCATACTACCCTAAAGTTTCACCCTCAAGGCCGAAAGCAAGTTTCCTACCACCACGCCACAACAGTTGTCAGTGTAAAACTAAGCAATTTTTAAAAATGAATACTAGCAATTCCTTGCCTAACATTCCTATTGTCTCTCCAAATAAGCTCGAAGCTTGCGCTAGGAGTGAAAATAGCCCAAGGGGGTCAGGACCGAACCCGCAAATCTCACGTTAACGGAGTGGAGTCGGTTTTACCATCGAGCTATTGAGGCTTCAATTATGTTATAAATAATCGTTACAAAATTACCTCATGTCTAAAAAATAAGCCGTCGCATCCAGCCATCTGCGAGCACGCCATTACACGAGGCTGACATAAAAACTCTAATGTTCAACGCTTCGGCTCTTTCTGAATTCACTCCAATATCGAACCAAGGTAAAAACATCTTTGCGAAAACAAAACATAATGATGAGCCTCAAGCCTCCCGAAGCCACAGACGTGACGCATTAGGGTGATTCGGGTATTTGAATTTTAATATAATGCTTTTTTGTTTGTTCGTGCATTTAACGTTAACGTGTTTCTCGGAGTTGTGGCGCAGTGGTAGCAACGGGGGACCCGTTTAAGGTTGTAGATTCGATTCCCGCTCAGAGTAGATGTTTCCATTGACAATAGAGGCATGATTTCCGGTCTAGGTATGTTTGTCCTTATGTATGTTTCCGGACCGGATAGCTGATGTTATACGGAGTAACTAAAGTTAATTTTGTTTTAGAAAAAAAGTTAAGATTCCATTGAATAAAAAAAATCGATACACCACGTAGTTTATAATAGAATCATTGCCATGATAATATAAATCTAAATATTTAGCAATAGTTCAATGATAATAAATAAACTACATTATGTAAACGTAAGAATAGTTTTTCGTTTCGCAAAAGGCCTTCAATCACACACACTGGGGCGGTACCTTTTTATGTGTGGTCCCGATAGCGACTGAAATATGAGCGGGATTTGCGAGTCTAGTGGCTGTCACTCATAAAAGTGGAAATGTGCCAGGTGAATGTGCGGAGCTCAGTTCACTTGGAAACTTACGAATACCTACTACAAGTTGTTTTTCATTTTTATTTTTTTATGTTACTAAGTTAAGGCTAACAGACTTCGCAGGATCTTGAAAGGATGGACAATGATCGGTCAACTAAAGGAGCATACCTAGAGCGAGCTACTGGTAAACATCCAGTGGGTCGTCCGAGGTATCACTGGAGTCCATAATTGGCAAGAAGTAGCACAGGACAGATAAAGCTGGAAATCTCTGATTTCGGAGGCCATGACACTCTTCGGGTCGCTGAGCCAGCGGAGTAAGTAAGTAAGTATGGTACTAAGTTGGCAAGTATAGGACCCATCTGATTGTAAGCGGTGTCCGTAGCCTATGAGCGCTTGCAACACCATTAGTATGTGTAACCCATGCGTTGCCAACCTCGATTGGGTCCTAAATCTCCTTTGCTCGGTTATTGCACTAGCGACAGCGTCTTTCAAACCGAAGTTTTACCGCAAAGTAGTATGTGTGTTTTTACGTAGCTGTCCTCTTGCAATAAAAGACATAGCATCAATAAATATGTACCACCTGTAGGTAATTTTAAAGCAGTTTTAATGGTATATTACCTATATTTATGATGTCATCATGAGTTATTTAAATTTAAAAAACATCTTTAATTTTTCATGAATCGGTTGATACAACAATGAAACGATATTGACACGGGATATTGCTCAACAAATTAATTAAATTCACGCACTGTAGTAAAAATTATATTCTTCCGTGGTGATTAAAACTTTCAATTATGCGAAATCAATGACCCATACATTATAACGATACGAGCAGTAAGTTTAATATTAAAATATGATAGCGATGATAATGGAAATTATTTATAACATAAATTTCACTATAGATTTAACGTGATCACACTCGAATGATTATCACGCAATATTAATAAATTCGTTACCGGGTGTCCAGCTGTGTCGGCCACTGCCATAATATATGCACACTCACGCCACCGATATTGTACTTAAAATTATTTCCAAACACGTCGAATGAAGGTGCAAGCGAATTTAGACTCTATAACAACTATACAACGAAGTTTTCAAACGCAAAGCTAAATCTGTCCACCGATGCTGCAATGCCGCAGTCGCTCTACGGCTAGCTTTCAATACGACACAATACGACAATTATCGGACAGTATCCTAGAAGGCATTGTTTAAGGGGAATTCTTTAGATTGCTGAGCGTTATGAACAAGACGTCTTCAGTTTTTGTGCTGAAATTATATCTGCGAGGAAAATTTTGTTGGAAATTCTCGTACTTTTATTTTTGCTTCATTTACGAGAACAGATTTACAGGATATTAAGGTGAAGTCCGGTTCCTTTTGTTCTCTCTTAGCGCTAAAATAATAAGATCTATTTCAGTTTATAAAATCAGTTGTGCCCTCGGCTTCGCTCGCGTATTCTACATTCTTTCGCTTTATTTTGTGTTCCTGTTCCACCAAGTCAACGTATCGCATCGTAATTTCATATAGCCTATAGTCTTCCTCAAGACATCTACCGGTAAACGTAGTTCCAGCATGTTCAACCAAATAAACACGCTCTTCAGCTTTATATGATTGGTATAGATTACTTTTACGATGTACAGAATAAATGTATTAGATTGCGTAACTAAAGGTAACTAAAGATTTTCTTATTTAAGGTAGCCGACTGCGTAAAATGAGGCCAAAATAAAGTATAACACAGCATTTTGTTCCCGTTAATTGTTTTACAAAAGATAAATACAAAAGAAATTTTTTAATTTTTTATATACTAAAATATTACAATAATATGCAGTACATCCGAACTTTTAAAGTTCACGTACATATGTAAAAATAAATTTGTCTGTCTGTTACGTTTTCACGCCTCAACTGCTAAAACTGTTTTTATGAATTTTGGTGTTATTTTGGAGAAAGATATAGGCTACTTTTTGTTGTATGTAAAACATAACTTGAGATGCCTGAAATAGGGGATGTATCGCGAAACATTTGCATATTTCTATTGTTATCAGGGTGAGTTATTAAAAGTCATCGTTTACGCAGGCGAAGCTGCGGGAAAAGTTAGTATTGTATAAAAGTAAAGAGTACTTTTACTTTAACAATCAAAATTGTTCTAAAATTAATGCCAGTGAAAGTGTCGTTAAAATTAGTACAGCTGTTTCAGAAACTAGCCGGAACAGACAGACAGACAAATAATAATAAATAAATAAACGCTACACACTCAACGGCCCCCATTAGGATAATTATATCCTGTGTCGGGGTCCGGAAACATTCACAATGACAAGGACAAACACAACCAGACCGGAAAACATGCCTGTACGATTAATACAAACATCTGCTCCGAGCGGGAATCGAACCCGCAACCGTCGAGGCTTAAGGCAGACTCGCTACCCACAACGCCACAACGGTGACAAAAATTTTGAAAACTGTTTTTTTTGTATAGTTTTACATCCATTCACTGAAAAGCTGTTGGTTTGGAATTACAAAAAGACACTTCAATTATATAGATGTATAGATAAAAAGCATAACACATATTTGTTGAAAGTCAGATTCTACCACTGGTTCCAAAATTAACCGTCTACCTGAGAAGGTGAAATAAGCTCAGGGAGATATATCTCTTTTTTCAAATTATGTTCACAGAACCTTTGAAATAAAGCCAATGGTAGTACCTAGTAGACCTAGAGCAATATTAACTTGCATTGAATATAAGCGTGCAACTCAATATTATGAACATTGACTTTAGAACAATGCGCACAAATTCAAACAAGGGGTCACTTCGATCCGTGCCCGTTTAATTACACTACAAGGGAACTGGGGCGTCAAAGTGACACGTCCGAGATGGCGTAAGCGATGAGCGAGATCAGAATACATAAACGATGATCCTATTAAAATTATAAATATGGAAATTTGTATGTTGTATGTTGTTACGTATGTTACTTAAGCACACAAAAATGGCTGAACGGATTTTGATGATTAAAATATAAGATGCTTTTTATGTGACGATCAATTTAACAAAACGAAAGGAAATCTCAGAAATAGGGGATGGAGGTTTGTATCGGGAATCCTGATTTCTATTACAATAAGGGTTATGTATTCTTTTACTATTTAGAAAAATTATCTTGGATTTTTTTTTGTTTGGCAAACAAGCATACGGTCCGCCTGATAGTAACAGAAGTATCACATTGGCGTTGACAGCTCAAAGGATAAGAGGGAGATATTTACATATTATAATTTTCTTGACTTTGAAATTTAAAAGAAAAATACATTAAAGAAAAAGATATAACCCCTGAGTTTATTTCGTCGACTCTTCTTCTTCGGTATAAATTTAGACCCGATGGTAAAATCTGACTTCCACCAAATCTGTGTAATGCTTTTTACGTTGAATAAAAATATTTGAATATGAATTTGTCATAGAATACAATATTTTTGACTTAGACCACCGTCGATTTAATTGAAGAGCATGTTAGAATTCGATCCGTAATAGTTCCTTATGACCCAGATTATATGTAGGATATGAATTTAATTCAAGGTCCACCGAATTCACATTTAACGCTTCAAGCTCGCCACGATTACACGATCAGCCACGGGCTGGATTGGCTCTAAGTGATGGCTGTACGCTTACACCGGCCAAAATTACAGATTATCTACCTGAATGGTCTAACTGCTGTGATCTTACTCTATCGCCACTTGAGCCAAAATTTATTGAACGATTTCACTGGTCAAGCTAGGCTTAGACGTGATTGCCGGGACGTCACGGTAGAATGCGCGAGCGACCCCGTGGCGTCCCAATTATGGCTTAGAGGGATCCGCAGAGTTTTAGTGGGTATTACCACCTGCTTCACAGGTGGTCGAGTCCACACTACCACTCGCTAGCGTGCTCTTCGGAACACGCTAGGCGAGTGGTGTGCGTAAATGCATTTCTCTGCGAAAAAAAAAAAAAAAAAAAGGCTTAGACGTGATATTGAATATTAAAGTACCATTACTCTAAGATATTATCTTTGTTGTTTTAGGTTATTGCTAGCTTCTGCCTAGTTTCTTTAAGGGTGGAATTTTTAAAAATTTACTGCACGTGTTTCATTATCTTTAATGTTTTCTCACCGAACGAACAAAGTTTTTTTGTTTCTAGTCTCAAAAACCAATATCTGGAGGTTTGCAACGCATGAGTGAAACCTACATATGTATGGTGATGCCAGCGCTCATAGGCTACGACAACCGCTTTTGCTCGCTTGCCAACTTAAGTCACATAAAAAATAATCAAAACTTATATCATTGACTGCTTGATATAGTTCATTGTATTACCATGTTTATAAAATTTCACAATTTTTTACTTCGTAACTCTTCATTTATAGATTTAATATCTTCGGTAAGCAGGGTATCAACATAAAAACTGTAAATTGCACAAGCTACACGCTGTGCGAACTAATTTAAATTCAATCGGTTACATTTTTACATAAAACTGTGTTCATCATGATATTGATTAAGCTAAAGTTAAAAATTTCGTCGTAAAATAGCTTTACCCCCGGTGTAGTATTTAGGTGAAACGAAAATGTCTGTCGTGCTTTCCCGCCAAAACAACGGAACCAATTTAAACAAAATTTGGTACACAGGTAGCCTGAGAAAGGACATAGGCAACTTTTTAATGCGAAAAAAGTGTAGTAAGGGTTAAAAGTGCAAGAATATGGGATGAAAGCAAAACGTTATTCACGCGGGCGAAGCCACAAGCAGAAGCTACTTTTTAAAATATTTTTTCTGAAAATTGAAGAAACTAAGCAGATTCCAAATTATTATTTAACTTATAACCACTGGTGGTAGGTCTTTTGTTGCAAGAGGCCGGCTAGGTAGGTACCACCGCAGTGTCCAATATTCTGCCGCCAAATAGTAGTGTTTAGGCACTACTGTGTTCCGGTTTGAAGGGCATTGTACGCTAGTGAAATTACTGGGCGAACGAGATTTAAGAACTAATATCTCGAGGTTGGCAGCGCGTGAGTGGCACCTACTAATGGTGCTGCAAGCGCTCATAGGCTGCGGCAGCCACTTACCATCAGGTGGGCCGTATGCTTGTTTGCCAACTTCTAACATAAAAAAAAAATCAAACTACTGTTCAATGCTTGCAAAACCTATTATTTTTTTCCAATAGAAAGTTTGATTTAAATCGGAAAGCAATGATACTTACAAATAAACAATTAACTCGTAAAGCAGAAGTATGAATAATTCAAGAATGAAACTTCCCCAACAGTTATTAGTGCATACAAAGATAGTACACGTTATAATTTAATTTGAAACTACGCCAAAGTCGCCCACTCAATTATATCCTTAGATATTAATTGCTTAAGTCATGAAAACATTTGCATACATGAGTACTATAACAATAAAAATAAATCGAAGTTTTAAGACATATTAAATTTGTAACAGTTCTGTAGTAGTAGAGCCTTGCTCCTCGCAGCACAAAGGGCCTGGTTCGACACGGGAAGTACTACCCTCTCACAGAAAATAGGCGTAAAGTAATAGTTGCGTTTCGTGCGTTGAGGACCTAATAGCGCCGGAGACCTAATATCACACCCCTCTGTTCCTTCTTTTTTCCCTTATCTTCCCTTCCCTTCTTTGTGAGTTGGCAACGCACATATGATACTTTAAGTATGGCAAGCGTTCATAAGTTGCGGACCGTATGCATTTCTGCCAACCGTCATGAAACAAAAAAAAATAGGTCTCATCAATCTTTTAATTTATACTTTTGTAAATCATTACAGTAAGTTAATAAGCGTTATATGCATAGACCATTATGGTGTGGTTCTTTACACCAATAAAACATTGTTTGTCTAGTTGTTTATCGAAGCTTCGTGTGTTTTCGCGAACCACCAAGTAGCTTGCAATCCTATAAACTTTGCGGTGTTACCAAATGCCTATTCAGAGATCCGCAATTAAACAATCACGAGACTAAAACTATTATTATTATTGATAGTTAGGTTAAATTATAATTTTGATTGGCAGGGCTAGAAGCTATAATCCCCAAATGGTGGAGCTACTCCAACATGAACGAGTATTATAATAGTTTATATAGGTCTTCTTCTTATCGAGTGGTTAGTGCCCAACCTAGTGTCAGAGTTGTTCAGGTCGACCGTATAAGCACTGACTTGACTCAGCAAATTGATAACAGCCGGGACCGACATTTTACGTGCCCTCCGAAGCACGGAGACGCTCAGTTGAAATACCACTATACGATCACCCATCTAGTGACTGACCGCGCCTAAAGTTGCTTCGCCCACCGATCGTTTACCGATCAGTGAGGCTATGAGCGTCTCCTATATAGGTTATTTTATTTTGATATACCCAAAAACATTAAAAAAAAAAATATTTTGACTTATTTATGTATCCGTATATAACCAGGCAGACTGTTAAAGTATATATCAGCTTTAAAAGGTTTAAAGATCAATATGTAGGAGTACGTTATTGTTTCAGAACATATGCTATGATGCAATACACGTTAGTATGATATATAAAACAAAAAAATAAACGCTACACACTCAAGGGTTCCCCTTAGGATAGTTATATTCTATGTCCGTGTTCCGGCAAAATACACAACGACAAGGACAAACACACCCAGACCGGAAAACATGCTTATATGGTTAATACAAACATCTGCTCCGAGCGGGAATCGAACCCGCGACGTGTGGTGTTTAAGGCAGGTTTGTAAACCGCTGTACCACAACGACGCCAAAATAGATATAACAAATACTTATTCATCGGTGGATAGAGACATGTAGATACATTTTAAAGAAACTGCGATAAATTTAAAAAGTCTCTTACTGTAGTCAACACACCTGTACTAAGCTACTCATTACAATAACTAGTAGTTAAGATAGCAATGGTTTATTGCCGTAATTACATCACGATTTATGGCTTGATTAGCCATGAATTAGAGCTTAGGGGATTCAGAGATAGATTATCATTTTTGAACACTGCAGTAAAGATTTATACTCTAGTATTATGTGATATTATCAAACCCGACTAACTACTAACTGTCTTGCCAAGACACACACTTATATAAATCTTAGTCAGAAAGAACTTCTTCTTTCTGGCATTATTCCCGATATTTTATTTTACTCAGGGTCTGCTTATTACTCTTATCCGGGTTGGACAGGGTACTAGTTTTTACACAGAGCGATTGTCATCTGACCTCCGCAACCTTAAGGGCGAACCAGTAAATCATTGGATAAGAGAAAATTACTTATCAAGAGTTAACGATTAATTATTATCAGATGTTATGATAACAAGCGGGACCGACAGCTTAACGTGCTCTCCGAGGCACGGTAGAGTCCTTCGTCAATAATAATATCTATGACAAAGATTTTTCGCATGGCACTAAGTAGAATGTGTTTATGGACTTTTCAAGTGTAACACCAAGGTTCTACCACATTTTAGTAAATAAATGAAATTAAATTTGAATTTGAATATAAATAAGAATAATAAAGATTATTCTGACACATTAACCTTAGCCCGCGTGAATAACGATTTTAATACAAATTCTGAATCAATGTCATATTTATTTATATCGAATCAAAAGCCAAAAAATGCGTTTCACGTTTCCAACTCTAAAGATGCTTTACAACTTTTTATACCCCCTTTCCACCGCTTACAATTAAAAAGTAGCCTATGTCCTTTCTCAGTTTCTAGACTATCTGTGGACCAAATTTAATTTAAATCAGTTCGGTAGTTTTCGTAGTTACTTTCGCGTTTATAATATTAGTAACGATTACTACAATTACGATAAAATTAATGTTAGGCATATTAGCTGGTGTGATGTATTTGTATAGTTCTTATTTTCTAAATTCTTCATCCAAGTTGATACGTGACATGTGACTCGACTGGTACGCCCGGAGCCGCAAGTGCATTAGCACCAGAAATAACATGACGTTACAAAAATCCGACCACGACACTCTGCCTGAATTTTAAAATGCTCCTGCAACGCTACTCCCACGCGGCGTATATATATTCGAAAAGATTTCTTTTGTTTTTTATGCATGTTTATTTTTGCTTTCCGAAATAGATCGCCATGAAATTGTATATAAACTGCGTTGTTTAATTTTATGCTCAAAGTGAAATTTCGATTGTTTATTTGTTAAACTTCGATTTTTTCTTTGCTTTTTGTTCAATTCCCATGTTATATTCCAAATATTACATTTTCGTTCAGTGTATATCACACAGCAAACCTATTGATGAACAATAATTTGATTGATGGAATTTTCATTTATGTAAAGTTGACGACGTTGTGGCGCTGCGGTGGCGAACCTGCCTTAAGCGCCACACGCCGCGGGTTCAACCACACAGGTATGTGTTCCGGTCTGGGTGTATTTGTACTTGTCATTCTGTATATTTCCGTAGCCCCGACAAAGGATATAACTATTCTAAGGGCCGTTGAGTGTGTAGTGTTTTATTTATAATTTATTAAAGTTCTTCTTCCATAAATAAATAACATGAACATCAAAGTACTTAATAATTTAAATATTTCATTGAACACGATAGTTTTGAATAAAATTTACCAAGCAAATAAGAGCAACGTGAAACTGAATTGAATCTTGTTAAAACTTCTATTTGGCTGCGAGACTCGAATCGAGGAATAAATTCAGTCAAGGTGAGTTCCGAGATGTAACAACTTATTAATGTCACTACGAAAAATGTACAATATATCAATGGTTATTTAGAAACTAGAGAATTTAACCTTGTTATTATGAGACATGAATGGGTCCATCTAAAAACACTAAAACAGTTTTGACAGTAAAAAATGAAAAAAAACATGCCCTCAGTTTGTCGTCCGCGGTGACCTTAGAAATGGCTCCAGGGTAAAATTAATCATAAATAATGTTCCATAATATGTCGAATGTCAATTGAATGCATCCTATAGATTATTTTTTTATAATTATTACTTTAAAATTCGTGCCGAATATTTTTCCGAAATAAAAATAACTAATGTGTTAATGCAGATAATAAGCCATCTGTGTGCTAAACTTCGATCCAATCTGTTTATATGTATTGTTGTGCTTATGCGTGATTGAGTAACAAACATCTAAACATAAGTGCAATATGTCATTTTCATAATCCCAAAGAGACCTAACGTCTTTCCGGGATTGAAAGAATCCTATGTGCAAATGGAGATAACAATCTATATCTGAGCCAAATTTTACACAAATCCGTTCAGTCGTTTTAGCGTGATTGAGTAACGAACATCCAAACTTCCACATTTATTATATTAGTAGGCCAAATAAGGGTAATGATGAAAACGATAATAACATTAAAGAAATATATTAATATAAAATGTACAATAAACCTAGTAAGCGATCGTTTGTAAGCAATAGCAGAGGGCGAGAAATAAATAATAAATCTGTTTGCGGTGAACGAAGCGAGAAGATCGGAGTGCATGAATAGAAATGAGCAGACGACATAACAACATCGGACTTAATACGTGGGCGCGTAGTTAAATCCTTCGTAGGGGTTTACTTTTTTCGGGTTCCGTAGACAAATGCCAAAAACCGAACCCTTTTATCGGAATAATTTCGTCATGTCCGTCTGTCTGTCCGTCTGTATGTCACAGCCATTTTACATTGCATCTACTATACTATTTAGTAAACTGCTCTATTCAATGTACAGCTACACAAATTTTCTCCCTCTAGGACAATAGACAAAAAAAGACACTTCTGGTATTGCAATATCCAGGTGATTCGGTGACAGCTTATCGTCAGTCGCTGCCATCACCTTCGTATTTAAAAATATATTTAAAAAAAACCCAAGTTTAAAATTACGAGCGAAATCAAAAATTAAAATGTAATAATTTCTAATAATACACAATGCTCCACGAGGCGTAAGACCAGAGGTAACCTCAAGTATAACAGAATTTCAGCAAGAAATGTTATAATATAAAATTCCATTTGGTCCGTGATAAAAGTAATAATATCAAATAATTGTGTCCAACCGTGTGTAACAGGGGTGAGTACAATCAAAATGCAATTTCGTTAGAAGCGACGCTTTACGCTCAGATATAGGGCTGCGACCGACAAGAATATAATTTTTTTCCTCAATTCGAAAATAATTTATCTTACATGAAGAGATTTCATTTACAAAATATATGTTTTTAATCCTGAAACGATTTCCAAAATTAAAAAAAAAATCATTTTACGTTAATAAAAGTTTTTGGGGGTTATTAGAATTTATTATAGTTTAAAAAATGATTATTCTATTATATAACATCTCAATGACTCTATATAACATCGCAGTGACTCTATTTATTCACACTTTATTTAAAAAAATTAAGAATTTCGAAGGTCAATTTAAATATAAGAATTACATTCAGCCGAAACATGAAAACATAATAAGAAAACAACAAAGGATTTTAAATTAGGTTTCAAGAACATATTGTAAGAATAAATTGAGTTCATACGTTTTGTTTCCGGCCGGCACCGGCAAGGAGGCGAGCCGGCGAAGCGAGACTGTTTGTACGGGGACGTTGTTGGGGCACGACCCGCAATATGCGCTACTAGGGTTTCCAAACACTTGTATCAGTTTAAATTTACAGGTAAATTCGAATAAATTTAAATTTACAATTCATTTTTTGATATTTTTATTTTTGACTCTCAACACAATATATATCAAAATAGTTATGTTATACCATATATTTTTATACAATCTAAATAGTATTCTTGTGTATAATGCTAAAATATGTTAAGTCACAAGCCAATATATCAAAAAATGCATCAAGACATTTAGTGTACTATACGGATGTATAGGCATTAGCACCAGAAAGAATATAATTATATAATTATACCTAATACACTCTAACTACATCACTAGATTGATTTAATTATACTAGAAAGGTCCTTAAGGTTACATGAACAAACAGAGTTAAAATTATTTTTTTTACGCAAATGATTGCAAGGAAGCGTATTGTTAGCGTAGCATTTTGTCCTTTTTTATGTTACTAATCTGGCAAGTAAGACCGATGTTAAGCTGTTGTCGAAGCCGATGAACACTTGCAATACCATCGCCGATGGTAAGCTATTGTCGTAATTTATGACAGCTTGCAACACCATTATTGGTATCACTCACGCGTTGCCAACCTCGAAATATTGATTCTTAAATCTTTTTCGTATTTCACTAGGTACAGGTGGTACAGGTATGTACTCAAACCGAAACACAATAATGTAAAAAACACTACTGCTATGCAGTAGAATATCTGACACTGCAGTGGTATCTAGCCGGCCTCTTGGAAAGTAGGCCTGCCACTAGTACTTATTACTAGAAAACGACCATTGTATAGTTAGCCTGGTTTGGGCCTTTTCCGTTTAAACTCGCCAATCTCCGATAGTAATTCCTATGTCGAGCTGGCTTAATCACGCTCAAAACTGCTTTTTTAGCATGCATTATAGTAATAAATAGTTTATTTAAGTTGACAGCCCTAACTATCGTCCAGGAAGAGCCTTCTTTTGTCGCACCATTGTTTTTCAATCTTTATCTTCATTCGGAATAAAAAGTGGAATTATTGCGTTCAGGATATTGTATTTTGCATTTTACGAGTGCACTTTTTAATGCGGTCGTGCTTTAAATTTGCACCCTTTGTCCTTTTCAGTTCCGAAAGCGTTTTAATATTTCGATTGTTACACAAACCCACGTATTTTACGATCTTTATTTCAATATAATTTACATTAACGTTTCATCGGTCTCGTTTTATTAAATTATTTTGAATAATTTTGTGATAAATTTTAATATTACAGTTGTATTTTTGATAAATAAATATTGAAATAAACGCTACACACTTACCAACCTCTATTAGAATAGTGATATCCTGAGTCAGTCCGAAAACACACGCAGACCGGAACAGATGCCGTTATGGTTAATACAAACATCTACTCCTAACGGGAATCAAACCCGCGACCTGTGGCGTTTAGGGCAGATTCGCTATCTGTTCGCTACCTTTGCGCTATTTATTTATTGTATTAATAACTAAATATTTTTTATGTCATATCAATTAATCATTTTTATCAAAATAATGAAATAAAATTAGAGGTTACTGGAGGTGTTTTCATTTATTTCTAAAAGTATTTTTAAACAAGCGATAAAGCTAGAAATATTAAGTAATTTATAATAATAAAAACAAATTTTACACTTGAAGTACCAATAAAATCAAAGCGTTTTAGTACTTTAACATTACGCGCCCGAAATTATGGGAGTTAAAGCATGTAACAGCGTTCTTGATTACAATTTTATTTTAATCGCTTAAGAAACTGTAATTAAGAAATCTAAGCCCGTTTACAAGCTATCGGATCGATTAAGATGAATGAGGAACGCTCGAAAGTAACAACCTTTACAAGCAACGCTGTATCAGAGGTCTAGAATCACGCTTATCCAGCCATTCAGGCTGATACATACATAAAAATAAATGTATCTATTTTTTTGTGTCTTTGACTTAAAATTTAAATTTAAGTTGTAAGAGTAACTACTATTTAAGTTGAAAGGTAGTAAGAGTTTCTAACTTTGGTTTAGTAACATGCACAAAATTCATAAAATGTATTTGAAAATCAACTAAGCGTTCAATCGATTTTGATTAAGCTTTAAAGATATACAAGAGAGAGGTAAATATAATCATCATTCAAATTTCCTGTCTTAAGTCTTAATATTTTAATAAAATGTACGGAGATTATTTCGCTTATCTGTTTATTTTCTCAATATAATGTGTAAATTGTTTATTTCATTATTTGTTAAAAAGATCGTAAAAACAAAGTGTGAACGGTCTCTCATATCGTATTGTATAATTAACGTAACAGAACGGCCGATTAAAACAAAGCCCATTTTGAGTGATTGGGCGATTATTGTATGCGATTTACAAAATTAATAATGTTTTAATGACCATGAAGCTTCGCAACCCAAATAATTATTTACATAAGTACATAATATACGTGATTTATAATTAGAAATGGTAACAATTGCATCGTTTAACAATGTTTGTGACGCGACATTGTTTTGTTAAATCAATTCTCATCTTTGAACCCCTACTATATCGTATAATGTAACGCAGATTCATTTCGGCTTAAAATAATAATGAACTATAAAAGTTAATTACAGGTCGTTAGTGTCCTACTGTTAGGGAAAGCCTCCGTCCTTGTAATCCTTCTCGGATGAGGGGCTTAACTGAATATCTTCCAAGACTTTCAGGTTTCACCATAAAGCAGAAGATAAATTCGAAACACAAATTAAACAATAGAAAAAAACTTAGAGGTTTTAAGTATAGTATACATTTGAGCGTTTATTAAAGTATAAGATACTACACTTAAGAGCGGAGCACGGATCGAGCATGAATTCGTGTTATGTGGACTGATTAACGAGCCCCGTGCGCCAAGCGTTGCCTTCACAAAGACTTTCGAGCATCATGCAAACCTGGTCTAATCTATATTTGTATTTACTGGACCTGGGCTTACATAAATTTGCAGAACACATCGTTTTATTTTCTAATTCTAGATTTTGAATTGATTTCAACTGTAATAATAGTTGCAGCAGCAGCCGTAATAGATACACCGTCCATGTTTGCTACGAGCCGAAACCACACTATGTAAAGCTAAGTTTGAGGAATATAATCGTTGAAAGTCTCATTGCAAGTACACACTTGACGCCGCGAATGACGACGAGCAGAGTCGCTTCGCTCGTGCTAGGCTCGTAAGTGTAGACGCACCTTAACGTTTGGTATCCAGTCGGCTATATTGTAATATATTTTAATTTTTTAAAGCCTTGCTGCTCTAACAAAATATCTATGTTAAAGAGCAGTATCCTTTATACGGCATTTCTTTCAAAAACTTTAAGTCACTCAACCTCCTAATATTCAACATCTGAGTTTGGAAATTTAAGATACTTGTTAGCCACTTTTGGCAGCTTAAAAAAAAGAGAAATATTATTTTTATACATACTTATAATAACTATTATATTTGAAAACTACAGTATACGAAGTTTTAAGCTTCGGCATTCCCATTTATAAATCTGTATGGTCTCAAATTATTTGTCGCATTAAAATAAATATTCATGACACGATCAGCGTCGGTAAAGATCAATCGCCAGGTCTTTTATTCAGCAGGTTGGCACTGGCGCCGATCCAACACCAAGATTTGATTCTGCGACCTCCGCTCTGACAACGATTTCAACTTCATTGAGCTTCGATATTTAAAAGATTCTATTCCTTTTAGATTTTAATATTATCTCTTTGAGGTTTCTACTACATAAGTTAAGGCTATAAGCCTAATTTTTTTGTTGACTTTATATGCTTATAAATACTACACGTTCATTGGGTAGAATGTTACCATCTTAATGGAGATACCAGAAAACTATTACGATAGACAGAAAAACAACCCAGAGTCAAATAGTCTCAATAAAATGTCCAGCACAAACATATCCGGTAAACAAATATCGAACACAGTAATATCAGCATTTAAGATAGGTCCACTGTACCATAACAAACGTCTGAACCAGGGAACATCTAACAATAATTAATAGCTTTGAAAAGGAAAACCAATTTCTTAATACATATGTCGTCGATAAATAAAATAAAATATTCCAATCATAGATTCCAACCATTTGTATTCTACTAAAGGCAAATCGAACATCCAACCCCTTCCGAATTAAAGGCATATTTTAGTAACATCAAAATCAGGTTCTTTGTCTAAATCAAATATTCAAGACGATTCTGGAATGCTACCGATTTCTCCACGTTTATGATCTTCACAATTTTTCCAGCTGGTTTCCCGGGGAATGCAATATCGGAATGTTTTGTGACGTCATCGAATCCGTCCCCCGGGTCATTTCCGAACCGTTCGTGTTCCATACTCAACATGTGACGAGTGTAAACTTCATTTGTAACGAGAAATGGATGTTGAAATGAAACATCATTCATGTTAGATACAACTGTTTCGAATTGTTTCAATATGTGATAAAATTAAGCTAGAAATGTGCGTAACTAAATAATTTGCCTTCGTTCGTGATAGATGCTGGTGACAATAATACCGGTTCTTGTAATTAATTATGGACATATAATAATTGTTTCTATTGATGTATTTTATTGAGATGATTATTATATAGAGAGATTATTATATAGACGTCAACGTAAAGATGTTACAAATATTGAAGCTTATATAAGCTTGATCGTAACAGAATAGTTAAATTCATTTTTTGTTTAATGGCTTATGGATTAAAAGTACAAATGAGGTAAAACAACTTTGTTGGTTTATTAATATAATAAAATGGAAGTGTCTGTTTGTAATTCCTAATTAACAGCTTTTTAGTAAATGCATATGAAACTGTACGTTACATACAAGAAAAATAAATTTACCAAATTTTGTTTATTCCGGATAATCTCAGAATCAGCTCGACCGATTTTAAAAGCACTTCCAGTGGCAGATAGCTGATGTTATAAGGAGTAGACTTAGACATATTTTATTTTAGAAAAAGAATTAGGGGTCCTGCAATAAAGAAATATTGGTACGTCTCTCTAGTGGAGCAGTAGGCACAGACATTCATTTTATATAACTTATGCGTAGACTGCGACACTTCATTTAAAATGCTTTATCACAGCCGACCTGTAACGTTAATCCCATTACAATCGTAGTTCTACGCCCAGTTGAAATATTTTATTTTATTAAGAAAATAAAAGAACGATGGAATAAAATACTTCTGTGAATCAGTTTCTCAGAAGAAAGAATAATTATAATGGAGGCAACTTATACTTGCTATAAAACTGAAGTAAGTTCTTTTCCTTGTTTTTATTTTTAATTTCTTTCTTTTATTTCTAGCTTCTTTTACTATTCAATAGCATTGAAAAAGCTCATTGAAAAATCTAGATGCCAATTTGGTTATTTGGACTAATTTATCTTAGTAATTTGGCTATTTTTACTTTGATCACACACTGAATTACCTTAATTTTTTTTCGTCTATCTTGAGTAAAGCAGTTATTCAAACTTTGCAAAATCCTAGTCTGCTGTGTCAGTGTCCTCCACGAAAGGCAATTTTTTATGTGTAATCTTGAATGGCTCAGACGAGCACAAAATGTTTGCTTCAATTTAAAATTACGCATTCTTTGCTGTGTAATTAGTACAAATTATGGAAATTTTAGTATGAATATTTATTTAGCAATAAAGATATTTAAGTCAGGCCAAAATTATGCCAAAATGGCTAATTTAATTTTTGAACATTTTCTGGTTTATGGTTTCCTCGTAATAATGGAATTGGTGGTTGAGTTAAAACTAAGCATTGAAAACTACGGGACTAACTGTGTGAAACAACGCAACAGTCATTTCACAAAGTGCTTACGTTTATTCACTCAGACGATGTGCAGTTTTTAAGAAACCTTATTGTAATTTAGCTTGTAAATTGCTTATCGTTTAGGTATTTATTATTGTATTGAATATTTATTGGATAATATTATGTATGTAATTATGCCTACGTATTAGTGTTTAAGTATTCGCATGGACGGTTATTATACTGGTAAGATGTGCCTATTTATTTTTTAACAGTTTTTCTTTCCTAAAGGTTGCCTGGGAGAAATATCTTTCTAGCGATAATGCAGCCATTTGTTCCCTATTGCTTTGTTTTATTTTTCTTTACTTTTTGTGGCCTATGCCCTAAGGTGGCATCCCAATTTTTTTTATTTTGTGCATTTTTTTTATTATTCAGCATTAAAAAATACATACAACCCTAAATATTCATCCTTCGTCAACCCCTATTTTTAATAGCGATATTAGTAATTCAATAATTTTCAGCGGTGTCACTGACGACCGCTGCTATCGGGTCCCAGAATTTTTTTCGGAGCAGGATAACGTCTCCGCGTCCACTAGTAAATAAAGAAATAAATTTTACTAAGACAAAGTAAAATTAAATTATTCAAAGTATGTGCTTAAAATGAGATAATTTATAATTAATGTATAATATAATTACACTAAGTACAAGCAAAGTATCTTTAAACTGACAAGTACTATTCAAAAAGGAACCACTTAAAGATATTGGGTCTCTTCGACCCACTTCCGACTACCGATTGATGACTGTGAAGTCTATTAACAGATGCTTATCAACTTTAATGCGATTAAATGGACAAACTATTAAGGACAGACCCTATGTGTAATTGACCTTATAAATAAAGGCCTGAATCTTCACTTTGAGGTTAAAATCATTAATTAATCATTTATAAAGCTTCTACACTGTAGCCTATAGGACTATCAAGCTGAAGTGAGAATGGGCTTCTTGCCCTAACTGATAATCGCTGGGTTAAAAGCAGTCTTCAATAGAGGTCGTGATTTTGTTAATTTAAAGAAGCAAAAACAGATGGTAGAAAGATAATATAATATGCAAGGAAAGATGTTGAAGATCAAGGTAACTACAGGGTCTGTAATGTGTAAGAACTCAATTTTTTCTAAGTTGAATTATGACTGTTAAAATATCTAAACCGAGATTCTATTGTGTTTGCACTCCCAATTTAATAATATTTACATATTTTCATAAGCAATTTAAGTAAGACAAAATAAGTAAATTGACTTAATATATGAACGCAAATAAGCAATACCAACCCACAATGGTAAATGGCTGAAGAACATTTTTCTTTAATATTTGTAGGGTTTTAAGCTTTAAAACTTCTAAAAAGCCATTTTTTAACCATGCAATTTCTGTATTATGTTAAAAGTTTTGGGTTATATTATATACGAAATATGCAGTTTGTATACTTATTTTTTGTGAAAATAAATAAAATAACTTACTTATATCTGAAATTGCCAAAAACTTGACCAATACATTAAAAAAATCATATAAAGCAAGTTGTTAAAAATTTTCAAACGCGTTTTTCTCGAAATGACATTCGTGTGGGTGGACATGGCATTGCTTATTTGCATCCAAATAACTGCCCTATCTTATATTCTAATGTAAGAGATATAGGATTAAGGTCCATTATAAAGCTCACACCAGTTACTGTAATGAACCCAGTACACATATAGCTGCAATAATGTCTATTTAAACGACACACAGTAATAAAACGTACGTAATCTACTAATTACGCTACTAACTCTGCTTAGCGAAGAGGTATAGTATTAACGATAGGTAGCTTGTAAATCTTTATGTAAACCTTCTTCTTCTTCCTAGCATTATTGCCAGTACTATACGAAGATTTACCCAGGGCCTGCTGTTACTCTATTCCGGATTCGAAAGGTTACTAGTTTTTACACAGAGCGATTGCCATCTGACCTCCGTAACCCTAAGCGCGAACCAGTAACTCATTGAATAAGAGCAATTTACTTATCAAGAGTTAACGATTATTATCAAATATTATATGATAACAATCGGGACCGACAACTTAACGTGCTCTCCAAGGCACGGTGGGGAGACCTACAAGGACAAACGCCCAAACCGAAACAGATATTTTTAAGATCAATACAAACATCTGCCCGAGTGGGAATCGAACCCGCAACCATCGAGGCTACATGCAGACCCACAACGCAACAACGGTGTCAATCTTTATGCACGCCTGTTAGCTCTTTATGGACCATTAAATAGTACTTAATTAAACTTAACACAAACTCCCGAACTGGGCAGTTGGAATCGAATGTAAACGAAACAATTCTTCTCAATTTAACCGTTACTTACTTTGAATTTACCGTCGGGACGTGCTCAATGAAATTGGTAGGTATTGCGAATAGTTTTACTTAATCGTAATCAGCTTTTGGTGGTGTTGTTCTTTTGAATGTTTGATATTAACTTGATCTTGTTTCTTATCTGTTTGTTTATATTAAGTTTTTGAAGTGAAACTTCTAATGCGACTTCCAACAAGGTTGCGTTAACAAGAGCACGAGGGAGAAAGAAAGATACACAAAGGTAGAAAGTAGGAGAGAGAAAGAGAGTTAGTTGGTAGATCCCAAGCAAATGCGCGTGGTATTTTTATTTTACTTTATACAATTTTTATGTATGTATGTTTGGTCGCATGTGTGAGATTTTGTATTGGGTAGATATAAAAAATATATATAATGTAAAATAAAATAAAAATGATTATTAGTTATATGTGGGTAGCAATTATATATTAATTGAAAGGACATTTGAGATATTAGTTATTTATTAAAAAGAACTATCATTTACTATATGTATTTATTGAATATAAGGTGAAATAATGACTAAATATATATTCTCTCTAAATATCTTTTATTTGTCTTATTATTTGATATAGACTTTAAATGAATCTACCACCGATTCGGAAAGTGGATTCTGATGAGAAGAATGGACAAGAAACTGAACAGCTCCTTTTTTAAAATATATTCTTTACATAGCAATCAGGGTAACAATAAAATATAAGTTAAATACGATGAATTACAAGTAATAAAGTACTTATCATAATACAATCCAGCACCACCACCACTACAATCCGTTACCACTAATGCAAATAGTAAAGCAGTTATCTTATGCAATCCAGCAGAGTTACCACTATGGCCGACTGACTAATAATTAGGAACTATATTCTCAAGGAAGACATCGTCCCTTTTATAGTCAGATTACATACAAATATGTCTGTAGAAAAATAAAAAGTTATACAATACAACAACTTTAAACAATTTTAGATAAAATTCTATATTTAAAATACTAAATAAAACATAGGAAATAATAGAATCTAATACATGCATGCGTGTCATGTACATTTTTTTAAATTAATACCCTAAGTCGAATAAATAAAAAAAGTTAAAAGTTTCACTTCCGTCGTGGTTTCATAAAACCACACAGTCTTCTTTTTTTTTGACAAGGTAAATTTGTTTTAATATTTATTATTTCTTATTAAGTATATTTACAAATAATTACAACTGTCAAACCACGTCTGACAAGAATGCTAGCTGCATTTATCCGCTGAATCGCAATCCCGATTCTTTGGGCGAAAAATTAACCAGCAAAAAAATGTTTTAATTGAATTTATAATACTATATATATTTTGATAATTCCTTCATCCTAGCATTATTCCCGGTATTTTAATGTACCCAGGGTCTGCTTATTACTCTTATCCGGATTTGACAGGTTATTACATAATTACATAAGTATTTTGATAATTATGGCAATATTTTAAAGTATTTAAAAAAATAGACAAGCAATAGTTATTATTCAATTTCCATAATTATCAAAATACTTATGTAATTATGGACCGTCGTTTTAATATTTGTTCTTGTAATCGGATTGTGTAAAGAGACTTCATATTTCATAATCGTGATTATTATAGAACTACAGGAACAAATTTTAAATCGTTTAGCAGAGATGGCTCAATGGACAAAATACATAGAGTTAAATCGAAAGATGAGGGTCTAATCCGCCCAAGAGCCCAATTCCAACAACTTTAATAATAATAAATAAATAAATATTAAACGTTGCACACTCAACGGCCCCCATTAGGATAGTAATATCCTGTGTTGGGGGTTAATTACAAGGACAAACACACCCAGACCGGAAAATATGTTTGCATGATCAATACAAACATGCTCCGAGTGGGAATCGAACCCGCGACCTGTGGCGTTTAAGGTAACTTTCCAACAAAGAAGCTTCCCATGCTCAATTTGTGTTTCAAATTGATCTTCTGCGTAACGGTGAAGGAAATTATGGTGACGAAACTAGCTTGTCGTAGAAGAAATTCTAAGATATGTATTTCCGGCAATCCTGGTGGTAGGTAATCCTGGTCTTCAGTGCAGCCTGCTTAGCTACCACCTTAGGTTGGTGAAAAACTCTCAGTGACTGCTCGTCAACCACGTTTCGAAATCTGCCAGCGTATAATAAGTTGCATTTTAAAGGTTGGCTACGCATCTGCATGCCCTCTGGTATTACAGACGTTCATGGACGGTAACAGCTTAACATTAGGTGCCCCGGCCTTTTTGCCCTCCTAACATATAAAATAAAACTTGTAAAAAAATTGTCGGTTTCAAAAAAGTCGACGACATTAAATCGTACAATGTTAAGAAGTCATTAGACCCTGACAATATTTAAATTAGTTTCTATCACGCTATTTAAACATTACTCTTGTTATACATGCTTATATCCGGCTAAAAAAAGCTATGTTAAGTGATATTTTGAATTAAAGCTGCTCATTCCCATTAATTTATGATAAAAGATGTTGTGATAAAGGAATGATAAATTAATATTTATTCTGATTTTATTGTTTCTGTTGTGGTTGTGGTTCTTAGCTGTCACAGGTTTGAACTTATTATTTATTGATGAGTGCCTTCGATACTGTGACGTCAATGTAATTACACAATATTTTGATCAGGTCAAATTATTTTAACATTTTGTTAGGGTTCCGAAGCTAAATGGCAAAGCGGAACCCATATAGTTTGTCATGTCCGTTTGTCTGTCTGTCCGTCTATCCGTCCCCATGTTACAGTCATCGTACTCGGAGTCTAAGACCATTTAACATTATCTATTGGCTCTATCTATATGAAATTTGGTGCATAGGTGTATTCTGTGAAAAAATATATATAGTATATAAAAATTCAGCGTACGGTAACGTGTATATATTTCATACTGTGTTAAATAAACAGATAATCATACTTAAATAATGAAATGCAACAATTTTTGTCACAGCAATTATGGAAACAAGCGAGGTATAATCTTGGACTTTATATTTTATTCTTTGAGTTGCCGTTTAACAGACACAATAGGTTTTTATTTAAATATTATATCTCATACATGTCGTCAATATTTGTAGCCTCAAGAGCTCAACGGTGGAGAAGGTCCGACTTCTCTCCGTTAACGCGAGAGTCGCGGGTTTGATCCTTAACCCCTTATTGTCGTTTCACAAACTCCTCCAACTCCTAGCACAAGCTTCGAGCTTATTTGGAAGGGCAATAGGAATATTAGTAATGCCTTAAAAAGGAATGCTAACATTCTAATAAAAAAAAATTAGTTTAATTTGCGACAGCTGTGCCCATGAATGTCAAAAAAATTATTGCCAAACGAAGTTAACATGAAATCGTATGATAAATATGTAACTTGATGATGCATAATTATTATATTTTCTAATATATAAAATTCTCGTGTCACAATGTTCGTTGACGAGGAGTATGGACTCCTCCGAAACGGTTTGACCGATTCTTATGAATTTTTTATGCATATTCAATAAGTCTGAGAATCGGCTACTATCTATTTTTCAAACCCCTAAGTGATAAGGGGTGACCATCCCAAACTTTTTAATTTTATTTTTTTAATAATTTTATTTTTTAATATTTTTTTATTATGTCGCATTGAAAAATACATACGACCTTAAATTTTCACCCTTCAACCGTCAACCCCTATTTTTTTTAATAGCCATATTAGTATCAACAACTTTCACCGGTGTTCACTTCTAGACTCGGGTAGAGGGTGCTGCTATCGGGTCCCAGATTTTTCGGGGCAGGACAACGTCTGCCGGGCCCGCTAGTTTTATATATAATTAGTAACTGTTTTTCTTTTTTTTATCACAGCTCATCTCTCATACAAAAACCGTTTCGGTTTTAATGTACCCAACATTTTTAACAATGGAACTCGTGATTCTTCGCTATTATTTAATAAATTTTCTTTATTAATTTTCGTTAAGCTTTTCCTTGAGAAACCTTTAAACTGACTAATCAGATATAGCTTTATCTTTTTATTGTGAAAAGAACAACAAAATATCTATTTACAAATATGGTTTCTCAAAAGATTTTTCTTGGAAACTGATACGATTCTCTCTTATTTGTAATGAGAACTCGCTTCGATCAGTAGGGGATTCTAAAGCAAATCTTACGTCGATCTTCGATGTGAATATTGCAGATAAGGTTTTGAAAAATATGTTCCTCTTTTCATTTTATTGCAAAGCCATAATCATATGGTGGAATACGATCATACTCAATCTAGGATTCGAGTGGTAAACATAAAATTTATATTTAAAAAAAAAAATAAACGCCGGAGGGCAAATAACTCCACTCCACCTGATGGTAAGTGGAAGTGGAGTCCACACGCGATGGTGGCTAATATGGTTGCAGAAGGCGAACTGTACTAGCCATCCTCGCCCTGCCTACCCGCAAGGTGCCTCTTCACGCCTCGTTTGAAGGACCCCAGGTTGTAAGAATGAGGGAACACGTGTGCCGGTAAAGCATTCCATTTTTTTGAAGTGCGACAAAGAAAAGAGTTGGCAAACTTCTTAGTTCGCGATGGCATTGATGCCACAGTTAGTCGATGACATCGGAGACCGGCACGCGTAGTTCTTGAATGGAAGGGGGAGGGAGGGATGAGGTAAAATAATTCCTCTGAACACTCGCCGTGGTATAGTCTATAGAAAGCGCTGAGAGCGGCAATCTCACGTCGCTGCTGTAGAGGTTCGAGGTTTTTTTATATTGATTTTATGACCCTTCTTCAATTCTATATCTTTGAGAAGTCTAGGTTCTAGTGTATAAAACTTGTCTTATTATGTGTTTTGGTTAAGATACGAGTATATAACTATGAAAGCGAAACGTTGTCAAAGGAGCACAAAAACACTAATTTAATATTCTCAAATTTTATAAAAGACAGCTGCGCCACCACAGAAATTTTCAGACTGACATCAAGCATCTGTTATGACGTGATCCTAAATGAACATAATATATTTAAAGGTTGCTTTACGCGAAATTGATAAACGATATTGAAAATTTGCGAAAAATATGCGATAAAATTCTGTAAAAAAAAATTTTTAGTACACGACGGTCGTAAAACGATCGAGCGACTGCCGCAACGCATTTAGGAGTAATAAAAGCAGACATTCACAATCGTAATTCAAGTTAGAATTTTTTTTAACCCATAAACCACTCGGGTGCCATCTGTTTTGTGTATCTGAAGCACCGAGTCGTTACTGTGAAGTTAATGTCTTGGTGTAATCATAAAGTCGTTTAAATTGGCTTAAATTAAGCAGAAAGTAACGATATTCTTTACTAGATTGCTTGAATTAATTACGTAACCACAAGAACCACCTGGTGTTCCTTGGAACACTCTAATGCATATTTTTCAAGACAGAGTAATTTGCTGCAGTAATTTATATTAAGTGAGATATACTTTAAGCGAAAGCTAATTAGCTGATTTAAAGTAGATATTATATATTAGGAGGTTTCTATAAAGACCACTCATCCCATCCTACTATCCCATTAATATTATAAATGAGAAAGTTTAGAATCGCTGTACGGATCTGTATGAAATTTGGCACAGAAATAGATTATAGTCTGGAATAGTACACAGGCTACTTTTTATCCCGGTAAACATTTAGAGTTCCCTCGGGATTATCAATAAACAAATTACAGCTCGTATTTACTGGAACACGATATAGATGTACACACCGCCCGCCCGCTGTTGGGATAACCTCTGTCACAACAGAGATTATTCCACCAGTGCAATCAGTCACACTGGTGGTAGGTCTTTGTTGCAAGAGGCCGGCTAGGTAGGTACTACCGCAGTGTCCAATATTCTGCCGCCAAATAGTAGTGTTTAGGCACTACTGTGTTCCGGTTTGAAGGGCATAGTACGCTAGTGAAATTACTGGGCGAACGAGATTTAAGAACTAATATCTCGAGTTTGGCAACGCGTGAGTGGCACCTACTAATGGTGCTGCAAGCGCTAATAGACTGCGGCAGCCACTTACCATCAGGTGGGCCGTATGCTTGTTTGCCAAGTTGTTGCCAAAAAAAAACATATTTTGTATGTAAAAGAATAGAAAAATAAATTTTAGATGGTTGTCTGGCATAACAATAACACGGGTGAAGCCACGGGCTTTGCTAGTAATGCATAATTGCATAAAATTTAAAGCTTGACCCACGCTAGAAACTTGAAGACTACGATGTCATGGCAAAAGTCGCTTTGTCCGTCCCAACATGCTTAAAAGGCATACCTAGGCCACTTGGAAGTATACAGAAAACGGGCTTTGATCGCTCGCACGGAATCTCTCCACCGCCTTTTTATGGCTTTTAACAACTTTTAACCTAGAACGGTCAACCCCCAAGTTTGTACGCCGGTGTATTTGGTCGCCTGAATTGGTAATTTCTGGAAACTTTAAATTCAGGAAAAACCGTTTCGAATGCTACACTTTTTGCCTTATTACTTTTGTGCTACAACAAATTTAAGCTTTCAATGATTCGTAAACATGAGAAATTGTTTTCGTTTTGATGTGTTTGTGATTTAATTTTCATATTTTATAGTCTATGATAGGAAATCGTAGTGTATGAAAAGTGAATTAATCGATTTTAACCTGCGACTCCAACCTCGGTTTGCACAGAAAGGACGTGTAAAGTAAGCATGGGTCTTTACTATTTTATGGTCTGTAGTTAATTCTATTTTATATTATTTCTTTTAAATTATTTCTCGAAAACAAAATTAAATATTAATTATTAATTATAAAATTTTAATTCAATCAAAAAGATCAGCTAACGAATTGTACTAACAAAACAATGATAGACGCCATTACTATTATAATTAACCACAATAATCAATACGTGGTTATTAGCGGCAAAAATTAGCTCACTAATCGACACCGAAACCGGGATATTTAAGTACACAAGCCATGTTGCACTCCCTATCAACGATTGTTGGCATGTAGCCAGCCATCCGCATTAAGCCGCATGGTGGCCTGACAAGGACCTGTATTAATAAGCCTCGTAACACTAAATTAACCCACTGATGCACCCGATACCACACCACGTTATATTGCCCCCGAATAATGTAGACTATATTGATATTGTATTGCACTAAACTATGTACATGTACAATTATTATCGTTGCAAAATTATAGTGAGTGAAAAATATTTTTTTTTAGTTTCATGAAAAAAAAGTAACTTAAATTTAGAATACAAAAAATAATTAAATATTTATCCAAGAGAGAAGATATTCAATTTCAAGTTATAAATTAAAATACGAATATAAAATTTCAATTTTTACATCATATCTTTTCAAAGAGACTTCTTTAAAGTAAACTAGGAAGAGTAAGCCAGAATCCCGCAGCTAGGATAAATTTGCCTGTCCCAAGTAATGAGATTTGGAAGTAACTCCAGAGCTGGGCTATAATTTTGGAACGGGTTTGAAGTTTTGAAACGTCACATGAAATTGAACCAGCTCTTGTCGGAAATGATATCATCTGTGATAACTGAGAAAACTTACTTTAAATAGATCTTCTAGGTGGATAACCAGAAACATTTTTTTATTTCATGACGGTTGCAAATAAACATACGGTGCGCCTGATGGTAAGCAGTCACCGCAACCCATGAGCGATTGTGATATTTGAAGTATCATAACCCAAGGAACAGGAGGGAAGAGATGAGAAGGGAAAAAAAAAGAGAACAGAGGGGGTGGAAGATTGGGCCTCCGCCGCTCCCACTCTTCGCACGAAACGCAACAGTACCTACTGATACTGTTACGATACGCCGATTTTCTGTGAGAGTGTAGTACTTCTCCGGTCTGCTCAAGCATGGCTCTACCGTTAATAGCTTTACCTTAAATAACCTTACGGTTGGTATTTGAACAAAACTTTAATATTTGGTCTTATACAACTACTTCATTATACTCCAGTCTTGATGAGAACAATGTTTGCATGTTGAAATTGAATACATTGACTTAATATTATAAGCTGAAGCTTCTATCAAACTACACGCAAGCTAAATCAATTTATAAGAGCATCACAGAACATGGTACTTGGCATGCTTAACGACACTATAAATATTAATTAACAAAGCTTAGTAGTAAGGAGCTCGTATTCCCTAATATTAGAAACATTTTAGTTCTTATTTCTATTGTAATAAGGACGAAAATTGTGAATACCTACAATAAGATAGATTTCAGTATGGTGAAGTAATTCAAATGCCTTCCACGCGTCAATTGATCCCAAGCGGCATTACGAACGCCTTCAATATTAGGATTGTTGATTAACATTCTCGTTTACCGTTACTAAATGAGGTATCTTTAGTATTCAAATAACATTTTTTATTACATACTATATTAGAACACCAACAAGCTTTATCATCATCTGCTCGTAATAGATGATTGCGTTGACCATACCTCGTAGAGCACTTTAAGCTACCAGTCTCTGTAGTTACTTCATACTGTTCAGTAATAACTGTTAACTCTTGTTAAACAATAATTAACTTTAAGCCAATGAGTTATTACTTTGCCTATTAAATATTTTAGAGGTCAGATAGCAATCGCTTTATCGAGTCTGGATCAGGGTAATACGTAGACCTTGAAAAAATGCAAAGAAATATAATTATATATGTAGGTATAAAAATTTAAAAACTAATACTAATAAATTTAGTTTAAAAATTGTATAATTTTTGCTTAATAATTCTATAATCAATAGTTAGAGTAAACACATTTTTTTACATTATGACCAATTTAATACATATACACAGATCGCATAAATACGCCAATTAAATACATTTGAAATCGGATGGAAAGTAAGTCGTAGAAGTTGCAAGTGCCACTCGTCGCATAAGGCAAGAGAAGCGCAGAGCGCATTCGTTACACGAGTGAACAAATCCCAGGATAATAACATTGCCATCCAAGTCACAATGTTCTAACAACAACTTATATTACTGCAGATGTAATTTTTATGATTTAAACATGATTCGAGACCTTTTTGTAAGATGGAGCTCAATTTAGGGATTCTTCCTGCACTCATAGGAAGAAGCAAAGGATTTCACATTAAAAGTATAGCTTTCTTCTAATCGTGTTAATCAACTCTCCCGTTAGAGTTCAAAGTTGTTCATCTTCTATCAAGTATCGCAAGCATTCATAAGTTGCGGTCACTGCTTACAATGAGGCTTACCATATGCTTGTTCTCAACCACCATGCCAGTAAAAAAATCATTTTACTTACCAAGTTTATCCTGCAGCACGGTCTTGGTGTGGCAGTGGACGAGGCAGAGAAGGAGGAATAGCGCAACGTGAACCGCCATACTGCCACTGCTGATCACGTGCACGCCGACGCGCACTGATGCCACCGCATGTTGTGTGGCTCCTGTTATGAAAATAAAAAACCATAAGCATGAAAGGTCTGTTGCAACCATGAATTTAGGTATTGTGCCTATAGTAGGTATTGTGCTACTTGTGGTAAGTTTTTTATTGCAAGAGGCCGGTTAGATAGGTACCGTGTTTTGGTTTGAAGGACACTGTTGCTGGTGAATTTACTGGGGCAAAGAAAATTAAGAACAAATATCTCGAGGTCGGCAACGCGTATATAAGGGAAATGTTACGACGAATATTCATTTTCATTTCTCAAAAGAGGTGGCCGATTAGTTCACATAAACACTTTAAAAATGTTAGTAATATATACTATTTGAACTTATTATGGAAATTTTAATAACTACTTAAAGTGACTCAGTTATTCAAATATTTAAAAAAAAGCTAAGCTAGTTTGCCTTTTAAAAGCCAGGCTGGAGGCAGCGAGGTGAGGATAATTTAGTTCGACTTGATAGTTCTCCAAAATCTTTATCTTCCACATAATTTAATATCTAGCGAGAAAAGCCTTGCCAAGTCGTCTCTCGTACTAAATTTCAAAAAGGAATTAACCTGGTCGGCTTGGCCGTCCCGGGGACTGTCGCACGACAGATTTTATTACAGCCATGAATAAATTCCGCCACTGGGTGTTTGCCTCTCACCTCGTAAATTATAACGATGGTTTAAACCATCAGCCCAATTTACTGCGACGGATTTACATCTGCCGTTATAAACATATGCGATACATAGCCGGCGATGGACGTCGCGTGAAATGAAATGAACAGAGTATAACTGGACGTATATTCTGTACATCTCCTTGCATTTTGCGATAAGGTTTATTTAGTATAACCCGTCCGTATAACGCTTTATGACGCTTTATCTCGACTTATCCTTTTATAAGCAGTGTCTCAAATATACGTCCAGTGAATTTACGTTTATTTCAATGTTTACGATCTAATAATACTAGATGGACTCCCTAAAGATTATCACGCGTTTTATTGGTTCAGTAAATATTACATCGGTGCCACGCGCGCGGTGAAGTGGAAGTAATAAAAATAGAAATATAAGCACATGAACTCATAAAATAGGAAAATAATATTATTTTTTACTATAAAAGTATTGGAGATATGTTTTTTATGTTACTAATTTGGCAAGCAAGCATACGGCCCACCTGATAGTAAGCGGTTGCTGTAACCTATAAGCACTTGCAACATTATTAGTAGGTGCCACTCGCGCGTTGCCAACGTCGAGATATTGGTTCTTAAATCTCCTTTGCACAGTAATTTCACTAGCCTTTAGTGCCCTTCAAACAGGAACATAGTAATGCCAAAGACACGACTGATGTGCCCTAGAATATTTGACAGTGTGGTGATACCTACCTAGCTGGCCTCTTGCAACAAAAGACCTACCACCAGTGTGACTGATTGCACTGGTGGAATAATCTCTGTTATGACAGACGTTATCCCACCAGCGGACGATGGGGTCGTCATATCCCGACGCCGTGAAAATTCCTTCACAATTTCAATAAACATGTACAATATTATGATTAAAGTACTGGCAACAAATTTCTAAAATAAAATAACCTTATTTATCATAGCTGTGATATTTCTCCGTGTCCGCAGTTATATATCAAGTCTCGCCGTGATTCAAACCACTATCCCTGAATAAATACGGCGAAGTCCTTACAGAGGTCGTAAATAAATCAGCTGAAGGAGGTCGGGTGCGGTTATGAGGCAATTTTTTTGTCTCCCGCACATTCGCAATTTAATTCACAGGTGCTCCAAGCCGCTGTTTGATGCATGCCCCAATTTATATGTAATTTATTTTGTTGTTAAGGTCAGGACGAACGTGAGAAGCTTTTATTGTTCACCGAAATTACATGAGCAATTTTGTGATTTAATTTTTTCATTTCTTTATCGTATTTTGTAAGGAACGATCTTTCTTTCATTTATCTAAGTTGGAGCTTTGTTTTTATGGTACATAGTATAAATTTTATTCAGAAAAATTTAAATATTATGGGAAACAAGCGCTGAAACATATTTTCACGCAATTTTAATCAGTGGCACAAAATAAAGTTTTCCGTTTCTAACTTTTGAAAATGACGAACCTCCAAACAAACTTTCAATGCAAACATTTCATGCTTCTAAATCCAGCGGTATCACCTATGCATTGATCGATTAGTCAGTCAGTCAGCTAGTCAGTCAGCTAGTCAGTCAGCTAGTCAGTCAGCTAGTCAGTTTCTTCTTTTATAGATTAACAATAAACACAGTCGCTAAGTGAACTTGACGACCGTTCTGGCATATTGGTAGCGTGTCTGCCTTTGGTCTCAACGGTCGCGAGTTCGATTCCCGCACGGGGCGGAAATTTTTAATTATCTTACAAAAATTATTATTGGTCTGGGCATTTGCCTTTACGGGTCTCGCCACGGGTAGGTGGTTGCCGTAGCCTATCAGCGCAAGCAACACCATTAGTAGATGCCACTCACGCGTTGCCAACCTCGAGATATTAGTTCTTAAATCTCGTCTGCCCAGTAATTTTACTAGCGTACAGTGCCCTTCAAACCGGAACACAGTAATGCCTAAGCACTACTATTTGGCGGTAGTATATTTGTCACTGCGGTGGTACCTACCTAGCCGGCCTCTTTCAACAAGAGACCTACCACCAGTGTGACTGATTGCACTGGTGGAATAATCTCTGCTGTGACAGAGGTTATCCCAACAGCGGGCAATGGGGTCGTCACATCCCGACGCCAGTAAAAACCAGTAACATGTGAAACTCGGATAAGAGTAATAAGCAGACCCTAGGTAAATACCGGGAATAATGGTAAGAAGAGCTAAGTGAACTGAAATGTTAACTTATTTATAACTTTTCATTTCTGAGGAAATTCCCCGAAGACAAATATAGGTTTTCAATAGCAGACAATGTTTATTCCGAGTGCCTCACCGTCCGTTTATTTAAAGCACAAATGCAATTTCGTTCATCCTTTCCTCGACTTTGCTATTCTGAGACATATGGAGGTGTTGCTTATAAATACAAAACAACTGAATATTTATTACGAATTATGTTTTGTTTAAAATGTCTGTACTTGTTGGACAGAATTTTTAAATGTAAACACCAAACAATGTTGTTTTTGACAATTTAGCTTTGATATAGTATACATTGATGATTCTTATTGAATTACAATAAATTTACAATATGAAAGGTACGTCGTATGACAAATTATCGACGAAAATATTCCACAGGAACCAATGACCTGAATGAATGATAAATTCAATAATTTTTTTGACTGTGACCAATTTGGTAAGCAAGCACGCGATCCACGTGATGGCAAATCTTATAGCTTGTAATGGGCTTGCAAGACCATTCGTTTGTAGGTGAGCTATTGGTTCCGAAATCCTATTTGCCCAGTAAATTCCTTAGCTGCAGTGTCCTTCAAACTGAAACACAATAACACAAAACACACTATTGCTTTGGGGTAGAACATCTGACACTTCGGTGGTACCTACCCAGCCTAACTCTTGCAATAAAAAGGCGTACCTTCATGCAAGTATTAACGTCTCGATACAATGCACAATATTAGGTCTAAATAATAAGTAATTAATTCACTACAGTTAATATTCGTTTACAATCACATGGAAACTCTGATGGAGTTAGCAACATACAGCTTCATAATATAATATGGAACGAAGTTACCAGTAAATAGAATAGAGGCAATGCTCGTAGTTTACAGAACAAATGACGCAGAAAACGCATAGAGTGCTGAGGCCATTTGAAGCTGAAGTGACGGTCGGCTCTCCCAGTTAGTTGTGAGTTCATAGTTAAACTCTATTGTTGATGACTATAATAGCATAGTGGTTGACAATATGATCGTATTTAGGTATGTAATTTATGAGAAACAGAACTAAAAGATAATTCTGTTGTTAATTTTCTTTCAGTGGATAAAACATATGGAATAATAAAAGATTTCATATCTTTTAATAATATATCAAAATAAAAATTTATTTTAGTTTAGCTAATTCTGCAAATATTTTTATTATATTATTATATTGATTAATTTTCTTTCTCTTTACTGCGTAGTGTAAGTTCGCTGTTTCCCACGCTTTAACGATATAAAACTTTTATGTAGTTTTCATGCAGTTTATTTTGTATAAACGTTTAATAAGTGACTAAAATTTAAAACTAATAAATGAGTAATGTAATATAAAGTGATATTAATATTTAAGGAATTAAGGTCACAAAGTTATTGCATAGTTGACCTCGTAAACATTTTATACATAAAACGGACCTTACTTAAAAGCAGTCAAAAATTTTAATTTCATCTATACCAATATTATTAAGTTGAAGAGTTTTTGTTTGTTTCGTTGAACGCACTTATTTTTGGAATTTCTTTCTACATTTGATAGTACATTTCTTGAGAAAGGCTATAGGCAGGCACAGCTTGTTAGATACAATTTGAAGGTATTAACGCTCCAAAACAGAAATTAGTAAGGCGTAAGGTTTTGGTAGACTTTTATCAAACGAATAGTTTGTAGGCTATTTTTTTTAAGAATATTAGCGATGCTTTTTGCATTACTAATATTCCTATTGCCCCTCCAAATAAGATCGAAGATTGCGCTAGGAGTGTTTTTTTTAATATAAATGTTCCAAAGAGTATTAAAAAACAACTTCATTGAAACGTCTGAAACATTTCGAGCTAACGGGATGCGCTTTATGGAGTTTGGCCACGCTTCAATAACTTTTCCAATTCAGAGAGAATAAAAACAAAGGAAGACGAAGATCGAAAACCGATATTGTTATTTTTGGAATGAGCTCACAATGCCGACCGGGCGCTCTTTGTCAACAGACAAGAGAATTGGACACGAGTACGTAGGCTGGCTGTGTTGTAGCTTTATTAATGATTTCCTTAGAATATTTTGTTATTTGTGTTGTTATGGAGATTTTTGGTTTTCGGTATTATTTAACTGATTTGTCAGGCCCGGGAATACTTGTTGCGGCAACACTTGGTAATTGCCGCTGGAACAAGGTAAGCTTTGGTTATCACCGACCCGGTTATCATGTCTTTGCAAATTTCCCATCTTTGTATTTTAAGAACTTGCAGGATGGCATAGCATCAATTTTTACCCAGGGTCTGCTGATTACTCTTATCCGGATTTGCCAGGTTACTAGTTTACACACAGAGTAGTTTTCAAAAAAGCGATTGCCATCTGACCTTGTTAACGATTATTATCAGATGCTATGATAACAAACGGGACCGACACCTTAACGTGATCTCCGAGGCATGGTAGGGGAACCCACAAGGACAAACGCCCAGACCGAAACAGATATCTGCTCCGAGTGGGAATCGAAATGAAAGCAGGTTTGCTATATTTAATAATAAATATATTTATTATGTATATTTGCATATCATAGATGCAATACACACGTGTAGAGTTGACCTCTTTGGTCTATTTACATTTTTAAAAAGGACTCGCCTAATTCACAGCTTAGCGTTAACAACTCCCGCTTATTCGGTCGCGCTAACGACTGTTTAACGCATTGCACCTGCCATGGCGTGCGCATTGAAATAGTGACAACTATATACAGGAATATATACCTTAAATACAATGTTGTAAATGCTAGAATGGTATGAAAGCGGTATTAGGCAAAAAGCTATTAGTTGTGACAACTACGCCATATTATTATGAGTGGTTGATGTTATTTGTTATGATTATGATGTGTGGTATTAGCTGAAACTATTATATGTAGTATAATATCTTAAACACTACGATTACATTGCTATTATATTATGTAATTATTAGCGTTTCATTTTACGTTCATCAAAATCGCTATCTGATTATATTAAAATGTCAATTATCATGATGATGATGATGTTGATCATCATCCATATGGCCGACCCTCAACCATTTAAATGTGCTAATCCGGTTGGCTATTTTGATAACTTTAGATCTCTGCCGGATTGCATCGTTTTGAATTCCATACGACAGAGAAAAAAAATATTTTTATATCATGACGGTTGGAAAACAAGCAACCTTTGAACGCTTGCGATACTTGAAGTATCACAAGCGCGCTGCCAACCCAAGGAACAGGAGGGAGAGGATGAGAAGGGAAAAAGGAAGGGAACAGAGGGGGTGGGAGATTGGGCCTCTGGCGCATCGCACGAAACGCAGCAGTACTAACCTCCTGATACTGTTACTTTACGCCGATTTTCTATGAGAGGGTAGTACTTCCCCGGTCGAGCCGGCTCTTTTGTGCTGAGAGAAACATGGCTTTACTAGCGTAAAACATACGCTAATATTTATAATTGCGATAGAAGCTTAGTCTATTCCTCCTTAATTATAATGTATTAATATACTTTTTGTCACAATAAACTGAAGTCCATGTAGAAGAATAATTTAATGGGTATCATTTAGTGATTTTATTTATACCGAAAATTACTTGCTAGAAGATCATTGAAATAATTGAAGTCTACCGTTAGTTGTAAACCTTTATGTAACGTTACTTATATAAGGGCTGTCATTTTCTTGACCCTTATTTAGTAATGTCTAAGGCCCTTGTCCTGGTGTGAAAGTGAAAGGGTCAGAGAGCCCTCGGCGCAGTCGCTTGACCTCGTATAGCTGCCAGCGTAACATTACACCACTGTTACGAGTTAAAACTGTGAAGATATGTATACTATTGTAAGATAATCTTGGATGTTTCAATATGTGTCTGTTTCTAATATGAGCATGTTAAAAAAAAGCTAACTATATAATTATCTCATTATTATATTTTTCGTTATTAGGTATTTTCTTATTCTGTGGCTCTGATAGAAATAAAGCGCTGTGCGATTTCTTTATGTAAGGTATTTTTCTGTTCTGTGTTTATTTTTTCTTTACAATAAAAATGAATGGTATCAGCTCAGTGTTATCCAAATCGTATGTGGTATGTCCAATACAAAGAGACTGACAGGAAAGACATTTTTAATAAAGACAGTATGCATAGAAATGTTTAAAAATCATGTATGACTATAACTTTACAATAAAAAATTATAGCATTTGTTCTTATAAATGATAACGCAATACAAGGATGGCCTTTCTGATTGTAAGCAGTTACACTCGTACATATATAACTCAAATACTATATCCCCAAGCAACAAAGAACCATTCCGTACTATCAATGTCGTTAAAATCAATCCATAAAAACGATGAATGACCTAATGAGCTTTCTCGTATGCGATGCGTCATGGTGTGAAAAATGTTTATAAATTTCGCAAGGAAACTTATCCACGCGTTCAGCGTCAATAAATCATCTTTTCAAAACATCCGACGTATCGTCGATAAATAATCTAATACACTGTACTACATTGATCCCACACAATAACTCGCTTTATTAGATGAATTGATGCTAAGGGGAATATTCCTACTTGAACTGCAAGGTCTGACTATTTTTTCAGGTGACACACAACTTCAATTTTAGTATTAAACTAAAACGTGAAATTAACATAACATATATTTAACGTCACTATTTTATCGATTTCCAATCAATTAAAATATGAATCTTAATTTATCTTTTTTATTTCATGACGGTTACGGTCCGTCTGTTGCTAAGCAGTCACCGCAACCTATGAATCTTAACGATATTTGCCAACCCAAGAGACAGGAGTGAATAGATGAACAGAAAAGATGAGCAGAAGGGAACATACAAATCGCAACAGTATCTGCTGATATTGTTACTTTACGCCGATTTTCAGTGAAAGGTCTTCCCAGGTCGAGCAGGCCTACTACAGTAAATAACTACTTACTTATGTACATGAAATATGTATATTTTAAAGTAAAAGGCAATTATTATTTATTACACATGTATGTTTGAGGACTCAACAAAACATTTTATCAGATTTACTAAGTCCATATATTTAAATTACTACTTCAAAGTGTGTCAAGCTAAAATCAATATGTACACAGAATTTTTCTTACGTACAGTAAGTACGGAAGAAAAAATCTGTTCTGAATTCTGTCCAGAAAAAAACCTTTTTGGCACCAAGAGGAAAATGCCAAGTAAAGGTGGGTCGACCTTGGTCCACATTGACATTCGACACGCGTCCGCATTATTAGGCCTTTTTACACGCGACCTACGAAGCCATTTTGAGAACACACGGAAATGACGAGTGCGAACCAAATTTATTATATAATTGTAGCACCAAAATATAAGAACAGTATTTCCTATAAAACTATTCTTATAACATTTTTCTTGGTTTAAAAATAAATATAAATCAACGCTACACACTCAATTAAGATAGATGATGAGTTCCTGAAACACACCCAGACCAGAACACATGCACGTGCGGTCAATGCAAACATCTGCACCGAATTGGAATCGAACTTGCGACTTATGTCGGTCAAAGCAGGTTGGCACGACGTCATCGTCAGCGTCAAAATTAGATAATTGTACTATTGCGTTATATATCTTGGGTATAAGTTATGTAAATGTAATGTATAATTATAGTAATACTAAGGCCTTTACTGGAAGTAGGCATTTTACTGCGTGAGGCCGGCTGGATACCACCACACTGTCAGTTATTCTACCGTAAAGCAGTCTATTGTGTGTCCAGTAAAATTACTGGACAAAGGAGATTTAAGAATGAACGCGTGCGTGGCACCTACCAATGTGTGGTTGCCAGCGCTCATAGGCTACAATCGTTTATAATCGGGTGCCCCGTATGGTTGCTTGACAAGTGAGTCACATAAAAAAGCCTTCTAATTTTGTTCCATAACCTAAAGGCTAAAACGGGACCAATATCAGTTGTACATTAAACTTTATTAAATAAATGGAATTATCATTAGTTTTAGTTAAAGTAACTGAAAATAACTATGCTAGTAAACCAGTTGTTAAACCAATATATGTACTACCAGTATAAAATAAGCAAAAACTTCAAAGATTTTTAAACGAAATAGGGTTATCATTAAAACAAAGAAATTCAAGAAGATAATATTAAAATATCTTCTAATTATTTGATGAAATGAAAAACCCCAATTAAAATAAATTTGCCTTTAACAAAGCTCTCCTCTGAATGTAAATATGACATAAAATACAAACGATGATTCAATAATTATTTCACTCAAACAATTCGTCCAATTTACAGACAATCCTTTACCATTAAATAATAATGTATAAATTTGTTCAAAAGAATTTAATGGTCTTCCCGGGCCGGGTTTCCGACTCGAATCCCAAAACTTCGCAAAGTCAAGAAAACTTCGCAGAATCTTAATTGTTTCAGTTAAGTCTTTCGTTTTCATTTAGTTTAATTTCTGACTGTTTTCTGAATGTTCAAAGTCATTCGGCCTATTACGTGTGTTTACTTTTATTACCTTCAATCATTTCGGTTGAAAACCAAAGGATTAGAAATATTTTATGTAAATCCATATTTTATTTGACCAGTCTTTTCTCTGTAGATGGAAATCCTTTAGCACATTGTCTGACATAATTTTCGATAAAAGGTAAGCACTCAGGTAAGCTCTAGGCTCATTTTAGTACGCTCTGGCCGCATACTTCGTTTACACATTATTATACGCAACTTTTGCCTACTACCTGATGTCTTCTTATTTGGATTTCTTGGGTGTTAAAACTGTCGCAATTATAAAGAAATAATTGTACCATAAATGTTCTGAAATTATTTTTAATATTGTACAAGTTTTACTAAAACGATATCAGAAAACGTAAGACATCGTTATATAGTAAAAAATCGAAAAATAATAAATATAAAATACATGCATTCAATACTCATTTTAAATCTTCTGAATGAAATTCAAAGAAATCGAACAAGATTAAAGTTCAAGAATTGCAGACAGGTTCGGGATTTGCAGAATCCAGGAGGAATTTACAAGTGGGAAGATGTGCCAGGGATACGATTGAAAATCTAGGTAAGTCTGCTTGTGCACCGATACTCCGCCTCAACAAAGTTGCGACTTTCGGCTCGCTAGCGTAAATATAAGTCCCATACGCGCAACTGACAAAGTTATTTTTATTGTAGCGAAAATAATTTCAGCATGTCGAAAAACGTAGGTATTTCTCGTAGAAAAATAATAAATCTTGAAAGTAACATTTTTGCTATAAAGAAAATTACCCTTGATAAAATTATGTATCTTAACATCGTTAAAATATTTTTGTAACAGAAAACTTATATTGAGAAAATACCATCAGCTTAGGTAATTTTTGCATGATTTATACATATAGTTAAGTTTTTCATCATAACTTCTTAATGTAGGCAACATTAAAAATCAGTTTAAATGTCGGACGCTTGAAGGCGAGGTATTTGCACGAATCGCGCTTCGCCCAACAAAAGTCCGGAAACTTTGATGGTCCGATCCGGATTTTTCATCTCCGTATAATTTGAAATTATAATTCGTTTCGAAGAAATCAAATCAAAATTCCATTTAAAGTTCGGATTTCAATATTTATTTTGTACACAGCTGTTGGTTATGGTAATCGCGATCGACTTGACCGCTGTCGGGATGCTTGTAGTCATTATCATGCGAGGACGGCGCCTGTTCCGGGACACATCGGGGCGACAGATGGCGTGTCGTCGCTACAGTGCTATCTGTTAGGATCTATTCATTATTCTCGCTTTCAATTCTATGACTTCGATATAAATTACACTTTTATATCTTTTATTTTACTAAAATTATTTAATTTTTATATTGAAAATATGCCCCGTGCATTATACCTAATAATATTATAATCTAATTCTACTTCATGAAAAAGTTAATGATAGAAAGATGAAGTGATAATACTTCAGTGTCAGAAAATATTAATTCCTTCTACAGACATAAACTAGTTTCACTATCTTATGAACTTAAATAATCAAGTCAGCTCACGACGTAGTCTCATAACGGTAGCGAACCTGCCTTAAGCGCCACAGGTCGCGGATTCGATTCCCGCTCGGAGCAGATGTTTGTATTAACCGTACGGGCTTGTTTTCCGGCTTGTTTGTTTGCTTGTCTTTGTCCTTGTGTATGTTTTGGATCCCCGCAATCACTAAACCTAAAGGTTGAGTGTGTAGCGGTTAGCGTTTGTTTGTCGTAATTCGATCGAATATATTTATCTGCTACGAATTTATTACTACTGGATGATAAGATAGATTTGACGACCATTTTGGCGTATTGCTAACGAGCCTGTCTTAAGTTTCGACGGTCGCGAGTTCGATTCCCGTTCAGAGCACATGTTTGTTATATCTGTTTTGGTTCATCATATGGATAAACATCTGCGGCGAGCAAGAAAAAGGCATGTATCATCCAAATTTTATGCAAATGAAATCAAAAGCAGAAATAGTAGAACATTGTAATACTTTTATTTCGATTATAAAGATAAGCTGAATGAAGTGAATCGGAGCATGCGCTGTTTAGATAAAGTGACCGATAACGGGAGTTAGTGCGTGCCATCGATTCCGAGCGAAGTATTCTAAATTACGAAGGGAAAGAAATAGAGGCAATTTACTATTTTAATGGAATTGAATTGGTTTGTTGTTTCCAATATCGTGTTATGTCTATTATTTTAGGGTTTATACAAGTTTTATTTTTTAATCACTTAACAAAATTAAAGAAGTTATAATCTTTTTGGCCATAAATATTACTTACTTGGCCTCTGGATTTGCATGTTTATTTTGATTCCTTTACCATCAAGCACCGCACAGACGACCGTTGTAGCTGGTCATTAGCCTGCTTTGAGCCTCGACGGTCGTGGGTTCGATTTCCGACCGGAGCAGAAGTAAATATAAATATCTGTTTCAGTCTGGGCGTTTGTCCTTCCCATCGTGCCTCGGAGAGCATGTTAAGGTATCAGTCCCGGTTGCTAGCATAATATCTGATATGATAGCAACTAGGACCTATATACATAATTTTCTCTTATCCAATGAGTTACCGGTTCGCCCTATGGGTTGCCAGTTCAGACGGCAATCGCGCTGTATAAAAACTAATCACTCGTTAAATCAGGATAAGAGTATAAGCAGACCCTGGGTGAATAATGCTAGGAAGATGACATCGTGCAACTGTGGTCACATTTCGTGCTATTGTGGTCACATTTGTGTCGTTTGTTATGATATCTTTCATGCCACATGGCTACCGTTCATGACTAACGTTCCGGAACAGCTAGCAGCATCAATGTTATGGTGACTATTGCCGTGCTATATCAATGTGCTATCTGACTTTAAAGGTAGTTCCTGTGACTCGCGTGTGAACAAGAAACTTTAAGCTTTGAACATAAGTACCTCCGAAAACATTAATATTGAAACGACAAATATTTTGTTATACATGACACCGTAGCGGCCACATTTTTTTATTTATTATTCCGCCAGTGCATTCAGTCACACTGGTGGTAGGTCGTTTGTTCCAGAGGCCAGCTAGGTAGGTACCACCGCAGTGTCAAAATATATTCTACGGCAAAGTATGTGTCTTAGGCATTACTGTGTTCCGGTTTGAAGGGCACTGTAGGCTAGTGAAATTACTGGGCAAAAGAGGCTTAAGAACCAACATCTTGAGGTTGGCAACGCGTAAGTGGCACCTACTAATAGTGTTGCAAGCGCTTATAGGCTACGGCAACCGCTTACCATAGGTGGGCTGTATGCTTGTTTGCCAATTTAGTAACAAAAAAAATTAATACAAAAATAACTGACACAAACAGCGATTGAAGGGTTTGAAAACCACTCCTATTTTTTCATTGTTATTGTTATTTCTGTAAACAAATGTTAAAACTAAGCGTATGTTAGCACCATACAATTTTTTTTGCAATAAAAGTCGTTGTGCAAGTTACAATTGGTGAAATTCGCTTTTAAAAATACACCCACAGTTGTTTTTAGGTTTATTGACATAGAGTTACCCGTGTGTCAAAATAAATATAGGGACTGTAGACGGGAATGTTTTAACAAAATCGTGAGCATTATTTATTATTTGGTACACTAGCTTCGATTCAGTCACAAAAGACCTGAACGCCCTAGAAAAAGCCGATTGGCGTGAAGTGATGCAGGACCGTGACAAGTGGCGTCTTCTGGTGTCGGAGGCCAAGATCGTCTTTGGTTCACTGAGCCAACGCAGTAAGTAAGTAAGCTTCTGCCAGTGGCTTCGCCTGCTTGAATGACGATCTTAATACTAACTTTGAACCCCCATGTAACCCTTTCAGGGGTGAAATTTTAGAAAATATTAAAATAAAAATTAAGATTTATTGCTATTTTGTATCTAAGTCATATTTTTAAATTCAATATTAACAAAAACCGTCACTACCAATACCCATGGTGCCTTTCGCAGCCATATGTCTCCGTAACTCAATCTAAGCCAGATAATGTATTTTCGTACAAAAAAGTAATATTACAAAGTGTTTCTCGAGATATAGTTATAATATATCCTGCCTGTAAGAGTGGTTTTAGGTTTTAGACCAGCGTTTTATACGACCGTATAAGCCTGTTTTTTAAAGCACGTATAAGCACGCTTTTTTACACGCGGAATCCTTACGAGCGTTGACGTGCGTAACATTTATTTTAATACTACGTTTTTGACACTCGCCACCACCGGTTCCAGCGTACTCGCCGGAATAATCACGTACGCGCGTTCTGCTTTTTGAACCGCGCGTCCAAGTGCATATGCCGACAGACGCTAGAAAAAAACGCTGGTCTGTAGCCGCCCCAAAGGAGTAAGCTGATAAATTTGTCCTTCCCATTTTGAAAATTTTCAATTATAAAATCCAGTTAGTTCTTTTAAAGAAGATAAGGGTTAGACTACGTGAGTAGAATAATGTTTTGGATAATAATCATCTTACCTAAAACTAATTATTTATTTTTCTCAGTAAACACGATTAAGACACTTAGAATTTTCTGGATGGTAATAAGATGAAATTATGAATTCTACACAGTTCAGTTTACTGGAATTAGAATTAAATAAATTCCAAATTACATAAAATACGACCGACTCAGAAGGAGTGAGTTCTCAAGAAATCAGTTAAGGCAATAGTGCTCAGAGTGCTTGGTTCTTGGAAAGCTACTTTTATAATAATAATGAGTACGTCGTCTCTTTCTCTTGAATTCTTATAAGAGAGAAACGAATTTTATATTTTAATCTTTGTAATATAACCGACCAAGCCTTCATTTAATTTTTTTTTTAATTTAGCTTTTTTAATACTATCTGCGCCCGCGACTCCGTTCGCGTTATATAGTTTTTTGGTGGACCCACGTTAACCCAATTTTTTATGGAATAAGAAGTACCAAATTTTACCATGATCCGTCCAGTAGTTTTTGCGTGCAAGAGTAACAAACATCCATCCAAACAAACTTTCATATTTATAATATTAGTAAGATTAATCTTACAAAATAATATAACCACACATTATTATTCAACAGAATAGTAAAGCAATTATTTATTTATAAGAATGGAAAAAGTATTTAAAAATCTAAGAAAAACTTTTTAATATAAAGTTATGAATTTCCCCCAGGGTACCGAATTATCTAATACCTTGTAGGCTGAGCTGTTGATGCCACAACGAAGCTAGATGAGAAAACATTTTTATGTATAAACTCGCAAATCGTATAATCTAAATTGGTTTTTAGACGTAAACTCAATTTTGACGTGTATTTCAGTTTATCGGGCCGTCAGATAAATTGAGTGAGATACCGCGCGTGTTGAATACGATCTCTAAATTCCCTTTCAAGATCACCTTCGTGCACGCAAATTCTGTTATGTGAACTATGGGCGCTTCCACGATTATGTGAAATGCAATTTGCGCTATACAGCGCTCCGTGTTTTTATAGTCTTCGGTAAATATTCACGCTTAGTGTCAAACTAGATGCTATCGATAAGTACCTTCATTCTTTAAAGTTGTAGATGATTTAAGATCCCTAAAGAAAATAGTAATAATAAGTGATTACTTATAATTTAGTCAAAAGAAATTTGCAAACTTACTCAATGATAGGAAATACATAACTAAAAATTAATAAAACTAAACAGGGGTAAAAACAAATTATAATACCTTTAAATTTAAAGTGTGGTAAAATCACTTTATTCTACGTAAACATATGGGAATTTTATAGTATATTTTCACAATTTCGTGTATCCAAAGCATGTCAAGCCAAGTTGCATTCCTTAACGATAATATATCTGCTGCCTTGTGTTACTGTTTTAATTGTGCTATGACTGTATATTATATGATTGGTATGAATAATCTTCTACCTAGCCTTAATCCCGGTAATTTGCCATGAGTTACCAAACCTTTCATGGTTTATAAGAAAGCAGAATAAAAACAGTTTGACGAAAAAATAGAAATAAACTTTTTTTTTTTTTTTTTTTTTATGTTAGAAGTTGGCAAACAAGCATACGGCCCACCTGATGGTAAGTGGCTGCCGCAGCCTATGAGCGCTTGCAGCACCATTAGTAGGTGCCACTCACGCGTTGCCAACCTCGAGATATTAGTTCTTAAATCTCGTTCGCCCAGTAATTTCACTAGCGTACAATGCCCTTCAAACCGGAACACAGTAGTGCCTAAACACTACTATTTGGCGGCAGAATATTGGACACTGCGGTGGTACCTACCTAGCCGGCCTCTTGCAACAAAGACCTACCACCAGTGTGACTAATTGCACTGGTGGAATAATCTCTGTTGTGACAGAGGTTATCCCAACAGCGGGCGATGGGGTCGTCACATCCCGACGCCTTTAAAGAAAGAATGATTCAGAAAAAAGTTGTATACTTATACAGCATTTACCGTCGAGCAAACCTTGCTTAATATTTTATTATTTATACATATGTATGCACAAACAAACACTGTCCAAAAATTGTAAGCTCTGAGGATTTGTGTCGCTCAATCAATATATGATAGTATATTATTTATCTACAAAAGTATACATTAATTTCAGGAACATAACAACCCACACTAAAACCTTATTTTCAGATAATATTTGACTAAACAAAAATTCTTCCTATTCTTATTGTAGGAATAAAAGTATTATGCCTAAGGGAGAGACGAAAAATAATATTCTTTTCAATATATACTTAATAAGCTCCAACAGAAGCCTATATATACAAAGGTCCTATGTATCCTGGGAGGGTTTATTAGAACTAGACTTTGTATATCCTATTTAGAGCTTAAGTTTTAGATAATAAGAATAAATAAAACTTTATTGATCAAAAGTACATAACAGTGTATGCAAAGACAAGTTACAATACAACAATAATGATATATACAATTGAAGATAGCATCCGTTGCTAAACTAAGTAAAAACTTGTATTTCAGCATTCGGCGCCACTCCCCTCAGATATTTAAATACAAAATAGGTACTTAATACAAATTAAAAAGTTACAACTTACTTTGCAAAAAATGGAAATAATTATGATAAATTTAGGATTGTGTTAAAATGATCCTCTCTGTGTGTGTAATGATTTTGCATGTGTGTATGTACGAGAGGATGTGTGTTAATATAATAAAGAGGATGTTTGCTACCTGAATTATCTAAAATAAAGCAAAAAGGTATCATGAAATTGTAATAATTAATCTAAAATCATTTATTTAATGTAAATAATATATTTTTTAAATATAACTAACATCTATGGAGCCCCTAACTAACATCTATGGAGTTTTCAGTTTCTTCGTATCCTAACCCCAGTAGGCAAGCAGTAATTATTTTCTTAGAATTTATTTTATTGAGTGAATCAATTCCAATTCTTTTGTTAACTTTATTTATATATATAAGGGCCTTAAGGGGTCATTATTGAAAAATCCTTTTTTATTGCTGTCCAACGACAACGTCCAGCTGTGACAGCGTGTGTGTGTGTGTGTGAAGTGTGTGAAGGTACAGATTCAAGGGTTTAGGCTGGCTGTTAATATGTTAATGAGCTTTTCTTTTTATTTATAATGTACCAGTGGCCTCGGAAGACGTTGTCCTGCCCCGAGAATGAAAAAATCAATTTTAATCTAAACCATTCTCGAAGACACACGGACAAAAGAATTATATATATTAACATATAGATTATGTTTTTCGTTCGTACAGTACAACGAAGTTAATAAAATAAAATTTTATATCAAATCGGTAAGAAAAAATTCTCAAATACATGGAGTTTTATGGTAACCATCCTTGTCCTTCAACGGAGTTATATAAAAGGATCAATACGAATCGCCAATGTGTTACTCGCAGTAAATTACCCAAGACCTGATTCGGAGCAAACCTTTTTGTTAGGTCAATAGCTAGGTGTGAATGTTCTTCACATTCAATATTCTGCCACTCGAGATGTCGGAAATCTTGGATTTCACTTGATAAGTTCACTTAGTAATTCTAGATCTTTGTGTCAATTTTATCTGCGATAAAGCCTTTATTAAAAAGATTAGCTGAGTCGCTATAAGAAGTTTTAGTTTTTTTCTAAAGAATGTTATCAATGCCTTTTTTCATGACATTACTAAAATTCCTATTGCCCCTCCAAATAAGCTAGAAGCTTGTGCTAGGAGTGGGTACGACAATGGCCCAAGGGGGTCAGGATCGCCTCTCGCTCCTAAAATAGTGAAAATTATAAAAGATATAGTAATGTCGAACTAAACTGTAGTTTGGTTAAGGGAATCAGGGAGATACTTAGAGCCAGTTGCTCTCACTAGTCTCGCTCGAAGTTGACTCCAAAACGATGGATAAGTTAAATAGCATAAGCCGCGGTAATTCCATAGATTTCGATAGATCACATATTCACATAAAACATATGACGCGTGGGCGTGTACGCTTATAACTTTTTTTTTTCTATAAAAATTAGTTGGCAAACAAGGATACGACCCACCTGATGGTAAGCGGTTGTCGTGGCCTATGAGCGCTTGCAACATCATTTAATTGTAGGTATCACTCTATCTATCTCTAACTCGAGATATTGGTATTTAGATCTCCTTTGCAGTTTTACTAGTTACAGTGTCCCTCAAACCGAAACACAGTAATGCCGAACACACTATTGTTTAGAAATAGAATATCGATACTACATTACCTACCAAGACGGACTTTTGCAAAAATGTAGTAAAAAAGTAGATTATAAGTTTCCAACTTACAATGTAGCGCGACAGAAAGAAATTACCTTTAATAATAATAATAATAATAATAATATTTATTTGCATCAAACAGGGTATGAATATCATATGCCTATTATAAAACTGGCATGCAAATTTTACAAAAAGTCTTTGAAACATACAGTCTAAGAAACAATAATTAAATATGTCAATTAATAAAATGAGATAATAATAATAATAAAAATAATAATAGTTAAAAATAATAATAATTAAAATAAAGTAAACATTCTTAAAATATTTCAATTTAACAATTCAACATATAATAATACCTAATAATCATAGAAATATATGTCTAGAATTTTATTTTGAAGAAATCATTAATGTCATAAATACATTCGTCCATTAATTTTATAAACATATATTTTTTGAATTTTGCCATTGGTAAAATTTTTATTTTATTCGGTAAATAATTATATATTTTTACAGCCATACAATAGGCATTTCTCTTATATAAAGCCAAGCGCTGTAGAGGTACTTCTATTATATTTTGGCGCCGGCTCAAATTACTTTTTAATGGAAACATAACTATATTCCTTTTTACAAATATACACATTTCAAAAATATAAAGGGCTGGTAAGGGTAATATATTTTTCTTTTTAAAGAGTGGTTTACAGCTTTTCAGATATTTTGCACCACAGAGAGCTCTGATACAGCTTTTTTGCGCTCTGAATACTCTTATTACATCTACAGAGTTACCCCATAGGATTAGCCCGTACCTGATAACAGAGGCTACAAGTCCATGATATGCCAAAGTAGCTGCATTATCAGAAACAGTTTTCCTAAGCCTATTCAAAACAAATGGATACCTGTCTAGTTTTAAGCAGATTTTATTGATATGATCTCTCCAATTACAGTGTTCGTCTATTACAATTCCAAGAAACGTTGCTTTTTCTGTGTTATTTATTGTCATATTTTTATAATTTATATTAAAATTTGTTTCATTATTTTTAGTCTTAAAATGAATGAAGTGTGTTTTTGTTAGGTTCACGTTTAAGTTGTGGGAGTGTAACCAGTTTAAAACATTTTTAAGGTATTATTTATTTCTAATTGTAATGTTTCCAGATTGTTTGCTTTAATAATTATAGTTATGTCATCCGCAAATAAAATACTTTTATGTTCAGTGCATTTTGGTAGGTCATTTATATACATTAGGAATAATAATGGACCCAGAATACTACCCTGTGGAACTCCAGAATCGCTGTTTCTAAACTGGGATTTGTGTACTTTTTTGAAGTTTTTATGAATTCTTGTAATTTCAACATACTGTTTTCTATTTGATAAATAGCTTTGAATCCACTGATTAGCTATCCCTCTTATTCCATAGCAATGTAATTTATTTATAAGTATTTTATGGCAAACGTAATCAAATGCTTGACTCATATCAAAAAGAAGGGCGACTGTTTGTAGTTTGTCATTGAGATTTTGCGTGACACTGCAGATTAGGTCAAAGCAAGCGAGGGTGGTGGAACAATTTTTTTAAAACCATATTGATTTGAACTTAATATATTGTATTTTGTTAGAAAATCATATAGTTTATTATGTACAGCCCTTTCAAATATTTTTGAGATTACTGGGATAAGCGTTATCGGTCTATAGTTTTTAATATCGCTTCTTTCGCCTTTTTTGAATAAAGGTTTTACAACTGAACATTTTAATTTATCAGGAAATACGCCTTGCTGTAATGAAGAGTTATAGTATATATGCTCTAATGGTTTGGATATGTAATCTGCACAACATTTCAGTATTTTTGTACAAATACCATCGTAACCAGTCGAATTGGTATTATTTAACTTCATAATTATTTTATGAATATCTTCTCTCATAACAGGAGTTAGAAATATACTTTGCAATATGCTATTTTCGCAATTATTTAAAATGTTATGGTTTAGGGTTTTAGTATTTCTATTGACAAAATAATCATTAAATTTATTAGCAATAATATTAGCATTATTGTATTTAATATTGTTTTCAATTAATTCTGATATTTCATTATTTTTGGAAGTCGAGGTTAGTGTATTAGAAATAATTTGCCAAGCCGTACTGATTTTATTTTTTGAATTTATTATGCGATTTATATTTATTTTTTTCCGACTGATTGATATACATTGTTTTAATATTTTAGAATAATCTTTATAACATTCGCTCGTAATCAATCTGGACGGACGTGTGTTGCTTACGCGCGAGTGGATTGTGTTTTTTTTTCATAAATACCCTCAACTGCAATATTTATAAACAATGGATGAAGACGAAGAGGAAAATTGTGAGCCACGTGATATTGACCTAGAAGATAAGTTTGAAAATGGAGATAAGTGTGCTGAAAAGAGAAAAGTTGTTGAAGACGAGAATTGTAAAGATGAATTTACTGACGTAATAAGGAAAAAATCTAAACGTAAGCGAAACCAAAGTACAACAGCAAGGAAGGAAAGCCAAAGCAAGGAAAGCCCTAACCCTAACTTTGATGTCAGTGTTACCTCTTTAGAAAATCTACCAAAACAAATGGCAATGGCTAGGATGCTTCGTTCGGCAAACATAAATAATATAATTAGAATCAAATACAAAAGTGCAAACAAAGTGGTAATTAAATTTCAGAATGAAGAGGATGCCAATAGTTTAATAAACTGTCAAAAATTTAAAGAAAGTAATTATAAATGTCAATTGGTGTCCGACGCTTCTTTTAGTTATGGATTGGTTAAGGGGGTGGATCTGGATTTGAATGAAAATGAACTCTTGGAAAATTTTGAGTCACCTACTGAAATTACGTCAGTTAAAAGATTAAGACGCATTCAGGCGGATGGTAAATGGGTTAACAGCGAGTCCGTAAGAATATGTTTCAAAAGCACTGAGTTACCTCTGTTTGTTTATGCATATGGATGTCGCTTTAAAGTTGATTCTTATATTTTTCCCGTGACTCAATGTTCTGGCTGTTGGCAGTTTGGACATTTCTTAAAATTCTGTCCTACCAAAAAAATATTATGCCCTAAATGTGGAAGTAATCACGAAAACTGTGAAACGCGTAACTTTTCCTGCTTAAATTGTAAAGGTGGTCATATGGTTCTAGACAAAAACTGCCCACTTTTTTTAAAAGAAAAACAAATAAGGATTATCATGAGCGAAGAACAAGTTAATTACAGAAAAGCTTTGGATATGTATATAGAAAAGAGGAAACAAGCTGTCCGTCATGAAACGCATGAGGTAGTTCATGAAAATATTATTCATTTAACTAATTCTTGGAGTGCTTTAGATGGTGTTGAAAGTTATAGGAGAGATACTAGTCAGACTTTGGAGCCAGAAGATTCTACTACCAGTAACCAAGATAATCACATAAAAATTGGGGACAATAGGGAGTTTCCACGATTGCCTCGCCCGCGAAAAATAAGAGAAAAAGATACTTCTATAGAGGGCGCTAGCAGTTCAGACATACGGTCCTACGGTGATAATAATTTTCAACTAAAGAATACTGCATCTCCGAAACGAGATGAAAGGTTGTCATACAAGTTTGAATTTAAAAAAATTGTGTTAAAACTGCAGAATATCATTATGTCCGATAGTAGTTTTGAAGAAAAAATTTCAGGTGTTTTGAAATGTATTGGTGAGGAATTAAAATATTTTGTAATTAATAAGCTGTTAAAGGGAGGGTTGCCTGAAAAATTAATTAGCTTTTTTAATGGATAATACACCCAATAACAATATTCGCTTAAATATCTTTCAGTGGAATGCACAAAGCTTGCGATCTAAACTAGTAAATTTTCTAGAGCTTTTGCATAAAGAAAATATTCATATTGCTATCATTAGTGAGACGTGGTTAGAACAGTATTCTGTACTTAATACAAATAGATATTCTACTTACAGATTAGATAGAAATGATTCATATGGTGGTGTTGCAATTCTTGTCCATAAATCTATTTATTCTCACATGTTCCAATTTACTATAAATAACTCAGGCATTGAGGCTGTAGGTGTAAAATTACTCAATTGTCATGATTTAGAATACATTGTTTCGATTTATTGTCCTTCTTCTGTGCAAACCCAGCCCTCAGACTGGGATCAGATATTCTCGTATTTTTCCAAAAAAACCTTAATTGCTGGTGATTTCAACGGACATCACACTAATTGGTCAGTTAAGAGTGATAGTAGAGGAACTCAGATCTTGGACTCATCTCTAGAGCATAACTTCTTCTCACTAAATAATGGAGACGATACTCGAGTAAAATTAGTAAATGGTAATTTACAAAAAACGTCTCCAGATATATCATTTGCTTCATCAGATGTTGCTCTCAAATTCGATTGGGAAGTGTTGAAAGAAAATTTAGGAAGTGATCATATGATTATTAAAATTAGTATTAATATTTGTAATAAGTTCGCGGTGTTTAAAAAACGTAATTTCAAAAATGTTAATTGGTGTAATTACCGTAATACCCTTACAAATTATTTTATCAGCAATAATATTCCAGAAAATGTTCAAGAAGCATATGATTTTTTTATAGAAAAAGTTTATAAGGCAGCCGACATACATATACCATTTAACAAATTTTGTAACAAGCCAGAGGCTAAATTTAAACCTAAAGCATATTGGACACCTGAACTATCCAAGATAATAGCCCAGCGTAGGCTAGCCTTATCTGATTTTCGTCGAAATCCCACACCAGCTAATTTATCAAAGTTAGAGAGTATAACCCGCGAATCACAGAAATTAATTAAAAAAGCTAAATCAGTAAGCTGGCAAAAGTTTTGTAATTCTATTGATGCTAAGGTTACCTCTGCTGAGCTATGGCACCGAATGAGATGGATAAAGGGTTATCGAAATTGTAGGATGTATCCACCTATTGAAAAGCAAGAGGAATTGATTAAATCTCTTTCACCGGACTTTGTGTCGAATACAAAGCCCACTTTTAGCTCTATAAATTTGGATTTGGAAGCTGATTTTACTTTACACGAGCTAGTAAACTGCTTAAAAAAAAAGGATTCTGCTCCTGGCTTAGACGACATTTCGTATTCTATGTTATATTATCTTCCTGACAATGGTAAAATAGTTTTACTTAATATTTTTAATAACATTTTTAAATCTGGCAGTATACCATATCAATGGAGAGATATTCAAATACTCCCCATACCTAAAGTAGGTAACATTAATAATTCTGCGAAAAGTTTAAGACCTATTTCTTTAATCTCTTGTGTTTGTAAGACTTTCCATCTTATGATATTAAAACGAATTGAATGGTTTACAGAAAAGAATAAAATCCTTTCTCCTTTTGCAGTAGGTTTCAGAAAATCTATGTCATGTTTGGATTCTTTGACTCGTTTAGTGACATATATACAAATTGGTTTCTCAAAAAATTATCCTACGGTAGCTTGTTTCTTAGACATTGTCAATGCTTACAATAATGTAGCTATTGACGTAGCTACAAAAATTTTAGATACCCTTAATTATGGTTCAAAAATTTGTACTTACCTCTGGTATTTTTTAAATGAGAGGATATTATATATAAAATCATTAAACGGAGAATTTAAATTTTCACGACGATCTAGTATAGGCTTTGGTCAAGGAGATCCATTGTCTCCGATTCTTTTTAATATCATAACACATAAAGTCTGTAATAGGCTTGAAAATGTAATGGTTTCCCAATATGCGGATGATTTTCTTTTATATGTACATCATCGGGATATTAACACATGCCAATATTTAGTACAAAACTCATTAAAGTCAGCAACTATGTTATTAGAAGAGCTTGGACTAACTTTATCAATTAAGAAATCGTCATTTTGCGTTTTTAGTAGAGGTCAAAAAAGAATATTACCTCGTTTAGAAGTAAACGGGGAAGCTTTACCTATATCAGAGTCCGTGAAGTACTTGGGAATGTGGTTAGATCGTAGTCTTCGTTGGAAAAAACATGTGGATGTGTGTGTCGATAAATGTAATAAATTTTTAAATATAATAAAATTACTAGCGGGTAGTTCTTGGGGAATACATATTAAGCATTTACGTCGACTATATATTTCCCTAATTAGAAGTCGTGTCGATTATGGTTGCTTTCTTTATGATTGTAGTGCTAAAACTCATGTTACAAAATTAGATATGATTCAGAACAGAGCTTTGAGAATAATTGGGGGCTTTATCAAAAGCACCCCAATACATGTGATGGAGAGCGAACTGGCTATTCCACCTTTATTTTTAAGACGACTATTTATAGCATACAAATTTAGTTTAAAGATTTTGTCCTGGTCAAATGATATAACCAAGGACCTGATTTCTGATCTGAATGTATTGTGTCAAGGCAGGTACTGGAATAATAAGAAAAATCCTTTATTAGTTAAAATATTTCCAGAACTTCTACAGTTAACTGGGAATTCTTCTGACGTTATTGGATTATTCTCTTTGAATACTTGGTTATCGTCTTTTGATTTAAAAAATTTCATTATTGTAAATTTAGAATCAATTACTCAGAATAAATCTTCTTATGAACCGAATATTTTAGTAAGTAATGTGATTAATGAGTTAGATTCTAAGTATTACGAATTTCATAAGTTTTTTACAGATGGGTCAAAAAGTGCTCATGGTTTAGGGATCTCTTTTTATTGTCAGAGCCTACAGATAAAAGTGGGACATAGTATTAACATAGATGTGTCCATTATGACTCTGGAACTCATTGCAGTTCGCGAAGCATTGTCATATGCAATTAATCTTAATTTAGATAAAATAGTCATTTTTTGCGACAGCAAAAGTGCATTGCAACACGTGGCTCGATGCCCCTCTGGAATCAAAGGAATATCGATAGCCTATGATATTTTAAGATTTTTGCATATTCTCCATAATAGTGGTAGGGTGGTGAAGCTTCAATGGGTACCAGGTCATATTGGAATCAGAGGCAATGAGGAAGCCGACCGATTGGCTAAATTAGAAGCAGAGAGATGTAATATTAAAAGTTATTTACCAGATTATTCAGAATATATACCTAAATTTAAAAAATTATGTTTCAAAAACTGGAAAGAATATTTTGATTTAAGATCGACAGAAAAGGGTATATGGTATAAAAGTATACAATGCAAGCTTTCTCGCTGCCCCTGGTTTGACGACTCTCAATTAAGTAATAAATATATTAAGTTAATATTAAGACTTCGTTCTGGACACTATCCATCAGCAAAGTTTGCATTTCTAATGAAGAAAAAAGAAACAGATAAATGTAACGTTTGCATGAAGAGGGAGGATATACAACATTTGCTGATGGATTGTGTCAAGAACAAGACAGAACGAGAACAATTTTTTAAAAAATTTAGCTTAAATTATATGGATGTTGGACTCATCCAAACTATTTTGGCAAGTCCAAAATCTATAATGGCAAAGGAAATGTGCAAATTACTATTTGTTTAATGTTTCATTTTTAGTTTGTGATTGATTATGTGTTTATTTGTAGTTCGTGTTTAGATGGGATTGACATATCCGTGTGGATAAAAATCCCAAATCAAGTTATAAAGAATAAAAAAAAAAAAAAAAAATCTTTATAACGCTTTTTGTGTATTTTTTTATTTGCTTTATCATAAATATATTTAATGTATAGACTTCTCTTAATAATACAACTTCTTTTTAATCCTTTCGTAATCCATTTTTGTGTTGAAGCTTTATTTGACATTGTCGCGTTAACGTAAGGAAAACAGAGATTGTAAAACAATAAAAATGTGTTATGAAATTCATTATAGGCTTTATTAGTTTCAATTTCCGCTAAGACATTATTAAAAGACAAAGCAGATATACACATAATAAATTTAGCAATATTTTCTGGACAGTAATCTCTTTTTACTTCAAACCATTTCACCGGCTTTCTTAGGTTTGTTTTGTGAGAAGGTGTAATACTTAAATTTAAAATTTTGCACGTTTCGTGATCTGATAAACCTAATATTTGGTTAATCTGCTTCGAGTTAGATATGTTGCTGGCAATAATGTCTATGCATGAAAGTTTTCTAGTTGGTGTTTGCGAGTGTATATTTATATTATAATTTAGCAAAAGTGATTTCATTGTTTTTGTGAATTTGTTATTTTTTGTAACGTCTATGTTCCAGTCACCACATATGACAAAGTTAATATTTTTATTTTTATAAACATTATCTAGTAAAATATTAAGTTTTCTAAAGAAAATATTAATGTCCGACGATGGGGTTGTATATATGCAGATAATTATTAGGTTATATAGTGGAATTTTTAGACCACAACATTCAAAGGCATATTTTTCAGATAAGTCATGCAAGGCTATTTCCTTATATATTAAGTTACTTTTAACTAAAATACAAGTTCCACCTCTTTTTTCTTGCTTGCGACAATAATATGCACCCACTTTATAATTTGTTATATTCAGATTACATATATTTCCGTACTTTATAAACGTTTCGCTTAAACATATCACATCTATATTATTCGCTTGGTTTTTGTGAATATTTATCATTTTTATATTTATTAATGTCGTTACATAATATAGTTGTATTTTTAAAGCCTCTTATGTATTTTTTATTATAATCTAAATAATCTATTTCTATATTAAGCTTAAAACATAAATAATCATTATCGCTTTTTATCCCATTCATATTATTATATCCAGTATCAATAAATGTACAGTTTGTGAAATTCTCAATTATAAGTCTAATATTATTATTTAACAAATTTTCATTTAAATATGGATTATATGATATTTTTACTACAAATACATGATAGCAATGTTTTAACTTATCTAAAGCAATTGATAATTCACTAAACAAAGCATATGGATTTTTGTCATTTGCTCCAATAAACAAAATAACAATATCTTTTTTACTTAAGCTATTTTTAAGATTAGAACAACTACTTAAGATTTGAGAAGAGACAGCATTAGGTTTAATCATAGCCGATATTTTATAATTATTGTTCCATGTATCAGTTCTACTCTCGATCAATTTTATTGATAATCCTTTGCCTTGTTCATCTCCTAATATAACGATGTTTGCATTATGAGTAGAATTATTAAGAATTGCTGCCTTAGTCGCTACCTTTTGTTGTTCTTCTTGGAGTTTCTCATCATTAATCACGCAACTAGCGCCATCTCTTGGTTCATTAGGCAAACTTTTATTTATTTCTTCTGAAGTATTCTGTTTTGTAGAATCTTTTCATTGGTTTTAATTATATTATCGACCTGAATGTAGTTACAGCATATTTATTTAAGGTATAATTCAAAAACGCAGTAGGTTGACTTCCTGTACAACGGATCTTAATTATATTTCTCGCAGACTCAATTCTGTCTCCTCGGGCTATTGTCGTACTCATTTCTATTACAAGAAATACGGCTACTTCAAGTTGAAAATAAAATATTAGCAAACTATCTATTAGCATTGCTATATTTTTTATGACGTAAAAATAAATTAAAAACGTTAGCATGGAATTGTACGGTTTAAGTGTGTTCTTCTTCTTATAGTGCCGTCTCCTATCGGAGGTTGGCAACCATTAGGGCTATCTGAACTTTGGATGCCGCTGCTCGAACAAGGATCGGAGTTTTTGAAAATAAAAATAGATTTTCTAACCCTCGTAGAGAGCTTATGAATGTGATTGTTAAAATGTAATTTGTCATCAACTAACAAACCCAAGTACTTGATTACGTCAGTGCGCTGGATGGTGTCACAGTTACAGGGATTTATAGGATAATTTTTACAGGAATGTATTCTTATAACAGGACTAAAAGATGGGTTCGACGAGGCAGTTTTATTTAATTTGGTTTTGTTATTGTTGAGGGTCAATAAGTTGGCACGGAACCAATCTGATGCCATTTTTAAACCTTTTTCTGCAGTATCGACAGCACTTTCCCAGTTTCTGCCATTAAAAAGAAGTTTTTCAGCCAGGACGTTCTTCTGCCAGGTGGTCTTCTGCAGGCTATCTTCCCTTGTATAATAATCACTACATAGTATAAAACAAAGTCGCTTTCTCTGTCCCTATGTAAGCTTAAATCTTTAAAACTACGCAACGGCCTTTGATGCGGTTTTTTTTAACAGATAGAGTAATTGAAGAGGGAGGTTTATATGTATAATAACATCCATTAATTGGAGAAATACTGTTATTTTTGACGTTTCTAATGTGATGTCGTAAATAATTACATTTAACGCGTGCGGGCCACGGGCAGTAATGAATAAGTCAAAACTACTGGATCAATTTTAATCATTTTTTCAGTTAATGACATAGGCTATATATTTTATACCCATGCGAAGCCGGGGCGGGCCGCTAGTATATAATAAGTTGAAGGAGGTCGTATTTGGCATTCCTCATAATATGGCCAAAATATTCTAGTTTAAGTGTGTTAGTCATAGCTATTATTAATTGATATAATTAATATATTATTAATTGATATAAATTTTTGATTGATATTGATTTTTCGGCAACTTTAACCTTTTACCTTTTACTTTAATATTTCGTTCTTTATATATATGGAATAAATTAACAAGTTATACTTAACTTTTTAAGTTATTAATTTTATTATTCGTGAAGTACATGACTTGTAATAAGGACACATAAATGTTACTGCAGAGTTATAAATTAAATTTTTTCTATGTCGTAAAGCATTTAAAACAAAAACTGAGTATGAAAGAATGTTAATGTGAAAAATTACCTAAAAGACTGTTATGAAAAGTTGAACTATAACAAAATCGCCCTTGTATTATATATTAAAAACTTAACGATAAATTATTTCAAATATAAAAAAAATAATATATTGAATCTTAGAAAGCTTGTTCATTTTACTTTGCTGAATTAGAATTAAAGGAATTCTAAATAGCCTAAAATTCCAGTGATCCTAGAGTAGTGAGTCCTTTACAAATCATAGGCCATAATAGCGGCCTGACTGTTTGTTTCTTGGGAAACTGCCTTTTTCTAAGAAGAACATTTTTCCTTTGTTGAATACTTGTAAACGGAGTGCGCAATATTTCGCAAATACTTTTAGTACCTATTGTAAAATAATAATTTTTTTATTGGGTAATATTCGATACTTTCTTATTACGAAACCCTATATATACCCTAACTATGCTCTATTTACTTACAAAAAATAATTAAAAAGAAAACTTGTTTATAAATAAATAAACGCTATACACTCGACGGCGCCCATTAGGATAGTTGTATCCTGTGTCGGGGTCCGAAACACACACAACGACCCACACCGCAACATATTCCTGTATGATCAATACAAGCAATTTATTTTATTTTTTTGATTGATTACATATTAACTTTGTTGGTTGTACTATTAAAAAATTGTACATATGGTGTTGGTATTTAAAAATATAAATAAATAAAGGGAAAAAATATAACATTGATAATTGTATAATTACATCAAACAAATATTTAAATAAAAAAATTGTATTTTTTTCCTTTCATGGATATCTTTACGAATACTATAAATTACCTAAATTTCCCTCGGGATACCAAATCACCTAATTCCGTGTAGGCTGCGAGTGCGCGATCAATGCCACAACGAAGTTAGGCGAGAAAACATTTTATATATAAAATCTTGAATCGTTCATGTAAAATCCTAAAATATATATGAAAGTTTCGTAAACGAAATATGAATATTATTTATTTTTAATTCCCAGACATTATTAAAAAATATATAATTGACTAATACGTTAAAATTATATCCATCCAAAGAATACGCACATTATACAGTCAACTGTATGCAATGTATTAATGTATATATTCTACGTATGGGTAGATATACATAGGCCGCTGTGAGCTGCGTTGCATTGGAAGTCTGACCCGTTGTACTTTGCTTCTTGGCCCCATCTCGCCGAGCTACGCTAGTCACTAGTGTTGCAAAGTGACTACCAGGTCACGTTGTTTCGTTCTGCGAGGGTTTCCGTAGCCTGACAAACGCACTGAGGCCGGCCACTCGTAATGTCCTTATTAATGCAGGGAGAGCTAAAACATGTATTATTTCTTAGTTTCGAATATAATTGATAAAACTCTCTAAATATGAACTGATATTTCGCTTGTCACTCGCTACAACATAGGAAACACGTCACGTATAGTATTGGTCTTATCATGTCGCATAGCATTACTTCGCTACCCCTAACAAATATCGCTCAACGAGGGTAAAGAAGTTGTCACTACAAAAACACATATATTTTTAAGTTGTCCTTAAATACATACTTAAAGGTAACCATTACTGACCTTTAGAGGAGTTATATAATAGGATCGATACGAATCACCAATGTGTTACTCGCAGTATATTACACTACACGCGCCCTCATTGGCGCGAACCTTTTTTGTTAGGTCAATAGCTATGTAGGGAACAGTCAGTAATCCGCCACTTAGGCTGTCCAAAAACCCCAAGATGATTTACTAAATTTCTAGATTTTTCGTAACAAATATATTACCAATGAAGCCTTCATTGAGAAGATTCATTTTTTCGCTGTACAAAGTCAGAGCTTCGATATGTAATGTATGTTGTTATGGTAAAAATTTGACATGATTTTGTCTAGTAATATAAATTTAAAATTGAATTGAGACTTTGTTAAACAAAATGTATGCCACGTGCGTATGAATATTTCAACTTCAGAAACATAATATTTAGAAACCAAGGCCCGTTAGAAGGGATGAGGTCAGTCTTATTTGAAACATAAAATATAGTCTTCTCAGCAATAATTACTAGGCTAGGTACGACCGCATATGTTTTACATTACTGAGTTTCGGTTTGTAGTACACTGTAGCTAGTGAAATTTCTGGGCAAAGAAGAATTAAGAACAAATCTCAAGGTTAGGAACACGTGAGTGACACGTTCAAATGAATGGTGTAGCAAGCGCCCATAAACCCCGTGTAATGACCGGTTATCCAAATACAATCGGCAAGGGACACTAGTATTATCACTGGCTCACCACTACACAAACCAGAGCGCGGGCGCACGTATTGTCGTTACGGTGTCCGTCAATCGACTGATTTATTGACAGCTACCCCCTCTGGTGGTGTACGTGAGACAATGTAAATATCTATTGTATAGATACAAACACTACATCCCTTCCTTTTGAACAAATTTTATTTAAGTATATTTAAGTATATTTATAATCAATTTTAGACTTGTTATTTATTTTGATTCAGTCATACAAATTAGTTTTTTTTTTAAATGAAATATTATTTGGTTTTATTTATTCTTTGATTGCCTGTTCGTCATTTGCCAAGTCTTGGTCTTCTATAGTTGTCCATTGTCCGTCTACTCGTTTTAAATGAATCACATTTCTTCGTAATCTTTGTTAAGTTTCTTCGTTCCTTACTGTTATATCACCTCAAACAGATTTTTCCACTACATGTGGTGCCGGATTGAAAGTAGTCAAAATCTTATTTATCTTTTCCATTTCTTTTACGGACACCTTTTCACCTTCTATCAATTCTGGATTTTCCGCCCTTCTTTTCCGATCCCCATACTCCTTCCCTTTTTCTTTTGCAATTTGTCCCTGTCTTTTACTTCAGTATCGTTTTCCGTCTCGTTAACGTCTTTCAACATAGGAATTTTATCTCTGTTCATGACAAAATTCGGTGGTGTGGTCTCGCTAGTTCGACTATTTGATGAACATAATTCTCTGCTAATGACTTAATGTGCCGATTTGAATACTTAGGTAATCCTGATAGTTTCAACACGAGCACAAGGTTTTGATTTTGGGCTAAACAGAAATTCTAGAGGTTTGTGGTCCGTTATCAAATCGAACTCTTTACCGAAAAGAAATATGTTAAAATGCTCAACGGACCACACCAGAGCGAGTGCCTCTTTCCTTTCACATTGGCTAAGTGTCCGATTTCCGTATGCAATAATTCTTGGCCCTTTTCCGTCAATCTGTACTAAGACTGCTCCTAGTCCTACGGGGCTTGAGTCTGCTATTACTTGCGTCTTATCTTTGATAACATAATACCCTAAGGTTTCTATTTCAGATAGCGTCTCTTTCAAGTTCCCAAATGCTTTATTTTGATTATCTTTTAAATGTAGTTCAATGTTAGCTTTTTACCTAGTTTCTGTCTTAGTATTTGTTTAAGAGATTCCGTAATTGTAGCTAAATTAAGGATCCATTTATTTATATAGTTTACCAATCCTAGAAAGCTCTACAATTCCTCTATTGTTTTTGGTACCCTAAATTCAGATATACTTTTTATATATTTAGACAGTGGTTTTAGTCCGTCCGGTTTTAATTCATGTCCTAAAAAAATTTCTTTTCGTCACTTTGTAAATACATTTCTTTTAATTTAATAAAACACTATTTTCATTCTGATTCTGCATGTCTGAATTACTTTGGAAAGCCGGAAATTATGCTATTCTTCATTGCATCCCCAGGCCAGAATGTCATCTATAAAATTTATAACCCCTTCGAACTTTATCAGCATTTTCTCCACAATTTTTGGAAGAGTTCTGAAGCACATGTAACTCCGAACATAAGAATATTAGCAGTGCTTTTCCAGGGCAATACTAATATTCCTATTTGCTCTCCAAATAAGCTCGAAACTTGCGCTAGGAGTGGGTACGACAATAGCCCAAGGGGGTCAGGACCGAACCCTCGACTTTCGCGTTAACGGAGCGAAGTCTTCTACCGTTGAGGTATTGAGGTTTGTATATCTATAAAGACCGTGAGATGTTATAAAAGTGGTTAAATATCTCGAATGAGGATGAAGTTCCACTTGATGGAAAGCGTTCTTTATATCGAGCTTCGAAAAATATTGTGCCTTCTTATTTTAGGTAATAAAATCTCCATACCTGGTAATGGGTGATACGCTATAAAAATAGCTGCATTGGCACGCCGCATATCAACATACAGACAGAGGTCGCCATTATCTTTGAGAATTGGAATTATAGGGGAAACCCATGGTCAAGGTTCCTGTACCTATTCTATTATATCTAAATCCAGCAATTCTTTGATTTTCTTATTTATTTGTTCTTCCAATGGAATTGGTATCTTTCTATACGGTTGCATAATTGGTTTAACTGATAAATCAATAGTAATCTCAACTACAATGTCTTTGAATTTTGGAAAAGGCTTATTTAGCTTGTTGAATATTGTTTACGTCCACAGCCAACTTCAATACACCCATGTCCCATAGCTGAATCTTTGCCAAGCAAGATTCGTGATCAATTTTTGATTATGTCAATAGTGCCACGTTCAATTTTTTCGTTTATTTTAATAACAGCTTCAAAAGAACCCTTGACCTGTAAAGGTGTTTTACTTCCATATGACAGTAATATTTTATTTGGCTCCTGCACTTGATTGTTACAAATTATCTTGTTTTTCTTTAAATATTCCCAGGTCCAATCAGGTATTAAGTTTAATTTACAACCTATGAGTCAATAAGCATTTCTAAATTTATTCTTCCAATTTCACATTCGATCGTTGCGTCCTCTTTCATATTAAATATGTATTGTACATCTTCATCTTCGAGAGAATTTATTGTGGCTTCTGTCCGTTGTCTTTTGTAGTGATTTTTATTTTCTTCTTGTCTTCGTTCTATCTTTCTTTTTTTGATGGTAGTGCTTAGTTCTAGTACATTTAAATATCCTCCTCTCTTCATTAGGTTCCCGTCCGTTCCTGGTAAGTTTTGAATTATTTTTGTTTCTACTTTGTATTGCATTCACTTCGCTTGTCATAATCTTTCCTTTTTTCCGTAGCCTTCCTAGCTGATAGTTTACAATATCCAGAGTATTAGCTACTGTCGTCACTTTTTCTAATGTAATTTCATCCCTAATGTCAATATTGTCTTGCGTAACTCCGATGACGAACATTTTTCTATTATTTGGTCAATTATATGTTTATCAGGCTTATCAAACTGGCACTTAATTTAATAACGAATTTTTCAAAACTTTCGCCATCATCCTGTTTAATAATAGGGACGACATGCCTTTCATATACCTCATTTTGTTTAGGAAGAAAATAATCATCAAGCTTGCTAATAGCTACTTCAAAAACATCAACATTGTCAACCGGTTCTGGGCTTGCCCCAGGTATATTATAAAATATTTCTTGAAGCAGAACTCCAACTCTAAGACTAACAATATAGCTTTCTTCTTTGTCGAGTTAGTGATATCGGCGGCTTCGAGGTAGATTCGTAGAGATCGCTTCCATTTTTCCCATCTCAAGCCGACTGACGAACTGAACCTTCGAGGTCCAGTTTCTCAGGTGGTGGTAACTGATTTGCCATCGTGGTCGTTTTAGGCGACCTGAAAATACGTCCAATTAAATGGAAGTCTAAAAGTGTATTTCCAATTTAATGGAAATCCGAAACCAAAGCTTATTTCCAATTCAATGGAAAACCGAAATAAAAGCTTATTTCCAATTTAATGGAAGTCTGAAACCAAAGCTTATTTCCAATTTAATGGAAACCTCTAATTTTATATACATCTCCAATTTAATGGAAATCTCTAATTTTATATACATCTCCAATTTAATGGAAATCCGAAACCAAAACTTATTTCCAATTTAATGGAAATCTCTAATTTTATATACATCTCCAATTTAATGGAAATCCGAAACAAAAGATTATCTCCAATTTAATGGAAATCTCTAATTTTATATACATTTCCAATTTAATGGAAATCCGAAACCAAAACTTATTTCCAATTTAATGGAAATCTCTAATTTTATATACATCTCCAATTTAATGGAAATCCGAAACAAAAGATTATCTCCAATTTAATGGAAATCTTTAATTTTATATACATCTCCAATTTAATGGAAATCCGAAGCTACATTTATTTTCAATTGAATGAAAATCAAAATGCTTAAGCATTGCATTTCAAATATCCAATAAATATATTAAATATCTTAATGTGAAGTAAACTTATTTCTAAATGAATGGAAATCAAGTTTGATTTATATTCAATGGCACTATAAAACGCGAATGTAATATTATATTAAATCATATTTTCACTATATTAATCTTATTATCACTAGTAGGTATATACATAATATAATACCAAAATTTATACTAAAGTAAAATATATTTGAAATCATATATCCATAGGAGAAAGGTAAGAAGGTAAATAAAATAATTATGTTCAATATTATGTTAGATGTTTCTAACTAACTGAAATAGGAACATTTACTAATACAATGTCATCATGAGTTGCTGTTATTAATATTGTAGTAGTTGTTGTATTTGCTGTGTCTAGTTAAATATTTTATGTATCCGTAAAAATTGTTGTGCATGCTTTTAAGTTAAATTTATATAGAAGATAAGATATTGTATTTAAGATTATATATGTCTCTGTATTAATTTAGTTAGGAAGCCTTACAGAAATAACTAAAATAAATAAAATCACGTCATAATAATATAAAATAATAAATAATGAATAGTCTCGTAATGACATGACTGACTTACGCGCAAAGTAATGTTTAATATTTTAACCAATTATTCTTTCTTTTCTTTCTTCTTGCCCTTATCCCACCTAGGTGGGGTCGGCACAGCACGTCTTCTTCTTCCATTCTTTTCTATCATTCGTCATCTCTGCACTCACTCCCTTTCTACGCATATCCTCTTCCACACATTTCATCCACGTCTTTTTGGGCGTCCTTTCTTCACACTACCACTCACTTTCAAATCCATCGCTCTTTTGGTCACATGACTTTCATCTCTTCGCATAACATGCCCATACCAGGATAGTCTTCCACTCCTTAATTTTTCAATCACTGGCGCTACTTTCAAACTTCCCCTTATTCTTATATTACTTAAATATAGCTGCAAGTTAAAACAAATTGTAAACAATATCTGTACATCACACAGTGACTGGGATTCATTTACTTCTTTTATTCCATTATTAATCAAATGTAAGTGATCGTAGCCCTTGGCTAAAGCATTGATTCAACAAAATACTTTGTAAACAACATTGCACTATGATGTTGTATTTGAAATTATTATAATTATTATTATTCTGATTTTAGATACTGACCAGAGTAAAAAGTTATATTTCTTTTACAACAAGTTAATCAATCTACCTTCCTCCTCTTCTTCTTATTATTTTTTGTTTTATTTTTTCCATTAATATATGTTTCGCACTGACCTTTATCCTCGTCGCCACTTGTAATGACCGGTTATCCAAATACAATCGGCAAGGGACACTAGTATTATCACTGGCTCACCACTACACAAACCAGAGCGCGGGCGCACGTATTGTCGTTACGGTGTCCGTCAATCGACTGATTTATTGACAGCTACCCCCTCTGGTGGTGTACGTGAGACAATGTAAATATCTATTGTATAGATACAAACACTACACCCCGATAACCACTTACCATTAGGTAGACAGTATGCTTCCTAAGTCGCAAAAAAATATGAACCAACTTCTCAAGGCGTGGCACAGCGAATATCAATTATTTTTCTCGCAGACTCAATCGTAAGCACTTAGACTATTGTTGAAGTCATTTCTATTACAAGCATTATGCTTAGTTAGAGACGGAGAAAAAATATTAATAATGCTTTAAGAACATCACGGAGATTCCTTTTAGATGAGATAAAAGAAAAAATATAGATTTTACAACAACAGTAGATATGGCAATAAGCAATTATATTCCCCTTACCATGAGCATTGTTAAAGAGAAATGCCCTGTTTCATATTATCCTTATGTCTTTTTTTACTTAAACTATATTTATAAATAATTACGACTGTACAAATCATGTCCACGGGGAATGGTGGCAAGAATGGTAGCTGCATTTCGCTTTGAGCGAAAAATGAACCAGCCCTCCGGTCACCTGAGAAGCAGGGGTCGGGGTGTATGTTTAAGAAACTGTTTGGCACTAAACCTCCATGGCCCAAGTGTTTTACGGCAAACGGCAAGAAGATGTTATTCTTATAATAAAGATGTAAATCTTATTCCAAATATTTCCATATTTGGAATAAGCTAATTTGGCATATGTCAAATTTGGTCAGATGGCAATCGCTCTATCTGTCGCCAAGTCGAGCAAAAAAGCGGCACGGCCGTACTATCCTTTTCTCGAAGCACTTCAGGCCATTTTCGACGCCCTATAACTTCGTTGTGGCTAAAACTAAAAGCCTGAATTTTACCAAACAGGCATTGTATAAACACGCTATATTTCAAATTTCATGCAATTTGAAAGTGTAGTTTAAGAATTATAACGAGTCAAAATTTCTTAATTTTGTTACTCGCTGACTGACCGGTCATCAAAACTCTAAGGCACTTCTAGCACACATGGAAGCTTCAAATTTAGAGTATAATTAGTGTTTAGTGTATAAATCAAGGAAAAACTAAAATATTTTTTAATTTCGGTCGTTTCTTAGATACACCCACTGCATAAAAAGCTTTGTAATCCTATATAAATGTATAAAATTACAAAGTTACATTTACAGTTAATCAATCAGTGTACCGGTATAGTATATGCATAGTATAATGCAATAATAGGTGTAGGTGGGTACCTAGATAATTAATATACGATTTAATTCAAGAAGTGGGTAGAAAAAAGTAGGACTTTCTACAAAAAGATATGAGATCCCGACGAGATGAGATGAGATGACGACACTAAAGTATTTGTATGAATAGACTAAGTTGCCGTACAACTGGCAAGTTTCAGGCGTAGTTATACATGAGATCTCACCACTTTTTGTAGTAGAAGAAGTGCTTTGCGAGATTTTTTTACATTTTATGTTTTTAATGGGTATTTTTATACGGATTAGTAGCTTGTCAAATCCGGGTAAAAGCAGACGCTGTCCCGAACGGGAATCGAAGCCGACCTGTAGCGTTTAAGGCAGGTTCGCTACCGCTTAGAGGAAGAAAACCTCTTTAAAAATAACGACGGTCGGTCGTAGAGGGAAACAACCTCATTAAAAAGTTAGTCTCGGCGGGGGGATCCCTAGGACCCAGGACTCCCTTGGTTGGGTTTGCCGGGGCCTTCCGGTCCCGGTCGGTGGCGAGGATGACAACCTCGTTAAAAAATCACGTATTTGTATATAAGTATTATATGTATTAGTATGTATATATGGCGGCAGTATGGTGCCGCCCAAGGTGGAGGCCGAAAGGCCTGGCGCGTTCGCGCGCGGAGGTATGTATTTGTATATATGTATTAGTATGTATTTATATGTATGTATGGCGGCAGTAGAAGGCCGCCACCGGTGGGCCCCTCGGGGCAAGCGCCGGGGCGTCGCGGTTGTATGCTACAGCGACCCCGCGGCGTCCCACTATGGCGCAAGATGGGACCTTGGAGTTTTAGTGGGTAGGGGAGCTCGGCTTCGAGTCCTCACACCTCCTGCGCCATTGCACCCGTCTCGGCGCTCGAGTGCGTAACTGCATTTCTCCAAGTAAAAAAAAAAAAAAAAAAGGTTCGCTACCGCTGTAACACAACGTCGTCAATATGGGAGTAATGCTAGAAATAAGAAGAAGACTATTGTCCTACAAGCGTAAAAGAGCCACGGTGGCCACTTACCATCAGACAAACTTACGAAACGTTAAAACCAAAACATGTTACTTTTTTTATTTCGATATCCATTAACCCATTATTAATAATAATTGAACTATAAATGGACTATAAGACTGCTATATTTTTTTGTTATTATATACAATTAAAATAATACACATCGTACGTAACGTTAAACGACGCTAATTAATAGTTTCCATCGATGTAATAATTTCCTGAATTTAGGAAATACTTTTTGATGTCAGTAGAAATAACAAAAGATGTGGAGTAGGTAATAATGGGCGAACGAGATTTAAGAACTAATATCTCGAGGTTGGCAACGCGTGAGTGGCACCTACTAATGGTGCTGCAAGCGCTCATAGGCTGCGGCAGCCACTTACCATCAGGTGGGCCGTATGCTTGTTTGCCAACTTCTAACATAAAAAAAAAAATGTTTTGAAAGCTTTTGCGACTAAAATATAAAAAAGCAAAATAAAAAAGTTTGACAAAAATTAGAAATAAACGTTTAAACTAAAGAATGGTTTCAAAAAATGTTGTATACTTATACAGCATTCAACGTTGGTCAAATCGGTTCTAATCTGGTTTGTTTATGGTAATTTATCTACAATGTCCTTCAAACCGAAACACAGCAATGCCAAAGACTCTACTGCTTTGTGTTAGAATATCCTACACTGCGGTGGTAACTACCTAGCTTGCAATAAAAAGCATGTCAACAGTTACATAAGACAGACGTACGTAATATATGTACACATTAAAAGAATACATTAAGAATTATAATGTGAAATAACTCAAGTTGGATTTAGGAGTTTTCCCTATTAATTTAATCCACTCAATAAAATCGGGCACCCTAATCGGTCCGATCGGGAATCAAGTAAAATTAAACACATCCCCTAGATCGATCGAGCGGGTCTAATTTATCTGGGTCATCCACTCAGGTACAGCCTTTAATAAATCTAAGCCTATTTGCAAAGGGCCTCTTACTCGTATAAGATTTAAAAAACGAGGGGTGTTTCGAGATGGAAGCCTATCCGCTGTTCTATATATCTTGAACAGATGGACCGAATTTATTGTAATTTTTTATTTGAAACCTACATTAATAATGTAGACTTAAGGTATGCATTAAGTATACGAACTGGCTGATGGTTTCTTGTTGCCGTAGTCTACGAACTCATAAAAATCTCACACGCATGCTACCGCTACGAGCTTTAGAATGGGAGCGAGAAGTAGGAGGAAAAGGCTATATCCAGAACTTTTGACTTAAGGCTACAATTTTAAAACTCGCTTATCTTCATTAGCACAACTGATGTGGTCAAACAATAGACCAAAACAATTTTAAAAGCTAACGTAATGCCTGTAATGTTAATAATAACGAAAATCCGTCTATTATGCATGCATATGCTCCAAAAAGTGACATTATATAAGTGTACACTTTACTTTTATCTGGGATCTTTTAAAAGTGGAACCTATAAAATGACTTCCTGTATCAAACAAAAAATAATATTTTTATATTTATTTTAAGATACATAAGTTAATGTCGATATGGGACGTAGTAAAAACGTATTTTTTTTTTTTTTTTTTTAATGTTAGAAGTTGGCAAACAAGCATACGGCCCACCTGATGGTAAGTGGGTGCCGCAGCCTATGAGCGCTTGCAGCACCATTAGTAGGTGCCACTCACGCGTTGCCAACCTCGAGATATTAGTTCTTAAATCTCGTTCGCCCAGTAATTTCACTAACGTACAGTGTCCTTCAAACCGGAACACAGTAGTGCCTAAGCACTACTATTTGACGGCAGAATATTGGACACTGCGGTGGTACCTACCTAGCCGGCCTCTTGCAATAAAAGACCTACCACCAGTGAGTAATATGCAGTATAAGAACGTTGGAAGAGCTATGAGAGACAAAAGATGACACAACATTGAAAGAGATTTAAATAATCGGCAATGGACGGCGAATTAGGGACAAATACGTATGAATATAATGCTAGCAAAGGGCTTGCGCTTTACTGTTATCACACCTGATAAAGGTAATGATACAGCCCAAGGTGGAGCGCGCTTGACTGGAAGATGTCCATTCACTGTTGCCTACAGTATAGATATTGGCGATGACGGGGATCAGGAAGATCTTTGCGGTGTCAGGAACTCGAAATCAAAGCATTTCGTACGTGTCCTAAGTACGTAGTCTATGTAGAGGTGCAGACCCTTACTATGCCTCACATGTCTATGTAAAATGGTGACGGGGACGGACCAAACTATACAGTGGATATGTGTTTTTATAATTATAAAGATTTTATAATTGAATTACATAAACTTGCTCCATATACATACATATGGAGGTTACACTAGTGATTATTTAAAAATGTATAAGTAATTACTTGGGATTAAAATAATAAATAAGAGTGCGGTCAATAGCACATATTATGGCTTCTATAATTAACGAAATAAATGTCTATCTAATGGCTTCAGGGGCTTCGTATTAATTGGATGGTTGTTGTGTCGCTCTAATTAAGTAAATAGACATTAGTTTTATTGATTTGTATTGTATTTATTTCAATTAATCGTAAACATTTCACAGACTTGTTTTTTGAAATTATTTTTAGAAAGTTCTTTATTATTTATGACGTTGTGGCGCAGCGTTAGCGAACCTGTCTTAAGCGTCTTTGTCATTGTATATGTTTTCGGGCCGCCGACACAAAATGTAGCTGTTTTAGTAAGGGCTATTGAGTGTGTATCGTTTATTTATTTATTTACAGTAAAAGTGACTAAGTCACTTCATTTTTTTAAACAATCTTTCGCAGGCAGGTTTCACCATAATCAAATGAATTATTTATAAACGCATAGAGGACCAAACATACGAAGAAACATTCGTTTTTATTTATATAGATAATAAATAAGTGAGTTTGGATGCCGAGATGATTTTTAATAAATGGGATCTCCTCTCACCAAATCGATATCGTCCTGTTTTTCGACGGTGAATAAATTTGTTTGAATGTTTGGCAAAAAGTGGGGAAAGTGCGCTATTTACATTCTAAATGTTGGGATGATGGTGACGGGCGTTTCGCTTGATAGATATGGTGATTACGTTCGGTCGCTGAGTGGATTATCATAAAGTTTTTTATCATCGTGATATGGTACATTTTCATATTTGATGGTCGTTGAATTTGATAGGTTTACCGGCTTAAGTGCTGTGTGTTATGCGGATTTACGGGTATGTAACATCCCTTAAAGATAAAAGTCATAGAATATCAAATATCCAATGATATTAATCTTTTTCTTTTATTGGATTAAGAAAGATCGTACCTGATTGATATATAGGTAGACGAAATCCTATAAATGTGCTTCAGGTTATATTTTTCTTTTATCTTTTTACTTTTTATTTCATCTTTAGTAGTGTCGCAATTTCTATAATTTAATATATAAAGTATGCCAATTTTATTTAATTCTTCTACATATAAGGCTACAATATAAATTCAAGAGACGATGTCAAAATATTACAAGCGGCTTAGGATAGACGTTAAAATAATGGAATTAAGTGTCAAAATTTACCTAATAATAGTTTCATATCTAATAATAGCTCTATATTCCTTGCTGTATTTTTTTTTGTTTTTTCTTTTTATGTTAAGAATATTAGCAATGTAATTTTCAAATCATAACTAATACTCCTATTGCCCTCCAAAATGCACGTAGCTTGCGCTAGGAGTGGGTGCGACAGTAGCCCAAGGGGTTATGATCGAAACCGCAGCTCTACCGTTAACGGGTACCTGAATCGACCCTTTAATCGTTGAGCTGTTGAGGCTTTCGAACTAATTTGAGTAGTTATTATCACGGCAAAGGCGAGAATCACATATTTCTTTAATACTTGACGTTTTTTGGTAATATTATAGCTCAATAACTACCAATACCATAAGCAGATTTTCTAACAAGAAGCACTAAGTAATAAGAGAAGTTTTTAGTGGTATTGAAAAGGTTTGTTTTCGTTTTTAGATTCTCTGACTATGCGGCCCAATGAGTGATCTTGAGAATGTGCATTCGCATCATATTTGCCTGCAAATTTTCAATAGCGCGATGAAAGATCTTGTCTTTTAGAAGGCTTACCGCTAAGCGATCACCGCCGTCCATGAACATCCGCAACACCAGAGTGCATGCAGGTGTGTTGCCGACCTTTAAGGTAAGAATTTTTACAGTACAAAACCTCCTCTTGAAGGTTCCCAGATCGTATCGGGTCAAAATGACGGCCGGTGTTAGTTGGTTCCACAGAAAAGTTTTGAGGAGACAAAGATGTCTTCTAAATCGATATGTTATGGATTTCCAGACATCTATATGATATTATTATAACTACCGCAGTTACTATTGTTATATACTTAGGCGCATACTGTAGTATGTGTCGTTATACCATTATAATTATAGCATATAAAGTAAAGTAGCGGGGCGTATTTCTCTAAGAGTAGTAGATGATTATGTATGCGTGTAACGTGAAATAGGATTGATTTACTTTGGAAAACTTCAGTAATAAGATAGATAATTAGCTTCGCGTGGATAGAATTATAGGTAATTTATGTTCTTTATTTATTTATATGATTAGTTCTAACCTTGAAACAGGATTGAAATTATGTATATTCCAGTAATAAGTAACTAGCTCCTCATGTTTTTTTTTTTTAAATAAATGCTGCACACTCAACGGCCCCCATTAGGATAGTGGTATCCTGTATCGGGGGTCCGGAAACACATCCAAGAACAAGGACAAATACACCCAGACCGGAAAATATGCTTGCATGGTCTATACAAACACATCATGCTCCGAGCGGGAATCGAACCCGCGACCTGTGGCGTTTTAGGCAGGTTCGCTACCACTGCACCACAATGTCGTTTTTACATGTGTTATATTAAGATGATGCCCGTTTTAAACTCCGGGTCAGTGCGCCGCTATCGCACCTCTGTTACTCTGCATACTTGCCTTCAATTTGCAAGATTTTTTATACATTTATTGTAATATACAAACTCCGGACTAATCTTAATTTCTCACTAACATTAGCTTCTTTTCTTTACTATCCATACTCGTACTTTATCTTTTTAGTTTAAATTAAAAAAAAATAAGAATTCGAAATATAAAAAATACATATCAATGATGCTATAAAATAGATAGACAATTAGCCCAACGACCGAAATCTTTACGGTCGGAACTGTGGCCGACGAATCGGAACTCTTAAAGCGATAAAACTTTTTATTCTTACCTGCATAAATTGAGACACATTCCCCGTAATCCGGCGAGTGAAATTAAATAAGTTGGGAACAAGAAGTTTTATTTAAGCCACTCGACGTTCGACTTTATCGCGTTGGTAATTGTAAATGTAAAACGGTCTGTCGCATTGCTGGTGCTATGGTTAATAAACTGGAGTTGGTCAATTGTATTTGCCTTTCTTCCTATTTGATTTTTTGTCTTTTTATTTGTACTACTTTGATTGATATTTATTGGAAACTAGCATCTGCCCGTGACTTCGTTCGCGGTGACCTTAATTTTACTCCATCGACAAACGAATAGGGCACAATCGTAATTTTCCATAGGGCACATCTATTTTTGCTAATCCAACCTTAAGTTTTTAAGGGATAAAATGTATCTTCTGTCTTAATCCAGGTAACAAAGTATATCTGTGCTAAATTTCATCTAAATCTGTTCAGCCATTTTTGCGTGATTGAGTTACAAACAACAAAACATAGAAATTTTCACATGTATTGTATTAGTAACATTACTACAACCGAATAGTAATTAAAGCGTATATTAGGCAGTAAGGAGAAAGTGATCACGACGTTAATACTTTGAAATAATATTCTAAATAAGTTACAACTTTTTTCGGATTCAATATTTTCAAAAACAAAAATGGACCAACGAATAATATTTTAAAATGAAAAAGATTTTTTTCAAACAGAAATATGTAGCTCAATACGACTTTTTCTCTGCAGAGATCTGGCATAATGACGTCAATTCACGTTAAAAATGTTATAAGTATTGTGGGCGATTTTAGACTAGCGTTTTTTTTTGCGCGTCTTTAGTAGTTTCGGTTATTTTCGAGCCTCAAAAGGCCTTAAATGCCGAAATGTATACGCTCGAATTGGTGGTGGTAAGTGTAAATTAGCCATGGGATAAAATAAAATCGCCTTTATTTCTCTTACAACACCTTCTTCGTCCTTGCATTATTCCCGGTATTTTATTTTACCCAAGGTCTGCTTATTACTCTTATCCGGATTTGACAGGTTGCTAGTTTTTACACGGAGCGATGCCATCTGACCTCCGTAACCCTCAGGGTGAACCAGTAACTCATTGGGTAAGAGCAATTTACTTATCAAGAGTTAACCATTATTATCAGATGCTATGTGATAACACAGTGGGGAGACCCACACGGACAAACGCCCAGACCGAGACAAAATTTTAACAAACATCTGCCCGAGCGGGAATCTAACCCGCAACCATCGAGACTAAAGGCAGACTCCCTCATAGGTGTCTCTCTTCTTACGACAGCAACATTTAATTATACAATACTGGAAATAAATTGGTACACACCTAAATACAAAACAACTTAAAACTTACAACTTAATTACACTATACAGTGGGTTGTAGAAGTCGCCTCGATGGCGTAGACCTCCCCTAAAGCTCTCCAAACGTCCCAAACTTTTGCTTTCGTCGTCGTCAATTATGTCTACATATTTTGGTAAAATTATCTCTCCATCTCTTTTTTGCATTCCCTGTTTCCATTTTCCTTCGAGGAGTGTAAGCCATGGGATTAAACGATTCAAAATTACTAAAAATTTTCATGTAATCGAAAATTTAATAATTGCACAATACATTACTGTTAACGCTAGCAGGATTAGCCACGTATTAGTAAAATACACGCAATGTACGTCAATACAATAGTATTTATCGTTATTTCATATTTAGGTAAAATATGTAAGTGAAGGTTTCGTGACCTAGTTCCCACATTGTAGCAATCGTCTGACCCGAGAAAGAGGTGCATTTAAAAATCTTTTTCTCTGTTAAAGGTTGCGTAGCACATACATAAATAAACAAGCTTCGTTCCGATTGGAGAAAATGCTGTTTGAGAAGTAGTAAGGGCTGATTTTAAATGTTAGAGGGAGCAGATGGGCAGGAGTCTACCACGATGTTAAGTTTTTACTACCGCTTATGAACATCTGCCTAAAGCTCTACCACCAGCCTTGGCCCACCACTATTATTGACGGATAAACCCATGTATATTTTCTTCAAAACAATCCAAGTTTCCTCAAGATATTTCCTTCACCGTTAAGCACGAGGTGTATTTGAAACAGAAATTGAGCATTAGAAAACTCAGAGGGGATTTCCCGGATTTGATCCCGCCACCTTAAGTTAAAGTTTACGTTTTCTAACGACTTGGCCGTCTCAGCTTGCTGCCATTGTAACTGCAATAAATATCTGATAACATGCACACCGACCCTTTAAAACTTATCCCATAGTTGTAAACTAACCTTATACTATAACTAGCTTTTGTCCGCGGCTTCGATCGCCGTCCTGTTGAACTAACTTAAATCTTATCACCCAACCAGACTATCTTATTGTTCGGCTTCTGAGTATTTAGCGGCGTCGGGAAGTGGCGACCCCATCGCCCGCTGTTGGGATAACCTCTGTCACAACAGAGATTATTCCACCAGTGCAATCAGTCACACTGGTGGTAGGTCTTTTGTTGCAAGAGGCCGCCTAGGTAGGTACCACCGCAGTGTCCAATATTCTGCCGCCAAATAGCTGCTTGTTGCTAAATGCTTAGGCGGTAGTGCCTAGTGTTCCGGTTTGAAGGACACTGTACGCTAGTGAAATTACTGGGCGAACGAGATTTAAAGACTAATATCTCGAGGTTGGCAACGCGTGAGTGGCACCTACTAACGGTGCTGCAAGCGCTCATAGGCTACAGCAACCACTTACCATCAGGTGGGCCGTATGCTTCTTTGCCAACTTCTAACATATAAAAGTATCGTATCATGATGTATATATAGCCTATAGGCTTCCTCAAGAAATGTGCTATGAAATGCAAAAATAATTTTTCAAAACCGATCAGCAGTTCTAGAGATTAACGCATTCTACCAAACAAACAAACTATTCAGATTTATGATATTAGTATATATTTAAGTATTTTAAAAAGCGATAAAATATTATAAAGTCAATTGCATTTCGTAATATCAAAAATATCTGAACGGGAGCGAAACCCGTGAAATAACTTATTCAAAAGGTCCGGCTTAAAAGCCAGGTCAAATATGATTGCCCAATAAAAGCCTATAATTTACAAATATTTATATTTTCGCGTGTAAAAAAGCTAACAGGATAAATACCGTGACTATAGCGAATATAACTTGCTAAAAACCATATCAATTTATTATAAAAAGGTTTTATTCAATATAAATAAGAATAATGGATAAAAATGGAATGTTTGGTTCATTTAGTAATTTAGGTTTTATAACTTTTGAAAAAATAATTAATAATAATAAGCAATAAATAAACGCTACACACTCAACGGCCCCCATTAGGATACAGAGAAAAACTACAATGACAAGAACAAACACACCCAGACCGGAAAACATGCCTGTATGGTCAATACAAACATCTGCTCCGGGCGGGAATTGAACCCACGACTTGTGATTCTTACGGCAGGCTCGCTACCGTTTCTTCTTCTTATCGAATGGTTAGTAGCCAACCTAGTGTCAGAGTTGTTCAGGTCGCCCATATACGAGTAGGCCTCTGACTTGACATTTCGACTTTTATCAAATTGATAACAGCCGGGACCGACTTAACGTGCCCTCCGAAGCACGTAGACGCTCAGTTGAAATACCACTATGCGATCACCCATCTAGTAACTGACCGCGCCTAAAGTTGCTTAACCCATAATAAATAATAATGTATACACAAAAACAAACTTTGCAAGCAAACACATGTGTACAACGCAATAAAAACTAACTAATATTTTTATAATCAAAACGCAACCTCAATTTTGATTGCAAACAAAAAGACGAATCAAACTCCAATAAATTGATAACGAAAAAAAAATCATCAAAACGAAATCACATACAAAAATATTTTGCCCACAAATTGATAGGGTACAGCGTTGAGGCACGGCCACCTGTAATTGCCAACTGACAATCTGAATTCCCGTGACGTTATTAAAAAACCGCCGACCTGTAATTTATGCGAAAAAGCCAACGAGCACCACTTGGAATCTAAAACTCGCATTAAATCTAACGGATTTAGCGATTTGTGAGTCTGCCGCTCTGGCCTATCAGAACGTCATTTTAGGAATTTTAATGATGGATATTAACTGATAAACCTTCTGCGTACTGCTTTCAATCTGGATTTGACAGGTACACGTAGTTTTAACTAAAATCAAGGAGCTTATTTTAAACTAGCTTCTGCCCGCGGCTTCGCCCACGTGAATAATGTTTTGCTACCGTCCCCTATTTCTTATTGTTATTTTACACAGTTGATGGTAAAATTTTTACAAACTTTGAATGTCATATTTATTAATATTCAATCAACAGGCTAAAAAATAAGTTTCAAGAATCTAGCTACAACTTTTCATCCCCCTTTCATACCCTTACCACCCCTTTTTTGCATTAACATAAAGGATAGGAGGAAAGGGATGGCAAGATAAAAAAGGAACGAGCAGAAAGGGTGGGAGATTGGACCTCCGGCACTCTCAATCATCACACGAAACTTAATAACAACGAAACAAAATACATAATATTTTATTTATATCATACTATTAAATATTTTAATCTCATTTTCATAAATATATAAACTTCACTACATTCTAATATAAAATATTTATAATAAATATTAATCAAAATGTGTTTATTGTTTCGTGGGCTCTTAGCGTGGGCTTCTTTGGAGTACCAAAGACACTATATTTAATATTGGCCCTAAGTAAGAAAGATATTTATTTCATTATGAAACATTCTAAGGTTATTACTTTTTAAGAGATTGAATTTCGGAAATTGTTATTAATATTAAAATTTTTAAAATAACCCATGAAAATGGATGAAATAAAAAAAGTATATTTTTTATATGATAATGATTAATTTTCCGTCTCACGACCTGAGGTAAGTGTGTCGCACATCTGTCGTCCGAAAACACCCTCGCAGGGGATACTTTAATGGGTTTCCAAGAGTGACCATTAAAAATAAAGACCCGATCAGAAGGAAGGGACGGAGCACATCCTTACCATCCCTTATAGGAATAAAAAAGAATACGAATACTCATAATATATGTTATTTTTGACGTATTTAATATTCAAATTTAGCTACTTGTAGCTTTGATATTCCGGGACGACGTTGTGGCAAGGTCGCGGGTTCGATTCCCGCTTGGAGCAGACGTTTGTTATAAATACCTATCGGTTTTTATCTGAACGTTTCGACTTGTCTTTTCGTCGTCCCACGGAGAGCAAGTTAACCTGTCGTTCCCGGTTGCTATTACAGCATCTCATAATAATCGTTAACTCTTGATAGGGATTTTGCGGTTATCCAATGAGTTACTGATTCGCCCTTAGGGTTGCGGAGATATGATGGCAATCGCACTGTGTAAAAAGTAATAACCCGTCAAATAAGGAAGAGTATAACTAGAACTTGGGCAAATACCGGGAGTAATACTAGAAAGAAGAATATATGTAAGCTCTCTATCTAAATAGTTTCAAATTTGCAAGCCATTAAAGATAAACCTATAACTTAAAACAAACAAGACATTATTCGTCTCTTTCATGAAGTTAATTTGTATAGTAACTTTTTCTAAATATGATAATTTATAATGACGAAAGAAAGTCTACCGTTTTATTACGTGACCCTAATTAAGGAACCCTCATAATAATTAAAACCTAAGTTTAATACTTTTAATAACCGTGGGAGGAAATGGTGCCATTATGCGTGTAAAATTTAACAGCACTCATTCTTGAAAACATATTTTTTGCTCTCAAATTGATTCTATGACATTTGCGTGGGTCTTTAAAATTAAGCGGTTTTGACTTTGATAAATGGAGTGCCATTTTGTAAGTTTGGGAGTGAAGGTTACAGATATTTTATTTTTAGAAACGAAAGGTCTGATTTCAACGCTACCTGAGAAAATGTTATTTTCACATTTTATAAGGTTCAGTCTTAGTAATATATAAAATTCCCGTGTGACGACGTTATAAAGTTTTTTTTTAATGTATAGTAGTTCCAACTTAAGATATGGAATAGCTTTCATTCCGAGAATACTTATTTTCATTGCTAGATTTTTTTTATGCTAACAAGCTATGAGCGTTTGCAACACTATTAGTAGGTGCCACTCACGCGTTGCCAACCAAGAGATATTAGTTCTTAAATCTCCTTTCCACAGTAATTTCACTAGCTCACGCCCTTGAAACCGAAACACAGCAATGCCAAAGACATTACTGCTTTGCGGACTAATATTTGACAGTACTTTGGTACCTACCTAGATAGCCTCTTGCAACAAAAGACCTAACATAACATTGATTAACGATTCTCATATCCAAAGATGAATTCCGAAAAGGTAACCTGAAAAACGGCTACACAACTCTCTTAAAACGATTAAGTATTTTCTTTTATAAATTTTCCGTAATTTTCCAATTTAAAATGCTCAATCTACAATTTTAGATATATGTAAATGATACTAAAATTATAATTAGGAAATCTTAAACCCAAGCGTTAAAGCAACCGCATCCCCCAACACCACGCATGCCTGCTTGAGTACTTCGTTAGAGCAATGTTGTCTCGGAGATAAAACGGTCCTTCTCGGGATTAATTATGCGCATTTGTTACTCTGTATGGCAACATTTCTTTCCCGAATGCGAGTAAACACGCACATGCCAAGAAATTACTTGTTAAATATTGACTTATTTTGAAATAAATCGTGTAATTTCTCTTAAGGTTACAAATATAATAGATGTTTAAAACTTGTTTTTTTTTTATTTCATGACATCGGAAAACAAGCATTTGGTCCTCCTGATGGTAAGCAGTCACCACAATCTATGAACGCTTGCGTTACTTGAAGTATCACATGAGCTTTGCCCACCCAAAGAAGAGGAGGGAAGGGATGAGAAGGGAGAAAAGGAAAAGGGGGTGCGAGATTTGGGCTCGGGCGCTCTCACTCATCGCACGAAACGCAACCTACTGATACTGTTACTTTACGCTGATTTTCTGTAAGACGGTAGTACTTTCAAGGTCCAGCCGACCCATTTGTGCTGGCTCTACTACCGTTACACGTTGACATTCCATGAAATTTATAATAAATAAATAAACGCTACACACTCAACGGCCCACATTAGGATAATTATATCCTGTGTCGGGGTCCGGAAACATTCACAATGACAAGGACAAACACAACCAGACCGGAAAACATGCCTGTACGATTAATACAAACATCTGCTCCGAGCGGGAATCGAACCCGCAACCATGTGGGCTTAAGGCAGACTCGCTACCCACAACGCCACAACGGTGTCAATAATAAAAGGCATACTCTCTTGTACGAAGTCCCATATATTTCTATATCAAAACTCATCATTAGTATTATTTTGACACCGTTGTGGCGTTGTGGGTAGCGAGTCTGCCTTAAGCCTCGACGGTTGCGGGTTCGATTCCCGCTCGGAGCAGATGTTTGTATTCATCGTACAGGCATGTTTTCCGGTCTGGTTGTGTTTGTCCTTGTCATTGTGAATGTTTCCGGACCCCCGACACAGGATATAATTATCCTAATGGGGGCCGTTGAGTGTGTAGCGTTTATTATTTATTTATTATTTATTATTTGTCGAGATTCCATAAGATCAATTTATATCGAAATTGTTGTTCAATTTTTTAATAATCCGACGGGAACATAATATTTTTCCAGTATAAAAGTCCAGGTAAAAATCGATATTTGTGCCAAATTTCATCCAAAGCCATACAAACCTTCACATTTATCATATAAGAGGGATAGATAAGGCCCAAGCCCCTTTTCTTTGCTTTCTCTTCTTTGTGATGTAGGAAAATATAATCGTAATATCCTAAATTTCAAAGAACTTTTAATTAGTTATCATGCAGCGTAACATTTTTTTCTTTGCAAAAAAATGTCCCTTCAAGGCAGTACAAAGTGTTTCGAAAAAAACTTTTTCTTTTACATTTATATTAATTAATTTTTAGCCGACTTAAAAAAAAGAGGAGGTTCTCAATTCGTCTATATTTTTATAATGTTTTGTTACCTTGTAACTTTTGACTGTGTGAACCGATTTTGACGATTCTTTTTTTTTATTTTTAAAGCTAGTGCTATATTCCAGTATATTATATATCCAGTACTGACAATAGCATACATAAGAAAACCATGTTCAAGTCTTAAATTTGCATTAATCGTTAAGTACCATTCGTAACTAAAAAGCATAAAATAAAATTATTTTTTGAACAAAAAATACCATATATTACATATACAATTGCCTAATTCAAAATCAATAATACGTTAAAAGGCTTGGCCAGAACACGCATTACTCAAATCTATCACCCAAAACCTAGGTTTCAAATGAAAGCACCTAGCTACCGACAGTAATTGATTAGATCGACAGTCGTTCGCCGGCTGATACCATTAATTATGCCTTTCTAACCCTCTCCCAATTAATTGGCATTTTTCATGACGCCTACGCGATGGGACGTCGTTTGATCCACGTTAATTTGTATTTAAAAGGTTCAATGAAGCGTTTTTTGTAAAGAAATGTAAAATTATTTGATGTAATTAGAATTTTTATCGGCAATAACTGACCGAGCGAAGTGAGATCTCCGTCTACTTGAATAACCTAGTGTTTGTAATGTATGTTTGTATATATGTTTTTTATGTTATGACCGTTCGCAAACAAGCATACAGTCCGCATGATAGTATGCAATCACCGCTTGCGATACATGAAATATTACATGTAAAGGGAAAAAATGAAGGGAACAGCTGAGGGGGATGCATGAATGGAATAAATTGGGCCTCAAGCACTCTCGCTCATGTCACGAAACGCAACAGTACAGAATGTTAGTTTACTCCGATTTTTTATGATAGATTTTTAGTCAAAGATAGCTTTTGTGTGGACGTTAATGCTATTGGAAAGTTTTGAGCCTTGAGGTTTTGAGGTCAGGTAGAACACCATCACGCCTGGACGTCACGGTTGATTGCGCAAGCGAGCCCGTGGCTTCCAACAACGGCGCAGGCGGTTTGTTAGGTTTTAGTCGACTAGCGAGTGCTGAGTCCCGTACTACCACTACCTATTAGTTGTGCGTATAAATGCGTAAAGGATGAGTACCATAAGAGAACGGAATTCACATAGTTGTTAAATTAATATATAGTGGGGTGTCAGCTCAAATCAAATGAGTTTGACCTTTAAATAGCTTATTACCTTACTTTTATTTGTAACCGTGTTAAGATACTTATAATCAAAAAATCATATTAATAACGCTTAAATTATAGTTTTCTCTGCCTACCAACTGGGATAATTTTTGCATTACATTTTTCTGCAATTAATCTCTATGTTCTTCTTCACTCAATTCAATCGAAAAAAATCAATCTTGAGACACGTTGAATCTTTTCAAGATATAATTGACACGGGCTCTTTATTTTCAAATAATTTAAAAAGCCAAAAATAGCCTTTTATTTTTATGTTCATTGTCAGTGTATGATAGCATTTTACGGCATGTCCTCGATTTGGAAAGTCGTGAAAACGGTTGTAGAATAAGGGAGTGGAGATATTTTTACGATGAACTCACGCGTGATACATCGGCTTAATCAATTTCGTTCGGTCGTGAACTTTCCTACCTGTCCCTGTTGGATCCCTGTAACCTGAAATGTGGAACTATTTATTGAAGAACGTTTCCATAGATTAATAAATCACTAGCTTATTTAAAAAGAAACGTTTGTTTATATACAGTTTTGATGACCTCTGTAGTATAATGTTTACAGTGCCTCTAGTACGAGTGTCATAGTAAACTACGTCTAACGTAACTATCGCGTCAAGCGAACAAACGCCGTACCGATAGTTGACTTTTAACATGCGAGTACGAGTCACTTTCGTAGGAGACGTTAAGTAAGGCGTTTACTCACTACTACAATAGTTAAGTTTGGTTGGTTATGTTGGCTCTTTTGAGATGACGTATTTATGTGATTGCTATAATGCGACTGATTTAACGTACCCTTTTTTGGTACGCAACACGACGTATTTGAGACATTTTAAATTTGTTGGTTATCCATAAATACGCCTTATCTCTTTTTTACAACAGAGAAAAAAGGAACAAGCGATACTAGACATTTTAAGTGGATAGCGACCAACCACTTGAAAGCGCGTTTTATTTAAAATTTAGTTTAAAACTATACGCTGTTTGGAAGTAATTTAAAAAAATTAAAATATTATCGTGTTTAAATTAATAAGAAACATGAAAACTAGTCAAACGCAATTTTATATGTTAGTTACATTTATGGAAGGTTAAGTAATATAATCCTTAATTATTATTAAGCTATTATATTTCACGCAATATAAAAACAAAATATTATAATCCTTTGATTGGGTACCAATGAATTCAAATTTGATGTTATTTAATACGTACGTATTTATTGTTTATATATAAAAATGTATTTCCTTGCAAAGCGACAGAAATGCTTTTTTGGAAAGTCTGTTAAATTATCGAAACCGAAATTCTCTTTCCGATAATTGTTTCATTGGGTCGCATAATTTGCGAAGTCTCGTTTGGATGTTATAACGTTTGTTCCTTTGATCTCGTAAATATGCCGTTTCAAGCATATGCCAGACAAAAAAAGTCGTGCAGCCATAATTTAGTCAAAAAAACACTTAAAATTTACAATAAAAGTATTTAGATCACTGTTATTAAACTAAGTCACCAAGTAATATCTCGGTGAGTGACTTCACTTTCGCGTTCGCGTATTTTACTACACCAAACGTCAAAATTGACACTCGTACTCGCAAAAACACGAAATATAGCGTCATTTTTTTAACGCATAGTTTGCGTTTCGAAAACGTTACTATAATAGTTTCCGTTTTTGATCTCGTACTCGCGACTTAAAATTACAACGTCACCCGCTAGATGGCGTTGTTCTTTCTCCATACAAACTGTCTCAAACGCAACTACGATAGTAGCGTAAAAAAACTCGTACTAGAGGTACTGGTGGTACGCTTTTTATTGCACAAGTCGGGCTAGGTAACTGCCACCGCAACGCGATATACCGTATTTCGGTTTGAAAGATACTGAAGCTAGTGAAATTACTAAGCAAAGAAGATTTTAGAACCAATATATCAAGGTTGGTAACGCGTGAATGATACCTACAAATGTATGGTGCAAGACCTCATAGGCTACGACAACAGCTTACCATCAAGCGAGTCATATGCTTGCTTGCCCACTTATTCACATAAATAAATTGTGGTAAAATATGACTAAAATGCTGACGAAGGTGGGATGGAATTTTACTCAAATGGTTTTTGTCGTGTATATAAAAATAATGGTACTTTTTATTTTAATAATTACAATGTTTATAAAAACTTTCGTACTTTTACATAAATAAACCCTTTGTTTCGAAAGTAAATATATTGCAATACAATTTTCTCAGAAACTGCAAACTCTTGAAGCTCAAATGTGTTCGAATTAATATTCTCAAGTGGAACTATTAACATCGTACAAAGACTGTTTGATGTAAGTTTCGCGTGTTTTCTGCTGCAAATAACTGCTTATTAGCAACCCTAGTGCCATTTAGTGATCATTAGGTGCGGAGTTCATGCCTCCAAGGACGGGAGTATTTTGGTAATTGTATCATTTTGTATCATATATTATAGTCTAAAATAAATGTGTAGTCTTCCCTAATTTATCATGAGGTAATTATTTCTTTTAGTTATGTAACTCCGCCTTAGCTTTTTCCCTAATGGATGTTTGATCACTATTGGACAAAAGGCTTTTGTTACTAACTTTTGTGTCAACGTCCTATAATTTGATCCTACAACTGGAAGCCATTAATTCAATAATTGAATTGAATAGCTTCGATCTTCACAGTTGGCAGAATATACTTCTTTCGTTAATGCAGATGTGTGTTTTATGTGGATTGCTTACCAAAACATATGCTTTTTATTACTCATATACACGTTTAAAGCCTGACCATAACTTACATACCACTACGAAAAAGACAAATAGGATATGAACCACAAGTTTTAAGTGCAACGGACAAAGTAACAGGCAAAATAAAGCCTCAATATCTCAATGGTTAAAGGACCGACTCCACTCCGTTAATGTGAAAGTTGCGGGTTCAATCCTGACCCCATTGAGCTATGGTGATAAATGCATTTACGTGCATTACTATACGTAGCCCTCACCTATAGTGGGACGACATAGGTGCTACGAGCATAGGTGAGGGGCAATAAGAAAGAGTGCTAGTAATGTGTAACATATTTTGTTATTATCTAAGGATAATTATATAAAGTTCATGAAAAAGTAAACTTAATTAATTTCTAACTTCATCACTTTCATATTCGGACATACTTCAGCCATCACTTTCATAGCCAAGTCTTTAATATTCGAGTCCAAGTGGGCATGTCTCGTAACTCGTGCCCCTAATAAAATACCCCAGTTTAATAACTGACCCTGAAACACGATTCTGGTGTAAATTCTAAATGAACTCGTTTCCCTGGATTTATTGTACCGGATTTATAGACGTATTTAACTTTGAGATTTTGTAAAAAGATATATTTTAAGTTTATAACTATATTTATAAACGTAATTAGAAATGAATAAATTTTGTTGATGTTATCAAAGAATTTTTAGTAAGTAATTTTTTCCAGTGTTATATTTTGAATTTTACAAAAGTAATATAGCAAACACAGTATTTGGTATAATTTACCATAAACAGTTTTAAATAACAGACAAATTTTATAAATATATATATTTTTTATTTTTGAGTATTATATACTTGGTAACTACCTAACATTGTATCATAATATAGTAATCATGTATATAAACAAATCTAACACACAGCTTTCATCCATTAAAACAAGTATACACAACTTTACCCGGTAATAAAAATAGAAAGAAATTACTTATTTGCTGAAGTGCAGTATTTCTTACTTCCTTGGGACAGGAATAAACTGTAGCATCTTAATAATAATTACTTACATCCCAGCTCGCAGCATATGAGATAGAACACTTATTGTGAAAATTCAAACAACTACAGTTGTTCTATTTCACGAAGACGAGTGAGCTATGCTTGTAGTTGTGATGTGTATTGACACGCGCTCTTATCAAATTATTACGCGAAACAATAAGTACTAGTAGCCCGACTGGCAACGATCCCAAGCTACACATACGACTACATATACGACCTTCGTGAAATGAAACAGCTGTATTATATTTTTTGTGCTACAGGAACGAGCAACATTTTTAATACCATGAAAGTGGTAAATAATCCTATTAGCCGCCTGATGGTAAGTCGCCATAAGTCACAAGCGTGTTGCCAGTCCTGGGGCAGCTGATGTAAGGGCAGAAGCGAAGAGATAAAGGAAATAAAAGGAAAGGACAAAAATGGGTTTGGCTTTCCAGAGCTCCCACTCAACGAACTTAATGCAGCAGTATGTATACTGTTATTTCACGTTGATATTCTATGCGAGGTGCGAGGTAGTACTTTCTAGGTCGAGTTGGCCCATACAGAAAGGCTGTACTATTACAGCAATAAATAGGCTGTAGGAGTTTCTGACTCCAGTGTTCAATCACTGAACGAAACGCAATAATATTGATACTTGATTCCATATTCTGTGAAACGATAATAATTTCCCGACTGAGCTGGTTCATACATACCCAAAAACGGTTAAACTAATATCATAAATCAGATTCTACCTATGTAAATTCTATTTTATATTAATTTAACCCTTTTAGAAAATTTGATCCGATTTGGCATACAAGGGTTGTTGATTTATGTTAAAAAAAATAAAATCACACAATTCGGCTCCTGAATAACTTATTCATAATTCAAAGATATTTTATTTGACAAAAAAAATGTGGCCAAGTGCGAGTCGGGCTCATGCATGAAGGGTTTCGTACCATTATACTATCTATAACGCTAAAAAGTACCCTATAGGTTTTGGATAGAAAACTGAATATATAAACCGGATATACAGGACGACGTTGTGGCGCAACGGTAGCGAACCTGCCTTAAACGCCACAGGTCGCGGTCGATTCCTGCTCGGATCATAATATGTTTGTATTGACCATGCAATCATATTTTCCGGTCTGGGTGTATTTGTCCTTGTCCTTGTATGTGTTTTCGAACCCCCGACACTGGACATCACTATACTAATGGGGGCCGTTGAGTGTGCAGCGTTTATTGTTTTATTGTTTATAGTAGTTGCCGGTGACCTAGAATTGTCAATTTTGGTTAAAGGCAAGGCAAAATTCCGAAAAATAAAAAAAATTAAATTAAGATAAATTTTGGTACTTACAAGTTTTCGGATATTTAAATTTGACTAATACCTAATAGGGACTATAGACCCCAGCAATTTGTATAAATTTCAGCTTGCTATGTCCAACAGTTTCTGAGAAAATCGGTGGTGACACACGGAAAAGAGACTCTTGTAAGGTTCCTTTTTTACCTTTTGAGGCACGAGACTCTAAAAAGAGTACTTTCTAAAATGTATTTGTATAAGATTTACAGGATCAAATAGCTGTATTTAAACGTCTGGCTCAGAGCCATAATTAAGATTCTAAACACGAATATATAAACTTAATCGATAATGATCATTAACAAAGTAGTAGTATAATATATGCTTATTCTGGCCCCCAAACCCAAACCCAATGCCCCTTCATTTCATTCAATTCATTGAATAAAAAAAAGCGACGTGCGAAACAAAGGACCTCGTCCTCGCCGGCGAGGACGGTGTTGTGTGCGTGGCTGTGCTGTGTAAGGGGCATTTTCTAATGTAATCCTATCGTCAGGGTCTTGCAGGACGTGCTTAGGACGCCTTACTTTGTCGGTTGGTTACATCGGTCTGTGTAGATACAAGCATGTCTAATCAAAGGATTTGGATGGAAAGTAGTTTGATCGAAATAGTTTTGCGATAAGCGCTTCAAATGTTTGGGTGAAAAACAGTCCCAAGCCCTAGCTATATGAATGATTTGTCAATATTTAAAAAATCAAAACTCTCAATTCATTATCGACGTTAGGGCTCAGCGGCAGCTAATCTGCTTTAGGCGCCACATGCGGGCTTAATTCCCGCTCGGAGCAGATGTTAGATATTTGTATTGACCATGTAGGCATATGTTATGGGTATTTCCGGCCCCCGACACAGGATATTACTATCCTAGTAGGGGCCTGTGAGTGTGCAACGTTTTTTGTAATCAAAACGCTACGCGATTCTGTTACATTTGCTACGAAGTCTACGGAAATCGTTAGTAATTTAAATGGTGAAATTATCATAAATTTCAATTTAAAATTACATTCATGACAAAACATTTCTGTCTTATATTATTTGTAAAATTATATTTGTACAAATAGTACATTTCTACTTGTTTTCCTTATGTTTTACTAACAAAAGGTGGCATGCTGATATAAAATGTTATTATATTCTGACATACATATAAGCAATATTAACTATTTTTCACCCCAACAAAAGTACCTGGATGACCGAGCTTCACTTGTTTTTTTGTTCGTAAATAAATATCTAGATACAAATTAGATGAGTTGAAGTGCTTCCAATAAGACGGAACTTGATGGGACGAAAAAAGGGGAAAAATTATCGAACTGCAGACATCTGGACTCGAACCTAGGTTACTTTCATACCCGCATATTAAATTTCATGAATATTGTTGGAGCCGTTTCCGCGATTCAGATTATATATATATACAAGAATTGCTCGTTTAAAGGTACACAAAATATTAATAATAAAATCTATTTCATAAATCTGCTTTCTTTATTGTTATCTTTCTTGAAAATATTTCGATTAAATTTTTCGTACTTTCCTAATATACAAAGTGCAAACATGCAAAACGTTCATAAAACATAAACACATTAATAATACTAATAACGGGCATTAAAGAAACTATAAAGCTTAGTTATAGTGTTTGAATTTGTGTCCATTTCATATGAATTCCCAAATATTATTCTGTTACTAGCGAGCCCGGCAGACGCTGTCCTGAGAAAGGATAGGCTACATTAGGAAGGCGTCGGGATATGACCACCCCATCGCCCGCTGTTGGGATAACCTCTGTCACAACAGAGATTATTCCACCAGTGCAATCAGTCACACTGGTGGTAGGTCTCTTGTTGCAAGAGGCCGGCTAGGTAGGTACCACCGCAGTGTCCAATATTCTGCCACCAAATAGTAGTGCTTAGGCACTACTGTGTTCCGGTTTGAAGGGCATTGTACGCTAGTGAAATTACTGGGCGAACGAGATTTAAGAACTAATATCTCGAGGTTGGCAACGCGTGAATGGCACCTACTAATGGTGCTGCAAGCGCTCATAGGCTACGGTATCCACTTACCATCAGGTGGACCGTATGCTTGTTTGCCAACTTCTAACATAAAAAAAACGTCTTTAAAGGGGTTGAAATGTAGGATTAAAGCTTGTATAGAGATCCAATTATATCTATATCGCATTAAAGGTACCGCATTAAAAATCGTTATTTTTTTTAATTCACGCGGCTGAACCCGGTTCATCTCAGGTGTTTAATTTTGGAACCGATGGTACAATCTGACTTTCAACAAATGAGTAATTAGTAATAAAGCCATGCTTCTCCCAGCACGGATTGACCGGCTCGATTAGTTAGTACTACCCTCACCCAGCAAATCGGCGTAATGAAACAGTATCTGTAGGTACTGTTGCGTTTCATACGATGAGCGAGAGCGCCGGAGGACCAATTTCCCACCCCGTCTGTTCCTTTCCTTATTTCACTTCTCATCCCTTCCTTCATATCCTTTGAGTTGGCAACACGCATACTTCAAGTATCACGGACGTTCCTAGTTTGCGGTGATTGCTTACCATTAGGCGGACCGTATGCTTGTTTGCCAACTGTCATGATTTAAAAAAGTGATATGTTTTTATGTTGAATAGAAATATTTTATTTTATTTTGTTGCTAAGTCTAAGCGAAAAAGGAATGGTGACAAAAATAGGTTGTCAAAATATTGAACGCTTAAATATAATTTATAAAGGCGAATAAATATCGGGAATATTTCTCCCCAATTAGACATAAGCCTCTTACACTTCCTGGAACGAAACGGTAAAAACGCAATCTTTTTCCCATCGCCATTAGAAACGAAAATCCGCAAAGAAATCACACACGAAATCACACAAAATATTTACATTTTTATATTCAATCGAGTCAAATTACATATAGACGTGGAATAATTTTGTTTTCGGAATGTTTATTTTAAAATCTTTTTTTTGAGCCACACACCCCGTTTTCACACGAAATTTGATATATTGAATGGGATAGCTCTTGAAAACATCACCAAAATAATTTAAACCGTTTTAAAATCACGAAAACCCTCACGGAATCTGATACTGCTTTGAAATGAGGAAGAAGGAGATAACAAAGTCTATAGCATTCAAACTAAAGAAGTTGACACCAGTTTTTTAAAGTTAAATAATGAAAAAACTTATTTCAGACAAGTTGTATGATTATCTTTAACGACGTTGTGGCGCAGCGGCAGCATGTAGTGGCTTAGCGGAGCTAGACCTATTGTAAAACAGCTCAGTAAAATCTGAAATCCTTTTAATTATATGACTATTAAAACAATATCATAAGAAGAAAGTTTTACGCAAAAATAAACCTGTCCGTTTTACATGTAAATTAAACTCATAGCATTACAGAAGAACAAAGGCCAACACTATAGCCGACGGTTGAAAAATGCCTTTCAAAAGTCGTAACTTTTAATTAATTCAAAAGTACTTTTGTAAGGAGCATTGTTTTGTAAACAATACGCTTGTAACATCGCCCACCGAATGTGGGTTACCGGCGGACTATTTAATTAAGTTTATAACGCATTTTGGGCCTCGACCCTTACCATATCCTCGAGTTATTCAGTATTTTTATGAGTCGGTTTTTCTGTTAATTTATAAACATTCATGAAAGTATATTTCCTATGACAAATTGCTTGCAATTCATATAGTATATTAGGATGACGATATCTCATTAAAAACTACTGTCAAGTGACAGATGACATGAATATAAGAGACAGACAGACTGGAAAAAACTCAAATCATGTACTCATGTTCACCAGTTATTAATAAAAGAGTTAAACCGGTTTAATATACACTTAATATTCTTTTTTTTATGTTAGAAGTTGGCAAACAAGCATACGGCCCACCTGATGGTAAGTGGCTGCCGCAGACTATGAGCGCTTGCAGCACCATTAGTAAGTGCCACTCACGCGTTGCCAACCTTGAGATATTATTCGCCCAGTAATTTCACTAGCGTACAATGCCCTTCAAACCGGAACACAGTAGTGCCTAAACACTACTATTGGGCGGCAGAATATTGGACACTGCGGTGGTACCTACCTAGCCGGCCTCTTGCAACAAAAGACCTACCACCAGTGTGACTGATTGCACTGGTGGAATAATCTCTGCTGTGACAGAGGTTATCCCAACAGCGGGCGATGGGGTCGTCACATCCCGACGCCTTTATTAATTTTCAGTAGTATAAATTTCAATAGTAAATTAAAGAAAAGGTGTAATTTTTAAAAGTTTAAAAATATTATGCAACGATTATAGCCATTAAGAAAGGAGACAAGACTGTATGCAACAACTATCGAGGAATCTCTGTTCTATCTACTGTATACAAAGTATTTTCAGGGGTGATATATCTTAAATTAAAGGAATACGCCGAAGAAATACTAAGCGAATGTCAATGTGGTTTTAGACCAAATCGATCCACCACTGACCAAATCCATCTTATGCGTCAGATGTTAGAGAAAGCCTATGAATACGATATTAATTTACATCACATTTTCATAGATTTCAAGCAGGCATTCGATAGTGTGAACAGGGAGAAGATCCTCGAGGCCATGAAGCTACTAGGAGTGCCAAGCAAACTGGTACGACTAGTAAAAACTACAATGGTAAACTCTAAGTCTGTAGTCGCCATTCAAAACGAGATCTCCGAGCCCTTCGAAATACGATCAGGCGTAAGGCAAGGAGATGCCTTATCTACGATAGTGTTTAACCTGACACTGGAAGCGGCTATCCGGAAACTTGGTGTGAACGGTCTAATTGACTTTAACTCTAGTCAGCTAGCAGCCTGTGCGGACGACATTGTTATATCCAGCAGATCCCAATATAGCATGATCAGGCACGCCATGACTCTTAGATCAGAGGCAGCTAAATATGGCCTGATGGTCAATGCTTATAAAACGTATTACCTAGCAAATTCCCGTAAACCACTGCCATTACAGAATGTCACTGTTGGAGAGGACACCATTGAAGGAGTTACTAGCTTCAAGTATTTGGGATCTATACTATCTGGACAGAACAGTATCGGCGAGGAAGTGAATGCCAGAATCATGGCCGGCAACAGGTGCTTTTACGCATTGAGTAAGCTACTCCTCTCAAAGATCCTTAGCACGCAAGCTAAAATGTCCATATATAAATCTTTAATCCGCCCCGTAGTCACTTATGGATGTGAGACATGGACGCTAACATCAAAAGATCAACAGAAATTGGCGGGTTTTGAAAGGAAAGTGCTAAGAAAAGTGTTTGGCCCCCTTAGAGATGACAGCGGTTGTTATCGGCTCCGGATGAATCACGAGCTCGATATGTTGATAAAACAGGAGACGATTGTCAGGTTTATCAAATCACAACGCTTAAGGTGGGCAGGACACGTTGAGAGGATGGAGGAAAATAGGGCACCCAAGGTGATGAGTCAGTGGAAGCCACAACAGAAAAGACCAAGGGGGAGGCCGAAGCTGAGATGGTGCGACAGCATCGATGAAGATCTCAGAGCCATGGGAAAGTTTACCGCCTGGAGAAGAAAAGCCAAGGATCGGAACGAATGGCAAAACATTGTTGAGGTGGCCAAGACCCACAAGAGGTTGTAGCGCCACAGAAAGTAAAGTATAGCCCTTAAGATAGAAATTATGGTTTCTAAAATTAACATAGCATATTTGTATTTTGCTGTGAAAAATTTTAATAAGATTTGCAAATTTAAAGTGAACATTATCTATCTATTAAAAATATTATTATCATGTATAAGACATTTTGTTAGAGAACAAGTTGGTGGTTGATTAAAATATATTAATGATCAGATTAATATAAAACATTGCGCCAATACTAGTGGGCTCTCTTCTTGTTTATAAACCTCGTGCTTAGCAGACCTATATTAAATTTTAATGTACACTTTGCTTACAGTTATAACATATGTAATATGTTGAGTAATGTTAATGTTATGTGTCAATAAGGCCAGTAATTCAAACCGCTCATCGATTTATGTGTAATTCGATTATTTGTAAAGGAGATTTATTAAAATTGTTATATTTAAAGAATCGATTAGCATGTTCTCAGTTCTCAGTTCTAATATAAATGTTGTTTGATAATTTTCACTCAACAAATACCAATAATAGCTTAGCTTTTAATTTTAAATATCACAATTATTAATCTAATAAAATCCCTTTGAAGCTTTTTCCAAACAATATACGATTCAACTCGTCGTAATTTTTAATTAATGACACTTCGCGTGACCCGCCCGAGGATTGTCGCGCGTCACTTATCACATTAGCGTTATGCGTGTGACAAGTGTGTGACAGTCGTATTATAATTACGTCACTTCATTTTTTATATTTTCGTTTGACTCGTTTTTATTCTTGAAATAACTGATTACCAAAATTGAAATATTAATTATAATCGTAACGAGTCTCTATTGAACATTTCAATAATAATTAAATAACATTTATTCCTAGCACTTATCCCGGTATTTTTTTTTTTATGCGAGAGAGGGCAAACGGGCAGGAGGCTCACCTGATGTTAAGCGATCACCGCCGCCCATGAACATCTGCAACACCAGAAAGCATGCAGGTGCGTTGCCGGCCTTTAAGGAAAGAATCCGCTCTTCTCTTGAAGGTTCCCAAGTCGTATCGGTTCGGAAAGACCGCCGGCGGAAGTTGATTCCACAGAGTGGTTGTGCGAGGAAGAAAATGTCTTCTAAATCGCGCTGTTGTGGATTTCCAGACATCGAGGTGGTATGGATGGAATTTAGAGCTGAGTCGCGATGTCCAATGGTGAAATTCTACTGGTGGGATCAATCCAAACAATTCCTCAGAACATTCCCCGTGATATTTTGCCCGCGGTCTGCTTATTAGTCTTATCCGGATTTGAGAGGAAACCCTTTTTACACAGAGCGATTGCCATTTGACCTCAGCAACCCAAAGGGTGAAACAGTAACTCATTGGATAATAGCAAATGACCTATCAAGAGTTAACGATTATTATCAGATGCTATGATAATAACCGGTACCGACAGCTTACCGTGCTCTTCGAGGCACTGTGGAGGGACCCAGGAGGACAAACGCGCAGACCGAATCAGATATTTGTAAGATAAATACAAATGTCCCGGCGAGCGGGAATCGAACGTGCGACCGTTTAGATCAAAGGCAGGCTCGCTACCAAAAAACTACAACGATCGTCATGTTACGATATAGGAGTATATAATGTAGCTGCTCATAATCATGTTGTATTGCAAAAGTAATAAAACAAACCAAAAAGATCAATTACAAGAAACAAGGCCAAAACTATATAAACAAGTCGAACACGGTAAATAACGTCTAATTTATTTTGATTGTTCACAAAATCGCGAAATGCCTCCATTATTCAGTACACGTACAACCAAGATGCTACGAAAAACCACGTGGGGTTATATAAAAATCATAGATTATAAGCCTTATTGCCATAGATATAAGTGCTATAAGAATGTATTCAAGTTTATAATGTGTTTATAGAGACTCTTGACCCCGGATATCTGATCTTGTCTTGCCTATAAAGTGGTTTCAGCAGAATGCATTTGTGTACATTCCAAGTTTATTCATGGTGTTTGGACTGTTTTAATAAAATATACATAAAATATATATAAAAGCTATATATTTCTGCATCTTTTTTATATCATGACGATTGGTAAACAAGCATACGGTCCGCTTGATGGTAAGTCACCGCAACCTATGAATGCAATACTTGAAGTATCACATGCTTGTTGCCAATCCAAAGGATAGGAGGGAAGGGATGAGAAAGGAAAAAAGGAAGGGAAAAGAGTGGGTGGGGGATTGGGCCTCCGGAGCTTTCACTCATCGTACGAAATATAACAATACCTATACTCTCACTTTACGTTTATTTTTGTGAGAGTGTAGTACTATCCCAGTCGAGCCGGCATATTTGTGCTTTAATAGCTAAAGGAGCTATAACTGTATAATTTGTAAGAATGACATTTAAATCAGAGTACATCAAGAGATTGAAGCACGTGCCGTTGACAACTCAAGAATAACGCCTAAACATACAATGTTAGCAAGAGCTATTAGAATTTAAATAATCACTTTACTTAAGATTCATATTTTATGTCAAGACTGTGAATTGCTTTTAATATTTTTGCTTTTTTTACAGGCATCGAGATGTGACGACCCCATCGCCCGCTGTTGGGATAACCTCTGTCACAACAGAGATTATTCCACCAGTGCAGTCACACTGGTGGTAGGTCTTTGTTGCAAGAGGCCGGCTAGGTAGGTACCACCGCAGTGTCCAATATTCTGCCGCCAAATAGTAGTGCTTAGGTACTACTGTGTTCCGGTTTGAAGGGCATTGTACGCTAGTGAAATTACTGGGCGAACGAGATTTAAGAACTAATATCTCGAGGTTGGCACCTACTAATGGTGCTGCAAGCGCTCATAGGCTGCGGCAGACACTTACTATCAGGTGGGCCGTATGCTTGTTTGCCAACTTCTAACATAAAAAAAATATATATGTTTATAAATGGTAAGTGTAAATAGAGATTTATAAAATAATTAAAAAACAAATACCGGCTTAAAATTGTTTTTTTAAGACTCAAAAGCTCAACGGTTAAAGATCAGATTCCTCTTCGTTAATGTTGTTGAGTTGAGGCAGTTGCCGGTTCGATCCTGACCTCCTTGCTATTGTCGTACCCACTGCTAGCGCAAGCTTCGAGCTTATTTGGAGGGGCAATAAGAGCATTAGTAATTACTTGAAAAAGCATTGTTAATATTCTTTAAAAAAATGTAAGCAAAAAAATATATATATTACACTGGTGGTAGGTCTTTTGTTGCAAGAGGCCGGCTAGGTAGGTACCACCGCAGTGTCCAATATTCTGCCGCCAAATAGCAGTGTTTAGGCACTACTGTGTTCCGGTTTGAAGGGCATTGTACGCTAGTGAAATTACTGGGCGAACGAGATTTAAGAACTAATATCTCGAGGTTGGCAACGCGTGAGTGGCACCTACTAATGGTGCTACAAGCGTTCATAGGCTGCGGCAGCCACTTACCATCAGGTGGGCCGTATGCTTGTTTGCCAACTTCTAACATAAAAAAAAATATATATATATATATATATTTACAGAATATTTATTTCAGAAGTTGGTAAAGTCATAAAAAAGAATGAACAAAATCGGTTCACAATTGACGTTACAATCAAATCATAATCGTTAAAAATACTTTAAAAAACATACAGTATACAGCCGAACATAGAACCTCCTTTTTTGAAGTTGGTTAAAAATTAATATGTGAAAAAGATACCAAAAGAGTAATGACTAACAGTGATTTTAAATAAGTTTTAAATTTTATCGGGGTCTCTTATCACTAAATTCTAAAATATTAAAGTAAAAAAATATCATACGGTCGGAGGACACCCGTCAAGAAAGAAGTTCCTTTACGTTTTTTCTGCAGCTTCGATGTAATATGATTTAAATCTGCATATTCTAATAGATTATATGATAAAAAGAGACAGAGAGAGAGAGTTGCACATCCGGCTGTGTTTGCTCTTGTTCTTATTTGCTTGTAGTAGGCTCACACACACATACACATACACAGCATACGACATTTCGTTACGTGATGATTTCTACTAAATCGCACTACCCATAAACCGCACTAAGGAACTTCGTTCCAAAATCATTATCTGTCAACATACAAAACATTTCTTGAATAAAATGTAACACTTGACTAGAAAGGGTTCTCGCTTAAGAAGACTAGGAAATTTCATCAACCTTACCTCAATATGTATCAATTATGAACTATAAGCCTTTGTCTGACGCGCTTACAGCTCAAAATTATTATAAGCAGTTTGTTACTTTCAAGACGAACATGTTATGGCGTCTCAACACATTTGAAACTCTTTGATCGGGTTATGTATTTCATTATTAAAGGAATATTGAAATTGTGTAAGAAGTAGCAATGCTTTTCAAGGCATTACTAATGTTCCTATTGCCCCTCCATATAAGCTCGAAGCTTGCGCTAGGAATGGGTACGACAATAGCCCAAGGGGGTCAGGATCGAACCCTCGGCTCTCGCGTTAACGGAGCGAAGTCGGCCCTTCTTCCGTTGAGCTATTGAGGAAATGATTATTAAAGCCACACACTTGTTTTGCAGATTACGTTTTGGGCAATATATAAATTTCTTTTTTTTATGAAAAAGTTTGCGAAATTTCTATAATACATAGAGGACGTCTCATATTTTTAAACAGAGCATTTGAAAGCATTGTTCAGTAATTCTGTTAGATATCCCGTCGAGTCGAATAGTGTCTTGAACAAAATGGTTGTACTCTGACAATGCTCAAAAAATCAAATTGCTTTAATATAACATCGCGATACGATACAGAGAAGCCGAGCAATAAGAAAGAAAGCAACACAATAAAGAGAAAGAATTATTCGTATGTTTGTTTAAATAATAACTATATATAGAATATATACAAAAATGAAAATACCCGAATCCAGAACCACTTTTAAATTTTTTATTTTTTTATGTTAGACGTTGGCAAACAAGCATACGGCCCACCTGATGGTAAGTGGCTGCCGCAGCCTATGAGCGCTTGCAGCACCATTAATAGGTGCCACTCACGCGTTGCCAACCTCGAGATATTAGTTCTTAAATCTCGTTCGCCCAGTAATTTCACTAGCGTACCGGAACACAGTAATGCCTAAGCACTACTATTTGGCGGCAGAATATTGGACACTGCGGTGGTACCTACCTAGCCGGCCTCTTGCAACAAAAAACCTATAAGAAATTTTTTAATACTATTTCATTTAAATTACCTACATACACAGCAACGAGTTTGCGCAATTTAGCTTATCCCGTTATTGTATGTAATTATCCAGAAAAATTGACAAAAAAAAGAACTTAAAATAAATAATACGAAATAACGAAACCGCCGAGCCGAGACAAATACGTCTGATTAAATATACAAACAAATTAAACGCATACATAGACATAGTGTTATTACATGATAAAGTCGGCTTATCCAACTTTCATCATAATTACGAAGCTTTGTTTTACTCGCTTTTCAGAAAGCCGGGTCAAGGATTGCGTTGTATGGAAATAATACATATAGTTTATTTTTTGTATTTCACTTCAGTTTTTCTCTTTAATGAGAGCATGTTCACGTATTTTTGTTAAAATCTGCTTATGGCGCTGAAGGTCATGCATTCCAGGTTATATGTTTCAGATTGAAATGTGAAATTAAATTTTTTGCCTCTACTTTTATACAAAACTAGCTGCGCCCGCGGCTTCGGTCGCTTGGTGTGATTTTTCTTTATTGCACGAACACCTAATTCTTTGTCAAAAATAAATGTAGCTTAAGTTAATAATAAAGTCCCGTTGAAATCGGTCCAGCCGTTTCAGAGATTAGCCGGAATAAACAGGCAGACAATTAGACAAAAATGTTATTTTTTTTTTATTGATACTTCAATCTTATTTATTAAACGCCACAGGTCGCGGGTTCGATTCCCGCTCGGAGCATAATATGTTTGTATTGACCATGCAAGCATATTTTCCGGTCTGGGTGTATTTGTCCTTGTCATTGTGAATGTTTCCGGACCCCGACACAGGATATTACTATCCTAATGGGGGCCGTTGAGTGTGCAGCGTTTATTTATTTGTTTATTTATTTATTTATTTGTATAAATAAGGCAAACAAGTATGCCACTATATTAGTCTCGTTAGTTTTAATATAGGTACCTACTAATTATTCATATTCATAATTATATCCATAATACAAGCAATGATCAAGATCGCTCAAAGTACTATATATCTAAAATCCTTAATGGGCAAAGGAAAAGGTTTGACGTTGTTAACGGTCGAGAAAGCGAGAACTATCTGAAAACACTTACCCTTAATTAATGTTGCTTAGCTTATATGAGTATTATGACGTGTATGATCGATGGCCAAAGTCATGGGAGAACTATTTTAATAGTAAAGTATGAGGACTAAACACCAGTCATTTTTACCTTCACTCACTATGAAGGCAGAACCTTTATTTGTCATTGGTTGCGGATTTTAATCTCGCTCCGGGTAGAACTTTTGTTCCGGTATGGGTGGTTGTATAACTCACGGCACATAAGTTGAACTAAGACCTTGAATGCGCAGTAGCACATTTTAGCACAGTGCGTGACCAAGGGGCGCGCGTAACTATAGTAACGCGGCGAGTCTAGCCTCCTAGCTAGAAATAAAGTAACCCGTTGGGTTTTTTTTATGTTACAAGTTGGCAAACAAGCATACGGCCCACCTGATGGCAAGTGGGCGCCGCAGCCTATGAGCGCTTACAGCACCACTAGTAGGTGCCGATAGAGATATTAGTTCTTAAATCTCCTCTGCCCAGTAATTTCACTAGCGTACAGTGCCCTTCATACCGGAACACAGTAATGCCTAAGCACTACTATTTCGCGGTAGAATATTTGACAATGCGGTGGTACCTACCTAGCCGGCCTCTTGCAACAAAAGACCTACCACCAGAGAAACAGTGGGTTCGAGATTTTTAGTATCCCTCATGTTTTAAATCGACTAGCGACCTTAGTGGCCAAAGAATTATAAACGCTTAAAAAAACAAAAACGCAATCCAGCGGTTTTCGGAACGAAATTCTCTTACGCACCTTACAGGAACGGGCAGAAAGTGTCACGTAATGAAAAAGCGCATCGCTCTAGGGGATGATTATATTTACATGAGTGTATCAGTATGAGCGAGCATTTAGCCCAAAGACGAGCAATGTATGCGTCTGATTGTGACTGTATAACCTCACTACTGTATGTTTGTTTGTATGTATGTGTCTTGTATTATTGTATTATGGACGGCAGCGGAGGTTCAAAATAAATCACAATGACTTATTATTAATATAATTAAAAAAAGAAATTACATGATTAATCCTACAACTAAAATGATGACTTGCTCGATGTGAAAAGCAAGAGCCACAATTAAATTATTTTAAATCAGTATCTAATTTTAAATCAATACTTTTCTATTTCTAATGAAATTGTTTATTCATTTTAATAATTACGGCGAAAACACGGTGGTCTGCTATTTCGTGGAATCAGCGAGACGTGGGAACGTAACACGTGTCTGTTTTCTATGTTTTTTTTTTTGTGTTCATGTATGTTTGCCTGTTTCTGTTTGCGTGTCTGGATTATCTTAAATAATTGAATTGAAAATTATTATGGTTTTTTTTTACAAATAATATAATAATTATAATCACGTTTAACGGGTATTAAATCAGCTTACAGACTGAACATATTTTTCATGTAAACTCACAAAGCTTATAACTAATATCCGCATCGTTAACAGGCGGGTTGACTAAGCGTTATTCACTTAAAACCGTGTACGTTAAGTATTCAATCTAATCATTTTATTTTGTTTCACTTGGCGTTAAATTAATTACATGGCATTACAAGCGAAAAATACCGAATCGAGCCAAGTTCATTATTTTAATAATTAAACTCGGGAGGGTTTAAACCTACATACAATGCTACATTATTTTAACATACGATCTGATGGAAACTATTTAGTATAGCCCATATTCACAGTAACTCATGTAAGTTGAAAAGTGGGAGAAGATTGGGATTTTGGGTTAAACAACAATACGGATATTTCAACTTATCATCGATATTCTGATTATTTTTATTCTTATTTTTAAGTCGGAAATACAACTCCTTTGCCAAAATGTACTCATGGCGGAGTGTCGCGTAACTACAGCTATAGAACCTATTCAATACGTTGTATTAACGACAAAAATTGACAATATGTCATTCTAACGAAGCGTCACATTTATGGTAGCGCGATGGTTACTTCAATATTTCACGTTGTAATTTTAAAAAACGAGTCGTTGAAATCCGACGCAGTAGTTAAGATACTCTGCAGTTTATTGAGTTATCTTGTAGTGTTCATGAGCAGTAAAACAATGCTCCTCCCAGCACAAATAGGCCAGCTCAAGAACCTGCAAGCATGAACTTTTCTTATTCGGTGAACAATTAATAATTAAGAATTACGTGTTTTATAATTAATTCTATCCCTGAAGGGTGGCAATTGGGGTTCAAAGTTTGTATTAAAATCGATATTCATACGAGCAAAACCACTGACAGAAGCTAGTAGATCAATATGTAGTAGTATATAGTTTGTAACGAAGTGTGATACATCGTTGGTGGCTTCGACATCTTATGAGCGATGACGTCCGCAACTTACTCTGTAGAAATGGCAGTCTCAAATGATACTATCCTTCTTCACCTTAAGACTCAATCTTTTAAGCAAGAATACAAATATTGGTTTTTTTTTATGTTGAAAGTTTGGCAAACAAGCATACGGCCCACCTGATGGTAAGTGGTTACCGTAGCCTATGAGTGCTTGCCGCACCATTAGTAGGTGCCACTCACGCGTTGCCACCCTCGAGATATTGGTTCTTAAATTTCGTCTGACCAGTAATTTCACTAGCGTACAGTGCCATTCAAACCGGAAAACAGTAATGCCTATGCACTACTATTTGGTGGCAGAATATTTGACACTGCGGTGGTACCTACCTAGCCGGCCTCTTGCAACAAAAGACCTACAACCAGTGTGACTGATTGCACTGGTGTAATAATCTCTGCTGTGACAGAGGTTATCCCAGCAGCGGGCGATGGGGTCGTCACATCCCGACGCCGGTAAAAATTAATCTTACTTTTTGTAATATTATTAATTCAATAAGCGAAATTTATAGCGCAATGTTAACTCTGCTTTAAAAGAAGCAAAAACGCTGTTAAATATTTTATATATCAAAAACTAATAAACGTATTTTCTAAAGTAAGAGAGGAGGGGAGAGATATTTATATGATTTTAGGAGTTCATAGCTCAAAAACTTTTGATGCAAACAAATAATTAAATCGAACATTCTTATTATTTCTAAAGACCTATCCAAAGATGCCTCAAACGTTGCCATTGTAACTCCCACTGTATTTTATTTTCAACCACAAGTTACAATTTGGACATGCTATCTTTGTATTTTAATTATTTCAATACAAAATTGTATAGCGGTTCATTGAATACATTTATTTACTAAATTTCGAATAGATAGGGCCAACCCTCTTCTAGTAAAATTACTGTGATTCCTATTTTGCCATTAAGCTATGGAACTCTAAGAACTAATATCTCGAGGTTGACACGTGACGTAACGCGTGGTGGCATGTACTAACGGTGCTGCAAGCGCTCATAGGCTACGACAGCCACTTGCCCCTCAGCCCCGTTACCCGGGGCTATATAAATAGGGCTCACCCTCGGGCTGTGGACGTGCAGAGTGGGGTATCTGTGCGTCCGAGATGAGCGGCGGCCCTAAGGAGGACGGCAGTCGGTGTGGTCCCGACTGCCGTGTGCGCTGCATGGGAAGCGCTGGGGGCTTACCCTCTCCCGGGACTGAGCTCCGCTACCAAGCGGAGCCATGTGATTGTCAGGTCGCGTTGGTTTGTTCTCCAATAGTTCCCGTAACCTGACAAAAACACTGAGGTCGGCCACCGAGGAGGTTTTAGTGGGTCCCCATGACGTTTCCACCTTGTCATGGAACCCCACATAACCCGGTTGTTCCTCCCCAGGACGCCGGGTATCTGGCAGTAGATTTCCTCCCCGACAACAAAAAAAAAAAAACGACAGCCACTTACCATCAGGTGAACCGTATGCTTGTTTGCCAACTTCTAACATAAAAAAAAAACATAATATATATCTCATATTAGTATGAAAGTGTACATTTATTATAGTCTCAGAATCTTAATGATTCATCTTAGTTACATTATCTCTTCCGTAGTTTCCCCAAAATCTAGATAAAGCCGGTCACAGAACAAAAAGTAAAAAATATTATAGCGGCCCTCCCTTACAAAACTTTCACCCACAAAAGAACTGTTCAGATCTTATCTAACAGCTCTAAAGACTTAAAATGTTTCAGTTTTTATGATACCTTCACGTCTTAAGAGCAAGAAACGATTTATAAAGAGGAAAACGGCTATAATTATACTAGCTAGATCAGTGGTTCAGTACTTTGGCCTTTTTTTTATTTGCGACTTTTAAAAGAACCTTCCGAAAGTGAAATAACTGATATCCAAAATATATAAATTAAAGTAAATGAACTAATTATGTTAAAATTTGTATATAGTGCAAACGAAGAACACTTAGAATACAAAGGCAGGATTTTTTTTGGACTGTGTATTTCTGCTGGTCCTCCTGGCCTTGACAGCGTCACCCAGCGGATAAGTCATAGTAAATGCAGTTTATTCCTTCAACAGTTAACCCTTTATAGCTGTTAGGTTATTTTCTAGCTACACTTAATTTTTTTGTCAAGCTGACGATAATGTCAAGGTTACATACTTATGAACGCTTGCAACACCATTCACTCATGGAGGTCACTCATGAGCTCCTCGAGCTCGAGATATTGGTTTTTAAATCTCCATTGCCTAGTAATTTAATCTAAAAACAAAACGAAGCAATGTAAAACACAGTATTTGCTTTGCGATAGAGTATATGACTCTGCGGTGGTACCTACCTCGCCGTCCTCTAGCAACAAAAGGCCTAATCAGTACAATAATAAATGAAAGCTTAGTTTTAAAATATATTTTGCAATTGTTATGTAAATAAGACTCTAGTTTATAATATGAAGCAGCTTCCTATATTCATTTCTCGTTAGTTCGTTCAGTCAACTTGGAAATACGACTTTCAACGCAAGCAATACAAGGTAGGATGATGCATCGCCTGACATCGACTACGTTGAAAAGATTGATCGCATTCGTTAGCCATGTATCTCTATGTAGTCATAAAGCCAATATTACATGATGGAAACTTTTAAAATTGAACGAAAATGAATCACGTAGTTTGCATTCTGACTTTTAAAATTTAAAATATGTCGGTAATAAAACTGATGGAAACTGGCTTTTTAGTAGTAGAATCTTGCTGTTTGCAGAGCATCCACGCTAAGTAACAGTATTTGTACAGCTACATTTCACCCTAGAAGCCAGAATGCCACTCTGAGTACAGCTACAAATCCGCGACTTTAGCTTTACTTTGTCCCCTTTTTTGTTGAGCCATTTCAAGAAACAGTAACAATCAATGATTGAGCTAATAAACCTATACAACTGTTAATGTAGCTAAGTACAGTATTCACGTCAATTACTGTTCGTATTCGTTTCATATGCTATTCAATCGACTGAAAAATTTTTCAAATCAGTAAGCAAATATAAGAATGGAAGAGCCTAGAAATGATTTGAAATGAATTACGAACTCATTTTCCTGTTGGTAAAACATTCATCAAAATGTAATATACATAATAAACAATGGAATTACAGTTGCTTCCGGTTTAAATATTACCGCAATTTTTTAAATATTATTGAAAAATACTAAAATAATTCAATTTGTACTAACGATTTTCACTAAGGCTTAAATCTTTAAAGAAATAAATTTTTCATTCCTAATCTAAAACATACAACACAGACAGACAGACATTCATATTACATATTTATAATATGAATATTTGTTATAACTGTTACGTAAAACGAATATTATGAAAGTAATTTCAAGTTTAATAAACGACGAAAACTGTTTCGTATAACAAACGTTTATTATGCGATAAAAATTCTTGATCCGAAAACTTTCCGGAAGCGAGAGAATACGCTCTTGCAGTTTGACAGTTGGAGGTATGGAAGAGGGTTTAAAAGGGCGTAACGGATGAGGGATGTTTAGCGATAATTAGCGTGGCGGCGCCCTGCATAAATCATACCGCGCCATTGTCTCTCGTCCTACTCGACAGATTACTTGAGAGAGCTCCAATGTTTGGCGTAAATAATCTTGCGTGGCTAATTTTAATAATCCTTACTAATATTATAAATGCGAAGGTAACTCTTTCTTTCTGCCTGTCGCGCTTTCACGCCAAAACTACTGAACCGATTTATTTGGTGCACAGATAGTCTAGAGCTTGAGAAAGGACATAGGCTACTTTTTAATGCGAAAAAAGGTTCTAAGGGGTTGAAAGGGTGGATGAAAAATGGAAATGTAAGTATCATCATTCTTAGAGCTATGAGCTTCAAACTTTTTTTTGGCTGTTCATTCGATATTAATAGACATAACATTTAAAGTTTGTAAAAGTTTTACCCTCAAGGGTGTAAAATAATAATAGGGAAAAGGGTACGAAAGTTTGTATGGAAATATGTAAGGTATATGTGAATCATTTACACGCGGGCGAAGCCAGTGGTTGAAGCTAGTAATAGATATTTTTATTTGTACACGACACATGGAAAATGCACAAAAGGCCGTCTTAACGCTAAGTCAGCGATCTCTACCAGACAACCTTTATATAAAGGACAACGTAATCCAAGTGAAAGAGATCTACAGTTAAGCTAGAACGCTTTAAATGAATAATTATATAAAATATAATAATTATATAAGATGACGTAAAATAAACAAATTATTATCTACTAGTAACTGTATGTGTGCGTTTCGTGCGATGAGTGAGAGTGCCGGAGGACCATTCTCCCACCGCTCTACTCCCTCTCTTTTTCCCCTTCTCATCCCTGCCTTCTTGTTCTTTGGGTTGGCAACAAGCATGTGATACTTCAAGTAACACCCGCGTTCATGTAGGCTGCGGTGACTGCTTACCATCAGGGGGACCGTATGCTTGTTTGACAACCTTCATGAAATAAAAAAGAAAGATTTTAATTCTCTCGTTTACTAGTGGAACATGATTGTTATGCTGAGGTACAATAATTCATATGGGACATCTAAAAGTTTTTTTTTTTTCATATATAGGCTAGGACTTGTCTGTTGATAACACCTCATGTTAAATGTTGACACAGTCTAAAGGGGAGCGCGCTCACCTAGAAGATGCATATTTACTCTTGATTTGAAGGTAGTTGTAGGTACACTGCAGGTGGTGGGGAAGACAGAGGTCGGGAGGGTATTCCAGACCTTAGTGCGTATTAGAAACGAGGAAGCAAAACGATACATACCAGTCTTGGGTACGTCAACTATGTAGAGGTGCAGACCTTTGCAATGTCTCGCATTTCTGTAGTAAAAGGGTGACGGAGGAAATTTAAAAGCTAGTTTTTGATTTTTCGTAAATGATTTTAGCTGTAAACTTGCGTGCTAGAAACCTCCAAAATTCCTATTCACATAAAGTAATTCAGCAATTATTCAACTTCTTATTATCCTTTCATAAAAGCTTCACGCGAAGCGTTATCCTTAGAAATATAAAAATTAATAACTCTAAATTTACGCTCCAAGAATTTAAGTAGAATATTAAACCACAAATATCTTTATCTGTAATAAAAATATAACGAGTTCTTCACACCATATTTCTATTTACAATTTAACTTCCTATTAAAGCTGATATTTGAAATTGGATATAATGTTATTATTTCTCATTCTTTGAAACAGTAAGAACTCAATAGAAGCCAATAATAGATAATCCATCCAGTTTGGATGCACCATATTACTCGTAAGAGATAGGAATCTAGGATCGTATAGGTTTTCTGTATTATCATTACTGATACGATTGGACTGGGCGGCCATGTGGCGTACTGTTAGCTGCTTGGAGCATCGACGATCGTGAGTTTGAGTCCCGCTCGGAGCGGATGTTTGTAATAAATATGTGTTCCCACCGTGCCTCGGAGAGCTCGTTAAGCTGTTACCATAACATCGACAGTAATCATTAACTTTTGATAGGTAATTTACTCTTATCCAATGAGCTACTGGTTGGTAGATTGTAGAGGTCAGATGGCAATCATTCTGGGTAAAAACTAGTACCGTCAACTCAGGACAAGAGTATAAGAAGACCCTCGGTAATTGCCAGGAATAATGCTAGAAAGAAGATTATCATTACTGGTACTCCCTAAGCGAAGGGTCAGTAAAACATTTTTAATGCCAGTTTTTTCAAGCTTCCTTATACTATAGTAGCATTACCATATGGCCAATATGCTTTTTGTAATTTTCAACATACGTGTCTTAAAAATTGTTCTTAATAGCTCAACGCTAGAATAACGGAGTTTGACGACGTTGTGGCGCAGCGGTAGCGAACCTGCCTTAAGCGCCAAGGGTCGCGAGTTCGATTCCCGCTTGGAACAGATGCTTGTATTGGCCGTACAGGCATATTTTTCAGTCATTGTGAATTTTCCGGACCCCCGACAAAGGATATAACTATCTTAATTGGGGCCGTTGAGTGTGCACTGTGCAGAGGTTATTATTTATTTATTAACGCAAGAGCTGCGGATTCGATCCTTACACCCTTGGAGACACTTCTAGTACAAGCTACAAGCAAGCTATTTAGAAGGACAATAGGAATATTAGTAATAGCTTAGAATTTCTAATAATCTTAAAAAAATCTTCAAAATAATATCGATCAACTTAAAGCGAATTTTACCATCAGAATCAAAACGATCACCTTTTCTAAAATTAAAACAAAAACTGTTACCTAATTAATACGTTATTACAAACGTACAACAAAAAGCACTCTAAAAGTCTTTGTCGCTTCTAACATACTAAGCTTTTTGTTATTCAACAACGGAGTACTTAGAGAGTGTACTATAAGGTAAAAGAAGACTTTTACCAACAATTATTAAAATAATAATTAACATAATTACATATATATCATCGTCGATATTTTTAATCTCCATAAATCAATATATATTTTAATCTATGGTGCTTTTGTATAACAAAAAGGTTTCCAGATGCACTTTTACCGAAAATGTCGATATATCGATAATACATATTTACTCAATACTAATTGACGCAGTTAATATAATTATTGATTCGATATTATTATATATTCCGCCTAATTTGCTCGATACAAGGATAGAATGGGGCCCATCTCACACCGCCCATCCCCTTCTTCTACCCTTTTCCCCTTTAAATCAGGTGGCACCGCACGTGGATGCTTCTGGTTTAATAAGCTTCATGCTTACCATCAGACGATCCGAGTGCTTACCATATTCGTTAAAGAAAAGCGAATTTAAAATATTGAAACCGAAGGGAAATTGTATAATAACACAAAACATAAATCGAAAATTGAATTAAAATCTGTAATGTAATTACTATAATACGCAATAGAATATTTATTTCGTAATAATATTTGTATTATTAAATGTGGAATTCGATTATCTTTTAAGGGTGCCGGAGCCAAATGGTAAGAAGGAAACCCTTATAATTTGATCATAATGTCTGTCTATTCGTCTGACCATACTATTTTGTCATCTTTTGTAATATAAAAACGGCTCTGTTCGTGTAGGACCCGCTCACCGTAATATAGAAATATCAAATTTCTTGTTTGCGTATTATGGGCTCCCTTTAATTTTGAATTAAATTTGTTTTTATTTTTTGCTATTACAGCGGCCATAGAAATTCATAATCTACAATAATTTCAACTCTCTACCTATTAAGGTGAGATACAGCCCACTGACAGAGGAACGGACAGCGGAGCCTTAGCAATAAGGTTCCACTTCAAACCTGAAGGTACCCTAAAAACAGTCACTTTAATCGCAGAAACTCCGAGCCCAGTGTACTAGTCTGATATATCGTTTCATCCAAATGCGTGCCTACAAAAGTCGTCATGAAGGCGCCGGCTCGCTCAACGAAGGACAGGTCAGAGTTTTGCCACGAAGTTGCAATATCAACATTATTGCGTTTTATTTCTTAATGATAGAGTTAGATTTGAGTGACTTTCTACCTCTTAAGTCGGCACATGGATTGTTTTAATACTAACAGACTTGGGTAAGTTATGATAATGGTTACCTTAATATCAGATGGAACGTACCATAAACGTAAAATAAAGTAATATTGAATTTCAATTAGGGTTTTCAGTTACTCACTCGCACCTTCCATTCGGTAAACGATCCGGTCAAGCAGCTCTAGGTGCGGTCAATCAATGGATGGGTGACCGCATTGTGTTATTTTAACTGAGCGTTCGAACGCTTTATAGGGTGCATAAGAATCGTACCGGACTATTGCTAATGTGATAAGCTGAGGGTCTAATTCAAATGACGATCTAAACGGAGCCGAATTTTGGAGTTCATACCATGACGTCCCACTAGCGATTCATGAGAGTTTGTCCAAATTGTGACATCAGACAATTCTGTTAAATTTATTTTAGAACGTTACGTCACGCATTTACTACCTGAATATGACGTGAACTGATTTGCATGAAATATAATTGTGTACTAAAAGTTCATGGTAGCCCCCTGCCTAGCTTTAACATTAGAGTGGCCACAAATTAACACGACACGTAGAAAAGTTGTAATGGGTCTACTACGTATTATTACTCAAGTAGAGTCGATTTAGTTAAAATTTCTTATTAAAATGTATTCTGTAGTTTTAGTTTCTGCGAGATTAATAAGTTGATTTGTCTTAATACCGTTATGGAGAACCTTATCACTGGTGCATAACGTTCAAAATCGCTCACTACTCTAATCGCTCACTCTCTGTCTTTTTGCTTCGTTACGCGTAGGTTCTAGAAAGATGTCTTCTCAAAAAATGCCGTGTAAAATTCCGTGGACGGAACTTTCTCGAACCCGTGTTCCGCACTATATAAGCGGCCCGGCGTGTCGACTGATTCATTCAGTTCTGAGCAACGAGCGAAGAAACTACAAGCGATACAAATGACCAACTGCGAAAACTAGTGACCTCGGGTATTATTTGGGCTACGATTGACCTGTGATTTATGAAGTTCTGTTCTGAGATCTAGAATGTCTCATTAAAGTCTTATTTAGAGCCATCAGGTAATTTTATTCCAAATCCGTGAACCCCAGCCCGTAACAATATGTAAGTTAATCATAGGCTATATAACATAATTATGTAATATTTTCAATATACAATACACGTCAAGTAACAGTTTTATAAAAGTATACAAATAATAGTTGTCAAACTTGCCTTGCCTCGGGAAAGTTTTGAACAGAATAATATTATTATTTTCCTTTCTCATATAAACAAGTGTAAAAGAAACAAATTTTGATACCTTATTTATTTATAAATAAACTTTCTCTTTGTGCAAATGGAATAATATTTAGACAGGTTTTCTTTCACACACAAAAAAAATTGTAGTACCTGATTAGGGTTCTGCAACGAAATGTATGAAAAAAAAAACGAAATCCTTATGATTTTCATAATCACAGTGCACATAATGATAAAATATGATTTTACAAATATCTGTTTCGGTCTGGGCGTTTGTCTTTTTGGGTTTCCCCACCGTGCCTCATGCATGTTAGCTGTCGGTCCAGGCTGTTATCACATAACATCTGATAATAATAATCGTTAAATCTTGATAGGTAAATCCTTTTATCCAAAGAATTACTGACTCGCCCTTAGAGTTGCGAAGGTCATATGACAATCGCTCTGTGTAAAAACTAGTAACCTGTCAAATTCGGATAAGAGTAATAAGCAAACTCTAGATAAATAAAATACCAAGAATGATTCTAGGAACTAGAAGACTGTTAAATAATCTTATACTAATGATATTTTGCTTACAATATTATGTTGTATCAATTAAAGCCCAACCCTTTCCAAAAGCCTCCGTCGTTAGAGCTGAGCCGAAACCTATTAAGATTATTTCAGTCTTATTTCATCTACATATATTTCTGAAAGTATACAGTACGTAAGGCCTATTTTGACATTGTATTGTTTCTAAAAGGTGCTTAAAACATTTTTTCTTATTTCATGACGATTGGCAAACAAGCATGAGGCGCGTCTGATGGTAAGCATTATCGCAACCTATGAACGTTTGCGTTACTTGAATTATTACATGCGCGTTGCCAACCCGAGGGATAGGAAAGGATAAGAAGGGAAAATGAATTAATAACGTGAGGGTTGGAGATTGGGCCTCTGGCGCTCTCGCTCATCGCACGAAATGCAACAGTGCTCTATTACTTAATGTCGATGTTCTGTGACTTCAAAATTGACTTTTTATCAATTTGTTCTGGTAGCAAAGGTTAAAAAACAACAGTTTTTTAGTTGTATCTGGTTGGCAAACTTTATCTTACTTATCATATAAAGAAAAATTAGACTCCAATTGGTACAATAAGTGAGCATTTAAAAAATTATATGACATAATTTAAAACAGTGAAAAGCAGTTCACATAACTGTTTAGAATAGCAGAATTGTAGAACTGCTGTTTTGGTCATTGACCAGCCTGACCAGGGAAATCACCCTTACACAAAATATTACCGACTATTCACACTATTTCGTTTTGTTTGACGAGTGTGACGTTCTATTTTTCTCTTCTATTCGCCCTCGTGCCCTCATCTTTGATGGGAGCGCACGATTTCTACTTCCCCTCAGGCAATTCTCATACTTGTTTGACTCAACTCAACTCAACAGATTAAAAGTTTTATGTAAAAAAATTCAAAGCAACTTTCCAATTTTGAAATCAATATTTGTAACACAACACACCCGATTCCCATAATTCCAATTAAAAGTTCTCATGGACAAGTTTGAACCAGTTACATGATGTAGCGCGAACGCGATAGAAATGGTGTTAAATGTTTTGCTAACTAATAAACGATATTTTTAGAGACTTTGTAAACGATAGTCGTCATAGAACTACAAAAAACCTATTAATTTCTAGAAGCTTCGGTTTGTAGGATTGTTATCTTGCTGAGGTACATCTCATCCATAGCACTCAATACATTTCGTGTATTTCTCTAATATTATATATCAAATATAAATATTTCTCAATTTAATTAACAAAACTACCCTCTCAAAGAAAATCGGCGTAAAGTAACAGTATCAGTAGATACTTTTGCAATTAGTGAGAGCGCCGGAGGCCCAATCTCCCACCCCTTGGTCCTTTTTCTTTCTTATCCTTTCCCTGCTATCCCTTGGCAACGCGCATATTACTTATTATACTTCAATTCATTAGGTGGACGGTATGCTTATTTGCCAACCGTTATGAAATAAAAAAAACTCTTAGTAGGACTGGTTTTAAGCGGAGAGAAAATCGTGAGAAAAGCGCGTGACTTTGGAATTATTCTAAGACATTTTTAGCCGCTGACCCGCTGTAGAGCCTGTGATGGATTAAGCTCTTTATCCTTCTGCTTGACGTGAGTTTTTGTCCAGCCGTGGGATATTAATGGTCCCTTATTTTATTTTAAGTAGTAATCGTCTTATTTTCCATGTTTGTATAATGAGTGTTTCAGTCACCCAAAATAAGTTATTGAAGTCGTTTCGCGTGTAGAGCATTATTATTTTACATTGTAAAAGCAAAACAAAAAATTCTCTATTTCTTCTATAATTTATGCGGTTAATACTTTTCGATACAAAGATTTGATGAGACGTCTAACAATTATTATACTTAGATATATTTTTTAGAATTTGATATGATAATCTTTTATCTCGTTTTTTTTTTTATTATATTTCTTAGTTTTTCCTAGTTTTACTCAGAATAAAATCTGTGATCTCTTATAATTGAAGGAGCACCAACATTTTAAGTGGTAATTACTAATTGTGGTAGCGTTATACGATTCAAATTTACGTTTTAAAAGTCTACTTAAATAAAAAAATACAAATGCTAGATAGTTAATAAATATTTATTAACTATGAATAATATTAAATAGACCCATGGAACCCGTAAAGCCAGCATCTGTATTTTTTGAAATGAAGAAAGTTTATTGATGATTTAAAGTATCCTGAAGATATGTATGTTTTGTTGCTAAACGTATAAATTTTCACCATCATCATGATTTTCCTCGTAATGTAAATTTGAATGATTTAATTCAATGAGAAATTAATTGGAAAACAGTTATTCATTTTCAGCCTAAACCGTACTTGCCAATAAGTGTTAAGAGCGTATTTAAATTATTAATTGAATAATTCCTAACAAAAAAGAACCCTACAATTATTAATTACATAATCATTATTTAATTAATCATAGGAAACCCTAAAACAACAATCCGATTCAAAATTTGTACGCGATCCACTGCTTTAGAAACTTTAAAAACAAAGCAACGTAAAACTGTTATATTAACTAAGTTTTAAATAGATCTCGGGCGAAACAATAAATTGTTTGGGAGGCGAACGTACTTTTCTCATAACGGAACTTTGAGAAGCATTTTCAACATCTTTGAGGTCGTGAAGTATAAGTTTCGATCTCGAGAAAGGTATCAATCGGGAAATTATCGACATTCGACAGACACGGACCTCCCCTCATTTGACAGTCTCGAACATTTTCGATTGTAATTTTTCAAGCTACATTATTATCAAAATCAGAAATACGCGAAATAAATACTATGAATATTAGAACAATAGCTAATTAGGTTAAGAGTTTTTTACTATTTATATTACTAGCCTCCTTTAATAATATATATGTATAAGAGTATATATTATAATATTAGCAATCGCATTATATTAATTATTATCAATAGACTTTTAATCTTTTAGTAAAATTTTGAAGACAAAAATGCCACTTCGTTCACGCGATGTACCGTGCAGTAATTTAATTGATCTTACATCCGTATCTTTGATAAAATTAAACATACAAAAATTCTTCAAATGTCAATTGTGTTTTGGGCTTCCACTCGTAATAGTGTTGTACGCCTGAGGATTTTTTTAATATAGTATTAACTTCAAATGACAGACATTCAATAAGCAGTTATCTTTAAAAACGACAATTACAGATGGATATATTCGTCTTGACCCCAGAATTTAATATAATGTTGAATAAATGTCTTCGAATTTTTTGGTATTATAATGACTCTACGAAACAATATTTAACAATATATACTGTATAGTTATAACTTTAAGATTTAACGTGTTTTACATTCCATCCAATATAAACTTCATCCGAACCTAAATATCGTGGGCAGCCCAAGGGATGGTACGGTGCTCGTCCTTCTAATAAATTGCCTAAATACCTACATGGCATTATTAGTTCAAATTTGACCCAACTTATTACAATTTACATTCCATTATATTAAAGATAATTTGAAATGAAATATACGTAGTTAGAGTTGAACTAAAATTTATGTATAAAAAGTAAATGGCGCCCAAACAGGGACAAAATATTAACGTTTATGTTACACATATTTCATTTGGTGTCAAATATTTTTATGTAGGAACATAAAACGTTTTGTATCCCTTTAATGGCTTATTTTATATCTTTATAAATACGAAAAAATAATAACCAAATTTTATAATATTTGAAAAGGTTTTACATATATTTATAAGACATATAACAATTAAACTTACTAATTTTATATGACAACGTAGCCTCGTAGCACAATAATAAATCACATTCTTACGTTACCGGCAGTTTAATTTCAACAATCCGAAACTGTCACACAGTTATATTACTAATAAACTGTTTTAGTTAATTTATTAATATTTACAACACAGGTTCACGTTACACAATATCTAAATCCACTAGCACAGCACCCCACTCGTAAGCGGATCGTGAGCACTAATCACTGGCGAGTTAATCGAATGCAGGGAACATCCACCCGCCACGGCGCCGCGGCGACTACTGAGCCTCGCGCCGCGCAAGCCTCCGTCTGTCAGTGTGTTTAAACATCGGGTTGGCAGAATTGTTAGAACGCTAGCGCCAAGTACGAGTATTTTCATAAGATATTAAGTTTTCCAATCCAATCGACTATGGGTATTGGTTCGTCTTTATAATATTAATACAAAATTTCCTTTTGTTGAGGCCAAAATTTTTCTACTCATATTTTTCTAAAGTGAAAAAAATTTATCCTTTTAACTAAATATATATATTCTTAAGAGATCAACTTTTAAATTTATTTTACTAAAAACACTAATGAAAACATGAACTCAGAAATCGTGTTTAATAAAGTGCTGTCTGTTCAATAATGTCTTAAAAAAATAGACAGACACTTTTCACAAAGATTTTACAGAACTGGGATAAATTATAATATAATAATATTTGTGTTTTTCAACATAAATAAAAAAATTACTTGTTACCTGCTTTATTTAAGGACACTGTTTATCTGTTGTCTAATTTCCATTATTAATTGAATGTGTTTAATTAAATTCTGCAAAAACTATTAAAATGTTAAAATTTGAAAAAAATATTGTTTAGTGAAATCGGCTTTTACATGTTCATGTAATGATTCATGATGATGTCATCATCAACATTTCTACGTATATTATTAACCGAGTAACCACCTTTTTTTTAATTGCAAAGGCTAGCGCATGACATTATCACACCTGATGTAAGGTGATGATACAGCCTAAGGTGAACCGTGCTTGCTTAGAAGATGCCTATTCACTCTAGTTTTGAAGCTACCTACGTTGTAGGTGGTGGGAAAGACGAAGGTCGGCAGAGTATTCCAGACCTTTGCCTTTCAACCTCTTAAGTGACGTATTATGGTTTACTTTTTATATTAATCATTTTACGATATTAATCATTCTTACAGATGAACGAACATTCAAATAAAACATACTTTATTTGGAAAAAGGCTACAATAGAAACAATATGTTATGAAGTTATTTTGTTAATTTTAGGTTATTAAAATAAAAATATTTTATTTAAATATTTATATAACCATTGCAGATGGAAGAAAGAATAAAAGTGTTAATGTATGCTGTAAAAACATTATAGTAAATAAATATTACAGAATATAAAGTCACAAGCCTTCTAACCTTGTCTGTACTTTTACAGCATATTATTAATAGCTAGAAAAGTCCTACGCCCGTTGTAATCGACTGTACTCGTAGATTGACAAATGAAATTTTTATGACTACCCCCGTCACTTACACCTCACTAATGACGCCGTATGCATTACTACAAAGCGAAATCTCGCGGATGGCGTGTGCGACTTGCATTAAGCAAAACCAACACAAATGTAACCGACCAATCAGGATGCAGGATCGTACGCACACATACAAAATTCGTATATCTTACAGAACACAACACACTTTCGCCACGGTAAAGTTAGCATAGCAAACGTTCAAATGGGAGATAGGCTCTCTTTGACTCTTTTACATCTGTCCAGGGCAGGTTTAAATAGGATGCAAACACAGATAAGACCAGGTTCTCGCGATGAATGGTAAATTAGTACAGCCGCGAGTCATTTCATATACTTTGAAGATGTATTCTTTTACATAAAAGATTCGTCGATTACATCGCCACAATGTGCGATGGTCAGCTCGGTTTAAAGCTGGAAAATTGCCCTTTTGTTGTTGCAATGTTTGACATAAGATTTAGATTAGAGTAATGACAAAGATATGGTAAAAGTCGGGATAGTTTTAAAAAAATAATTTGCTTGGCCTTGAAAAGTACTTTGTTATAGGTAATAATTTAACACAGTTTTTTGTGTTTTATGTCATACTAGCTGAACCCGTGGCTATATTTTATTAAATAAAAGTCTACTCCTTACTACGTTAAGTTACTCCTTATAACATCAGCTATCTGCCAGTGAGACTCACCAAAATCGATGCGTTTCAGAGTTTAACGGGAACAAACAGACAGATAGAAAACAATTTTGAACATTGTTTTATTTATGTAAGTACCGTATATACTTTCATAATATGCATTTAGGGAAAAGAAATTTGGAATTACAAACAGAACTACAATTTTATTTATTTGTGAGTTCGGTGATTTGGATTATTTTAGATTACTAAACGCTTACTGGGTAGATAACTAATTCGGGCTTCATATTCGTAAAGATAATATCATCCGAAAATGATTTTAAATAACTAAACTAATTTAAATAAAAATAATATTATTACTTCAGACGTGTTTGTTAAGGCATTTACACAGGCAACTTCAATAAACATTAAATAAATATCTGCAGTCTACGAACTATTTGAAATTTCATGAATATTAAAATACATAAGTTATTCAATTAATTCATTTCAATTAAAATATCTGCGTAAGATTATTATTAAACTCATATATTAATAACATTTTTATATACGAAGTTCAAGCATAAAAGTTATTTGAAATGTCTTTAAATAAAAAATTGTTTCATTTTTTTAAAAGTATAATCATATTTTATTGGACATGGATAGTAAGCAAATTGATAATAAATTCTTGTATTCATGAAGGAAAAGATATTACACATACCTTTATAATTATGTAACACCCTTAGGTATCACAACGCTTATTTTATTGTACACGGTCTAGTCTAAGTCATAACAAAATTTTTAAATGACATCTTAGTTATTTATTAACAATTGATATTAAGGTATCTGATAAGAAGAAATATCCTACCGATGACCACTATAATTCATCTAATCTAACTAATATAAATGTGAAAGTTTGGATGGATAGATTTGGGTGTAATACGCTATGTATACCAAACACAGGATATCTAACATATAGGATACCTATTATCTCGGGAAAATATTGGGCTTCCCTCAACATCTATTTTTTCTACCCCTAAATGTTAAGTTTTGTCCACCCCAAATATCTTTTGTTATTTTTGGGAAAAAAAAATTATTTTTATTTTTCTGTGATGTCATTAAAATACATATAACCCAAAATTTTTACCCTTCTACTAACAGCCACTATTTTAAATAGCGATATTGGTAATGCAATAATTTTCACCGGTGCCACTTCTGTTAACGATTAGACTCAGTTAGAGGGCGCTGCTATCGGGTCCCAGATTTTTTTTCGGGGTAGGACAACGTATGCCAGGCCTGCTAGTATACTGTAAAAACATTACGCTCATCCTGAAATTGTCAGGTATAGAGCAATATATACACATAGAACATCGTTTGTCACTTTATTCGTCTCTCGGGAACCATCCGATTTGCGTAAAGTTATAACCACGTTTTAATCTGATACGTGACCTCCTCTAATATCAACTATTCATGATATAGCTTTAATGTGACGAATAAAAATAGCTTTAGATTGGTATTAGATCACAATTCACATTAAAATTGATCATACGTTGATACTTTAATTGTTCAAAAAACTTTAATAACCTAAAAACTTTACATATTTACTATTCATTCTCTTAAAAGCCGCTTTCACGCTAAGCCGAGCTACGCTATTCCCAGTAGAAAAGGACCGGATCGACCGGGAAGTACTACTCTCTCACAAAAAATCGGCGTGAAGTAAAATTATCAATAGGTAGTGTTGCGTTTAATGCGGTGAGTGAGAGCGACGGAGACCCAATCTCCCACTCCTCTGTACCCTTCCTTTTTCCCTTCTCATCCCTTCCCTCTTATCCTGTGGGTTAGCAACGTCATACTTCAATTGTCGCAAGCGTTCATAGGTAGGGGTGAATGCTTACTTTCGTATGCTTGTCAACCCCCATTAAATAAAAAAATCTAAATCCATTAATCTGTTAATTCGTTCAAAAAAATATAAAATTACACATATATAAAAATAGGTACTAAAGAAAATATAAAGCCTTACAGGAAACTGACGACAATATGCAACGTAATCCGATAGGATTCTCTAAATCAAATTAAAATTTATTGTGTTGTAGGGGCACGGTTTTTGAGCGTTGTGAGTTTCAGCCGATCCATCTGTCTATCCATCCACGCAGGCAGATAGACAAAAGCAACACATGTGAAAGAATTGGTCTTTGTTATGTTTTACTACACTTTTCAATAACGACTAGTCGTTACAATTTTATTTTTTTATATATATTTTCTTACATTCATTATTACACAAATATTTAGAAATAGTAGAAGCCTCACCTTTTGGCGCATTAGCTACAGAATTGATTTTTACCCCCATTGTTAAAATGCTTTTGCCTACTCCTTTTTTTTTAAATGTGCTATAAGATAACTGGGTTCCTGTGTGCATTCTAAAAACTACAAGATCAACTGTGGGACGTGACTCTGTGGGAAGCACTCGCATACATCGTTTTTAAGAACATGAACAGACAGAACATTTTTTGTATTTATGACATGAAACCCTAATTTTTTTTTCGAAAAGAAAAATAGCCTAAGTTACTCCATATAACATTAGCTAAAGAAAAGTTCCATTAAAATCAGTCCAGCCGTTTTAGAGATTATCCGGTGCAAACAGACAAAGAGAATGAAAAAATTTTTTTTTTCATGTAGGCATCGTATACAGTTTCACATGCCTTTAGTAAAAAGCAGTTAATTTGGAATTGCAAGCATCTACACCAATTTTATTAGTATTTGTATAGTTATTAAAAAAAATCATAAGAGTTTTATAATATCTCAAGTTTGCCAACGCACTAGTGACAGAGACCTAAAAATGTATGAAGTTGCAAGCGCTCATAGGCTACACTACCATTAGGATCGTATGTTGTTTGCCAACTTAGTCACATAAAAAAATGTGTAGTACACGTAACACTTAGTTTTGTAAATATAGAAATTATACTGAAAATATTATTTAATAAGTGTAATTTATCATTACTCACGATGACAGTTGACCTTATCACGAAGCTAAACGTATATGCGAGACACATACAATTACAGTCAATATTAGTAAAAGAACTTATTACAACTACCTATTGATTTTCTTTTGTCCAACAACTTAAATTCAGTAAAATATAACAAATAAGCATTAATACCTCAACGTAGAAAGGCCGACTCCGCTCCATTAACGCGAGAGTTTCGGGTTCGATCTTGACCCCCTTTAGCTTTTATCATACCCATTCCTAGCGCAAGATACGAGCTTATTCGGAGGAACATTGTTATTATAGTTTTAAAATTTTAGTGAACAGATTATACATAAATCCAAGTTATTGCTTATCGCGTGTTACCGCTCTGAGGTTACGGTAGCTAGACCGAAAAAAGTTTAGTAAGAATTTTTTCCGAAATGCATTTACGCGCACCACTGCGCGTAGTGTACTCGTTAGGTACACTAGCCAGTGGTACTATGGGACTGAGTCTACTGAGTCAGCCAGATTAATCAAGAGGTACCCACTAAAACTCAGCGAAACCCTCATCGCCACAGTGGGACGTCATGGGGTTTCTCAGGCAAACAACCATGACGCCCCGGTGGCCTGCCTATGCGGGCCACCATCACCGAAAAGGTGTCCCGGGTATTGCATAGTACCATCTCCCGCCGATAACGTGCCTGCAAATCATGCAGGCATGCAAAGTGACACCGCCTGCTTCCAGGTCTCCGTCTTCCGATAAATTAAAATTATTGAAACTTGAAATCCTATTAATATTAAAAACCTAAAGACATCCATTTTTGAATAAATTTTATGTTTGGAATTATAATATGAAAGATTTAGTTCTGAACTTCGATGTGAGGCAAAATGTAATAAGTTTTATCTTATATTCTGCTGACAGGCACTATTTAGAAGATACTAAAATCAATGAATTCTCAGTCACGTACACTAGCTGTTAAGTGTATTATAATACTAACGAACTACCAATACTAAAACTTCATTATTTATGAAAATCAACTTCAATATTCCAATCAATATTCTAGCATATAGAAAAAAAAAAAATTTTTTAGATTATCATTTATAATTATTTATTAAAAAAAAATAATTATTATTATAATAAACCATAATCATTAATTATTTTAGTAGTAGTAGAACAATGCTCCTTCCAGCACAAATGGGCGGGCTCGACGAAGGAAGTACTTCCCTCTCACAGAAAATCGGCGTAAAGTAACAGAGTGCTGTTGCGTTTCGTGCGATGAGTGAGAGCGCCTGAGGCAGAATCTCTCTCTCGGTTCCTTCCTTCCTAACCCTTGGGTTGTCATAGCATTTAATACTTCAAGTATTGCAAACGTTCATATGTTGCGGTGATTACAATCAGGCGGATCGTATGTTTGCTTGGCAACCGTGATGCATGTACCATATGTTACCAGTGCCTTTATTAATTTACATAATATACAGAGAATTTAATTCTCGTTACATAAAATCATTTGCGAGTACATTGTAATTTTATTTAAAAAGTATATCGATTTGCAATTTAATATAATTATAGTAAAAATGAACGCTTCAAAATGTTATTCCTATTGGATTAATTCCGACATCGATGGAGGAATCCGGCCGTCAGTATCACGATGACGGCTGACCTTATCAGCTCTGGACAGCGGCGGGCACGCGAACGTCACCCTTTCACAGTTAAATGCAATTTATCAAAACTGTGTTTATTTTATTTTTAACCGACTTTAAAAATAGTGATTTAATTTCTATGACTCATCCAATTTTTTAATGTTGTCATTTTAGTTATTTTTTTCTCTCAGCATTATAAGCAATTTTTATTTAAAATATCACAAGATATAATAACTAATTTAATAATAATTTAGGAAACATACCCATATAGTCAGAATACCGATACGAATTGAGAACCTTCAAAAGAACAGCCTAATCTTTCCTAAACGGCCGGCGACGCACATGCATGACCTCTGGTGCTGTAAATATGCATTGACGGCAGTAATCGCTTAACATCAAGTGATCTCCTGCCCGTTCACCCAAACACAATAGAAAAACTAGTTAAAATTTATAGAACAGCATGAATTGAATGAAATGATGAAAGCATGAAGTTTTGGTAATACAACTCTAAATCTATACCAATATTATAGAGCTGAAGAGTTTGTTTGGTTGAACGCGCTAATCTGAGGCACTGCTGGTCAGATTTGAATTTTTTTTTGCATTTGGTATTACATTTCTCGTCGAAGGCTATAGGCTATATAACATCACGATACAATACTTAGAAGCTGAGTGTGGAGGGTGAAGATCACCTCAGAAGTCATCACTGTGGAGGTGATGATGTGAGAAATACCTCCAACACTACGGGAGGATCCTCCGACCAGGCGGGTGATATTGCCTGGCGGGTCGAAGCCCAACGACTTCCTTTGGAAAGTTGTATATATAGCTCAGGCGCGTAGGAAACTTTGATAGCGCGATTTAGGATCGTGACATTCGTTGGTCGTCCATATCGTTGGGTAGTATGCCCTGTAGGTGTCGTTGTAGCTTGATGCGAGATGTGACAATCTTGTTTTTCTATCGCGTTACGTCATGTGCGTGTAGATGTCGCTACACTGAGCAATAAGAAAGAAAGCGAGGGTGGGCGATAAGATGTAATAAGTTGGTGGAAATGGGCGGCGAGCGAAGCCGTGGGCAAAAGCTAGTTCTGGATGTAGCTAATAGTTAATCTGTGACAATACTAAGAATATTATACATGTGATAGTTTGTATATATAGAGGTTTGGATGTTTGTTACTCTATCATGCAAAGACGGCACAACGGATTTGAAAAAAAAATTGGCACACATATAGGTTGTAACCTGGATAGAACACTTTTTATCCTGGAAATGTGTTAGTTTACCAAGGAATTCAAAAACGAACAGAACTAGAATTACGCTACACATGGTCCTTATGAAATCTACACTAAATAATATTATTCAGACTAGTACATGTTATAAATGTGGAAATAACTATCTGTTACCATTTCACTTTTAGCTCGGTGAACGAATTTGAAAAATTTATGTCGCGAAGAAAAAATGTAAAAGGCCGAAAAAGGGGATGTAAGGTGGATCGGGCAACATTTATACCTATTGCAATAGAGATGTCTCAATAAGAATCACATTCATGTGGGCGTAGCCACGAGGAAAATGTAGTTTTGTAGTTTTTATATTAGATAACTTTTCCTGTAATATTTTGAGGTAATTTTCAATAACAACACTTTAATGTTGACGAAGATATTTAAATACCACTTTTATTAATATAAAACCTATAAAAGTTAAAAAAGGCACTGTAAACTGCATTTCAATATAAATGTGACGAGTATTAATTATAATAATTAATTCCATTTAACGCGAATCAAATAATAAAAACGAACGTTTTAACACGTATTAATATTAATGATGTTAATCCGATTTATAATCACATTTCTACGAGTTCAAAATGCATATTAATGCAATGCGAATATCTTGACGTGAGGTGTTGAGACTCGAACTAAATTAAATTAAAATATGCCGTATTTAAATAGCATTACAAGCTTTTTTAAATCATCATTTACATTTAGTAACTATATCGGTATTAGAGTCATGCTTCTCCCAGCACAAATGAACCGGCTCGACCGGGAAAGTTCTACCCTTTTAGAAAGTCGGCGTAAAGTAACAGAATCAGTAGGTACTGTTGCGTTTCGTGCGATGGGTGAGAGCGACGGAGGCTATATCTCGCACCCACTCTGTTCCCTTCCTTTTTTCCCTTCATAGGCTTTCTCTCCTATCACTTGTGATACTTCAAGTATCGTAAGTGTTCACTTGCGGTGACTGCTTACAAACAGAAGGACCGTATGCTTGTCATGAAATAAAAAAATTAGTAGTCAAGTGCGTTGTGGACCACGCACAGTTGAAACTAAAGGGTTCCGCAGCTTGGTTATGAAGAATCTCAAGGCCTTTAAAAATAATAACGAATTAAAATCGACTGCAAAAATAAGTTGGTAATTTCATAGTAATTATTAAAAGTTATATGAAAAACAAAATTATGGGAAAAACTTATATATCTCTTAAATTTGTAGACCTATCTTGAAACTAAATGTGGTTGAAATTTTATTTGATGTCCTACAAGCTCAAATTTTTCCAGAATTTTAAAACTCATAGTTCAAAAGTTTGAGGGGGACACAATTTTTATGAATTTAGGAGCTAATATCTCAACAACTACTGACTTAATGAAAAAAGTCAAAATGAAATCTCCCTATCATTTTGAAAGACCTATCCAAAAATACCTCACACGTGGATATACGTTGATTTTTTTTTTCAACACTCATTTTCATGTATGGACTGCTACCCTTAGTTCTTAAATATTTTAAAATTTCATTACAGAATCGTTGTAGGATTCATAGAATACACCTATTTAGCAATTTTCGTATAGATAGAGCCAATGGTCTCCGAGTAAAATGACTGTGACATAAGAGTTCCGTTTTTGCCATTTAGCTACGGAACCCTAAAAACCAAAGTATACGTCCGTTTATTTCAATATAACCGACTCCGTCTATTTAATAATAATTGTTTATACATTTTATCTGTTTTCATGTCTATCTTTTGAACAAAGAGAAATTAATAAATTTATACAAGTACCATTACCAAAGAAAGTTTCGTTTTCATTTTAAGTTAAGACAAAGAATTGATCCCTACGGTACACCATTTCATAGTATAAATTTTGATCTAAATATGGAACTACTTTAATTCTTTAAGTCAGCAAAAAGGTTACGATCTGAGCCATTAATCTAATAATGCCTTAGTTTAATTTGTATTTTTCATGTATAACAAAATCAAAAGCTCATAAACAGTTATCATCATAGTAATTTATCGAATTCACTATAAAAATCTATCAAAAGGGCAACCCCTACGTATTGTTAAAAAAACTAAACTATTGAATACCATTTCATTTAAAAAGATTTAACTTTATTTAAGATAACTGTATTTCTATTTCATTTTAAAGTAAATAATTTTTATATTTTTTTACTTCGTTGCTTATGTGTTATATCTCTTTATACTAAAGAGCTAACGTTTCCGAATTCTGTTTGGGATTGGAATAATGGTGTTAAAAATTAAATAGAGGATTTACATAAAGTCCGCGAGGTTTCCGATGTTGTCAGTGGCTTATCAAGATAAGCCGGATATTCAAAATTGAGAATTGTTGAGTGAAAACAAAGTTTTATTTTTTTATGATCCATTTTTATTTAAAACCTTATATATGTGAGAAAGATTTTCTTGACGGTCCTATTTCCATTCTTACGACATAATCGCTTTTAATAAATCGTTTTAGTATTATTATTATCCTTATTCCAACACTAAATAAATATATTATGCAAGTCTTCGTCAAAGTATTTGCTTTTGTATGAAAATCAGCCAATATTAATGTTACTCCTTATAACATCAGTGATCTCCTAGCGAAAGTCCCGTTAAAATTTGTGCACCCGTTTCAGAGATTAGTCGGAATAAACAGACAGACAAAATTTAAAAAATAAAGATTTTTATGTAAATACCTTATACTTTTTTATTTCATTAGCGATAACCTGTTAATTTGGAATTACAAACAGACTCTTCAATTTTATTTATTTGTATGAATAACGCTTTAAAAAAAACTAAATTCTAAGAAAACATCGATTTTTCATTTTGGTAAAATATATAATACTTTCTAGACCGGCGCTTTGATTGATGACCTTCTGTTGACGGAAGACGCATCGAAGATTGTAATCCAAAATAATATTTCCGATAAAGGACATCACGCTCCATAAGTTTCGAATACATACAGCCTAACGTCCTGGCAAAGGCTAAGGAATCTGGATGTCGCATTTTTTTCTGTCCCTCGGGGAAATATTAACGCTCTCCCAGAGCACCCGCTAATCCCGGTCCTCTTACTTATCACATTTCTGGAGCGTTAAAAATGTATCATTTCACAATATAAAAGCCCTTTGTTTACTTTGTTGATGTTTTAATTTAATACGTACGGTACAACGAATACGTTTCAAGGGTTTGTTTCATTTTGATATAATACGTTATTCAAACTCAGAGTAAAAAATGCTTCATTGAAAAGAATTTGGTATTTTATATCAAAAAAAAAAAAACTACGTTGCACACTCTTCGGTCTTAATTAGGGTAGTGATATCACTATATTATGTCGGGCTTACGGAAACGCATACAAGAACAAAGACAACACACACCCAGAAAGGAACACATGCCTGTATGTTCAAACATCTGTCCCGAGCGAGAACCGAACCCATGACAAGACTTACGAAGAAGATTTTAAAAGAAGAAGAAGATATATATATATTTTTTAAAGAACATTAGCAACACTTTTTGAATTACTATACGAGGTATTACTAATATTCGTATTGCCCCTCCAAACAAGCTCGAAGCTTGCGCTACGAGTGGGTACGACTATTGTCGTACGGCTATTACCCAAGGGGGTGAGGATCGAACCCTCGAGTTCTCGCGTTAACGGAGCGAAGTCGGCCCTTCTACCGTTGAGCTATTGAGGCTATGTTACATATTTTTATTCTTATAGTAGTACACGCGAACAAAGTTATGAGCAAAAGGCAGCTGGCATTATACAGCAAAATAACCTTTGACCTCCAACAAGTTAGCGGCTTCTCCTTATTTCTAGTGTTTCAGGTCAAGAAACAAGAGAACGCATAAAATTATAAGAAGTTCAGTTATTGGAAGCCATATAAATGTCGGTAGAGTTTTTCATTGACTGACGGAGTGTTAAATATGTTTGTATTTCTAATGCATTTATTTAAAAAATCAACAAACACAAAAGATTTATAAACTTCAGTTTTTGTGAAAGTGAACCAGTCTACAAGTTTTCTCGTGCTTACTAAAACTGAACATTTTAGTTTTGTAAGTGTTAAGCTAACCTATTATTTTCAAGTATATTCAACGCTAAAGTGTAATACTTGTCAATAAACAGTTTAGATAGTAAGCTAAAATTAGTATCAAATTATAATTAAGATGTCTATAAGCGCAGGTATACAGGCAGGCTATCCAAATGTTTGCCGAATCGATGCACAGTCGTCAAGTGGCGAATGCAAAGTTGCTTCGCGCAAGCCTAAGAATAAAATATTGATCAGAAGTGATTTATCGTTACGTGTTAAATTTACTTTCATATTCAGCATTTAAAAAAGTAAACTTTAGGGATTTTTTAGTCTGCGGTTGCAAACTAGTTCGAAAAGTATCTATATTCTACTAATGGCTTTTTAACTTTAAATCAATTTTAAATTCGCTTAAATACAATAATATTACGAGAAGACATAGCTTATTTCTTTATAAAAACATAATTGTTTTTACGTTGAGTTCAGAATAACTTCAAAGTGGGTCCATTTTCATTGATATTGATTCCAAAGATATAACATAAAACACTTTGAAATCAAGTAGGCAAATGTAATTATTATAAGTCGAGAAACTGCATAGTTAGGCATATAGTTGTAAGTTAAAAGTGTAAGGTTTCTTTTTTTTTTTGGAGACATTGCGACACAGTGGTAGCGAACCTTTTTTTTCTTTTTTACTTGGAGAAATGGGACGGGTGCAATGGCGCAGGAGGTGTGTGGACTCGGAGCCGAGCTCCCCTACCCACTACAACTCCAAGGTTCCATCTAGCGCCATAGTGGGACGTCGCGGGGTCGCTGAAGCATACAACCGCGACGCCCCGGCGCTTGCCCCGAGGGGCCCACCAGTGGCGGCAACCTACTGCCGCCATATATACATATAAATACATACTAAAACATATATACAAATACATACCTCCGCGCGCAAACGAGCCAGGCATTTCGGCCTCCACCTTGCGCGGCACCATAGTGGTAGCGAACCTGCCTTAAGCGCCATAGGTCGCGGGTTCATATTATTTGTATTGATCATACAGGCTTGTTTTTCAGCTTGGATGTGTTTGTCACTGTATATGTTTCTGGACCCCGACACAGGATATCCTCGATATAGGAACTATCCTAATGAGGGCTGGTGAATGTGTAGCGTTTATTTATTTATTTAAAAAATGCAAAAAACTCTGCAACAAAAGTCTGTGCTAAGTAAAATATCAACATATGAGGCTCAAATGGTAAAATGTTTACAAATTCTTAAGTTTAATATTTAATTATTTTAGATATGCATATGAATTTTATGAACACGTTTTGCAAATCAATTTATGCCACTTCTATCTTCAACGTTCTATGATACAAATGTTCAAGACTATCTAGTCTAACATGTTCCAGTTCAGGTAACTGGTACATAACAAACACCTTTAAATTTAAACACTTAAGGACTATAATTCCGTAGCGCATCATCAGTGTCGACTTGAGAACTCAATAGCTCTCTCGTAATTACTTGATACTGTAAGTTTAACACTTGATGTATGACCGGTAATATAATAGCAGGCTCAAGATTAATTGGAACTGTACTGAAATGAGGCTCATCGATTTGATCTTTATAATTAAAAGTAAAAGAAATTAAATAATTGTACAATACTTTGACCTATTTTGATAATATATTTTTTTTATTATAATAATACTATTCGTATATTTCATTATTTATAAATCGAAATATTGTTCAAATGTTATACAAATAATAACAATAATCTTCATTCATACATTTAAAGTACATATTTAATTATTTTTAATTGTTTGAAAAAAATAGTATGAGTAAAATTAAAATAAAATAAAATACTGAAGCGAGCAAAGCAGTCGCCACAGCTAGTATAGAATAAAAGTAAGACTAAGGACAATGAAGTTTCTAACATTACACCATAGATATAGATACACTAGATTGCTCGTATGTATGGCGTAGAATGACAGATAGTGTTTATAATTTAAGCGTTCTCTGGGAACTAAATAACACCATCGTACGTTGTAGTGCATTAAATAAGCCTTGAATTCAATTTGTCAATTTCTTATTATTCTTACTCTTGCCTTCGCACACGAACTGTTTTAATGTTTTTTAGTTCGAACCAATTCGTAGGTGGCTCTAGTTCATCCTTAAATTTTTACCATTCATCATTATTTGTGTTTGAACGTTAAATTCTTTGGCGAATTTTCGGTATTGTCTAGAAAAACCACCTATGGAGGACACGCTTTAGCCACGAGTTAAACGAACTCTACAAAGAGCCCAATATTATTTAAAAAAATTGGTCGCTTAAGATGGGCAGGACATATTGTTAGGATGGGCGAGACCAGAATGCCGAGACAATTACTATCTCCCAGATCGGATGGCCGCAGATGTCGTGGCAGGCCCAAACTTCGATGGTCAGCTGGACTTGAACAGGACCTCAAAGTGATTGGTGTAAGAGGCTGTAAAGAGAAAGCAATAAACAGATCAGTCTGGAGAATCGTACTGGACTAGGCCAAGGCCCACCCTGGGCTGTAGAGCCTAAGATGATAATGATGATGATGCCATCATGTCAGTAGATAGGAAGCCCTATCTATGGTCCTCTATATCTATGCATTACACCATCGTAAAAAACGAACCATTTTCCCATTTACGCGATTTATAGTAATAGAAATATGAGTTGTGACTCCGCGAAGGGGAGTCGTTATCTTTATGATTCTGCCTTATCTAGGCTGAGATTTGATTACTAGCCGCGGGCTGCTTGAAATAAATTCTATGAAGGACTAGTAGTACTGCGCGGTTTTCACTTTTCTATTAAAATGGCGTAGTCATAAAAAAATCTTATGGTAAATATAAATACTAGATTCTCGTTTTATTTAATCGTTCCCACGTTGTGCTAGAAAGCAAATAGTTTCTAAAGTTCCTGATCGAGAAATATACCAATGACTCTATGTCCAATACACATTTGACATAGAGTCATTTTGTATGGCTGATTGTGCCTATCAAATTGTAAGCTATAGTTTATAGCCTTTTATTTACTTTATTATAGAAATACAAAAATGCGAACCCATAAGTTTTGCTCATACGAAAAATCGCTCAACGCGTGAAAAATAAAATAGAAATCACTCTAATTTTGGTAAATAATATTACAAAGAATGCAGTAACAAAGAGTGCCACGTATAATGTTATTACTTTCAAAGAATGTACTCCCACTAAACAAGCAATAGCGAGTTTATACTAAGAAAAACAAAAGAAAACTTTGTGCACACTCGAAGTTCCTAACATACCGCAAAGTTGTGCCTACCAATGTCTTTTCGATAAATTCCGAAATGTCTCAAAGGAGAACTCTTTGGAAAGCCTCGCAGTTGTTGATTATAACAACATCCACTGCTACAAGTTTTCATTGCGTTTGCATATATTTTTGGTGAAGTTTCTCGTACAATATGCGTAGATGGTGCAGAATTGCTGAACTTTTTATTAAAGTATTTAAAATGTTTATATTGTAACTGATATTTTGTGTTGTCAACTTTTACCTTTATCCAGAACTTCCTTCCTTTAGTTATGCGTTAGTAGAGCTATGCTTCTCCCAGCGCAAAGGATCCGGCTCGACCGGGAAAGTACTACCCTCAGTAGGTACTGTTGCGTTTCGTGCTATGAGTGAGAGTGCTGGAGGCCTAATCTCCCACCCCCTCTGTACCTTTCCTTTTTTCTCTTCTCATCCCTTCTCTATCCCTTGAGTTGACAGCGTACATGTCATAGACTTCAAGTATCGCAAACATTCATAGGTTGCGATGACTACTTACCATCAGGCGGACAGTATGCTTTCAAACATGAAATAAAAAAAAATTACTAACTACATCGCAGTTTATAAAAGACCTGTAAAAGAAAGAAAATTTAAAAACAGGGTTTCAAAGGGTCTATTTAAATAGGAAAAAAATTCCCCCAACATTAACTCTGAAGTAATTTATAATCTAAAACATTACCAATATAAATACAAAGGCTTTGCAGTGAAGTAATATATTTTTAAGGCTCGAGAAATGTAATAAGTGAGAAGGCTGGCATTAGAGGTGTCTAGGGAGTGCGTTAATATTTCCCTTAGGGACGGAATGAAAAATGCAGGGTCCAGATTCCGTAGCTTCAGTGAGGATGTAGGGTTGTATGATTTTAAGCTTATTGGCCGTGTTCTTGTATCAGAACGATTTTCTGATCCATATTTTGTCGCCAATACGAAATTATGTAGTTATTATTATTAAGTGTGTTGGTAAGTTGGTTTGTGCATGGCGGGCATATAACCATAAATTAGAATGAGACAACAAAATAAAAAAAAAAATGTATTATCGGTGGACCTTCGTCAGGAACGAAGTTCTCTAAGTTTCCTCTTCAACTCCGAATGTAATTCGAAATTAAATCTGTATATTTCAATAGGTTATATGATAAAAAGAAACAAGGACTGAGAGAGAGAGATTTGCGCACCCGGCTGCGCACTCACTTTCTCGTGTACTCATTTGCTTGTAGTAGGCTCGATACACACCCAGAGCATTTTGTTACGTGATTTCTACTAAATCGCATACCTGTAAGCCGCGTTAAGGAACTCCGTTCCAAAAACGATTAGGCAAAAATATTTACTATATTTTTGCATTCTTCTGAGTGTCAGATACTCCATAAGGATTATAATTAAAAAGCTTATTGTGTCTTCCTTCATTAATTAATATTTTATGCTATTGTAAGATCTTTCACAAGCAAAAACTAAAACTACATCTTGCCAGCCTTATTTAATACATACAAAATTTTAGACCAAGAAAAAAATACTTTTAATTTAAACAATCTTAAATTTTTTATCTCCTTTCTTATAAAATAAAAAACTTCAGTGATAAAAATTAACAAAATAAAGCGTAGTATTTGACACATAAAATTAATCCCAAGTCGGACGTTAGTGGTCGAGCAAATTTTTAATTTCCTCGCAACATATTAAGTCTCAACACATAACTTCGAGACATTTATCCCGCATTCCGCACCCGTTGAAATGAGATTATTTATCGGATTAACGCCATTTATATTTATTCGTGTTAAAACGTTTCGTATTTTTTATTTATTCCACACGAAATGCAATTTCTCATTATAATTAATGTTCGTCAAAATGAAATTGCAATTCACCTTTACACTTTATATTAAGTCTGAATAAACTTATTGCCACATTTTATATTGTAAAATTTCTTTATTAATTATAAGTGTTAATAATCAAGTTTCAAGTTTGGTTTATGGTATATCAGTAAGTACCTGAGCGAGACACTATATTTCCGGCCGAGGTCTCCAGACCCGGCCCCCACCGGTGACGCTGTCAAGGCCACTAGGGCCAACAGCAATGGACACTCGAAAAAAAAAAAAAAAAAAAAAAAAAAAAAGAGACACTATACGTGACGCAGTCGCGTCGGTGATGTTAGGCGGGCAACAGGCGTAGAGGCCGTAGTCTCCTTCTATGGGACCGAAAAGGTTCCGAATGGGGTTTCCAGTGTTCTAGGCATAAATAGATGAATAGACTTTTATTTATGATGATACAAAGGTTGCATAAAAGCGTACGCCCGCATAACAGTAAACACCAGTATGCACACCACAAGCATTAACACGATTATTTTAACACATTTTTTAGTTGTGAATATTTCCACAGTATTTCTGAATATTTCTGTTGGCTTCACAGCATCACCAGGTGGGGGTGATGAGTACTGACACCGAGCCGTGAAAAGGGACAGTCCTCGCGTAGGCATAGTATGTCGACCTAACAGTGACCATATGAACAATCTGTGTTCGAATGCTTGAACAAAAGTTTATATTTTTTGAGGACATTGTGGCGCAGCAGTAGTGAACCTGCCTTAAGCGTCACAGGTTACGAGGTCGATTCCCACTCGGAGCAGATGTTTGTATTGACCAAGCATGTGTTCCAGTTTGTGTATTTGTCTTTGTCATTGTGTATGTTTCCGGACCCCCGACACAGGATATCACTATCGTGAACCGTTGAGTGTGTAGCGATTATTTATATTATGTTTATATAAAGCAAATCCGTTGATTTGCTAATCAAGCTTTGTTCAGTATTAAATAATTACAGTTTAGACTTTCATATAATCGATTATCTTTCCGTCTTTTGAAGTTTTGAGAGGTAATAAATCCGATACGATAATACTCGTGATTATCTGACAAGCTGCGGGCTTATACCTCAGCCTTCGGCGAACTTCAGTGAATTTGTACGTAGTTCGCTCGTTTGAAAGAATCTTTCTTCATTCCGACAGTTTGGATGTGATCTCTGAAAATACAAAACTTTCAAGTTTCTGAACAGATATTTTGGTGAAAGAAATTTATTGATTTTAAGTGTAAGAATTTTGTTTAACTTTTGACTGTTTTTTGTGTTGTATTTCTAGGCTACAATATTTTATACAAGTTGCCTGGTACAGACTGACAGGGAGTCATAGCTTCGTACACACACTAATATGTACATTTCTTATTATTTTTTTTTATTTCATGTCGGTTGGAAAACAACCTATGAACGTTTGCGATATTTAACCCGCATGTGATACACATGCGAGTTGCCAACCCCGCTGGGTTATATAAGAGGGAAGGGATGAGAAGAAAAAGGAAGGGTACAGAGAGGATGGGAGATTGGGCCTGGGCACTCTCATTTATCGCATGAAACGCAACGTTGCTTGAGGCCGATTTTCTGTGAGAGGCTAGTAATTCCCCGGTAGAACCGGCCCATTTGTGCTGGGAAAATTATTCACTACTACTATATATTTCATAAACTTAGAGTACATTAAATACGTACCACCGTAATCAGTTGTTTGTTGATACTCGAGTACATACAACAAAAGCAGTAGGCATACTGATACTTTACGATACTAGCAAAAGACACTTCCCTGTTTTGAGCCAACTCTTGAATATCTAAACATTCAAAACTGATAAAGCAGAAGAAATTATAATCAAAATGAAGTTAATTCGTATAAATGAATAAATAAACGCTACACTTTCAATGGCCCCCATAGGGATAGATGGACGCAAATAAGCACTACCATGTCAACCCACAAAATTTAAAAACTGAGTTATATATGCAGAAGTGTTGGTGAATGGCTGAAGAACATTTTTCTTTAATATTTGTAGGGTTTTAAGCTTTATAACTTCTAAAAAAGCCATTTTTTCATCATGCCATTTATGTATTATTTTAAACGTTTTGGGGTTATATTATATACGAAATATGCAGAATGTATGCTTATTTTATGTGAAAATAAGTAAAACAAGCTTATTGCAATTTCAAGATGTATGTAAATACATTTTGAAATTGCCAAAAACTTGACCAATATATAAAAAAGTCATATAAAGCAAGTTGTTCAAAATTTTCAAACGCGTTTTTCTCGAAATGATATTCGTGTGGGTTGACATGGTATTGCTTATTTGCGTCCAGATACACGTGCCTGTATGGTCAATACAGATAACTGGTCCGAGCGGGAATCGATCGCACGACCTGTGACCCTTAAGGCAGGTTCTCTACCGCTGCGCCACAATGTCGTCCTATTACGTATTACATCGACATACTACGTCGTATATTACAACTTATGCCACTTCGTCACATATCGTTCTGTGTACATACGTTCTTGAGTGTGTTGTCAACTGTATTGCAGTGATCTATGTACAACTAAACCAATAACCCTTAATGTAATGGTAATAAAGACTATAATCTCGAAACGCATCATCAGTGTCGACTTGAGAACTCGATAGCTCTCACGTAATTACTTGATACTGTAAGTTTAACACTTGATGCATGACCGGCAATATAATAGCAGGCTCAAGATTAGGTGGATCAGTACACGATTAATAGATATATGTATAATGACGTCAGATTGTAATATTTTAGTCACACAGATCTATATCTATACTTTTATACAAATAAATAAAATTGAAGTGTCTGTTTGTAATTAACAGCTTTTCAGTAAATGCATATGAAAGAATATATGGTACTTACATAAAAAGCAATTTTTAAATTCTCTGGAAGGGCTGGACTGATTTTCACTGACAGATACCTAATGTTATAAGGAGTAAGTAACTAAGGCTACTTTTGTATTAGAAAAGAATTAGAATTTCGTACAATAAAGGAAATTCAGTAAACCATGCGAGCGAATCCGCCGGTGGAGCTATAGACTTCTTCTTCATTCTAGCATTATTCCCGGTATTTTATGTACCCAGGGTCTGCTTATTACTCTTATCCGGATTTGCCGGGTCACTAGTTCTTACACGGAGCGATTGCCATCTGACCTCCGCAACCGTAAGGGCGAACCAGTAGCTCATTGGATAAAAGCAATTTACGTATCAAGAGTTAATGATTATTATCAGATGTTATGTGATAACATCCGGGACCGACAGCTTAACGTGCTCTCCGAGACATGGTGGGGAGACTCACACGGACAAACGCCCAGACCGAGACAGAAATTTTAACAAACATCTGCCCGACCGTGTCGCCGGTGGAGCTGTAGACAATAAGAATGAAGTTGCAAATATTAATACATAATCATTTGTAACATACAATTGTAACGACATTGTGGCGCAGCGGTAGCGATGCTGCCATCCTACAGGTCGCGGATTTGATTCCCGCTCCAAGCAGATGTTTTTATTAACCATACAGACATTTGTTCCGCTCTAGTTGCCTTTGTCCTTGTTCTTCTATGTTTCCGGACCAAGATACAAGATATCACTATCGCGTTCATTATTTTAAAAAAACACTCACGAAAAATTATCACGATAGCGTTTATTATTTAAAAAAAACTCATTTGTAAGAGGACTGATAACAATATTTGGTAAGTTGCTGGATGTCAAAAACAAAATCCCCGAATTATTTATATTGCAACTAGCGGGCCGCTCCGGCTTCGCACGGGTATAAAATGTATAGCCTATGTCATTCACTGAAAAAATTATTAAAATCGATCCAGTAGTTTTGATTTCTTCATTACTGTCCGTGGCCCGCACGCGTTAAATGTAATTATTTACGACATCACATTAGAAACCTCAAAAATATTTTTTTTTCCCTACTATTTAATGGATGTTGATATACATATAAACCTTCCTCTTCAACCACTCTATCTATTAAAAAATACCCCATCCAAATCCGTTGCGTAGTTTTAAAGATTTAAGCATACATATTGACAGAGAAAGCGACTTTGTTTTATATTATGTAGTGATTGTATACTTTATGCATTAGAAAGGAATAATCATTGAGTTTTTAGCAAAATATTCGTTACAAAATAAGCCAGGATACTTTATTAAGCGATTTTAAATTTTGTAAATCCGGCTTACCTTGATAAGCCGCTGAGTACGTCAGAAACATCGCGGACATTATACAGGAAGTAATAAAATTTTAACGCGATTTTTTCAAGTGTTCTTTTGAAAGCCATAAATATTTACATTGACAAAAAACAATAACGATTTTTTTATTACATGACGGTTGGCAAGCAAGCATACGGTCCGCCTGATGGTAAGCAGTCACCCCAACCTATGAACACGCGCAATACTTGAAGTATCACATGCGCGTTGCCAACCCAAGGGTTAGGAGGGAAGGAATGAGAAGGAAAAAAGAAAGACAACAGAGGAGAGATTAGGCCTCCATCGCGGCCCTGTCACTCATCGCAAGAAACGTAACAGTACCTTCCGATACTGTTACTTTACGCCAATTTACTGTTAGAGGTTAGTACTTCCCAGTCGAGCCGGCCCATTAGTGCTGGGAAAAGTATAGCTCTCCTGTTTAAGTAAGTAATATTATTATATATTAGTGTTTATTTATCGTTAACATTTAATATTTTATTGTTATTTATATTTAAATATTATTTTTATTACACGTCCAGGGTTTGCTGGTAGACATATTTTTTTAAGCATTAAGCCCGCATTTTGTGCACTTTGTGCAATAAAGTATAAATAAATAAATAAATAAATAAATGAATGAATGAATGAATGAATGAATGAATGAATGAATGAATAAATGAATAAATGAATGAATGAATGAATGAATGAATGAATGAATGAATGAATGAATGAATGAATGAATGAATGAATGAATAAATAAATAAATAATTGAGAAAGATTAGCCAAAACATTTTAGAACTTCTTCCCTGTCCACCTTTTTTAAGACATCTCGCAAAAACGACTGAAGTAGCTATTTATATTTTCACTGTTTCATAGTTTAAGATTGAACTAAAATTTCAAGCTCAGTTAAGGTACAAAACAAGGTAGCCACAGGTCACGGATTCGGTTCCCACTTGGAGCAGATATTTGTAAAAACCATAAAGGTGTTCCGGTTTAGGTGTGCTTGTCTTTCTTTTTGTGCCTAATATCACTACCCTAATCCTCGTTGAGTTTGTAGCGTTTATTTTTATTATCATGATTTATGTAGTGATAGTATTCTACATACTATTATTTGAAGTCTAATATAACTTAAATAGTACTTAATATAAAAGAATTAGGTTCAAAATTATACAGAGGTACATCTATAGGAAGACTACGGAATCTGGACCTCGCATTACTCACTCAGTCCCTCAGGGAAATATTAACGCGCTCCCAGAACAGCCTCTATCATGGGCCCATTCACTTTTCACATTTCTGGACTTTAGAGCCCTATATGAACCGAAAATATAAGATATTTTTTGCACATTTTTTTATGTGCACGTTTTAAAATACAAGGCTACATGGCGTATATTTACAGTCTATTTGAATGGAGACGATTCTACGCTTCCATAGTAAATATACATTTGTTTTTTTTTAATTGCATGGCAGTTGGCAAATAAGCATACAGTCCACTTGATGGTAAGCAGTTAAAAGCATTACACTTATTTGTTGAACGTCAGTCTATCACCGGTTCCAAAATTACACCTCTACCCGAGAAGAACCGGCGAAACAACCTCAGATTGATTTTTATTCCAATATATTACATTCATATATACTGAACGCTGAAAAGCCTGGAGATATGGTCTCATTCCCAAGGTGTGGTGTCTTCAATATACTCTCTAATTATATAATTTTTTTTTTTATTAAATAGAACGTTTCTGAACACTTTAAAAGAGTTACTAGTTTTATAAAGTCACTGAGTACGTCCGCGCTGCGCACATAATAAATCATTAAAAACACTACTTAGTTTAATAACCTCGACTTACATACATGCCGTGAATATAATTAATAACATACGATTTGTGATAATAAAAACAATTTTACAAATCATAATTTTCACAAATAAATAATGATTGGGTTTATTTACATTATTATTAAAATCAGCCAAATAAAATACATTTATTGTTAATTTTATTGTACTTTTATTACTTACTAGGAACTTTAGATTGAAATTTCCGACAAGATACAATCAGACTTCCCTTACGAAGTTTCTAACTTATATTTCTATTACTATAAATCGCCTAAATGGGGAAGTTCATTCTTTACGATATCATATTAAATGTAGAAGAATTCGTCGGTCTCAGCATGATTTTTATATTAAACGATTTAGTTCTTACATTTCTTTCGATGGCGGTGAAATATGAGGTTTCAGATAACTCATTTATATATATAAAAGGCTTTGTCCTGAATGACTGACGGATCAACGCACAGCCTAAACCGCTGATCGTAAAAATCTGAAACTTGAACGGTGTGTTCTTTTTATGACGTAGGCATCCGATAAGAAAGGATTTTCCGAAATTCTACCTCTAAGAGGGTGAAAAAGGGGTGCAAAGTTTGTATGGGAAAACGTGATTCCTTGGTTCAATCTACTTCAAATTTTGCATAAACCTTTTTTAACATAATTGATGGAAGACGTGTTTCTTATTTCATTGAAATTTATCCCATAACGGGATTATAAAGGGGTAGAAATTTATATTATATATACCATTTATTTAAGTATTTGTTTTAATGTTGGTCTGAACGGTCGCGGTTTCGATTCCCCTGGGGTGGACATTTGTATTTATCTTACAAATATCTGTCTCGGTGAGGGCGTTTGTCCTTGTGGGTCTCCCCACCGTGGCTTGGATATCACGTTACGCAGTCGGTCCCGGTTGTTGTCATAACATCTGATAAACGTTAGCGCTTCATAGGTAGTTTGCTTTAGAACCAGTAACTCAATGGATACGACCAATGAGTTACTGGTTCGCCCTTTGGTTTGCAGAGATCAGATGGGAATCGCTCAGTGTAACAACTAGTAACCTGTCAAATCCGGATAAGAATAATAAGCAGACTCAAGGCAAAATATTATAGGCTTTAATGGTAGGAAGAAGAAGAGGAAGAAGGTTTTTTTATTTATGCCCGGGGCACATGACTACTCTACCTGATAGTAAGTCAATCAGGGTCTAAACGCGGGGGTGGCTAATACCGTTACACAAGACGAACTCCACTAGCCGCCTTTGCCATGCCTATCCGCTGGATGTAACTGGTTATACGCAGGAAGACCTCTAAATCCGGCTGACGTGGAGTCACAGACGAGTTTTTACCAACTTAAGGTAGCTACACCGGTGGGCTTTTGAGCCTTTGTGCATATACATTTCTTGGAAGTAAGAAAAAGGACCACCACAAGCATTGGTGCATATACATTTCTTGAAAGTCTCTGTTAAATATAAATTTGAAACTCAAAAAAACGTACTTGAAAACTCAGAAGTGCGTGCTCGAATTTAAACCACCTCACCTTGATTTTTGCGATAGTACTATACGACATAACTTAAAAATTTGTAAAAAGTATTTTTAAGCTTTATACAAATGGATAAATAACATTTTAACATGTTCATAGAGTAAGGATTACAAGAAACTCCTTAAAAGCGAAAAAATCAGTAAATCTTAGTAGCTAAACCTTTCACGTTATAATAATGAGGAAATGGGTATTACACCGCTTAACCTACTTCGTGCCTTGGGGGTGAGAGGCGATTTTAGGAGAGTATGAAACGAAAGTGTTACGACTATGGTATTATGGTGACATTTGATTACAGTGGTCAAGAGTCAGCTTTCTCGATTTATTGGAGTATTTCTTAGGTTAGGGTGGTGAAATAGCAGTATAAATGCTTTACGTCTCACAGTGAGGATAATTCCAATGTCGATAAATCAATTTAAAACCAAAACAACAAACTATATTTTTATGCTAAGCTTTCTTATCAATGTAATATTAAATCATCGAAATCGGTCCATCTATTGCAATTTTATAAACTTGCGATTCAAATGATATATACGTCATGCTCATATAAAATCTGAATCTGTCAGAATTGAATTGGATCGAAATAAAATTATTAAACTTAATAGTAAGCCCGCAGATTTTAGTTAGGCAATATTTATCGCCCGTGTGACGTCACTCGGACCGGATCCCCTTTAAGACGCGTTGTGCTAACTCACTAGAAGCAGCTTGTTTATTATTTTTGTAAAATTATTTTAAAGGCGTCGGGATGTGACGACCCCATCGCCCGCTGTTGGGATAACCTCTGTCACAACAGAGATTATTCCACCAGTGCAATCAGTCACACTGGTGGTAGGTCTTTTGTTGCAAGAGGCCGGCTAGGTAGGTACCACCGCAGTGTCCAATATTCTCCCGCCAAATAGTAGTGTTTAGGCACTACTGTGTTCCGGTTTGAAGGGCATTGTACGCTAGTGAAATTACTGGGCGAACGAGATTTAAGAACTAATATCTCGAGGTTGGCAACGCGTGAGTGGCACCTACTAATGGTGCTGCAAGCGCTCATAGGCTGCGGCAGCCACTTACCATCAGGTGGGCCGTATGCTTGTTTGCCAACTTCTAACATAAAAAAAAAAAAAAAAAAATATTATAAAATAATACCTTATGAGTGTAGTATTGTATCTTAATGTACCAATACTTCAGTAAAACATTTGAGAAACTATTTTTCGGGGCTCGATTAGTCATTGTGACGTCAGGGCACCGAAGCCAGAATTAAGTTCGTAAATTCGTAAATTTTATCGTAGAAAAAAAATGCACTGTATGTTATGAGTTTCTTATAATAATGTATCCGCATTCTTAACCAAATTCTTTTCAGATCCTCACTAAGCTTAGAGATAAATGAAATTATTTTTAAAACCACAAATGTGATAAAGAGGTGTTGGCTTCCCATAGTGCTAAGCTATCACAAATATTATAATAAGAGAAATAAGGGACAGAAAAAGGGAAGACTTTGGGCCCAAGATGCATTAAATCGACCATTAATGTCGAAAACAATTACGACACTTTCAAAATTATATTGTAAACACAACAAACCTGCCTATTCTATTTAAGTTTGCCTTTTTGTCATCTTGGTAAGCAGGAGTATATAAAAAAAAATGTGTCGAAGTTCCGGAAACATACACAGTGACAGGGACAAATACACCCAGACCGGAAAAGGGGGAACAAGCGGAAACCGAACCCGTGACCTGTGGCGCTTAAGGCAGCTGCGCTGCTAAAAACAAAGCTAGGAAAAGATTACTTTTTAAATATGTACATTTGCTGAAAACTTGTATTCATTTAATTAAACAATAATTTCTGCTATAGATTTTGTTGAAGGATTACGCGAAGCAAGTTTGCCTTCACCACTTGACGAGTCTGTATTGATTTGACAAACGTTAGGATAGCTTGATTGCATTTGATTATACAGGTCTTAGTTATAATTTTATACTGATTTTGGTACATACCTAAACTGTTTGTGGACTATTCTTTTATGTGGAAATATTTTTATAAGTCAGCGATTAATGCCTCAGCTAAATTTTAAATGTTGATTTCGAAATTCACGTTTTGCTTACTAAAATATGACAGTAACTTTTTTCCGCCACTGCATCAGGTATTTTGCTAATTATAGCTTATATTTTACTTATTTTAACGGTAGTAGAGCCATGTTTCTCTCAGCACAAAAGGGCCAGCTCGACCTGGGAAGTACTACCCTCTCACAGAAAATCGGCGTCAAGTAACAGTATCAGTAGGTACTGTTGCGTTTCGCGCGATGAGTGAGAGTGCCGGAGGCCCAATTGCCCACCCCTTCTCATCCCTTACCTCTTGTTCCTTGGGTTGGCAAAGCGTTTGTGATACTTCAAGTATCGCAAGCGTTAATAGGTTGCGGTGACTGCTTATCATCATGCGGACCGTATGCTTGTTTGCCAACCGTCATGATATAGAAAAAAAATAGAATTTAATCTGTACCTTCAGTTGTATTGGAATAAGAAACTATCACAACCTCATGGAATTACCACCTCACATCAAAGAAGATAACATGTATGGTATCTTCTTATATAATGGTAGTCATTACTGGTGGTAGACCTTTTATTGCAAGAAGCCGGCTAGGTAGGTACAACTACAGTCCAATTTATATTTCCCTGAAGCAGTATACTGTGTTTCGCTTTAAAAAAAAACTATGGCTTGTGAAATTAATGAGCAAAGGAGATTTTAAACCCAATACCTTGAGGTTGACAACGCGTAAGTGACATCTCATAGGCTACGACAACCGCTTGCCATCAGGTGGGTCGTATGCTTGCTTGTCAATAGTCACATAAAAAAACATGAATGATTTCATAGCATGGTAAGAATTATTTATAATAATTTTGCACGAAATCTCCGTTCACAAAAACTATGTTTATGAATTCTTAAGTCGTACACTTTAGGCTATAAAATCTAAAATATTGGAACGAGAAAAGATTCTTTCAAACGGGCAAGGTAAATAACTAATTGACTGAAGTTCGCTGAAGGCTGTGTATAAGCTTGTCAGGCGATTAGCTGTTTTATCGTTTCAGATTTATTGCCCTTCAAAACATGAGAATACCAAAAGGTAGCAGCGAAAGTTTGTGCCTTAATTATTTAATGTAAACCGTTGATTTATTTTAGGGATGAGTTTATCCACTTAAAATTGGTCCACTCCTTTAAGTTTGGCGTATATGACGTAATATTTTCACTCTAATGTCACCGATATCAAAATTATTATTAAGAATATAAGAGATATTTGTTTCTGTCCTTCTTCTTCCTAGCATTATTCGAAGGTTACCCATGGTCTGCTTATTACTCGTATCCGGATTTCAAAGGGTTACTAGTTTTGTTTTAAAAGAATATTAGCAATGCTATGTCAAGATATTACTAATATTCCTATTGCCACTCCAAATACCCTCGAAGTTTGCGCTAGGAGTGCGTAACAGTCCAAGTGGGCCAGGGTCGAACTCTCGACTCTCGCGTCAACGGAGTGAAGTCGGCCGTTTTACCGTTGAGCTGTTGACGCTTTTACACAGAGCGATTGCTATCTGACCTCCGCAACCTTATAGGCGAACCAGTAATTCATTGTATAAGAGTAAATTACTTATTTAGAGAAAACGATTTTTTTTTGTTACAAGTTGGCAAATAAACATACGTCCCGCCTGATGGTAAGTGGTTGCCGTAGCCTATGAGCGCTTGCAGCACCGTTAGTCGGTGGCACTCACGTGTTGCCAACTTCGAGTTATAGGTTCTTAAATCTCTTCTGTCCAGTAATTTCACTAGCGTACAGTGCCCTTCAAACCGGAACACAGTAATGCCTAAGCACTACTATTTGGTGGCAGAATATTTGATACTGCAGTGGTACCTACGTAGCCGGCCTCTTTCAACATAAGACCTACCACCAGTGAAGTTTTCAGATGTTTTGATAACAACTTGTACCGACAATTTAACGTACTCTCCGAGAGACGGTGGGATGGCCCATGAGGACCAACGGCCACGGAAACAGATATTAACAATCATCTACTCAAAGTTGGCTCGCTACAAGCACGCTACAACGGTTGTTTTTGTTCTAATACTTTCTGTTTAAATATTAATTTTCGCTTCCACCTCAATGTATAAACAATTACAATAAACAAATACGAAACTAACAACAGCATATAGAATGATCTTGTTCTTTTTAAAATTTCGCTACACAATTAGTTCGAATTACCGAGTCATGATATATATTAAAACTAGTAAACGTTTTAGAGCGAGCACCATGTTGTCGATACAAATATTGATAAATGGCGTTCGGTGCCGACGCGGTGTCACAACCTAGCACAGCGCCTGCAGGCGTTTCATTACGTGCCTAGACTCTGATACTCGACACACACGAAGCCAATGAAGCTTGAGGATCCTTTACAGCAAGATGATACTATCCGTGATTTTATATGCGTTCAATAATACCAACTAAAACTGGGTCTATGTTAGTATGTATAATTTTATAGTTAGTGATTTAGTTTCTTTAGCAAATATAAAACTTATCTTTTTCTGTAATAAGGCACTGGATAAAATTGATATTTTAATCAGGTAATAAAAACATTGGTAACTTATTATAACTAATTGCTTTTTACTAACCACGCGGATCATTACTGTCTTCATAAATAAAATAAAAATAAACAAATATTATAACTATTGTATCCTATTTCTTACATTTCCACTTATAATTGTCTTTGGAATGCTTTCTTAAGTATATCACCAATAATTAACAAAAAAAGGAATTGTATTTTTATTTAAGATATTTATTTTTGGACGCTTGTATGTATTGTGTATGTTTCAAATCAAGGCATGTATGTAGTCCAATAGCAGTAAAGAAACTAAGGTTTAGTAAATTACCAAAATCCATATTCATCTATTAATAAAAGTGATACGGACCGAGTTTTAGAGAACTGACTGAACTTATAGACTAGTTAGTCTCTACGAACAATTAGTGTCATCACTGTTGCATGGACAAAGTTAAAACAAATGCTTTGGAGCTAGTAAATTAACGTTTAGAACTTAAAGCAGTTCTTTAGTTCCTCTTAATAAGAAACTGTCACTCACAGATCAACAAAATAAAATAGGTACTTCTAGCAGTCTTAAAATTTTGAATTTAGTTGAGTTATGTCTTTTCCTTATTGATGTTGTATTTACGCAGGGTCATTAAACTCTTCTTCTGATTTGATACCACCAGCACCACTCCGCACCCCAAAGGGCGAATCAGTAACTCAATAGGTAAGAGCAAAATATGTTATGATAACAAACGGGACCGACAGCTTAACATGCTCTCCGAGGCACGAGGACAAATGTGGCGAATAGCGTAAGTGCCGCTTGACGGTAAGTGGTCTCCGTAGCCTATAAACGGCTGCAATCCCAGAGGCACCCAATCCCTTAACAACTTTTTCAACCTTCTCTTGAAGAACCCCATATAGTAGCCTTTTGGGAAAACTTTAACAGGCTTGATACCAGCACACCACAACTATTGTCAATGATGCTATAGCTATGTATTCATGAAATTTAAATATGAGACCCACGACAATTGGCCCATCTCATAATAAATTGATAGTCAATACCATATCATACAGGCTTTCAGTATTATATTGGTTCCAACTTGCTTGACAGTACAACGCAACAACGCACGTAAAGCAACAAAGCATCCAAAGCATTGTTGTTATATGAATGGCTGGCGCCACAAAGACAAAAACTTCCTCCTCAAAGTTTAAATATCCATTCTAAGCCTTAGTTTGTAGGCTTTGAAATAGTTCAAAAACTTTTATCGCTCACTGTACACACATTCTCACGTCTGTTGATTTACTATTTTTGCTACCTGGCGGATTTTTTTCAGATACCAATAAAAAAAATAATTTTAATTTGACGACGTTGTGGCTCAGTGGTAGCGAAACTGCCTTGAAACGCCACATATCACGGGTTCGATTCTCGCTCGGAGCATAATATGTTTGTATTGACCATGCAAGCATATTTTCCGGTCTGGGTGTCTTCGTATGTGTTTCCGGACCCCCGACACAGGATATAACTATCCTAATGGGGGCCGTTGAGTGTGCAGCGAAAAAAAATAACTTATTTCATGTGTATAGTAATTTAGTAATCTATACCAATATTATGAAGCTGAAAAGTTTGTTTGTTTAGTTGAACGCGCTTATCTCTGGAACTAGTGAACGGATTTGAAAAATTCTTTTTGCATCAAATCTAAATTTCTTCTTCTATATAACTATATCATCACGATACGATAATTAGAAGCCGAGCAATAAGGAAGAAAATGCGGATAAGCGATAAGATACTTCTAGTTGGTGAAACAGGCCGGTCTCCCCGCGGGAGCGAAAGCCGCGAGCGCAGCTAGTCATTTTATATAATAGTAATTAATACCAAATGATTTTAAAATAAATATAGTAAGCAAAAAACGTAACGTCAAACTCAGCTTACCCATGTATTTTATAAACCTAGGCATGTATTAGTATAGATTTCTTCAGAAAGATGCACGTAGAACGAAAAGCGGTCCAGTTAAGCGGCTATCGCTTACCGAAGCAGACCAGGGATCGACGAATAATATGATATTTGAAATAAATATTAGATATTAATTAGATATATGAAAACATGTTAAAAAAGTAACGGAAACAATAACAACAAACGGTTCAAACTCAAGAGCCCCCATTAGGATAGTTAGGTCCTGTGTCGCGGGTCCGGAAAAAGAGACAGTGACATGGACCAGCATACCCAGCCCAGAAAACATGCCATTGCTAAACGCGCACCTGTGGATCTTAAAGCAAGTTCGCTACCGCTGCGCCACAATCTCGTCAGTTTATATAAAAGAAAAAATAAATGTAAGATGTACGCTGTACTCACTTGCCCAATTAGAACATCAGCTGTCTCTTATCAAAGTCGTAACCCACTAATTTACCACTAATACCAAATATTAGAGTTCAGGCTATATTTTACCACCTCCAATATTTCTCATTCTTGTCCTAGAAATGCGCAATGCTTACATCAGCCCTATTCTTCCATAAAGCGGACAGCGCTATACAGGCGGTGCCGGTATAATATTTCATTTATCTCTTAAGATATTTGAAAATTCTTTAATCTCGCAGGATTCACCGTAAACATTTTTCCAGAAAACAATTTCCTTGCAGATATTTCGTAATATCTATAAGCTTATCAGGTTTGCCTATGCTATTTCACTAATGAAATATTTTAATAAAGTATATCTTTTTTTTTACCAAACTTTATTGGTTTTTTTTAAACTATATTTTATTTGAGCCGTTTTTTAAATTCTTAAGGTTTAATCCAATTCACTTAGTGTTACTCAAGAGATCCAGTTAAAAGTACTTGGAATGTAATCTCTAGCATTTCTAAAAACTGAAATGCCAAATGAATTAATAATTAACAATGTGAAAATAAATTTGAATTCAGATATTGCAAATAACTTCGATACATGTTTCTCTAATATCCCAGTAGAAATAACTAGTGCTATATCTTCCTCACCTGCTAATGCTTTATCTTTGCTTCGGGATAGTGTTTCGGAGTGCAATGTCTTATTTAAATTTAATCGCATATTTCCGAATGATATAATTAAAACTTTTAAATCCCTTGATAATAAAAGAAACGGTGATTTATGGGATATTTCGGTAAATTTAATTAGCAATGTAATTTATGATATTGCACCTGCTTTAGCTTTTATTTTTAATAAATGTTTAGAATGTGGGAACTTTCCGGATTTAATGAAACATGGAAAAGTTCTACCTTTATTTAAGTCTGGCAATCGAAATGACCTCAGTAATTACAGACCGGTTTCAATTTTACCATCTTTAAGTAAAATCTATGAGAAAATTATATTAAATCAATTATTACAATTCTTCAATGTTAACAATATCTTACATAACCAACAATACGGTTTCACCAAAAGAAAGTCAACGACTGATGCAGGTATAGTACTTTAAAACATATTTACGATGCGTAGGAGGGGTCCCAGAATGCAATAGGCGTTTTTTGTGACCTTTCTAAGGCTTTTGATTGTGTAGAACACAGAACCCTCCTCAGTAAACTTTATTTTTATGGTGTCAGGGGTAAATCTCTAGAAATTCTAAAATCTTATTTGACTGGCAGAATTCAAAAGGTTTCAGTAAACGAAGTGATATCTTCCGGCTCTTTCGTGCAAATGGGTGTTCCACAGGGTTCCATCTTAGGTACTTTTTTGTTATTAATATATATTAACGACCTTCCGTATTTTCTAAAAGAGCTGTGTGATATTGTGTTATTTGCCGATGACACTTCATTAATTTCTGTTAACTGTTGAGTTTCTTGTCGGTTCTTCTCGATAGAATCAACCTTCCGAACCGTCGGTAGCGTTTGACTATTCAAAAGTACTTTTTAAGTCTACTTGAATAAAAATAATTTTGATTTGATTTGATTTAACTCTAAATTTTTTCGCAGCGTTTCAATAGGATTTACTTTTTAGTCTAATGGTGCTAGGCTATTTATTGCAATAGGCCGGTAAGATGGGTACCACCGCATTTTCAATTATTCTATCGCAAAGGAATATACTGTGTTTCGGCTTTGTAGCTCGTGGAATTACTGGGCAAACAAAAATTTTAAGACAACTTCGCCGAGCTAGACAACGCCTGAGTGACACCTACAAATGTACCGCTTACCATCAGCATACTACCCAGTATGCTTGTTTGCCAACTAAATGACATAAAAAAAATTTAATTAGACAATTACTTATTTTTAAGTATCTCCAAAAAGAACATCTATACGTAATACTGTACCCTACACTGGAACTAAGCGATCGCTTTAACTAACACTAGCACTAAATAGTTTTTCTAACATCATCCTCCGTCGTAATTTTGCATGTCTACAAAAACGAATTGTCATATAACTTAACAATATTGCTATTTACGTTCTTAACAAAATACTTATCACAGTCATAAAGGCAGAAACACACCGTACGTTAAGTGTATGTACTATAAACGTGCCGAAATTATGACGAAGCTATAGCTGACTGCCTGTAAAATTGAAAGCTTTGTCGTGTCCACGTTGTTTACTTTTACAACAGGATGCAAGTACTCTAAGCATACGCTGAGTTTTTATGTCTTAATTCATAGCAAGAACCAATTTTGTGTCAAGATACTTATGGCCATTAAAGTTTACTTGTCATAAAAATTTAGATTGTTTCATTAAACTATTGATATGTCTTTTTAGGGTTTTTCCCATGAAGCGTGATAGTAAGACTGTTGAAATTTCACAGATGATTTATATCTGTTACTGTTATATCTGTTTGCTGTGATAACAAATAATGAAAAACAGAATAAAATAAATATTAAACAGCAGCTTCTTTACAATAAACGTGATTTTACCGAAACGTATCGAATGTCCTTTAAGTAGCATTTCGTAAGACGCATAGCAGCGTCCTACTTTCTGACCACTGTATCCCCTTTTTTTTGTATAAATAGGAGGAGTAGTATTAATAGTAGGAGTAGTATTAATAGTAGTAGAGCCATGCTCCTCCCAGCACAAATGGGCTGGTTGGACAGAGGAAGTACTACCGCATAGAAAAGCAGCTGTTATTTTAACAGAGTATTAGTACTTTTACATTTTGTGCGATAAGTGAGAGTGCCGATATCCCATCAATCCTGTTCCATATTTCTAACCACCTCTGTTCCATTCCTTTTTTCCCTTCCCATCCTTTCCCTTCTACACCTCGGATCGTGTATGTGATACTTCTAGTATTACAAGCGTTTATAGGTTGCAGTGACTGTTTACCATCAGGCGGACCGTATGTGTCGTAACATAATAAAAATCTTAGGAGATTATGAATATTAACACTATTAACATAAATTATTATTTTCGTCTGAGTCTTGATGGATTGATTTTAATATTCCCATCAACAAACTCCTTAACCCCACTTGAAATAAAAGTTGAATGCGATTCGCAGATGCCCAAGTCGTTCCACAAATCAAAAGTTGCGCTTGCCACATCATAGTGCTGGTGGCACAATTGGAACAAATCTTTAGTAGGACAAAATGTGCTGCTAATATCACTGTCACTAACTTTCACCACCCATGTTAAAGTGGTATCCTTAGTGTAAGCTTTTCATCATAGCTTGATAACTTTTCTTTGGCTAAAAGAATTTCAATGCTTTCGATATTACAACTTACTTCACTTTTCACAATCTAAACCATCTCAAACGGCGGTTTTTATAAATAATTAAAAAAAACTTGACATATTGATAAGCTGGTTATTATATCTAACGCAGTTTTCTTTGGGACGTAACTTTATTGCTATATTAAATTTCAATAAAATATTTTTGCATATTAGCTTCTTTCACCATAATATGATTTATGTTTACAAATTTCATGTTTTGCAGTTATGGCATTTTAAATGCTTCTGCTTCATATCTCTTAAGAATTCCGGTTTCCTGGTCTTCAGTTTAATAAAGAAAGGATTACACAACGGGGTCTTAATTGTCTTACTTTAGTATACATAAAATATTTTATTTAGCTAAATTATGTTTATTAAACAATAGCGTTCCTAGACATAAATGTAAAATGATGATAAGTCTTACATTAAAAAGATCCGTTTTTAATTTAGAAATTACAGTATAAGTACAAACAATGTAAAAAGACGTGTTTGATTGTGTGGGAACCTAAAATTGCCGACGATTTATAACTCGGTATAACGTTGCCTTTACTATACCAGACAGTTTCATTGGAGGTGGAAAATAGGGCGTTTCGTAGTAAGTTGGAAATGAGATGAGAATCTTGATTCAATCCAGGCGTTCACTTCTAAAGCACTCGTTATATAATCAACTTTTAAATAAACATTCAATTTCAAAACAATCTTCTTCTTCTTCCAGCGCTACAACCTTTGTGGGTCTTGGCCTTTGTTCTTTCTTCAAGATGTTTTCCTCCCGATACTTTTCACATCCTCTACAACGCAATCCATCCACCGCTACCTGGGTCGTCCTCTGGGTATCATATGTTGCGGAGTCCATTTTGTAATGGCTTTCACAGATTTGGTGTCGCTAAAGTTTTTCAATACAATACTATGCGTAAATAAGTGAAGAGCATAAATTGCAATCAAATTAAAAAAACTTTTTAAATATCTCAAAGGCTTTAAATTTAAATTTATTTCTTAAAACATTTAAAATCAAAGTTTTTATCAAGATATATACTCAGCGAGACGACGATTAGTAAAAATTACGTGGCAAATATGAAAACCAGTGAGATTACGACGATGAGATTACTAGGAAGGCTCTTCTATTAGACTGTTAAGAATATACGATTTCTTAGCATTTAATATTAATATTTAAAACTAAACTTTGGTAAATCTTGCTTTTTAGTATTTTTAAGAATATAAATAAATATACAATATAAACAATATTAAAAAATAGACATTTTAATAAAAAATCTCTAAACAATAATTATTTATTCCACGCGAGAATAACCACGAACATAGTTACTATTTTGTATTTTTACTCGCATGGTAAACAAAACATAAACAATAAAATATTATTAGAAATCAATAACTATAAAATTTAAAACAGTTTTTGAATTTGTCAGCTACAAAATATTAAAAAATACATACATTAATAACATTAATTTTTCGTAATTTCTAAATTATATATAAGAAAATAATACTAGTCATGGAACTAAATACTTTATTAGTTATTTTTACCGTTTCAAAATGTGAAGCTGCGTTGAGGATAATTGGAGGTAGAGATGCACTTCAGGACGAGTTTCCATACGCAGTTCGCTTAGAACTTATGTCTGTGAGTGAACCCGGAGATAACGAAAATGATTTTCACCATCAACTCTGCACAGGAGCCGCTATAACTCCTGATTGGATAGTGACAGCTGCGCACTGTTACATAGAAGAATATTTAAATAAAACATATACGAAAATGGTTGCAAGGTACAATAGCTATTTTCCAAAACATAGGGGTCAAATTAGTCCAATACTCGATGCTTTTATACATCCACGATATGATCAACTTGATCTTATAAGAGAATATGATATTGGTTTGCTTCGCAGTAGATATATAATTGTCTCTCAGTATGCTAAGATCAGTGCAGTGGATCATAACGCTCTTGTAGGTTACGAAGTCAATATACTTGGATTTGGTGGAACAAATGCATCTGAAATAGAAAAACCACTACAAGTTTTTAAAGGAATGTTAACCTATTGCCTCGAAGGTGAATTCGCACCCGCTACGGATATGTGTGTTGTTCCATTGTGTAATGTAGCAGCAACTATCTGTGGAGGTGATTCTGGTGGTCCTGTTGTACATTCATCGGGTATAGTGGGCGTTAATTCAAGAGCTGAAGATGACTGTGACGAGTTCACTACTAACCTGAAGAGAACTCCCGGAACATCAGCCAGTGTCGTAGCTATGCTTAGCATTGGTATAGATTGGATACTAAACATTATTTCCAATAAAATTATCCATTAATCTACGTTATACATTCTTTTTTATATTTAAAATATTGCTAAGAGTGCAAAAGACGATCTAAACTAAGCTGGATCGCTATTTCGTACCATAATAATAATAATAAATCTTTATTGAAACTTTTTTATGGAAGCATAATATTATTATTATGCGATTCTGACCCCAGAACTAGATTTCACTGTGTTTCTGGAGCCAGTAGCCCACCCACAAAAAGTGATAAACGTTTGCAATCATCTAAGACGGTTTAGTTATTGTTACATAAAAATTTCCGTTTTACTTTTTTTATCAAAACAAACAACAAGTAGGTCAATGCACTTGACGTTTGACACCTGACATCTTGCCATTGCGCAAGAGTATATTTTTTTTATCCCTACCCTACCGTTAATTAAACATAACATTCATAATTAAATATCTAAATTTAATTAAAATAATTAAAACTACTAATTAAAATATTAATTTTATAATTTTTCAACACTAAATTGTTATATTACTTTTTTATTTTAGAACGTTTCGTTCCAGGTGACAATGATCGTCATTGTCGATGCGTAGGAGTTTGACAGGTCGTTGTCATCTGTATTTGTTTTGATTAATATTTTGTAATTAATCTATGCAAATGCTTTGTTTTGTGCCGGTTTCCGCTAGTTTTCGAGAAGCTTCGTTTTGTGTTTTGTTTGGTGGGGCTTCCGGTCGTGGCGAGGGTATAAATACCCTGGCCCGGGCCCATTCGACCTTTTTGCACTATTTTTGCAACATTTTCACCTTGGGTCTCCTGTCGGCATCGTCGTGCGCAGCTCATCAGCTGAGCTATAGTTGCCGACAGTTGCCCATATAGTCGTAGTGCTGCACAATAAACCTCAAGCATCATCCACGTGCCAACGACACCTTGGCCTGAAGCCGTTTCGTTACTACCTTTCTGCACATCCGTGTGTGTGTCGACCACGTGCTGGGGACTGCCGTGGGTCTGTCCACCACGCGGTAGGGTGCTTGACTTCGTTTCGCTGGAGGCGCAGGAGTTGACATAGGCCTGCCAGTTGTAAGCGGGGTCTTTTTCCTCCAAAAGGTATTTATATCCTTTACTTATTAGAACCAGTGCAGACCTTAGTGATAGTATGTCGTTTCATATTGTTTTCTGGGTCTTAAACCCAAATAATAGTGTTTCTTTATAATTTATTAAAAGTTTGAGTTATTGTGGGGATTCGGGAAGCAACGTGGGTACCAGGTGTACTGATTTTAACCCATGTGTGTTTCTCGTTTCCAGGAGGTGTCAAGTGAGGGCCTTGTTTGTCAAGTGAGGGCCTTGTTTGTCAAGTGAGGGCCTTGTTTGTCAAGTGAAGGCCTTGTTTGTCTACGGAGGGCCTTGTTTGTCCACTGAGGGCCTCGTGTGTAATCAGAGGGCCTTGTGTGTAATCAGAGGGCCTTATATTTCCACCGGGGACATCTTTTCCCGTGGGAGCGCACCTTGCAACCGGGGGCGCTTATTTTCACTTCGGGGCATCTGTTCCCGAGGCATATTACATCGAAGGGGCTCCTCTTCATTATTATTATAAGCGGCTCATAATATTTTATAAGGGGCTCATCTTCATTACTGAGGGTGCTCGTCAGTCGGCGAGGACTCTTCTTCCTGGAAGGCTGCATCGTGCTGTGCGAGTAGTTTTACCGCGCGGGCCGTCTCTTCTGTTCCCGTGCTGGACTGCCCGGCGCTCGGCGTGCTCGAGGCGTCGAGGTGGTTGCGGTCTGCACGTGGCCGGTGGTGACCACGTGGCATCGCGATCCTCTTTATTCTCACTCACGGGACGGTGACATTTCATATTTTTTCTTTTGGATTTTAGTAATATTTACTATAACGTATTAAATTTAAATGGGACTGTCAACCCATATTATACATTGTTCTTGACAGTGGCGCCCTATTTTTAATTATTTTGGAAAACCAAACCTTAAGCTTTAAAATATCTCTAGTGACCCACCGATGAGTTTAGCTGGCATTTTTTTTATATAACCTATTATATTTAAGAATTAAAAAATTTTTATTGTATAACAATTATTTTACCGTTACAATAAATACATCTATAAATTTTACCACCTTTTATTGCCCCGTAACATTATAAAAATTATGACATATATATTTGTACGTCATACTCATGTAAAATCTCAATCGTTTCACTATCAAAATAGAAGACATGCCAGATAGTACATAACACATAAAGTTAAACATAAAAATAATTAAAGTCTTCATCACATTCAGGACCCCAAACCAAAACTCTGAGCTCTAGATAATTGACAAAGATTGTCTCTAAGCCACGGACAAAGTTTTAAAGAATTGAGTGCAGTTATCTTCACTAGAAATTGGAAAGGGGTAAAATAAGTAATTAAACTTGCTGATCCACTTCTTTAGCTCAAATGCCGATTCCGGTTTATGGGAACAGTTATTATTTATATTCCATAACTACCGCCACCCGTGGCTTCATTAGTGTGGTTTACACAATTATTCTTGTACTTTTTTTAATTCGACAAACCCTAATTACTTACTTCTCTTCCCTTTCCTTTTACCATTTATCCGCCTTTCACCCCTACGAATCACACATTGAAGAACTCACTCAACGGTAAAAATAAGTTAAAGAGGATTCTCGACTATCGGAACCCTTAGACGTGACAACTATAAAAATAAGTTGATGAAAAACAACTTGCAAATTAGGGTAAGTGATTAGAGTAAGTATACTCTATTCAATTTGAAGAAACATCGGTGACAGTTTGGGTAGAGAGAACCATTTTTTTTATGTGAGAGGGAGCAAACGGGTTTGAGACTTACCAAATATCAAGTAATCGCCGCTGCCCATGCACACCTGTCAAACTTAATTTAATTCTAGTCTTGTTCCTACACTGAGTTTCCGCACAACAATATAATTATACTCATTTTAAATTTAAAAAATATCATTATCTGTATGGTCAATAATAAAAAACCTGATGTAGAGAATCACTGATCTCTACAGTTAAGACGTCTTCCTACTTCATTCCTATACTTTTGCGATGTGGATTGAAAAGACCATTCCAATAATCCACACTTAAAATGAACTCCGCTTATCGACAAAGCTACTTTACGATAAAGGATGTTTCGTCAATTTTGTTGGATTATAATTCGTTAATTGTTTTCCCTTAACTTTAAGACTGATTTAAGGTTTGGTTAAAATGAGCTTATGCCATTTCTGCTTTGTTATCGTATTTTAAGACTCTTAAATTATTAAAGATAAGCTTATAATTTTCTTGATCCTCAAACCAGTGAAATAATGATAATAAACACTACACATACAACGGCACCCGTTAGGATAGTTGTATCCTCTGTCGGAGATCTGGAAAGACACACAATAACAAAGACAAACATTTAAACACATGCCAGTATGGTCAATACAAACACATGTCCCAAGCGGGATTCGAAACCGCAACCTGTGAGCTTAAGGCAAGTTCGATACCGCTGTGGCAACGTCGTCAATAGATCTATGGATCTATGAAATGTCCATTATGAACCAGTATGTCTTATAAGCCTAAATAATAAATTGGTACGACAAGAGACTTACAATGGACGTGCAGTCAGGGGATATACGAATGTATGTATGAAAAAATACAAGGAAAAAGTTTCAATTAATTAAAAGTTATACATTTTCTATCGACGTTAGATAAATTTATGACCGCTCTGCCGTCCTATGCTTCGGATCACGGTCGCGACAATACTTATGCAGCGGCTTACGAGACTTGGCCTTGCAGAACAAGCAGAGCCATGGACACAGTTAGTATTTGTGTTATCATATAAAATACATACATAACAAAAAATATTTTTATTATTTATATAATAACAACACCTAGACAATAAAAAAATCATAAAATACAAAAGAAGTAGTTTCCGTTTTCATCGTCACCATCATATCAGCCGAAGGACGTCCATTGCTGAGCATATTTTGATTTTATTACCTATAAAATATACTGTTAGATTTTTTTTTTATTATATGAATATCTTGTAAACTTTAAATTATAGAAGACAAAATATTTACAATTTCAGACACAATCTTAGTCATGGAACTATGTAATTTAATAGTAATTTTCAACGTTTTATCATGTGAAGCTTCGCTACGAATATTCGGAGGCAGAGATGCGCTTAAAGATGAGTTTCCCTATGTTGTTCGCTTGGAATATTTTATTAAAAATAATACAACAGGAAAACATATTTCTCATCGATTCTGCACCGGGACTGCTATAGCTTCAGATTGGATTGTTACTGCAGCGAATTGCTACAACGAAAAATTAATAAAACGTACAAACAGAACAATGTTTGCGAGGTACAACAGCTATTTTCCAAAAGAAATGGGTGAAAAAAGCCCTATATTAGATGTTTTTGTTCATCCAAGATTTAGAAAAATCGATTTTTTTAGAGAATATGACATAAGTTTGTTTCGCACTAAAAATATATACGTTTCTCAATACGCAAAGGTAAGTGCAGTGGACTACAAAACTCTCGTCGGTCACGAAGTATATATACTTGGATTTGGTAGAACAAATGCACCTGAATTAGAAAAGCCACTGCAAGTTTTGAAAGGAATGCTAAACTATTGCTTAAAAGACGAAAGTAATATTGCTATGACCATGTGCGTTGTTCCATTATGCGGTGTAGCAGCAACAATCTGTAGAGGTGATGCTGGAGGTCCTATTATACATTCATCGGGTATAGTAGGGGTCAATTCAGTAATGTCAGATGATTGTAATGAGTTTACTACTTACCTGCAAAAAGCTCCAGAGACATCAGCCACTATCGCGGCTATAACCAGCAGTGGTACAGATTGGATACGGAACGTTATTTCCAATAAAATTATCCATTGATCGATAAAACTATTCACATTAAAAGTAAAGACTACTTAATGTCTTACAAATTGTCTAGCCCGCCTAAAGTTTTTCTAAATTTTATATTCTATAGAGATGATAGCAAACAAGTAAGTTTCTGTAGTAATTTACAAAATTATGACAAAGTAAATAATACATTGTCACGTCCTCAACACTGGTTTAGCGTAAATAATTTAGTTCTTAACGCAAAAAAGACTAAATGTTTGAACTTTTTGATGCCCAACAAATTATTCCAAATTTGAAATTTTTTTTTTTTTTTTTTTTTTTTTTTTTTTTTTTATTTACTTTATTCTCTTGGGAGTTTTGTCAAGATTGACTATATCACTCCCGTACATACAAATTACATAACATACATACATCATATATAATCAGAAAAAACTAGTAAGAATGGGTCGAGAATAAAATTATTAGTATCGACACAATCCTGCTAATATTTTTGCTTCACTTTGTGACAATGCAGCAAGCATGCTGTTACAAGTACCCACATTTTGTGATTTTAGTGATTGGGGCCGAAGTGACTCGTTTCGCACACATTCCATCAAAACGTGATAAATATCGTCTATACAATTGTTACAATGAGGGCATTTATTAGTCATGGAATTACGCATTAAAAAATTGAACTTATTTGATGGAATATGTCCGGAACGAAGTCTCAATAGTATAACAGTATCAGTTCGGCTCATTTTAATTTTTTGAAACCACGGGAAGCGAGGAACCTCACATACTATAGTTTTATACCATATGCCTTTATGCCGCGAACGTTCGTCAAAATACTCCTGCCAAGTTTGTCTACAATTTTGTTTGAAACTACTTAAAGATTCATTATGTAATGGTATACAATTATACGGAATTCCATCACTAGTGGCCTGATTTGCTGCTATATCAGCTTCCTCGTTTCCCGTGATTCCAATATGTGAGGGTATCCATTGGATAACTACCATTTTATTTTCATCCTGTCTTTTACTTATGGAGTCTAAAATTTCATAGGCTATCGGGTGTCCTCGAATTGTCGAAGTTAACCGAGCCAAATGTAATAATGCACTTTTTGAGTCAGACAATATAACAAATTGATTTCCATGACAAGAGGATATATAAGAGAGTGCTTCCGAAATTGCAATTAATTCACTATGCATTATGGATATATTCGTTTAAATTTTAAATTTAATCCTTAAGTCTGCCTGAGGGTCAAAAATTGCTGCTCCGGAACCAAATTGGTTCTTAGATCATCAGTAAATAGTTTATAGAATGATTTATATTTGTTATCCATAAGAGTTCGACAATTATTGAGCATAAATGATTTATTACATACTTTTTTAGGCATCACAATCCCCTCAGCCTCTGGTACAATATTTTTCGAAATGTCCAGAGCACTGATCCATGTGTGGAGAGAATGAATGTGTAATTTTTTATTTGATTTAATAGAATAGCAAGCTAAATTCCTGTACACTGTAACTAACAAAGGTAGTTTTTTATTCGTCCAATAACTGTCATTACAAACACTACTAAGATTTTCTATGCTATTTATAGTTAGATTTTCTTCCAAAGATCTAGATTTTAATACAAATTTGCCAGCAAGATATCTTCTTCGGAATTGTAAGGGAGGAAGACACAGTTCACTCTCCATCACATGTATCGGCGTAGTTCTAATAAAACCGCCTATAACTCGCATTGACTGGTTCTGCACTTTGTCTAATTTGCTTAAGTGACTTTTAGCACTGTTATCATATAAAAAGCTTCCATAATCAAGCCTGCTTCGTATAATTGAAATATATAAACGTCTTAACTGAATAGGATGAACTCCCCATTTACTCCCAGCTAAAATTTTAAAGATATTTAAGAATTTAAGTGTTTTATCGGTTACCTCATTAATGTGCCTGCCCCATTTTAAGCCACAATCTAAATGCATTCCCAGATATTTAATACTGTCAACTTTTTCAATATTTATATTATTGTTTACCAGACAAACCTCAATATTAGTATTACGTCTACTCCTACTAAACAAGCACATCTTACTTTTTCTTTCCGATATTCTTAAACCCAATTCTTCTATGAAATTGTTAAAATTATTTAAAGCGCTTTGTAAATCATTAACTGCTAAGGTAACTGTCTTATTTGAACTGTACATAACAAAATCGTCCGCATATTGAGACATGAATACATTTTGTATACTTTGGCATATCTTACCAGTAGCTACGTTAAACAACAACGGTGATAGCGGATCGCCTTGTGGCAAGCCCATTGCAGAAGTTCGAGATAAATTCTCTTTGTCGCTGATTTGAATGATTAAATGTCTTTCATTAAAATATTTCCAAAGGTATCGACATAGAAATGCTCCTGCTCCTGCGTCATCCACAACATGTAATAGGCTTGCCACATTAACATTATTATATGCATTATCTAAATCGATAAAACAGCCAACGGTTGACATACCTTTAGAGAAACCCAGTTGAATGCGAGTTATTAATCTAACCAGATTGTCGTAACAAGAGCGCGACCTTCTAAAACCTATCGTTTCATCTGCAAAATAATCATTATTTTCAAGATACCAATCTAATCTACGATTAATAATAGAGTGTAGTATTTTACAAACACAAGAAATCAATGCGATAGGCCTATAGCTGCTTACTGATCTGTTATCTCTACCCGGTTTCGGTATAGGAATTATTTTAATTTCTTTCCATTGTTTTGGTAAAAAACTGTCTTTCAGAAAACGATTGTATAAAGATGTAAGTATATGCTTACCATCTTGAGGCAAATTATTAATCATAGAGTACGTTATTCTATCCGTTGCTGGTGCTGTATTAGATATTTTTAAACAGTTATTTAGTTCCTGTACTGTAACCGGGCAGCTGAGCTTTTGATTCTCAGATTTAAATATTGGGGTATCGGGTATTACAAAATCGGGAGCCAAATATTGGAGCAATGATTCAGAGATCTCGCGATCTATAAAAGTCTTAGGTGCCTTATACCCTTTAATCCATTTCATACGCATCCACATTTCATAATAAGAGGTCTCTTCATTAATATTATTACAGAAATCTTGCCATGATTGTTGTCTGCCATGCCTAATATCTTTTTGAGATATCCTAATTCTTTCCTGCAAAATAGTGAGATTGCCAGGTGTTGGATTCTTCCTGAAATTGGCCAAAGCTAACCGTCTCTTGGCTACTGATTGTGAGATATGTTGAGACCAGTAAGGTTTTGGTTTAAAATTACTAGATTTTAAAGGGTTGTTACAAATCTTGATGTAAGGAATTGCTTTGTCCGCAGCTAAATTTAGAATTTCTATAAATTTATTATAATCATTTTGATTATCGCTCGAAAATACACTATCATTCAACGAGTTTTCGATAACTTCTTTATACATAGTCCAGTTAGCTTTTTTATAATTTCTGATTTTTCTAACGGGAAAACCTAAATGAGCCTCTATTTTTATTTTAACCATAAGATGGTCACTGCCCAAGCTTTCGTTCAAGACGTTCCAGCTTAATTTAATGGCAATATCTTCAGTCACGAAGGAGAGATCAGGAGATGTTCTTTGGGCTAAGCTGTTTACTATTTTAACGCGAGTATCACTACCGTCATTTAGAGAAACACAATTACACTCTAACATTGCATCGAAGATCTGAGATCCCCGCGTATCAGCTTTTCTTGACCAATTGCGATGATGTCCATTAAAGTCACCTGCAATTAAGGTATTGTATCTGAATTTTGAAAATATATCCATCCAATCATAAAATGAAGTGTTAACCGATGAAGGACAATATATGGAAATTATGTTCTCAATGTCACCGCAATTGTTTACTTTAATATACACATTTTCGATTCCTGAGTTTGCTGTATTCAAAATCAGCTGTCGTGCTTGTATAGAACCATGAGTCAATATGGCAACTCCTCCATAACCATCCATACGATCAGATCTAAAGATGTTATAACCTCTAATCCGAAAATCACTTCCTGGCTCCAACCATGTCTCACTTAATATGGCTACATGAATATTTTCCTGATTCAATATTAATTCAAATTCCAACAACTTAGGTCGTATGCTTTGCGCATTCCACTGTATTATATTTATAGAATTTAATACAGTTTTACTATACATAATTACTAAATAATTTTAAACAGGGCCAATCCGATATAAATTTCACAATAAACTTTACAGCATCCTTAAACACTATTTGAATACACTCACTGATTTTTTCTTCCCATGACAATCTACTGGACAGAATTTTCTCTTTTAATTTTGTTAATAGGGATTTCCAAAAACCAAACCCTTTCTCATTTTTGGTTTTGTTTTCTTGTCAATCTTCCGTTTCCTCTGCAATATTTCCTGCTTCTGATTCCAAAAATTCATTCTCCACGGTATTTAAATTAATATAATCTGCTATCTCCATATTATTATTATTACTAGATTCCGTTGTTGAGTTAACTTTTTGTTTTACTTTATTCTTCTTTGGTTTTTTAAAATTATTAGTTGCTTCCGCGTAAGATCTTATAACTTGTTCCTCTTTATTTGGTTCAGTGTTGACGCAATCAGCTGGATCTATCGTTTTATTAATTATTGGAAATTCCTCCGCTGAAAATTCAGGTATCGGAGGGGGGCTAGGTGGGACATATATTGTCAAAGCTCTTTTATATGTGCAGGTATATTCTGCCATTAGCTCCCGAATCCGTTTTTCTTTATTATAAATAGGACATATTTTGGACATGGCCATATGGTTGCCATTACAATTATTGCATATAAACGTTGTCCGAGCACAGTTGTCGTGATTATTACCACATTTTGGACAAACAATTTTATTAGACGGACAAATTTTACTCGTATGGCCAAATCTCCAGCAACGAGAGCATTGTGTCACCGGGAACACATACGGTTCTACTGTTACTATAGTGTCGAACATTTTGATGCGTGACGGTAAGGTTGAACCTTTAAAGCATATTCTCATGGCTTCACTTAATTCCCACCTTCCATCAGAACTGTTTTTACGTTTAAGTCTTTTTACTCCCATGATTGGTATATCACTGCATAAGCTATCCAAGATTTCTTCGTCAGTATTATCCACATCTATATCCTTTATGACTCCGTATGTCTGGTTCACCTCCATAGTTCTATACACCCTAAATCCATTTTCATTAAAAAATTTGTTATTTAAAAATTCTTCAGCACTTTCCTCCTTGTCAAAGTGAATTACCGCTTTGAATGAGTTAATGTATTTAACTCGATTTACATTTTTTATGTTTTCGGATTTTAATATCTTGGCTAATCGAAATTGTTTTGGAAGCGGGTTGGTGCCTGTAAGGCAAATTTCAATCTTATCGTCTAGTATCCTTTCCAAATCGTGCGAACCCCCTTCATGTGCGAACTTTTTTCTTTTCCTCTCCACGGTCGTCCAAACCTCTTTTGTATTTATTTCCCTGTTTCTTTTATCCGGTCTTCTACTGTCATCGTCCATTTCATCGTCCATTTTATCGTCCATCATCTCTGTACGTACCATACTATTCGTGTACCCCTCCGCCACAAATTCTAACTCATTCTCATTATCTGATTCGTTAATACTCATACTTCAAATACTTCCTACCTATAGAAATAGTCATTGTAAACAAAACAACTTAATATCGAGCGCGACGGCACTGAAACCGGTTTCTGCGATGCGACAATAACGCGTCTACAAACAATGAGCGCCGGCGCACGAATGAAATTTGAAAATGAATAATGAAAACTTAACTCTAGTCGACATGACACAACTAAATTTCTAGGCATAACTTGGATTCCAAGCTGCAGTGGAACGCTCATTGGTTATCACTACCGGGTAGGCTCAGCTCCGCTGCGTATGCTTTATAAATATCAGACAACTAACTGACGTAGAAACAGCTTGAATCGTATATTACAGTTTTTTTCATAGTATTATGTCATACGGTATCCTTCTTTGGGGAAAGGCGGCTGACATTAATACTATTTTTATCTTAAAAAAGGTTAATTCGGGCTATTTATAATTTAGGAGCGCAAGCCTCTTTAAGAGATGTTTTTAAGGATATAGGTATAATGACTGTGGTGTTACAATGTATTTATTCTAACTACTTACATATTAGGAATAATTTAAAGCCTTTTAGCAAAAATAGTGATGTACATTCAATTAACACTAGAAACAAAAATAAAATTTGCAATCCACGCTTTCGTCTGCGTAAAGTCAGTAATTCTTTTAAGGGGCTAGGTTTTCGCAATTTAACAAAATTCCAGATTGCTTATTGGAGCTGCCAATAAACAAGTTTCAAATCTACATCAAAAATAAACTTATCAATAAAGCATATTATTCGTTAGAGGAATATTTTTCCGATAAAAATGCTTGGGACTCTTATTATTGCTGGATCTAATTCAAGTACAAAATTTTATAATAAAGAATACTATTGTAAAAAACATATATTTGAAAAGAGTAACTCTCGAGTTTCTTGTCGGTTCTTTTCGGTTGAATCAACCTTTCGAACCGTCGGTAGCGTTGGACTATTCAAAAGTACTTTTTAAAAGTCTACTGGAATAAAATAGTTTTGATTTTGATTTAATAAAGCAAGCTTCCCCATCAGAAATGGGCCGGTTTAACCGGGGCAGTGCTGCCCTCTCACAGAAAATCGGCATAAAGTAACAGTAGGTAATTTTAATTATCATCCCTTCCCACCTATCCCCTGGACTGGCAACGTGCATGTGATACTTCAAGTATCGCCAGCGTTGTGTTTATCGTAAGCGACCGCCGCCGTGAGTCATCGATGGCCCCGGGGCCCTTGATTCACGCGAGCGCCCGGTCGGTGGCTTGTACTTATCACATACAAAAAAAATACCTAAATAGTAATCATAAACAATAAACGCTAAACGTTAAATGTCAATAAGAGTATATTTTTATTAGGTCTTTATTTTTTAAGAAAAAAAGCATTAAATTATATTTTTATATTACACACGGGTGGAGCTACGGATACGGATTGTATTTTAATAAAATACAAAATAAATAATATAATACTATGGCAGTAAAAAAATCGTAAAATACAAATTAATTTTCGTTTTCATCGCCATCATCATATCAGACGAAAAAACGTCCACTACTGAACATATTTCGTTTTATTATCTATAAAAAATACTGCAATTTTTTTTTTATTATATTAATATTTTATAAAGTCTAAATTACAGAAGACAAAATATTTACAATTTCAGACACAATCCCAGTTATGGAACTATGTAATTTAATAGTCATTATTAACGTTTTATCATGTGAAGCTGCGCTACGAATAATCGGAGGCAGAGATGCACATAAAGATGAATTTCCCTATGTTGTTCGCTTAGAATACATCATTCAAAATAAGAAAACAGGAAAAAAAAATTCTCGTCAATTCTGCACCGGTACTGCTATAGCTTCAGATTGGATTGTTACTGCAGCGCATTGCTACAACGAAAAATTATTAAAAAGTACAAACAGAACAATAGTTGCGAGGTACAACAGCTATTTCCCAAAAGAAATGGGTGAAAACAGTCCTATACTGGATGTTTTTGTTCATCCACGATTTAGAAAAATTGATTTTTTTAGAGAATATGACATAAGTTTGTTTCGCAGTAAAAATATATTCGTTTCTCAATACGCAAAGGTAAGTGCAGTGGACTACAAAACTCTCGTCGGTCACGAAGTATATATACTTGGATTTGGTAGAACAAATGCACCTGAATTAGAAAAGCCACTGCAAGTTTTGAAAGGAATGCTAAACTATTGCTTAAAACGTGAACGTAAATTTGCTTTGGCCATGTGCGTTGTTCCGTTATGCGGGGTATCAGCAACGATCTGTGGAGGTGATTCTGGAGGTCCTATTTTACATTCATCGGGTATAGTAGGGGTCAATTCAAGATCTAAAAATGATTGTAATGAGTTTACTACTTCTCTGAAAATAACTCCAGAGACATCAGCCAGTGTCGCGGCTATGACCAGCATTGGTACCGATTGGATACTAAATGTTATTTCCAATAAAATTATCCATTGATCGATATAATAATTATTATTAAAAGTAAAGGCTACTTAATCAGCGATAAAATAATATAAAAAGCAAACCCACGAACACAGCTTATGTTATAATAAAGAAAACCGACCCAGTAACATTCATTTATAGAAATCAATAACCATAAAATATAACATAGTTTTTGATTTTATCAGCTATAAAATATCTAGAAGCATACACCGATATTTCTTTTGGAATAAATTTATTTTTTTGAAAACTCTAAATTACAAAATAGGAAAAAATTTACTCATGGAATTATACATTTTTTTGTGATTTTCAAAGTTTTAAGCTGTGAAGTTGTGCTGCGAATGAAGAGGCAGAGATGGACCCAAAGATGAGTTTCCTTATATTGTTCGCTTAGAAATTATGACGCTGAGTGAATCCAGTAATACCAAAAAATATTTATGCTGTCTCATGAGCTGCTATAACAGATTTGGTAGTGATAGTTACTGCCACTTCGAAGAATGATCAAATAATACATATAGTGAATTAGTTACGAGGTACAACAGCTATTTTTCAAAATATATGAGACAGATAAGTTCAATATTCGATGCTTTTTAATCCCGTATTAGCAAATCGGTCATACTAGAGAATATGATATTGGTTTGTTTCGCAGTAAAAATATAACATTTTCTCAGTATGACAAGGTCAGTGCAGTGTATCATAACGCTCTCATAGGGCATGGAGTAATTCTTAGTTTTGGAGGGACAGATGCATCGGAACTAGAAAAGCCACTACAAGTTTTGAAAGGAATGCCTTGAACACCAAGTCGTTTCAGGTGCAGCTATATGTATTGTTCCATTATGCAGTGTAACAGCGTCTATCTGTGCATGTGATTTTAAGGATCATGTTGTACATTCATCTGGCATAGTAGGAGTCAATTCAAGATCTATGAGACTATCTAGATGACTGTATCGAGTTCGCTACTATCCCGAAGAGAACTCCAGGAAGATCAGCCAGTATCGTAGCAATGGTCAGCATTGGCATGTGAATGTTTTCATTCATTCGGTTGTTTTTTTTTAATACAAATATTTTATAAACTTAAATTAAGCCCTGAAATAGAAAATAAAAATTATAGATTTAATATTTTATTGAACACTAGCTGCACGATTACTATTGCACGAATCCTCATCGCCAACAATAATGCCTTTTCTAAAATATTAGCCTAAGTTACTCCTTATAACATTAAAGTTACTAGTGAAACTTTATGCACTACACAAAATTATTATGATTAAACCAACGGTCTTGAATTAAATTATTAAACAAAACTAAAATTTACGTAAATATTTCAAAAACCTTAGAAAATAAATTTATGATAATACTAAGCTTACAACAAAATATTATAAATATAATGATAATGATAACTTTGATTAATAAAATCTAGATGTCTACGTCAACAACATAATCACCACACAATTGAAAGAGCTAATACTTATTATGTAAAACCATGGCTGTGCTTTTCTTTGCTCTAATCTTAGCTTCTCTGCTAGCTCAAGAATTAGAATTTCAAAACTCTTTTAGTATGTAAAATATATCACAAATGGAAGTAATGGTGCTTTTACACTTACGTAATATTATTTTTAATGCATCTTGGTCATAACTTATACATAAGTTTCATTAGTCTTACCATTTTTATAAACACATTCTATAAATTTATATACAGTAATCTTGGTACTAAGTTAATTTAAAAATATACTGCAGTTTGCCACCTCTTTGAGCACAATCCACATTACAAACAGGTTTTAACATCATATTGAAATAAAATGCCCGAATTGGTTAATGCGAATGACAAAATTATATGCTACTTGTAAAGGCTATTGCAATAAAAATTTAAAATTTTAGTAGCACATTTCAATTTAAAAGAAAACTTCGAACTTTAGTGTTGAAGCAATAAACATTTTTGTTACAATATTTGTTATAAATAGAAAAAATTGGGTTCCTAAAAAGCAAAAAAAAATTATATTTTCTTTTAAATATTTTCTTCAGAAGTCAGTACTGAGTAAAATGTACAGAATGAACCGAGCCCATAAAATTTGAAGATAAATTTGATTTCTCGTGTCGAAATCTTGCCTCATCATCAGATCTGGAACGGATTACAATCGAGCCATCTTCGAGTAATCAGGCAATAAGCATACTGTTTGAAATCTGTTGAAAAAATAATGTTTAATATTCGTCTATGTTCTATCCAATTAAGAACATAAAACTTTAAAAAAATCTAGGAACCCTTTTCCTCTCCCCCCACCCCACCCCACACATGCACTCTCTCACACATAGGTACAACTGACAAAATCCATAGACCGGCTTTTTCGATTCACTTACATTTCTAAATGTATTCAATGATTTGATCATAAACTTAAAAAGACAAAAAAGAAATCATCAATTATCACCACTTTCTACACCGTAAAAAGAGGCAAAGATTGACAGACAATCAATTTATACCAACAAGATATCCTTCACACCATATCTGTTCACTGAAATGTTCAACACAATATGATAAACGCACACCGGTGCTTAACAAATTGCTTTGGAAGTTGTGAGTAATGCATTCGATTCCCGCCCGTTGTTGGTGTTTCGTGACGAACGAGAGGCGGCGGTGTGACTGAGTGTCGGTTCTATTAAAATTTGACGTTAGTCTCGTGGTTGGTATAGGAAAAGTATTTCAGTAGAAATGTTATAACAAAATTAAGCTTTAGTTAGTATTTCTTTTGATAAACTTTGTAGCAAAAAACAAAGAAATGAAGAGGATCGAACAGTGATACAAATTTGAAGTACCTATAGCCCAATTTCGCCTGAATTTATCAAGGGGTTATGTAATTAATTAAACTTGCTGATCCACTTTTGTCAAGCGTCAATTCTGGTTTACGGGTTTAGTTATTATGACAGGACTTTTTTATTTATATCTAAAAATTATTTTGTATAAGTCAACGGTTTTTGAGATATTTGCTTTTAATATCATAAAAATTAACTTGTAAGCATTATTCCTCATCAAGCTGTCCATTCAGTCTCCACTGTTCTAACATGCACTTTCAGGTTATAGGATATGCTTTTTCCCATGAAGTAGCGTATTGAATAGTTAAAAATAGCTTAAAGCAAAAGATGTATCAAATTTATGTAAAATGTATACATGACGACGTTGTGGCACAGCGGTAGCGAACCTGATTTGAGCACCACGGAAGAGATTTTTGTATTGATTTGATGTAAATTTCCTGACACCGTTACTGTCCTTATGAGGGTCGTTGAGTGTGTAGCGTTGAGTAGTTTAAAAGACCTGTAAAAAGGCCGCTTTAGCATATTATGATTGTGTCTCTTTTAATAGTTCCTTAGAATAAACATTTGTGTGTTTGAAATAACCAGTGGTGGTGATGGAAGAATAATTTGTACAAGTCTAAATTCACGTTAGGTTGACGACAATAACCAAGTCTCATAATTAATATACCGAAGGCGGATAGGAGGCTAGCCACGGCCACAGCTAGTATTAATATTTAAAAAATGAGATATTTGCTACAATACAGTATAAAACAATGAATTTTATTAGCTATAAAATATAGAGAAACATAAACTGCTTGATATATTTTTAAATAATACTAACATTTTTTTAAATTGTTAGTCACAAAAGTGAAAAGATACTTCTGTATTCTTAAGAAAATTCTAGTCATGAAACTATCAAATTTGTTAGTCCTTCTAGACTTTTTAAGCTGTGAAGCTGCGCTACGAATAATTGGTGGGAGAGATGCCCGTAAAGACGAGTTCCCCTATGTTATTCGTTTAGAAATTGTCACAAAAACTGTTATTTACCATCAAGCCTGCTCTGGGGCTGCTATAACTTCAGAATGGGTCATTACTGCAGCACATTGCTACCACGAAGAGGATTTAAAAAGAACTAACAGCACAATGATTGCGAGGTACAACAGCTATTTTCCAAAACATATAGGACAAATCAGTCCCATAATTGACTTTTTCATTCATCCAAGATTTTCGCAATTAGATCTTATGAAAGAATACGATATTGGTTTGTTTCGCAGTAAAAATATTTTCGTATCGCATTACGCTAAAATTAGTGCATTGGATTACAAAACTCTCGTAGGTCTTGAAGTTCATATACTTGGATTTGGAGGAACAAATGCATCTGAATTTGAAAAGCCACTTCAAGTTTTAAAAGGAATGTTTGCCTACTGCCTTGAAGAAGATTTAGCAGCAGCGACGAATATGTGCATCGTCAGGTCATGTGATGTAGCAGCAACAATCTGTGGAGGTGATTCTGGAGGTCCTATTATACATTCATCGGGTATAGTAGGGGTCAATTCAAGATCTGCAGATGATTGTAATGAGTTTACTACTTCTCTAGAATTAACTCCAGGAGCATCAGCGAGTATCGTAGCTGTGATCAGCATTGGCTTAGATTGGATACAAAATATTATTACTAATAAAACTATTACTTGATATTATTCTTTATCGTTATTTCAAATAAGTTACCTCATTTATTTATCATGAAATTTGGTGTTACATCAAAAAAGGAAAATGAAATGAAATCCTTGTTTTTACATATTCGAACTTCCGTTGAAATTTATGATATTTTTTGATATATATATAGTAAGTTTTCAAAATTTACATTATTTTTATTCTCAATATATTTTGGAACATGTATATCCTTCAAACCTTATCATTCTATCAAAAGACTTACCACAATCTAATAAATACTCGTCAGTGCTTAACAAATTATTCAGGAAGGTGTGACTAATGGGTTCGATTCCCGATTGTTGATGGTGTTTCGTAAAAGGCGATGTTGTAACGGAGTGTCGATCAACATCGCAAAAATATTATGTTTGCTGATTTTAGCGTTATTTTATGTAGTATTTTGGTACGTAAATGTCAGACAACCCATAACAATAAATAATCACTTAATAAAAATATTCAACATTTTTAACATGATGCGTATGTAATATGAATAGTAGTTTCACTAATGTGATAAACAAAAAGTAACTAATAAAAGATAATAATAAATCGATAGCCATAAAATGTAAAATATTTTATGATTTTATCAGCTATAAAATGGTAATGCAATAAAATGGTATACCGATAGATTATATAAAATTAAATTTAGACATTGACATTAAGCAGTACCCTTGCGCCACAAAGCATTGGGTAGTAGAGATATACTTAAAGACACAGCAAACAACAGTAACCAGCGAAGCCACACACTGTATTTATGTATAGTATACATAAACAATAAAGTTTAAATATTATTCCTAATAAATAAAAAAAGTTATGTATGCAAGCAAATAAAAAATCATAAAATGGAAAATCTTTTTTTTTTCATTTTATTTGGTATAAAATATTGATAAATATATACTGTTGATATAATTTTGAAAAACAATATCCATAACTAGTAATTTTTATTTTACATAAGACAAAATATTCACAATTTAGGATTTAATCTTGTTCATGGAACTATATAATTTATTAATCATTTTTAAAATTATAAGCTGTAACGCTGTACTGCGAATAATCGGAGGCAGAGATGCGCTCAAAGATGAGTTTCCTTATGTTGTTCGCTTGGAAATTGTGATGACCAACAAATATTATAGCAAAGAACAAGTTTCTTACTATCAATTCTGCACAGGGAGTGCTATAGCTTCAGAATGGATTATTACTGCAGCACACTGCTATAACGAAGAATATTTAAAAAGCACTAACAGAATAATGGTTGCGAGGTTTAACAGCTATTTTCCAAAAGATATGGGAGAAATAAGTCCCATTCTCGCGTTTTTTGCCCATCCAAGATATGCACAAATCGATCTTACAAAGGAATATGATTTAGCTTTGCTTCGAAGTAAAAATATAATAGTTGCTCAGTACGCAAAGATCAGTGCAGTGGATCATAACGCTCTCGTAGGTCACGAAGTATTTATTCTTGGATTTGGTAGGACAAATGCCTCGGAATTAGAAAAACCGCTTCAAGTTTTGAAAGGAATGTTAAATTATTGCCTGAAGAGAGATATTCCAGCAGCTACAGTTATGTGCGTTGTTCCATTATGCGGTGCAGAAGCAACAGTCTGTGCAGGCGATTCTGGTTCCCCTATTGTCCATCCTTCAGGTATAATAGGTGTCACGTCAAGGTCTGCAGATATCTGCAATGAGTTCACTACTTCCGTGAAGAGAACTCCAGAAACATCCACCAGTATCGCAGCTATGTTCAGTTGTGGCTTAGATTGGATACTAAATGTTATTTCCAATAAAAATTATCCATAAAAATGGTTTATTAAAACTCAATTCATTATGGCTATTTAAAATATTCTTATAGTTAATACAAAAGTACATTTATAACGTTGCAGTGGCCGCTTAACAAAAGGTGGGCCATAAGGTTGTTTTCCAACTTTGTGGTAAAAATGTTATTAATTTTCATAATATTGTGACGGGCTGGGGTTCACGGATTTCTATTAAAACACCTGATGGCTGTAAATGAGACTTTAATGAGGTCTTCTAAATCACAGAGTAGAACTGCACAAATCACAATTCCAAATAACAGGTCAGTCGTATTCCAAAAGGATAGCCGAAGTCACTAATAATCGCACTTGATCACTTGTATCGCTTGTAGTGTCTTCGCTTGTTGCAGAACAGTTCAGAACTGAATGCCTCACTCAACTGAATGGAAAGTTTCCTTGAGAGAAGTTTTCACAGAATGTTATACGACATTTTTCGTCAAAACATCTTTCTAGAACCTACCCGTTGCGAAGGAAAACACAGAGAAAGTTGCAAGCAATTTCGGACCTTATGCCTTTGATAATAAGTACACTTACTCCGTAACAATATGTTTATTGATTGAGTTAATCCGTATCCTAGCAGGTTTCTCGCCATTGCAGCTACCATGCCTAACAACTGGTACCATGCTTAGTTCCGTCAGTGTTTTTTTTGAAAAAATAAGCAATAATATTCAACATATGCAAATAGCGCTGCAAGAGAGTGCTAGTTACATCATAAGCTATTTGAAGGTCTCTTGTTATAAGTCATTAACAATAACAGACACATATTATAATACTGTCATTCACGGTGGTTCACTTGTACACACAGCGTCTGATTATTTTATGAAGTCTATTTATAATTGTATAGTAACATATACGTGTCGTGTAAACATTGCAAATTAACAAACACATGGAGTTGGAGGTTTCCTACACAAATGGAATCTGTATTTGCCGAACTTATCTATCGAATAACTACCCGCACCCACACTACACCACTAAACTAATAGATAATGGAAGTCTATAGCCACATACGATGGCACTATATAAATCTTACAAGTTTTATAAATACTACCACTGATCAATAAGATTTTGTTGATTTTAAATGATGTTAACGAAGTAGGCATGAAGTGTGGACATGTTGGTAACTGGAGTTGTGAACATGCCGGACGGGGAGAGGGAAGAGTATGTGAATATAAAAGCCAATAAACAAACAAACGCTACACACTCAACGGCCCCCATTAGGATAATTATATCCTGTGTCGGGGGTCCGGAAACATTCACAATGACAAGGACAAACACAACCAGACCGGAAAACATGCCTGTACGATTAATACAAACATCTGCTCCGAGCGGGAATCGAACCCGCAACCGTCGAGGCTTAAGGCAGACTCGCTACCCACAACGCCACAACGGTGTCAAAAGCCAATGATTATAAAAAGAAATTGACATTGTTATAAATTAAATTATCCCGTGTATTGCAATAAAATGCGATTTTTATTACGGTGAAAATTCTTCGCTTTTATCTTACAAAACTTCAAACTTGTACTATTTCATGCAACCAAAGCAACGCAAGCATATGGCCCACCCGATAGTAAGTGGTTTTCGTAGACTATCAGCGCTAGTATCACCATCCATTTTTAAGTGTCACTTACGCGTCGTCAACCTTGAGATATTGGTTCTTAAAATAATTTCCTACGCCCAGTAACTTTACTAACTTAACACACTATCTTCACTGCTTTGCTGTAGAATATCTGACACGGCAGTGGTTCCTACCTAGCCGGCTTATTGCAATAAAAGACCTACAACCAGTAAATATTTGTACGATGTTTAATTTTTTACAACACTTGGTAATAAAAAATTAAATAAATCAAGCTCTAAATGTGGCACAACGCTAACTCGGCTAAAGCCACTAAAATGGCGCAGTCAAACAATAACCCGTCAAATTGGGAACTGCGGCGCAAAACAAATGAATTGTATGTAAATGAACAAGTGATTAGTGAACAGCGGTGATCGAATTATGGCATAACGAGGTCGCACTGCCTGCGGACGCTTATGTGAGTGGCGTAACTTGCATAAGCACTGGCTTATTATTTACATGATTAAAAAATATGCGTCAATAATAGCTATTTCTGAGTAACTATTTAGTTCAAATATTACGATGACTTTGTAATCCTTCCTTTTTTTAAAGTAATTGCGCTCAGAATTCATTTCTAGATTGGGTCTATAATCTTTATAAATATTATATATAGTGTCTATACTTTCTAAGTATTATCTGGTGTCATTCGAAGGTTCAAATAAAGACTTCTAAGTATTGTGATAACTATTATAAAAACAAGTTTTCACGCCACACAAATAATCATATTTTTATTAAAAAAAAATGTTCAAGCTATATTTATTATTAAGTGTTGGATGTCACGACTTAAACATAAGGTTTTTTTATGAGTATTAGACATTTTATATAAAAAGATGCGAATTTCTTGATATGAGAATGGGGCCTCATTGTGTTCCAAGAGCTAGCGATATATATAGCTTCCAAGATTTGTGGTGGTAGTAGGCCTTTTATTGCAAGAGGCCGGCTTGGTAGGTACCACCAAAGTCGGTAAAGTGTGTTCCGATTTGAAGGACACCAGGTAACTAGTGAAATTACTGGACAAAGATTTTTGAACCAATATCTCGATGTTGACAACGCGTGAATGATACCCTCAAATTTATGGTGTTGCAAGCGCTCATAGGATACAACAGTTCTTACCATCAGATGGTACCCCTGTACTGGACTACTAGACTATTTAAATCGCAACTAAAACCCTAACAAATAATCGTAAAATACAAACAAGGTGCTTATATATACATAATAAGCCATATAATATATCACGGATGGTATCTGTAATTAATTGAATATCGCTCAGGATCGACAGACGCATGATTAATATCGTTACTGCTTGATTACTAGCTGGCTTAGTTCCCGCCCACAATTACCGCTTGTTATTAATTAATTGCAACTCGGACGATCAGCTTTGAATGTCTAGACTGTAAACCAATGTAATTATCGAAGGTGTCATATGAATTTTAAATTTATATGTACCGTATTAAATTAGCCGATGTTCAAAATGTTTTATAAATTATAATAGTGCAATGCCTAATTGCCTCCTGTGGTGCGTATACAATTTTTTTTCCTACAATGAAAAGCTCGCTTTTAGTACCTCGTACGAGGAATAAACAAACGGTTGCTAAGTTACCGGGAGTTCAAGTGAGTTAATGAGTGTCATACTGCCGGAAGAGAATCGGGCACTTCTCTCCCTTGTGCCGGGGACTAAAATCGAACTTTTCGTGAAGGTAGAAAAAATATATTTATATCCAGAGAGTCTTAGTAGTAGCCATTGCTCATTTCATTTAGCATCGGCGATTCGCGTTTTATTAATTGCATAGAGCATCGCTTAGAGATAGATCGCTTCTGCTAAGAGTAGCATGTCTGTTAGGCTTAAAAGCCGTTCTGTTATTTAGCGTCACAAACGATGTTAATCACAAGATGACTGGACACAGCGTGTCATATTAAACAGATTATTGATAGAGATGTAACTAAGCTATGATTACAAGAACATTGCTATTACAATATAATGAAATAAAATTTGGACAAAGAGAACGGAATAAAATACTAAAAAATACATAGGTATAGTGGGGTTCTATTCGATCAGTTTATTTTACGTTTTCCTGTTACGAGTTTTTATAAAAAGCGATTGCTATTTAACCTTTACAAATTTTTGCAGGCCAGTTAGTATTTGATGGTAGTAGTAGTTTTAATTTATGTTCTCTATAGCATACTGTTGTTTCGTGTTTTGAAATGTTCACCTTCTGTTAAGATGTTTTTTGAGTATCTATAAGTGTTATACCAAACACATAATCAGAAATAAATAGAACCTCCAACGAGAACCTACTAACTACTCAATCTTCAAATAATCAAAACTTTTCCTTTTTAAATTTTAAAAGAGCATATATATGTTTATATTACTCTTACCTCGACCAAAGGCACGACCATCAATAAAATTTCTATTTAATGTACCAATATTTATTTTAAAATAAAGAAAAAAAGTGGTTTGTGTAGAGTAAAAGATTCGCAGTCGGTAGGATTCGAACCTACGCTCCCAGAGGGAATCTGATTTCTAGTCAGACGCCTTAACCGCTCGGCCACGACTGCTCATGGTTTAAAGGACTAAAATAACCATCAAATACATGTGTCAAAGTAGCACGAAATTGAAAGTTACTTTCACAATTTCTGACTTCTTGAGAACAGATACTGATGTATAATAAACTTGGTGTGCCCGCGACTGCACTGACGTTGTGTACACAATTTTTTTTGCTTGGATTTATGTATATATTCAGTTCCGTCTGTACGTAATTGAAAATGACTATTTGTACAGGTGATGATAAATTTAAGAATAAGTTCAAAGCTACGTGAAAAAAAATTGTTTCATTATTATGTATTAGTTATAAATAATAGTATATTGACGCAATATTTAAAACATCTTCTCTGTATTGTTGTAGAGTTTACTAAACTTAATAATTATAGGCACTGGGTGTGGAGGCAGTGTACTAAAGCCCAGCCTAGCCAGCATTGCCTTAAAAAAGGGACTGCTCTCACGGAAGATCAATTTCATTCTGCTCTTAAAGTGCCTCCAGGGAGTCTGTTATTTTAAAAGAGTTTATTAAGTTTATTACTCTCAGTAGTAGTAGAGCTATGCTTCTCCTAGTACAAATGAGCCGGCTCGACCGGGAAAGTACTACATTTGTTTCACTATTTATTGTTGCGTTTCGTGCGATGAGTGAGAGCGCTGATTTTTTTCTGATTATGTATTGCTGTTGGCCCTACCGGCCTTGACATCGTCACCGGGCGGGAGTGGCTGAGTAATGAGATCCAGCCGAAAAAGGGGACAGCCATCGTGGAGACTCAAAGTTAATTTCATCCATAGGTTGCCTCCTCCTAGTCCGAACAACGGCTATGGACGTCATCGGCAGACTAAACGTGATTCTATGATGATTACCTTCAGAATTTAAATACTAGTAGCACTATAAAAAACCTATTACATTTTAGAATAATTAAAAAATATAGATATTGAAATACAATACTTATTCTTCTTCATAAATAAAAAAAGAAAAGTACATATTTATCAATAAATAATAAACACTGCACTCTCAACGGCCCCATTAGGATAATCATATTCTGTGTCGGGGGTCCGGAAACACATACAATACTAGACTGAAAAATATGCTTGCATGGTCAATATAAACATATTATGCTCCGAGCGGGAATCAAACCCGCCACCTGTGGCGTTTAAGGCAGGTTCGCTGCTGCTGCGCCACAACGCCGTCAAATTAAATTTATTGATAGTAAAACAAGTGTTAGGGAATTATTTATAAATTACTTACGCAACTTTTTAAGCGTTGCTTTAATTAGTACTCGGTCGAATCTGTAATCTGGGTGTTGTAGTTCCAAACTAGAGGCCACTGGATGCTTCTCGAATATAACTTGGGCTTAATCTTAAACCGACTCCAACTAAAACACTACGACAATAAATACGATACTAAATTAGGGGTGTCACTTTAAGTGGCGCTACTAGATAGGCGATTTCGAATTTTATATTATTAAGATGATTACTTCTACTTCCTAATTGAACTTTTTTAAATTATAATAGAGGGTTTTAAAAACAGACAATGTATGCCATTGTTTGAGGGATTTTGGGTAGATCTTTCAAAATGATAAGGAGGTTAAGTTTTCACTTTTTCGAAGTCAGTATTTATTGAGGTATTAGCTCCTAGAGTCATAAAATTATGTCACCTCGCCCTAACTTTTGAAGTATGGTAATCAATATCCTGGAAAAATTATTAAGTTGTAGAACCTCAAATGAAACACATTTATTTTAATTCATTATTATTTTTGAAGTTCTTAACCCCTTTAGTGTCAACTGTGCGTGATCCACAACCCACTTGATTGGTAATTTTTCTCAGATGATCCCACTCATCGCACGAAAAACCGCCGATTTTCTGTAAGAGTATACTTTGCCAGTCGAGCCGGCCCATTTGTGCTGCGTGGAGCATGGCTCTACTACTACTAAAGTAGGTCTTCTTGTTAGGACTCCTAATTTTAAGATTTACTAAACTCTACTAAAGACTTCACTGATATAAAATTCTTCGAATTCCTAATTGATTGAGTATTAGGTAACTAGATCAATATTTAACACAATATAATTTATTGCCAACTTACATCAGATTCACGCAAACATAAATCAAAGCCTTACTGCGGTATTGAAACTTACCGAAAACATTACACCTTTAAAGTGCGTTGAATCTTTTTTACGTTAGTTGTACCGACTATCGACAGCGTGCAACCGCCGCTGGTGAAAGTTTTAAATAGCCTGGCTTGTTTCCAACTTATCCTGACTTTTTACGCGGCATGTTTTTAACGCTGTATTTACTTTGTATTTTAATAATTAGTAACTTTAACACCGTTGCAACGTGTTGGAAATAGTTGGTCTTTAGCCTCGATGGTGGCGGGTTCGATTCCAGCTCAAGTAGATGTTTGTATTGATCTTAGAAATATCTGCTTTAGTCTGGGGTTTGTGCTGTGAGTCTCCTCTTCGTGCCTAGATCTTATACATCATGTTAAACTATCGGTCCCTTTATTATCCTAACATGTGATAATAATCGTTAACTCTTGATAGGTAATTTGCTCTTATCCAATTATTATTAATAACGTTCTGTATAAAAATCAGGATGAGAGTAAAAATCAAATCAAAATCAAAATTATTTTTATTCAAGTAGACTTTTAAAAGTACTTTTGAATAGTCAAACGCTACCGACGGTTCGGAAGGTTGATTCTATCGAGAAGAACCGACAAGAAACTCGACAGTTACTCTTTTCAAATATATGTTTTTACAATTGTATTCTTTCATATAAAATTTGGTTCTTGAATGAGATCCAGCTATATTAAGAGTCCCAAGCATTTTTATCGGAAAAATATTCCTCTAACGAATAATAGGCTTTATTGATAAGTTTATTTTTATATACATTTGGAACTTGCTTGTTGGCAGTTCTAATAAGCAATCTGGAATTTTGTTGAAAATGCGAATACCTAGTAACGTACGTACGTAATAAGCAGACCCTGGGTAAATACACGAACAATACCCGGAATAATGCATAAGGAAGAAGAATAATTAGCCATTTTGAACGCTAATTACCTGAAAATTGTATTCGTGTTTCTCTTTATTTATCTTTGTTGTTATTTCTGTCATAGTGTTTACAATAGATTTCACGGTTTAATTTATTCATAAATTGATAATAATCCATCATTTTACGTAAATAGACTGCATTATACTGATGCCAGAATAATGACAAAGTATAATTTATCTGATGTGTTATTGTTATAATACAGCGTTGCTGTTTTTATCATGAATTGGCTTGACTGAGGAGTACTATTTGACATAGAAATAAAATAGTTATATATCCTCAATAGTTCGAGGGTAAACGGCCGACTACACTCTGTTAACGCGAGGGTTGAGGGTTCGATCTTAACCCTTAAAGGATATTGTCGTACCCATTTCTTGCGCAAGCTACAAGCTTAGTTGGAGGAAGGGGCGAAGGGAAAGGAAAGCTGAGATAGATAGATAGATAAAAAGCTTTATTGCACATAAAACAAAACAAAATAATATTAACAATTTAACTTAGGATAGTTTCTGGTGTGCAAAGACGGCCTTATTGCTACAAGCAATCTCTTACAGACAACCTTTTGACGTAAGGAACTGTTAAAATTAGAGAAACGGCACTTAGTAGGATATATCTTTCCTAATAATATTAGCAATGCTTTATATAATATAAACGCCTTATACTTAACGGCCTCCATTAGGATAGTGCTATCCTGTGCTGGGGGTCCGGAAACATACAGAAGAACAAGGACTAACACACCCAGACCGAAACACATGTCTGCGGGCTTACCATTAACTCTTATTGCGATTCTAATGACAACCAATATATATTATGAAAAATATATTTATACGTCATGCTCATATAAATTCTGAAAGTCAGAATTAAATTGGATTGATTTTGAATCGCTATCAGAGTCAATGGTAGTCCCCTGAATGATCAATACAAAAATCTGCACCGAGCGGAAATCGACCTCGCTTTTTCAAGTAATTTCTAAAACTTATCAACCTACTGAGTCTCAAATAAGATAAATAAATTTATATCCATAGAGGCCACAAACCATGAGTTAATCACGTTCATATTAAACTCGCATTTGGTGGCTCCACCTCTAAGTACACTTTGATACTGGGCTTACAGAGGCCTATTCGCCTTATTTACGAGGTCCGTTAAACAGTTTAGGAGTTACGCAGTTCGTTACAGTTTTAACCTCCGAACAGTTGGAGATTACTGTCCAATGACTCGTCTCAAATGATCCGAGTTCTAAAGTAAATATATAAATCAGGTGACCCTCATGTTATAAACTAGTAATTTCATTCAAGTGTCGTTTATCGTTTCGGTAAATTCACTAATAATTTTATAGTTCTCGGAGATTTAATCATCGGAGTTTGCAAACAATTTAATATTATTGTTTTATCTAGAATCATATTTTATACATATTGTTAGCTTTATACGAATTTTATTAAATCATTGTATTTTACTTAGTGGTATTAAATCTTATTTTTTCATTATGTACGATTCTTCTTCGTCCTAGCATTATTCCCGGTATTTTATTTTACCCAGGGCCTGCTTATCACTCTTATCCGGTTTTGACGGGTTACTAGTTCTTACACGGAGCGATTGCCATCTGACCTCCGCAACACTAAGGGTGAACCAGTAACTCATTGGATAAAAGCAATTTACTTATCAAGAGTTAACGATTATTGTCAGATGTTGTGAGATAACAACCGACAGCTTAACGTACTCTGCGAGGCACGGTGGGGAGACCTCCGAGGCACAGATCGAGACACAAATTTTATCAAACATCTACCCGAGCGGGAATCGAACCCGCAACCGTCGAGACTAAAGGCAGGCACGCCACAACGGTATCAATGTACGAGTAACGAGTATATATTATATAAGTGGTAGCTTTGTTATCCTGGCAAGGACGCCATATAAGATTTAGATCAGGAGAGTAATATAAACTATCACAATTGAAATACACTTATAATTGTTTTCTCTTAATACTAATTACACAGACTTGAATAGGGATACTTATGACTAATACTAACACATTATTGTCAACTTATTATTGTGAGAACCGGCGAAAGAAGTTTGATGCAAGCTTTCGTACAGAATAAGGGAACTCTAATTTGAGAAAAATGTAAAGGACGAGAAAAAAATAATAGTGTGAAAAGATCACATTATATACAAATAGTTAAACTGTAAAGTAGGAATAGAGCCACCCTTATTGCAGAACAAATGGGCCTGCTCGACCGGGAAAGTACTGCTTTCGTACGATGACAGAGAGCTCTGGAGGTCTTATCTCCCACCCCTTCTGTTCCCTTTTCATCCCTCCCCTCCTGCTCCTTGAGTTGGCAACGCGCATGGGACACGTCATTACGCGCGTTCATAGATTGCAGTGACTGCTTACCATCAGGCAGACCGTATGTGTACGGTTAACGTACAACATTTTTATTAGTATATAATTTGGCCTACATTGTACCTATAAATTGTATAATTTATAGGTATAATGACGGTATCGTCAGCGCAAAGATTAGTGAGTTGACCGAGCGAGCGACGCGGAATAGCATTCAAACCATATCTTTGTAAATAACTTAATAAATATAAACCTTAATATTCCGCGTGGTCAATTTCCAACACCTAGCACATCCCTGGATCATACAGTATGCTTTTTTTTTTTGTTAGAAGTTGGCAAACAAGCATACGGCCCACCTGGTGGTAAGTGGCTGCCGCAGCCTATGAGCGCTTGCAGCACCATTAGTAGGTGCCACTCGCTAGTTGCCAACCTCGAGATATTAGTTCTTAAATCTCGTTCGCCCAGTAATTTCACTAGCGTACAATGCCCTTCAAACCGGAACACAGTAGTGCCTAAGCACTACTATTTGGCGGCAGAATATTGGACACTGTGGTAGTACCTACCTAGCCGGCCTCTTGCAACAAAAGACCTACCACCAGTGTGACTGATTGCACTGGTGGAATAATCTCTGCTGTGACAGAGGTTATCCCAACAGCGGGCGATGGGGTCGTCACATCCCGACGCCGGTAAAATGCTTGTTTGCCAATAGTCCTGACATTAAAAAAAAACTCCAATCAAAATCCGACCAATACATAAACTATCAATCCACCAACACATAGTATTATAATTATTTTACGTAACTGAAAGAGAGGATTTTGTTATACTGACGATATTTCAAATTGGTTACCGTAAACGATTCCAGGGGCAAGTTTCAATCCGGGCCCGGATATACAACTACCGGTACCGGTTGCCCGGTTTGTTCGGATAATTGGCTTACCCGGCTTGGAAGTATTCATTTGTGCCGAATGCTGTCAAAGAGAACGCTACTGCTATAGTTTTATACAGATTTTTACGTCTTTTAAATTATTTTATGGGAAATCAGTCTATTTATAGAGCAATGTTATAAACCAGTGGTAAAAACGTACGTTTGATGGGGTTTAGGATAAGAAATCATGCTGTTTTAAAGGATTAATCGCTCACAGTATTTTCATAAAGCATAAACATAAACATAAAAAAGTTAGATTTGTTTTGTTTTATGTTACAAGTTGGCAAACAAGCATACGGCCCACCTGATGGTAAGTGGTTGCCGTAACCTATGAGCGCTTGCGGCACCATTAGTAGGTGCCACTCACGCGTTGCCAACCTCGAGATATTAGTTCTTAAATGTCGTCCGCCAAGTAATTTCACTAGCGTACAGTGCCCTTCAAACCGGAACACAGTAATGCCTAAGCACTACTGTTGGCGGCACAATATTTGACACTGCGGTGGTACTACCTAGCCGGCCTCTTGGAACAAAAGACCTACCAGTGAAAATTCTCCAGAGTACAAAATTAAGATCAACGTAAAGTTAAAAAAAGCGTGTAACATATGGACAAACAGACGGATAGATGGTCATGTCAAAATTGATCTTACATAATATTCTTACCTAAAAAAAAGACTCATAAAAATTGGGTCACAATGAGGTGTAGACGCAACAACATTAGATAAAATAATAACTTACCTAGACACAATTTCGGATCAGCCCTACAAAAAGATTCGCAGTCGGTAGGATTCGAACCTACGCTCCCAGAGGGAATCTGATTTCTAGTCAGACGCCTTAACCGCTCGGCCACGACTGCTATATTTTATAAAACATAATTGCGAACCTTATGCGTATAAAACAGAAATATATCTTTGTTGATCTCGATGAAAAATCTCTTTTTTCCCTTTTACGGAGGAAGAAAGTGCCCGACTCTCCCCCGGCAAGATGACACTAATTAACTCACTTTTCCCAGTAACCAAGCAAACGAGGTTATCCCTCGTACCAGTGACTAAAAACTAAAACAACACCACGAGGGAAAAGTAGAACATTTCCACACGTGGTTGTCAATATATAATTGGGTGAGAATGTCCTAGGTCCGTTATGTACTGTATAATATCAAGACCATAATATATATATATAAAGCAATAACAAACCAACTGTACAAATAAGTAATAATTTATGTATCATCAGTTCAAAGGTAGAACGTCCGACTATGACGTAAGAATTTTTTTTGAAGTGAAACTTCTTTAGAATCGTTGTGATTTGAAACGGATGCAACGGAAAAACGACAGGTAAAGGACAAAAATACAAAAATATGTAAGATGAAGCCGGCAAAGAATGAGACAATGAAATATACGTACTATTTTATATTATATATATTCATTCATTTCAGACAGACAGACAGACAGACCGACCGACCAACCGACCGAAAGAATTACTTCAATCGTGTGGCCTAAAGCACCCGGTTTTTTTTTTTTGACTAAGTTGCCAAGCAAGCATAAGACACACCTGATGATAAGTGGATGTCATAGCCTATTAGAGATTGCACTCATTTGAAGGTTTGGCCACCGTTATGGCGGGTTGGTAGCTAGCCTGGCTTTAGTGTCGACGGTCACGGGTTCGATTAGAGGCGGATATTTGTATTGATCCAATTCAAATATCTGTCTCGGTCTGGGCCTTTGTCCTTGTGAGTCTCCTCACCATTCTTCGGAGAGCAAGTTAAGCTGACGGTCTCGGTTGTAATCACATAACATCTGATGTTATGTTGTATGATCGTTAACTCTCTTGAAAAGTAATTTGATATCCAATGATTTAGGTTTAGGTTTAAAGAATTTACTGGTTCGCCACTAGGGTTGTGGAGGTCAGATGGCAATAACTCTGTGTAAAAACTAGTAACCGTTCAAATTCGGATAAGAATGTAGCGACATCTACACACAACACGACGTAACTCGATAGAAAGACAAGATTGTCACAATGTCGCATCAACCTACAACGACACCTACAGGGCATACTACGCAATGATAGGGACGACCAATGAGCGCCACGATCCTAAATCACGCTATCAGAGTTTCCTATGCTCATAACCTATATATACAACTTTCCAACGTAAGTCGACGGGCTTCGGTCCGCCAGGCAATATCAACCGCCTGGTCGGAGGATCCTTCCGTTGTGTTGGAGGTATTTCATCCGTTTCACCTCCACAAGAGTAATTCGCAGGAAAAAAATAAGAAAAAGAAGGCGAAGTAGTAAATTTAAAATTACTGTCCGCAAATTAAGAATCACACTACTATAAACATGCAAAATGTCAAAGACTCGTTGGTGCTCCTTCGTAAATTCAACACCAACATAATGAAACGAAGCTAGTCACAAGCTTGAAATTTTATCGTAAATGCTTATTAATAATATAAGCAATAATCAAGCAGTACGGGAAACTTTTAGGAAGTTGGTATGAGATCGTTTAGCAAGTTTGTGTAGAAGTTGTGACGTAATTCCGCTTAGAAAACGTCGAGCGATCTGTAGCGATGCGGCGACGAGTCAGCGGTTCGAGTTAGGTTTGAGGTACATCGAGACATATTTAATCTGAGTAGCATTATCCTTATAATGAATTCTTCTTCCTAGCATTAACACTCGTATTTATTTATTGTAGTAGAACCATTCTCCTTCCAGCACAAACGGGGCGGGTCGACCGGGGACGTACCACCCTCTCACAGAAAATCGTCGTAAAGTAACAGTATCAGTAGGTACTGTTGCGTTTCGTGCGGTGAGTCAGAGTTCCAGTGGCCCAATCAACAACCCCGTCTGTTCCTTTCCTTTTTTCCCTTCTCATGTCTTCCCCCCTACTCCTTGGATTAGCAACACGCATGTCATACTTCAAATATTGCGTTCATAGGTTGCTGTGACTGCTTACCATCAGGCGGACCGTATGCTTGTTTCGACCGTCATAAAAATAACAGACATGCTGCGAGTGGGAGGATCAAAGCAGGCTCGCTACTAGTAAACCACAACGATCGTCAAATTACATCACTACATAGTATAAAACAAAATCGCTTTCTCTGTCCCTATCTATGCTTAAATCTTTAAAACTACGCAACGGATTTTGATGCGGTTTTTAATAGATAGAGTGATTGAAGAGGAAGTTTTATATATGGAATAACGTCCATTAAATAGTGGAGAAAAAAAAACTTATTTTTGAGTTTTCAATATGATGTCGTAAATAATAACGCGTGCGGGGCACGGGCAGTAATGAATAAATCGAAACTACTGGATCGATTTTAATCATTCTTTCAGAGAATGACATAGGCTATATATTTTATACCCGTGCGAAGCCGGAGCGGGCCGCTAGTTATTCATTAATAGGCATAATATGTTCATCTATAACCATGTTCCAAGTTAATACGTTCTGTAAGGAAAATTATAGTTTTCCAAAAAGAATGAGAATCCTTCGTGTTAATCCAGGTAATAACTCAGTTCAGTAATTTTTGCGTGATTGAGAAATAAACATCCAAATATGAAACCTTTCAAAATTAATTATAAGACGTTGTTTTGCCCCGAAAGAAAATCTGGAACCCGATAGCAGCGCCCCCTACCTGAGTCTAATATTTGAACGGGACTGACACCGGTAAAAATGAATTACTAATATCGCTATTTAAAATAGGGGTTGTTAGAAGAAGGGTGAAAATTTTGGGTTTGTATGTATTTTTAAATGCCCAATCATAAAAACAAAAATTTTCGAATAAAATATTTAAAAAAGAAATTTGGCGTGGACCACCCTTAACATTTAGGGGTTTGAAAAATACATGCTGACTGATTCTCAGACCTACCCGACACAAAATTTATCTACACAAAATTCCATAAAATATCGGTTTAGCCGTTTTGGAGGAGTTTGGTGACAAACACTACGACACGAGAATTATATCATTACATTAGATGAACGATGAAGAACTAATTACAATAATTAGGGTCACATATTTCCTAAATAGCAGAGCCTTTTTTATACAACATTTATTTGCTTTGCTTGCTTGGAAACAAACAATGAAACTCACTACTTCTTAATGATAAAACAAGATGAAATTTAGTTTACTAAATAATCGGTGTGAATCAAACCTTACAATTCGTCGAGTCATTCAGTTCCCTTCATAATATTGAGATGAATTATGATCAAGATTTGCTTCGGTATTATTTGTGATTTGCACGAAAGTATGAAGAATACGTTCATTTGGGAGTATTGTACGGGTAGTTAAATAAGCAATAATAATTATTATACTTGATTGGTTTAAGACTATAGAAAAGGATGATTTATGAAATAGCACTGCCAAAAGCTTTTAGACAAATTCTTCTCCTTCCTAGCATTATTCCCAGTATATATCCAGGGTCTGCTTATTACTCTTATCCAGATTTGACAGGTTACTAGTTTTTACATAGAGCGATTGCCATATGACCTCCACAACCGAACCAGTGACTCAACACTTAATGATTATTACCAAATGTAACACCAACCGGAAATCGACAGCTTAACGTGTTCTCCAAGGCACGGTGGGGAGACCCACAAGGACAAACGCCCCAACTGAAACAGATGTTTTTAAAAATAAAAGCATCCGCTGCGAGCAGGAATCGAATAACGATCGTCGAAATAGCCTTTAGATAAATGACAAAAATTGTACATCGCGCACCACTGGAGAAAAGAAAGACATTCTCACTCGCAGATTAATCGCCATTATTGTGGCAATGGCAATCGCGATAATCGGTGGCAATGTCCTACTTTTCTCCCGAGATGCCTATATGATTTCTTTTACTACGAAGAAAAGTTCGCTTTTAGTTCATGGTACGAGGAATATACATAACTAGCGGGCTGCTCCGGCTTCGTACGGTTATAAAATATATAGCCTGTGTCATTCACTGAAATAATAAATAATAATAAATAATAATAAATAAACGCTGCACACTCAACGGCCCCCATTAGGATAGTAATATCCTGTGTCGGGGGTCCGGAAACATTCACAATGACAAGGACAAATACACCCAGACCGGAAAATATGCTTCCATGGTCAATACAAACATATTATGCTCCGTGCGGGAATCGAACCCGCGACCTGTCGCGTTTAAGGCAGGTTCGCTACCGCTGCGCTACAACGTCGTCAAAAATGATTAAAATCGATCCAGAAGTTTTGATATATTCATTACTGCCCTGGCCCGCACGCGTTAAATGTAATTATTTACGACATCACATTAGAAACCTCAAAAATAAGTTTTTTTTCTCCACTATTTAATGGATGTTATTATACATATAAACCTACCTCTTCAATCACTCTATCTATTAAAAAAACCGCATCAAAATCCGTTGCGTAGTTTTAAAGATTTAAGTATACATAGGGACAGAGAAAGCTACTTTGTTTTATACTATGTAGTGATTACGGTTGCTAGACTACCTGAAGGTAAAGGGAGTTAATTTGTGTCATCTTGCACTTTCCTTTTGTACAAGGTACTTAAAGCGACCCTTTCGCTAAGGTATAAAAAAACTGTAATATTTAATTAGAAGAAGGTTTGCAAACGCATATAATACAAAACCAACACGCTTATGATTTTGCATGATATAATTTAAAAGGTGAATTGAACGTACTGGCGGTTCCCGTAATATCGAAAGTGAAAGCAACGAATTTAATTTCTTACGAGATGTGTACTCAGATTACTTGTATGGTAATATATAGCAGTCGTGGCCGAGCGGTTAAGGCGTCTGACTAGAAATCAGATTCCCTCTGGGAGCGTAGGTTCGAATCCTACCGACTGCGAATACTTTTTATCAAGATGTCCATCTTTTGCAATGGTATTCAAAATCAAAAACTAATTTTCGATAGCAACTCATACCGAATCGTGATGGCACAATTTTTTGAAATAGGTAAATACTGATTGACGACGTGGTGCGCAGCGGTAGTGACCTGAAGGGTCGCAGGTTTGATTGACGACGTGGTGCGCAGCGGTAGTGACCTGAAGGGTCGCAGGTTTGATTCCCGATTAGAGCAGATGGTTGTGTTGACAATACAGGCATGTTTTCCGGTCTGGGTGTGTTTGTCCTTGTCAATGTGTATGTTTTCGGACTCCCGACACAGGATATAACTACCCTAATGGGGGCCGTTGAGTGTATTGCGTTTATTTATTATTATTATTTTGTTTCTTTCATTTTATATTATGTGATCTGATGACGATTACATGTAGACTGTTGAGTCACTATAATTTTTACTTATAAAATCACGATAATTATGACCACTAGGAACAGAACTATAATAATAACTACTGCATTAACAGTTACTATTCTAGTCAAGTGAGCAAAGCGACAAATGGGTCGCAAGAAGCAGTGACATGGTGTTTTGGGCTAGGAAAAATATTCCTTAAAGATGTTCATAGTCTTATACTTCACACGAAATCGTGGTTAGTAGCAAAATTAAAATCATTTTTATTCAAGTAGACTCAAAGTACTTTTGAATAGTCAAACGCTACCGACGGTTCGGAAGGCTGATTCTACCGAGAAGAAACGGCGAGAACCTCGATAGTTACTCTTTTCAAATATATCAAGTTTACAATTGTATTATTTGCTATAAAATGTGGTTCTTGAATGAGATCCAGCAATATTAAGAGTCCCAAGCATTTTAATCGGAAAAATATTCCTTTAACGAATAATATGGTTTATTTATGAGCTTTTTATGTATATTTCAATCTTGTTTATTGGTAGTTTCAATAAACAATATGGCATTTTGTTAAAGATGCGAATACCTAGCCCGTTAAAACAATTAGTGATTTTACGCAGACGAAAGCTAAGATTCTTGTTTCTAGTGTTAACTGAATGTACGTCAATGTTTTTGCTAAAATTTAAAACAATCCTAATATATAAGAGGTTAGAATAAATAAATTGTGACACCGCAGTCAAAACAAAAATACAACCCTCTCGTTACCAACAGCTCGTAGAGACGCAAGTGAAACTCAAAGACATACTTCGCAGGCTTTATTAAAAATACCATCGTTTTTAATCAAATCCCTACACACGTTACCTGATACTCGAGTGTCAAACAAATTTGTTTTATTAATTTTTACCATCCATTGCCAATAGAAAACAGTTCTTATAAAGAGGTAGATAAAGACTCTTTTTTAGGCAAACAGGTGATCATGTAATGGCAAGTGGCAATTACCGTCCATAGTCATATATTGTACTATAAAGCTAAATAAATATACCTAGATAGCAATGACTGCTTTGTTACGGTGGTAGCGACGGCTAACTTTGTGCAAAAAGTAGAAAAGTATTTATATTAGGTATATATATAATCAAAACGAAATATAGTCATTAATAAAAATATTCGCAGCCGGTAGGATTCGAACCTACGCTCCCAGAGGGAATCTGATTTCGAGTCAGACGCCTTAACCACTCGGCCACGACTGCTTATTCTATACGCTTCAAAGCTTGAATGACTTATGACAGTACCTTAAAGTTATGACCTTCGATTTACATCCGGTGGCCCAAAAGAAAAATAATTACCAGTCACGTGCGTTCTGGACCACGCACCGTTGAAACTAAAGGGTTCCGCAGCTTGATTATGAAGAATCTTAAGAAATTTAAATGACACCGTTGTGGCGTTGTGGGTAGCTAGTCTGCCTTAAGCCTCGACGGTTGCGGGTTCGATTCCCGCTCGGAGCAGATGTTTGTATTATTCGTACAGGCATGTTTTCCGGTCTGGTTGTGTTTGTCCTTGTCATTGTGAATGTTTCCGGACCTCCGACACAGGATATAATTATCCTAATGGGGGCCGTTGAGTGTGTAGCGTTTTTTTTTTTAATAACGAATTAAAATCGACCGCAAAAATAAGTTGGTAATTTCATAGTAATTATTAAAAGTCACATGAAAAACAAAGATACCTTATCATTTTGAAAAACCAACCCAAAGTCACTCTCTCACGTTAGCATACGATGAAAATTTTTTTTCAACACTCAGTTACATGTATGGACTGCTACCATTAATTCTTATATATTTTAAGATTTCAATACAAAATCGTTGTGCGGTTCATATAATACATCTATTAAGTAAATTTCGTATAGATAGAGCCAATGGTCTCCGAGCAAAACGACTGTGACATACGGACGGACGGACGGACAGATGGACATGACGACACTATAAGGGTTCCGTTTTTGCCATTTGGCTACAGAATCCTAAAATTGTCATCTTGTCCTAGGTATAAGTACACGAAAACCAAATGAATACATTGATATCGAAACATGGTTATTGTAAACATCTGTCTTAAGCTAGAATCAAACCACGGACCATTGACATTCAAAACAATCTCATAACCATTATGTCAGAAACAAATTTAAAAATAATTACCTTAAATCTAATTGTACGTTTAGAAAGAAACAAAAATGCAAGCTTATAGGTTTTAAAATCTAAATACTACTAATTCTACGTTGACTCAGTGACCCAAAGAGGATCTTGGCCGACACCAGAAGTCGCCGCTTATCACGGTCCTGCACCACATTACGCCAATCGGCTCTTCTTAGGGGTTGGTCTTGGACTTGTCCTTTGTGACTAATATCCAGTTCAAAAGGATCCCGTGATATCTGGATAATATATAATAAATAATAAATTTAATTTTATTTTATTTTATATTGAAATTCAAACTTGAGACTTATTGGAACACAATAATTTGCACTCCTTTTTAATTTTATCTAAGATGGCAAACTAGTCTTCATGATGGTTACCCGTATCATTTTCCTAGAAAAATATTAGCAATGCTTTTTCAAGGCATCACTAATATTCCTGTTGCCCCTCCAAAAAAACTCGAAGCTTGCGCTAGGAGTGGGTACGACAACGATCGAACCCGCGACTCTTACATTAACGGAGCGAAGTCAGCCCTTCTTCCGTTGAGCTATCGAGGCTTCAAAATCTTTTTCTCATAAGATTAAGGAAAAAAAAAAATAGGAAAGAGGAAAAAAACGGAACCATACTGAGTTTAGGTACCTGCGTTGCAGAGGAGTACTTCAAAGTACAGTAGTGTTAACCCTTTCTAGCCGTCTCGAACTTTAAATATCAAAGCTTTACTTCTGCGATCGATCCTTGTGATCGCGATTATCTCAAGATCACGTTATAAGCTATCTGTGTTCAAGTACCCATATCAAAATAAGTACATGAGAGCTGTAAAGTACCTTTAATCCAAATCGTGAATTGGAGACGTTCCACTTAGAGATAATATTGAAACACGATTTTCTGAAATAAGATCTCTTGGATATAAATACGGATAATCTAACAAATAAGTGAGAAAATGTTTTCATTTTATTGAGATTTCTTAAAATGTACAAAAGCTTATCTCATTCATATTAAAAATGTAATATATAAATTCATTATTCGCGCCTTTAGAACGAAAACCACGCAACTCAACAAGCAATTTTTGGGAATCTACAAAATAAGTTTTAAAATATTGACACCTACACAATCGAACGTAGCTATATTATATTTTCCTGGTTTCTTTCGTCAGTTATTTATCCTCGAATATGGCTATGTTTGGACTATTGTTATATTAAGATAATATCTATATATCGAAATAATTTCAATTTGATCGAAATTATCTAGTATCTGTAAACAAAGTTCACCGTTTGTCAACTAATCTTGATCATTATGGTATATTTTAATCGTAAAGTACACATGCCAGAGATATCCGTTACAAAAATATTTCTTTTTATGCCATGACGCTTGATCATAGGTAGTCACCGCAACCTATGAAACCGCGCGATACTTATAGTAAGAGGGATGGAATGGTAAGGGATCAAGGGGGGAGGGGAACAAGGTTGGTAGATTGGGCGCTCGGCGCTCTTAATTAAAAGAAAAAATATTTCAAATTGACAAAATAATTTTTCTTATTATCACAACTAACACTTGATAATAAAACCATATTTGGACGCAAATAAGCAATACCATGTCAACCCACAAAATTGAAAATGAGTTATATATGCAGTAGTGTTGGTAAATGGCTGAAGAACATTTTTCTTTAATATTTGTAGGGTTTTAAGCTTTAAAACTTCTAAAAAGCCATTTTTTCAATCATGCAATTTATGTATTATTTTAAACGTTTTGGGTTATATTGTATACGAAATATGCAGTTTGTATACTTATTTTATGTGAAAATAAGTAAAATAACTTACATAAATCTTGAAATTGCCAAAAACTTGACCAATACATATAAAAAAGTCATATAAAGCAAGTTGTTCAAAATTTCCAAACGCGTTTTTCTCGAAATGACATTCGTGTGGGTTGACATGGTATTGCTTATTTGCATCCATTTGTAATACCAATACAAAAAACCGCCTTGGAATAGTTTTCAAACATTTGGTAACCACCCACAAGGTATTCTTGGTATACACTGCATGTAAACAAAAGATGATATCTAAACTTCAACGCTCCAAGCGTACATAGCGTGATCTGCTGCAATCAATCCTATTATCAGTTCAGCATCTACCTCGCCGACGCGATGCTCGCCTCACTATCTACCATCTACCACTAATTACCGCTAACATAAACACTTACACCCCTTTGTGGTACGTTAACTTATTGATGATCTTGTCGGATATCGCTTATTTTACAAGAACATTTAATTTACCATTGCCAGTGTACAATTAGAAATGTATATCAATTAAATCTAACGACCGCTTGAAAACATATTTTATTATCATAAATTGTATTTTACGAGCTTATATAATAACTAGCGCGCCACTCGCGAGGTTCGCCGATTTTTCTTTACTGCACAGAACCCTAATTATTTTTCTAAAATAAAAGTAGTCTAAGTTACTATAATATTAGCTATCTGCCAGTATAAGTTACTATCGATCCAGCCGGTTTAGAGATAAACAAAACATTTAAAAGTGTTATTTATGTATACCTGTATATTATACTTTCTTAGGCATTTAGTGAAAAGCTGTTAATTTGGAATTAAATAGATATTTAAACATACTTTTTTTATTAAACATTACAATGAAACAATTAAACAAAGTGACATGGTTGTGAAATTTTTCTTTTGATTAATCCTAGTAATGTAAATTATAAACATGTATGTTTGTGACTGTGAATGTATGTTTGGATGGATGCTTGGTACTCTTTCACGCAAAAAGGACATATATATAGCTTATTCAATAATACATACGATACTTTTCATCTCGAAAAAATTAGCTTTCATGTTATTATCACAAAACTAAATTAGCGCGAGTGGAGCTGCGGATACAGCTAGTATAACGTAATATACTATGTCATCTTCAACCAATGTGATACCCGATAAAATATACCACTAAAATGGGTCTGTAAAACAGCTCTCTAAAACCACATAAACCGTGCAACCCCAGTTATCTTCCACTTGGCTCTGGTTTTTGAATACATTGTTGGAATCATGTATGTATGTATGAGCTGGCTGCACGTATTAACATAGAAAACGCGCCAAGCACCCAACGAACGCAGCTCCACGGTTCGTGAATGTGCTGAATCCTAAAATCACATGACTTCTCACTGACGCCATCTTTGAAAGTGTCAATGACGTAAACGAGTGCATTTACGTCTGAATGTAAGTCAGGGATGCTCTTTGATTTGCATTTGTCTTGCTCTATGATGGAGATTTATATGTGGATGAAAAGAGAAGAAAAAATTCGATGAATTATCAAACTTTAGCTTAACACAACTAGACTAATGTTATAAATAAATAAACGTTGCACACTCAACGGCCCCCATTAGGGTAGTAATATCCTGTGTCGGGGGTCCGGAAACATTCACAATGACAAGGACAAATAAATGAGACATTACCATGATCAAGGTATCAGATTTTTTTTGAATTTCACAAACTAATCTTGTTCACTACGCAGACAATATTATACGTTTTTATGTTAATAAGGGGGCAAACGAACAGATAGTTCCATCCAATGGTAAGCGGCCACTATCGGTCATGGACGTTCACAAACCCAAGGTGGTCGCAGACGCGTTGCCGACCTTTAAGAAAAAGTATCTGAACACCCGACGCTTTAAATACCCTAAGTTGTACCGCAACGGAAAGACCTCAAAATACCTTTTACTTATAAATAAATGGTTCACGGAAATACAGTTGTGAATTATATAATAACTCGATAAGAAATAGATTAGAATGATGTTCAGGTTTCTTTAAAAATCTATGTAAAATTACTAAAAATAATAGATCACTACGTCCTAAGTTCGTAAGGCATGTAGCAACCACAATTTTCGATTGGTACAGCTTACAATTCGTATCACAATCCTTATAAAATTTTACGTGAGTTTTAGGCTTAGTCGAATAATGAAAAGAGGAATTTAAAATTATATCTAATCTTGTATACGAAAGCATGATATTAATACAAAACTCATAACACTCAGCCATAAGTTAAATGACAGTATGTCGCATCAAGTGTCTGCTGTCATCATTATTGATAGTGTCATGTAGTATCGTGTCGTGTCGTGACGTGTCCCTCATCAACATGAAGCTAAGTGTTTTATGTTTGTTTGTAATTAATGACTCGGATACGCTAACTTGTGCTATCGGTGAACTAGGCAAATAAATCAAGTCAAGGGTCGTTTTAATATCATGTTAATAGAGGTCAATGAATTTGAGTAAAGACGTAAAGTTCCATTCAATCTAAGACTATATAATTGAATCTTTTATTTTTTTATGTTACCAAAGGTAGCTTACATAATTATATCCTAATGGGGGCCGTTGAGTGTGCAGCGTTTATTATTATTATTATTATATCCTGCCTAATGGCAAGCCATCGCAGCCTATGTTTACAACTTACATCTGGAGGAAAGAAGAGTGAAGAAAAGAAGGACCAATATAACGATTATTGCTGTAGGGGAGGCAAAATTACCCGAATGCCTTAAATAAGAAATGTATCTATTCGGTTTTGTTCTTAACCTTAACCAAAATTTAACGGCTTAAGGCAAAAAAAAATCTTAACACAATTTTGTTTATTTAATCGGCTTACTATAGCTTATTACACAAATCACTTTATTTTATCACGTAACGCTCATAGCCGAGCGCACCCACTGATCGGTAAACGATTGGTAGGTTAAGCAACTTCAGGCGCGGTCAGTTACTAGATGGGTGATCGCATAGTGGTATTTCAACCGAGTGTCTCCGTGCTTCGGAGCGCACGTAAAATGCAGTCCCGGCTGTTGACAATTTAACAACAGTCGATAAGTCAAGTCAGAGGCCTACGGGCGACCTGAACAACTCTGACACTAGGTTGACCACTAACCAATCGATAAGAAGAAGAAGATCACGCAACGACTGCCGAACCAGTTAAAAAATATAATTACCGCTAAAAGCTGATGACGAATAACTCTCTCTGAACAGGCTGGTTTTTTTTATGTTAGAAGTTGGCAAACAAGCATACGGCCCACCTGTTGGTAAGTGGCTGCCGCAGCCTATGAGCGCTTGCAGCACCATTAGTAGGTGCCACTCGCGCGTTGCCAACCTCGAGGTATTAGTTCTTAAATCTCGTTCGCCCAGTAATTTCACTAGCGTACAATGCCCTTCAAACCGGAACACAGTAGTGCCTAAGCACTACTATTTGGCGACAGAATATTGGACTCTGCGGTGGTACCTACCTGGCCGGCCTCTTGCAACCAAAGACCTACCACCAGTGTGACTGATTGCACTGGTGGAATAATCTCTGTTGTGTTAATTAGGGTTTCCAATAAAGGGTTTCCTTGTAACGTTTAACGATCAAACTGAATACTGGAAAATACTAATTTAAACGTTTATTAACTGATTATTTTCAAACCTACATATTTCTAATCGCTATTCTGTGGTAAGGTAGTAGTTAGACCTTTCCGAAAACAACAAGTCTCAACTACTACTAAAGTTTATGAATAAAGCAGCACGAAACGCTGTTCAATATAATATAAAGGACTAAAATTTTGTTTAAACTTCGTAACAAATATATTTTCCCACAATACATGCCTGGTGCTAAACTACCGAAACTCTAAATGAAACTCAACCCTAAACTCGCATCGGAACACAATCGTAGAACTACTTTAGACTACGAGTGAATTTCTGGTAAACTTTTAAAGTCGCACACTCCCGCCAACGAACTCTGCTAAATGAAATTATGGCTCACCTACATTCTTGCGGGAGTCTCAATGCTGTTAGGATGACTACCTACTTCTCATTGCTATCAAATCTGAATCATCCTCTGATATGCTCCTTCCTCTTTCTTATATTAAATTAGATGTACTCTTGTTTTGAGTGTGAGATGTGATGAGTGAGACCGCTGGAGGCCCAATTTCCCACCCTATCTGTTTCCTTCCTTTTTCCCTTCTCATGTCTTTCCTGCTATCCCCTGGGTTGGCAACGCGCATGTAATACTTCAAGAATCGTGCGCTTTCATACGTTAATGTGCTTACCATCAGGCGGACCGTTGTTGTTTGCTAGCCTTCATGACATTAAAAAAACTAATGCTACAGAACAAGACAATAATGTATAAATATTTAACTATCCAATAAATAGGGGAATTGCAAAATAATTTAATGATAATAACCCACTGAAAAACACTTGAACAACAATATTTGAACAACAATATTCAACCTTGTATGGTGTCATCGTTGACGTATGTGGAGTATAGTATTCTATCGCTTCATATGGCAAAGTATCCAGTGTTTTAACAGCATTAGTGTAGGGTGACATAATGAAGCGAACGGCGGCGGTCCGACCCCAGAGACGCGTCGCCGATAACAACGCGTTAGCATTTGTATGGCGACCTGTTTGCCGCTAAATCCCACAGCTGACAAACGATTGGTATGAACCATTTGATATTATGATGTGCAGTGATTTATTTCAATAAAATATATCATAATAATGAATTTTATTATATACATTGTGAATTAATTGCAATCCACTACAATATGGGTACCTATCTTATTTATTAAACACAGCCTTACCATACCATAGATTACCGATATTGACATTAGTGTAGTCCTAAGTTTTACGTTAGTTATGTTTGTCACTTTAAACTTTATTAAAGTTCCATACCTAGAGGGTGCCAACGCCACCCTATTTCTAAGTCTCCGCTATCCGTCCGTCCATCCGTCCGTCCGCGTCCTTGTCAGTGGGCTGTGTCACACGAACTGTTATAGGTAGAAAGAAAGAAAGAAAGAAAGAATCAATTTAGGTAGGTAGTTGAATTTTTCACAGAATGATTATTTCTGTTTCCGTGGCAATAACAAATACAATTTAGAAAAAGGAATAATTTTTGTTATATCTCATGAAGTGTAATAGATAAATAGTTGGAATTTTCATAGATTTTACGGTGATAATTCTACGTGACCCTTAATTAACGAGTCCGACATGCATTTGGCCGAGTTTAATTTTTTTTGGGACAACCAAATGTATAGATTCTAAGGTGATATTCACCTGATTCTTTATTAGCGAGTCCGACAGAGTTTCTGTTTTTTGGTCACTCAAATTTATAGCACAAAATGATAACACCCTTTTCTTTCGCACAGCCTTTAGAAGCACGAGTCCGACAGAGTTTCTGTTTTTTGGTCACCTAAATTTATAGCACAAAATGATAACACCCTTTTCTTTCGCACAGCCTTAAGAAGCACTCGTCCAACAGAGTTTCTGTTTTTTGGTCACCCAAATTTGCAGCACCAAATGTTGACACCCTTTTCTTCCGTGTAGCCTATACCAGCGCAAATGCAGTCGATGCGGCGTGCATAATGACGGTAACGAGTCACATTGTCGCCAACACCTGGCCGCACTCGGAGCATCGAGACCGTCATCAATGTGACCAACTACATTGAAATAATAAGTAAACAACCACGCATGATATATTTATATCAGACGATGAACCAGCTCGTTATCATATAGGCTTTATTAAATTAATAATTAAATAAAGTTCATGTTTCGTGTAAATGATGAGCCAATATTCAAGCAGCCGTAGCGAATCTGCTTTAAGCGTCACAGGTCGTCGGTCGCGAGTTCGATTCCCGAATTGTCGTAACAGATGTTTGTATTTACCATACAGGCATGTTTTCCGGTCTGGGTGTGTTTGTGCTTGTCATTGTGTATCCAGACTCCGGCACAGGATATAACTATCCTAATGGAAGCCGCTGAGTATGTAGCGTTTATTTATTATTTATATTTCCTATTTATTTAAAAAACCATAACTTAGCCTATGAATAAGGCTTGAAATACTAGTACTTTCATGATTATAAATTGCTGATCGAAGCCTAAGAGGAAAGGGAAAAACAGGAAGAGGACAAAGGGGTGAGAGTTTGTTAGTCCACCTTCTTAGTCATGAAATGTAGCAATATTGAGTAAGCCAAGCCAAGCATTCAGTTGAAAATGACAAAGCTCTACATACAAATAGACTTATGATTCAAAACGAGTTATAAAACTGATCCATTGTATATATAGATATTTTGAATTCGATGTAGAAAGTTTTCAAATTCATAGTTTTGGTTTAACAATCAGTAAATGCTTTAGTTTGCTAGATTAGTCGAATAATGGCGAAGTGCGAATCGGACTAGCGCACGAAGTGTACCGTGCCAGTATCTACAAAAACGGCAAAAAAACATATCTCATGACACCGTTGCGGCGTTGTGGGTAGCGAGTCTGCCTTAAGCCTTGACGGTTGCGGGTTCGATTCCCGCTCGGAGCAGATGTTTGTATTAATCGTACAGGCATGTTTTCCGGTCTGGTTATGTTTGTCCTTGTCATTGTGAATGTTTCCGAACCCCCGACACAGGATATAATTATCCTAATGGGGGCCGTTGAGTGTGTAGCGTTAATTCATTTATTATTTATATTTATAGGAGACCCCTTAAATATTTGTTTTTTTAAACAGACAGACGGACGTACAGCAGATACTTAGTAAGAGGGTCCCATTTTACTCATGGGGTACAGAACCTTACATATTATACTAAACTATTAATGATATTACCACCATATTACAACATTGAAACAATTCGAAAAGGGATTCAAATTGAAAAGAACCGTCACTTCCCGACGCCTTGATTGACTGCGAGCAACAACTTTCGGAAACAATAACCTCGGAATAAGAAACAATTTGTCAGCTCCGAAAACAAAGACTTGAATTCATTATTTACCCAAAAACACCTGATTCAATTAGAAGGTAAATAAGTTGTAGTCGTCGCTAAGGAAGTGCGTAATTAAATTTCGTTTCGGACTGAGGTCCCAGTAATGATATTTCGAGTATCTGTGATTCATTAGGGGTAAAAACAAATTATTGGTTGCTCCTCGGTTCCGAGTTCGAAACTTTTTGTTTGTAAATTATTTTTGTACTTGTTATCTAATATGCGATGACAGCAGTTCAAAGTTCAGTACTTAGGTATTGAAGAAATGATGGTAGTGAATCTGCCTTTAGCCTCAAAGGTTGTGGGTTCGATTCCTGCTCGGGCCTCGGAGAGCACGTTAAGCTATCGGTCCCGGTTGTTATCACATAACATCTGATAATAATCGTTAAATCTTAATAAGTAATTTGCTCTTATTTACTTTTATTGCGTTAGGCCGTCTAGGTAGGTATCGGTTAGAAGGATACTGTAGGTAGTGAAATTATTGGGCAAGGAGATTTAAGAACCATTATCTCGTGGTTGGCAGAGCGTGAATGACACCTACAAATAAATGGTGTTGCAAGCGCTCATAGGGTACGACAACCGCTTACCATCATGGGTCCTATGCTTGACAACTTAGCCCCTTAAAAAAACATACATTTGAAATCACCATAATATATTACAAAATTGATTGAAATGTTAAATGATATTTTCTAGGTCATTTACCTAGAAAATATCATTTAACATTTCTATTAGGAACGATCTAAGGGGGTTAGTGTGAGATAACGCTTGATATATTCGTTCGAGAACTGCAACATGGCTTCGTCTATGGTAAATACGTAAGGGTCTATTATATTAATTCCATTGCTTGCTTAGCAACGTCTTTCGTATTTCTTAGTTCTATCTTGCCATGTTGACTACTTGACGAAGATATTTAGCTTCTATTAAGTCTAAGTACTGTTGGATACAGTGAAGAGCAGAGTGAAATGGTCTATGTCAATTTAAAATGAAATTAATTATAATAAAAAAATATTATATACTAGAATGAACGACCAAAAAGTGTAATAATAAATTATAAGTTATATAAATGCTAAATGACAGAGTTTAATAAAATTTTAAATGAAAATGAAATAGTAATGGCAAACCATCCGGTTAGATCCACACAAACATTTTAGTTACGATATTTTTCCTTTCATATTAAGCAACTAAACAGAAATCGTGCTTAAAAACAATTTCGTTTATTATTCCAAAGGTGTATAAAACGGCGAAAAAAACAAGCAATGTATGACGGAACAATAATAGATGACGCGATATAATTTGTAGGAATGAAAACGCAAATCGTTATACCGCTACTACGAATTTCCTCAAAATATTTGTAGTAAAAAAATTTTGTGTTTTAATTTTACATTGCTCGCCAAGTTTTTAAATATATGTGTAGCCTTTACGAATACCTTGTATAGCTAGCGAGGGATGACGAATTAAATATGAGATCAAGTTACGTCCGTGGTATAAATTGTAGGCGTGACGGTATAATGGTGGTAGATATTACGCGATAGCAGAGCATCGCACGCGAGCACGTTCCGACAGACACCCTCATAAACTATGTAATACATATGTACAAATGTATCAACTATGTAATTTATAACCAAGCGTTTAATGTTATTTATGGAATATAACTACCGGTATGTTTCTAAGTAGGCTACGCTGATAGCGATGCGGTGTTTGCGGATATTTTATTTACAAATTTATATTTTTGACCAAGAGACAAACGAACATTTTAAATAAAAATGGGTTAAATCCAGACAAAACTTGTGAATGTAATATAAAAATTTAATAAAACATAAGTTATCGTCGTAGTCGCGGTCAAAAATAGCTCAAGAGAATTAAGTAAAAAAGAATGTTTCAAAAGTACCTAGATACTATATTTACTATAATTATTAGAATAGAAGCTTATCATTGTTCTGTTGTTTATTCTCTCGTCACATCTGAAAAGTAACACCATTTTAGGGCATGACACTACACGGAAATGTCACGAGATTCCAACTGAACATTGTAATGCAAGTAATTTTGGTTTAGTTAAAAGAAATATGTAGCTATAAGATTATTTATCTTTTTCCTTCTTAATTTATATTTTTAAAGCGACTTATTCTGTAAGCGTATATAAGCGTATCACTTTTTGGTCAAAGTTAGTTTGTATCATGCATGTGCGAAAACACGGTGATAGAACCTACATATTGAAATAATTATTGTGAGATATAGGTATATACGCCAATCCACAGCGCAGAAACATAGCAGGTTAAGCTTCTAAGCCTACACTCCATTAATCCTAGTTTACCGATAGCTTAGTATGAATTGATGAAGTGGCAATAGAAAAATAATATGTAATAATTAATAAGCAAACCAAAGACTAACAGTTAAATGTACAATTTATACGAAAGTATATATTAAAGTTTATCGTTTAATTATTATTAATTACCACGAATATAAGCAAATATGACCGTTGTGGCGTTGTGGGTAGCGAGTCTGCCTTAAGCCTCGACGGTTGCGGGTTCGAATCCCGCTCGGAGCAGATGTTTGTATTAATCGTACAGGCATGTTCTCCGGTCTGGTTGTGTTTGTCCCTGTCATTGTGAATGTTTCCGGACCCCCGACACAGGATATAATTATCCTAATGGGGGCCGTTGAGTGTGTAGCGTTTATTTATTATTTATTTAAATATACAATGAAAATAACAAATTTCAGTTTAAGAAAAACTAAAAAGCTGTGTTTTTCACCTTAAGTGTAACATTTTTTGTATTAAAATTTCGTTCAACGAAGATAAGTGACATTGAAAATACGTTCGATAAAAGTACTAAACCCGGGAGTAATACTAGAGATAATGCTAAGAAAAAGAAGACAGAGATCCTAACTTAATAAAGCAATAAAATAAAATTATTGCAATAAAGAATCAATTTATATTGCAACAAACATTTCAGAGTTATTTTATGCTGTTAAAAAAATATTGTTAATTTGTATTTTAATTTGTATCAAGTTTGCTTATAGTTTAATCAAAATATTTTTCTTAAGTACCTTACTTTTCTTTATACTTTGTTTTCATAGAACCTCAGAGAAACATTGCGGATCTGAATAATTAAGAAAACCAACAAAACTTAAACTCATTCCACTTCAAAACTGTTACAAAAACCAGACTAACAAACTCCTCCCACTTGAAAAATAACGTTTACCTTAAAGTTAAAACTACAATAAAATATTTATGAATCATCATAGTTAACGCAGATTTGTTTTTAGGGTTCCGTAGCTAAATGGCAAAAACGGAACGCTTATAGTTTCGCCATGTCCGTCTGTCCGTCCGTCCGTCCGTCCGTCCGTCCGTCCGTCCGTCCGTCCGTCCGTCCGTCCGTCCGTCCGTCTGTCCGTCTGTCCGTCTGTCCGTCTGTCCGTCTGTCCGTCTGTCCGTCTGTCCGTCTGTCCGTCTGTCCGTCTGTCCGTCTGTCCGTCTGTCCGTCTGTCCGTCTGTCCGTCTGTCCGTCTGTCCGTCTGTCCGTCTGTCCGTCTGTCCGTCTGTCCGTCTGTCCGTCTGTCCGTCTGTCCGTCTGTCCGTCTGTCCGTCTGTCCGTCTGTCCGTCTGTCCGTCTGTCCGTCTGTCCGTCTGTCCGTCTGTCCGTCTGTCCGTCTGTCCGTCTGTCCGTCTGTCCGTCTGTCCGTCTGTCCGTCTGTCCGTCTGTCCGTCTGTCCGTCTGTCCGTCTGTCCGTCTGTCCGTCTGTCCGTCTGTCCGTCTGTCCGTCTGTCCGTCTGTCCGTCTGTCCGTCTGTCCGTCTGTCCGTCTGTCCGTCTGTCCGTCTGTCCGTCTGTCCGTCTGTCCGTCTGTCCGTCTGTCCGTCTGTCCGTCTGTCCGTCTGTCCGTCTGTCCGTCTGTCCGTCTGTCCGTCTGTCCGTCTGTCCGTCTGTCCGTCTGTCCGTCTGTCCGTCTGCGGAACCCTTTAATTTCAACTGTGCGTGGTCCACAACGCACTTGACTGCTAATTATTTAAATTTACAAATATGTAAACGCTACACACTCAACCGCCCTCGTTAGGATAGTTTGATCCTGTATCACAAACGCACCCAGACCCGAACACATACCTGTATGGTCAACATAAAAGTCTGCTCCAAATGGGAATCGAACCCGCGACCTGTGGTGCTTAAACCAGGTTTGCTACCACTGCGCCACATCGTCATCAATCACAAAATCGACAAGAAGCAAACTATCACTATAGACATATAAAATAAGAAGGTTTGGTTATTTGACGACGTTGTGGTGCAGCGGTAGCGAACCTGCCATAAACGCCACAGGTCGCGAGTTCGATTCCCGCTCGGAGCATAATGTGTTTGTATTGACCATACAAGCATATTTTCCGGTCTGGGTGTATTTGTCCTTGTCATTGTGAATGTTTCCGGACCCGCGACACAGGATATCACTATCCTAATGGGGGCCGTTGAGTGTGTAGCGTTTATTATTTATTATTATTATTATTTACTACTTGTTTACTTGCAATAATATTTTCAGAAATTCATGCGTGTCTTTTTTATGTATGAGGGGGCAAACGGGCAGGAGGCTCACATTATGTTAAGCAATCACCGCCGCCCATGAACGTCTGCAACAGAGGTCATGCAAGTGCGTTACCGACCTTTAAGGAAATAATAGGGTCTCATGGCTCATTGTTGGTTTCGTCATTAATGGGTCATGCTGGCTAGACCTTCCTACACGATATCAGTAATGTACAGTATCAGTAACGTAACATATTAAATGAATAACTAAACGGTCGGTAGCGTTTGACTATTCAAAAGTACTTTTTAAAAGTCTCCTTGAATAAAAATAATTTTGATTTTGAAACTCTTTCCTCTTGTCCTGCTAATCTTCACGCTGTTATTATATATAATCTCACTGGTGGTTAATCTTTTGTTGCAAGAGGCCGGCTAGGTAGGCACTACCACAGTAACCAATATTCTACTGCGAAGCAGTAGTGTCTTTGCCATTACTGTGTTCTGGTTTGAAGAGGACTGTAGGCTAGTAAAAATACTGGGCAAAGGAGATTTCAGAACCAATATCTCGAGGTCTATGGCAACCGCTTACCATCAGGTGGGTCGTATGCTTGCTTGCCAACTTAGAAACATAAAAAATAATTATTACATTCCAAGTGGTAACATTTGGTAATATCACTGACACTACGACAACATTTATCATCAGGTGGATCAGGGCGGGAGAGCATCCTAAGAGTCCCTTCACTAAAAATCAATCTTTCCGTTCAATTTCTTAGGGCAATTAAAGTTGTAAACGACAGTCGAAGAGGGCAGTCTCTCCGTTCCCATCCCACCAAGTAAACTTGCAAGACCAAGACGAAGTTGCTCTAAAGTTGACCAGTTCCATCCGTACTTGCGAACTCCCTAACTATGCGATCGATTTTCACAAAGGCTCTGCGAGTACTTTTCTAAAAATCTAACTCTGAGATTAGGGAGAAAGGGGGTTTAGGGAGAGACAGGATAATGAGTGATTCATGTTTGTTCCGCTCGCTATCCTTGAACTGTGATTGCTGGTGTTTTGAGCCTGAAGTTTTATTTGATCTAATGCTGTTATAATCAGATTTATTCTTAATATGAAAATTGTTTTAACAAATAAAAAAACTGGCCACGTGTGTTTCGAACCTCAGACCTATAGGATTCTGTACCAACGTAGTATAAAAATCAAGTTTCGTTTATGGAATCCACTTTAATTTTGAAATTTAATTTATTTATATGATATGTGACTAAAACGAGAAATAATTGTGATCGATTATTTGTGAAAGTTCAGTGTTTGTGGCAAACTTTAAATAACACATGTTATTGTAAGCATAATAAGGCACTGAAAAGTTTATAAATTATGATAATCATGAACATTGCAACATTGCATTGAACACAACAAAACAGCAGCTACGAATAATAAAGCATAAGATAAAAAATAAAATACCTATTCAAGCTATATTATGAACGTAAAATATAATACAGCAATTAGTAATGTCTAAATTCTAATAATAATAAATAATAAATTTATTTCTCTCCCACAGACATTTTCATATACATTTTTGAGTCTTAATTATAACGACAATGGTATGCGGGAGGCAGGAGCCCAAACTAGGTTGCCCTGTGCTAAGGGTCTCCTGGCTCCCCCTCTATGATTAGGAACTTTTTTTTTTTTTTACAACTACTATAATATAATAAAGTAATAAGTGCTAATAAGAAATAAAAAGTTAAGGCGTGTGAGTGTTCGTGAAAACGGGTGTAAATGCATGTCTGTGTATAAGTATGACGGCGTGTGTGTGTGTGTGAGCGTGTGTGTGTGTGTGTGTGTGTGTGTGCGCATAGTGCGTATGTGTGTGTGTGTGTGTAAAATACTCATATCCCAACTATTTAATAATATTTTTAATTTTTTGCTACTGTTTATTGTTTAGTATCAAGAATTAATTTAATATATTTTCTGTATCTTGATAGTTCAATTTTAAAAGCCAGTCCGTTATCCTTTTCTTACATGTGAATTTTAGTAAATGAGAAATTGAAAGTAGTTTATTTAATTTATTGTACAATTTTCCTGCTTTAAAATCAAAGAATTTTTGTGCAAAAAAAGTTTTGACCGTTCGAGTTTTACAGACGTCGTGGGATCTTCTTGAGTCAACTATATTGATTGCTTGAGGATTTAACAATGAGTGTTTTTTTAAAATCATATTTAATATATAAAGTTTTCTGACGGTCAAAACATTTGCATCCCTGTATAAATTTACAGTAGGAAATAAGCGAGGCTTAGAAAGAGCTACTTTGAGTAACATTCTTTGGGCTCTTTCAACCTCAATTATTGCCGTTTTACTAGAGCCACCCCATACAGATATGCAATATGTTATTAAGGATTGGCATAATGATATATAAACAGTCTTAATGAGTGTCCAGTCAGCGATATGTCTTATATTTTTGAATATATAGGTAAGTTTTCTAATTTTTTGATTTAATTGCTTTAAATGCCCTTTAAAATTTAGATTTTTATCAATTATTATTCCCAAGTATTTAGTTTGATCTGTTTTCTTAATAACGGGACAGGTACATTTTGTGTGATCTGCGTGATTACATGAATGAGCTACTAATTGATGTGAAATTCTATTATTGAATGTGTTACGTATAGAAAAGGTTATATATTCAGTTTTATTTGTATTTAAAGTAAGAGTATTTAAAGCCATCCAATGATAGACCGTATTAAAACCTTCTTGTGCAAACTTAAATACTTCATTCCATGTTTTACCGTGAAATGTGAGGGTGGTGTCATCGGCGTATGATATTATTTTACAATTATTTATGTTAAGATTACAGAGCTCATTTATATAGCAAAGAAATAAAGTAGGGCCTAAAATGCTGCCTTGAGGAATTCCATAAGTGATAGGGCTGTCATGGCATGTAACATCACCTATTCTTACCTGCTGGAAACGATTTTGTAAATAATTTTGAAAGAGTTCTAATTGTTTACCTCTAATTCCTAAGCTCTCAAGCTTTTCGATCATTTTGTTAAAGGACACTGTATCGAAAGCCTTTTGAAGATCAATAAATATAGTTAGGCATTTTTCTTTATTATCGAGTTTGTCAACTATGTAATCTGTGAGACAATGAACTGCGTCTGCCGTTGATTTACTTTTCCTAAAGCCATATTGTGCATCAGCTAATAATTTTTTATCTTCCAAATATTTAACGAGTCTATTATTTACGATTTTCTCCAGCAGTTTAGAAAGGGTTGGTAATATCGAAATTGGGCGGTAGTTTGACACAATGGTTTTGTCTCCCGATTTAAAAATTGGCAAAACTATGGATTTTTTTAGGGAACTGGGGAAAATACCTTCTGATAAACATCTATTAAATATGTAGGTCAAGGGGGCACAATAAATTCATTTAGACACTTAAGTACTTTAGACGTAATACCATCGTAGCCAGGAGTACAGTCTGCTTTTAGGTTTATGATAAGTCTACTTATTTCATCTTTTGTAGTATTTAAGAGAACAAATGAGTTTTGATTACATGATTTACTATAGATATTAGTTAAGTTAGTTGGGGAGTTTGAGTTAATTTTTGAGGCTAAATCGGCACCTATATTTGCAAAGAATTTGTTAACTGAGTTTACTGATTCGAGGGGTGTTTTGTTTATATTTAGAAGTTCCAATGATGAGTTTTTAGTTACGTTTAAGTTATTAATATTTTTTATTACGTTCCATATTCTTCTATTATTATTTCCGGCAGCTTTAATTTCATTTCTTTCGTAATCCCTTTTACATTTTTTTAAAATTTGATTACAAAAATTTCTGTAGCGTTTATATGTTATTCGTAGCGTCTCATTATTTACCTCTTTCTTTAATTTACAGTGCATTTTATCCCTGTTTCTTATACATTTCAGTAAACCTCTAGTGATCCATGGTTTTTTTATGATTTTACTTCGTGGCAGTTTTTTGGTTGTAGTATTCTTCAAAATAATGGTTTTTATAAGATCAATAAATATGTTCATGCACTGATCCGGATTATTTTTGATATCGTATACGTCACTGAAATCTAAACTTTTGCAATCATCCTTTAATCTGTCAAAATTTAATTTATAAGAGTATGTTATTTTATTTTTAATATAATTGGTATTTTTATTCATACAAAAAAGAATCGGCTCATGATCTGTAATTGCTGTTTCTAAAATAAAAGTAAAAGAAGATAGTTTTGTTTTAAAGATGGTGTGGTCTAAGCAACTATTTTTTCTAGTAGGTGTGTAATATGCCGGCACTAAGCCAAAAAATGACAGTTCTTCAAGATAAATTGACGTATCCTGATTTAAGTCAGCAATATTAATATTGATGTCTCCCATTAATAATATGTTTTTATACGTCGAGAGCTGCATGAGCAAGTTGTGAAGGGATTGAATAAAAGTATTTAGTAGGCGGAAACTAGGTGGTCTGTAAATAGCAATTATTACGGTGTCTTCATTTATTTTTATAGTAAGACAATTAGCCTCCAAAACATTAGGTTCCTCTACTTTGAAAGCTATAGTATTTTTTACAAATACTATGACACCGTCATTTTGATTATAGTTTACCGAATTACTATAACTACTGTAACCCGGGATATTAGGAAGATTAATGACGTGAGAAAGCCAGCATTCAGATAAAATAATAATATCACAGCTAAAATTAAATCTGGATAGTAATACATTTAGGCTATTAAAGTTTTTATTTACGCTTCTGATGTTCAGTTGTAATATTTTAAGGTATGCATTAGGTTTCAAAATTATAGTATTACAATGTTCTGGTTCACAACATTTTAAGTCCGTTAATTCAAATTTATCAATATTATGTATATTATTTAATTCTTCCATTGTGATAAAATAATATAGGAAAGATACAGGCTAGAGAAATCATAACTACATATATGTTAATCTATATTTATACTTTGCAAGCTTTTTTTAAGAAGATTGAATGAGATAAATATGAGCATTGCTATGTTCGCTGTGATATATGCGTTTATTATATGATGTAGATTTATTATTGATTGGGAGTATTTTATGTTTGAGTTAAGTAAGTAGAATGAGTACTGAGTTTGTGACGAATATGTGTGAGTATGTGATGTATATGTGTGTATAAAGAAAAATAACAAAAACCAAAATAAGAAAATACTGTAACGTAGAGCACGGTCGCTTATGTAATTTGCAAGCGCTTGAGGTCTTGTTCGTTTTTTAAACGGATTGAGGGTTCATTTTCTTTCTTACGTAGAAATATATTACCTGGTGTCGGCCAGCAGAATTTATAATGATTTTTGGCAGCAAAATCTCTTGCCAGGAAGTGGAGTCTTTTCATGCTTGGTGTAAGGAAGTCCGACACATACACTGTTGTTTGAGGTCCATCGAGCTTTAGGTGCCCGGTATTCAATCTGTCACCATTATTTTCCTTCATGAATCGCTTAGCCGAACTCAATATTTTATCCTTGATGATGACCGTCGAAAATTCCACGATCAATGGTTTAGATTTTTCATTCTTTGAAAATCCCCTGTGAATGTTTCGAATTTCATGACAGTTAATCTCGACCTTGAGCACATCGCCAAGTGACTTTACAATATCTTGTAATGCCTGAACTTTTTCGGTTTTAGAACTTGGAATATTTCTTATTTCTAAACAGGTAGCGCGACTTCTTCTTTCCAGTAATTCTACTTTTTCCTCCAAATTTCTGATTTGTGCTTTTTCTTGGAGATTTTCTTGCACAAGCGAGTCATATTTCATTTTCAGCTCTTCATATTTTTCACTCATAAACTCAATAGATGATGAAATTTGTAAGTTCTGATCCCTTATCGTGTTGACGGAACTTAAGAGTGATTCATACTTTGCGTCCTGTGAAGCTGTCCAGGCGGAAAACATATTTTCAAATTTTGTCAAAAAATATTCCAAATCATCTCCCTGCTTACGTTTTAATCTCTGTGATCTCGTTGATGTCTGGGGTTCTCCTGTTATATCAGGCGAGGAGTGAGAATGTTGAAGCATAGCAGTAGGAGCTTTTGGTGGGGAGTGTTCAATTGGCATTTTCCTATAATTGTCACTTCACCTTATAAAATAAAAATTAGTCACTTCAACTTAAATAAACACGACAGAATAACTCGCTCTCGTTTAGTTATGGTTTGAAATACCAGGGCAACAGGAATCCGGAAGAGGTATAACTGACGTAGTAAGACTACCGGCTTGTAGCGCTAGTAGACAACGTCGTAGCCAAGTAGGCGGGGCCTTATAAGTCGTAGCCACGAAGCGGTGTGTAGCAATGTACCAGGCGCCGCGGTGAGCGTATACCTCTTGTACGGTTATGCGCTCCTATTTTATACACTGGATTTAAAACTTTTAAATTTTAATTATTAATTTAATAAATTGCACATATCAGCCGTAAACGCGTTCACTCAGTAAGCGGTCCAAGAGGGGAGAGGATAAGTGCTTATTTAACTTGATCATTAAAATTGGTTATTGGGATTTAAATACCTTAAATGTCTTAGCAGAACAAAATTAACAAGTCCTCGTAACGGGACGCTGTGCGAAAAAAATTGGAGTGTTGGTAAAACGTATTGGGCAATTCATTCCCTGCATCTGGGGCTCGTTTACAGCCTCTGTTTGTTAGCTTACAATTTTAATTGCTAAATCTTAAACGAATCGAGATCTGTAGGCTTGTTTTGCTTTTACTCAAATGGTGATGACTTTTTCGACGACATTTGTGGCGTGCTGGTAGCGAGCCTGCTTTGCAACACGGTCGCTTCGGTCGGTCACCAAACATCTGCTTCGAACTTCGATTCCAGTTCGAAGCAGATGTTTGGTATAAATATCTGTTTCGATCCGTTCCTTTATCCCTGTAGGCTACTAATTCACCCTTAAGGATGCGGAGGTCCAACGGCAATCATTGTGGGTAAAAACTTGTACCCTGTTAAATCCGGATAAAAGCAATAAATAGACCCTGGGCAAAAATACCAGTATTAATGCTAGGAAGAACTTGGTTGTAAGTGTAACTAATAGGCCAGCTAAGTAGGTACCGTCGCAGTGTCAAATTGTCTATCTCAAAACAGTAATGTGCATTGCATTGTTGATAGTTAAATTACTGGGTAAAGGAGACTCCTACTAATGCATGGTGTTTCAAGTGCTACTAGGCTACGACAGCGGCTAACCATCAGGTGGGTCTACCATAAGCTAGATTGCCTACTAAGTCACATGAAATAAATATAACAACTCTTGCTATTGGAAAGCAGATGCCTGAATTCTCTCATCATCCAAATATTTCTTGTTTTTAATTTATAAATAAAATTTTTTTTAGGCTTTCGGACCCGACCGTTAACAAAACAACAGCCGTTGCAAGGGTTAAAAGCTGATTTGGTCCATTGGGGATAAAACAGCGACATGGAAAGAATTGAATAAAATATTCGCAGCCGGTAGGATTCGAACCTACGCTCCCAGAGGGAATCTGATTTCGAGTCAGACGCCTTAACCACTCGGCCACGACTGCTACACAAGCGATGGGCGAAGTCTAGTTCATATAGAAGACTATTATAAACTTTAATGGATACAAAAAAAAATGAAAATATTCAAAGCAAAATAAACACTTTTAGATGAACACAGTGTTTGATTAATCATAGTGAAATAGCACCACGATATATATGTCGTTTTGATTAAGGGTTAAAAATAATTGGACAATGTCCATCGAGGAAATATTTGCATCGTATGTCATCATCGTCCTACTAATTATATAATGTATGCGAAAGCTTGCATATTATTGTCTGAAATATAAGAAATTTAGTACACAGATATTTTATTACCTGGATTAACACATAGAATGCTTCTATTCCGGAAAAATGTTCGGTTCCTATGGTATTATCAAAAAAAATATGCAATATGACGTACTTAATTGAATTTCGATATAGATATAGGAATATTGCTGTCTTATGGAACATTATTTAATATCTGGACCCACGCGAGCGAATGCTATTAATAAATATAATTATAATCGACGTGAAGTAGCAGTACCCGTACTCTTGCGTTTCGTTTGATGAAACATGCACACTATTGTCATCTTCCTTTTCTGAACTAAATATAAGTATTTAATCAATTATAATTCCCTCAATTCCTAACCTTGGAATAGCAGCACACATTACACTACAGGTGCACAAGCAATTAAAATCTATCAATATTGATTTAACGGGTTACTAGTTTTACTTAGAGAGGTTGCTATCTGACCTCCGCAACCCAAAGGGTAAACCAAAAACTCATTGGATAAGAGCAAATTACATATCAAGTGTTAACGGTTATTATCATATGATAGCTTAACTTATTCTTCGAGTCAAGGGTCTGGGGTGACTCATAAGGCCAAACGCACAGAAAGAAACAGACGTTTATAACAAACATCTGCTCCGAGCGTGGATCGAACCAGTGACCGTCGATGCTCAAAGACAGCTCACTACTAGCACGCCACAATTGTCGTCAATTACAATCTATCATTATAAATATCAAACGAATAAATCCTGCCACTAATTATTACCATAGACCATATAACTAAGAAATACTTTTTCCAACAACAACCAATCCATTCTACGTTCTTTTCTTAAATAAAATATAAAAACATTGCGGCCAGGAATAATTAAGAAAACCAACAAAACTTAAGCTCATTCTGCTTCGAAACTGTTACAAAAACCTAACAACTTTTCCCACTTGAAAAATAACACTAAAGTGCGAGATGAAACTAAACCTTAAAGAGCTATAAAACATCAAAATCTTCTTAATTAATACAGTTCTGTTTCTCGTTAAGACTTAAATAAAACTGCACGAGAAACGAACTCTCATTACAAGAAAAAAAATACTACATATACCACCTATATTTATATTTTCTGACGTTAAATATCTCCTGATTTAACGATGTATTTTAAATCTATTTTTACATTCATATCTCATTACAATTTTTTGCAATAATGCTACTTTGATAAGTCTTTTGGACGCAAACAAGCAATACCATGTCAACCCACACGAACGTCATTTCGAGAAAAACGCTTATGAAAATTTTGAACAACCTGCTTTATATGATTTTTTTTTTATGTATTGGTAAATTTTTGGCAATTTCAGATTTATGTAAGTTATTTTACTTATATTCACAAAAATAAGTATACAAACTGCATATTTCGTATATAATATAACCCAAAAAAGTTTAACATAATACATAAATTGCATGATTAAAAATGTCTTTTTAGAAGTTTTAAAGCTTAAAACCCTACAAATATTAAAGAAAAATGTTCTTCAGCCCTTTACCAACACTTCTGCATATATAACTCAGTTTTTCAATTTAGTGGGTTGACATGGTATTGCTTATTTGCGTCTTTTTATTAAAATACTATATACATACATAATTATATTTCCATATTAGGTTTCCGTAGCCAAATATTCAAAAATGGAATCCTTATAATTTCCTCATCTCCGTCTGTCCGTTTGTTCGTTCGTCTATCCGTATATCACAGTATTTTTTTACTTGTAGTTTTATTTCTTACTTACATTCCCTGCATCTTGCTATACCAGACGAACTCCTAGCTGTTGTTCTATAATAAATTTAATAATTGGTAATAGTGGGGTCGTCATATCCTCAGTCCTCATATCGTAAATATAATAAGGCACCACCCCTTTTTTTAAATAAAATGTAGGTATATGACTGAACAACGACTTTTTAATTTTTTTTGACAATATACATTTTTTTTCATGATATAAAAAATCACATCAAATGTATTTCCAGTAGGCAAATAAACGCTGTACACGCTGTACACTCAACGGCCCCCATTAGGATAGTAATATCCTGTGTCGGGGTCCGGAAACATTCACAATGACAAGGACAAATACACCCAGACCGGAAAATATGCTTGCATGACACCGTTGTGGCGTTGTGGGTAGCGAGTCTGCCTTAAGCCTCGACGGTTGCGGGTTCGATTCCCGCTCGGAGCAGATGTTTGTATTAATCGTACAGGCATGTTTTCCGGTCTGGTTGTGTTTGTCCTTGTCATTGTGAATGTTTCCGGACTCCCGACACAGGATATAATTATCCTAATGGGGGCCGTTGAGTGTGTAGCGTTTATTTATTTATTATTTATTTATGGTCAATACAAACATATTATGCTCCGAGCGGGAATCGAACCCGCGACCTGTGGCGTTAAAGGCAGGTTCGCTACCGCTGCGCCACAACGTCGTCAAATGAATACATAATTTAGATTTCAGTTGTTATTTGATGCTGACATCAGCTATGACTTTTAAGATTAATTTATTATGCAACATGCAACACGGGAGAGCGAATTCAATTCCAACACCTACCAACATAGTTTCAGAAACTTGTGCTTGCCCACAAATCGCATTAAATTGTACCAATCGACTGGTTCCCCTTTCGTCCCGAGTTCCTTATGACAGTTTAACTTGTACAAGAGGACAGTGTCTAGAGGAAACGTTTCCCTTCTTCAGTATGTAAACTTGCTAGACTAAGAACAAGTTGGAAATTTGACGGGCTTCATCCGTTCTTGCAAACTCCCCTAACTATCCGATCGGCTCTCGCAAAAGCTTTACGAGTAATTTGCTAAAAGTTTGATCTAAGATTCAGGATTACGGAAATAGGATAATGAATTGGAGATGTTTTTCCGCTCTTTGTATAGTGTACATATTTTATACAAATAAAATAAATAATACAGTTATTCGCTGGTAGGCCTTTTATTACAAGGGGTTACCTGTACTGTTTATATGTGCAGTGTTTCGATTTGAAGAAGATTGTAGCTAGTGTAATTACTGGGCAAAAGAGATTTGAGAACCTACGTCTCGGGGTTGTAAAAGGGTGAATGACACCTACAAAAGTGCGGTGTTTCAAGCGCTCATAGGCTACGACAACTGCTTACGATCAGATGGGTCGCAAGCTTGCTTGCCAACTCAGTCACATAAAAAAAAGTTTTAAGTTGAAATACACATAAAATAAAATTTTAATAATTTTAATAATAAAATTACTATTTTTTTTGTGAAAGTAATAATTAAGAATTTGCTTAGTCATTAAATTTACTTAATATATAAAAAAAAGTTTATAAACAGAGCGATTGTCATCTGATCTCTGAAATCCTAAGGTCAAACTAGTAACTCATTGAATAAGAGCAATTTACTTATCAAGAGTTAACGATTACTATCAAATGCTACGTGATAACAACCTTTTAACAAAAGCCATAAGAAGCTTATGGTTTTGGTAACGTATATTCTATTTCGTCTGGAAGGCCAGCCGTCTCTTTTTATTCAATGGGATAAACGTTCATACAAGTTTTAATATGAAACCTTAGCACCTTCGTTAGCTAATAGATTCATAGCGCTCAATGGACATGCATTTAGAATAAAAATTAAAATGCAAAAAGTTCTTGGAAGTTAAAGAAAAAAGGTGAGAAAATTTTAAATCCGCATCAGCTTGGGATCCATTCGCGCCATGAATATTCCATCAATATTACAGATATTTCTATGATTTTATAACTTAATAATTAAATATTAAAGATCATTAAATCTAGAATATAGAAGAAATCATTTCAGCAAAATCTTGTATTCTCAAGCTTAAAAAATCCAAGACACTAAAAAGTATATACTTAAGTTTGAAGTTCCGGTTTGAAGGGCACTGTACGCTAGTGAAATTACTGGGAGGACGAGATTTAAGAACTAATATCTCAAGGTTGGAAACGCGTGAGTGGCACCTACTAATGGTGTTGCAAGCGCTCATAGCCTACGGCAACCACTTACCATCAGATGCTTGTTTGCCAACTTCTAACATTAAAAAAAAAACCAAAAAGTACTGCTATAACTGTAAATCGGCAAAGATGGCCACGTCAATAATAAGTTTCAATAAAATAATTAGTGAAGAACATGACTCGGTTACAATTTTATTATAGGTATATAAAGATGATTGCTTTTCGTAGTACATTTAAATAAGGTTACTTTTCATAAATCAGATAAGAGAGTGAAAAATATTTATTGCTCTGAGATAAAGTACACTTTTTATGAAACTTCAAGAGATAAATAACTTGAAAAGTGAAAATTGTGATGACATAATATTTTCTCGTCTCGTTCCGACTTCGGTTATCTCACGCTGAAATCAAGTTATCAAATATAAATGTTTTGAAAGTTCAACCAATTCATTATTTGAAAACGTTTTAAATATAAAATTCCTATCACATTTAAACCAATTTTTAAAGACTTCTTTAAATGACAAAGTTTTAATTTTATTGTATCGCTAAATAGATTTTATTATCCATTTTGTTGCTTTAATTATGAATCTAATAAAATCAAATGAAAAATGTGGCCGATCAGCCCGTTCGTGATCATAAAATGAATAATAGTTAAAATCTGGAAATCATAATAGTTTCATAAGTCAAATTATCACTGTCGTACTGAAATTGTGGACAATTGACATCCGCTGGCAGGAGTCCCTTTGCGATAATCCTGAATTAAATATTTTTATCCCTACTAATATTATAAATTCAAAAGTAGCTTTGTCTGTCTGTTATGATTTTACGCCTAAACTACTGAAAGATTTTTGATAAAATTTGGTACCAATTTAATTTGGACTATACCTTAGTAAGGACATGGGTTTTTTATTGCAAAACGGCTTGAAAGTTTTCAATAAAATTAAAGTAAGTGCGTTGTGGACCACTCACAGTTGAAGCTAAAGGGTTCCGCAGCTTAGTTATGAAGAATCTTACGGCCTTTAAAAAAAATAACGAATTAATATCTACTGCAAAAATAAGTTGGTAATTTCATAGTAATTATTAAAAGTTATTTTAAAAACAAAGTTATGGGAAAAACTTATATATCTCCTAAATTTTCAGACCAAACCAAAAAAAAATTAAATTAAATTATTGTGGTTAAAATTTTATTTGATGTCCTACAAGCTCAAATGTTTCCAGAATTTTGAAAGACCTAAGTATATAAAGATATCTCACACGTTGACACACGTTGAATTTTTTTTTTCAACACTCAGTTACATTTATGGACCATTAATTCTTATATATTTTAAGATTTAATTACAGAATCGTTATGCAGTTCATAGAATAGGTGTATTCTTTCTTCAGTAAATTTCGTATAGATAGAGCCAATGGTCTCCGAGTAAAATGACTGTGACATACGGACGGACACGCGGACAGACGGACAGACAGACGGACATGACGAAACTATAAGGGTTGGCTACGGAACCCTAAAATGGAATGAAAGATTGTGTTTTTATATTGCATTAGCAAAATTTAAACGGCTCAAACTCACGTTCAATTGGTAAGTAAGTACCGACTAGTTTCGGATTCATCGGAAGTCCTTCATCAGGGTCAGAGATGTTCGCGGCTCGTCTCGCACTAAACACAAATTTTAGATTAAGTTTAATAATGTCACACTATAGTTTTAATAATTGAATAAAATGCCTCATCAAGAATCGTGATTCACGCGGGTGAAGCCGCGGGCATTATACATAATTATTTAAATATTGGACTCAATGAAAACGACATCTTCAAAAAACGACTGTTTATTAGTTTACCACGTCTTTGGTCACGTTAAGATGGTATTCGTTTTTTGCGGCTAAAACTTTTTTAATTTCACTTAGAAACGTTCGAGCGCTCGCTCTGGATCGACGTTTTCATAATCAAATATTGGCAATTGATTAGCAAAAAAATTAAGTTTTAAAACTAATTACGTATTAATGTAATACTATATTAGGAAGAATAATTTGAATGAATCTTGTTAGTGAGGATGCATTTAGCCTAAACTGTCGTGAGTTCGATTTCTGCTCGGGGCAAATGTGTGTATGCAACTTACAAATATATGTTTAGATCTGGGCGTTTGTCCTTGTGGATTTCATTTTTTACTACTCATAGCCTCAGAAAAAAATACCTATCTATAAAATGAGAAGGAATTGCAATTTTTACTCAATAAAGTTATATATTTTCTCTTGTACACTCAGGGCTTATCATTATTATTAATATTACACCTAACTCATGTAAATGTTGCAAGGGCGCCCTTACCCTTATCACTATAAGTGATCTCTTAGGGGAAGTCCTTCAGTATGGACAACATATCAATTATGACAGCGGTAAGCATAATTTCGTGGAAATAAAAAATGCCATACATAAACAGAAATATAAAAACATTTATGTGTAAGTTACGTAAGCAGCAGTCGCAGGACTTGCAAAAACCCAGAATGGTTTTAAACTAATTTATTTAAAATTAAATCATAAAATATTAATCATTAAACTAATTAGAATTAATTCTTATATTAATGAGTCGAGTTGTGTACTTTCACACGGCTAGCTGCTTACAGATGCTGCTTCATATTACTTATGTGAAATATTGAATGTGGACTTAGACATAGAATTGGTATACGTAACTTGTACCTATGTGATTAGAGACGACCGTTACTGTGGCGACTTGGTAGCGAGCCTATAGCCTCGACGGACGCGGGTACGATTCCCGCTCGGGGCACATGTTTGTATTGGTCTTACAAATACCTGTTTTTTAGCCTACTGGCTTCGCTCCCGTCTGGTGAGACCGCCATGTTCCACCAACTAAACGCATCTTGTCGCCCGCTCGCACTTTCTTTCATATTTCTCGGCTTCTTAGTATCGTATCATGATGTTATATAGCCTACACTCTACAGCCTTCTTCAAGAAATGAGCGGTCAAATGCAAAAATAATTTTTCAAATCCGATCAATAGTTTCAGAGGTTAGCACGTTAAACCAATCAAACAATCTTTATAGTATTGGTATAGAATTTTTGACGACGTTGTGGCGCAGCGGTAGCGAACCTGCCTTAAACGCCACAGGTCGCGGGTTCGATTCCCGCTCGGAGCATAATATACTTGTATTGACCATGCAAGCATATTTTCCGGTCTGGGTGTATTTGTCCTTGTCATTGTGAATGTTTCCGGAACCCCGACACAGGATATTACTATCCTAATGGGGGCCGTTGAGTGTGCAACGTTTATTTATTATTATTAGAATATAGGTTACAATTGATAAAAACTTTTTAATATCTTTAATGTTGTCATACATTACAAATGCAATTAAGGCTTTAAGTACAAAACATAAGGGAACTTAATTTAAGCGTAAATAGTGGAACAAACAGAAAAGTTCCTATCCGGTTACTCTAATCTCAAATCTCGGACTTGGACTTTTAGTAAATTACTTGTAAAGTTTTGTAAGAGCCGATCGGATAGTTAGAGAGTTCACAAGTACGGATAAGGCCGGTCAAGGCTCAGTGTTGCTAGTTTATTCAAGGGGAGGGGACGATGCTTGTCTTCTCCTTTCCTCATGATCAAATCTAATTGGCTATAATTTGTATTCTTATAAATAATAATTGATATTCTAATGCAATTTATATGAAGTGACGCCGTTTTGGCGTTGTGGGTAGCGAGTCTGCCTTTAGTCTCACAGAAAGATGTTTGTATCGATCTTACAAATACCGGTTTCGGTCTGGACGTTTGTCCTCGTGGGTTTCCCCACTGTGTCTCGCAGAGCACGTTAAGCTGTCGGTCTCGGTTGTTATCAAATAAGATCTGATAATAATCGTTAACTCTTGATAAATGAATTACTTTTATCGTTAAAAATAAATACCGAAAATAGTGCTAGGAAGAAGAAGAAGATTTGTATGTGGGAGATTACGATTTTTCTTAATGTTTTTAAAATTAAAAGTAGTGCAATTGACTACTCGTCCCCGCCATTGACGTGCAAGCCTCCATATAAATAGCTACAGACTCTGTTAACAGATCAGAAGCTGTCCGGTTTTGGACAGCGCACGACGGTTTTTTTTTTTTTTTTTTTTTTTTTTTTTTTTTTTTTTTTTTTTTTTGACGGGGAGGAAATCTGCGATCAGATACCCGGCCTCCTGGGGAAGAGAACCGGGTTATGTGGGGTTCCGTGTACTACGGCGTCCCACTAAAACCTCCTCGGTGGCCTAACTCAGTGCGTGCGAGAGACTCCGGGAACTCCTGTGGAACGCACTCCGGAGCCTCTCAAGCACATCGCTCAACTGAGCCCATCCCGGGGAGAGCTGATGACGTTGCCCTCACCCTGGGGGAACCCTTGTTTAGTCTCCCCCTGCCACCTCACGCTGATGAGCAGCACGGCAGTCGGTGCCACCTCCGACCGCCTTTTTCCTCAAGGCCTTGTGATGGGCACACAGGTGGCCCCACCCTGTGCCCCCATGACTTAAGGGTACGGCTTTTCTCCCCACCCGCGTAGACGAGAAGTCAAAGGGCGATGTGACAAATCACCCTCAGCACCTACGCCCGGGTGAGGGCTCTCCGACTCCGACGTCTTCTTCTCCGAGCGGGATCTAGCCTCTCTCGATCTCGCTCACTGGCCTCCTTTTTAACCATTACGGTTTCACAAAAGGAGACCACTGTCTTCCAGGAGTCATCATTTGTTAGCATAGCCGCGATGACTAGAGGCGGAGAGAGGTCTGTCCCAATTTGTTCAACCAAGACGCGCCGCTCTAATTCCCATGCGGGGCACTCTTCGAGTGTATGTTGAGCGTCGTCTTGTACCCCTCCACAATGATGACATCGTGGCGTCGTCTTACGTCCAATTCTAAAAAGATATGCACCAAAGCAGCCATGCCCAGTCAGAATCTGTGTCAATCTAAACGTGACGCTACCTTTCTTTCTGTTAAGCCAGGGCTCAAAATTCGGTAGTATTGCCCTGACGATGCGTTGCCTAACGCTTCGTGTCTCTTCGAGACGCTCTCGCCATTCGTCAAGGGATTCTTGGTGTGCGTCCAGTCGTATTTTTCGCAACTCCCCTGGATCGAGGTGACCTCTCCGACGCAGAATACGAGTTTGGGCATAGACCCTAGCATCCCTTGTTGCCAATATGTCTAATGGCGGAAATCGCGCTAGAAGCGTAGCCGCCTCGAAAGAAATCGTACGGTAACCTCTCGCCACCCGTATAGCAATCAGGCGCTGCACACTATTAATTTTAGCTCTATAGCGTTGTAGCGACAATCTGTGAGCCCAGACGGGTGCACCATACAGAGCTATGGATTGTATGGCACGACGGTGCTCTGAACTGTTCCAAGTCGGGTATTTATAAGACTTCCAAATGTTGTTATTCTGTTCACGTAATAATAATGTTATAACATGTGATTATTATGAATAATCATATAATAAACTGTTTGGCAAGTATTTGTGTGTTATATTTATAATAAAATACTAAGACTACCCATTACTTCGTAGTTTTTCATATCTGTTCTCTCACATGTATGAAATGCAAGTTATTGATATTATGTCTGTAGGTACTGAAATGAATGTGATTTAAATGCATATATAACGTATGAATCATTATCATTCAAAAAATTACTACCGGTGTCTCTATAGAATTCTGCGCTCATGCATTAGCTGCACTGCACGGCAGACGATTTTTATTTGACTAATTTAAATAAAAACTAAAAACTATGATATGATATGCTAAACTACAATAAATTTTAAATTTCAATCTAGAAAATTACTACTATATAATCAAGCACAGAAAACTCAGAAAGAGGGCTTGCTTGGATGTGAAACCGTGACCTTCGGTTAAAGTCTACGTGTTCAACTCATTGAGCCATCTCGGCTTTGCTTTATAAGTAACGTTTTATTTATTTAAAGAATGCAATTAAAAATCGTAAGCTATAAAAGAGTCCCAGATGCACGGAATGAATGCTCGGTACCTTTTTCCGCTACTAATATATTTCTTTAAATACCATCTTGCTTCGAGAAATCGTTATTTTTTTTCTTGGTAAGAATATTTTCAGCGCAATTCGTTTCTTCTAGCTTTCTATTTCGTTAAATAACATTGACACACGTTCGAATCGACAAGTGATAAATTTAAATTTTCTATTTTTAAATAAATCTGAAAATAAATATATTGAATCATTATTTAGTACATGGCACTCATACGGAGATTTAGCTTTATATTCTACTAGCCGGCCCGGCAGACGTTGTTCTGGCCATTTTTCCTACGACACTAAAGTATTTGTATGAGTAGAATAAGTTGCCGTACAACTGCCAAGTTTCAGGCGTAGTTATACACGAGATCTTACCAGTTTTTGTAATAGAAGAATTCCTTGCGAGACTTGGAATTTTTTTACATTTTATGTTTTTAATGGTTATATTTTATTCTTAATAAAACAAACGCTTTAAATATTATTAAATATTAATACGTTTTTTACTTTTTTATTATTTTTTCAAGAAAATGCTATTATTATTTTACTCAAAGTGTTGTCTTAAACCGTTAAAGAATGTACTTTTAGAAATTTAATTTAATTTAACAAAAGAATCCCTTCTTATATAAATACCGACAACTAATACAAAACAAACAAATTTTCTTAGAAAAATATGTGACCTATATTTGTAGGCAATTATTATTCTTATAAAATAGACGAAATTACAAGGAAGTCAATATCTTGAACGATTATTGCTCTCAGGCCTCCCGGCCGTAAGCAGCTATCAATGATTTCCCTGAGGAACCAAGAAATTGACTTCACGATTTTAACAATTCGTCATTTCACATTAAAGACCCACTGTATTCGGATTGCTCTGCAAAATGCTATCTAATATATATTTTAATTTATTATTAATAAATCTGAAATAGATTTTGTCATAGTTAACCCTTTACTATTTGTATGTTAACGATGTTGTAGCGCACCGGTAGCAAACCTGCCTTAAGCGCCACAAGTCGCGCCTTCGATTCCCGCTCGGAGCATGTTTTTGTATTGACCACACAGGCACGTTTTCCGATCTGGGTGTGTTTGTCCTTGTCATTGTGTATGTTTCCGAACCCCCGACACAGGATGTAACTGTCCTAATGGAGGCCGTTGAGTGTGTAGCGTTTTCTGTCCAGACAGCAGACATAATGGATAAACAATTGGAATGTCCATATGTTTCATAAGATAGGAAACGTCTTAAAATTAATTAAATACCTTAGCTAGTGCCTAGTTTTTTTACGTCTTTTTATTTTGTTCTTACTTTTTTACTTATTATGTTCTAAATTTGGAATTATTGATGACATAAAATATTTATTTGAAATTTTTAAAAATTAGATTTTTAACCACTTTTATCGGTCTCTGTAATAAATTCTGTGACAATATTATAAGATAAATGCGGCCGGAACGCAACAAAAACTTAGGCGTCGCCGCAACTTTTGTCGAAAGACACTTTTTGTACATTAAAATTTAATGAAAGATATTATATTTTATATTTCAACAACTTCTTCCTCAAAAAACTTCAAGGGCTACGTCTGCTCCTTAATTGATATTATGTTAAGTGGGACGGCCTTAAGTCTGATTGATCAATATTATAAAAAATTACACGAAAACTAGGTTCTGTGTGTGTTCTACAATTTTCAATCCTCAGTTACATGTATGGGTTGTTACCCTCAAGTTTTATATATTAGCCAGTAGACTCCGAGTAAAATGACTGTGACCTATTGACGGACAAACGGACATGACGAAACTATAAGGATTCCGTTTTTTCCATCTGGCTACGGAACCCTATAACATTAAAGTCTTAACAAATATATTTTTGTATATCATGAATATGCAAGACTTATTATTGGAAATAAACTTAAGAAAAGAAACAACTTTCAGTTAAAGTGCTTTACACATATGCTACATAACTAACTAGGAATACGTTGTGTACACAATATTTTAAAGATCAATGTAATACTTATTTTTGGATATTTAATGGCCGCGCCGGCGAGCAGGCACGAGTTAGCTGCGAGGCTACCGAACGACTAATGAAAATTCACGAACTCTCGAGTTTCGGCTAAATAATTGTGGTCGAAACCGAAACTACAGCCGAAACTAGATTTTTTGGCTGAAACTAGCCGAAACCGAAACCAAAACCGAAATTTCGGTCGGTCGCTAATTTTAATTTTGAAAAGCAAAACCCTTCTTTATATTAGCGTTAGAAGCATAGATTATCTCTTAAAATATCGCCAGACCGCATATATTTTTAATTTTCTATCTTTCTAAGAAGGTACGACTTAATAGCAGACTTATGTCGAGATAAATATTTCCAGGTATTAATTAAAAATCCCTTGCAAACGTTCTTCTGGCAGCTTCATTGATATTTTATCCTTTGACAGTAATAATCTAGAAAAATTGACTGACTGAATATTAATTATAAATGAGGAAAGATATAATGAAGTTTTCCTTTTAATGGGATTCAGTTTTTATCTTACATCATATTTTAAAAATTAAAATATTTAGAATCAAAAACGATATTCATAACTAATCGATACTAGCTGTGCCGCCCGCAGCTCCGCTCGCGTGGTGTACCGATTATTCCTTACACGAAATCTTAATTCTTTTTCTAAAATAAAATTTACTCCTTATAACATTAACTATGTGTAAGAGAAAGACTCGTCAAAATCGGTCCAGCCATTTCCGAGATTATCCGGAACAAACGAACAGACAAAAATTTAAAAAAACATCTAAAGGCGAGGCGGCAACACGTAAATCGTAAGTAATAAGCTACTTTTACATTGCTACTACTTTTTTATTATGATTTCTTAGACTGAAACTAATGTTTCATTTTTTGTGCGATTCCTTCAACTTTTAATTATGTATAAGTCTTCACAATTGTTAAATTAATGACAAAATGTACTTCTAATACTTCTTAAAATGTTAAATTTAATAAACACATCAAAGAACAACTTATTAGCTAATCACATCACTGGTCACGACAAGATGGCGGTCGTTCCCCCGACTCTAAAACTTTTTTAATTTAAATCAGAAACGATCAGACGATCGGATTGACGTTTTTATAAAAACATTTGCATGGTATAATTACTTTGAGTTGGTAATCGATCAACGAGTAATTCAAAGTTTTAAAATTATATAATTACTAGCGCCCGCTTCAGCTTCGCACGGGTATAAAATATATGGACGCAAATAAACAATACCATGTCAATCCACAAAATTGAAAAAACTGAGTTATATATGCAGAAGTGTTGGAAAATAGCTGAAGAACATTTTTCTTTAATAATTTGTAGGGTTTTAAGCTTTTAAGCTTTAAAAAGCCATTTTTAATCATGCAATTTATGTATTATGTTAAACGTTTTGGATTATATTATATACGAAATATGCATTTTGTATACTTATTTTTTTTGTGAAAATAAGTTAAATAACTTACATAAATCTGAAAATTCCAAAACTTGACCAATATTTAAAAAAATCATATTCAGCAAGTTGTTCAAAATTTTCAAACGCGTTTTTCTCGAAATGACATTCGTGTGCGTTGACATGGTATTGCTTATTTGCGTCCATTATAGCCTATGTCACTCACTGAAAAAAATATTAAAATCGATCCAGTAGCTTTGAATTATTCATTACTGCATGCGTTAAATGTAATTATTTACGACATCACATTAGAAACCTCAAAAATTTTTTTTCTCTACTATTTAACGGCTGTAATTATACATATAAACCTTCTTCTTCAATCACTCTATCTATTAAAAAACCGCATCAAAATCCGTTGCGTACTTTTAAAGATTAAAGCATACATAGGGACAGAGAAAGCGACTTTGTTTTATACTATGTAGTGATAATATATGATATATTATGGTGGAGTGCTTGAGAGCCGGGTATGTAGTACCTACTTTTAAAGGTGGTAGAGCATCCTGCCAATACAAATGGGCCAGCTCGACCGGGGATTTACTATCCTCTCACAGAAAATCATTCTAATAACGACATTTCTAGCTTCAAACACTTTTCAAATGATAATTATTAAGCATTGATATTGGATCGAAATTTATACTATAGCCTTCAATTCAATTAAGTTAACCGACTTCAAATATTGGAGGTATATATATTTATGGTATGTTAGGGGTTATATTTTTTAGGTATTGTGAATCGATTTTCAGAAAATTCAAATGTGCTTGTCCTGGATTTGAACTCGTGACTTTCGGTTAAAGTCTTAGTTTTCTATCTACTGGGTCATATTGGCATAAATTTATATAAAATTCTGAGATACATTCTAAAAATATTTGGCTGAAACATACAAACCAATGTTAAATTCCTTTTCTACTGAATCAGTTAAATAAATAATCTTACGAATGACGCAAAACATTATTTTTATATAACAAAAAGATCTATTTACTCAGACTGTATTTCAAGTCCTTTGTTATAGCAACACTTGAAACGTCAACGTGAATACCGTTTTGTATGACTCCTTTCAATTTAATACAAAAGGCTGTGCACGTGAAAAAATAATAAACAAAAACTCCGTCACATAACTGAAAAACGTTATTTTATTTATACAATTAAATGGTGCGACGTGTTTAGACGCGTGCATCCTACGCACACAGCAGATAGAAGCAGATATTTTTTAATTTTTATTTTACTAAGTTGGCAAGCAAGCATACGGCCGACCTGATGGTAAGCGGATATCCTGTGTCGGGGGTCCCGAAACATACAAGGACAAGGACAAATGGTTAATACAAACATATTATGCTCCGTGCGGGAATCGAACCCGTGACCTATGGCATACCACGTTTAAGGCAGGTTCGCTACCGCTGCGCCACAACTCATTCATTTCTACGTGTCACTCACACGTTGCCAACCTCGAGATATTGGTTATTAAATCTCATTTGCCCAGTAATTTTACTAGCCTACAGTGCCTTAAAAACCGGAACACAGTAATGCCAAAGACACACCTGCTTTGCGGTAGAATATTTAACACTGCGTTAGTACCTACCTTGCAACAAAAACCTACCACCAGTGTGACCGATTGCACTGGTGGAATAATCTCTGCTGTGGCAGAGATGATGCCAACATCTATCTTCTGTATCTTCTTCTTATCGAGTAGTTAGTGACCAACTTAGTGTCAGAGTGGTTCAGATCGACCGTATATGACTCTGACTTGACTTTTCGACTATTGTCAAATCGACAACAGCTGGGGCTGACTTTTTACGTGCCCGAAGCACGAGCAGAAACGTTTAGTTGAAAAACCACTATACAATCACCCATTTAGTGTCCGACAGCGTCTAAAGTTGCTTAACCCACCTAGTGTTGATTGCTTGCTGGTGGTAAGCACTATAATTTTATAATTATATAATATATTTAATTTTAAATAATACATTAACGAGGTACGGTAGTCAAATGGCAACTATTCTCTTGTAAATCAAGAACTGAATAAGTCTTTTAAAACACAATTTAAAATTACAGTAATTTAAATAACAACCAGACCTTGTAACCCTTTTATTTAAATCCAATTAAGAAAATATGAATTGTATTTTATTATTATGAACGTTCAAACGAAAAAGGTTTCCGTAAAGCTAATGGTCGACTTTAAGCTTCGTTTCTGGTTGGTTTCCCTTTAAATTTTTAAGATTGCTTTTTTCGACATTGAAGATATAATAATTGTTAAGGTGGTTTGTGTAAACGCAATTAGTAGTTATAAAAAAATCAATTTACTCCATTGCCACCCATCCTTTTAATTGATACAATAATCAATTTCAATAGCTATAAAATGACTAAGATATTGTTTATATTTCATAAATATAAAAACGTGGTGGTATTATAAAAGTTTCGAAAAATATAATAAAAAAGCATACCCATAGAGATGCTAATAAATTAGACAATAACATTTTATAGCTTAAATAAATGACAAATATTTGATATCCCTTAATTCAACAAATCTCATCCCGAGGCGCTTGTATTTGATTTACAAAAAACAAAGGGAATTCAAATCTAGATGTATTCCTGGCGTGGTCCGCATCCATCATGTCCCGGAGAGAGCGCCCACCACTTAATCAAGACTGTTTTGCGAAATGAATGACGCTTAGGAAAATTCCCGTTTTAAATTCGTCTTGACTTCCTTAAGCAGATCTAAAAAAGGCGTGGCCGAGCTTGCGGATATTATCAAGATAAATGGGGCTGCTGTGAATTTCTTAACAGCCCTCTTAATTCTGTTCAGGTGAAATATAAATAAGAGGATGTTATATTATATTTTTGACTAAAATGACGTTCGGTTAGTTTCCTACGCAATGTATGTCCTTATCGATTATATTGTTCGAAGATCTTGTTTATTATATGTTATAATCATTACAAAATTTATACGAAACCTCAACGGAAGAGGTCAAACCAAAACATTATTCAAACGAATTTATTATTTCCTCGTTTTTTTTTTTCAAAATAAAAGAGAGTCAAAAACTTGATGGTTTACTTTTCAGAAATTTTTCAAATACGGAAACGGCAACCAAAACATACTACAGAATTTTAATAATAAAGTCAATAGAAAGTCGTGATTTAAGAAGGTCTTTTTCAACAAAATGTTGGAATGGAAAATCAAGTTTGGAGACTGAGTAGCGAAAGTTACTCATCAGAAATAAACGTCAGAAAATATAATTATCAATATTATTAATGAATTTCAATATATTTTACAACTACAGATATGTAATTCAAAATTTGTATGGCGAATTCGTCTCTCGCCTTACAGAGAAGAAAACATCGTTAAGAAACCAGCATATCTTGGAAGAAATTCTAAAAATATATATTAACCAATACTTAGTGAAGCAGCGTCGCGGATTAAGCTATTACTCCTTAAAAGAGAACAGGCTTTTACCCATCATTACTCTAATGAACTATTACAATACCATACTATAAACCATAGCTACAAAATCATTACGTAACGAAACGACAATGAGTAGGATTCCCTATCGGAAGATTACCCCGTCCTATAACCGCAGGCTTCCTTAGTCTCATCCGTATTAAGTCGACCCTTTATTTGCATCAACTGTTTTACGATTTTAGTTCGCTATAAGGATGTAAATAACCTCCGAAGTTCTCTGGTGAATGAATTTTTTTTTTTTTTTTTAAATAGATATACACTGCAATCTGTCTCATTAGGGACATTCAGCAATACGTTCAATTATTAAATAAAATTGTTGGTGGTCCAGATCCAGCGATATGGCCACGTCAATGAAGAGGACAGTAACTATTGCATTGTCCTTATCTTGTCTCTTGTCAGCTATTTCATTTTTATAACAGGTCGAAAGGAGCTTTTCTTTAAATGAAAATAAAAATGTTTATTATTATGAATTATATTTTAAAAGCAAAAGTAGACCAAATGGAGCGTCTCGACCTGGGAATACTACCTTCTCTAAGAAAACCGCCGTAAAGTAACAGTATCAGTGAGGCCCAACCTCCCATCTCTTTGTTTCCTCCATAGTTTCCTCTCGATACCGTCATTCTTAGCCTTTATGCTGGTAACTTGCATGTCATACTTTTAGCATCGCAAGCACATAGTCTCTTAGGTTACGGTGACTGTTTACCATGAGGCATATCGTATTGTTGTTTGCCATCCGTTATGACTGAAGATAATAGCTTAGCGTTACTAGTACATAATTATATTCACTATCCGTTCATTAACACAATGTATCGGGTGTATTTCGTTAATATTTTTATAATATTTCAGAGTATTACCATGGACGTAGCTATGTTCAAGTAAGAGGGGCCCGCCCTACCTTGTACTTCCTTAAATGCTGAGAAATGGAAGAATATAAGACATTTTGAACTATTCAACCAATAACTATTGGAGAGAATAGTCATTTTGCTCCACTCTAGGCTTCTAAATTAAAATGTAGCCTCTCCTGGACCAAACCCTTCGCACATTGATATTACTCTAACTACACAATGACAAATAGTGTCTAGTTCTAAGAATAATTACCTATAAAATATTCTAATATCTCTTTTTGGAGTATAAAAACATTAGGTTTGCTCAAAACTTTGAAAGATAAAAGGCAAGAAGAGGTCTTGTTTACGAATCTCGTGATTACAGCGCGGCTTTAGCTGCAATAAAACAATTAGACGTCTCCGACCGCAGAGATTATGACGCGCAGACTGGACGATTTATAAATTTATACAGAACTAAAGGAGTACTTAAAATTTTAAACTAAGAATCAAATGTAAGTTTAAGATTATATTTGTTATTAAAATTCGAATCAAATAGTAAAACATGTGAAACATAAATAACAGTTTTAGGCGAAGTAGTGACGTAAGCAGTAAGTTTTGTATAAGTAGAGCAATTCTCCTCTCAACACAAATAGGCCGGCTTGACCGGGGAATTACTATCATAGGAAATCGGCGTCAAGTAACAGTATGGTTGCGTTTCGTGCCATGAGAGAGAGCGGCGGAGGCCCACACAGCACAACCCCCCTGTCACAAACCTCCTGTGTTCCCATCCCTGTATCCCTTCTCATCATTTCCTATCCCTTGGGTTGGCAACGTGCATATGATACTTCGAGTATCACGCGCGTTCATAGGTTGCGGTGACCGCTTTCCATCAGGCGAACATTATGCTTGTTTGTCAACCGTCAAGAAATAAAAATAATAATAAAGAAATAAACCTAAAATAGCATTTCTGTTCGATCTACTCTATTCAAAGCTCGCTTGTTGCTACTTGCCGTCTCTGAGACGCATATTAATGACGTATTTACTTTAAATCCCACTCAGATGTAAGTCGGTTGAGTTGAATCTCGGGTAAATTACCCTGAAGGCCGGGTTAGCTCGAGCCGGCTAGAACCGGATGCTCGGTGATAACCGGTTACAGCCCAGTATCGCGGACCACGCACCCGCCTGACTGAATAGATAATGAAGCTCTTACTTTATAAAAGGGATCATAATGTTTTTAAGGTCTGAAAGAGTGTTTAAATAAATCCATCAGCTTGAGTGAATTCTTCGTGTGGAAGAATCCTCTGAAACTTTCTGTTGTGGAAAATATGTACATTATAATAATTTCATACGCATAAAAGAAAAAAATGTTTTTTTTTTATATCACATCAAGTATACAACCTACATAATTAAAATGATGATTTTTATCTAATATAAACTGAATCTCGAAAACGGCATCAATGATTTTCATTATATTCAGTATGCGAGGGGTTTCGGGAGCGATAAATCGATCTAGCTAGGATTCGTTTTTATAAAATGTCGTTTTATCCGTGTTTTCAGGCAATGAAAACCCCTGACATCTATTGGCGAGTAATAATATTATTATTGCTTTAACGACACAGCAACACTAAAGCTACTTCAGTTGATGAAGTTTTAAAATATTATTCATGTCATCATTATATAATTCCCATAAAAAATGATTAACCCGATATGCACACAAAATTCCATAAAAATCGATCCAGCCGTCTTGAAGGATTTTGGTAAAAAACACCGCGACACGAGAATTTTATATAGGTATTAAGATATCGTATATAGAAAAGCTTTTTATATAAATAATCGTATGTACATAACTTATTAGGTTGTAAAAATTAATGATTTCGTTTTCATTTCAGTAACGTGTATGTTTTCAATGTTTCGGATATAAAATGTGTATTTAGATCTTCACGCACGTGCAGCTTGCGACGGTAACTGTAAAATCAAACGACTGGAGAAAATGGAAAAACAATATCAAATGAACTCGCGTCTTTTAATATAGTCAATATTACAAAATTTTGGCTTTATTAGGACTACATATAGACCGCGGTTTTCTTGGCGTATTCCATTTAATTTTTTTTACCAAAAGATGGAAATTAAAAATGAGTATTTCGCCTATTTTTTTAATGATCACTTGAGTAAGGTTAAAAAGTAAAGTTGAGGATAGTTTTTGCCGCATGAGTTTTGTAAGAGGGGACAATCGGGCAGGATGCTTGTCTGATGTTGAGCCAGAACCGCCCATGAACATGAACAACACGACAGGGCATGCAGATGGGTTGCCGACCTGTAAGAAAAGAAAATGCTGTCTTGAAGATTCCCAGGTCGTTCGGAAAGACTGCCTGCGTAAGTTGTTATACTTTTTTGTGTCAATATAAGTGAACAGTACCATTTAATTTTATTACGAAACTCAATATAACAATATCTAAACTCGGCAAAAGAAACATGAAAAATAAATAAATTGTAAATACTTGTAACTTTAAAACGCGAATTGTTTTATCCGGCACGTACAAACGGATGCATACATATTTTTTTATAATATGCAGTGACATAAAAGAATATTGGCTCTGTATCGGGTTGTAATGTATCGGGATGTTAGGTGCGGGTGTACAGTTATGAGCCCCTGGTCGGCTATTCGCTTTTCACTGTTCGTGTTACGAGGAATTACCCAACGCCTATATAACTCAATAACGCTTATTGAACTTTTCTGATATATCTATTTATGTTTTTTAGGATTCCGTACCGAAAAGTTATTTTATATTACTATTACTAAGACTCCGCTGTCCGTCCGCCTGTCTCTGTCACTAGTCTGTATCTCATGAACCAAGATAGTTAGTCAGCTGAAACTTTCATAAATGATATATTTATGTTTCTGTTACAACAAATACTAAAAAAACAGAATAAAATAAATATTTAAGGGCGCTCCTATGCAACGAACGTGACTTTTTGCCGTTTTAATAGATAATAATATTCGTGTGAGAGTCCGACTCGCACGTGGCCGGTTTTTTTTAAACTTAAGTAGTTCAAACACACAACACACGAGTTGAAGTGTAAGAATATAATTATGTTCCAGCATAAATTGCATTATGAAATTCCAACAGACCAGACTTTTTTATTTCATGATGGTTGGCAAAAACGACGACGTTGACAACGTTGTGGCGCAGCGGCAGCGAACCTTAAATGTCACAGGTCGCGGGTTCGATTCCCGCTCGGAGCATAATATGTTTGTATTGACCATGCAAGCAAATTTTCCGGTCTGGGTAGACTTGTCCTTGTCCTTGTATGTGTTTCCGGACCCCCGACACAGGATATCACTATATTAATGGGGGTACAGAGGGGGTAGGAGATTGGGCCTCCGGCGCTTTTACTATTTTACGCCGATTTTTATAAGAAATATATTTTACTTACCCAGTCGAGCCAGCTCATTTGTACTGGGAGGAGCACTCTACTAATTTTATTGCATTAAGTGTAAAACTACTGGACACCCTCTCTCTAGGTTCCTTCCTTCTTCATTTTCATTTTTAATATTTTTTGATTGTAAATATAGCGAAGCATTTCAAAGTGCAATGATTAAATTTCTGCCGGTATTTCTCTACTATACTGCTATAACATCAAACAGTTTCATTGTGATAGTAAACGGTGCACTCATAATAGAGAACTCTTCGAGAATGCAACGATACAAGATGAGAAATGTATATTTTAAAATTTTAATATAAACTTACAATACAAGTATTGCAAAGTGATCATATCTGAAGGTATGGTACGGGAAATCGTCATATTTTTAACATTCAGTAACACTTATTTACCACACTTACTTATTACTTTGTAAGGTTTTACAGCCTTGAAATATCGACCTCGTGGATGGGTCTACCTTTGAAGTACCTACTACCTTTAAACTGAATATCGATGTAAATTAGTTGCATGCGTATCATACCTAACAAAAATATTTTTGAAAAAATAATGTCTTTCAAAATAAGTTGTTTAATTTTTGCTTTTTTTGTGACCATTAACATCAGTCACAGGGATGCAATACACACAATTTCATTTATTCGGGTGACATATTCTTTCAGAAATTTGGCTTTATAAACCAAATTACTAAACAGATGTTAAACTTTTACGAAGGTTTCACATATTAATGAGAACCTTAAAAATTGTCCTTTCAAATATAAAATAGCTTCAGAAATCGCCTTCAAAATGAAACAAACCTACAAATCTAGCGCATAAAAATTTCATCCACTACATTATGACCATTAGAGGTGGTATTCACTTGCCATTGACAACTTTGTGGAGCAGCGGTAGCGAACTTGCCTTAAACGCCACAGATCCTTCCGCTGACGTGGCGCGCGGATTACTAACTTAAAAAATATAAATTAAAATGGTTATTCAGTTGCAACGCTGTTTAAAGTACATAATAATAATAATAATATAATATTAATTTGTCACTGCCCGACACACGTAATGGCTACCATAGAAAATCAGTGTTGGGTATGTTTACCCAACAAATGCTGAATGGTAGCCATTTTGGAACACAGCACGGTAGTATTTTATTTTTAATAGCTTATGTTTACTTTTTTTTTTACTTATTTTATATCTTTTGTTTTTTTTTTGTTGTTCATTTTTATTATTATTTGTTTTTTTTGTTTGTATATATTTGTATTTTTTTTTAATTGTACTCAGCTGTGCTTCCAATAAATTAGTTCTTTCTTTCTTTCTTTCTTTCAGATCGCGTGTTCGATACCCGCTCCGAGCAGATGTTTGTATTGACCATACAGGTATGTTTACCGGTCTGGATGTGTTTTGTCTTTGTGTATATTTCCAGACCCCCCCCCGACACATGATGTAGCTGTCCTAATGGGGGCCGTTAATTGTGAGCATTTATTTATTTAATTCAAACTCAAAATATTGTTCATTCAATAGGCATTTCAGCACTTTTGATTAGAAACAGACCCTTTAATTTATTTGTATAGGATTATATTATACTTCATTAAGAGCTCACTTCTAACGGCTTGAATAGAGACTTTCAAAATCAAAACCTTCAAAATGAATAAAGCGATTCCTCTCATCTTCCAGTGTCCAGTATATTGGACACGAGAGCCGATACAGTTGTCATCCTCTGTCCAATCTATTGGACAGCTATGACCAGCCCAGTCTCCATGATTTTTAACATTACTTTTTAACTTTAAACGTAAAAGGCAGGATACAGTTTAAAATTTTAGAGTTCTAAACTAAGAAATAATAACAATTATCTTTTTAAATGAGACATTTTGATTTAATTTTTGTTCCAATTTTTTCATTCTATATATTTCTTTAAAGAATATTACCAATGCTTTTTTATTACTAGTATTTCTATTGCCCCTCCAAATAAGCTTGTAGCTTGCGCTAGGAGTGGGTACGTCAATAGCTCAAGAGGTCAGAACCGAACCTGCAACTCTCGCGCTAACGGAGTCGGCCCTTCTAGCGATAAGCTATTGAGATTATTAATAAGCAAGTCGGATGTAGAAAGGCTACAATTTGCATGACAGCAATACTCTACTGCACGTAGTAAGTACCGTACCGCAATAATTACTAGTAGGGCCTGGCTTTTTCAGTGTAAAAGGCTTTAACTTAACACTCAGAGAATATTGTCACGACAATATGATAACGAAGCAAACGAAATATAAGTTTTAGGTACATTGCCATCAAAAATATTATTTTAATTGGGTTATCATAAGCGTAATTGAAAAATTTAAATGTTCTATTTAACTTCAAAGCTATAAATGCATAAAACTTCGCTCGCTGAACCGCAGGTTTCTTTAATTAACATTTAGATACTTAGATTAATTAAAAGAATTAAGTTGCAGAAAGCATGATATTATATTTTAAACAGATCAATGCAGGTCAGTGGCATAAGAATAGGGTGGCAAAATACCACGGGCCCCCAGCCGGAAAAGGCCCCCGGTCAGAGAAGGCCGTGAAACAAATTGATTGATTTTATTGAAATTTGATATTAAAACCAAAATTGTGATTTCATTTCAATATACTTACTAAATACTAAAAACAAGTAATTGTAATAGCTTTTGTAGGCCTACACTACTTCGTACTTATCCATTTTCTTAGACCCTTGTATTTAATAAGGGGAAAACAAAGTTAATCCAAATTAAGATGTATTTAAGCGTAGTCCTCATCCATCATGTCCGGGGACAGCGCCCACCACTAAATCAAGCCTATTTGGCAAAATGGACGGCGCTTAAGAAAATTTTCATTTTAAATATCTCTTGATTTTCTTAGCCAGATCTAAAAAAGGCGTGGCCGCTCGTAATCGTTACCAAGATAAATCTATTAGGCTGCTGTGAATTTCTTAACTACCTTTAATTATAATATAAAATTGCCGACTTTTTGGCGCAGCGGTAGCGAGTCTGCTTTAAGAGTCACAGATCGCGGGTTCGATTCCTACTCTGTATGTTTCCAGACCCCCGACACAGGATATGAAGATCCTAATAGAGCCGTATAAATAAGACAATTTGTAGCTATTATTTGTCATTCGACCCCTAATTTTGGAATTTGCCAAATACATGAAAATAGGTGGTGCCTTTATACCGCAATTTATTTTTAATGTATTTACCGGCGTCGGGATGTGACGACCCCATCGCCCGCTGTTGGGATAACCTCTGTCACAGCAGAGATTATTCCACCAGTGCAATCAGTCACACTGGTGGTAGGTCTTTTGTTGCAAGAGGCTGGCTAGGTAGGTACCACCGCAGTGTCCAATATTCTGCCGCCAAATAGTAGTGCTTAGGCACTACTGTGTTCCGGTTTGAAGGGCATTGTACGCTAGTGAAATTACTGGGCGAACGAGATTTAAGAACTAATATCTCGAGGTTGGCAACGCGCGAGTGGCACCTACTAATGGTGCTGCAAGCGCTCATAGGCTGCGGCAGCCACTTACCATCAGGTGGGCCGTATGCTTGTTTGCCAACTTCTAACATAAAAAAAAAAAAAAAAAAAAATTATTTATACCTAAATTCCGGACTAGATGTGGTATAGTTCCTAATATAGAGGATTTCCTGGATTTCCTTACAAAATTTTAATCCTAGTAATATTATAAATTAATGTGAATGTTTATTTGTATGTTTCTCGCTCTTTCACGCAAAAACTACAGGTCATATTTAGATAAAATTTAACACACATATAGCTTATTATCTGGATTAATATATAGGGAACTTATCATCCCGAAAAATTTTGGGATTCAGCAGCTGACCAGCTAATATAATATATATGTCGGAGAATGGAGATTCTCATAGACATCGTCATCAGTGATTACAACTCTTGTGGGCGTCGTGTGGGTAAAATGCAAGCACAAAACAAGCTGTACAATATTTATTGTGGATTTACTCCTTTTAACAAATCATAGTATCATATCATATATTCGAGCAGTGGGTTCGCCGCACCGATCTGACTTCACCTTCCAACAATCTAAGAGTGATCCAACTCGATCCAACCACAATTTCACAATATATCTTATTCCCGTAAAACAACATAACTTTTGTTTCTTTTCTCATTCCCACTGACAGCGTTCAGATGGTGTCTCGACCCCACTAGAGGTTTCCCTCTACTCGACATGGCCAGTATTATAACTACTTAATACAAACTTAAACAATATTAAAAGGTGATAACAAATCAAATTAAGTTAATTTATTATTTAAAATCAACAAATATCAGTAAAATTATTAAAGAAAAGCTCGTTTAACATCCAACTCCGACATATATATTACTTATAAATTTTCTATAATGATACTTATATTAAAAATTTCTTAAGTCATTACGGTTACTATTTTCAAAAAAAAAATGTATATGCTGAGCTAGGATGAGATATGAGATGATGAAATATAAGTACTTACTAACGATTCATTATTATATATTATAATAATAATTAAATTTTATCGAGTAGTAAGTAATAATTAGTTTTTAGTCTCTTCCTCTTATAGAGTAGTTAGTGGCTAACCTAGTGTCAGATTTGTTAAGGTCAGCCGTATAGATTTCTGTCTTGAATTTTCGACTATGATCAAATTGATAATAGCCGGGACCGACTTTTTACGTGCCCTAAGAAGCACGTAAACGCTCAGTTAAAACATCACTATGCAATCACCCATCTAGTGACTGACCGCGCATAAAACTGCTAAGTCCACTGATCGTTTACCGATCACTGAGCGCACCTGGCTATGAGCGTCATTTTCAATCAATTATTACCACCCGGACATACATATTTTTAAAATTAAAATAAACAAAACGGCATACATTCAATGTTTCTTAAAAACGACTCCTCAATTTTCTTAATCTACATTACCTTTTACCTTACACCCGATTTTTTTATGAAACATTAAGCTTAAAGAAATAATATTTCTCATTCCTTTATACATCACAATCCTTATCGGGCCGGTACCTGAGCGGGAAGTTAATGATGAGAAAACCCCGCGGGATGATACTTCGTTCCTTAATAGATTTAAAACTGACAGACGCTGGCTACATTCCAGATTAAATTTTGCTCATGTTACAAATCTCTTTGCTATTGTTACAAATGATATTTGAAAGTTTGAAAATTAAAATTTAATAATTTCACACCGAATAGTTGTGACCGCCGCTCCGCTCGCTTTATGTAGTTTTTTGATTATCTCAGGAAACCAATTTTTTTTCTTGATAATTAAATATCTTCTACGTCCTAGCATTATTCCCGGTATTTTATTTTACCCAGGGTCTGCTTATTACTCTTATCCGGATTTGACGGGTTACTAGTTTTTACACAGAGTGATTGCCATCTGACGTCCGCAACCCTAAGGGTGAACCAGTAACTCATTGGATAAGAGCAATTTGCTTATCAAGAGTTAATGATTATTATCAGATGTTATGTTATAACAACCGAGACCGACAGCTTAACGTGCTCTCCGAGGCACGGTGGGGAGACCCACAGAGAAACGCTCAGACCGAGACAGAAATTTAACAAACATCTGCCCGAGCGGGAATCGAACCCGCTACCGTCGAGACTAAAGGCAGACATGCTATCCACATACATGGTCTACATAGTTATAGTCATTTTCTTCTTGCTCGGCTTCTACGTAAGGTATCGTAATATAATAGCCTTCTTGCCATGAAATACAAAAATATTTTCAAATCCGATCAGTAGTTTCAGAGATTATCGTGTTCAACCAAACAAACAAATGAACAAACAAACTCTTCAGCTTTTTAATATTACAAATATTATTATATAGTATAGATTTGAGTCCTTATAATTACAACACATAATGAATGAATATATCTGCATTATGTCATAATAGTTAAAGAAGTCAGGAGGGTTTTGAGATTAATATTTTGATATCAGAGTGTTTGATTTAAATGACTGCCATGACATCTTCTGCAACTTGTTGTACCCGATTAAGTACATAATATGATTATTAAAACGTGTACATTTTTTACTACTAGATACACTATTAGAATGATTAAACTATAATATATTTTACGTATTAATCATTAGGCTGACTATATTATTTATTGAAGTTAAATCCAGACCATAATTCAGACTTCTCTTAAAATCTGTGTAAGTCAACCATTTACAATTTTTTTATTAATACAAAAACGAGAACTCAAACAGCAGTTTCGAATATACGCAATTTTCCCCAAAGTCAAAGGGAAAAATCGTTCTCCACTTTGGTACTTCGGTTCAAAAGTAAAAAGTTGGCGTGAAGCATCAAGTTTGGAAGCTGCGTTAAAAATTCGCCTGCTTGAATATGTATGAGACGTAGAATCTCAAATCTGGGGTACGATAGCTATGTATAATTAGAATATACGGAACAAGTTGTGAATATTAAAAAAAAATTGTTTTTTGTTATGTTAATAAGTCGGTAGGCAAGCACGTGACCCACCTGATGGTGAGCCTTTGAACTCTTACAACACAATACTTTTGTAGGTGTCACCCACGCGTTGCCAACCTCGCAATATTGATTCTTAAATCTCCCAGTAATTTCACTATATGATATCCGTCAATATCGAAACTAGAAGCATGAAACTTTATTTCTTAGCGAACAATCACTACATAATATAAAACAAAGTCGCTTTCTCTGTCCCTATTTATGCTTAAATCTTTTAAACTACACAATGGATTTTGATGCGGTTTTTTTTAATAGATAGAGCGATTAAAGAGGAAGGTTTATATGTATAATAACATCCATTTCATTCTGGAGAAAAAAAAATTGAAGTTTCTAATGTAATGTCGTAAATAATTACATTTAACGCGTGCAGGCCACGGGCAGTAATTAATAAATCAAAACTACTGGATCCATTTTAATCATTTTTTTAGTGAATGACATAGGCTATATATTTTATACCCGTGCAAAGCTGGAGCGGGCCGCTAGTTCAAGAAAAAGAAACAAGTGTTTTCTTATTTTCTAAAATTCAATCCATAACGGGGTTTCAAACATGGGTTTCAAAGTTTGTATTAAAATCGTTATTCACGCGAGCAAAGCCCTAGCAGGAGCTAGTATTATATGAATACATTAAACTTGTTAACTACTTAGATATAATAACAAACTAATAATATTCACAAATGTATGCCAACAATGGTTATTTCATAAGTAATATCGTAGTGTATTACTCGTAAGCCACAACTACGTTAGCATTACGTAAATAATCTGTGTCAGAAGATTAGTTTCCCCCGGCCCTATTACAGCGGGCTTCCTCACTCTCATCCGTATTAAGTCGACCCTGTATTAGCTTTTACTATTCTACGATTTTAGTTCGTAACAAGGAAGTAAATAAACTCAGATGTGCTCATAACGATAATCCCTTCCAATTTAATATAGACGTTTCGATGTTTTAATCTGCCTCTTCACCCTTTATATAGCGCTATTTATCGCTATTATTAATTTTTCAGTAAAAAATACTGTAAATCTTTATATTATGTATAAGAACTATAATTCTCACTGTCAAACATAATGCCATACATGAAGCCTCAATAGCTCAACGGTAGAAGGGCTGACTCCACTCCCTTAACGCGAGAGTTGCGGGTTTGATCCTGACCGCCTTGGGCTATTGTCATAATTATTTTATATTATTGGGCACTCCTAGCGCAAACTTCGAGCTTATTTGGAGGGGCAATAGGAATATTAGTAATGCCTAGAAAAAAGCATTGATAATATTCATTTAAAAATAAAAGCTACACACTCAACGGCCCAGATTAGGATAGTTATATCCTGTGTCGAGGGTTCGAAAACATACACAAGGAAAAGGAAAAACACACCCAGACCGGAACCCATGCTTGTGTGGTCAATACAAACATCTGCCCCCAGTGTAACCAGGTCCTGTGGCTCTTCAGACAGCCTCGCCACGACTACGCCACAACGTCGTAAAAAAGTCGTTGCTACAAAATGTTAATGCTTGGTAAACAGCTTTATAGAATTTACAAAAATACAATCTTTTTGTGGTACGTTTAGATCATTAATAACTTTTTATTAACAATTTTTGACGTTTATTGTGATGACTGCTCACCGTCAGGCGGACTGTATGCTTGTTTACCAACCGTCATGATATTTAAAAAAACCTGTGGCACTCGGGGACTGCCGCGGTAAAGCTATTACATATCCTAAACTAAAATATTTTTTGAATAAAATAATAAAGGTTATATAATAATTAATTAATTAATAATATTATAGGTATAATAATAACATTAATAATATTGTAGAAACTATTTACTACTAATTATACATTTGTAGTTTGACTCTGCCATACTAGATGGCAGTAAGATAGAAAATGTCATTTTGGCCAGAATATTTTAGTTTTCCAATTTTTGCGTATTTTATTATTTAATCTTGGAGATCTGTCATTTTTGACACTCCGCCTATGTAGCTTGGCAGAGCGTACGGTATTAGGTTTTATTTTCGTAACGGAATTTCTTGATTCGGTCGCCGCGCTCAAAGCCCGCGATAAAAGCTATGCAATAGCTAAAAAAAATAATTATATAACTAATCTTCTTATATTTTACTATCTGAAACATCAACAAATTCACTTACGTAATGTCGATAAAAATCTACAAAAAATCTACCCAATACCATTAAAGAAGAAACTAAACATTATACATTCTCAAATAAACTAAGGAAACTATTACTATCTAAATGTTACTACAGTATTAATGAATATTTAAGTGATAAATAATTAAAAACATTAAAATAATACAATTAAAAATATAAATATATACATATACAAATAGTAATAATAATGTCAGTCTTCCTCTCTCCTACTTTGCTGTGCCCGACAGGGTCCACAATGTATATCTGTATCTATCATCATATAACAACATACTATATATTGTGGAATGCAACAAAATAAATAAATAAATAAATCTCTTAAAATAGCGCTGCTCATCACCATGTAAATGTACTAATTACATGTATAGCAGCGGCTCAAATATGGTTGTGATCGAAATTATATTCGAATCCGGCCATTTTGAAAGCCGAATTAGGATTGGCAGTTTAACGTTAACTAAGTAGTGTGAACATATGTGGTGATATTGGCTCGTATCGATTTGATAATAGCTTATACCTGTACTTTATAGTTTAGATTAGCATGAAGTCAAACGAATTCGATGATTAAAAACTACCTTATCATCATCATCATCATATCAGCTAAATGACGTCCACTGCTGGACATAGGCCTCCCCCAAAGAGTGTCACAATGCCGGTCCTACACCACCCGCATCCAGCGGCACCAGGTCATCAGTCCACCTTGTGGGGGCCCGCCGAGGCGATTCGGTGGGCTATATCGGTGTCTTTGGTTCTACTGCCGATGGCATCATTTCTGATGCGATCACGCAGACAGTCCCAGCAGAGCCCTCTCCACTGCCTTTTGAGTGCCTTTGAGCCTTATTATAAGGCCCATATTAAAAAATTACCAAACAGTCTATAATCTACAAAATTATAAAGGGTTAGAGATATCAAAATATTATATAAAAGCTCAGGATAGCCGTTATAATGTTCATTTACTATTTTTGTAGGTTTGAGTAGCTGTATAAAGTCCACAGGTATAGGTGAAACGACTTATTTGAAGCAACAATGCTTTTAATCACTTTACTAGATAACACAATAAATTGCATATCACTTTAAATACTGCGTCGGATTTCAACGATTATTTTATGTGGTACGATGACGATTTTCTGCATAAGAAATATTGAAGTAACCATCGCGATACCATCCAATTTGTGATTCTAATTAAACGAATAAATTAGGTTCTAAAAGTTCTATAGCCGTAACAGTCCATTGACGATCTTGACGAACACTACAGTACGATGATGAAAGCATTTTCTTCTTCGCACAACCACCCTCGCTCGGGCACTAACGGTCGCACTTTCTGAACCGATACGGCTCGACATGACTTTGGGACCTTCAGTGCCTTCTGCACTATATATTATTTCCGTAAAGCCCAATGTTGTTGTGCGTTGGTAATCTCCACTGAATGAGAGTAATACATTTTCTAATATAGTCATTGTTTTCTAGCGTTATGTACATAACAAAGCTCTAGCACAACATAAGTAAAATAAATTCTATATTAGATGGAAAATATTCCTCTAAAGCAAGTACGAAACGCCAAAGATAAAGGGCAAGAAGAGGTCTTGTTTACGAATCTCGTGATTACAGCGGGGCTTTAGCTGCAATAAAACAATTAGACGTCTCCGACCGCAGAGATTATGACGCGCAGACTCGACGATTTATAAGTTTATACAAAGTTAAATGATCACGGTTTAAGTTTGATGCTAGAAAATAATTGCAAGAGATTATTCTTAAAATAAATCAACTTAAAAGACATTTAACCAAACGTCTTGCTAACAGGTTTTTCTTGTGAAAGACTAGCGCCATCTTAGACAATCAGTCCTGACTATGACGTGTAATATTTATGCAATGAAAAGTAAAATTCTAAATTAGTTTAACGATTTGGCAAGGTTAGAAACTACTAGAAAAAGAAACATACCTAAATTTCTTTACGAATATTAACAATGCTTTTTCTAGTCATTACTAATATTCCTATTTCCCCTCGATTTAAGAGCGAGTACGACAATACTTCCAGGGGTTCGGAATGCCAGCCCTTTTACCGTTATAAAATGAGGACTAATAAAGTATAATACATGTTCAAGGTTTTTTTGTTTTTTTTTTTTTATGTCAGAGAGGACAAACTGGCAAGAGGCTCAAATGATGCCAAGCGATTATCGCTGCTCATGAATATCTGCAACTCTAGAGGGCATACAGATGCGTAACCGACCTTTTTTAGTATACAACTACCAACAAGCATGCTGACCTCAAAACGCGGCAGCTGACCAGGCGGGCCTTTTTTTAAGCCCTACCACCAGCATCCGTCCAAAAGGTTAATAATAATAACTTTATTCTTTATTATATACCTTACTTATATATACTTTACGACTCACTTGTTGTTATGTATCGTCTCCGACACCTCATTTTAGATCCCATCAGGGTATTTAACGGTTGAGTCAAATCTCACATACGTTAGTTAGAACGCTGTGCCAGCTGAAACAATTTTAGTGTATTTCACTATAACTGGTGTTAGGGCAAAGCAAGATATCTAACGGAATAGATGAATTAACCCTCTACGTAGTGAAAGGGATTTTTACATTTTGACCTCCAAAGAATGATTAAATAAATCCATTAGCTTAAGTGAATCCTTCGAACAAAGGTTTAGTTGCAGGATTTTGACCGTTCAAAGGATGTATGTTCAAGGAAGAGTAAATTTAAATTATATTTGTGTTGTCTATTAATTTTGTTTAAATAACATTATATATATAGTCACTACATAGTATAAAACAAAGTCGCTTTCTCTATCCCTATGTATGCTGAAATCTTTAAAACTACGCAACGGATTTTGATGCGGCTTTTTTAATAGATAGAGTGATTGAAGAGGAAGGTTTATATGTATAATAGCATCACTTAAATAGGGGAGAAAAAAAAATTGAGGTTTCTAATGTGATGTCGTAAATAATTACATTTAACGCGTGTGGGCCACGGGCGGTAATGAATAAATCAAAACAACCGGATCGATTTTAATAATTTTTTCTGTGAATGACATAGGCTATATATTTTATACCCGGGCGAAGCCGGAGCGGGCCGCTAGTTTTCTATAAATAAAGTGCCGACTTCGCTCCGTTAACGCGAGAGTCGCGGGTTTGAACCTGACCTTGGGTTATTGTCGTACCCACTCCTAGTGCAAGTTTCGAGCTTATTTACAGATGAAATCATGAAGGCGGGTTGGTCTTAATTTATGTGTAGCTACAGATAGGTCTGATTCGCTAGAGCCGCGCGGTCAGGCTACTAATGCTCATTATACTTCATCCTAGCATTAGTCCCGGTATTTTATTTTACCCAGGGTCTGCTTATTACTCTTATCCGGATTTGACAGGTTACGAAACGATTGCCATCTGACCTCCGCAATCCTAAGGGCGAACTAGTAACACATTGGATATGAGCAATTTACTTATCAAGACTTAAAGATTATTTTTAGATGTTATGTGATAACAACCGGGACCGACAGCTTAATGTGCTCTCCAAGGTACGGTGGGGGACCCACGGACAAACGCCCAGACCGAGACAGAAATTTTAACAATCATCTGCCCGAGCGGAAATCGAACCCGCAACCGTCGAGACTAAAGGCAGACTCGCTACCCACAACACCACAACGGTGTCAACAAGGCTACTAGTGCTCATTGACGTGTCAAAATTTGACAATGGCGCGTTTCACGTCAACTAAAAGCATAGCTCACCCACGTTCTCAGATAGTGTAGTATATTTCATATCGCCCCCTGCATTCATGCCGCTTTCGGCATGAATCTCTTTCGCTCTCAGCAAATATCTACTACGAATTGGTTTTTATTGGAACGAAATTCCACGATGTAAAGCGAATTTAGAAGCCAGCACGTACAAACGGATACAAATATTTTTTGCAATATGCTCTTACATAAAAGAATACCATGTGTGTTTCGGCATGTAATGTATCGGGTTATTAGTTGCGGGCGTTCTTTAACGATCCCCGATCGGATATTCACTGTTCAATGTTGTTACAAAGAACTACCTAATATATAACGTAATAACGCGTATTGTACTTACTTTTTACTTATTTCATCCACATTTTAGCTATGATTACTTCAAGAAATACAATCTATTTCGATAATCTCTCAGGATTAAGTGTTTCTTTAACTAATTGTACGAAGATGCTATTTTATGTGATGACCTCGTTAAAAGTCCGTAGCTAAGTGGCAAAAATGGAACCCTTATAGTTTCATCATGTCAGTCTCTCCGTCTGTCCGTCTGTCCGCCTGTCCGTCTGTCCGTCTGTCCGTCTGACCGTCTGATCGTCTGTCCGTCCATATGCCACAGTCATTTTACTCGAAGACTATTGACTGGAGATTTTAATTCGTTAATAATAATTGAAGTCCTTAGGATACTTCACCAAGTTTCGGAACCGTTTAGTTTTCGAAACTATAAATAAAATTGGAAACATTTCGACTGCAAAAAATATATGTATATATATATATATATATATCTATATCTCTTATAATGATGACCAGCACTGTGATCATCATAAAAGGCGTAATAATATAAATAAGGGAAATGATATAATCAAACAAAAAACATCAAAGGCATATTCAAACAAGCAATATGAGCGTACAATTCACTACTTTGAAGTCTGGTTTACTCTTGTAGTAAAAATATATTCGTACAAAACAACTTGTGCTCTTCACAAACAAAGCTTATTAAGGCTGTATTTGTGTCACACATAAAGTTAATGTGATCATATCAAAGAGAACTGGCGCGTCTCCCGCTCTCATATGAAATTTCGCTTTTTGTATCCATTTTAGAGTTCCGCATTGATTAAGTTAATGTTATTACCATGAATTTCTTCGCTGGTATATTTTTATTGCTATAAAAATATACTAGACTAGTATTTTTTTATGTTAGAAGTTGGCAAACAAGCATACGGCCCACCTGATGGTAAGTGGTTGCCGTAGCCTATGAGCGCTTGCAGCACTATTAGTAGGTGCCACTCACGCGTTGCCAACCTCGAGATATTAGTTCTTAAATCTCCTCTGCCCAGTAATGCCTAAGCACTACTATTTAGCGGGAGAATATTGGACACTGCGGTGGTACCTACCTAGCCGGCCTCTTGCAACAAAAGACCTACCACCAGTGTGACTGACTGCACTGGTGGAATAATCTCTGCTGTGACAGAGGTTATCCCAACAGCAATTATTCGTTTGATCTTTGCTTGTGTATGAGATAAGAAAATTGTTGTTGATTGATTGTTATATAATATACACAATTGGATCAATTTAATTAAAAAGATGGACCAGAATATATTAGTACGAATACAGGTACCTCACGTTAATATTCTGTGAGGTTATACTCATCACTCGCGTTATGTAGTTTTTTTATGATCCCACGGTAAACCAACATTTTTCCGGGATAAAAAGTATCTTATATCTTAATATAGGTAATAAGCTCTGTGTATACCAAATTTCATCAACATTTGTCCAATAGTTTTTGCGTGAAAGAATAACAAACATCCATCCATCCATCCATTCATCTAACCATCCAAACTTTAACATTTATAATTAATTGATTAAAAAAGATTAGATCTCCCCAATCAAGATTGTTTTTTTCTGATTGTGTATTGCTGCTGGTCTCGAAAGATGACATTTTCTTCCTCGCACAACCACTCTGTGGAACCAACTTCCGCCGGCGGTCTTTCCGAACCGATACGACTTGGGAACCTTCAAGAAAAGAGCCTATTCTTTCCTTAAAGGTCGGCAACGCGCCTGCATGCCTTCTGGTGTTGCAGATGTTCATGGGCGGCGGTGATCACTTAACATCAGGTGAGCCTCCTGCCCGTTTGCCCCCTCTTAAAAAAAAAAAAAAAAGCGTCATCGGGTCGTGGTAGCCGAGTACTGAGACCCCGCCGAGAAAAAGGGACAGCCTTCACGAAAGCTTAAAGTTGACTTCGTTCAAAAGTTGACTAGTCGATGTTTAGCAAACTGAAGAAAGGAGAGCTAACCAAAATATATGTTTTTCACTTACGTTAAATAATCATCACTACGCCTAAACTGATGCGTAATGAAACAACATTTGTATATTGACACATCGAGGCACAAAAAGTAGTTAGTCAAGTAAGCATGAACCAATTTGAATTTTATCAGCAGCAAAAATAGGTTTAATTTTCATTGCATTTCTAAAGTCAATCTGATTTATACATAATGTACACAGTATTATATGTATTGAGACATCAATAATAATAATAATAATATTTATTTGCATCAAACATGGGTATGAATATCATATGGTCAGTTTACATTTAAACAGTTCCTACATGTTTTGCCCATTATAAAACTGGCATGCAAATTTTACAATCACAGTTTCATTCCGATTCTAAACCCATGATAAAAAGCTTTAAAAATACAACAATGCCAAATGAAAAATGTATATTTGAAATTTTTTAATAAAATGCTACAATACTTGTATAAATAGGGCACAGAACAATCGCACTTCGTTCGATTGAAAATGGCATAAGCGTAAATTTTTATCTATCTGTAGTTTGTGGCTTTTAGCATTTTTATGGATTGTATTGCCTTATTAGTTGGAGGTTTTTTATTTGTTTCGTTAGTATTTGACAAGGAAACCCTTCAGGAAAAGAAACAAATGAAAAAATCAAACCTCTTCAAACATCAAATCAAATCTTAGATCTAAGAACTCAGGACTTTTATCAAATCTACACAAATCTATACAAATCTATACAAATAAATGAAATTGAAGTAGAAATTTAAAAATTGTTTGGTAATTTCAAATTAACAAGTTTTCACTAAAGGCTTATGAAAGTATTTATAAATTTCTGTATGTTTGTTTGTTCTGGCTAATCTCTGAAACGGCTACACCGATTTTAACGGGACTTTCACTGGCAGAGACCTGATGTCTTGAGAAGTAACTTAGTCTTTTACTTGAGAAAAATAATTAGGGTTCCGTGCAATGAAGAAAAATCGGTATACCACGGGAGCGGAGGCGCATTGTGTATATAATGTTTATTTATATTTTTCAAACAACTTAACAATTTTGTTACCATCTTTATTTGTATGCTGTTCTGTGGACGTTATCTCATCTTTAGTTATACTGAAGCTATTGAGTTTTCATCTCGTGAACCTGCCGCTGATTGGATGCAATCACGGCTATGGGGCTCGGTAACTATTCTTTATTGCGAGAGAGAAACTATGAGCTACCAATACAGTAAAAAAATGTATTAATAATTAAAAAGGTTATTTTGTAGATAACTGAAATGATTGTTAAAAAAAATAGAAAACCGACAACATGGTTATAAGCCATACAATCATAACGTTCTATATGACTCCGAAGTCCTTAATTTATCAGACCACATTATGCTGTACAGGGCCACTTAGGAATGATACCATATTTAACAAAAAAAGTTGCCAAAAATGTTGGGTAAGCTTCATATCTCAAATTATTTCAATATCAAAATCATGCTAAATATTCAGAAGTGTTTTTAGTTTAAACTTGGTTTAAAAATAAAAAAAACAGCAAAAAGTCACGTTAGTTGTATGGAAGCTCCCCTTAAATATTTGTGTTATTTTAATTTAATTATTTATTTTTAAAGTATGCTACGCAAAGCCAACCTTCATAAACCGCCTTAATATCGCCCTAGAAACTCTGACTACGGCACTGACGCCACAAAATGCAAGCGCAGCATTGACGTTACGGCATTGACATGAATCACAGCAGTGCAAGCGCAGCATCAACGTGACGACAATGACATCAATCGAAGGTTACCTCCGTAAGAGAGGAAGCCGCTGTGAGCATTACTTGATCTAACATCGATCGGTAATTATTCATAATATTACCTTGTAGTTTTAAATTAACAAACAACTTTAAGAAATTACTTTAAGAAACTTTATTATATAAATTGTTCCAGGTGTTATAACAACATCTGATAATAATCGTTAACTCTTCGAACGTAATTTGCTTATCCGATGAGTTACTAGTTCGCTCTGTATAACAAGTAGTAATCTCTCAAATCCGGGTAAAAGTAATAAGCAGACCCTGGGCATAAATACCGGGATTAATACTAGGAAGAAGAAGAATATAATAAATAATAAAATCATTAACTTGTTCAGTTTTAATATAACAATGTTAATAAATTCTAACAACTAGATATTAAACTACAAACCGCAATAACAAAGCGAACATAATATTAAATAATAATTGTCATTGAAATCAGAACAAAGGATAAAATCCATTTTGTCATAATTAAACACATTGTATTTCTAATTCTAATTCAAATGCATAACCGTAAACTAGGTATTTGTTCATGAAAATATTGTTATTTGACGACAATTTTGGCGTAATGATGGTGTGTTCCATTCCCGCTCGAGGTTGACTGAGTGATAATTTCCATTAACAATACAGATAGATATATGGACGCAAATAAGCAATACTATGTCAACCCACAAAATTGGAAAAACTGAGTTATATATGCAGAAGTGTTGGAAAATGGCTGAAGAACATTTTTCTTTAATATTTGTAGGGTAAAACCCTAGCTTTAAAACTTCTAAAAAACGCATTTTTTTAACCATGCAATTTATGTATTATATTGAACGTTTTGGATTATATTATATACGAAATATGCAGTTTGTATACTTTTTTGTGGAAATAAGTAAAATAATTTACATAAATCTGAAATTGCCAAAAACTTGACCAATACATAAAAAAAATCTCATAAAGCAAGTTGTTCAAAATTTTCAAACGCGTTTTTCTCGAAATGACTTTCGTGTGGGTTGTAATGGTGTTACTTATTTGCGTCCATATATCAGTGTAGGTACCAGGATTTAGCCTAAAAGAGGGCAAAACGTTCATTGAAGGGACAATTTTTTAAGTAATTATTTTGAACTATTTATATTTAAAATCTTCTATCTCTATATGTATATAAAAGGAGAAGACCATACTGACATATCAACGCCCAGACTAAGCCCTTGGAACTAGTAAACTGAATTTTTTCATAGGTGTTATTTTTAAAACATAAACGAGCACTAAGAAAGAATTTTTCCCAAGAAATTTAGCCCTTTGAAAATGTATGGAAGTCGTAACGGACTTCCATATTTTGAAACTAGAAGCATGAAACTTTGTTTTAGGCGAACAATTATTACAGATGAATCAATAAAAACATGTGTTTGAACGTTTTCTAAAATCTCAAGCACATAAAGGGGTCAAAAAAATATTCGTTACCTAATCAATAGCTTTCATTATGATATCTTAGGAGTCTTCAAGCGTCGAGTATTTAGATACCTTTTCCCCAAAGGACGGCAACGCATTCTCGACCCCCTTGGTGTTCTGGATGTTTATGGGCGATAGTTGCCACTTACCATCAGGTGGAGCTATCTGCTCGTTTGCCCCTATATAATATTAAAAAAAATAATCCTATGCCGGGGGTCCAGAAACAAATACAAGGACAAGGATAACCACAACCAGACCAGAACATATGCTCCGAGTTGGAATCAAGCTCGCGACCTGTGTTGTTTCAAGGAGGTTCGTTACCGCTACGCCACAATTAAATTAATCTTGTTTACAATGAAAATTTCTGATGCGTCCAACAGAAGAATAGGAGTATTAATATTCTTCTATATCCTCCAGCAAATATAATAGGGAACAAGCAACAATATAATCGAAACAGAAAGAGGTAGTGTCCGTGATGTCCACCGGGACGAGGCTGAGACGACGCGACGTCAGTTTAGAAATAGAATATTATTGCGTTATTGGAAATAGTACGGTTTGTGTCAGAATACCCGATGGGGGCTTATTTGCAGAATATTCATTTAAGCTTATTGTTTTTATCTAATAAATATTGTTTGCTTATTCATAGTGGTGCTGTTCCAATAATTATCTACTTATTGTTAGTATTATAAGATTAAATTCTTTTAAATGGTAACCTTAAAACAGTATTAGTGCACCGTTTGTCAAAATAATAACATTGAAATTACATTATATTATTGTCTAAGCATAAGGCATTGAAGCCTTAATAGCTCAACGGTAGAAGGACCGACTTCGCTCCACTAACGCTAGAGTCTCAGGTTCGATCCTGATCCCCTTGAACTATTGTTGTACCCACTGCTTTTCAAGCTTAGAGTTTATTTGGAGGGGTAATAGGGATATTAGTAATGCCTTTGAAAAAGCTTTGCCAATATTCTTTATAATTAATAAATAAATATTTAAAAAAGTTGTAAAATAATAAATATTTATCGATGCAAGCAAAAAGTATAATTATATATCTAATATATAATAACACTCTGGGAAGAGCTGATTGGCGTGTAGTGGTGTAATGCCGTGATAAGTTGAGGCTTCTGGTGTCGGAGGCCAATCCTCTTTGGGTCACTGAGCCAGCGTCATCGTAAGTATATATCATAAAATAAAATAAAATAAAAAATGGGTTGTAGAACACGCAGAGTGGAAACAAAATGGTTCCGCAGCTGGATGACGAAGAATCTACAAAACTCTAAAGAATTAAAATCGACCTCAAAAATAAGTTTGTAATTTCGTTGTAATTATTAAGAATTATATGAAAAAAACAAAGCTATAGGAAACGGATTATATGTAATTAGTAGCTTTTTGATATTTAAATTAAAAATTCGTCAATAGCAATTAAAGACAAGATCGGAAAGGACGACCGCGAATTAATTGCGTTTCGCATTACCTAGTCATTCAAAAGAAAATATGACAATGCTTTCTCGTTAAATTTAATGGCCGATTTTTGAACGGAGCTTTCTGGTCCATTTGATTAAAAAAACGTTCCTTCCGCATCGATTGATATCCGTCTCTGTTAAAATGAGGATATTCGTGCACATTCTTATTGCTAGGAGCATAAAGACCAATATTGAAATTCATTTGATACGACATTAGGGGCAGTTCTGCGTTTCCTTTTTACTCTTTTTACCAACTTTTTTTAAATTATTGTATGTTATTTGTCATTTAAAAAGGTATCTTGGCAAAGTTTAAATAATAAAAGTAATTTGGAAAGTTATTGGAAGCTTAAAATTTTTGTAAAATTATTATTTTTTAACTAACAAAAATGGTGGATTTATTACTTCGTCTCGTTGTCTGTGTGTATGTTCTGTGATATATTGTATAGTATACAAGAATTGCCCGTTTCAAGGTATAAGATAATATAACTGTAATAAAAACTACAAATTAAATGTACCAATGTATGCATTACTGACATTAGCTTTAATGAACATTTGAGTGTGTATTTTAATTAAATGTAGTTTCTTAACTCAAAGCTTGTATACAACGAGAAGCTACTACTTTGCTCTTCCTGAAAATAAGGACTCGTCTTAGTTTCCTGTGCTCGTAATAGATGGCGCTGGAAGTCAATGGATTGAACGTATTTTCTTTTCCACACACGCCGGGCTAAGTTATAATTTAAATAATATTTTTATAATATATGAATCCATTGGTAGCGGTTACAATGTTGATTGTGCAACGTTTATTATTGTTTATTTATTAATGATTCTAGGCCATGTTTCAGCATCACAAGAAGTGTATCTTAGGGCGGAATACATTTTGAGTTACTATGGGCGCTTACTTGCCTGATGATTAGAGGTCACTTTGGCTTATAAATTTATGCGAAACCTTGGTGACCCAGGAGATATATTCATGCTGGACATAGCAATAATAAACATCAAAAACTTAGAAAGAGCACTATTTAATAAAAGCTGAGTTTGTTACTTTAAACGAAACGAATATATTTTTGGAACGAAGTTCCTTATCGCGCGTTGTGAAAGGGGCTAGACGGAAAAAATTCTTACGAAAAGTTGTCACGACACTTTTTGCTATAGTAAGCTATTGTAAGCTGTGCGGCGTCGCATGTTTCTCTGTCTGTCTCTCTCTCTCTTATAGAAAGCGAGCCAGATATTTTCATTTCTATTTCGCATTGAACAGTGTGGTGTCGCGACGATTATTTTTGTTGAGTGTATACAGGTTTTTGTAAATAATAAATAATGGTAATAATAAAAAAAATATTATTATAACTTAAAAAAAATAAAATTCTATTACAATTCCTTCACTAATTAATCGAAAGGAACTTCGTTCCATCCGGGTGTCCCTTGACACCTCTCAAGTTTTTTTAAGATGAAAAAGCATTTGACTCTATTGTAAGATAAGATTTATGTATATATAAATACTCATACAGAAAGACCTCCATAATTTTACGAACATAACTAATTTGCATGCGGAACTCTAAAATGGAAATAAAAAACATATCACGAGAGCGCGGGAGATGCGCCAGTTCTCTTTGATATGATCACATTAACTTTATGTGTGACACAAATACAGCCTTAATGAGCTTTGTTTGTGAAGAGCACTGCTGTTTTTATGCGAATTTATTTTAACTACAGTGCTTGTATTAAGACCAATTTTAATATTGCTTGCGTCCATATACATATGTGTAGATTTTTTCATATTTTTGTTAAATCATTACTACTCACTAGCTGTACCCGCGGCTTCGCTCCTGTTATTGGAACGAAGTATCTTAACGCGTGTTAGGGGTAGACAGATTTAGTAACAATCGTAACGTAACGAAATGCTGTATGCTGAATGTGTATGGAGCCTACTACACGCAAATCAGCACACGAGCAAGGGAGTTGTGCAGCCGGCTGCACAACTATCTGTCTCTCATTCTTTCTCTCTCACTCTCGCTTTGTCACTATTGAAATATACAGATTACATCAGAGTTGAAGAAAGTACGAGAAGGAGGTGTAATTTTTGGAGGACATTGTTTTTTTGTTCAGTTAAACAAACAATCGAACAATTTTTACGCTTTATTATATTTGCATAGGACTCGACAAAGGGAGCCGAGCATCTGGAAGACAAAGTCAGTTCGACTGTTATCGGCAATGCTTCGCGGCTCTAGTTCGGCTCCCGTCTCAGGAAATATGCTATGACATGAAAAAATAAGCTATAAGCCGGCTATGAGCGTCTCAATATTATATACACAAATTGAAATTTATAACAGGTAAAATATGCGTTATTGAGTTATAATGACATGTATTAATTTCCCGTATCGCGGTCATCGAACATCAAATAGCCGACTAGGGACTTATAGACCAACATTTGCACCCAATATTTGATACAACCTTATTTTATGTCAATGGGTTTTATAATAATTAGCTTCGCATTTTCCTGTTAATACTGGCTTATATATTTTGGTTAAAAATGTTGCGTTTTTGCAACGCTCAAGCCCGATAATTAAAGTTACTTTTATAAACGTATGTTATTTTCCTGAAAACTTTTAATTACAAACGTTCATATTTCTAGAGATCATTTAAAATATGGTTTTATTTAGAACCTTACGGCGCAACTTTTTCTTTTGCAACAAAACTCGTTAACGCGGCTTCTGGTATGAGTTGACTGGTCGAAATCCTCATATTGTTATGACATCATCTTCCTCATACTCATATTTGACTAGGTTGTGGTGTAGAGGTAGCGAACCTGCCTTAAGCGCCACAGGTCGTGGGTTTGGTTCCCGCTCGCAGCAGATAATTGTATTGACCATACAGACATGTCTTCCGGTCTGCGTGTGTTTGTCCTTGTCATTGTGTATACTCCCGGAGCCTGATTGATTTATTACTTTTTATAATCCACGAAGATATAGTTTCCATCTGGTGGTAAGATGTCTTGTAATACTGGTACCGCCAAAAGCGTGTTGCCGACCCTTGGGAAGAAACGAAGCGATAAAGAAGAAAATAAAAAAAATGTGCCTCTGACACCCCCATTCTTTGAACGAAGAATCATTAACAACTAATGACGGATGGGATCTATGTATTCCCTTATTCGTACATGTTCAATCACTCATTCTTTTAAATTTTGTTGCAGTTTGACTATTATTTATCAACATCTATTTTTAGTAAATGAACGAATAAGAACATAAAATAAATTCGCAACAACGTTCATAAAATTTATAATTTAATCACGTCCTACCCACCAGGAAAACTGGAGTGATTCATTAGAACGAGTATATTTCCACTAAAATGGGGACCCTTCAACTCGAAGGGTCCACTTAAGCTAATGGATTTATTTAAACATTTTTTGCTAACCTTTAAAAATGTTATAATCCCTTTCATAATAAAGGCTTCATTATCTATTCCGTTAGACGAGTGCGTGGTGCGCTACATCCGGATGTAACGGGTTAAAATTAAAGAAACTCTTTTAGCTGACTGTAGCTTACCCGGCGGGCTGAATAATCAGAATTTCGACTCAACGCTCGGCTTTTTAGGGATTTCAAATAAGAAAGCTATTAAAATAAGATCACAACAAAAACCAAGTCATGGGTAAAATAAATAACACAGAGTTAACAACTTTAACATTGATTAGTTCAGTCTTGGTTGTCTGAGATCTTAGCGAACCCGTGGCGTCCACCTATGGCGCAAAGTGTGACCATGGTTGTTTTACTGGGTAGAGGGGCCGGGTTCCCAGAGACCACCTCCCGCGCCACTTCACCCATCCCGACGCACGAGTGCGTAACTACATTTTCCCAAGTAAAAAAAAATGGTTGTCTGAGATCATGAACGAAAAGTAGACATTTAAACTTTTTAAATGGTGGTTACATGGAAAGAATGGGAAACAGCTATCTCAACTTTACGACAAGAAACTTCCTCAAATAGGCGTTAGTACAATTAAGGAATTTTGGTTCGGTTTCAATCCAGTGCTTACTACGAGCGTATAAGATCGTTTTTAATAGGGCGTTTTTTTTTTTTCGAAATGTGTATTGCTGTTGGCCCTACTGGCCTTGACAGCGTCACCGAGCGGAGGGGGCCGAGTACAGAGACTCAGCCGTGATAAAGGGGCAGCCCTCACGTGGGCTCAAATTTGATTCCGTTCTTAGGGTGCCTCCTGCTAAGCCGAACCACGGCTAAGGACGTCATCGGAGATGGAGGCAGCGCTCCGAGCGCATTCTAAGCGATAGACTCACCCGACGGTGTGAGCGCGACGCGACGTGCGAAACAAAGGACCTCGTCCTCGCCGGCGAAGACGGTGTTGTATGCATGTCTGTGTTTCAAAGTCTCTATGGAGGTCTACGTTGCGTACGTACCACGGACAGTCCGAGGCCATTAGTGCATATAGGAATGTAATAATAGGCGCCTTTAAGTATACCAAAAATAAAAACGCAAATAGTATATTACTCTATGTACATTACAAGTCATTTAGTGGCTCACTTTTATGTACCGCAGTTATATTTAAATAGCGCGACTAAATATGTATTTTCCTAATTTTCGTATTGTTATTATTATTTCCAATTGATGTCATTAATAACCTAAATTTACTTTCTAGCGTAAAACTTTAACTGAGAATATTTACATAGCTCAGGACAAACTTATAAATGCTCGAGTCTGCGCGTCATAATCTCCGCGGTCGGAGAAGTCTAATTGTTTTATTGCAGCTAAAGCCGCGCTGTAATCACGAGATTCGTAAACAAGACCTCGACTTGCCTTTTATCTTTTGACGTTTTAAGCTTGCTTTTAAGAAGAATCACAAGGACGGAATCAAATTTGAGCCCCCGTAAGGGCTGTCCCTTTATCACGGCTGAGTCTCTGTACTCGGCCCCCTGCCCGGTGACGCTGTCAAGGCCAGTAGGGCCAACAGCAATACACATTCCGAAAAAAAAAAAAAAAAAACACTATAATCTTTATTTTTTCTAAATTAATGTATTATTTACAATTTTTCGGGTACTCCATAAAGAATGTTTTGTAGCGGTCATAGTAACTTCGCAAGTGTATTACCATTTTCCCACCCATGAAAGGTAAAATAAAAAAACACCGTAATTTTGGCTTTCTTTACTCCATACTCGTCCAACTTAAACTCAATTTTGTGAATTTGTAATATAAATTACAAAACATTTAAAATATATTATAAAAGTCTACAATAACGTTTTGAAGCGGCTAAGTTGGCAAGCTAGGGTCTGGTCCACCTGATGGTAAGCGGTAGCCGTAGCCAATAAGCGCTTGGAACACCAGTGCCCTTCAAATTGGAACACAGTACCTAATGCCAAAGAAGCTACTGCTTTGCGTCAGAATATTTGACACTGCGGTAGTAACTACCTAGCTGGCCTCTTACAACAGAAGACCTTCCACCAGTATGACTGATTGCACCGCTGGACAAAGATTGTACCAACAACAGGCGATGGGTTCGTCACTTCCCGACGCCTTTCGCTTTAACATTATCGAAATTCATTCTTTAACAACAATATTAGCACAAAGCGTAAGTGAATGTTAATCCTTTTTAGTAAAAAAATCTTCTTTGTATAAAATCAAGGTTTTCTAAATCCACTTATCTGTTAAGAAAGGGTACTTACTCAAATCCCTTAAAGGTCAACTACCGTCCGCCGTCCGCGTCCGCTGTCCAGCCATTTAGACCTGAAACGAAAAAGTCGACCGAGGGTTATTTTTCAGCTATACATTATAGCAATAGAGTTATTTATTAGATACAGTATTTTATACATAAATCGGGCAAAAAAAAACCATACATATTTACGACAAGGTGAGACCACGGCACCACTAACTTGGTAAAATATTAATGATTTGTACGAAACCTTTATTATTTCTCTAAATCTTTATAATCTCAGCTATATGCCACTAAAACTAACTAACTAAACTAAGTTCAAACTTTTCGTAGACTTGATGGAATAAATATACAAAGAACCTTAAAAGCAAAAATGTTATTTATGAAGGTCGTCAGTTGTACCATTACATTTTCCATAAAAGTGAAAAATCAATATAAGGAATAATTGGTAATCTTCTTTAGTACGTCCATCTACACATTATAAGATTTATATTGTTACTGTAATTATATAATTCGAGTTTATTTTAAGTTATGTAAATATTTTGTGTTCTGCACATCTAACATATATAACACTTCTTGGTAATAAATTATAATCTATATCTGTATTTATTAAATTGTAACAAGGTCAGAGAATAAAAACTTTAAAAAAAATTATCTATTTCTCTTCCTGCTTAGCTTAAAATAGTATTCTTTATTGAAAAGCAGTCACCTTGCAATCAATATAGTACAATACCACTAAAATAAATACTTAATTAATTGATAATATTTGTCTTAGATATTAGTTTTTGAGATGCTAATAAATTTAATTTCAATAAAAAATTGAATTTATTCCTGAAAACTATGCACCGAGTTCTATATTCGAAGCAAAATACTGTTTGCAGTAGATTCAATGTAAGGCCGCGTGCCCACCACCACGCAAAAAGAGGCTACGCACGTATGTGTAGCTTCGTTGCAAGAAAATATATCTGACAGGGTCCACCGCAACCCACGAACACGTTACGCAAAAATTGATGTAATTGCTACACACGTAGCTAGCTCAAATATGTCGCGTAGCTCAGGCTATCAACGCTATGCAAGCTGTATACGAAAGCGTACAGTTGTACCGTGGGTTAGTATTCGTGCATAGCGTGTGGTTCAGTGGAAACGTATACCGACGTTGTCAATAGAATACAACAAAACTATGCAGCTAAAATGCGTCGCGTATCCCTGCACAGCGTGCGCCGCAGTGAGGCCGCGCCGTAAGGCTTAGAACATCTTGCTCTCGTACAAGGATAGTCTTCTTCCAGATTACCGCAGCCGACGCAGCCATTTATCTCGGTAATGGTTTAAGACTCTTGAGAAAATCACGAACTCATTTTGTCGGCTTTAAAATTAACAGGTCTTATAAATTATAAGCATTACTTTTATTGATGATAAAGTGTTTTTTTTAATGACGGTTGGCAAACAAGCATACGGTCCGTCAGATGGTAAGCAGTCACAGCAACCTATGACCGGTTGCAATAATTGAATTGCGACTTGTCAACACAAAGGGTAAGAGGTAAAATAAGAAGGGAAAAAGGAAGGGCACAGAGGGGATGGGAGATTGAGCCTCCGGCGCTCTCACTCATACGTGTTACGTTTCGCAATAATACTGATCCCATTAAAAACATAAAATGTAAAAAAATCCAAGTCTCATAAAGCACTTCTTCTACTACAAAAAGTGGTGAGATCTCATGTATAACTACGCCTGAAACTTGGCAGTTGTACAAATGTACAGCAACATATTCTACTCTTTCAGATACTTTAGTGTCGTAAAACTGCCAAGTTTCAGGCGAAGTTATACATGAGATCTCACCACTTTGTAGTAGAAGTGCTGCGAGACTAAACATTTTATGTTTTTAATGGGATCTCATATCTTTGTAGAAATTCCAACTTTTTCAACCCTCTTCTTGAATTTAATCGTATATTATGCAGGTACCCACCTACACCTATTATTCCATTATATTATGCATATACTATACAGGTACACTGATTAATTAACTGTAAATGTAACTTTGTAATTTTATACATTTATATGGGATTAAAAGTTATTTATGCAGTTGGTGTATCTAGAAAACTAGACCGAAATTACAAAATATTTTAGTTTTTCCTTGATTTATACACTAAACACTAATTATATTCTAAATTTGAAGCTACCATGTGTGCTAGAAGTGCCTTAGAGTTTTGATGAACGGTCAGTCAGTGAGTGACAAAATTAAGAAATTTGAGTAGTTATAATTCTAAAACTTACTATATATACTTCTAAACGTTATAATTCTAAACCGTTACTGAAAATTCAGGCTTATAGCTTTATCCACAACGAAATTATAGAGCGTCGAAAATGGTCTGAAGTGCTTCGAGAAAAGGATAGTGCGGCCGTGCCGCTTTTTTGCTCGACTTGGCGAGGGCACTGCCGTGCCCCCAGATACTCTAACTTTACGCCTATTTTATGTAAGTATAAATATAGTAATAGTAGAGTCACGCACATTATTACGTTAGATAAAAAAATTACAACAACGAAAATATCAAAGTAACAAAATTTAAGACGACATTTTCTTGAAATGATATTTTAAACCTTCTTGGTTCTAACTAGGCACTCAAAGATTTCTCAGGCTAATCTGAATATAATATTTTGATTGGAGAAATCTCTGATTCGTCGAGCAAAGTTGTAAGAAGTTATGACGTTAAAGTTGAATAGATTAGAATATTTTAATTTTTATTTCAAAGTATTCTTAAAGATATTTAAAATAATGCATTTCGCACCTTCACTTTACGTTTTGTCAAGTTTGATTCCAGATAAGGCGGGGAGCAAAAAGATTATTCTATGCTCACAAAACGAGCGATTTCAGTTTTATATAAAACTAGCTTCTGCCATCGGCTTCGCCCGCTTGAATAACGGTTTTAATACAAACTCTGACCCCCTTCCCTTTTACAAACTTTGAAAGTCATATTTATTTATATCGAATCAACAGCATAACAAATAAGTTTCAAACTTCTAGCCCTAAAAATGACGATACTTCCATACAAATTTTCATCGCCCCTTTCAACCACTTACAACCCCTTTTTCACATTTAAAAGTAGTATCTGTTTACCAAATTTCATTTAAATCGATTTCAGTAGCTTTTGCTTGAAAGCGCGACAGACAGACAAAGTTATTTTTATAATGATAATATAAGTCAAGATTAATGTTTAAGGTATTTTTCTGACTAGTAGCAAGACCCAGTAAGTAGTTATAGAAAGGCAGGAATGACAAAAAATGTTTTCAAAAACGGTTTGGCGCGGTTTTTATTTAAATGTATGGGCTTGCGCTTGGCTTTTATCACACCTGTTGTGAATTTGATACAGCCTAAGGTGGAGCGCGCTTGCCTAGAAAAGCCCTGTTCAGTCTTGATTTAAAGGTACATTGTAGGTGGAGGGGAAGACTGAGGCATTTAGTTCTGAGCAACGAGCGAAGAGTTCTGTGATCTTGAAGATCTCATTAGTGTCTCATTTGGAGTCATCAGGTGTTTACCCAAATCTTCGAAACCCAGTACGTAACAATATTTTGTAACTAAATATACAATTCTGAACCAAACCAACTAAACGTTCTGAAGATGTGGCCCCACTAAGCTGCATCGCAGGTCACGAGGCAGATTAAGCTAGCACTCAGACTGTACTCCTATATTAATCTCCATTCAATAGCATCATTTTATACTTGTATTATTTAAGATTTCTAAAAGCATTTTTTCTCGATCAGAAATATAAAAACATGTTTACAATACTAAACTGAGAAGTTTTTAAAATATTTGTTTTAATAGGAATCAAAATAGAATAAGCAACATTTCTGCTTGTAAGCCGAAAATGTTATTATTTTTGAAAATAAATAAATAAACGCTGCACACTTAAAGGCCCCAATTCCGATAGTTATATCCTGTGACAGGGGTCCGGAAACATACACAAGGACAAACACACCCTGATCGGAAAACATACCAGTATGGTTAATACAAGAATCTCGTCCGAGCGGCAATCGAACCTGCGACTTGACGCTTAAGACAAATTCGCTACAGCTTCTCCACAACGTCTTAAATTCTTTTTATATTGGACTTAAGATTATTAAGCCTGTAAAAGCTCTGATGGCTACATAGTTTTTTTATCATACTTTCATAAATTATAGACACAGCTTTCAAAAAGAAGTCAGTATAATTTTAAACTCATTACCATTGAATACAAAAGATTTTCCACAACAATTTTTACACGGCACTAAAAAGTACTCTTAAATAACTTAGTACAAAAATGAATAATTGAGGCTGCTATTTCTTTCGTAACAATTAAAAGGCCTTTTTTTTTTTTTTTTTTTTTTTTTTTTTTTTGTTTTCGCAGAGAAATGCATTTACGCACCATTTCAACTAGTGTACTCCGAGGAGTACACTGGTGAGTGGTAGTGTGGGACTCGACCGCCTGTAAAGCAGGCGATAATACCCACTAAAACTCTGCGGAACCCTCATCGCCATAATGGGACGACATAGTCGCTTTACGCAAGCTACCATGCCGCCCTGGCGGAAAGGCCCGCCTATGCGGGCCACCGTCGCCGAAAGGGTACCCTGCATCGCAGGGCACCCTTTCCCGCCCTGGTGTCGTGCGAAGGGACTAGGAGCGTCCCTCCACCGTAGCCCTTCTAGGGTGGAGGAAGCAGGCGCGCAAAACGGCGCCTCCTGCCTCCAGGTTCCTGTCACGGAGAGGGTCCGCCCGGACATCACCCTCGCGAACCTCCCTCCGCGGCCTCCTTAAGCGAGATTACCGCCTCGCAGAAGGAGACCATGGCTGACCAGGATCTTCGTCGCGGAGCATGGCCCCCACCACGCCGGCAACGAGAGTCTCCACCCACTACCGCCATCAGGGCGTGGCGCTGCGGAGCCCATGCGGCGCATTCAGCCAGAGTGTGTTGCGCTGTGTCCACGGATGCATCACACTCATGGCATCGGGGCGACACTTCTCGACGCGCAATTCTGACACAGGTACTTACCGAAGCAACCATGTCCAGTAAGCACCTGCGACAACCTGAACGTCAGGACACCGTGCCGCCTTTTAACCCAGCGATCTAGGTGGGGGCGGATTGCTCCACCGTCGCCAGGCCCGCCGCCGGGCTCTCCACTTGAGTTTCCAGCGCTGGATCAGGGCCTCGTCTGCGAGGCGCCTGATCCGGAGCGACTCTCCTCGCTGGACGTTCACCTTCCGCCCGCTCGAGCACCCGAAACTGATACATCTCGGCGAGCACCTCCGCCTGGAGTTCCTGCAAGGCGGATCACTCGCCAAGATGGTCGCCGCCGTGTAGGACACCGTATGGTATTCCGCGGATCGCCCTCACCGCCAGGGAGCCTCTGCGCGCGGCGCAAGTGGGCCCTGTTTACTTACGGAGAGGGCGTCCACCAAACGGGAGCACTGTAGCAGTGCCATGGACCTCACGATACCAGCATAGAGACGCCGGCACGGAGATCCAGGGCCCCAACGTTCGGCAGAAGCTCGCCGAGGGCTGCGGCAGCGCCCATCAGTCTCGGGGCTAGCTGGGCGAAGTGGACCCGGAACGTCCAGCTACCGTCCAGGGTTAGGCCCAGATATTTCATCTGGGCCCGAACCTCCACCATCCTCCCCTGGACGCAAAGGCAGGCACCACGGGGAGCAGCCTTGCGTGGGGTTACGAAATAGGAGGGCCTCCGTCTTAGAAACAGAGACCCTCAGGCCCAGCATTCCCATTCGATCGACGACGAGGTTAGTGCCGGCTGTGGCTATGCGGGCCGCCTCCTCATAATTCCTCCCTGGTTGTAACGAGGGTGTCATCAGCATAGGCGATGACACCCATCCCGGGGAGGAGCGGACACCGCAGAAGCCAGTCGAAGCCGAGGTTCCACAGGACCGGCCCGAGAACGGACCCCTGTGGAACCCCACAGCCGACACTACGCCGACCGACCCCATTTGCTCCTCCACAGCACCTGCTCATTCTGAGGCGTCCAACACGCGCCGGAGATAGCGAGGCACCTCGTGATAACGAAGCGCCTCTCGTAAAGTCTCAAACGGCAGCGTGTTGAACGCGTTGGCCACATCCAACGAGACGGCTAAAAGCACGTCTCCCTCCTCCACTGCGTACAACGACCGAGCTCTTCAGGGCGTTCAGGGCGTCCACTGCTGACCGGCCCGCCTGAACCCGTACTGAGCCTCAGAAAGGCCCGGTCCCACCTCTGTTATATGGGATGAGTGAGACGGGCCGAGAGAATCCTCTCGAAAAGTTTGCCCATCTCACTCAGCATAACAATTGGGCCTGTATGGCGGAAGGCGAGTCCAGAGGACGACCCGCCTTCGGCAACAGGCACAATATGCTTTCTTCCAAGGCTTCGGGAACTGCCCACTCTGAAGACATGAGTTGAGCAGCCTCCGAAGCCTTCCTCCAAGACGATCCATGGCGAGGCTCAAACACGCCCTGAATGCCGTCGGGAACAATTAAAAGGCCTAGACCATCCGAGCCCGACGTGCCGTCGCGTCGTTACGCTTAATTTATGATAATTATAAAAATTTTAAAGCGAAGTAAAGTTGTGCGAGGGGAATTGTCTTAAAATATTTTATGTGGGATAGTGGCAAAAAAATATAAAAATCGCTCGGACGCGGACGTTATAAATGGCCGGTAATTAGGGCACACACCGCCGCACCGCGCCGCCCTAGACACAGTGAGTTCTGCAAGAACAAATAGCGAAAACTATGAAAAGAAAACTCAATTAAGACATTGTGACGCAGCGGTAGCAAACCTGCCTTAAGTGCCACAGGTCGCGACTTCGACGCTAACAGCTAACTAACTTAAAAGTTTTTTTAGTAGAAATACTACATTGCGAGACTTAGATTTTTTACATTCTATGTTTATGATGGGATATATGGACGCAAATAAGCAATACCATGTCAACCCACAAAATTGAAAAAACTGAGTTATATATGCAGATGTGTTGGTAAATGGCTGAAGAACATTTTTCTTAAATATTTGTAGGGTATTAAGGTTTAAAAAAGCCATTTTTAATCATGCAATTTATGTATTATGTTAAACGTTTTGGGTTATATTATATACGAAATATAATTTTTATCAGAATTGTCAAAAATAAAGAATCATACCCTTCATATAATATGTACACACTATATTGTTAACTTTATCATGCATATAGTTTCATTGTACTTACAGAAGATCAAAGAAATTGTGTCATAATATCATTACTACAAAACAAATCCCAAACCATCCCTTTCATCTTTTACAAATAAAGTAGTTTTGGTCATAATCATAAATATTTAAGTACCTCTTTCCGTTCTATTCAAAATAAGACAAAGAGAGCACGCAAAAAGAACACAATATGCAAGAAAAACACATCTCAAAAGACTTGTATGTTTTCTTTGTTTACACGGCCTCGCCCGTTGTGCCGCTGCCCTCCGACTTACCTAGCTCAGTTATAGGGTTACGGACATAGAACACGAAGTATGGGTAGATGTGGCATAGGCTTAGTCTTACAATTATTTAAACATTCAAATTATGTTATATAGAAGGCGATGATACAAGGTTAGCCTTGAATATAATGATTCATGAAATAGAAAATGCTTAAATTAAAGCACTGATAATGCATGCAGTTAAGCTGGATTAACAGCTACTTGCATGCATCGTGGACGCCCCCTGCCCTACCTAGGGGTCTCGGGACTTAAAGTATGAAAGCAAGCATATCTAAATAGGTTCATAAAATGTATAAATTTAGTTCTGCGAAAGGTGAATATACTGAGTCCTTTGCTTAGATTTCTAGCTTAGACTAAAAAAAAGAATTGAATTTGAATTAACTCTTACCAACAACACCAGAATCATTAACATTATTTACGTATTATTACTAACAGACGAATAAAAAATATGATTTTGTTTGGCTTTTTTTTTAATTTATGTTATAAGTTGGCAAACAAGCATACGGCCCACCTGATGGTAAGTGGTTGCCGTAGCCTATGAGCGCTTGCAGCACCGTTAGTAGGTGCCACTCACGCGTTGCCAACCTCGAGATATTAGTTCTTAAATCTCCTCTGCCCAGTAATTTCACTAGCGTACAGTGCCCTTCTAACCGGAACACAGTAACGCCTAAGCACTACTATTTGGCTACAGAATATTTGACACTGCGGTGGTACCTACCTAGCCGGCGTCTTGCAACAAAAGACCTACCACCAGTGTGACTGATAGCAATGGTGGAATAATCTCTGCTGTGACAGAGATTATCCCAACAGCGGGCGATGGGTCGTCACGTCCCGACGCCTATGTTGTTGTATGTCTAGTTAAAGTTTAGCTTATGTTGTTGCTTGTCTTTTCTGCACTCACTGTTCTGAGGTGCAGCGGCCGGCAGGGCTTTTTACAGATATTATCCTTTAGCACTCGTATTATAAGCGTTTGCTGAAACTCACAAAGCCGACTTTTTGCTACCGCTGGATTTCCGCATATAAAAGTACTTATGTAATTATCGTTCTACTTTTTTGAAATTTTCTAACACTTACCTCAAATTACTGACACGCTTTAAACGTTTTCATAAACGGCTTTAATGTGTAAATAGTTAAACGAGCAAAACTAGGTACTACCGTATAAAATTCATGATTCGTTGCACATGACGACGAGGAACACTGGAAATTCGAATATTATAAAAAATACTAACTGAAATGCGAAAAACAAACTTCTTTTATATGTCATGGGGACAAACGGGCAGGAGGCTCATCTGATGCTAAGGGAATACCGCCGCCCATGACCAACTGCAACACCAGAGGGCATGCAGGTGCGTTGCCGACCTTTTTTAGGATACATCTGGTTCTACGATGGCTGATCTCGTAACGGGACTGACGAGCAGTCACTTCCAAGTTTTCATCAACTTACGATGGTAGCTAGCCAGGCGGACCTTTTTTAAGCCCTACCATATACATGCCTTAGAATTTTTTCCATGACATGCAGGTTTCCTCAAGAAGCTTTCCTTTACCGAAAATAATTTGTAAATAACTTGATTGCTTGTAAAAGTATAGCAGGCGGCTAAAAATAAGTTTATTATCATAAAGCATTAAAAGGCACAAATCAAAGTTTGTAAATAACGACCCCATCGCCCGCTGTTGGGATAACCTCTGTCACAACAGAGATTATTCCACCAGTGCAATCAGTCACACTGGTGGTAGGTCTTTTGTTGCAAGAGGCCGGCTAGGTAGGTACCACCGCAGTGTCCAATATTCTGCCGCCAAATAGTAGTGCTTAGGCACTACTGTGTTCGGTTTGAAGGGCATTGTACGCTAGTGAAATTACTGGGCCAATGAGATTTAAGAACTAATATCTCGAGGTTGGCAACGCGTGAGTGGCACCTACTAATGGTGCTGCAAGCGCTCATAGGCTGCGGCAGCCACTTACCATCAGGTAGGCCGTATGCTTGTTTGCCAACTTCTAACATAAAAAAAAAAAAAAAAAAAAAAAAAAAAAAAAAAAAAAAAAAATTTGAGTTCCGTTTTTTGTACATATATAGACGCCAAGTTAGAAACATTTTTAAAAAAGACTAAAATTAGAAATTAAAAAAAATGTTATTTGACGTTTTTTGGTTGCCGCCATTTTGTATTTGAAATTTATCATAGTTTGAAGTATTCTACCCTTTCATTTGATACCTATATTGAGGGAGTTATTAAAAATATATAATCCGCAATTTTGTCGCAAAGGCCATCTTGGATCAATTTTCATCAACCATAGCTAAAAATACTCTCGACTAATTCACCTTTCGAACATAAAAAAATCTAAATTAATTTTCTTAAACTGTTTGTTTTTTAATACAATTTTTGATTTCTGATATACATATAAAACGTTTCATAACACACTCTCTTTTCTATGAATTACTAAACAACATTGAAGAGACATAAAGCCGAGAGAACCGAGAAAATATATTCATATTCATGCAGCAACTCGGTAATAAGTAAAAAGTAACAAAGGAAGAATATGAGTGGCGCTAAAACAATAAATGTCCCACTAGCGTCGCTGCCTCCGCATTGTTATAAGCTGGAATTTCGCAGTCTTTGTGAGTCCCTAATATTTTTAATACAATACTTTAGAGTTTCCTTTGTAAGATTTGTTTGCAACATAGAGGCATCAACGTGCATTGCAATTACTCCAATACCTCCTGTACTTATGGATAGAATTAGAAATTTAGGATGCTGCGAATTCCCATGGATACTCAATACTACTTCTCTGGTTGAACTTGCTCCTTAAAATACAAGGTTTTCTAAAGCTTTTGACATACATACACTATTATAACACCAAAGAAAAATTACAAATCTTTTGGAACCGATGCCTTCAAGAAAAAAGCCCATTCCTTTCCCAATGGTCGACAACATCTGCAACACCAGAGGGCATACAAGGGTCTATGGATGGTGGTGATCACGTAACATCATGTGAGCCGCTTGCACCCTCTGAAATAATAAAAAAAAATAGCCTAATAATAATTAAATATTTCAAAAGGCATGAAAAAAAATCATCCTTTACAAACAAATTTTTAACATTAAATTTAATAATTAAAATTTATAAGTGAGTTTAAAAGCACATTTAGCATGTTTGTTCGAATCACAATGTCACACTGATGCCGCCATAACGACTCGTAATCCCATAACAAAAAGGCATTTGTCGTAATCCTCTTACTTACCACGCTATTTACATCATGGTTTTAAAATTTAATTCATATCACTTTAAACTATTTCTGTTAGCAATACTGTTAACTTTAGTTAGTACCAGGATTAGATTTATAATAGCTTTTGATCTTAGTTGCACTTATATATCTGCATAAAAATAATTATAACTGCTTATTTATACATCACATTTCATAATATCTCTAGACTGATCTGCTCGCTATAATGCTGTTGTTTTAATAATTTCACGTTTTTTGATTTACAAAAAGTATCAGATGACATTCAAATCCATTCAGTCGTTTTGCGTGAAAGAGTAACACTTCTTCCATCTGCTAAATTACCAAAATTAGGTGACAATTTTGGTAATTATCATTATATTATCTATAAGGGAAAGTACTCAGAGAACTGTTGCGTTTCGTGTGATAATTGAAAGCTCCGGAGGAACAATCTCCTCTTTTATACTCTTCCGTTTTTCCTTTCTCTGTCCTTTTATCCTATCCCTTGAGTTGGCAACGCGCATGTGATACTTCAAGTATCGCAAATATTCATAGGTTGCGGTGACTGTTTACCATCAGGCGGACGGTATGCTTGTTTGTCAATCGTCATAAAAAAACTCTTAGATAAAACAATACTTATACTATTTCCCAACGATATTCTGTTAAAAGATAGTACTCCTTTAGTCATGGCGACATATTCGTGCCTTAAACAGCAAAGCTCTAATACGCGTAGATATATCATCCTAATGTGTCCATAACTTCACGTCTAGTTCAAACAGAAACCTTTGTAGGTCATCATTCTTAGATATAACTAAACGATATTCCGTGATCAAATCTAAGAGACATCGGCACGATAGCGCTAGTTCACTAAGTTTGAAATTTGAATCGCTACCTTCATATTAATAGTGGTAATTATACAAGTTCTTAGAATTAATAGTCGAAATTTGACGCTTTCACGGATTTAATTAAATCCTGCGATCACGACTCGACACATTTAGTTTACGAATTTCTAATCTACTCGTGTAGAGACATTATGCCCTATAGATAAAGCCATTGAACTATAATTACCGAGAAAAATTCTAAAATCATAATTGAAATGAAATGTTTGGAATGAAAATTTATCAAATAATCACTTACACGAAGGTTTTGGGCTCAGTACTCGTTATGACTAAATACATTCTTGCTACTGATCCTCAATGTGATGGAGCTTGGTATGAAAGGAGAATGATGTTAAGGATGTCAACAATGTAAGGCTGAGAAATTTTAAAGTTATTATTATTTTACCTCTCCTATTTGAATTACGAAATAGAAAAGTCCGTGTTCTATTTTTTTATAAGTCAAATAATGGTGGAAAACCAGCGCACGAACCGCCTGCTATAAGCGAGTTGCGACCCAAGGGAAGGAACAAAGAGGGAAATAAAAGGACAAGAAGGGATAAGGTTTTGGTTCTACGACGCTACCATCCTCGAACGAAACGCAGCAGTACGGATACTCTTACATTTCATATTCAGTGGAAGAACCGGACACCGGCCCATTTAGCAACGCTCTATTACTACAAAAACTATATTAATATTATACTATAATTATATTCATTGTGAAAAACTTAGTTTAATAAAAAATCGTACTACTCACGAACAATTCCTCTTACAAACTTTACTATAACAAAATATACCTCTCGCATGACTGACCACAATAAAAGTAATTTAAGAGTTTCTTTTAAGTAACTTTATTAAATAGCTTTTAAATTTTGCAGGACCAAATTATTCGGCAAATATCATTAACGTTTTAATTGTTTCAAAAGTCTAGACATTTCAAATTACTTTTACTACTAAACAGAAGTCAATGATCAATTAAATAGCATATAATTATGATTATTATTTTATTCAGAATTAATAGGTTACTAATTACAGTGATTGCGTTCTGACCTCTGCAACTGTAAGGGCAAACATTAACTCATTGAATGTCAAGAGTTAACGATTATTTACTATTATATATGTCGGCGCGAATACGAATTATTTGATCATGTCACTGGCAGCCTTTAATCGAAAAAAATATTAAAAATCGAAGCAATTTTGAAATATTGTTTTGTAATGAGATTATTCAAAAATGAATTTAAGAAATAGTTTTAGATATTTTTAAAACATGTTGTAACATCAACTTCCGTTGAACGCTTTATAAAGCAAATGATTTGTGTTGTGAAATCACTTTTGCTCCTGCGTCTTCGGCCACAAACTCTGTAAGTAATCTGTATGGCACTTTTATTAAAAATTTTAATATTATTTTACTTGCTTTTCATTCCTAAAATCTTCTTGTTTAAATATGTGTGAATTTAGTATCAAATTACCTTACTTAATCTCATAATAATTAAAATCAAAATGTGATACGCAGCGTATTGTTATTATTGTGCTTAAAAGCATAGCAGAACCGATGACCTATATAGGTTCAGCGGTTCTGCATATTTATTTTAAATAACCTCACTTCTGGTACGTGACATATATTATGTGATAACATTATAGTAATCGGGACCCTTAACCTGCTCTCCAAACAGGGACGATGCCCAGACCCCAACAAATATATATTTTAAGATCCATACAAAGATCTGCCCCAAGTTCTCTATTGGATTTAAAATTCAGGAAAAATTAGAGGTAATATTTTTTATTACCTTACTACCAGAAAAACTTTCAACGATTATGATTTTTAAGAAGATACGTTCAGTAATTTTAGAGCTATAGAAGTTTATTATTTTTTTTTTTCATATTATTTTTAATAATTTATATGAATACCAACTATTTTAATGCTTTAATATTTAAAGTCCTGAAGATAATTCCTCATCAAAATGCGGATACCTTTGGTCTTATTTATTTAATATCACATCAATATCATTTATTGCGAAAACTTATTTTAAACTATGCCAGGTATGAAATAGTAATCTAGGTAGGGTATGTTGTGAGGTGGAGCGGACGTGATTACGGCCAGGATAACGTCTGCAGCGCATCCGTAACGTATTACGACCCCTTTGATGAACCTATCCCATTAATATAGAGAAACATTCAACGCTTTTGATGCACTTACATATATCGTTCAAAGGTAATTGCTTAACGGGCTTTGCTTTATACATTGAAGACTATTGCCGATATTAATTGTGCACATTCAGATAATACTGGAAATAAAAATAAACTTGTTGATCGTAGCTTTTGTATTTTGTAGTAATGAAGTGTACCTACTAATAATAAAGTGTAAGCTTTCATTCCTTATTAGGAATATGACGTGATACGTGCTCTTTGTATGACAATGTATTTTAGTCAGTCTCGTTCAAAATGAACTAGCACTAAGTCGGAATAAAGTTATACAATAATAAAAAATCCTTTTATTATTACATCTCCTCTACATGAAGTAAATAAAATGTTCAAAATATATACAATATACACATGATACATAAGCCTCAATAGCTCACAGGTTAAAGTGCCGACGTTCACTCCGTTCCGTCCTGACCCCACTGGGAAATTGGCGTACCCACTCCTACCGCAAGCTATGAGTTTATATGGAAAGGCAATAGGTGTATTAGTAATGACTTGAAAAACCATTGATAATATTCTTTATAGCAAAAAAACGTATATATGTACAGTCTGTAGTTGGGTTTCGTACTAGATAGACGTGTTGTCAGCTTTTGTTTAATCTTATTTTACATCAACACGCAATTTTCGCCCTAGTGATATTCAAAACGAGCAGTAAAATAAATAAATTTACGGTAAACATCATTTGTGTAATTACGTCTCTACGCTTACAAGCAGTACTAAGAATTACGAGGTAACCGCTCTTCACCTCCTCGGGGAAAAGAGACAGCATCTGCATTTCTGGTCTACATTGCTTAATCACCAGCTAACACGTAAGTCGAAAACACAGATCTAAAATGAACGTAGTCCGTTCACCGACTGGAAGCGGCCTTAGCTCGAACCGTAGTGACTCACAACCAAATTTATCAAACTGCGACCTATACCCAGTTTTTACTGACTGTTCTAAAATAAGCCATCGTAACAAGCGCAAGTTCACCGATGAAAACCACGAACTCGCTACTGAAATTAGCGAACTACGGAAACAAACTGCTCAAATGATGACGATGTTAACCTCTCTCCACGATAATCAAAAAGAGTTCATAGATAAAATATCTAAAGACATTAGTGAATTAAAAGTACAAATCGGTGATATAAAATCCACTACCGAAGATCTTGTCAAAGAAAAAAATATTATGAAATCTGAAATTTCTGATATCGTAAACAAGAATATTGCGACTGAACATAAAATTGAACATCTTGAGTCTGAATTTAAACTGTTGAAGAATAATGACATGCCAAGAATATCCAGTACTACTACGTTTCCAACAGAACCCTATGAACATATAGTACGTGAAATTAATGAACGAGATGTAAGAAGCAGAAATATAATTATAGCAGGAGTAACTGAACAAACATCACAGGATAAAGATGAAAACAAGAATCTGGACGAAAAAGAAGTTATCAGAATTTTAAAAACGGTAGATAATAACTGCCCTTGTCCAATAAAAATTTTTCGCCTAGGAAGATACAGCTCGACCAAAAATCGACCCATCAAAGTTTGCTTCTCTTCCAACGAAATAGCAAAATCAATCTTACGTAACAGCAACGCTAAATTCGAAAATGTTAAAATATATTCCGATCAAACAATACAGCAACGAACACATTTAAATAGCCTTAAGGAAGAACTGAAGCGACGAAGTAACAACGGTGAGACAAATTTAAAGATTAAATATATTAAAGGTATCCCAAAAATAGTTGAAGTTGCATCAAAAAACTACAAATAAGACCCGAAGACAATAAAAACAGCATTTTAAACAATGAAAATATATCTTACGAATTAATAGAAAATTACGACCAAATAACAACAACAAAAAAATCTTTAAAATTTTTATATGCCAATGTGCGGAGTATCGTTAAACCAGGAAAGCTTGATGAATTAAAATGTATATTAAAGTGTTTTCGTTGTAAGTTAGACATAATAATTTTAACTGAAACTTGGCTAAAATCGGAAATCGAAGCAAAACGATTTCAGATTCCAGGATTTACTCATTACTTTAATTTTAGACATAATACCAGAGGTGGAGGAGTCTCAATTTTTGTTCATAATTGGTTGAACCATAAGCTAGTCGAAGAACAGTCTATTGACGACAATCATTACCTCTGGATTCACTTAGACAATTACTCGCTAGACATTGGAGCAATCTATAGAAAGCCTGATGCTAAAAATCTTCAGAATTTTCTAGATATTTATTACAAACAGTTACAAAAAAGAAAACGAGGGGTCGTTTTTGGAGACTTCAATATTAACTTGCTAAGTACAGAATTATCAACCATAAAGTATAATGAAGTTCTGCAAGAGACTGGTTATAAATTCATGAACTATATAAATGAAGAATATTGTACGCGGGAAACTTCTTCTCTAAAAACGATTATTGATCACGTCTGCTCAAACTTGATAGAAAATGAGTTTCATTTAGCCATAATAAATTCATGTATGTCTGATCACAAACAAATATATTTCGAAGTAAAACGTTGTATGAAGGCAAGACCAAACACAATTTATTATGAAGCTATTGACTACTCTAAGCTTCACAGCAATATAAAAGAAAGTTTTAATTATAATAAAGACCTTGACTACTATGCATTTGAAGATAAAATATTAACAAGCATCCAAAAATGTAAAATTAAAAAAAGGAAAGTATTAAACCCGCCAAGACAGGACTGGATAAATAGAACAATTATAAACGAAATAAAAGAGAGGAATAAGCTTTGGTATCAATTTAAAAACGAACCTAATGATATATCCAAAAAAGAATTATTTATTAAGAAAAGAAATGAAGTAACTGAAAATATTCAACGAAGCAAAAGTAACTATTACATGAAATCTTTTAAGGCATGTTTAAAAAAACCAAGGAAGATGTGGGATTTAATAAATAATTTGTCGGGTAACAAAATTAAAAGCACGATAATTACCCAAAAACTACTTACAGATAGTGGATTTATTACCAATGATTTAGACATTTGTCAATATTTTAACCATTTTTTTTCAATGTCTGGCTCAAATTTAGCAAATCAAATTCCTATTCAATACCATAATAATGTTATCTTCACTAGGGGAATAAACGCAACTATTACAGGGAACACTCTTAATCACTTTACTGTTACAAACGCTAACGAGGTAATGAAAATTATAGACTCTTTAAATTGCAATACTAGTGCAGGTTTAGATGGCATAAATACAAAATCTATAAAGTGTATTAAAAAACTAATAATAACTGAACTCACAAATTGTATTAATAATTGTTTGCAAGAAGGATTTTTTCCAGAAAGTTTAAAAATCGCTAAGATTACCCCTCTTCATAAATGTGGTATAAAAACTGATCCCGGAAATTATCGACCTATATCGGTACTTCCCGTATTATCAAAAATTTTTGAAAAAGTGATTTATAATAGACTCAAATGTTATTTAGATTCTACAAACTACCTATATGACCATCAGTATGGCTTTCGTCCTCAATCTAACACCCTTTCAGCAATCATAAACGTCACTACAAATATAAAACTAAACATAGATAATAGAAAAATAGCTCTAGGAATTTTTATAGACTTAAAAAAAGCTTTCGATACCGTCAGTCATAATCTACTACTGAATAAATTAAAGGATATAGGAATAACGGGGACTGCTTACAGTATGATAAGGTCGTATCTTACTAATCGATACCAAGTCGTTAAAATAAAGGAAACCCAAAGTAACCCCGAAAAAGTAACATACGGAGTACCTCAAGGGTCAATTTTAGGACCTTTACTTTTCCTCATTTACATTAATAACATACATCAAATTGGACTTAAAGGAGATTTAACATTATATGCTGATGATACGAGCTTATTTTATTACGGCACTAGCATCGACACTATTGTATCTGACGCTCAAAATGATTTGGATCTCTTGAATATGTGGTTTCAGTCTAATTTACTTACGATCAATATTACAAAAACGAATTACATAATATTTTCATCAAAAAACAAAAAAATACCTCATCATATACAATTGACAATTAACAACCAAGTGATAGCTAAAGTATCTCAACAAAAATACTTAGGATTAATACTCGACAGTCATATGACTTGGAAACCACATATTCATACAGTAAAAGTGAAATTGACATCGCTTACGGGAATCATACGTGGTATTGTTCGATGCTTACCATCTCATGTGCGTCATATTATATATAACTCGCTTATTAAACCTAAAATTGACTATCTTATTGAAGTGTGGGGCACGGCTGCAAAAACAAACATAAAACCTCTACAAATAGCGCAAAATAAATTAGTAAAAACACTATTTAAATATGATTTTCTTACCCCGACAGAAAAAATTTACAATGATAGTTTTATTATGGATATTAGCCAAACATATTCTTACTTTACATGTATATTAGTACGTAAAATACTAAATAAAGATACACACACAAAAATAACTTTCACAAAGAAACACGAAATTCAAAAAATTAGACTGAGACGTGCAAATGAAATTGAACTTAGCAAGCCCCGTACTAATTATGGAAAAAAGAGCATAACGTTCGAAGGCGCTAAATTGTACAATAAGCTGCCAAAAGATATAAAAGAAGCAAAATCTATGCAAACATTCAAAAAATTATTAAAATTCTATATTAAAAACAAAAAAATTATAATAAGAAAAAAAAAAAATAAATAAATAAAAAAAAAGGAATAAAGAGAAAGTAGCTTACATACCTAAAACATAATTTTGAATATTATAGTTATAAAATAAATACATACCATGACAATGAAATATATATATATATATATATGTGTATGTATGTATGTATGTGTATGTTTGTATATATGAATGTATATGTGTATATATTTATGTATGTGTGTGTGTGTGTGTGTATGTGTGCATATGTATACATATAAAATAAAAATAATATCATATATACATATATATCATATATGAATCTAAGTATACATATCATTATAATACAAAAAAAAAAAAAAAAATAAATAAATCAAACTTTATTACCATGCCTTACCAACTCTTTTAGCCACTTCCAGTTGCGCTTATTCCGTATGTATTACTTTATTTTGTTGAAATTACCCTCATTTTTTTCTATTCAGTTTTTATGTTTAGTTTCTAGATGACAACTTTTTATTTCTGTAGTGACTTAGTGTACGATATTACCTAACTATTGTAACTTATGTAAGTCTTTTAAATGTATTTTCTTTCTCATATAAGTGAAATTGTATTTCTTATGGGAATAAATGATCTTAAACCGTATATATTTTGCACCTCTATTACTCTAATATTCAAAAATTAACTGCAGTATCTACCATCATCCATTTACTCAGTCAATTCTGACCTTTCGCGCAAAAATCTTAATTTAGTGTCCATAGGGTGCAAAATTAGTATTTTCTTCAATAATTATTAATTAAAGCGTCCAAACGAATATAAGGTGTATTCTTTTATTTCTCAGTTTGTAGCACGATCCCCTGGACCTCTGCCCTCATTCCTCCTATCTCGCTACGCTCAAAAGTTTGTAAATAGATAACCTCCTTTTTTAAATAATTTAGAAACAAACTACTAAGAAACACAAGCAAATAGACCTTAAATAGTTAAAGCAAACCAAGCAAAATGAACGCAAAACTAATTCCACAAAGAATAAAATGTTTACGTTCCGACACGCGCCTTCAAAGCTAACATTCTCTGTAAGGATCAGGCCTATTTGCTTTCTGTCGAAACAGACCTGTTTTAAGTGGATCAGAAGCTGAAAGGGTCATTGTGAAACCAAAATACAATCCTCTCATTGCCATTTGTAGGGTGCTTTTACTATTTTAGTTCTAGTTATGTAGTCTGGAAACTAGATAACACTATGGTCGCGGGTTCGAATCCCGCTCGGAGCAGACATTCGTATTGACCATACATGTGTTCCGGTCTCGGTGTGTTTGTCCTTGTCATTGTGTATCTTTTCGGACCCCCAACACAGGATATAGCTATCGTAATGGGGGCCGTTGAGCGTGTAGCGTTTATTTATTTATACATGTGGGTCACCCCACCGTGCCTCGGAGACCACGTAAAGTTGTCGGTCCCCGTCGTTATCAAATAACGTCTGATAATAATCGTTAACTCTTTATATTCAATGAGTTACTAGTTTTCGAAGGTCAGATGGCAATCGCTCTGTACAAAAACTGTAGTAACCTGTTAAATCCGGCTAAGTAATAAACAAAACAGCGGGAATAATGCTAGTAACAGAAGAGATACATTACGATAAATATAAAAATTACAAGTATTTTTAAAGTAATTTTTGACATTTCGGGGTGAAAATAATAAAACAGCGTTTATATTAGAACTGAGAACTGAAAAAATGCGAATCGTATATTTATATATTATTTTACAAAACAAAAGATCTTCAATCAAACTAACATGGAACACAAGCAAAATATTTCTTTTTTTTTCCATGTTACAAATTGGCAAGCAAGCATACGGCCCACCTGATGATAATCGGTTGCCATAGCCTATGAGCGCGCGCAACACTATTACTAACACAGCACAGACACGCACACAACACCGTCCTCGCCGGCGAGGACGAGGTCCTTTGTTTCGCACGTCGCGTCGCGCTCACACCGTCGGATGAGTCTATCGTACAGAATGCGCTCGGAGCGCTGCCTACATGTCCGATGACGTCCTTAGCCGTGGTTCGGCTTCAGGAGGCACCCTAAGGACGGAATCAATTTGAGCCCCCGTGAGGGCTGCGCCTTTATCACGGCTGAGTCTCAATACTCGCCGCAATATTTATATATTTTTAATTTCCGCTCCCTGCCGCAAGTGCTTCTGTGCTGAGATAAGATACAAAGAAATGGGCTTACACTTTACTACTCATATATACTTATTTCACACCTCTTTAGAGTATATTTTCGTTACTTTAGTTAACGTTAAAAGTTGATTTAAGAAAGTAGTATTACGATATGATTTTTATCACGTGTTGTCAGCTTGTTGTTGTCAGCCTTACTGTTTTCCGCATGACTGTATCGAATGGATCAACGAAGTGGATAAGAACGTAGAACGAACTTGGTGGAAGTGGTACCAGTTTTCGTACTGTTGAGATTTATGTTTGTGACCGCTAGACCTTATCTTCTACATCCTTGGTCCGGATATTTTAGTCTAATTTTTTTTGTTCCTCTCTCCTATTCCTGCAACCTGTCACACGCTTGCAATTCTTTTAATGTCGAAAGCCTCCTGTGTCCACTTTCCATCCGAGGTCATCAGCATGGAATGAGTTTAAGTAATTAATCAGAAATGTTCAAAATATTTTTAAGTTCCTTCATTTTTTTTTTTTTATGTTAGAAGTTGGCAAACAAGCATACGGCCCACCTGATGTTAAGTGGATGCCGTAGCCTATGAGCGCTTGCAGCACCATTAGTAGGTGCCACTCACGCGTTGCCAACCTCGAGATATTAGTTCTTAAATCTCGTTCGCCTAGTAATTTCACTAGCGTACAATGCCCCTCAAACCGAAACACAGTAGTGCCTAAGCACTACTATTTGGCAGCAGAATATTGGACACTGCGGTGGTACCTAGCTAGCCGGCCTCTTGCAACAAAAGACCTAACGCCAGTGTGACTGATTGCACTGGTGGAATAATCTCTGTTATATTATAGTATATTATTTTATTTACATAACATCCAACCTACTTTATTTTCTTAGTTTCAATTATTCCTTTTACTTACAAATTATTAATAACTTCAACCAATTAATTGGTCAGTCAGTTTTAATTATATTACTATATGAAATACCCCTCCCGCACGGAGCAGCAGAAATCGTAATATTTTAATTTCGCCGTAACTTCAAAACCAAACGTCCAATTTTAATCATTCAAAGACCAAATATTATCTACATGAACTGTAGTTAGAGATGAAATATTTCGATAATTAATAGTATGAGTAAAATAAATGCGTTTAAATGTAGTCCAAAAAAAGTTCAAGATTTTTAAATAAAAAAGTGGTTGTTGTGCCTCACTCGACATAGATAGGTTAAGTGTGTCGCGGACTTTTTTGTAGATATTTATAAGATCTACAATTATTTAGGACATTTTATGGTTCTATGTTTTATAGTTTAGGCAGCGTACGCAAAATAAGTAACTTTTCTGGTTGATTTTTTACACCTTGTGTCCGAAAAACCCAAATATTTTACGGAACGCTATTTTTTCCAAAATAAAATTTAGCCTATGCTACTCGTGGATAATGTAGCTTTCAAATGGTGAAAGAATTTTTAAAAACGGTCCAGTCGTTTTGGAGCCTATTCATTACAATCAAACAAACAAACAAACAAAGTTTTCCTCTTTATAATTAGTATATATAGAAAATGAAAAAACCTCTACAAACATTAGTATGTTGAAAATGTAATCAAATGCATAATGATTACATTGTATTCGTAATATTATTGAAGTATTATTATAATGACTAATAAGGTAAATAGTTATAAAAATAAAATTGACCGTCACTTTTGATTACTACGTTGTAAGCATCGGTGGTTCAGTGGTAGAATGCTCGCCTGCCACGCGGGCGGCCCGGGTTCGATTCCCGGCCGATGCATGTCATTTTGTTTTTTTATTAAATATACAAACTTACATTAAAGGATTTCTTTAGTAACATTATGCAATTGTTTTTAAAAAAGACCATATTCTAATTCTTGATTTTTATACATATGTAAAATACATATATATTTAAACAGACACATTTTTATTATTTTACGTAATTTACATGATTACAAAATATTTTTCTTCAAATATTGTTTTTAGGGTTCCGTACCCAAAGGGTAGCAACGGAACCCTATTTATAAACCTCCGCTGTCCGTCCATCTGATACTTCCGATATACAAAAATTCAATAAAATTATTAAAATAATAATTACCAATCTTAATAACCATAATCATCAAACTAGGGGTCTGTAATATTTTCCTCAAGTATATTTCAAATAAGCTCCGTTTCTTAAGTCGGTATCCGTGATTCATCATCTCAGTTTAAGTTATCATTTCAATAGCAATAAGAGTTCATGGTAGGCCACATCACAGAACAAATATTATAATAATTCAGTATAACCTGCAACCACTCTTTTCGGAATTGAAAAACCATTATTTCATGAGATAACATAATTGGACGCAAATATGCAATACCATGTCAACCCACAAAATTGAAAAAACTGAGTTATATATTCAGAAGTGTTGGTAAATGGCTGAAGAACATTTTTCTTTAATATTTGTAGGGTTTCAAGCTTTAAAACTTCTAAAAAAGCCATTTTTTTAATCATGCAATCTATGTATTATGTTAAACGTTTTGGGTTATATTATATACGAAATGTGCAGTTTGTTTACTTATTTTTTGTGAAACGAAAAAACGAAACGAAATGTGCAGTTTGTTTACTTATTTTTTGTGAAAATAAGTAAAATAACTTACATAAATATGAAATTGCCAAAAACTTGACCATATATAAAAAAATCATATAAAGCAAGTTGTTAAAAATTTTCAAACGCGTTTTTCTCGAAATGACATTCGTGTGGGTTGACATGGTATTGCTTATTTGCGTCCATTATTATGATAGTGAAACAGTGAAATCTCACTGGATAGTGATTACTTTATTTCTAAGCATATTGCTACATAACTCATATTTGAAACTAGTTTAGTTTTAGTTTTGGAAGTAGCAGGGCCATGATGTTCCCAGCACAATTAGACCGGGTCGACCGGGGAAGTACTACCCTCACACAGAATCGGCGCAAAGTAGCAAGCAGTTTTGTGGCATGAGTGAGAGCGCCGGAGGCCCATTCTCCCATCCGTTCTGTTACCTTCCTTTTTCCCTTTTCATCCCTTCCCTGAACGCGACGCGCGTTGACAACACGCATGTGATCGACTTTTGAGTATCGCAAGCGATACTATATTGCAATGACTGCTTACCATCAGGCGGACCGTATGCTTGTTTGCCATCCGTCATTAAATTAAAAAAAACAACCATTTTAAAGGCTGCTCCTCACGTCGCAGGTTACGGGTTCGTTTCCCGCTCGGAGCTTATGTTTGTATAAACATACAGGCGTTTATTCCGATCTGGGTGTGTTTGTCCTTGCTCTTGTACATGTTTCCAGATCCCCGACTCTGTGATCGAAAACAAAAATTTGCCCCAAGTGGGAATCGAAGTATACGATCATCATCATGACGACGCTGTAGCGCAACGGTAGCGAACCTGCCTTAAGCACCACAGGTCGCGGGTTCGATTCCCGCTCGGAACACAATATGTTTGTATTGACCATGCAACCATATTATCCTGTCTGGGTGTATCTGTCCTTGTTCTTGTATGTGTTTCCGGACCCCCGACACAGGATATCACTACCCTAATGGGGGCCGTTGAGTGTGCAGCGTTTATTTTTTTTTTTTTTTTTATGTATTACAAAGAGAAGATTCACTGCAACTACTAAAATTGGAACATCTTAATCACGAAGGCTTATCTCACTAAGCGGTGAACAACAATGGCTCCAGTATTTACTAATAAACTTGGAGATAAAATTTATTGGAGCGCGCCTCTGAGCGTCTCTGACAGCTACACGACTGCTTTACGATCCATGCCTGCACTTACAGCTTCAGAATGTATCTTCAATTTAAAAACTATATGTTGAATTTCTATGCTACAGAACGTTTTAAATATCCCATATCTCACTTATGGTCAAAACCTTTTCTCCAGCTAAGACGAATGATTGGGAGTTTAATGAACTGATGCAGTTCCATTGTATACTAAATATCTTAAATATACCTTTAGTATTTTCCTTCTGTTTTTTTATGTTAGAAGTTGGCAAACAAGCATACGGCCCACCTGATGGTAAGTGGTTGCCGTAGCCTATGAGCGCTTGCAGCACCATTAGTAGGTGCCACTCACGCGTTACCAACCTCGAGATATTAGTTCTTAAATCTCGTTCGCCCAGTAATTTCACTAGCGTACAATGCCCTTCAAACCGGAACACAGTAGTGCCTAAGCACTACTATTTGGCGGCAGAATATTGGACACTGCGGTGGTACCTACCTAGCCGGCCTCTTGCAACAAAAGACCTACCACCAGTGTGACTGATTGCACTGGTGGAATAATCTCTGGTGTGACAGAGGTTATCCCAACAGCGGGCGATGGGGTCGTCACATCCCGACGCCTTATATATATATCTCTCTCAATATATTCTCTGTATAGAAAGAGTAAGAAAATGCACTTGATACGTGATTTTTGGCCTTGTTGGCTTACATACAGTCAGTAAGGTGGAAGTACATATAGCAATTGTAGACAACTTATTAAATAACAAGAATAAATCCTCGGTATGTTTGATAAAAATACCCGGCATAAACATGGGCTAGGAATACAATACCTACTCGTCATGATCTTGACTGTTCTGGTACCCCACCCCACCTGGTAACTGTCAAGGTTAATAGGGTCTACCGCAAAATACAAAAAGACTAGCTTGAACACCTAATGCTCTTATTGTGAATGGAAGCCCAAAATAACGTATAAAATAATCGTAAGAGTATTTGCAAGAAATTAAGAGCTCATTCCATATTTGCATGAATTTAATAAAATACTACAGGTAACCTTTTCAGAAACAGGAAAATTATTCCGTTCCTTCATATAACAGCGTTTTCACACGAGACTTGTTTGTTTTATTCATTTTCATACGTCGCGAAGTATTGTTATATTGTAAAAGGGACACATTTTCAGATCGAAGTTTTCTGAACATGACACACATATTTTTTCTACTCTCGTGAACTTTTCCTATTTGCTGCTTACTAATATGTGTTTTTATATCCAAAATAGTCTCAAAGCATACAGCCTGCCTGATGAAAACAGTAAACATTTTTTGTTGACTGGGAGTAAATATAAACCAGATATCGATCTAGGGAGGAGAACCGGATTATATGGTATTCGATGACAAGATGGTAATCACATGGGGATCCATTGAAAACTCCTTGGTGACCGACTTCAGTACATGTGAAATGTTATGACTCGCAGAACGAGTAAACGCGCGACCTGCCACGTTCTGTGCTCCGCTCGCAGCGGATGATGTTGCGTTTCTTGCGATATGTGAGAGCGCCGGAGGCCCAATCGACCATTCTGTTCTCTTCCTTTTTTTCCTTCTCATTCCTCTATCCATTCCTATCCCTTGCGCGCGTTCCTATGTTGCGGTGGCTGCTTGCCATCGTGCGGACTTTATGTTTGTTTGCCAACCGTTATGGATCAAAATTTTTGATTTTGATTTTGATAAAAAAAAATGCGTTGGTCCTCCCGTCAGGAACGAAGTTCTGCAATCTGTATATTTCAATAGGTTATATGATAAAAAGAGACAAAGAGAGAGTTTCGCACCCGGCTGCGCTCTCATTTGCTCGTGGGCTCATTTGCTTATAGTAGGCTCGATACACATACGCACACACACAGCGTATGGCATCTCATCACGTGACGATTTCTAAATCGCACTACACGTAAGCCGCGTTACGAAACTTCGTTACAGAAAAAATATATTTATATTATGTATGTACGCTCAGAAATATTAATTATTAAATATTGGTTTTTCAATTATAGTAGAAACGCATGTTAAACGTGTAATCGGACGAAAGGACGTCCGCTGCAGTAAATGCACAGGGACTAACCGAAACACCTTTTTGCGTCAATACTCGACGACACGACAGTCGGTAATGACGTTAATTTGTTAATTAGTACAATTTGCGCGCGCTGCCTATAAACTAGTCCCTGGCTAAATTGATGCAGGCTTTATTTGACTCAATTATTCTCACTATATTATTAATATAAAACCAACTCATACTTATAAATAAAATTGAAGCGTCTGTATGTAATTCCTAATGAACAGCTGTTCACTAAATATTTAAGAAAGTGTTAAAATAACGGCATGACTTTCATCAGATAGCTAATGTTATTGTATGTAAAGAATTAGAGTTCCGTGCCAAAATACTGAACAAAAAAAAATAGTGCGTGGAGTCTCTCCGCGCGGAAGAAATGAAACTTCGTGTAGCCGGGCGTCGGGATGTGACAACCCCATCGCCCGCTGTTGGGATAACCTCTGTCACAACAGAGATTATTCCACCAGTACAATCAGTCACACTGGTGGTAGGTCTTTTGTTGCAAGAGGCCGGCTAGGTAGGTACCACCGCAGTGTCCAATATTCTGCCGCCAAATAGTAGTGTTTAGGCACTACTGTGTTCCGGTTTGAAGGGCATTGTACGCTAGTGAAATTACTGGGCGAACGAGATTTAACAACTAATATCTCGAGGTTGTCAACGCGCGAGTGGCACCTACTAATGGTGCTGCAAGCGCTCATAGGCTGCGGCAGCCACTTGCCATCAGGTGAGCCGTATGCTTGTTTGCCAACTTCTAACATAAAAAAAGCCACATCGTAATGTGGAAATGAAAATAGGAAGGGGTAGAAATTGATTTACGTGAAATGAAACTTTAACAATTTATTTAACACTAGCGGCCCGCTCCAGCTGCGCACGGGTATAAAATATATAGCCAATGACATTCACTAAAAAAATGATTAAATATATCCAGTAGTTTTGACGTATTCTTTACTGCCCGTGGCCCGCACGCGTTAAATTTTGAGGATTTAATGGATGTTATTATACATATAAACCTTCCTCTTCAATCAATCTATCTATTAAAAAACTGCATAAAAATCCGTTGCGTAGTTTAGTAAATAGATTTAAGCATACATAGGGACAGAGAAAGCGACTTTGTTTTATACTATGTAGTGATTACTTAGTGTATCTTTCTTTCTCTCTCCCTCGTGCGTTAAACGTTTAATGCAACCTTGTTGGAAGTCGCATTAGAAGTTTTACTTCAAAAATCCTGTAGGTTAGCTACACACAGCACATCTAGTATATTATAAATATAATAACTTTCTTAAAAAATATCTTGTCTGCGCGCCATTTGGCTCTCTAACTAAAATTCATTGCCAAATTAAAAAGTTAAATAATCATCAATCAACCAGCCCATTACATCATCTCATCTTCAAAAAACAATTTCCACTTAACATGAAATATTTCATCGCAGTAATAAGTTCAATTTATGGTAATACCCAATTATTAAGTTTCAATTTACGAACGTAATTCAAAAATGCAGTAACTGAAGTTATTTCCAATAATAAATAGTTTACCGACTATAAAAAGCGATTTTTTTTTTTCTACAATGTCCCAATGTTTTACTGAGCAATGACTTCTGTTTTTGTTTCTCTTAAGTTACCGTAAACACTGAAAAACCACACACACACAAACACATTAAAACACGTAACTTTTTCTATATATTTCATGACGGTTGGCAAAGAAGCATATTGCCTAATGGCAAGAGGTTATCGCTACCTATGAACGTGTACATCACTTGAAGTACCACATCCGCGTGGCAAACCCGAGTGAAAGGAGTGAAGAAGGGATGGGAGTTAGGGCATCCGGCGCTCTCAATCATCGCACGAAACTCAACAGTACCTACTGATACTGTTACTTTACGCCGATTTTCTGTGAGAGGGTAGTACTTCCCCGATCGAGCCGGCACATTTGTTCTGGGAGGACGCCTGTGGCGCAGACTACTATTTGTTTTTTATACTAAAATTGGTAAACATTCGTTAATTCCCCCATGATAGTTATAGCTCAAAAGATTTGCGTGTTTTGGTCCCAAAAGAAGGACTAGAAGGAAAAACCGGAGACGAAAGGTGAAAAAAAAAAAAAAAACTACGTTTAATTTCTGTTGGTAGTCATTTTCTGGTTGGAGGACGCCAAATGTTGCAAGAATCATTAATTTAAAAGATCTTCTTCTTCATCCTAGCATTACTCCGGTATTTTTATGTACCCAGGGTCTGCTTTATTACTCATATCCGGATTTGACAGGTTACTAGTTTTTACACAGAGCGATTGCCATCTGACCTCCACCAGCCCTTAAGAGGGCGAACCCAGTAACTCATTGGATAAGAGCAATATCAATTCCGCCTATTTATAAAATTTGTGTAAAATCACTGACTTTCGTATGTAGAGGAAAATATTAAATATTTCTAAATCTATTAATATAAAATTGTACTTGTATTGTAGATGTGCGTCTTCCTTGGTCACTTATATCTTAAGAAATATAATATATGACCCATAACTAAATGGAAGCATACTATTTTAAAGGGAACTTATAAAAATACAATACGTTATTCAGAATATGTGGTTTTCACATAGCAGTATTATTGTCGAATGCACTGCCGCTGACACCGGCTCGTAAACTGCGGCTCGATCCAGATACCAATATTATAAAACACCATGATGCCATATTCGCTGTTTTGTAGAGAGAATACGATTTCATTATTCTCCATTTTATAAACAACTAGTAACTCTAAGACTCTAAGACTCTAGTCTGCCCGTAACTTCGTCCTCATCGTCGTTAACTGTATAAATTAGTCCAGACTGAAATGAAGTCTTGTAGTTAGTTTTATGATAATCCCACAGGAATTAAACGTTTTTCAGTTTTAAAAAGATATCCTACCTGCTAAACCAGGTAATAAATCATCCGTCTGCCATATATCATCCAAATTTATTCAGCCGTTTATGCGTGATTGAGTAACGAACATCAGCTTACTTTCACATTTATAATATTAACTGGATATTGTACGGCTACTTATCATTATCGTATCGTAACATATCACCTACCTTCAACGCCAAAGATTATGGGTTTTATTTCCGCTTTCAGCAGATTAATGTATAATCATTTAAAAATCTGTGTGCTTGGTAATGTTCATATTGTGCTAACTTACAGCCGGTGTTAGGGGAGGGGGTGAAGCGACGGCTCAGGATGCCAAATTAGGTAGCTGATAGATAAGGTAGGATGGTCCGTCGCCCAAACTGACATGCGTGGTGGATGACGAGATAGCTAAAATTATAGTCGAACGTGGCGTGAGGTTGCCGATTTGTGTACTTGGTTCCTTATATCATTGTATAGAAGCGGACATATAACACAGCTCATATATTAATAATTAAATTTGTTATCTTTTTTAGTACGTTATCGCTATTGGTTTTTCACTATCCAAAAGACCCTGTAATGTTCTAAGCGACAAAAGCCATTTTAAAGTGAAATACAAACTTGTTCATAAAAAATTGTTATGCCAATGTACGTTTTAACCAATACAAGGTAAACTTATTTAATTACAAACATTTCAAGCACAATGCACTCAAAACAAAATTGAAACAACGAACGTTAAAGGTGAGAATTTTAAAATTCAGCATCGGCAAGGAAATGTGAGTATATTGAAAGCAATATTAAAATGTAATGCATGAAATGATCAATATTTTGGGTCTTTTTTCAGCATAAACTAGTTTCGTATACAAGTTTGGCGTTAAAGCGCTATACCGATCCAATTTGGAATAAAGTCTATTCCGTGGTGGCATGGGTCACTGGGCTTGTCAAGGGGTGGGATGTCATGAGGTTGGTTGGTAAGCGGAATGACAAAGTGTGTAGTGGTGTGTGTGTTGATTCGATTTAGATAAATAGGACATGTAACCCGGGTTAAGGGTTTGTATTAAAATCGAAGCCGCTGGCAAAAGCTAGTATAACTATATACGTAAAAACTGATTATGACGTCAGTTTTTATGTCTCCTGTCAACACGTTAACTCGATCCCCACGTGCATTAGCATATCGTAATAAAATTATCGGTACAGTATATCCCGCGAGCTTCATACTTTGATAACAATCGATATTGATTGTGGTTTGTAATTGTGTTACTTCAAGCGCTAAACCAATTTACGATTGTCTCTTGCTGACGTGTGTTATTATGTATGATATCATCTTATTAAGCATGACACTGAGCTGTCTTCCTATTTTATATCAAAATATAAATCTCAGCATCTGCTACAATAAGGCCTGCGTGGTTGATGTTTGTGTTTATTATATATTATAATTTATGAATCAGCGCGTCAGTCGCCATAGACGCTGCCTCGAACAACAGCCATCCACGATCCCTCGAAAAAAAATCACCATGACAGATACGAAGGATGCCAACAGCCGACAGATTTTCTTTATATCACCGACTACGAACTCTTTTGTTTATATTGTAACATGGTTTTAAAAATAAACTGTAACATCTTAATATACATAAATAACGTGTCACGTTGTTTGTCCGCGATGGACTCCTAAACTACTGAACCAATTTTAATAAAATTTTACAAACTGTGTGAAGTTTCATGCGACTTGAAAGATAGGGTAGTTTATATCTAAATGTATGGTCGCAATATTATTTTTTTTACTAACAAAGATTCATGATAATATCTGATAGTACGATAACATTCTAACAGATAGATATAAAGGTAATTCGTAGACTGGATTAAGTATCCAATAGATGGCGCCATGTTAAAAGTACATTATAAATGGAAAAAAAATTGACTATATACCGGATGAAGTCACGGCGAGCCGCTAGTATTATATAAAGACAATTGATAGACAGTGGAAAAAAAATTTGCTGCTCTATCAAACGGTAATATTATTTGTTTCGTAATTTATTATTTATTAAAAGGAATATCTAATACGTATTTTGTACCTAGGCTCGTCTAGGTTTTTCTTCTATCTACAAATCAAATCAAATATTTTTATTCAACAGAAAGAACATAACACTTTTGTTGTTATCATAACATCTGATATTAATATTTACCTCTTCATAGGTAATTTGCTCTTATTAATGAGTTTGGCCTTAAGGTTGCGTATGTCGGATAGCAATCGGTGTAAAAACTAGTAATCTATCAAATCTAAATATTAGGAATAATGCTAGGAAGAAGATAAAGACCATGCAGTTCTTAAAAAAATTATGAGGTCTTCGATAAAACCGTGACAGAAAGTTGGCGACTGTACGGCAACCTATTCTACAAATTGGAAGAGGAATTGTTTCAGAGAAAAGAACATGAAATCTTTAAAATATAGATATGTCCTACAGCAGGCTTGGCCACAGACATTTCTTGTTCGTAAACACAGACAATCGCGGGTAACAATGTCCTATTTTTCTCTTTTTTTTCTACAATAAAAAGTTCGCACTTAGTCACTGTTACAACTAAATATACGGTTGCTAGGGTACTGGGGAGTAAAGTGAGTTAGTTAGTGTCATCTCACGGGAGACAATCGGGCGGGAGGGACAAATCCCTCGTAGGTGTTTGAAGGGACCAGAAGCGAACTTTTCATCGAGGTAGGAAGTTAATATATTGTAATAAGTAAAAAAGTACAGATTTAATAAGGCCTCCATCGCGCAACTATGGCGCCGCTTTGCTCGCGAGCGCGAACGAACATATAAATTATTGTTATGTTTCCTCGTCGGCTGTGATAGCGAACTAAGCACTCGGAGGTTTTGTCTCTGGGTTATAAAATTAACGAACCTTTTTAATATATGGCTAAAATATATCATAGCTATTTTTCTGTTATGAGCTTTTTATTTACATATATTAGCTCTGTTCTTTTATTACTAAAATTGCTTTATGAATAGTGTTACAGAGAACCTTAGTACGAGGAGCATAAGGTTCAAGATCACTCCTTACTCTCTCTGTCCTTACCTTAAAACGCGCACGTTCTAGAAAGTTGTATTCTCGAAAATTACCCTATAACATTCCGTGAATGGAACTTCCGCGAACCTAAATCAAGCCTCAATAGCTCAACGGTAGAAAGGCCGACTTCGCTTACCCAATCCTAGCACAAGCTTCGAGCTTATTTGGAGGGGCATTAGGAATATTAGTAATGCCTTGAAAAAGCATTGCTATAATTCTTTAAAAAAAATCTAAGCGACGAGCGAAGAAACTACAAGCGATACAAGTGATCGATAGCGAAACTAGTGACCAGTACCACCAGTCTGTACGCAACACCACCTCGATGTCTGGAAATCCACAACAGCGCGATTTAGAAGACATTTTCTTCCTCGCACAACCACTCTGTGGAATCAACTTCCGCCGGCGGTCTTCCCGAACCGATACGACTTGGGAACCTTCAAGAGAAGAGCCTATTCTTTCCATAAAGGTCGGCAACGCGCCTGCATGTCTTCTGGTGTTGCAGATGTTCATGGGCGGCGGTGATCACTTAACATCAGGTAAGCCTCCTGCCCGTTTGCCCCCTCTTACATAAAAAAAAACCCCGAATTAAAACCCTCTTTTAAATCTATTAAAAATTAAATAGAAAACAGCCAAGCATATGTTAGTGATAGTACTAGGTGATAAAACTATAAAGGCATCTATGGTTTGTCCATATTTTTGACGGTTCAACGCGCCTCAACCAAATGTAGCGGAAAGATAAGGCGAAGGCTGGTAGGGGACAGCTGGGAACGGAGTCTTATACCATGTACCTTTATATTTCTATACTAATAATAAGACTGTAACCTATCGATGTATGTATATTGAAATTATTTAAGTACCTGCCTTAAGCGCCTTAAGATCGCGAGCTCGATTCCCGCTTTGCGTTTGTATTGACCATAGAAGCATGTGTTTCCGGACCCCCGACACAGGATTATCACTATCTGAATGATAGTCGTTCAGTGTTTAGAATTTATTTTATTTTTATTTCTTTTTGTCTTCACGCTAACCTTATAAATGAATTGAACAATTTAGATACAATTTGGCACAGAAATAGCTTATCACTTGCGTTAACACAAAAGATCACAGAATATTATTAGGTACCTATGAGGTTATCAAAAAACTACTTTAACTCGGACGGGAACATGTACAGCAAGTGAGCATGAGCTACGATCATTTTTTTTTTTTCAGGACGACCATTTTGTTGCCACCTAAGGTTGTAGAGGCGTGAGCAATCAAAGTGACGATATTATTACTGTTCTCTGATACAATTGTTTATGGGAGGTATACACACTACACGATAATACAAATCAAATTATCTAAGCCGAATAATCGACACACACATTTACACGACACTTTCGAGAAACACGATCGTAAAAACTTCTTCATACAAAATGCTACATTATTCAATTCATTTTAAAAGTGTTGCGAAGAACTTTTAACAATTTTATATTTTTATTGAACGTTCAAAAGTAAATTACTCGCTCTGGAATACTCACTCAACTTGTTGAAAAATATTTATAAAGACGAATGAATCTGTTACAGAGTAACTAATTCCCCTCGCATGACTGTGCACTATTATAGAAAGTTCGAAATATCTTGCTTCGCAAAATTAACAGGGCCCAAGAGATTTGTGACTATTATTCATTTTTTAATCATGACTCAGCAGTCTAGATGTGTAATCGTGACTTTAAAACTATGATTAAGGTGTTTACTTAGGGATTAAATAATATTACTTCAAATTTTTTATTCCTATATAAATAGCCTTGTATTGTAAGATGACGACTGTTGAGGCATGCTGGCAGCGAACCTGCTTTGAGCCTCGGTAGTCGTGGGTACGATTCCCGCTCGGAGCAGATGCTTGTTATAAATATGTTTCTATTTCTATCTGTGCCTTGTTCTTGTGGGTCTCCTCACCTTGCATAAGAGAGCATGTTAAGCTGTCGGTCCCGGTTTTCACCATAATAACCGATAATAATCGTTAATGCCAAAGACACTACTACTTTGGGGTAGAATATTTGACACTGCGGTACCTACCTACCTCGCCTATTACAACAAAAGACCTGTCACCAGTGTGACTGATAGCACTGGTGGAATAATTGCTATTGTTACAGAGATTATCCTAACAGCGGGCGATGGTATCGTCACGTTCCGGAACCTTTAAACTTCTTTTTAAAATGGCTGACAATTTTGATCTAATTTTGTATATTCCCTAAAAACAGTATACATACGATGAGATTTAATGCGTGGCGCACTGCTAGTTGTATTCAATTAAGTGTCGTTGTCCTGTTACCGCAAACATTATAGAGATATAGAAGGCCTAATAAAAACTATTGTCGTTGTACAGATTCCCAAATGATGTTTGCTGAGCGTCGACTTAACGCGGCCTAACCAAACACGCACCGCACGATTGACTCGTGACCCATAATAGTTTTTAGCTTGACAGTCATTACAACTAATGCCATGAACGAAGAAAAATATTGAACATGTTATTGTAGGAGACACGAAAATATCTAGTCTGGGTATGTAGTCTTAAGTCACCAGAAGCGGACACAGGTATTTTTATAGATTTTCTTATTTTATATTTAAGTATTTTTAGTGCTTCAGGATTTTTGTTTCATTTAATAATTATTAAAATGAATTTAAGAACTCTATGTTGGGTAGATATTTCAAAAAAATATTAATTATTATTTCAATTACAAATAGGCTGGACGGTATACAACTTCAATGCCAAAAGAATGACAATCAAGATAGATTGTGTCGGACCGTTTAGCGAGAGCCGACGGTCCCTACACCAAGACGCAATCGTTACAAATGCGGCCCGATACTACGCTGCATGGCTATTTATGACAATGAACTAGCACCGAATACCCAACTACAACTGTTTTATGTAGACTTGTTTTAAGAAATAATAAAAAAACCATAACTTGGTAGGAACGAAATTCAACAAATTTCTATACCAATTATGAAGCTGAAGAGTTTGTTTGTTTGGTTGAACGCGGTAATCTCTGGAACTACTATACGGATTACTACAATTATTTTTTCATTTGCATAGCACATTTCTTGAGAAAAGCATCACAATACGATAATTAGAAGCCGAGCCGTAAGAAAGAAAGTGCGGATGGGCGATAAGATGGGGTTAGTTGGTGGAAACGGACGGTCGCACCCGACGTGAGCGAAGCCTCGGGCAAAGCTAGTTATTTAATAGGTTTCGATAAAGTATTATAAAAAAAAATATTTGCACATTTAGTGTTAAATGGGATATTGTTTTACGATATCGACATTAAAAAATGTATTTGTGTACAATTGTTTGAATAGATAAAAATGCGTTTTTATTTTTTTATACTGGAACACCAACCATATATCATGAAGAGAGATAAAAATAATTTTATTTGTGCTTAGAAATTATTCTCGTTTAGACATAATATAAAAATACAATGACTGTGTAACTGTAATCACCGCCTGATAGTAGGCAGTCACCGCAACCTATGAACGCGCCCGATACTTTAAGTACCATATGCGGGTTGCCAAACCAACAGAAGTAAGAAGAAACGGATGAGAATGGATACTGGGTAGGAAACAGAGGGGGTAGTAGATAGGGCCTCCGCCGCTCTCACCCATAGCATGATTTTTAGTGAGATGATAGTACTTCCTGGTCGAGCCAGCCCATTTGTGCTGGGAAAGCATGGGGTCTACAACTATTATAAAATATCTTCAGTACCCTTACATATTGTATTAATAAGACTAATTCGCAATAGATAAGCGAAACGCCATTAGGATCTCGTTTTTCTTTTTTATGAGCAGATACATTTGGAGGTTAATGGCCGGTTACTACTCTTACTAAGCGCTTCCCATGTGACTTCTCCAACAAAAAGATTATTTTTAACAAACAATCATTTTATTTTAAACATGACTAGCTTCTGTCTGCGACTTCGCGCGTGTAAAACATTCGTATAAATCTTACATATTTCCAAACAAACTTTCATCTCCTATTCCCTATTGTTATGTTATACCCTTGAGGGTAAAACTTTTATAAACTTTGAATGTCTTATTTATTTACACCGAATCAACTTTTAGCTCTATAAATAACGATAATTCCATACCACTTTTAATCGGCCGGGATATCACCAGTGCTACTACACGAGATACCAAATGAGATATCGGGTTCAAAAAAAAATTCTGTATATACCAGAAGTACCACTCCGATCATAATAAAATTTAAATTCATAGACATAGACAATTCATAGACATTCATGCGACACGACGTTGTAATGCAGCGATAACGAACCTGCTTTAAGCGCCACAGGTCGAGGGTTCGATTCCCGCTCGGAGCAGATGTTTGTATTGACCATACAGGCATGTTTTCCGGTCTGGGTGTATTTGTCCTTGTCATTGTGTATGTTTTCGGACACAGGATATAACTATCCTAATGGGGACCGTTGAGTGTGTAGTGCTTATAATAGTACGTCCTAGAAGAGTCGATGCCTATCTATTGTTAAAGCTATTACCATGATATACGAACAAATATTATCTGACGTTTATATTATTTGTAGGTATATAAATTTCATAATACAACGTAAAAAGTTTGAGGCTTTAAGTTAAAATATTTAATAAATTGATAGCGAATATTTTAAGGAGATATTGTAGATTTCCATATCTTCGTTTCGAGGAAGACTACAAATCCTCATTTCCATCCCAACTCCATTAAATATACATTATTGACAGATCCGTTTTAATTTCCCACGGGAAGATTTAATTTCATCAGCATGCAAATATTTCCATTCGAAAGTATGATCGAGTCAATCACGACTGGTTACGATGAGCTGCGAAACTTTAATTTATCTATATAAATTAAATGCCTACATATTTTGGAAGTGAAGGATCCTTTTCCTTTTTAGGGTAGCGTACCCAAAGATACTCTCGGAGGGATTTTTTAACTTACATAAACAATTAACACTATAAAAGTCACCAAATATAAAAATATAAATAAATTCTAATTTAAATTTTTTTAAAATATAATTTAAAGCGCTAATGGAATTCAATTCAATTCAAATAATTTTATTCGACGTTTAAAGCATTACACTTATTTGTTGAAAGTCATATTCTATCACCAGCTCCAAATTTAAGCCTCTATCTGAGAAGAGCCAGTGAATCAAACTCAGGGCGTTATATATTTTTAATGTCTAAGTAATACAAGCTTCTAAGCGCGTCAATGCTCGTACTGATCGTGCGTGTGGTAACGGGCGTGCGTGTGGTAACGGGCGCGCCTATACTCACCTACTACGCACTTCGAAAAGTAACATTCATAAATAAAAGCTACACACACAACAACCCCCATTAGGATAGTGATATCCTGTGTCGGGGGTCCGAAAACATACACAAGGACAAACACACCCAGACCGGAACACATACCTGTATGGTTAATACAAACATCTATCTTAAGGCCGATTTGCTACCGCTGCGCCACAACATCGAACAAAAACGAACTTATACGCACATATTTAAGTCATTTATTTGCATGCTAGGCTGGTCTTTATCTATCTGAAGCCAGTTTTGAAAAAAATTAATCACCGATACATACTCTTTAAGTAACTATTATTAGTAGTGTAAATAAAACGTGATTATAACTATGTTTTGAATATCATTGAATAATAGAACACTTTTCTGTTGTATGTGTTATACTCTACATTCGATGAATACAGAACACAACAGATGTGATCCGCACATGTATTAGCATATCATAATGGAATTATCGGTACAATATATCCCGCGAGCTTAATCCATCCATACTTTGATAACAATCGATATTGATTGTGGATTATAATTGCGTTGTTCCTACCGTTTAATCTACTTACCATTGTCTCTCGCTGCTGTTTGACATTGTCTTAAATCAGATTTACACAGAGTCAGTACCATGCGAGGCCTAGACGCGGAGGTATCGCTATGCACGCCTGCTTCCTAGAGGAGCGACGGCGGAGGATGCATTTAGCCCCTGCGCACGTCTTCAGGGGAGAGGCTGCTCTGTGAAACCCGGGATACCCTATCGGCGACAGTGGTCTATCCGTCATGTTTGTTTGCACAAGCGACCCCATGACGTCTCACTAGGGCGGTGAGGGTTCAGCTGAGTTTTAGTGGATATTGCTGGATATTGCTTGATTAGCAAGTGGCCTAGTTAAACACTACCACTACCTAGTGTACTTGACGAGTGCAGTAGTGTGCGTACGTACATGAATTTCTCAGCAAAACCAAAAAAAATGTAGTTGTAGGCCTGGGTGCTGGCGTGTATATTCGACAGCACTGTGACTCCAAATAAATATAGGTACTGACTTGCTTCGAATTTGGAGTCAGTACATACGCTTCAGTTCATCTGTCATCTTGTTAAATAAAACTATCTCAGACTGTTTGTTGGAAAGATTTGTAGGAATCATTAAGTAATTTTTTTTAAACTTTGGATGCAGTAGCTAATAAATATGCGTTTATTATAAAAATACCGTTTATGTAAACTAAAACTCTGCTTTAAATAACATTTTTTTAAAAATAATATCATGAATAAATCACATACCGACGAAGGTTTCTGATCTAAAAAATAATACTTTTTCTTTACGTGACATTATAATAATAATAATAAATAATAAACGCTGCACACTCAACGGCCCCCATTAGGATAGTGATATCCTGTGTCGGGGTCCGGAAACATACACAATGACAAGGACAAATACACCCAGACCGGAAACTATGCTTGCATGATCAATACAAACATATTATGCTCCGAGCGGGAATCGAACCCGCGACCTGTGGCGTTTAAGGGAGTAATTTTAAACCATGCAGTTAGAATTTAATGAAAATATAAATATTGCTGTTTAAATAGATTCTATTTTAAAAATCGCATGAAATTCATATAGTTTTTATTTAATATAGTTCAAGAGTAAACAAAAATATAATAATATTTTCCTCAAATTTCGAAATTGAATAATATCTTGTAGAAAGTGTAGGTCAGTAGCAAACTTATAATCACCAAAGCATCTGTTACAAAACTTAGTTCAGCCCGATGCTCTCGCATGGCTGTGCACAATAATAGAAACTTTCGAAGTATCTTTTAAAGAAATAATTTTAGCAAATATTTTGCAAAATTAACAAGTTCACTGAGTTCGTCACAATGGTTAACATTTTAGTAATGTCTTCGTCGTTTAGTCTAGACATATATAATTGACTGCTTTGACATTGGTTGTAGACTTTTTTAAACAAAAAAAAAAATGAATATGAATACTAATTAATGCTTAAAACCTCCACATCTCTTGTTAAGTTAAAAGAAACCTCAAACACAGTTAATTATAATATTCTCGGAGGCAGTTTTTCTGCTTACGGCGAAATTCTAATCTATACAAATAAATAAAATTGAAGTGAGTTGTTTGTTCTAAATTAACAGATTTTCACTAAATGCATATAAAAGTTTATGTGGTACTTACATAAAAAACATTTTTAAATAAAATTTTGTCTGTTTGTTCCGGCTAATCTCTGAAACGGCTGGAGCGATTTTGACGGTACTTTAATGGCAGATAGCTGATGTTATAAAGAGTAACTTAGACTACTTTTATTTAAGATTTATTCCTGCAATAAAAATCTTCAATAAGAGCGTGATAACATAGACACCTTGCGGTTTTTATCAGGGAAAGTTTTAAATGACGAGTAATTAAATTAGTCTACAATGTTAAAATGATAAAATTATAAACTTTCGATGTTTGTTATTTAATCAGGCAATATAATATACCCATCATCAGCCGTATCACTACACGAGGTGTACATTTAAGTACACTAGGTGGTGGTGGTAGTACACTAGTGTGGGACTCTACCACTAAAACTGAGCGGAAGGTTCACCGCCATAGTGGGACATCATCGTCCTGGCGGAAAGACTTCAAGTTGGCAAACAAATATACGGCTCACCTGATGGTAAGTGGTTGCCGTAGCCTATGAGCGCTTGCAGCACGATTGCCAACCTCGAGATATTGGTTATTAAATCTCCTCTGCCCAGTAATTTCACTAGTCTACACTTCCCTTCAAACCGGAACACAGCAATACCTAAGCACTACTATTTGACACTGCGGTGGTACCTACCTAGCCGGCCTCTTGCAATAAAGACCTACCACCAGTGTGACTGATTGCACTGGTGGAATAATCTAAGACTAAATTAATTCATACGTTACTTACATTCAATACGTTACTTTTGGTCTATAGGATAGCTTAGCGATTATATTATCAACATTTAAAAAAAACAATTTTCCGTGACTTAAAGAGATATGACGTATAAAATTGTTCTTATTACTAACACATTTTTATTTCACTCGTAACACAATTCTAAAATCAACACAAAATCGTAGGCTAATTTAAAAAGAATGTCCAGCACAAATACAGATTCAACCGCCATCCGCAATAAAATAAAACAACGTAAACTAAAATAAATTATAGTCCATAATATCAATTACAAAATTCCAAAAAAGAACATATATTGGACGCAAATAAGCAATACCATGTCAACCCACAAAATTGAAAAAACTGAGTTATATATGCAGAAGTGTTGGTAAATGGCTGAAGAACATTTTTCTTTAATATTTGTAGGGTATTAAGCTTTAAATCTTCTAAAAAAGCCATTTTCTAATCATGCCATTTATGTATTATTTTAAACGTTTTGGGTTATATTATATACGAAATATGCAGTTTGTATACTTATTTTTGTGAAAATAAGTAAAATAACTTACATAAATCTGAAATTGCCAAAAACTTGACCAATACATAAAAAAATCATATAAAGCAACTTGTTCAAAATTTTCAAACGCGTTTTTCTCGAAATGACATTCGTGTGGGTTGACATGGTATTGCTTATTTGCGCCCTATTATAAAATAGACATATGGAAAACGTAAATAATCAGAGACAAAAGAGCTAACAGTCAAGTTTGACGTACAGTATATTTATTATCTGGCTAACCGCATCGATTAATAACGCGCCGTCATGCGAGCGTGACAAAATAATAGCCCATAAACTGCACAGTCCTTGCCACGTACAGACTGATCTATACACTATAACGGAATGAGATCATTATTTACCTCAAATCATCAAACCTCAATATGACAAAGATAGTTTTAAAAGGATGTAGCTGAAAGCGACAGGCAAAAAGCCTTCACAGCAAAAGCCTTTGTAAAGCTATTTCCGATCAAGTCCACATAAAAATATTAGCTACAAATGCTAGCAGATATTCCCCGCTGAATATCAATAACATAAAGCAGAAAAAGTTTGAAACTACAAAGATAACAAATTTGGTATAAGCAATGAAGAATTGCGGCGATTACTCAATGAGGAGCATTTCGAGGTCGAGGAGGACAAAACTCTGGATAATTCTTGCAATTAGGTGGAACTTTTGTGGCAACTGGAGTGGCAAAAGGAACCGAAGGGCCTCGTTTTCAGGGTTGCAGCTATCATATCGACAAATTCAACACAGCTTAATAAGACGAGAAAAATAGGTTCAGTTAATATGCATAATTTCGAGCATCTTCAAACAAATCCATCTCTAAAAGGGACGGATGTTTGAACAACAAATTTGCTTAGTACGAAAATTAAATCTATCATTACATATCTTCTTGTACGTTTCATTTGAAAAGAATCAAGAGTTTCATGCGTATTCTAATTTTTTTTTGAAAATTTGAAAATGATTGAACTGATTTCGCTGTAGAAAAAGTTTGAACATAAAGGATATTTTTACCACGATAAATTGCAAGCAATATGTAGTTCTTTTTATGTTAGTGGAGCAAACGGGTATGAGGCCCGCCTAATGTTAACCGCCGCCCATGTACAATTTGTACATCTGCAGCACCAGAAGGCAGCTGTGCTGTCGGCCTTTTAGTATGCAGTTTAGTTAGTTAGTTAGTTTAGTATGCTTCGACTTCGAGAGCTAACCAGGCGAGTAATTGTAAAAGGCGAGAAAAATATTAATTGTAATAGAAGAAAAATAAACCACAGCTGTAATAATATAAAACTTTAGTTGAGGAAACAATGAAATTTAAGTAAATAAAGCGTCAAAGGTACAAGCAAACAAACTAAAACTAATTCCACGCGGAGTAAAATGTTATGACTCTTAAACAAGCTACTGTAGACTTTAAAAAAAAGTATTTTTGTAAAGAACAATCCTGTTAGCTACTAAAACACACTATTTTGAAATATTTATATTAAAAACAGAAAGGGTCGGAGTGTATGTATATCGTTTATAGTAATATACTGGATGCGACCGCGGCTCCGCTTGCGCAATTTACCGATTTTTTTTTATAGCTCGGTACCCCAATTCTATTTCTAAAATAAAAGTACACTAAGTTATTCCTTATATGAGCTATGTGCCTGTGAGTATTCCGTTAAAATAGGTCCACTAGTTTTAGAGATTAACCGGAACAAAAGACAGACAGACAGATATAAAAATGAAAAAATCATTGTTAAATCTACGTACCGTATATACTTTTATATGCATTTAGTGAAAATTCACTAAAGTTAAATTCAATATATATATATATGTTAATTTGGAATTAGAGACACATTAGATAAATATTTTTTCACAATATTTTAGGTGAAAAAAAAATACTGACTTTATATGATAGAAATTACATACATATATAAAATTAGTAAAATGATTTTTATTTTTGACTCTATGCGTACATACAAATGACTGTCAAAACATAGTCTAAGCGCTGGCTTTGCGCAATCATTATCATTTATATTGCTTAATAATGTTACATTAATATGACGTTACATGATTTGTAATATTTCTGCGTAACATGTTTACTTTGTGAAAGTGCTTACTCTAAGCATCTTTTACACTTAGACCATTTACGATGTAATTTCAAACAATAACTAGGAAATACTGTTTAAAATCGACGTAAGTAAGTCTGTTGCGTTTCATTCGATGAGTGAGACAGCCGGAGGCTCTGTCTCCCACCCCCTCTGTTGCCTTCCTTTTTTTTCCCCTTCTCATTCCTTCTCTCCTATGCCTTGGGTTGGCAACGCGCATGTGATATTTGATTGGCGTGATGATAGGTTGCGGTAACTGCTTACTCTCAACCGTCAGACTGTCAACCGTCATGACGTAAAAAGTTTTTTTACTTAAAAGTTGGCAAACAAGCATACGGCCCACCAGATGGTAAGTGGGCGCCGTAGCCTATGAGCGCTTGGAGCACCATTAGTAGGTGCCACTCAGGCGTTGCCAACCTCGAGATATTAGTTCTTAAATCTCCTCTGCCCAGTAATTTCACTAGCGTACAGTGCCCTTCAAACCGGAACACAGTAATGCCTAAGCACTACTATTTGGCGGCAGAATATTTGACACTGCGGTGGCCTCACCTAGCTGGCCTCTTGCAACAAAAGACCTACCACCAGTGTGACTAATTGCACTGGTGGAATAATCACTGCTGTGACAGAGGTTATACCAATAGCGGGCGATGGGGTCGTCACATCCCGACGCCGGGAAATGGAAAAGAAGCTATTTAATTAACCTGCTCCAAATAAGATAAAGATCTCAATTCATCAACATGCATTAATCGCAGACGTAACTATTATTTTATAGCAAATTTGAATTATTTCATTATTATTAATTATTTTGACCATGACCATGTGCTGTAAATATAAAAACAAACTATTGTAAAAAAATAGATGAATAATTTGATACTAGTAAATACCAGCATCGGTGGTTCAGTGGTAGAATGCTCGCCTGCCACGCGGGCGGCCCGGGTTCGATTCCCGGCCGATGCAAACTTTTTTTAATTTGTTGTTTATTATTTTTAATTTAAAATATTATACAGTATTATTTTATATTAATTTTAATTATATAATATATATAATAGCTCTAATTTATTTATAACTTTTTTTATATCGTGAAGTTAGGCAAAAAATCATAAGGTCCGCGTGATGGTAAGCAGTCGTCTCAACCTCTGAATGGACGCGATACTTGAAGCGCGTTGCCAACCTAAGGTATGGGAAGGGAAAAAAATCGGGCAAGAGTGAGTCGGACTCACGCACGCAGGGTAGGTCGCGGGTTCGCGGGTCGTTTATTTATAATTTTATTTATTTAGATAAATACGTCAAAGAAATCCGATCCGATTAGCGTAAGTTGATGAAAGTGATAGCCGATAGTGGTGCTATAAAGGCATAATATTGACTCAGCGCGCTCCCACCAAATGTAGCAGAAAGATAAAACGGAATAGCCGTATACCACAATACATGTTTCATTCACATAGAGGTATCCTAAATGTATATGACACTCTCTTTATATTGACAAAGAATCAGTATTTATGTATCTGTTACGAAAGAAGTCGACTAAGCTACATGAATTAATTTATACACAATTTTACGGTAACAGGACGCAGCTACACGGTTCTCTCTTGGGTGTCGACAACCACTATCAGACATAACAACTACTGTTTCTTGAGATGGTGCACTGTGTCTAAACATTAGCGCGGTGCCTTAATCTCAAAACTGATCCCGATACCATCCTCTATAAATTAACATAAATATTAATTGTGAATTGCGAAATATTGTTTTAGTACATGAATACTGCCTAAAATTTAGGATAATTAAAAAAAAAAGTATGGGATTAATTACGAATGAAATATTTTTTGTAGGAGAAAAGAATATAAAATAGAGATGTACCAACTATGACTTTGATCGCCGACAAGTCGGCACATCTCTGATATAAACAGAAACTCTTTTCACATGCAGTACTTTTCAAACGTCGTCCAAACCAGATCTAATGCTAACTCGCTGGAGTATTACATTCAAATTCTTTGAACTTTGAAAACTTATTTACAATATTTATTCACAGTCAAAAGCGTAGTATCCATATTGTCCTGATAATCAAGAACAAATCCGCTACAAAGCTTAGTACAGCTCTCGCATGACTGTGCATAATAATAGAAACTTTGAAGTATCTTTTAAAGTAATAATTCCAGAAAATTGCTCGCAAAATTAGCAACGCGAAAGAGTTCGTCAACTATCGTTAGCTTTTTAATAATGTGTCTGCAGTCTAGACGTTTGAAGTTGTGACTTTAACGACCTGACACGACTGAACTGACAACTCAAAGCCTGTTTCATAAGTTATCAACTTAGCTAAAGAAACCACATAAGGGACTATATAAACAGAATACGTACGATAGTTCAGTACGTACATAAGAATTTCTTGATAAATAATAATAAACGCTACACACTCAACTGCACCCATTAACATAGTTATATTCCGTGTCGGGGGTCCGGAAACATGCACAATGACAAGCACAAACACACCCAGACCGGAAAACATACCAGTATGGTCAATACAAACATCTGTTCCGATACACATAACGTAAAATGCTGTAGCGTTTTTATATTTCAGTACTACCGTCTGTCAGTGACGAGGACCGTTGTGGCGTGCTAGTAGCGAGCCAGATGCGAGCCTAGACGTTCGCGGGTTCAATTCATGCTCGGATCAGATGTTTGCTATAAATATCTGCTTAGGTCTTGACGTTTGTTCTTGTAAATCTCCCCATCGTGCCTCGGAGAACACGTTACCTGTCGGTCCCAGTTGGCAATAATCGTTAACTTGTAATGCTTAGGTAATATTGCACTTATCGCCCTTTGGGTTGCTAAGGTCAGATGGCAATCGCTCTATGTAAAAACTAGTAACCCGTCAGATAAGGGTAAGAGTATAAGTAGACTCTGGGTGAATACCGAGAATAATGTAAGGGAGAAGACCGTCTGTCCGTGGTTAAATATATTTTTAATAAGAACTTTTGAATTTTCAAGCGCTTCGATCTGTAAGGAAAGTTTGACTGAAGACATTTTTGTTCAATAAATATTCTTCTTACAAACAACATAATAAAATAATTTGCACCTATAAAAGAATTGCTAAAATGACGCAGAATTTATATTGAAGAAAATACAACTTATATTTCAAGTAACAACTTTAAAACGATATAAAGTATGATCTAATCGTTGGCTAGTAGGGAGTGCTGTGAGATGAAGCGGACGTGATTATATCCAGGATGTCGGGTGCGCAGCATCCGTGCCACGGTCCACGGCAGCTCTGATGAACATATCTCTCTGTCAGCAAAGATATACTTATGGTCTTATTGAGCTCATACCTTTCTAAGTTGATTTTCTTCTATAAAGACTACGTTTGTTATTAATACCTTAAGCGATAAAAGAAAAATATTTATTTCTGCTTTTGACCCTAATCCCTATTGCAATAAATACTATAATATTAAAGCATAATATATTTATTATCATTTTTTTTTTCATTTTATGATTGTTGGCAAACAAGCATACGGTTCATCGGTACGGTAAACAGTCACCGCAACCAATGAACTTCAAGTATCACGTACGCGTAGCCGACCCAAGGAATCTTCTTCTTCATCCTAGCATTATTCCCGGTATTTTTATGTACCCAGGGTCTGCTTATTAATCTTATCCGGATTTGACAGGTTACTAGTTTTTACACGGAGCGATTGCCATCTGACCTCCGCAACCCTAAGGGCGAACCAGTAACTCATTGGATAAGAGCAATTTACTTATCAAGAGTTAACGATTATTATCAAATGTTATGTGATTACAACCGGGACCGACAGCTTAACGTGCTCTCCGAGGCACGGTGGGGTGACCCACAGACAAACGCCCAGACCGAGACAGAAATTTAACAAATGTCTGCCCGAGCGGGAATCGAACCCGCAACCGTCGAGATAGACTCGCTACCCACAACGCCACAACGGTGTCAACCGCCGACCTAAGGAATCATATCCCTTTAATGAAAGATTTATCCTAAGATACCTGTTTTGTGTAAATAATTCGACAGTTCAAATTGAAGAAGTTATATATTTATATAATATAAACATTGTTATTGCACAAAAAACAAAGAATCGCGGTTAAAATTTCTTTTCAAATGACGTGTTCTCATAAATTAATTTCAGAATTGTTTTGACATAGCACCCATTTATATATGAAGTCTAAACCCATAATCATAATATTGAACTTAACTCTCATTTTCACGTATATATTTTTGGAGTTATAAATTATTACAGCAACAAGTCTAGCCGATGAGTTGCATTATTTGTGGACTCAGAGCGTAGAGCATACACGTACATACTGAACTACAGACAGCGGTATAAATAATTCCTGGGATGTGTAGTGACGCGGCGGCGTACATGCACCACTGAGAGAAGTCGTGACGTTGATAATCATTTCTACTTTATTATTAATATATGTGACGGAGGAAGCGATCCTGTTATTTTTTAAAATGCATGACATCGGCATTCGCTGACGTCACTGTCGGTTACTGCATGGTGATGACTCGTATTCGGGTCCTCCAAGGAAAGTTTTCGGTGAATGACACAGGCTATATATTTTATACCCGTGCGAAGCCGGAGCGGGCCGCTAAGAAAGAAAGAAAGAAAGAAAGAATCAATTTATTGGGACAACAACAGACATAAACAAAACATAAACATTAAAAAGCATTATAGTTAATAGAAAAACAAAACACTATAACAATAATATAAAAAAATTAAACATAATTAAAAACTTAATTCTAAAAATAATTAAAAATAACATAAACAAAACAATAATAACAAAAGGTTGTGTCCCAAAAAGAGTGGACCATTCAGTTAGTTAGGCGAGTACACCTAACACTGTTTTTCAATGGTACCCTGTCTATGACGTGCAGTGACAAACCGAGGATCGGTGCCGAGGATATTTTACGTCGATAACAAATACAATTAAAAATATACTATAATTTGCTAGTATTTGCTAGTATTTGATAACTTTAAACGAGCAATTCTTGTCTTTTGTGAGAAAAACTTTTATTTTATAATAACAGGATTTATACTCGCTCATGCAATAAAACGCAACTAAAATGATTAACCCCCGGTTTCTCAAACGTTGATCAAACTCATGTTAACTTAACACAGCAAATACAAAACGCTCATTGGTTGCCCGTTGATCATAGATTATCTTTAACCAATGAGCGTTCTATATTTGGTATGTTAAGTTGACATGAATTTGATCAACGTACGAGAAATCGGGGGTAAGTCTATCGTTAAACTGTGAGCAGATCGTTTCAATTCGAATAACGTCAAACTTTGTATGACCTCCAACGATAAACATGCATGGTTGCGAATACCACTTTACAACTTCATCCTAGCATTATTCCCGGTATTTTATTTTACCCAGGGTCTGCTTATTGCTCTTATGCGGATTTGACTGGTTACCAGTTTTTACACGGAGTGATTGCCATCTGACTTCCGCAACCCTAAGGGCGACCGAGCAACTCATTGGATAAGAGCTATTTACTTATCAAGAGTTAACGATTATTATCAGATGTTATGTGATAACAACCAGGACCGACAGTTTAACGTGCTCTCCGAGGCACGGTGGAGAGACCCACGGACAAACGCCCAGACCGAGACATTTTAACAAACATCTGCCCGAGCGGGAATCGAACCCGCAACCGTCGAGACTAAAGGCAGAACCGTACCCGCAACGCCACAACGGTGTCTTTTTATTACCTTCTAACAACTATTATTGAAAAATGCTCACTTTGAAATTAATTATGTAAAATAAAGGAAAACAGTTATTTATAGTAACAATAAATAAGACCTTTTACTTTTATCGCTGATCAGAAGATCAAAATGAAGAAGTCGATTTATGTCAGAAGCGGCCCTGCGGAGATTTGTTAGCAAAATTTATTACAGACCTTCGATAAAGACTTAGTTGACTTCAATGTATAGTGTGGATACGCAGAGAAACTACGCAGTTGATTCAATTTGCATGCCTACTGCTTATGCGTCTGTCGAAAGGACTATTTTTGTCTACTTGACTTGACGTCTCCTTAAATTATTAAAACTATCGTGAGACATAATTAACTTAATGTAGAATTTAAACGGCTAACACTCACGTTCAATCGGTTTAAGTACCGACTAGTTTCGGACTCATCGGAGGTCCTTCATCAGTGCGAGACGGGTTGCGACCGCGAACGTAGCCCACTCACCCTGATGAAGGACCTCCGATGAGTCCGAAACTAGTCGGTACTTAAACCGATTGAACGTGAGTGTTAGCCGTTTAAATTCTACATGACGTCTCCTTTTTGAATATCTTGCATTGGAATGTAAATGAATACGTCACATAAAATATTTTTATATATGAATTTAAATAATCAATATAAATAAATAAAATGGAAGTGTCTATTACTAATTCCAAAAGGCTTTCACTAAAAGCAAATAAAAAAATCCTTTTTTATTAATTTCGTCTGTCTGTTTATTCCGGTTAATCTCTGAAACGGCTAGACCGATTTTAACGGACTTTTACTAGCAGATAGCTGATGTTATGTTATGTAACTTAGGCTACTTTTATTATAATGAAAGAATTAGGTATTATTTCCGTGAAGTAAAGAAAAATCGGTACACCACGTGAGCCACTGGCGTAGCTAGTATAAAGTTATTAATTCAATTCCATATATGCAAAATGCTTGATGAATCTGATAACAAAGTTTATATCAGAACATACGAAAAGCAAACCAACAAAAAAGAATCCAAATTGATACAAAAAAAGTTAAGAAATTTTCAGACGAAATATACCTTATTGAAATCAGTTTAAAGGGAGATCTCTTCTATAACTCTTACATTATTATTATGCAATAAAGATTCGAATTTCCTTTAAATGTCTCATATATTAAATTACATTGTAGTTAATAAAATACTATAAACATAAAAACGACTCACAACTCAAATACGCAATAAAATTTAAAGTATTTTCTCTCGCTATAATTAAAATAAAAAGCGAACCCTCTTCTAACGTCTTTGTTATTACCGAAGCATTTTATTAATTAAATAAAAATTCAACATTCATTATTTATATAGCGTAATATTTTTTCCATAATTACACCTTTACATTGCTCTGCTTTACGCTTCCCGTTCCTCAGATGATATATTTTTAATTTCCGGCGCCCACTACCGCGGCTGCTGGTGTGCGGAGATCAGATACGAAGAAATTATCTCACACTATCCTGCGTTATATTTCCATTTCATATTACGGAAACGTATTTTTTGATTTCCCTTATGTCATTTATATAACTTAGAGAGAGAGAGAGAGAAGAGAAATCCGTTTGGAGCGAGTACTAGAAGTATAGCCATGCTTTTCCCACCACAAATGGGCCGACTGAACTTAAACATAAAATCGGCGTAAAATAACAGAGTACTGTTGCGTTTCATACGATAAGTGAGACCCCAGAGGCCCAATCTTTACCCTCCTCTGTAATCCTCTTATCTCTTCTCGTCCCTTCCTTAGGAAGGTTCCTCGTTAGGTTGGCAACGCGTATGTGACACTAAAAATATCGCGCGTGTTCATAGTTTGCAGTGACTACTTACTATCAGACATATTATATATGCATTAAATGAGGGAAAACGGGTTGGAACTCAGTATGGAGGTAAACTAGAAGCATTGCTTGTTTTTTTGCGAACAATAAAAGGTAAAGAAATATGTGCTTTCTAGGTCTATGTTACCCCAAATTTGAGCAGAAGCTAGTAAATGATAAAGTTTAAGCAATTTTACTTTTATACGGATAAAAATCTGTTTTATAAATAATAGGCTGTAGTGATAAAACAGATGCTCAATTCTAACAACAATGTTGCAGCATCGGTGGTTCAGTGGTAGAATGCTCGCCTGCCACGCGGGCGGCCCGGGTTCGATTCCCGGCCGATGCATAAAATCTTTTTTTATTTTCTTTACCGATTGTATTAAATTAAATATAATTTTTATATAAATATTTGCTTGTAGCTTTATAGTGATAGATGTGATACATAGATTAATTGAAACCCTCAAATATCAGCTCTAAGGAACAAACACTTTCGGAAGAATCCAGGTTGCTCTATAATTTAGTTAAGGTAGGTATTAAGCGTCGCGTGTAATCTAGTTTAAGGGCGACTATGGGGGTGACATATCTATCTGTCTATATCTATAGGGATTGCATTTACATTATATATACATACTTATGTGCGTTAAGTAAACACTACACGGTCCGGAAACATTCACAATGACAAGGACAAACACCCCCAGACCGGAAAACATGCCTATATTGTCAATACAAACATCTGCTCCAACCACCAACCACCACGCAACCTGTGACGTTTAAGGCAGGATCGCTACCGCTTCAAAAAGTCATCAAAGTCTATCATTATTATGAAAACCAAATGAGAAATTTTCAAAATTACCAACTATTCATATTGCATAATTTTAGATTAATTCTTACTAAGTTTTGTCTAGAAACCCGGCGTTGCTCGTCACATTGATACAGAATGTTTTTCGTATTAAAGCCTTTCTTTCTTTTCGTTTTTATCTTTCCGAGACATTAGGCGCCTCTCTACCGACGTTTTTTCTGTTCGAGTTTAATAGATTCTCGGAACCTGACGCTAAAAGGGTTTATTCTTGAGGTTTTTTAATAACGAACATTTGTGTTAACATTAATATACCATCATCATAAGTCCTAGCTACCTCCGCAGGGCTGTATAGTTTTTCTTGTACATAAAATACTCCCTCATAAACATGAACTATAACCGCCTCCTGCAAGTATTGGAAAATATAAAGTATGATCACGTCCAAGGAACATAAACTTGTTCCTGTAACGGGTACGAACCTGTATTTATACTACGAGTTTTAATGCAGAATTGCGTCATTTCCAAAACTAAGTTATGTAGTACAGCTTAGCTGTGTTCGGCTTAATTAATTTAGCTCTACCAGGGAAGTATTGCTATCTTATAGCATACACATAGAGTACCAGTTTTAAATAAATCATCAAATTTTGAGTAAAAAAGAGTCAAAACGTGCAGGTGGCTAATAAAGCTGAAGAAGGCAAACTGCACTAGCCACCCTCACATTGCACACGCGCAAGTTTTCTCTTCACGCCTCGTTTTAAAGAACCCAGATTATAAGAAGGGGGGATCATTAATTTGTGCTGAGAACTTAATCAGTATTTTAGACACGCGTAAAATAATAATTGGCAAATTTCTTTGCCCTCAATAGAATCTATACAACAGTTAGTCTGTGACATCGGAGACAGGCATGCCGACTCCTACCTCTCATAGGTGGTAATGATGATACGTCTACTGTAATATATAGTGTGGAGTGTGACCTTGATTATGACGGTGGCCATGATGGTGCCGTTTATTATCGGATAGACTGAACGTTTTTTTACCACTTTTATGATAGTAATAATAAAGGAAATTTTACCGGCATCGGGATGTGACGACCCCATTGCCCGCTGTTGGGATAACCTCTGTCACAGCACAGATTATTCCACCAGTGCCATCAGTCACACTGGTGGTAGGTCTCTTGTTGCAAGAGGCCGGCTAGGTAGGTACTACCCGTGTTAATAATATTCTGCCGCCAAATAGTAGTGCTTAGACATTACTGTGTTCCGATTTGAAGGGCACTGTACGCTAGTGAAATACTGGGCAGAGGAGATTTAAGATGGTGCTGCAAGCGCTCATAGGCTACGGCAACCACTTACCATCACGTGGGCCGTATGCTTGTTTGCCAACTTGTGTCATAAAAAAATGAAGTTACTTTATCCTCTTCTTGTTTGTTTAATGAAATCTTAAGTCATATATTCGATTATAGTTAGATATTCAATGTCAACTGGACAAAAACGGCGGTAATTAGATATTAAATGTTCCTTAGTTTCTATGCTCCATTTACATTCATTGTCAGTACGTTTTTATAAATTGCTATACAGTATGGTATCGGCAATCATTTCTTTTCTTGTCGTCTTAGTGTACCGTAGTCTCGCTAAACGGCCCGTCCAAACCTATCTTGATTGTTTTTCTTTTGGCATTATGATTGTATCCCGGCCAGACTTTTTATTATCTAAACAAAAACGGCCTATTCTAACAGGTATTTAAAAGGGTACAGTATATATAAGCCCATATTAGTATTTCATATTATTCGACAGGTGAACATAAAAAATGCGGGTCCGCGAAGTGTACCGTTGCAGATTAAGGCATGCATACTTAAAGGGTTCAACTGAAGGTAACTCTGGGTTGGCATCAAATATGCAGACAACCCTCCGTCCTGACATTGTGTAGATTACCGTGTTTTGTAAGTGATGGTTTATGTTAACGCTGTTTTAAATAATTAACTACTTGAAGAACTTTTCAATTGATATTATTTTCTATACTACGTAAATAGTCTCGTGTCCACTGGAAACGGTTTAATTTCTTAAACTGCAAACTGCTTTCGCGTTTAATATTAAAGTAACCCTTTCAAAAGATGCTTGTTTGCGCCTTATGTAATTTTATAGCAAAGATTGAAGACTGTGTAGTGTTTTTGTTGCTTTTTATAATCTAAAGTACAACCTTATGTATTCACCTATAATTACTTACGAAATAGGTTGTCAGATAGACGGTTGCACAAGAAGATGTTCTTACAAAATTAGTAATTATATTATATCCAGAATTTAAAAAAAGGCTTTCATTATACGAGACAATTTGCTTAGCATTTGAAGGAACATTTAGGTTGCTCTGCTGTTCTTTACTTCGTCCGCAATGATCTAATAATTGGCTCCAAAGACAAATGAAACATTTGTGAATACGTCCTGTAGTAGGTTTTTGATTTTCCGGTGTAAAAGTAACCAACACGTTAATATAGATAATAAGTCATCTGTGTACTAGATTTCAGTGAAATCGGTTCAGCCGTTTTTGCGTGATTTAGTAACAAACACCCACAAACTTTTACAATATTGTAACAGGCATGTACATAGTTTATACGTCACATGGTTAATGATTGATTAATTTAATAGCTTTTAGTTAATTGTTAATAATTTAGTCAAGTGTCAATATTACTACATATAGTTTTTGATTTGACTCTAATAAATTATTCATATACCCACATTTCAATTGACATTTGACTATGTCACGTTTTCTTGGTAAATCGATTTGTTCTAAAGATTCATTCGATCACTAACCGTGGTACGTGGTATTAATTTTATTTATACACTTTATTGTACACCACATAAAAATACACAATCTCAAGAAGAGGAGAAAAAAATACACACAATATGGGAGTACAAATGGCGGCCTTATCGCTTAAAAGCGATCTCTCCCAGGCAACCTTTGGGAAAGGAGAATTGTCGTTATATAATTAGGCAGGTCGTGCCGGTATAATAGACATACATACCAATAGTTAAACACGAATACATAGACTTGCTTACATACATAATAATATTCAATAGATATTCAATAATAAACTAATAAATAATTATACGATAAACATAAAATATAATAAAGAAAATAATATAAATAAATAAACTATATAATATTAGGTGATATTATCACCGTGATATTATGAGCCGTCTTATTCAGTCTCTGCTAGATAGAGTTGTGGTACATGCACATTAAAGTGAAACTGGTTTAAATCGTTATTTTATTTTAAAACCGATACTCTTGGTAGCTGTTACAATATATACAATTTTATTATAATACTTTAATTTTAGTTGAATAGGATTATGGAATAATCAAAGAAGCAGTGGCGGATTTACCAGCAGGCTGAGTAGGCTTGAGCCGATTTTGTGGCAGCAAATTTGGAGACAGATTTTTTTTTGCTACCTCATACAAATCAAAAAGATTTCTGAATGAGGGATTTCTGATGTTTTACACGTAGATATTTGCAACGAATTTGCCGGTGTCCTTCACTCTCACTTGTCATTGTTTATTCTGAGTAGCAAACTTCCATATTCTACAGTAAAACAACTAGTTCGTCTTTTTGTTGGATTTTAAAAATGACTAAAACATGACAATTGTAGAGACAAAGGCGGGAAACGCCTTACAGCCTATACCTTGAAAATTTGTAAATCCGCCGCTGCAAAGACAATCAAGACCTTATAACAAGCTTTTGTTCAATTCTTGACATCGTTTTGTATTAAAGAAATTTCATTCAAATCGTTTTTACTTAACTTATTTATTTATAATATACAAAGTTTGCAAGTAGGTCATAATAAATGACGTAATAAGAGAGTTCACAGCCCCCGGGAGACAAACCGACTTCCAACAATAAGGACCTGTTATTTATTTACGTCTCGAATTTAATTTGGATTGTTTACACCGATCGCTTTTTTATTTATAATAAATTACTTGAATTAACGACCTTTGTGGCGTGTTGGTAGCAAGCCACCTTCTAGTCTCGTCGGTTGCCAGTTCGATACCCGCTCGGGGCGGATATTTGTAATCTTATCTATCTCGGTTTGGGTGCCTGTCTTTGTGGGTCTCCCAACCGGGCCTCAGAGAGCTCGTTAAGCGGTCGATCCCGGGCGTTATCATAATCGTTAACACTTGTTAGATAATTTGCTCATACCTAATGAGTTACTGGTTCGCCCTCAGGATTGCGGAGGTCAGATGGCAATTGTTCTGTGTAAAAACTAGTACCCAGTCAAATCCTGGGCAAAAATACCGGGATTAATGCTAGGAAAAAGAAGAAATTACTTGATTTCCTATTATAATATATAATATATTTAAAATAAATTATTAAGACTGATTATAGTATATGTAAGCATATGTTAACCAAATCATTTTCAAATATTTACTAATTTAAAAATGCTACACAAAAACACATTGGAAAAATAAATACTAATAGAGCTTAGTCTTCCAGTAAAATGGAGTTAAATGGACGGAAGGACAGGGCTCCACTTTTACCATTTGGCTACGGAACCTAAAAATGACCGATAGACACTTGATTGATTGCTGTAGCTTAAATTTTTTTTTTTTTTTATGTTAGAATTTGGCAAACAAGCATACGGCCCACCTGATGGTAAGTGGCTGCCGCAGCCTATGAGCGCTTGCAGCCATTAGTAGGTGCCACTCGCGCGTTGCCAACCTCGAGATATTAGTTCTTAAATCTCGTTCGCCCAGTAATTTCACTAGCGTACAATGCCCTTCAAACCGGAACACAGTAGTACCTAAGCACTACTATTTGGCGGCAGAATATTGGACACTGCGGTGGTACCTACCTAGCCGGCCTCTTGCAACAAAAGACCTACCACCAGTGTGACTGATTGCACTGGTGGAATAATCTCTGTTGTGACAGAGGTTATCCCAACAGCGGGCGATGGGGTCGTCACATCCCGACGCCTACTATTACTATACGCTTAAAATATAATATAATATTCAATTTATACTTATAAACAGGCAACGTTAAAAAATTTACAAATATATTCTATTAAACAAAAAAACGCTTCAAAAATGAATTATCTATAATTACTTTTCTGTACTTAAAAAATACACACAGACTTTTCAATTTTCACTCGCGAAGTTTCGCGTTAAATAAATTACTAACAAAAAAATAACTTTTAGATTTAAATCTTTCGATTTCACAAATTGATGGCGGATTGAGCTCTCTTGCCTTAACAAATAACAACCGGCCAAGTCCGATTCACATATACAGGGTTCCGCACAACCGTAGAATATATAACAATAAGTATTTATCTATGACAGTTCAGAAAAACCTCAAAATAATCAAGCTTCTTGTATGGGACCCACTGTATTTTTAAAGTTAATTTTATTTGTATTTCGTTTTCAAGCGGCAAAAGAAATACACATTCACCCTTGCACCGGCACCCTTTGGGTACGGAACCCTAAAAACTGAATCTCGAGGGCTGGAATGAATGAAATGCGGAGGAAAAAGTTTAAGATTTTTTACTTTTAATTTCCTCCAAACTCTTAAGGGCTTATAATTTGTAAATACCAAAAAGCTTTATTAATTTAAAATATAAGTACCTACAGAGCTTATATTTTGTGAAATATTAGAAAGATGGATTATATAATAATAATATAATTAATATTCATTTAATTTTCAATATACTGTACCGTACTGTAATTAAACTATTTGTAGGCAGAGCTCTGTAGTCTGAAATACAGATTTTCTAAAAATCTAGTTCAGACACAGAGGATCGCAAGATATGCGTACAGATTGCACTGTTATCTTAAGTGTTAAAAGTTGTAATACCTTTTGCTGAATAAATATTATTATTATTATTATTACTATTCTGTGAAAATTTCAACTCTGTATATTACGGTTCGTGAGATAAGCCCGCTGATAGACAAGCTGACGGATAGTGGAGGCTTTGTAATATGGAAACCAACCAGCAACCCGATCGTCAACAAAAGAAAATAGGTTGCTTAATAAAACTTTATTAACATCCTTTAGCCAACACATAAAGCAGACTGAATGACGACTTTGTGGCGCAGCGGTAGTGAACCTGCCTTAAACGCCACAGGTCGCGGGTTCGATTCCCGCTCGGAGCATAATATGTTTGTATTGACCATGCAAGCATATTTTCCGGTCTGGGTGTATTTGTCCTTGTCATTGTGAATGTTTCCGGACCCCCAACACAGGATATCACTATCCTAATGGGGGCCGTTGAGTTTGTAGCGTTTATTATTGTTTATTATAAAGCTGACCATTGCATTATTATTTATTTTTATTTACATTCATCACCAGGTCATACATTAGGAGACGCTCATAGCCGGGTGCGCTCACGGATCGGTAAATAACCGGTGGGTTAAGCAACTTTAGGCGTGGTCAGTCAATAGATGGGTGGTATTTCAACAGATCATCTCTGTGCTTCGGAGGGCACGTAAGAAGTCGGTCCCAGCTGTAATCAATTTCATGATAGTCCAAAAGTCAAATCAGAATCCTATACGGGCGACCTGAATAACTCTGATACTAAGCTGGCCACTAACCACTCGATAAGAAGAAGAATCAGGTCATGCAAAACTTGCCCAATAACACTTTGAAAGCAATAAATTACACGTATAAAACAATAACAAAATACAATAATACGGTAAATCATTATTTGCTCTGAAAAAATAGGCTATATTTCAAAGTTTCCCAAAGTTAATAAAATATCGTACAGAACTTTGTCTATAAAATTCATAGGAAAATAAACCTTTTCTTTCTAAGACCATCCTGGCCGAATTTAGGGGAGGGCTCCAACAATATAGACTTCAGGGACAAAAACCGCTAGCAAGCACTAGGCATACTTTTAATATTTAAACCCATAAACATATCTTTGATATTTTCTGATTATTTAATTATTATTGAAATATGTTTGTTAAATACTAAAATAATTACTTGGTTGCACAATAAACTATTTATTGAAAAACTCGGCTGAAAAATATTGCATCTAAGATGCCGAATTAAAAGGCATCATACACGCGAGTAAGCCCGCGGACTAAAGCTAGCATATAAAACACTCGTGCCAACTCAAAAGAAGGCGAAGAGTGAAAAAAGATCGAACGAAGTGGTTTTAAAGGTGGACTTCCGACAGTCAAACTCATCATCTTCGTCGTCATGAAATTTTTCTTTAAAGAGTATTAAGTATTAATTCCCAAGTTATAACATAAACCAACTGAGTAATTAGTAAAGTGCCATTGAATATATTACCAAATTTATAACAAAAGTTGAAGCACACGACGTGACGTGTCATATAATGAAAGGCTGAGTAGTCAAAGCTGCTATCAGTAGGGCAAGCAATAAAATAACTTTCATTCTGGGAACATCGTTTTCGATGCTAACAAACTAATAAACTTTCCTACGGAAATAAGCCACCATACTATAAAGCTCGACGGCATTCCTTACTAACCTATGCGAGCCCAGTTTCCTTGTAAGTTCATAAGCACTCTGTGTAAAATTACTTCTAGTTCATGGAGTCAGGGTACATGCAAAAAACCCTAGGAAATAAATCATCATAAATTATCATCAGTTTTTCAAAATTATTTTAACCCATTCTCTATCCATAGAATAGACAAAGTTGCTCAATTATTTAAATGTTCATATATGATTCTTGTCGATTGCTTGTAGTAGTAGAGCCATACTTCTCCCAGCACAAACGGACTCGACTGTGGAAGTACAACCCTCTCACAAAAAATCGTAAGTGACAGTATCATGTTGCGTTTAGTGCGCGATGAGTGAGAGTGCTGAGGCCTAATCTCCCACTACCTCTGTTCCCTTCCTTTTTTCCTTTCTCATTGCTTTCTTCCTATTCCTTAGGTTGGCAAAGCGCATGTAATAGTTTAAGAATCGAGCACGTTCATGGGTTGCGGTGACTGCTTACCATCAGGCGGACCGTACGCTTGTTTGCCAACCGTCATTAAATAATAATAAAAATCTGTATATGCTAAAAACCAGCTATTCTTATGTATTATGTCCCCAATTACGTCCTAAAATAAATAGAGACGGCATAATAGTTAATTTTTTAATTACAACATTAATATACAAGTTTTATTACATGTTTCTACTTTTAGCAACAGAAAGGCATGGAAAACGTGTAATTGGGCGGAAATGCTTTTCGACTGGAACGCTCACCACACGCGTGGCTTCTGCACAAACGCATGAGTTCACAGACACCTTTTTCACATAAAATTCAACGATTGCCCGTAATGATGTTAATTAGTACAATTTACTCTTATTATAAAATAGGTCTTTTGTAATTGGGATTCGACTCAAAATTTAATGAACTCGTTTAAAGCAAATAAATTACCAATATAGAATATTGCATTAAAATATGCGGTAAAAGATGTAGTTGGGCTTCCTTCTTCTCTGCGTTACTGCTTCTAACTACCACATGGTTCTAAGAGACAACAAAGCCGTATAAAGTCGTGGAAGATGGAACTTTATTTTACTACTATATTTCAAACCACTTGTACGTTGCTGCATGTTTTTTTTACAATTCGTTAGATCTATTATAGATGATGAAGATTAACACTAAGATATTAACACATATGATTTGAAGCAATATTATTTATAATAATTATGTCTTTATTAACTTTAAATTGTACATTTTGCAGTTAAAAACAACTGAAAAGTTAGAAAAAAAATTTTGTAAGTATATAAGATTTCAGTATTAGATTAGTTTTTCATATAAAAAGGACAAAAAAAAAAACAAAATTTATTGATCTATAAAATGTACCAGTGTAGATTAAAGTATGCATAGTTAAAGGGTTGGCCTGAAGGCATCTTACCATGCGCGTAGTACATATAATAAATAGTACAGTAAATAATAACATATACAGGAGTTATTTGCTGCTGATAGTAGGGCTTAAAATACCCATCCGCCAATACCATCGTACGTTGGTGAAAATCTTGTGAAGTGACTGCTCGTCAGCCACTTCTCGCGGTGAGCAAGCGCTTAACTAGTTGCATGTCCTGTGGCTTTTTTAGTATCATGACGGTTGACAAACAAGCATAGGTTTCTCCAGTTGGTAAGCTGTAATCTATGAACGCTAGCGATACTTGAAGTATCACATACACGTTGCCAACATAAGGAATAAGGTAAAGAATGAGAAGGGCACAACTGGGCAACAAATGCTGTTACGTTTGTTACGCCGATTTTCTGTGAGAGGGTACTACTTCCCTGGTAGAATCGGCCTATTACTGGAAGGATCATGGTTCTTCTACTGCTAATGTGTTGCATATGTTCATTGAAAGAAAGAAAGAAAGAAAGAAAGAACAAGTTTATTCGAAACACAGCAGAGTACAATTTAAAACAAAAAAATACAAATATATAAAAAAAACAAATAATAATAAAAATGAACAAAAAAAAAAATAACAAAAGATATAAAATAAGTTTAAAAAAAAAGTAAAAAAATAAGCTATTAAAAATAAAATACTACCGTGCTGTGTTCCAAAATGGCTACCATTCAGCATTTTTGGCGGCGGTAATAGCTTAAAATCAGTTGAGCCCACTGCTCGTTTGCCGCTCCTTACATATAATAAAATTTCAACGATTGATGAATTGATAAGCATTTATTGTAGAAGTCCCGAGCAGACTAGTTAGTACATAAATAGTTCAGTTTCATAGATTAATTCAGGCTTATATGGTGAGCCTCTAATAACTCATTAGCTTAGCAAAACTGTCGCTATTTAATGAAGTATCATGTAAAGCTTAACCTCGTCTATAATATAAACAAACCGCCCAGCGCTAAACCACCGCTGACCTGCGCCGTAAATTATTAACAAAGCACCATCTGTCCATTGAATATATCTCTATATCTTTACTTGCTACCTTTTATATGAAAAGGTGATGAAAATGAAGACTCTAATGAGTTTATTGTTTAGTGTATTTACTTCATTCTCTGGGCGAATTTGGCTCATTAAATATATTTCATACATATTTTGCTTTAAAATTAATGTTGAACTCTATGGACGACTAATTTCCATTTTTGGGACGGAATTCCTTAATGCGACTTACGGGTAGTGCGATGTAGTAGAAATAGTCCCATAACGAAATGACTAATGCTGTGTGTTAGTCCGTGTCTTTATCGAGTTTACGACAAGCAAATGATCACACGAGCAAGTTAGTCCGCAGTCGGTTGCGCAACTATCTTTCTATCTATCTATCTCTCTCTGTCTCATCTCTCTCTTTCTCTCTCGCTCTGAGGTTGTAGTTACCCATAGAACTCGAATTCGTGCCTTTTACCAAACTTAACTTTTTTCTAAATATAACACAATTCACATTTTTCATAACATTTTAACATTTCAATTGATGATACTAAGCCTGGACTGAAAATAGTTATGTAATAAAATTGGACAGTTCATTTTTAACATGCACTCGGCGGATTTGTTACGATCTCTATGTCAGAACTATTATAAAATGCATTTGATTTAATCCTATTACTTTTCACTATATTCATTTTACGGGTTTAACATGACATGTCAATGGTTATCATTTTCAAACCATTTTTGCAATGCTATTGCCCCTGGGATATAAATTAAAACTGCATATTTTCTTTACATAGCACTCTGTGTTCAAAAATGTATATGTTTCCGGACCCCCAACACAGGATATAACTATTCTAATAGAGGCCGTTGAGTGTGTAGCGTTTATATATTTTTATTAAGATCAAATTACTTAAATAATGGAATTTTTACTATGCCACTTGACATAAGACAGTATTTTTAAAAGAAGTCTTAAGTTCCCCTTGGTAATGAGTGCATGTCCTAAAGCCTTGAGGCATATCTTTGTATTGACCATACATGAATGTATTCCGGTTTGGGTGTGTTTGTCCTTGTCATTGTGTATGTTTCTGGTACCGACCCAGTATACAACTATCCTAATAGGGGCCGTTGAATGTGTAGCGTTTTTTTATTATTCATTATATAATTTGTTCAGGTCATGACCATCGCAATCCTAAATCACACTAAGTTAGCAAAACCAAATCAACTAAATCTATTTTCGTCAACATTATGAAAAAGAAGTAAAGTCGCATGTATGGCAGACATGTGTTAGGTAATGGATATGCAAAATTCGGAACGTTTCTAAAATAATCCATATCTATAAAAGACGAGTGTTCGACTAACTAATTCCGTGAACAGGCCACAGGTGTGCTTAACATGAATTTTAAGCCAAATAATAACTATGCGTTGAAATATTCTTGCCTATTCTGTACACGAGATATATTTGTATAACTTGTATTCGTCTAAAAATGCCTTACAATAATTTTTCGGTTAACAACTTTTTATTTCTTTTTTTTTTTTTGTTAGAAGTTAGCAAACAAGCATACGGCCCACCTGATGGTAAGTGGTTGCCGTAGCCTATGAGCGCTTGCAGCACCATTAGTAGGTGCCACTCGCGCGTTGCCAACCTCGAGATTTTAGTTCTTACATCTCGTCCGCCCAGTAATATCACTAGGGTACAGTGCCCTTCAAACCGGAACACAGTAGTGCCTAAGCACTACTATTTGGCGGCAGAATATTTGACACTGCGGTGGTACCTACCTAGCCGGCCTCTTGCAACAAAAGACCTACCACCAGTGTGACTGATTGCACTGGTGGAATAATCTCTGCTGTGACAGAGGTTATCCCAACAGCAGGCGATGGGGTCGTCACATCCCGACGCCGGAATTTCTTATAAATACTAATATTTTAAATACGAAATTAAATCTGTTTCTGTGTTACTCTTATGATTGTGGTTGTGTTTGTTTCAAAACCCCCAACACAGGAAATAACTACCCTATGCGTGCCTCTTGCACTTGTAAGAAGGGAGAATAATTTTGATTCAAATAATAACATCTTCATCATCTTTTATTTGAAATTTTGTCGTTAAACTTCAAGATAAATAGTTTTAAACCGATGGTATCTCGAGCTAAACTGTAAATTATATAAAAAAAGATAATTATGAACACATAAAATAATATCCTTTAGAAATAAAAACATAATTTTAGAAACAATAAAACGCAAGCATATAGTATCAAAGGTGAAAGCAAACAAACCAAAATGAACTAAAACTAATTCCACGCAGAGTAAAATGTTTACGTTACCAACACGTCCCGTATACAAGCGACTGTAGAATATACTCGGAACTGTCTCTTTGTAAGGAACAATTCTATTTGCTCGCTCCCGAAACAGACCTGTTCTAAAATGGATCCCGAAGCAGAAAGGGTCATAGTGCAATTAAAAAGTCTTTATAGTATTCTTCAGACAAAATACAATGCAAATGAGATTTTATTTTATTGTTTGTTTCTTTCTTCGAACTATAGTAATATGGATTTGTGTTTTGAGTAAGATTTGAGTTCAGTTTTTGTCGCCACAATATATCCTTTTTATATACAATACTATGCGACGTCTCCCTTGTGTATAAACCCATTGACAGGATTTTTAAATTTAATAACAATAAGTGTTAAAATCAGCTGCCGCCATATAATAGTGATATCCTGTGTCGGGGGCCCGATAAATAATTATAATTAATACTCTTAAATTATTATTCTTATGATGTATTTCATCAAAATTTAAGCCTTCTTGTATTTATCTTTTACAATAAACACCCACATACATAATCTTAGTCTAATATTTGAAAAATTTATGCATTAATAAAAATATATTTTAATAAGATAATGCTGCTGTAAGTTTCTGTCAATAATTATTAAATATGCATGATGAAGGCTTCGTAAGCAAAAATAGGATGAAATAATCAATTAAGTTTAACAAAGAGTCTTGATGCATTCACGAAGATTAAATTAAAATATTTAATGCAAGGAGCGTGCTTCGCCTCGAGAAATAATTAAACGGCCGCAAATCCTTGCTTTCCATAATTCAGTTAACTCGTCAGATTTACATATCGCCGGTACTTTGATATGTATTTACATACTTATAATATCGTCGTCGATATCAGTGAGAAGATTCTTAATGCACTGAGCTAAGGAAGCTGTAATACCATGGTGTTTAGAGTTACATATTTAACGCTGATCAATTAAATTTTTACGATTTCTCGTTTTAAGAAGATTCCATTGTAAAGTTATGGGCGTATATGTAAATCGACGTAATGTAACAGAGTACCGTGGCGTTTCATGCGATAAGTGACAGCGCCGAAGGCCCAATCTCCCACCCCCTCTGTTCCCTTCCTTTTTTCCTTCTCATCCCTTCCTGAATGTGTATTGCTGTTGGCCCTACTGGCCTTGACAGCGTCACCAGCCGCGGGGGCCGAGTACAGAGACTCAGCCGTGATAAAGGGACAGCCCTCACGGGGCTCAAATTTGATTCCGTCCTTAGGGTGCCTCCTGCGAAGCCGAACCACGGCTAAGGACGTCATCGGATCCTTTCCCTCCTTGGGTTAGCAACTCGTATATAATACTTCAAGTATCGCCAGCGTTCATTGCGGTGACTGTTTACCATAAGTTGTGAGAACTGGATCAAATTGAAATGGGACCACACAGGAAGCACCAGCTTTCAAATAAAAAGAATCATCCAAAAAAAACAGTTGAATTGAGAACCTCTTCCTTTTTTGAAGTCTGTTAAAAACAAATCAACTTAAGACATATACAGAGATTGCTACCGACATTTTGTATTGCCTTCCAATAAAGACATAGTTGACTGTAAATGTATTGTGAGTACCACCCGACCGATTCAATTTGCAAATTGCTTTTACATTCACTACCCTTTGGATCTACACGGATTACATTTGTGATTTCACTGTAAACGCTCCGAATCGGTATGTAGCTTTAAATTCCTTAAATCTAGCAGTGCATTGCATACATTTGAAATTATATTTGACGAACCTGCCTTAAACGCAAACTTTTTATTGTGTATGTGCACAGGACATAACTATCCTAATGGTGACCGTTGAGTGTGTAGCTTTTATTTATTTAATGCAAAAATTTTAAGTATCTCGTACCATTCCAGAGAGCCTGCTAGATTTAAATGATTGTTATTATGAGTTCAATAATCCTATTTTATATAAGAAATGTAAAAAATTGTATGGATGTGCAAATCACGAAATACAACGACGTAAACTTGAAATTTGGTACAAATGTCGTATGTCGTATGTCTTTTTCTGAGATACCAGATATTCTAGATGATAAAGTTTCTATAGCTAGACCTTTCCTTCTTCATATAATTAAATATGTATGTATTATATACAACCGTTTTTTAGGGTTCCGCAACGAAATGGCAAAAACGGAACCCTTATATTTTCGGTATGTTCATCCTCCTGTACTGATGTAAACAAAGACATCATTTAGCTTTTAAAGGCGAAAGTCATGTAAAGGGCTTGAAAAGAAAAATCAGCGGCATCCTTTATCCGCAAGGGCTTATCTCATTAAGTAATAAAGCGGCAACTCCGCGACGAACTAATAAACCTCTAGATAAGGTATATTACAGCGCGCTACTGAGCGCCTCCGACAGACACACGACTGTTTTACGATCCACGTCTCCGCCCTCCACTAATAACTTAAATAGATTTTGCATTTGTTTACATTTTACTGTTAAATAATACTGAAATGATTTTGGGAGTTGTAAAACTTTTAATGCTACTCAATGTGTAATTGCTCAATAAATGTCAAGGCTTTTGTAGATTTAATATTAAAAATAATTTAATTGACTTGCCATTGGTTCTTTTAAGTAAATTTAGAAGCTCGCCTGGATTCTACGTTCACACAAATGGTTAATAAATCCCAATTCAGCTCCTGACCAAATTTAAACTTACTTTTGTAAACTACTTACGTAAATACTACTTTATGTAAAATTAAAGTTTATAATTTTTTTGTGTAAAACGAAGAAAGTGCCCATATCTTCCCGTGCTTTCACTTGAAAATAAACTGTCAGTGGGTTAAACGCTTGGTCTCTTCGTGGATACTATCAATGAGTAAGAGATCCCAACAGAGTTTCGTGGTAGTAATCAAATTGATAATGGACGCCTCTCTAGCAGAGATATTTTGAGGAACTCACCAACTCTGGCCAACCTGACACAAAAAGCAGCCGGAGTGTCTTCCCTCAAACTCCCGGTGATGATCTCAAGGCCAGTAAGACCAACAGCAATACCCATTCAGGAAAAAGTACGTCAGCATCAGCCATTTTATTTTTCATGAGAAAAGCAATAATATAAACATAAATGAGGTCCCACATGAATAGCATAATAGTATAAAAGATGCTTTTCCACTAGAAGTAGCAATTCTGTAGTCAAAAGATAATGGAAAAGTCTGTTCCTTTATAACATCGGTTTTGCATGAGTCTTGTTTGTTGTTTCGTTTTTTCACCGCGAATATAAAGGTATTGTGACTCGGTATTGGGGACAATTTTCGATGATAGATTGAAGTTTCCACAACGTTAGCGTATCTGTTCTTACTTACTTATCTATTTTAAAAGATTATTCAGTAGTTACTACTACAACTATGATTTCAATAATTACTGACTTTTTATGTAACTAAGTTGGCAAGCCAGCATACGGCCCACCTGATGGTACACGGTTGCCGTAGCCTATGAGCGCGCGCAACATTATAGAAAGTGCCACTCACGCGTTAACAACCGTGAGATATTGGTTCTTAAATCTCCTTTGCTCTGTAACTTCCTAGCCTACACAGTAATGCCAAAGATACTACCACTTTGCGGCAGAATACTTGACACTACGGTGGTAGTCGGCTTCTCGCAACAAAAAACCTACCACCAGTGTGACTGATTGCACTGGTGGAATAGTCTCTGCTGTGATAGAGATTATCACAGGGCGATCGGATCGTCTCGTCCCCAAGATGAAGCAACTATATTACTATACTGTACTATAAGTATAATTATTATAATAATATGTAATATTAAATAATTTAATATGAAATTAATTAACCGTGCAACATCGCTAAAAGATGCTATTTTTACACATTTCAATGCTAAAAGTTGTCGTCTTATCTACACAGGTTTCCATGAACGTGCTCTTATTAACTGTGTTTACAACACACAAGATTAAAAAGAGCCCGACTTATTTAGTAAAACCGTTCAGGTTTTATTTATAATCGTATATGACTATAACTTAAAAATCTAAACAGATTTAATTTAAGATTTTAGTTTAAAACAGTAATCCCAAAAGCAATAACCCAAAAAAGTATTCAATGCACAAAGCCCCCTCACTACCTATTCCTCGCAGCTACGGCACAGCGCGTCGTCCGCTCGCTGCACGCGCTCATTGTTTCAGCGCTCGTAATCCTGCCCATTGTTAGTTTTTCCTTATTACACCGTAAACCGAATATACGGTAATAAATTCATTCTTGCAGAATCGCTGCATTCAACGTTTCAGCTGAAAACTTATTATTTTCATGAAAATTGCCATCATGAAACGAAAGCAGTACGCAATGTTCATATTTACTCGGTTCCTTATATAAACGCTACAATCTCCGAATTTTAATCATAAAAGACAACTGATTGATTTATGACATAAATGAACAAATGAACGCTACACAATCAACGACCCCATTAGGATAGTGCTATCCTGTGTTGGGAGTCCAGAAAAATACACAATGATAAGGACAAACACACCCAGGCTGGTATCTATGCCTGTATGGTCCATACAAAAATCTGCTTTGAGCGCGAATCGTCCCGCCACCTGTGGCGCTTAAGGCAGGTTTGCTACCGCTGCGCCACAATGTCGTCAATCGGGTGTAGTTCTTAAGATTATACTTGTCAATAGTATTATTTAAAATGTATCTGATGAGTTTTGTATACAACAACAGATGCTTACCAAAAGATTTTAAAATTATTTTTTAGTTCCTTACTCACTCATAAAATTACTGGATTTAATGAAAATGTTGGCGTTTGAAAACGTTTCTTCAAAGATTTGATTTTGAGTTTTTAGAGTGTCTCTTTTATAAACTAGATCATAATTATATTGTTACATTACTGTTCTCACAATAATTTCAAATTGTGAAATTTCTTTCGCACATATTGCTTGCTTGTCATTGTCATATTTCTGAATTTCTAACACGTCAGTTTATGGCACACGTGAGAAGTTTATGACTGCTTCTGGAGATGACATAATATCAAAGCATTTCAACATTGTTTGTTCAAAGCATGACTTTACACAAAAGGTCAATTTCTAGCTAAAGCAAACTTATTATGGGAGTGAGTTGCACAATGTTTGGTAAAAACCTTGAAATATTCATCAAAATCGTGAATGCATGCGTCTACAGAGGATCATGTACATGTTGCCAACTCTTCAAAATGTTTTTAAAATATCTCGATATTATTCTGGTATTTACCCAGGGTTTGCTTATTACTCTTGTCCGGCCTTGACAGTTTTTCACAGAGCGATTGCCATCTGACCTCCGTAACCCTAAGGGTGAACTAGCAACTCATTGGATAAGAGCAATTTACTTATCAAGAGTTAACAATTTTTAGCAGATGTTATGTTATAACAACCGGGACCGACAGCTTAACGTGCTCTGCGAGGCACGGCAGGGAGACCCACAAAGACAAACGCCCAGACTGAAACAGATATTTGTAAGATCACATCTGCCCGAGTGGGAATCGAACGCACAACCGTCGAGGCTTAAGGCAGACCCACTACCCACAACGCCACAACGATGTCTGAAATTTGTCCAAGATACAACGTGTTATTACTCGACATAAACAAAGTAGTTTGAAAGTTGAAAATTCACAATTTATCCCTACTGTCCGTGAATTATTCATGAGTGATGGGACAGCGGCCAGCGACTGGGGACGCTGCGTGCGTTGATCAATATTCAACCGATCTATAACCCTTCTAATAAACCTTTCTGACACATCGTTGAAATAAAACAAAAAGTGAACTACTTATATGTGAATGCTAGGAGAATTCCTATAGGTACTGCTGTTTATCAGGTCGGCCGTGTTCTTTTTGTGGCTTCAAAAAAAAAAAGCGTCACTGGATAGGGGGATTTGGTTGGGTTGGATTTCCCTACTGTCCACGGTTTTATTCGGATTAAATTATGATGCAAAGGAAGCGCAGAGGGAGGCATCACCACCCTTTCATCTCCTACGTCTTACCATTATGTCATGGAACTCCATTATGTCATGGAACTCCATTATGTCATGGAACTCCACATAACCTTGTTCTCCTCCTCAGGAAGATTATCCAGAAGCAGATTTTCTCCCTACCAAAAGAAAGGATGACTCACTATCGCTCACATCAGTATCGTTTTGCGCCCTTGTGCACAGTTCACCAATCAAATTGGAATTCGGGCTACTAATTTGCTCTCAAAGATCTTACTGTGACGTCAAATAGCCTTTCTCAATAAACACAAAATGAAGAATGGCGCAAAATTATTTTAATTATACTAATAATATAAGGTGGAAGTAAAATACTGTTTTGCACTTTTAAGATTCCCTATTAGAATAAAAAAGGATGTTGAAAATTGGATATATTAAAATCCAATGACATAAAAATACACACATAATTACACATACATATTTATCAGGATTAAAGACAGGGTCGCCAAACCATATCTCCGTTTTACTAAAACCAAAAACAAAGCCAGACTATTAGAGGGAAACCAATATTTTCAGATATTTTCAAGCAAATATTGCATTACTCGGTGTTTTATATTATTCGGAGCGGCATCGAGCGACAGTTTACGAGCCGGTGTCAGCGGCAGTGCTCTTGGCAATAATACGACGAAATAAAAACGGCATATTTTGGATATCGCATCGGATTCCATATTTACGGCGAGCTACATGTGGAGAATGGATATGAAAAACTCAGAAGTAGTGGGTAGTCGTAATATTTTATTATAATTATAACACAAGTACTAGACAAACAATCTATTATACGAATATTCATAATAATCACATGATTATTACTTAGTTACTTAAACATAATAACAACATATGGAAGTTTTATAATTAGCCGACCTGAAACAGTTCAGAGCACCGTCGTGCCGTGTCCACAGCCGGACAACTTCTGATCTGTTGACAGACCCTATGGCTATTTATACAGAAGCTTGCTCGTTAATGGCGGGGACGAGTAGTCAATTGCACTACTTTTAATTCACAAAAATCAAGTAAAATCATAATCTCCCACATACATATAGGCTAAAATTTTTCAATATACATTATTATTTAAAAACATCGCACCTGTGCTCATTTTATGGAAATACATATCTGAAATATTATATTAAGTTACACAAAACATCGTATCCAAAAACAAATATATATTATATTGTCAGCTTTTGACTTTTGAGGGGTCCGAAATACATTAAAGTGACTAGTAGTAATATGAGTTTTTGTCCCGCACTTTTACTCGATTTCAAACAGAGAATGATGGGTCAAATTTTACGAAGTCATTTGTTATATTTGCGGCTCACTTTAGCCTTATTAATACTTTATTAATGCCCCCACAACTGTTTCAAAAACCCTTACAACTCGTCTCATTGGCCCCACGGGTGACTAAAGTGTTGGAATACTTTTTGCCCTTGAAAATATAAAAGTGATTCAGTAAGGGATGTGATTTCATTGTTTTTGGCATTTAATGACGGAGTCAACCGCAATCTAAAAAATAGATAGTAAGGGTGTAAAAAGATATGTAAGGAATTGTATTAACATACATTAATACGACATTCCTAATAATTTTTCTAAATTTTTTCTGTCACGCGAAGATATAAAGTAAATTCACGTGATAAATGACTCAAGTTTCCAGAGAGCGCCTTTTCTCTCTCTTCAAGCCCAATAGGGCTTAAAACTTTTTGTTTCTTATGTAATACTATATAGTATATAGTAGTTACGTTATGTCGATCAGCGTTTGTAGTAAAGAGATTCCGCCAAGTACTCAATCTAAATTGTTGTTTCAATCAATTCGAGTCACACTTGTCTGTCGATAGTCCTCCACGCGGGCCAAGTGTACGGATCTCTCAACGGCTGATAGTGTTGACTATTGTTGTACAAATGTACACTCCTGTTATTTATGTTGATTCTTGTTGAATAAGTCCTGTATTTGTACCATTTGTTTTGTAAAGACTATTAGTTACATATCTTCGATTACATGTTAAATACCAATAAAAGTAACGATTTCAATTTGTAACACTTCAAAAAAAGGAGGAGATTCTCAATTCATTTACCGTCTGTGACCGTTTATGAACCGATGATTCTTTTTCTGTTGGAAAAGAGATATCCCAAAAGTGGTAACATGGTAAGGAAACTAGGATCTGATGATGCCATTCCACAGAAATGGAATAGTGCATTTTTGTTAAATTTGTAACTAGAAAGTATTAAAAAAATAATTGGTAGAATAAATAATATCCACTTCAAAACTAAAAAGCAAAAAAAAAATATTTTCTACAGAATATTTTCTTCAGAAGTCGGTGCTAAGTAAAACATCGCCACATATGACGCCGACTTCTGTTGTAGAAAATATTTATTGTTCGCTTTTTAATTTTGAAGTCGGTATTTTTTTTTTCTAAGAAATATTTTATTTCATTCTTTTTAGTTAATTATACGTATTCTTTTTTTCTAAAAGATGCAGGTGTGCGAAATTTCACACTATAACTTTCAACTGCGAACTTCCATACAAATGTTCATCACTTGATCCTTATTTTACCCTTTAGTTACATTGTTGTTTTATGATCAGCTAAACATCATAAAGATAATCTCCATACGCAAATATTCAAATTAAATTATGTACAAAGGTATCAGAAACAGCGCCTTTTCCCTACATTTTGAGGAATTCCATTTGATTTTCCCAGTATCCCAGCATCAGATCCTGATACCCTGGCTGTAGGACCATCCTTTCTAACAAAAAAAGATTTATTTTAAGTTTTTAGGTATCTAAATATGTAAAAAGATGCATTTGTTTTTATGTGACTAAGTTACTAAGCAAGCATAGGACCCACATGATAGTAAGCGACTGTCGTAGCCCACGAGCGCGCGCTTTAGATATTGGTTCTTAAATCTCCTTTGCTTAGTAATTTCACTAGCTACAGTGCCCTTCAAACCGAAATACAGTATATACTGCTTTAGGGTAGAATAACTGACACTGCGGTGGTACCTACCTAGCCGGCCGCAATAATGGCCTACCACCAGTAGTATGGTCTGCAACCGTCTTCTTCTTCTTCTCAGAGTGCCATCTTCTTTTAAAAGTCGGCGATCGTTAGAGCAACTTGTATTTTTGATGCCGCAGCTCTGAATAATGAACGAGTGCTTTTTCCAAACTATAGGTTTAGGCGTAAGTTATTCAGCCAAGATGTTCTTTTGCCAAGATTTTCTTCTTTAAATATAAAATAGAAATATTGGGTAAATTAGGCTTAATGAAATCGTATTTAACTCAAACATATAGACACAATATCTAAAGCAGTCATGAACAGTAACTACAGCGGCAATTAACCGAAACAGCAGTTAAGACCATCTAATAGTTTGAAAACATTATGCAAATTGACCACATATATATCATATTCTAAATTAATACAACAGTACAATAGAGCAATTGTTCGCTACACACAATAGCGATGCGGAAGATTCGACTGTTATAATTATAGTTTGGTAGTTAGGCGTACCATTATGAATCGGTATAAACTATCTAACAAGTAAATTTCAGCAACACGTAATATAATTGTTAGTAGAACGTCGTGTTTATCGGTTTGTAAAAACTTTATAAATTAGACTAATTATTTTGTTATATAATAATAGCAGCCATAGATATAGACAATTAATGAAAATTTCTACTATTTATGTATACAGGTCATGAGATAAAGCAAGAAACGTAAAAAACATCAAGTTTCTTGTATGGGGATCCCTTTTATTTTAAAATTTTATTTTATTTTTAGTATTTGTAACAAAAATATTTATTTTGTAAAAATTGGAACTCTCTTCCTATTAGGGATCGTGAGATACAGCTCGCCGATTAATGGATAAACATAGGCTTAATAATAGGGTTCCGTTGGACCTAAGAAACAAGAAGCCTAAATAGCAGTATGCCAACGCCTAAGCGATCAGTTCGTTTCATAATCAATATTTACTATAACATAACTAAGTTTTCGCGTTAATACACAAAATAACAGCTTTTGAAGTCAGTTAAAAAAACATATCTATTAGTGTTTTAGTGAATTAAATAAGTAACTTTGAATTACTTGAATTATCACAATCGCGTTGCCAACCCAAGGAATAGAAAAAAGAAAGGGTACAGAGGGGCCGGAAGATTGGGCCTCCGATGCTCTCATTCATCGCACGAAACGCAAAAGTACTCTGTTACTTTTTTCTTTTCGGAATGTGTATTGCTGTTGGCCCTACTGGCCTTGACAGCGTCACCGGGCGGGGGCCGAGTACAGAGACTCAGCCGTGATAAAGGGACAGCCCTCACGGGGGCTCAAATTTGATTTCGTCCTTAGGGTGCTTCCTGCGAAGCCGAACCACGGTTAAGGATGTCATCGGAGATGGAGGCAGCGCTCCGAGCGCATTCTATACGATAGACTCACCCGACGGTGGAGCGCGACGCGACGTGCGAAACAAAGGACCTCGTCCTCGCCGGCGAGGACGTGTTGTGTGCGTGTCTGTGCTGTGTAAGGGGCATTTTCTAATTCTGTTACTTTACGCTGATTTTCTGTGAGAGGCTATTCCTTCCCAAGTCGAGCAGTCCCATTTGTGTAGGTATTTATATCATGATAGAATCATCACTACATAGTATAAAACAAAGTCGCTTTCTCTGTCGCTATGTATTCTTAAATCTTTAAAACTACGCAACGGATTTTAATGCGGTTTTTTTAATAGATAGAGTGATTGAAGAGGAAGGTTTATATGTATAATAACATCCATTAAATAGTGGAGAAAAAAAAAGTTATTTTTGAGGTTTCTAATGTGATGTCGTAAATAATTACATTTAACGCGTGCGGGCCACGGGCAGTAATGAATAAATCAAAACTAGTGGGTCGATTTTAATCATTTTTTCAGTGAATGACATAGGCTATATATTTTATACCCGTGCGAAGCCGTATCGGGCCGCTAGTTAATAATCATTCAGAATAACAAACATTCTACAATATATTTTTTCTGAATTAACTAAGGGTACTACCAGCTATATGTACATATCAATGATTAACCATTTAATTCAATGGTCTGTAAGTTACATTCCAGCTTACCCTTAGACTCGTAACTTCGGAACAAATCCCTGCCTTTGATTTCACACTCAAACGATGATGTAATTACATTAACAAATCGTGGTATTTGATGCTTAGATATTTGTGTCTAAACTAAAAGCAGTTTTACTTTTCAATCCTATCTTGTACCAACTTCAAAAAGAAGGACGTCAATACGACCGCATGTTTTGTTGTTTTGGCTGATTTGAATATTTCTTTTTTTGTTGATAGGTTGTTTGAAAGGGTATCCTCCAAAGGAGGTCATAAAGCGATGATTTTCCTGGACAAGATAGCTTTAAAAATACCCAAACTACAACGAGTGTGTGGATCCCATCATCAAAACCAGACCGGATTACAATGTCACCACCTTAAGGATATATATAGCCTATATCCTTTGAAACAATCACTTATCCACATCGAGTATTTCACTAATGTTTCCAACTTTTTCCTGTAGTCGGTTAAAAAAGAGTTTTCTTCGCTCCACGTTCGTAACTTGGCAAGGACAATGAGATTTGATTTCACACGCCACTGCCCACTAATCCCGGTCTCCCACTCGGATTTGCGTCCCAAGTTTCGATGTATATACATTATGTTGAGGGTCACTTCGAACATTATCGTCCTTTTTTGTTTTATGTTAAAGAAAGTGGGAACTTAAGCTTGACAGAAGGTACAAGTTTAACTAGAACGAAATAATGTCAGATTGTTAATTGTAATTTGGTTGTGGCGCTGCGGTAGCTAACCTGCCTCGAAACTGGTTCGATTCCCACTCGGAGCAAGTATTTGTATTGACCATACAGGCATGTATTCCGGTATGGGTGTTTGTTGTTGTGTATGTTTCCGGAATATCCTAAAGGGGGCCGTTAAGTGTGTAGCGTTTATTTATTTATTTATTTGTTTGATGACAGAGAGTTGTCGAGCGGAGTGAGTGAGTGAGACCTGGTGGTCATTATTCCACCTTGTGGAAGGTCGACCTTGCCACATCAATTTACCGTAATAAAACATTAAAAGAAAGAATATTTTTATGCATTTATTTGTCATGTTATTAATCAGTCTTTAAATCGTAAGATACACATTACTTAAATCCTCCTTGTTGAAGTCGGTTAAAATACACATTACCCTGTCCATATCTCAAGTCACGTAATAACAGCGAGGTATGTACGGCACTCGACTCGGCTACGGACGGCTACGATAATTGATTTTGGATTCCAGATACATCACCAGAACGCATATCTGTTCCACCAGTATTTACATTACACTAGCTGTGCCGTGCGGCTCCGCTCATCCCCCGTGCATGTAGTTTTGTGATATATCTAACAGGAACCTAACATTTTGCCGAGAAAAAAGTATCCCATGAGTAAAAGTAAGTAATAAGCTATCGGTTTTCCAAATTTCATACCAATTCTTATAGTAATATCCGGTGTTGGGGGTCTGGAAATATATGATCACAACAACAGCCCAGATCAGACGCATGTTTGTATGAATAATAAATACAAATAAAATTAATCAAATTAATAATAATTATGTATGCAATCAGTGAATATAATCAACATAAAACAAGTAAACGGTATAAAATTTTAACGGTAGCAGAGCCAGTCTCCTCCCAGCACAAATGGCTCGACTTTAGAAGTACGGGTACAGACAAATAATCGGCGTAAATCAACTGGTTGTTGATAATCGTGCGTAAATCGGAGGCCCAATCTCCCACCCCCTTTGTTCCCTTCCTTTTTTCCCTTTTCATCTCTTCCCTCTTATCCCTTATGTTGGCAACGCGTATTTGATACTTCAAGTATTCAAAGGTTGCGGTGACTGTTTACCATCAGGCGAACCGTATGCTTGTCTGCCGACCGTCATGAAATAAAAAAAAGTTACGTTGTCAACTCTTCCCATTAGAATAGTAATATCAAGATTATGGAATATAAAATTTATTTCCAAACATTGCAATCAGGATTAAATGGAGCTTAAGATCATCGAACATAAACCTATCAAACAAACCGAGTTTTCTGACACACATTTTTACATGATAGAGATATACAATTCTAAACTTCCTATATTAATAATATTTTCAGCCTTATTACTAAGGCGTTAAGAATGAAATAGCATGCAAGAAATCCGCACACATTTTACAGGTACGGAAAAATTCTGACTGCTACGGATCGTAAATTGTAACGGTTGCTAGTTTTAGGTGAAAAAGAGAATTTTGTGTACGGAAGAAAAATTCTTTTGAAATCTGATGCGGAAATACGATTGAAGACTATTTCTTTGTCATTCTTGTCACTATAAAAGTATAAGTATTTCTATTAATGTTTTCCCCTCGACACCTTAATTATTATTAACATTGATTTGAATTATTTTTTACATAATAACTCTTAATTATTTTTTATTTAATTTTCTCACAATGGGTCATTCAAAAATTTTTTTTTAATATTAGTAATGACTTGAAATAGCAATACTAAGATTAAAAAAAATATCCTATTGCCCCTCCAAATAAGCTCGTAGGTTGGGCTAGGAGGATGCTAGGAGGAGGCAGGAGGCGCCGTTTTGCGCGCCTGCTTCCTCCACCCTAGAGGGGCTACGGCGGAGGGACAATCCTAGTCCCTCCGCACGCCATCGGGGCGGGAAAGGGTGCCCTGCGATAGCCGGGGTACCTTTCGGCGACGGTGGCCCGCATAGGCGGGCCTTCCGCCGGGGCGTCGTGGTAGTTTGCGCAAGCGACCCCATGACGCCCCAATATGGCGATAAGTGTTCCGCAGAGTTTTAGTGGGTATTACCGCCTGCTTCACAGGTGGTCGAGTCCCACACTACCACTCCCTAGTGTACTCCTCGGAGTACACTAGTCGAGTGGTGTGCGTAAATGCATTTCTCTGCGAAACAAAAAAAAAAAAAGGAGGATGCTACAATAGGCGACGCTAGGTGGTAGTCCTCTGGCGCTAGGTGGCTTTTTTTTGTTGTTTACGGGAAGGAAATCTGCAACCAGATACCCGGCCTCCTGGGGAAGAGAACCGGGTTATGTGGGGTTCCATTTTTAACCATGGCGTCCCATTAAAACCTCCTGGGTGGCCGACCTCAATGCGTGCGAGAGACTCCGGGAATCCTGTGAAACGCACTCCGGGGCCTCTCAAGCACATCGCCCAACTGAGCCCTTCCCGGGGATAGCCGATGGTGTTGCCCTCACCCTGGGGGAACTGATGGCAGTCAGTGAGCAGCACGGCAGTCGGTGCCTCCCCGACCGCCATCTTCCTTTAGGCCGTGTGATGGGCACACAGGTGACCCCACCCTGTGCACCCACGATCTAAGGGTTCGACGCCCTTTTTAAAGCCCGGGCGTGAGGACTTGAGGGACAGGAACGCCTGCAGCATCGTATTTCCCCACTTAACCAGCGCAGGCGAGACGGCAGAGGGCCAGGGGCGACGGGGCCAGTCACCCCCGTCCAGCAGGGCTCCCGTGAGCCTACCAGGCCGTCCCCTTCAAGACCACCACAGTCGAAGAAGACAGCATCCCCTCGCCAGCTCTCAAACCCTTGCAGGCGGAACCGAGGGTAATTTTTTATGAGGTTTTCTTCCTCGACATCCCAGCGGGGCACGATCCGCCCTTGCCACAGAACCACTCCCAGGTGGCAAAACCATCCGGGGCGCGGTCTGACGTTAAACGCCCCGCGCCCAACCACCGAGCCGGTACTCAGCCGCCATCGGTGAACTTAGTTCAGCCGTTGCCCAGGGTACACCACGTGGAGGTGACCGGCTTTTGCACCCCGGCGCTAGGTGGCTACCCTAAGGAGTCAGAATCAAACCCGCAACTCGCGTTAACGGAGCGGAGTCGGTCCTTGAACCGTTGAGTTAAACACCAACTATTTTATAAATCAGCCGACTTCAGAAGTATATGATTCGTGACTATTTCGACCAACATAAAACCGTTCGTTAGCGTCTATAAATAAGTAAAATATAAAATAATGGTGAGCAAATAAGAAAGTTTCTGCCCCAAGCTTATTAACGGTTAAGTGACTCCAAAGATTTTCCAGAGAACTAAATGGGCCTACAAGTTAGATTAAAATAGTTGGCCAGACTATTGCTTGCTCGCTCCAATTATATTCAGTTGGTCAGCTGCTTAATAGCTTAATGTAGAAGTATAATAGTATATTACCCTATTAAGGGGAAAAGTAGAATATTCTCACCCGAGGCTTATGACAATCGCGATAATCGCGCGTTGCGCGTTGCAATGTTCTACTTTTTTCGCGTGGTGCGTATCCGATGTTCCTTATCGCGCGTTGCGAAAGGGGGCTGCCAAAAGTTGTAACGACACTTTTTGCTATAGTTGTAAGCCGTGCGGCGTGCGCTTGTTTCTCTGTCTCTCTCTCTCTCTCTCTCTCTCAAGCAACCCAGTTATTTTCGTTTCGTCTTTCTATTTCGCATTGGACAGTGTAGTGTCGCGACGATTATTTTTGTTGAGTGTATACAGGTTTTTTGTACATAATAAATAATAAATAAAAAAAATATTATTACAACTTAAAAAAATAATATTTTATTACAATTCCTTCACTAATTAATAGAAAGTCACTTCGTTCCATCCGGGTGTCCCTTTTTTCCTACGATGAAAAGTTCGCTTTTGGTCCCTGTTACGAGGAATAAATATACGGTTGCTAAGTTACCGGGAGGTAAAGTGAGTTAATTAGTGTCATCGTGCCGGGAGAGAGTCGGGCACTTTTCTCGCATTAGGAACTTAAAGCGAAGCGTAGAAAAAAAGAATAATCATTAATACACTATTATTTCAAAGTGCTAGATTATTTAATAGGTTTAGGTAATAAACGAACAAAATGGGAATCGGGACTGAAAATAAATAATTAAAAATCATACTGCAGTCGGGGGACCGTTCTGTGAAACACTTGGAACACTTGAAAAACGACCAAAAGTGGCAAGAAGTATTGAAAGTCCGTATTGAATAATTGATTATTACATTAAAAAGTCACCTTTTAATTTTCAGTTGGAGGTAAGAAAGCGTGATCAGAATAAAAAGCGTTGAAGTATGATTATTTTAAAGAAATGTCACCTTTTTGTAATGCCATACTTATAGCCAGCTAACAGTGTTTTTTCACTTCGCAATTATAAGGCGTTTTCAAGAAAAAGGAATTTCTTAATTTGATTGCTTTTTAGGGTTCCGTAGCCAAATGGCAACAACGGAACCCTTATAATTTCGTCATGTCATGTCATACTGGAAGACTATTCGCTCTATCTTTACTTTATATTAGTAAATTTTAATAAAACTATAAACCGGTATACAAATTTAAATTGAAATATTAAAATATATAAATAATAAATAATAACAATAAATAAATAAATAATAAACGTTGCACACTCAACGGCCTCCATTAGGATAGTAATATCCTGTGTCGGGGGTCCGGAAACATTCACAATGACAAGGACAAATACACCCAGACCGGAAAATATGCTTGCATGGTCAATACAAACATATTATGCGCCGAGCGGGAATCGAACCCGCGACCTGTGGCGTTTAAGGCAGGTTCGCTACCGCTGCGCCACAACGACGTCAAATAAGGACAGCAGTCCATACATGAGAGTAAAAAAAATTCAAAACAATAAGGTATTGACTTATATTATATTGTTATTGGTATATTGACTTTTTTTATTAAGTTACTAGTTGTTGAGAAATTAGCACCTAAAATCATAAACATTGTGTGCATGCCCCTCACCCCACCTCTAACTTTTGAAGTGTGTTTTCCATATCACTTTTAGTAATGTTATTATTATTAAAGCCTTTAAGATTCTTCATCATCAAGCTGCGGAACCCTTTAGTGGTCCATTACGTTCTTGACTGATAATAATTATTGTGATATCTTGTATTTCGTGCAATAATTAGAGTTTGTAAAGTATGATGGTTGTATGGTGATTTATTTTTTCAATAGATATGATTCTTTCATGAACCAATTTCGTGGTAATCTGATCGAGGACCACGACGATAAAGAACGAAAATTTCCAATGTAATAGCTAATAGCTAATTCCGCATGATCATTGTTGTATTGTGTATCTAAGCCTTCAATCTCAACCACGGAAGATTTACGAACACCTGATTGACGTATTTACTCGGACCTTTTTATCCGAGTATTCTTTGGTCTGAGTGTGTTGATTTTAACCGAGAAAACTTTCGTGAGTGAACTGATATAACGCTGGCTATAAAAAATATTAACTATTTTAGTATTAATCACAAATTTTATAAAATATAGCTTCTGTCCGCGCCATTGCCCACATAAATGACGATTTTATTGCAAATTAACTATCATGAGTTAACGATTATTATCAGATGTTATGATAACGGCCCGGACCGACAGCTTTACGTGCTCTCTGAGACACGGTGGGGAGACCTGGAGAAACAAGGACAAACGCCCAGATCGAAATAGATTTTATGTAATAAGAATCCGCGACCATTCTGCCATAAAGCAGGCTCGCTACCAACACGCCACAATAGTCGTCTGACGCTTTATCCGATATTTTGCTTAAAATAGGAAATTCATAAATAAGTATTTTTATAGTTTTCAAAACAAATACGCGTATTTTGTGCAATATTTATATTTTATTTACGCCATTAATTGCAAATGGTTGCCAAGCTAAAAAGCTACGCCACGAGTCAGTCGGACGACGGAGGCTCTGCGAACGTTATTATTTATTTTTTTATTTCATGACGGTTGGCAAACAAGTATCCGGCCCACCTGATGGTAAGCACAACCTAGTAAATTCTCGTCAGTCAAGTATTAGAATATAAAATCTTGTCATAGCGCGAAAGTGTAAAATATTCAGTGGAGAACGGATCTATTTTAAATAATTCACAGTCGTGGGTCCGCGGTGGATTATCACTAAACAAGGCTGTTTATCTTTTAGTCGTTGCTAAGTCCCCATTATAGGGTACTTAATTAAATACCGCATGAGCTAGTAAGCTAATGATTTATTTAGTACCGGAGAAACCTACACTTGTATTGCGGGAGATGTTATGGTTTTTGTGAGAGGATTGCGGCGTAAGGAAACGCAATTAAAATTCAAATAGATATAAATCGCAGGACATTTGTTAATAAGTCGGTCTATCTCACGGGGCTGCGAAAGCGGATCCTCTTATTGCAACATTTGTTATGACCTACTTGTTATGCGCAGTCGGCTTATCTTCTATATCTATATAAAAGGAAAAGACCTGGCTGGCTTTATAAAGGCCCAACCAAAACTTTTCGATTTAAAACGCTGAATTTTTTCACGGGTGTTGTTGTTAAAATAAAAACAAACTAAGAAAAAATTTCCGAAATTCAGCCCTTAAGGGGGTGAAAAAAGGGGTCGAAAGTTTGTATGGAAGCCCGTCATTTTTGAAATCTAGTTTCAAGATAAGAAAATAGAAAGAAAGATAAAGAAATACGTTTTTTAACATTTCCTTAAATTTCAACCCTGAAGGTGTAAAACCTTTATATTAAAAAGAAGATCTGTTACGCAAACCCGCTTTAAACACCTTAACTTAAACCTTTTCATTATAAATAAAAATTATCCTAAGCCTTCGTTTTCAAACGGTAATCTAGACCGTGTCAGGAAGGCAGTTTGCCTACATATTTGATGCCTGCCCGTGGTAAGGCGGTACCTTCAGTTCAACCCTTTAACTATGCATGCTTTAATCTGCGCCGGTATATTTTTCGGACCCGCTTTATTTTTTGTTTACTTGTCGAACAATATAAAATACTAATGAGGTATTACAAAAGGTATTTTATATACGCACGATTTTTTTTATTTTTCGTATTTCATGACGGTTGGCAAACAAGCATACGGTCTACCTGATGGTAAGCAGTCACTGCAATGAACGCTTGCGATACTTGAAGTATCACATGCGCTTTGCCAACCCAAGGGATAGGAAGGAAGGGAATGAGAAGGAATAAAAATGAGAAGGGATAAAATAAGGGATTTGTTGGTATAACCTCTGTCACAGCAGAGATTATTCCACCAGTGCAATCAGTCACACTGGTGGTAGGTCTTTTGTTGCAAGAGGCCGGCTAGGTAGGTACCACCGCAGTGTCCAATATTCTGCCGCCAAATAGTAGTGCTTAGGCATTACTGTGTTCCGGTTTGAAGGGCATTGTACGCTAGTGAAATTACTGGGCGGACGAGATTTAAGAACTAATATCTCGAGGCGTGAGTGGCACCTACTAATGGCGCTGCAAGCGCTCATAGGCTACGGCAACCACTTACCATCAGGTGGTCCATATGCTTGTTTGCCAACTTCTAACATAAAAAAAGGGCACAGGGGTGGTGGGAGATTGGGCTTCTGGCGCTTTCACTTATCGCACGAAACGCAACAGTAGTCTGCTACTTCCCGCCGAGCCGGCTCATTTGTGCTTGGAAAAGCATGGCTATACTACTAAATTTTGATATACAATTTTATAAGTTATCTACAATGACTCACTTCCGTTGCAAGTTTGTACTGATAATAAATATTTTTCTTATCACAGAGAATGACGTAAGATACTGTGATCTGACTAATAACTGCTTAGTCTCGTTACGTTATAAATAAATAATAAATAAACGCTACACACTCAACGGTCCCCATTAGGATAGTAATATCCTGTGTCGGGGGTCCGGAAACATTCACAATGACAAGGACAAATACACCCAGACCGGAAAATATGCTTGCATGGTCAATACAAACATATTATGCTCCGAGCGGGAATCGAACCCGCGACCTGTGGCGTTTAAGGCAGGTTCGCTACCGCTGCGCCACAACGTCGTCAAACAAGTTTATGTTTCCTAGACTTGATCTAACTTTATACTTTCCAATACATTCAAGAAACGTTTACAGCTTTGTTTATGGAGAGTATAATTTTATACATGAAAATAGCTTTAAAACTGCTGATGGTAAGTCATCCTTAGTATAATATTAGATATTCGTAAAATTTTGACTTTATTCTGAATATCTTTGTAAATCTATTGCCAGTATTATAAAGCCGAAGACCTTGTTTGTTTGGTTGAACGCACTAATCTCGGAACTATTGACGGGTTTAGAAAAATAACATCACGATACGATACTTAGACGCCGAGCTATAAGAAAGTGTGGGTTGGCGTTAGGGTATGGTTAGTTGGTGGACAAAGCAGGCAGAGCTAAATCGTTATAAAAAATCTCAATAATGAAATCTCAGATGTAAAATGTTCTGCATTCTGCCACGATCATTGAGGCACGAGGCATTGATGACCGAAACGACTTTGAGCGCTGGAAGGAACCTCCTAACCACTTTTGTTCACCAAGGTTCCCTTGCAATCTTGTGACGATGTCCCACTCCATGCCAATCAAACAGAGAGAAAACACTGCCTCGCCAGATCTGAACCTTGAGAGAAAAGAAGTATGTTTAAATGAGGTATTACTTCTTCCTCTTCTGTCCAACTAGACAAACTCCAGCCTGAGGCATTTTGATTAACAGTTAACACGCATTTATTGTGGCACGACAGTTTATAAACGCTTTTGTTTCGATATTTTAAAAACGATATAGAGTTGAATTCCAACTCTCTATAGTTTGCAACAAAGTTCCATCTTCAACAAATTTGTGAGGTTGTGTTGTCGGTTAGAACCGTGTGGCAGTGAGGAGCCGTAAGGCAGAGAGGAAGGAAATGCATTCAGCCGAACTGCCTTCCTTCGTAGATTTTAATGCAATATTCTCTTAAGTTATTAGTGCTTGGAGCCCTCTGGCACTATATTTAATTAAAGGACTCGAGACTTTACTCTCTTAAAGTATTTCAATATTTTATATCAACTTAACGTATCAAGACTATTTCAACTGTAAATATAACTATAAGAATGTGTTTAAGTTATGTACAATATTTAAAATGATGCTGGCCCAGGATAGCTTTTATAAATTTCATCAACCATTTCAGTAGCTTAAGTAAATTAACATTATGAACAACTTATTATAATCAACAATGCTTTTAATCACTTTACAAGATAACACAATAAATTGCTCAGCACTACTGTTGGGCTTCAACGATTCGTTTTTTACATGCTACGACGACGGTTTTCTGCATGATGACTTACCATCTACCATATACGCTACCATCAATGTGACGCTTCGTTAGAATGACAACTTTACAATTACTATCGTATCGTTCTAATCCAACCTATTAAATAAGTTATATAACTGTAGTCACACGACATTTCGCTATGTGCGGACATATTAATTGTATTTGAATGAATAAGTTATAAACTTGAAGCCTTAATAGCTCAACGGTAGAAAGGCCGACTTCGCTTCGTTAACGCGAGAGTCGCGGGATCGATCCTGACCACCTCGAGCTATTGTCGTACCCACTCTTAACGTAAGCTTCGAGCTTATTTGGATGGTCAATAGAAATGTTAGTAATACCTTGAAAAACCATTGCTAATATCATTTATAAAAAAAAATATATATATTTTTACTTACAACATATAAACGAAAACAATTAACAACAGTGGAACACTTTAGCGGCGTCGAGAATATGGAGTGCAATCGAATCGCATCACCTGAAAAAAAAAACATTTTCAATTGAAGTATTAAATTGAGCTTTAATGATGAATGGCTCAATAAGTAGTTGCACAGAAATAAAAAATAAAAAGTAATAACATATATACCTACTACTGATGCACTCCAACCCTTCACCATTTATTTACTAACATCTACTTGCCACTTAGCCTACTTTGTGTAATAATACAATATGACATTAATTCTGCTTTATCTAGTCGTGTAGTTAACAACCAACCTTTTTTTTCAACGTTGGGAAACGCACGCGCACCACTACTAGGTAGTGGTAGTGTGGTGCTCAACGCTCGCTAGTCCAGCTAAGGACTGCCCACTAAAACCCACGAACTGCCTGCGCCATAGTAGAACGCTACGGGAACTTGTACCGCTTTGGATATTTAATAGCTTATACAGCAATGGTAAGCAAAAGAATAATGCTCACTCCACTCATGGCTCATAAGTCACAATTCCGGCAACAAGGTCACGCGGATATGTGACGTCTAGTATGTTTTCATTAAGAATTGTGTGGCCAGATCCGATATAGTACGGCTTTGCCTTCTGAAGTCCAGAGAGGCAGATGTAATATTATTTTGCAGTCACTTACCCACTGACCGCGCCTAAAGCTGCTTATCAAACTAATCATTTACCGACTAGATAGCATACCGGGACATGAGCAACTGATATTTACTATGTTTAAATGATTATTAGTAGCAATTCCTTTAGATGTTACTTACTTTACAAAATTAAATATCGAAACTTTAAACTTTTCAACATTTATATATTAATATTTTATTTTATAATCGCTTATCCTAATCAGATGTCAGATGTCCATTAAGTTATGAATTGTAGATGAGGTTTATCAATTTATATCTATCTTAAACTTTGTCCTGAATCAGTTTTCATTGAGTTAAAAGACAATTCAACTGACGTTAAGTTTTAATATTAATAAAATTGTATTTTATTGCTTCATTTATTCTCATAATATCTCCGACTTTGCAGCACGTATTAGCGCTTTTTCAGACGTGCCGATTGCCGGGTAGCAGGCGCCGGGTATCCGGTAGCGTAGTGTATAGGCATCTATGGCAGCTTTCACAAGTACTGGCATAATTTTTTTCGACAAGCGGTCGCCGCGTGCACGCCCAATTCACCATTACTAGATTCAAAATTGGGTCGTGTGAAAGCGAAATGAGTTACCGGACAGTGGGCGCAGGATACTCGCCAACCGGCATGTGTTAAAAGGCACTCACGCGACTTTCACACGATAAAGATTTACGATAAATTTGATTAGATTGTTAGTTGAATTGTACGAAAAAAATTAAATTTAAAGTTGGCCGGGATTGCTTGACTTAATCGTGATCAATCAAATATTTTCAATTCAATTCTTCGATTGGTGGCTTTCAGTTGTGCCAATTGGGCACAGATTACTTCTCCTATTTTGACATAGTCTCCTATCTAGCTAGCTAGCGTCGTGCTGACCTTGACATTGACAAAAGTCCATTCAGCAGAGGCAATAAGTGAAACTAAAATTGGTTGTCTTCTTTTGTACGTGTAGAAGGCCAAACGGATTGTAGCCAATTGGTAAATCTGCTCGGCAAATAAATGTATCGTCATATCGTGTGGTGTCATTTTAAATGCGTCCGAAACGTCCGCATGCATGACAAGCATACAAATTTATTAATTAACGTCCTTAATGTAAATCGGAATGCTATCAGTAAAAAGTGTTGTGTTTCGTGTATTCCTTCAGCAGCTAAGGGTGCAATGATTTTATTCCAGTGAAAAAGGGATGAGACGGAAACAATACTTATGTCATATGGTCATATGATAGCGATGCAATGTCATACAATCTCATCATTTAATTATGAGAAACGGGGTGTTCGCAATTGGGTGGTTGTCTTAAATTATATTGTTACGGAGAACCTTATCACAGAGGCATAAGGTTCAAAATCGCTACTCTCTCTTTGTTTATTTTTTCGACCATCGTGCGGGTTCTAGAAAGATGTATTCTCGAAACATGTAGAATAGCGTTCCGCGGACGGAACTCTCTGGAACCCGTGTTCCGCGTTACATAAGCGGCCCGGCGCGTCGACTGAGTCATTCAGTTCTGAGCAACAAGCGAAGAAACTACAAGTGATACCAGTGAACAAGTGCGATAATACCAGATAACAAGTGAGCAAAAAGGGCCTCACGGGGGTTCAAAATTAATTCCGTCCTTAGGGTGAACACAATCCCTTTCTTATATCGTAGTGATAAACAAAAGATGATAATAATCAGGTTTGCATTTGCATAATATCTCAAAGTACCTAACAAATAATTGGCTTAAATTAAATTCTTCAAAATCTCTTTTACAACGCACGTAAGCTCATTTATCTTTTATAGCCTTATAAGGCGACTTGCTCTTTCGCGAATTCGGCCCTAGTCCTCATTTTCATTGTCACACGTTTTTACGGTCATTTAAAATTTTAATTCTACTTACTATTGTTCTTGGCTTCCTGACTTTATGACCCCCCACTTTATGACCTTCCTTATAGTTTTTTTTGCATTTATGATGAATTTACGAAGGTCACTAGCGAGCCTTTGAAATGTTGTCTGTTTCAAACTATATGTCTTTAGTATATACATACAAGTACAGTAACCAACAATCATCAACTCAGATTCAAGCATGCTCATACGACGACGTATTTGAAGATGTGGCTAAAACCATATAACAGTAACAGCCTGTTAATATCCCACTGCTGCGCAAAAACCTCCTCTCCTGTCAAAGAGAAGGAGGGGAGATGGCCCATTGGACAGCAACGTAGACTGTAATCGAAGGTCACGAGTGCAAATCCGGGCACGCACCTCCAAGTTTTCAAGTAATTAATAAGTGTTTCCAATTTAACTCATACTTGTTACATGTCTTGGTACAAATTCTGAGACACGTATGTCCGCCAATCAGCAGATGAGCAGCGTGTTGGATTAAGCTCTAAATCCTTCTTCTCGACAGGAGAGGAGGCCATTGCCCTAAAACCGTGTACTGTTGGTTTTATATACGAAAAACAAATGAATATCTATCGACAAGCTAAGCCTTAATGATAAACAACGGAAACAAACACTCACTCACTTAATATAATCCCGCAGTAAACATACTGCTGCTAGAGAACTTTGCGTCAGCCTCTCATCATGTGACACGTCACGTCGCCTCCTTTAACTTCGCTTGTAATTAATTCAATGTAATATTAATAATTACGCGGTTTGTTTGTTATGAGATTTAAAATATATCCCATATTTAACACTTTATTTACGGAACGTATATAATATATACATTTATATAAAAACTTTTGTCAGAAACTCTGAACGTTCAATTTGCGGCTTCTATTATACTTATGAAACAAAAGTTTTGTTTCTCGTTATTTATGTTTTAAAATAATATTGTAGACCTTTATATAAGGTATTGTTGGAAAAGAACACAATATGCGAATAAAAACAAGATGATAATGTGGAAGGTATTTTATTGCAAGAGGCCGGCTAGATAGAATCCACCGCAGTGTTAGATATGCTACCTCAAAGCAGTAGTGTATTTTATACTATGTTTCGGTTTGAAGGACACTAGCTACTGAATTGACTGGGCAAAGGAGATTCAAGAACCGATATCTCGAGGTTGACAACGCGTGTGTGGCACTTACTAATGGTCTTGCGCGCGCTCATAGGCTACGGCAACCGCTTACCATCAGGTGGCCTGTCCGCTTGCTTGTCAACTTAGTCACCTAAGGATTCAGCTATTTTACAGTGGGTGCCTTCCCATATTGGACTATGGACGAAATCGTTGATAGACTCGCGAGGGAAGCTTCAGATGATGGGATTAGTTTTGAATAATCTCCACATTACACTGATCTTTTAAACATAATTAAAGACAACTGTTTTAAAATTTGGTCGGAATACTTTGACGAAAGATCCCTCTCAAAACGTATCTGGTACAAAACGGTCCAATCTTCTATACCGCGATATCCATGGTTTGATATGTGCAATATGGGAAGGCAAGATATTGTAATCGCTCTTAGATTACGATCAGGACACATTCCTTTAAACAGGTTCGGTTGTATGATGGGTAAAGTAAGTTCTCCAAACTGCCAAGAGTGTAACATTGTTGAGAACGTACAGCATATAATTGTGGAATGTAAACGAAATAAGTCCTTAAGATCGCATATATTGACCCACTATAGTATAGTTCCTCTTAATGTAGGCTGGTGTAACAGTATCCTAGCCTCTCCTTCCTCGGCAGAGGCTAGGCAATTATATAAAATAGTTAATTTTGGTATAAAATCCAGGACTGTATTATTTTATTTTATTTTTATGTTAGAAGTTGGCAAACAAGCATACGGCCCACCTGATGGTAAGTGGCTGCCGCAGCCTATGAGCGCTTGCAGCACCATTAATAGGTGCCACTCACGCGTTGCCAACCTCGAGATATTAGTTCTTAAATCTCGTTCGCCCAGTAATTTCACTAGCGTACAATGCCCTTCAAACCGGAACACAGTGCCTAAGCACTACTATTTGGCGGCAGAATATTGGACACTGCGGTGGTACCTACCTAGCCGGCCTCTTGCAACAAAAGACCTACCACCAGTGTGACTGATTGCACTGGTGGAATAATCTCTGCTGTGACAGAGGTTATCCCAACAGCGGGCGATAGGGTCGTCACATCCCGACGCCTTTGAATATTAATTTAATATTAAGTTAATTTTAAGTATTGTTATATTACGTGGGTGGCATGTTCAAATTGAACAAACTCCTTCTTTTTCTCGAGTGAAAAGAAAAAAAAAAGAATTCAGCTATTCTAGGTTGAAACACATTTTTGAACTGTGGTCTTTGATTTATTATTTTTTACTGTTATTTTGTTAAAATAAAATCAGTAAATCCGTTTTAGAGATTAGCTGGCACAAACAGCCAGATAGACATAAATTTAAAAAAAAATTATGAAAGTACCGTATGGACTTTCATATGTATTTAGTGAAAAGCTATTAATTTCGAATTAAACACGGACACTTAAATTTTATTTAATCTTTTATAATTTGTTAATTTACTTTCGAGAAATATGATTTCTTAAAACAAGTCATATGATATTTCATTAAAAACTAGTAGCTTTTCTTAACCAAATAGAATGGAATATTAAATTTCCACCTTCCAATAACCACGATACGGTTTTACTGCATTTAAATAGAAGTTATGCGTTAATGTGCTTTGGAATAATGTGGTCGCTATGCAATGAGATTCCACGGTCCACTCCCATATGTTATATCATGAAATAATGGCTCTTCAATACCGGGGGAATGGTTTCTTTTATTACCGTATTACCGTTACAATTATTACCGGAGTCGTTCCGTGAGCTGGTCGCGTCCGGTCGCTTTTAATACTTACTTCTGTAACAATAGATAAGATATATATAGTGTTATACGAATGAGTTTGTTATGGAAATATTAAGTTTAAGAAAAATTTATTTTAGTTTATTTTTTATTTACTTTTGAAAACTTTAATACAATGTGAGCGTAAAAAAATAGGTGTTCCAGGCAACAAATCATTTATGGATTTGTAAAGGGAAAAATTTATTAGATTTTGTTATTTTGTTGTTTTAAAGTTGTGTAATTAGTATCAAAAATAAGTAAAAGTATATTTTAATTTATAATCGCGCCAATCATAAAACACAAATATTTAATATCGTAAATAATAAATATTTTTTTAACCAAAATTGTGGCCCACGCGATTACGATCGAAGCGATGGACAAAAATTATATTCCAACGAGATAACTAGAATACGAAAAGAAAAATGGTAGAAGTTACACTCAAGGATCAAACTCATAGCTTAGAAAACGTAGTGGAGTCTCTGATGTGGTTTGCCACCACATTGCGAAGCTGAAATAGCAGTGAGGCAATCACTTAGCCCGTAAAAAAACATGCAAGATACTCCTGGAATGGAGGTCTTGGAAGCATAAAAGACCAGTCAGTGGGCAGATCTCAAATGCGGTTGAAAGATGACAATGTGGCGGCAACAACTGGACACAGACAGCCTAAAATAGAGGTGTATGGAGAAGGTTGATGGAGACCTACACCGAAATGATCGAACAAGGATTGTGATGAAGATAAATAAATAAAGAAATAAATGCTGCACATTCAACAGCCGCCATTAGGATAGTTATACCTTGTTTCGGAGGTCCGCATACAAATACAAGGACAAATATACCCAGACCGGAAAATATGCTTGCATGGTCAATACAAACATATTATGCGTCGAGCGGGAATCAATCTTGCGACCTGTGGCGTTTAAGGCAGGTTCGCTACCGCTGAGCCAACGTCGTCTAAAAAAATCTATTCAGTTAAGTTGTTATAGGAAATAGATATCATTTTAAATAAAGGAGAAGATAATATAATATGCGATTTCAATAAAAGACGGTCTACAGCGGTCGCCCGAGGTGTGGTCAAGACTGCGCCACGTCCATTATCCACTGCAGTTCTGAGCAATGAAAGTTTATTGATAGTGATTACGTAATGGTAATAGTATGAAATATCTACCGCAAGTGACTTCATTAGAATATTGACCTGTGAAAAATATTGTTTTTAGTTATTGAAAAAGTCAAAATCAAACCTCCTTATCATTTTGAAAGACCTATCCAAAGATATCTCATGCGTTGCATGTATGGACTGCTACCGTTAATTTTTACATATTTTAGGATTTGTAGGACGATTTCATTATAAATTTTTGTAGCGGTTTATACAATACCCCTATTTACTAAGTTTTACATCGATAAAGACAATAGTCTCCGAGTAAAATGACGGACAAACTGACAAACGAACGGACGGAAAGACGGACATATATCGGAATTATAAGGGTTCTGTCTTTTTCCATTTAGCAACGAAACCGTAAAAATATATACAAACATAAGAAAATCACATTTATTTTATTTTCTTTATTCTAGATTCTAAGAGCTAAAACTAATCAAAAATCAGTCAAATGTAGACTATAACCGAAGGTCGTGGATTCATTTAAGTTTTCAAGTGCTTCATTTGTGTTTCAAATTGATCTTGTGCTTAACGCTGGTACGATCAAATTCCCGAACATCGGAACATGCCTGTTGGCGTCGCACTACTCGCACCCCACCAAGCGTCGGACCGTAGCCGATGGGGACAGTAACAAGAAAAAAATCATAGTAGAAAATAATCAAAGATATACTGTATTTTTTATGTGAATCCTAGCGGTAGTCCCTTGCTGGTGATTAGGCTTAATCAATAAAATAGTAAATAAAATCCAAGTCTCGCAAAGCAGTTCTTCTACTACAAAAAGTGGTGAGAACTCTGTATAACTATGACTGAAACTTGGCTATTGAACGACACTAAAGTATTTTAATAAATAGAAATGGTTGTCGTACAGCTGAGAAATTTCAGTCAGTTGGATACTCTTAATTAGTAGTAGAAGCATTTTCTAAATTAAAAAGAAATTACTAAATTAAAAATATCCGAAATAAATTAAAAAAGACATGCATCGGCCGGGAATCGAACCCGGGCCGCCCGCGTGGCAGGCGAGCATTCTACCACTGAACCACCGATGCTGATATACATAAGTGTTAATTACTTCTACCGTTTATTACTTCAGGCATAATCTATTTACAAATAATTATGACCGTACAAATGCTGACGTCATAGAAATGTGTTATATTGAAACAGCTGTCTCTCTCTACCTAGCATTATACTCATTATTTACCCAGGCTCTGCTTATTACTATCATCCGGATTTGACAGGTTTACTAGGTTTTATACACAGCAATTGCCATCTGACGGCTAAGCTAGTTTGATAAGAACTAATTATATTACCAGATTCTATGCGAGAACAACCGGGACCGACAACTTAACCTGCTCTCCGAGGCACGGTGAGGAGACCCACAAGGACAAACATCTAGACCAAACAAAGCAGGAATCGAATCAACGAACGTCAAGACTAAAGGCAGGCCCGATACCGACACGCCACAACGGTCGTCAAAACAGCTATATAACTGTTAATATAGCGTCTTATAACGGGGGCATGAGCGACTCATAGCCGAGTGCACCCGCTGATCGGTAAACGATCGGTCGGTTAAGCAACTTTAGGCGCGGTCAGTCACTAGATGGGTGATCGCATAGTGGTATTTCAACCGAGCGTCTCCGTGCTTCGGAGGGCACGTAAAAAGTCGGTCCCGGCTGTTGACAATTAGACAACAGTCGATAAGTCAAGTCAGAGGCCTACTCGTATACGGGCGACCTGAACAACTCTGACACTAGGTTGACCACTAACCTATCGATAAGAAGAAGACTGTTAATATAACCTTGAATATTAGAATTGCGTTGTGGAATGTAAGGAAGCACAAAGCACTTATTTTAGCAAATACCAATTAAAAAAATATAACTTGATATAGAACTTAACTGAAGGAACTCAGTGATAAGTTCTTCCTATCCGGTCCCCGCCCACGAGCAGCCTATACATAGCGCCGGAAATTAGAAATACACCTTCTGAGAAACGGAAGCCTAACAGAAATATAAAAAAATGTAAGTATAGAAAAAAATGCCGACTTCAAGACTAAAAAGCAAATAAATAATAGTTTAAGAAATTCAAAATAAATAAGAAAAAAATATAAATATAGATGAATGGTGATTAGTTATACATATTTTATTGATAGTAATTAGTAGAAAGATTATCATTTTAACAATTAAAAAGCACCTCACGCTCTTTTTTTGCTTCTTCGAGCACAAATGAGCCGACCTGACCAGGGAAGTAGTACCCTCTCACAGAGAATCGGCGTAAAGTAGCGGGAATGAGAGCCCAATCTCCCACCACCTTTGTCCCCTTCTCTCCTATCCCCCCTGTTGACAACGTGTATGTGATACTTCAAGTATCGCGCGCGTTCATAGGTTGCGGAGACTACTTACCATCAGGCTTAACGTATGCTTGTTTGCCAACTATATCTAGTAAAATTACAAATGCAATGTACGTCCAAAGGTCAAGACATCAAACGTAAAGGCTATTTGCAAATTGAATCAACTACGTACTATTCACAATACTAAGGAAGTCAACTACGTCTTTATCGAGGGGATCTCCTAAATTTACCCTACAAGTGTTCGTAAAAGGCCTTCAGATATAGTTCGATTTCTTTTTGTTCATGTTGTTTTTCCGATCAGTGATAAAGAAAATGGTCTAATTTTTCGCGTCCCTTCAGATCGTATTGAAATTTTACATCAGTGTTTTTAAGGTTCCTTTGCTCAAATAGGTACGCTACGCATCTTGTGTCTCTATTGTTTATTTACATAATATTTTAGTAATATTATGAATTCACTGATGGTAGGTCTTTTATTGCAAGAGATAAACAAGTTAGGACCCACCTTCTTGTTCCGTTCACACTTCTGTGTTCCGATTTGAAAGACACTGTAGCTAATTAAATTATTGGGCGAAGGGGATTTAATAAGCAATATCTCGATGTTGGCAACGCGTGAGTAACATCTACATCAGACCATCAGGTGCTTCGCAACTTAGTCTCATTAAAAAATTGTTAAAAGTCAAATAAATGCAATAAAGCCGCAATAAGATTTCTGTGGCTTTCAAATTTATAAAACTTATATTTTGTTTTTTATATATTGCAAAATCGCGATTGCAGTTTTTCTAAAGAATTAAGATCGTAAAATATAATACTTACTTGAATATGTATTCAGAACTAATCTCTAGAAGATAAACCATTATATCTACATTGCTATCTCGGTTTGGAAATAGGATAGGTAATGTTTGGCTTAAAATTCATATTAAACACACCTGTTCGCAAAATTTGTTAGTCGAACTCTCGTCCCTTATAGATACGGATTACTCTAGAAATATTCCAAATATTGCATAATTTTCTACTACCTAATGATCCATGTCTGCTGTAGATGATTTATTAAATAGACTCGATTGGCATATGTAACTCGAAGTAATAGAGTCTCTGGTATAAGTGTTTTTGTAATTTCTCCGGGTTTCTGCCTCCAGTTCTATTTAGAAGGGCTCCAAATAAATTTGTTTGAATTAAATGTCTTATTTTACCGATCACAAATACACACCCAATATATTGTTTGTAATAATTTTTCAGCTTTGTATATATCCGGGATTGGTTTCTTCATTTTATCTTCTCTTTCGTTCGCGACATTTCTATTATTTTCGAGTTGATTCAAGATGTGGTGTCTATAATAAAAGCCAATATTAAACCCAGTACTGTAATACGAAATGAACAAAATCAAAATTATATTGTGTGTTGTGACATTACGTAATCGAAATCACGTTGTATTGACAGCCTTGATTCTATATTTTGTTATAATTAACAAAATATAGAATGTTAAAGAACATATGTTTAGTTAGTTAGTATCATGAACCCTTATACAGTTAAAAGATGACTGATTTCAGAATATAATAATTAATTTGATAAATTATTTTATGACTAAGTTAGCAAGCAAACATACGGCCCACTGATGGCAAGCTGCCGCAGCCTAAGAGCACTTGCAACACCATTATTTTGTAGGCGTCATTCACGCGTTGCCAACCTCGAGATATTAGTTCTTAAATCTCCATTACCCACTAACTTAACTAGCTACAGCGTCCTGACAGACTCCAGGTCCCAGAGACCTAAATTATCTGACACTGCTGTGGCTCATAGTAAAAAATTATAGATATAGATCAATAAATGGCAAGGACTGTGCAGTTTATGGCCTATTATTTTGTCACGCTCACGTGATGGCGCGTTATTAATCGATGTGGCTAGCCAGATAATAAATATACTGTACGTCAAACGTGACTTTTAGCTCTTTTGTCTTTGATTATTTCAATTTTAAATGCCTTTTATAGTGTATTCGATTTCATTATATCGTAGTTTTTCGTAAAATTATGATTTTAGGTTTTATTTTTATTTTTATGACGGTTGGCAAATAAGCATACGTTCCGCCTGATAGTAAGCAGCCACCGCAACCTACGAACGCTTGCGATACTTGAAGTATCACATGCGCATTTCCAACCAAAAGTATAGGAGGAAAAGGATAAGAAGGGAATATAAGAAAGGAGCAGAGTGGCTGGTAGATTGGGCTTCCGGTGCTCTAACTCATTGCAGGAAACGCAACAGTACTCTGTTAAGGGTAGTACTTCCCCGGTCTACTACACTACTACTAAAGTGCTGTCGCTATAAACCAAATATTCCTCAAATATATGTCTTATGTAGGGATCTCAGGATTTAATTAAATCCCTCAAAGCCTCATATTTCGACTATTAATTCTAAGAACTTGTGTAATTACCACTCATAATATTAATGTAGCGATTAAACTTTGTAACTTTGTCAAATAGCGCTGACGCGGCGACGTCGCTTCTTGATTTAACACGCATTCACGTTTAGCTATCATTATATTTTGTGAATTTCAGCCAGAGCTACTAAAGTACTTTTGGTAGTATTTCAAAGTGCAATGTTTCGTAATTGCGCATCACTAAATTCAACCGTATTTTATATACCTCAAAGATGGCAGCAAGCTTATAGTCTGCTGGATGGTAAGCAGTCACTGTAACCTCTGGACACTTGCAACACTTGTTGTGTTGCGGACATAGAAGGCGAGAAACCGTAGGTCTCAATTCAATTAAATTTTTCATCAATATAATAAATCTACTTCGAAAGTGTGTTTTCGATATTTTAATAGGGTTAGTAGTAATTATTTTATTCAAATTTATTTAAATGAATAAACGCTACACCTTGGATGAACGATGCCTTTAAAATAGTTATGTATTCTGTACTTTGGGTTACATAATACTATGCATAAAAAAAAAATAATAAATTCATAAATAAACGCTTCACACTCAACGGCCTCCATTAGGATAGTTATGTCCTATGTGGGGGTTCGGGAATCATACACAATGACAAAGACAAGCACACCCAGACCAGAACTCATGCCTGTATGGTCAATACAAACATATGACCCGAGCGGGTATCGATCCCGCGACCTATGGCGCTTAAGGCAGGTTCACTACCGTTGCGGCACAACGTCGTCAAAATTTTTTCTTACTTATTTTATTTATTCATACTTCTGTGAATTCACTAGATTCGCTTCTTTGTTTAAAAAACGAATTTCTCTCCGCCGTCTATTTTTAAAATCGAAAGATGTAAATCTAAAAGTTATTTTGTTAGTAATTTATTTAACGCGAAACTTCGCAAGTGAAAATTGAAAAGTCTCCGTGTATTTTTTACGGGATGAAGATTCAACCCTTTTGTTGTACAATATTTATCTCACAGGCGATTGTAGACCTTAAACCGAATGTTTAAAGTGTAATTTTGTTTGATGAATTTCAATTTTTTTCCTAAGGTTGGTTATATACCTACTGAAAAAGTAACGCTTGGCGAAATTGTTTGATTTTTTTAGGTAAAATTGTAAAAGTAACAGTATCTATGAAAACATCATCGGGATTTATATTTTTTGTGCCCACGATTTGTTTTATTGTGGATTATTGGATGGTATTTATACTCTTTTTCATCCTAGCATTATTCCCGGTATTTTATGTACCCAGGGTCTGCTTTTTACTCTTATCCGGATTTGACAGGTTACTAGTTTTTACACGGAGCGATTGCCATCTGACCTCCGCAACCCTAAGGGCGAACCAGTAACTCATTGGATAAGAGCAATTTCTTATCGACTATTATCAGATTTTATTGATAATAACCGGGACCGACAGCTTAACGTGCTCTCCGAGGCACGGTGGGGAGACCCACACGGACAAACGCCCAGATCAAGACAGAAATTTCAACAAACATCTGCCCGAGCGGGAATCGAACCCGCAACCGTCGAGACTAAAGGCAGACTCGCTACCCACAACGCCACAACGGTGTCAATATATGGATGGTATTTATACAAAAACTTTTTTATAGTTCTTCTTCTTATCAAGTGGTTAGTGGCCAAGCTAGTGTCAGAGTTGTTCAGATCACCTGTATAGGCCTCTGACTTGACTTTTCAGTTATTATCAAATTGATAACAGCCGGGATTGCCTTTTTACGTGCCCTCAGTTGAAATACCACTATGCGATCACCCATCTAGTTACTGACCTCGCCTAAAGTTGCTTACCCCGCCGATCATTTACCGACCAGTGAGCGACTATGAGCGTCTTTTATAGCATAAACTGTTCTTAGTTTACTAAGCCTGTGCAGACTACCGTGGTTAAAAAGTGTTTTTATATAAAATATGATAAGACTTAAACTTATTAAAAAGACTTACAAGTCTGTTTCACGAATTATTCTGTGAAAGTGCTGGTGAACGCTAGTTTATCCTGGACACTTGTATTTTCAATTTGTTGTATTTTCAAGAAAATTTAAATAAAAAAATACATTGTAATGCCTTTTTTATCAAGAAACGATTCAAAGAAATACTTAATTGCGAAATTGTTACACAGAATCATAAAGCACCATTGATGTTAACAAAGCCTCAATAGCTCAACGGTAGAAGGGCCGACTTCGCTCCGTTAACGCGAGAGTCGAGGGTTCGATCCTGACCCCTTGGGCTATTGTCGTACCCACTCCTAGCGCAAGCTTCGAGCTTATTTGGAGGGCAATAGGAATATTAGTAATACCTTGAAAAAGCATTGCTAATATTCTTAAAAAAAAAAAAAAAAAGCAACTCACGCATTTGTCACTATACATCCCACTGATTCCCACTGATATCCCACTAATTTTTTAAATGTGAAAGGTTGGATGGATGAATAGATGTTTGTTACTCTTTTACGCAAAAACGCACAGATTTGGATGATATTTGCTACACACAACATAGCTTTATTATCTGGATTAACACATAGGACTTTTTATCGTGATAAAATGTAGGGTTCCCGTGGGATCATCAAAAAACTACATAACGCAAGCGGAGCCGCGGGCAGTATCGTGTATTTCAGTCATGCACCAGTCACTGGGTGAGTTATAGCATTTATTTACACATAGCATTTATTTTCGATGTTTTCTTTACCTTAATAATGTGTCAGAAAGATGTATTAGAAGGGTTATAGATCGGTTGAATATTGATCAACGCACGCAGCGTCCCCAGTCGCCGGCCGGTGTCCCATCACTCATGAATAATACAACGACAGTACGGATAAATTGTGAATTTTCAAATTTCTACTACTTTAACTTCAAGCTTAAACTTTTTTGTATCTACATACACTATAACTTTTACACTAAATAACAATGTTTTTTTTGATGATCTCTGCAAAATATTATTAAATCAGTATTTTTTTTATTTCAACAATGACGATGCTGGTACAAGCATACGGTCCGCCTGATGGAAAGCAGTTACTGCAACTTATGATCCCTGAAAGCATGGAAGGAATAATAGAAGCGTACAAAGGGTAGGGAGATTAGGCCTCCCACGCTCTCATTCATTACACGACACGCAACAGTACTTTGTTACTTTACGCCGATTTTCTGTGCGAGTATAGTACTTCACCGGTCGACCTGGTCCATGCGTGTTGGGAGGAGTATGACTCTATTACTACATATGGACGCAAATAAGCAATACCATGTCAACCCACACGAATGTCATTTCGAGAAAAACGCGTTTAAAAATTTTGAACAACTTGCTTTGTATGAATTTTTTTAATGTATTGGGCTAGTTTTTGGCAATTTTAGTTTTATGTAAGTTATTTTACTTAATTTCATATTTCGTATTACATATTTATACTTAATTTCATATTACATATTTCGTATATAATATAAGCCAAAATTGCATGATTAAAAATGGCTTTTTAGAAGTTTGAAAGCTTAAAACCCTACAAATATTAAAGAAAAATGTTCTTCTGGCATTTACCAACACTTCTGCATATATAACTCAGTTTTTAAATTTTGTGGGTTGACATGGTATTGCTTATTTGCGTCCATATATCAGAAGCTGTTTTGAAGCATAGCATATCACTGAAGCACCATGCTTACAGTCTACAACGAATAATCGTTCACAAGTGTACATCGTCCCCTTGTGTTTGTGTAACGATCATGAATGTGTTATGCGCTCGTAAATTCCCAGTTTGTTCTATTGTTCTCACGTGATCTATACTTTCTATAATATAAACGTAGGATTATATTTTCAGAAACCATCATGATGTCAGTCATTAGAACAACCTTTATATTGCAATTGCGTATTTTACTTTCTACATTTGGAAGACTCGAAGCGGAAGCCTCAAAAGCTCAACGGTAGAAGGGCTGACTCCACTCCGTTAGCGTGAGAGTTGCGGGTTACATCCTCACCCCCTTGGGCTACTGTCATACCCACTCCTAGCGCAAGGCTTCAAGCTTATTTGAAGGGACAATAGGTATATCAGCATTGCCTTGCATTTAAAAAGCTATGCTAATATTCTTTTTAAACAAAAAAAAAACGAAATTCACACTGCTGGTAGGTCTTTTCTTGCGAGAGGCCGGCTAGGTAGGTACCACCGCAGTGTCAAATATTCTGCTGCCAAATAGTAGTGCTTAGGTATTACTGTGTTCCGGTTTGAAGGGCACTGTACGCTAGTGAAATTACTGGGCAGAGGAGATTTAAGAACTAATATCTCGAGGTTGGCAACGCGTGAGTGGCACCTACTAATGGTGCTGCAATCGCTCATAGGCTACGGCGACCAGTTACCATCAGGCGGGCCGTATGCTTGTTGGCCAACTTGTAGATTAAAAAAAAAATTAATGTATAACTTGAAACGGAGGTCGCGACGGGTTTAAATCCGGGAAACCACGCCAAAGGGCTTAAACAAGGTCACATTATAAATATCAATAACAAAATTACATAATTCAGAAATTTATGGAATTGGCAATAGCTTTAGAGAAACCACATGACCTATCGTTTTCGACTGACATCGCAAAAGCGTAATTCATTTCGAAAATAAATCGACACGGAACGATTAACAAGAAGATAATAATTATTAATTACAATCCAAATTCATCAATTTGACTACCTTGTGGCGCAGCGGTAGCGAACCTGCCTTAAACGCCACAGGTCGCGGGTTCGATTCCCGCTCGGAGCATAATATTTTTTTTTTTTTTTATAATATATAATATGTTTGTATTGACCATGCAAGCATATTTTCCGGTCTGGGTGTATTTGTCCTTGTCATTGTGAATGTTTCCGGACCCCGACACAGGATATTACTATCCTAATCGGGGCCGTTGAGTGTACAGCGTTTATTTTTATTTTTATTTTTAATAGCTCAATCTTTATTAGCAAACTTCATGGCGGAGATAACTTACTACAATTTCATTAATTAATCGCCAACGCATCACTGTAAATTTACTTAACTTCACAGAAATTGTAATGAGCAAACAGAAAAACTACAAAATTTTAATTAAAAGTAAGATACATAAAGCTTAAAGTATATCATGGTAAATGCCTCGAAATGACTGCAGTTTATAAAAACCTTTTGTTTCTCCATTTTATTCAGTGATACAAACTGAATTGAATTCAAAACAGACAGACTGTATACTCAGTTATTGCTGGTCTAGTGCAACAAGGTTCTATCTTCCACAGCAGTGTCGTCGGTTAGAACCGTGTAGCATTTAAGGCAAATAAGGCAGTAAGGAAGGAAATTCATTCAGCTAGACTGCCTTCCTTCGCAAATTTTAATGGAGTGCTCAGGTCCTAAATTGTTGTACTCAAGGAATCTTTTGCACTATGTTCAATTAGAGGAAGCATTGCTCTTTCAACTTATTCGAACTTTTATATTAACTAAGCGTGTTTTGATTAATATTGAAAGAAGAAAGAAAGAAAGAACAAGTTTATTGGAAGCACAGCGACAATTAAGACAAAAAAAAATACAAATATATTAAAAACAAATAATAATAAAAATGAACAAAAAAAAAACAAAAGATATAAGATAAGTTTAAAAAAAAAAAGGTAAACATAAGCTATTAAAAATAAAATACTACCGTGCTGTGTTCCAAAATGGCTACCATTCAGCATTTGTTGGGTAAACATACCCAACACTGATTTTCTATGGTAGCCATTACGTGTGTCGGGCAGTGACAAATTAATATATTATTATTATTATTATTATGTACTTTAAACAACGTTAGTAATCCGCGCGCCACGTCAGCAGAAGGACGTGCGCATTGCACAATATTACATAATAAAAGTTATCAATAATACGCAGTGTTTGGTGATATATCAAACATCATACTCAGTTCATACTTAATATTATTGCGTGTACAGGTATTATTAACTAGCTTCTGCCTGCGGCTTTGTCCGCGTGAACAATTTCACCTCTTCAGAGGTGGAATTTTAGAAAATGTTAAAACACGTGTTTCTTTATTTTTAATTGTTCGCCTAAAACAATGTTTCATGTTTCATGTTTCTAGTTTCAAATGACGTACTTCCGACCTTGCAACCCCTTTTTTACCCGCTTAAGGGTTGAATTTGGGAAAAAAACCCTAAGACCTGCTCGATAGTGAGCAATCATTCTAGTCTGGTTTGCGGCAGTCTATGAGCCCTATTCACGCCAACAAATTTATGATATTAAATTTACAACAAAATTTACTTTTATGCTTTAATAGGTACCCAGATATAAATATTTTGTAAAGGATTTGATAACGATGATTATTACATATTTCATAAGCCTCTATATCCACATCGTTGTGCGTGGTATTGAAAATAAAAAAGGTGTGTCCGTGGGGCCTAGACAAAGTCACATTTAATTATCGATAAAAAAATTAGATAATTCCGAAATGTATGAAATTGGCATAAGCTTTCGGAATACCACGTGACCTATCGTTTTTGATTGACATCGCACTTCAAATATAACTTCAAATCAACTACAAATAAAAATTTATTTTATAAACATTGTATCAATCAACTTCTAACTTTCTAATCTAACTAATATTATAAATGTGAATGTTTGGATGGATGGGTGTTTGTAACTCTTTCACGCAAAAACTACTGAACTGATTACGATGACATTTTTAACACATATAGCTTATTACCTGGATTCACATATAAGATACCTACTATCCCGGGCAAATGTTGGGTTCAAAAAACTATAAAGCGGAGGGCACAGCTAGTAGAAAGAAAAATAAAGTTATATTACTTAAATTACGATAAAATAAGTATTATTGCAAAGAAAACGTCACTCAACGAACCCTTTCATCGGCGAAAAACTAAATTCGAACAGAATAAACGTCGGAAGGTCTGAACCGGCGACAAATGTCCCGGAAAGATAAAAAGGAAAAGAAAGAAAACCTGTGGCAACTAAATCATTCTGTATCAACGTGACAGGCAACGCCGGGGCCCGGCCGAAGCGCTGCAAACGAGATAAGCTGAAATATGCTATAAAGTTGTTCAGCTGGAAATGTTTTGTACGTCATCGAAACTATGATATTATTTCCACTCACGCGTGCGCTTTTAATACCTTATCGTTTTATTAATTATTAGGTGTGCCTGACTTATAATAAGGCGCTTTATTGCAATAGACAGACCTCTTCAAGCCTTTTTTCGTGACAAAAGGTGCTTAAGTGCCTATATGCTTTTCCAAGATCTAGTCTTTCTGTACCAAATTTCATCAAAATTTGTTCAGTGGTGTAGGCGTGAAGGAAGTATGAAGAAGAGTTGCTAACCCTAGCTCTTGAAGATTGTCTGTTGTTCTATATGAAGTCAGGCGTAGTCGTGCAGGACCAGTAGGGACGAGCGAATGATCTAAGCGAGTTGAAAGTGCGAACTTCTTCGTCATTGTGTTCAGTACTTCACATTACAATTCTCCAGTAATAAAACCCCCAAATTGTTACATTTTTCTATAGTTACGTTCGTTTAGTTATATTACTACGCCGCAACAGCGTAGCCAGCATTTGTCCTAGGGGAGGGCAAAATCCTAATTTAGGGTCCAGAGGGGGCCAATACTAGGGACTAATCTTCAATAGTTATTAGTTAAATAGGTCCAAAATGCATTATATCCGTACATATTTCAGTATTTGGCCCAGGAGGAGGGGCCACCTCTCTTACCTCGCTACGCCCATGACTACGCGTAATCAGCCTTGTTTTGCAGATGATATAAATAATATCAAAATATTGATGTATTACAAACTCGGATACATATATATCTTGAACGCAATTAAATTATATTAATTAATTTGGCGCGATTTATTTACCAATAATGTTTTCAGAAACAATTTATACCCAAGGGAGAGCGACCCAGGAACTTCCTCAGTCCCCGTTGTTAGTAAACTGGTATGTTTATCTTTGCGTTAACTTTCGTTTGTCTTAACAACTTTTAGTTTTGTACGAAGACATATTGGTATACTAATAAATAATCTATAAACAAATGGACGCAAATAAGCAATACCATGTCAACCCACACAATTGAAAAAACTGAGTTATATATGCAGAAGTGTTGGTAAATGCTGTTGGTAATGCTGAAGAACATTTTTCTTTAGTATTTGTAGGGTTTTAAAATTCTAAAAAGCCATTTTTTAATCATGCAATTTATGTATTATTTTAAACGTTTTGGGTTATATTATATACGAAATATGCAGTTTGTATGCTTATTTTATGTAAAAATAAGTAAAATAACTGACATACATCTTGAAACTGCCAAAAACTTGACCAATACATTTAAAAAAATCATGTAAAACAAGTTGTTCAAAATTTTCAAACGCGTTTTTCTCGAAATGACATTCGTGTGGGTTGACATGGTATTGCTTATTTGCGTCCAAATAGATGCTACACAGTTGACCTGTATCCAGTGTTTAGAAAAACACTCAAGTACCAATAGACTAACAAATAACTCGGTCACTCACACGAATCGTGATCAATCAGACTTCAATTGGCTAATTCCAAGGTTCAATTGACCAATTCAAATATCAAGCCGCACCGCATTCAATTGCCTATGGTAGTAGGTACCTACACAAAAATAATTTGAAACTGTAATCGCGGTTTTAGCTTTTTTGTAACAACAACGGAACTTTAACCTATTATTAACGACGTTGTGGCGTAGTGGTAGCGAACCTGCCTTAACCGCCACAGGTCGCAGGTTCGATTCCTGTTCGGAGCGTAATATGTTTGTATTGACCATGCAAGTATAATTTCCGGTCTGGGCGTATTTGTCGTTGTTCTTGTATGTGTTTCCGGACCCCCGACACAGGATATCCCTATCCTAATGGGGGCCGTTGAGTGTACAGCGTTTATTTATTTATTTAGTATAAAAGAGATATTTATCTCAGTAGTGCATTATAAAATCACCCGAATTCAAAATTGTTTAAAATATTAACCCTAAAATTTTTGGTATTACCAAAAGTTTTTTCGTGAAACAGAACTGTATAAATAAAAATGCAGAATAGCTTAATCACTTAATTAAACATTCGTTATAAAAATATTAGAAGTCTTTTGAAGTACAAACAAGTCGTATCAATGTCCCCAAATTTTAATATGAAACGTTACAACGCAGGAAGGAGCTCGTCCGCAGGACCACTAAGCACACTTGGTTTCGTGCGTTCCGTTTGAGGCTTAGAGACGGGACAATCCTTGTACCCGCAGATAAATAACAGGCTAAGGGCCGCATGGGTTATATTTCAAGCCACACTAACCCCAGTCAGAGCCGATTTAATCTATCTGGTCTGGAATATCCTCCCGACCTCCGTCTTCCCCTCTACCTACCTTCAAATGAAGAGTGAATAGGCATCTTCTTGGCAAGCGCGCTCCACCTTAGTTTGTATTGTCACTTTTAGTTGTGGGACTAAATGAAGCCCATATTATATTGTCCCCCATGGAGTTAAACGTCTTAAATAAACCTGTGTTATAACAATAATTACCTTTAAAAATACGTATACGTATTTCTCTCGCAACGACTTTTACGAATTATTAAAAGCAGTTCAAAATGTTGAACAGAATAACTAAATTGAGAAAAAACGTATCCTTTTTTTAGTCTGCTTAAAACATTGTGGAAATTATGTAATGTTAACACCATTTGCCATTTCAGTAGGTTGAAACAAGTTAGTTAGCGGTTCATGGGAATTTATTGCAACAGAAAATACTTAAAATTGAAGTTACTGCTGTGTTCATTATGAACTATTGTGTAATAAATTTTAATAAAAATAAATAAATGAAATGTACTTTTCCTAATGTGTCTACTATTTCATAGATATTTAGAATAATAATCATAATATGTCGCATCTTTAGAACAAAAACGCCACAATTAAAATATATATATATATATATATATATATATATATATATAAATATATATATATTATCAGCGTAAAATGGCTTAAAACGAAATTATGAAGGTAACAATAGTCCAAACATACCCATATTCCAGCGTATATAACTGACGTAAACAAGCAAGAAAATATAATAAACGAAAGGTGAAAATTGTGCAGGTGTCAATATTTTAAAACATTTTGAGTTACATCGTTTCGTTCTAAACGTGCGATGTGTACATTCAAAGGGTAGATGTAGAAGGTTTTTACAAATTGAATCAACTACAGTTGAAGTCAACTACATCTTTATCGAAGGTCAATAATAAATTTTCCCAACAAATCTCCGCCGGGTGACTTCAGACATAAGTCGAGTTTTTCTTCTTCATATTGTTTTCTTCCGATCAGTGATAAAGGGAAAGGTCTTATTTATCGTTCCTGATTCCAGTAGATAGCACACTTTAGTTATATTTTAATTTCATTAATTCCATGGCTCAATATATATAGTAATCTTTTTCAAAATACGCTTTTAAGAAAGCAATGGATGCAATGCCTTGCACGTTAATCGGAAAGTATTTTGGTAGATGTTTTCTACGAGTCGCAAGGCCAATTTATAGGTCATACAAAGTCGGACAAAATTCGAATGTAAATTACTAGTTGAAAAGTTTTATCATTTCAGTTTTATTTATGAATTATAGATAAACTTATTTATATTTAATTAATACCAAGGTAGTGGCAAACAATACTAAAGCAAGTAATGGACACCGTAGACGATGCACATGGCGCAGCGCCACAGGTCGTGGGTGCGATTTACGCTCGGAGCATGTTTGATGTTTGTATTGACCATACAGGTATATTTTCCGGTCTGGGTGTGTTTGTCTTTGTCCATGTGTATGTTTCCGGACCCCCGACACAGGATATAACTATCCTAATAATGGCCGGTGAGTGTGTTAACTTTATTAATATAAGATTTGTATGAGATAATCGGAAAAAAATATCAAGTCTCAAATACTTTTCAGGAAGTTTTGTTTAGAATTTCATGATCTTAATTGGACAACCCATTCGATTTAAATTATTTCGTTTCGAGTCGACAATCTACAAAGCTGTGCAAGCTGTTACCTTTGACAGGTGTGTAACAGCCGTACGTACCTTTAGTTTGATAGAGATAGATCCATCAAAGGATCGTGAACCGTGGTACGGATGCTGCATCCGACTTCCTGGATATAATCACGTCCGCTCCGTATCACAGCACTCTATACTAGCCAACTAGCACATATTTCTAATGGATAGTTCTAAATCCATGTCATATAACAAGGTAACGAAATCTTTTATGAATAAATACAAACTTTTAAGAAAAGATTACATTTAGAACTTTATAATTCTCTACGATTTTATTAAAATATTGATCACTTCAAAGTCGGTGAACCAATTTTGTTCTTAATAATTTTACTTTCTTGTTGGAGAAGATTTTTTAATTATCTGATTACTGAATCATAGAATTTAACTCTTAATGTAAGAGCTGATCTCCCGAAATCATACATTATAATTATGTTTAAATAAAAACGTATTAGGGTCCGCCTGGTTACCTTGGCTGCCTTACATCGCGTTGGTAAAAAGCTCGTGAAGTGACTGCTCATCCGAGTTACGAGGTCAACCAGCGAATAAAGAATCCCATCTTCAAAATGTCGGGAACGCACTTTCATGCCCTGTGGTGTTGCTGATATTCATGGGCGGCTGTATTCGCTTAACACCAGGTGAGCGTCCTGCCCGATTGCCCCCTCTAACAATAAAAGAGCTGTAAGAGCGGGCATTCATTGGCTGTATGGGTAAAGTTCGCAAGGGTTCTTTTTAAAGCTTCCATTTACGAAGATGGCGATTAGAACGACCGTGCCCTCTTCTGAACCTCGTCGATTTGACCTTTACCAAACAATGTGCATTAAATCTTGAGACATATTTGCTATTTAAAAATACAATTATTAAATAGTATAGAATATAAAATTGAAACTCCAAAAACACCTCATATAATAAAATTTAAAAAATAAACCACACTATATTTTATGCCTCGAAAGTCATAGCGCGCGTTTGACTCGTACTTGACCAGTTTCATTGTACGAATGTATTAGCTGTATTAATGTAAGCCCTAAAACAGCTTTAAGTTGATAGTTTTGCAGTCGTGCCACAACTACAAATGTCTAGACTGCAGACATTATTAAAAAGTTAACGATAGTTGACGAACTCTTTGGCCTCGCTAATTTTGCGAGCAATTTAGTGAAATTATTACTTTAAAAGATACTTCAAAGTTTCTATTAGTGTGCACAGTCATGCGAGAACAAAGTAAGCTTAGTAACAGCTCATGACTATTAACATTTTTATGGCGCTACGCTTCGCGAGTAATTAAGTTTTTTAATGTTATAATTTCTCAAATTTTTGTCTTCTCTATTTGTCAATAAATTCTGATTCTATCCATCCATCGTTTGGTTGGCAAGACGGTGGCATTAGTGTTGCAAACTTTGAAAAACTCATAAACAAACCAATTTTTTGGTATTATAGGCACCACAATAAAAACTAATACAAAAATAGTTTTAAATAATATGAAATGTTGAAACTATGAAGTGAATAGCGTGGTAAGTAATAGGATTAAAACAAATGCCCTTTTTATTATAGGATTACGAGCCATTATGGCGGCGTCGGTGTGACATTGTGATCTGAACAAATACGCCGAGTGCGCTTTTAAAACTAAATGTACCATTTTATCCGTTCCATACATCCATGCATTGTTAAACCCAATAAAATGTTTTAAAATATTTTGAAAAACATATATATTTGTCGACGTGTTGTAGCGAACCTGCCTTAAGCTCCACAGGTCGTGGGTTCGACTCCCGCTCGGTGTAGATGTTTGGATTGACCATACAGGCATTTTTCCGGTCTGAGTGTCTTCCTTGTCCTTTTCTTTGTGTATGCTTCGCAACCCCCCGGCACGGGATATAATTATCCTAATGGGGGCCGTTGAATGTGTAGCGTTTATTTATTTATTAATATATAGGACTCCGCAGTCCGCAGCACAATTTATTACTTAGTTTCGCAATCACCCACCTCATACTGAAGGTAAGTAGCCAACACAGCATTTGCATTGCTCTCGTACGATGCTTCGAAATGAAAAGCCAAACAGTATTCTGGACTTTTTTAGGAATGAGTGTAAAATATACATTGACAATATTTTTTAATAAAACGACATGTATACGACGACATCCGTTATAAGACCCAAGTTTTTTTCTGATTTTGTTGGCCCTACTGGCCTTTACAGCGTCACTGGGCGGGGTGGCCGAGTACTGCGACCTAGCCCAGAGAAAGGGACAGCCTTTGCGGAGGTTCAAAGTTGATTTCGTCCAGAGGATTCCCACTGCGAGGCTAAACTACGGCTATAGATGTCATCGGGAATGAAGGTGACGCTCCGAGCGCATTTCAATCGAAGCGCATTTTAATTATTATTTTATTTAGGTTAAATAATAATTAATTAATTTATAATATTATATGTCGGCGCGAATACGAATTATTTGATCATGTCACTGGCAGCCTTTAATTGTATTTTCGAAAAATTATTAAAAATCGAAGCAATTTTGAAATGTTGTTTTTGTAATGAGATTATTCAAAAATATGTTGTAACATCAACTTCCGTTGAACGCTTTATAAAGCAAATGATTTGTATTGTGAAATCACTTTGCTCCTGCGTCTTCGACCACAAACTCTGTAAGTAGTCTGTATGGCACTTTTATTAAAAATTGTAATATTATTTTACTTGCTTTTCATTCCTAAAATCTTCTTGTTTAAATATGAGTCAATTTAGTATCAAATTACCTTACTTAATCTCATAATAATTAAAATCAAAATGTGATACGTAGCGTATTGCTATTATTGTGCTTAAAAGCATAGCAGAACCGATGACCTATATAGATTCAGCGGTTCTGCATATTTATTTTAAATAACCTCACTTCTGGTATGCGACATATATAATAATAACATAAATAATATTGTTGAAACTGTTTACTTATGATACACATGTAGTTTGAAGCTGCCATACTAGATGGCAGTAAGATAGAAATTGTCATTTCTACATCGCGGTGGCCAGAATATTTTAGTTTAGGATATAGTATTAACAAACCTTTTTTTTTCAATTTTCGCTTTGTTTATTATTTAATCTAATCTGTTACTTTTGACACTCCGCCTACCATGTAGCTCGACAGAGCGTTCAGTGTTAGGTTTTATTTTCGTTACGGAATTTCTTGATTCGGTCGCCGCGCTCAAAGCCCTCGATAAAATAAACGCTGCACACTCAATAAGCTTAAAAAGGCTAGCGGTTCATCTATATTTGTCTAGTTTGCCATAAATCTTTACCCATACCTCGACAATCCCACGTTAATACATAACAATAACTGCATGATTGTAAAACGGTTATGAATAAGCGATGGTTAAATATACTGATCAGTGATTCACGTTTGAACAAGCTCACTTTATGTAGCTAATGCGCCGCATATCCGTTGTTTGGTGTTTAACTAATGCGATCATTTTGCAAATGTTCAGTTACTGATTTGTAGTAGATAGGACTTGTAGTAGAGTAGGGTGACACCGTTGTGGCGTTGTTTGTAGAGAGTCTGCTTTCAGCCTCGACGGTTGTGGGTACAAATATCTTTTTCGATCTGAGGGATTGTCCCCACCTTGCCTCGGAGAGCATGTTGAGCTGTCGGTACCGGTTTTCACCACATAACAGCAAATAATAATCGTAAACTCTTGATAAGTAAATTACTTTTATCCAATTAGTTACTGGTTCGCCCTTTGGGATGCTGAGGTCAGATGGCAATCGCTCTGTGTAAAATCTAGTACCAGGAATAATGCTAGGAAGACGAAGAAGAAAAGGATTTGTAGTAGGGTCTTAATAATTTCGACATGAATGGATTGACCGGATACTCTAAGATGGAATTATGACTATTGTATTTCGTTTAATTTATCTACTTTCTTTTTTCTTTCATTATGATGCTAAGGCGGTTACAGACCAGCCGGGGCGTCATGGTTGTTTGCGCAAGCGTCCCCATGAACGCCACTATTGCGATGAGTGTTCCGTTGAGTTTTGGTGTGTATTGCCTCTAGATTAAGCGGCCGAGTCCCACTCTCCCACTGCCTCGTGTACTTGACGAGTACGCTATGTATACCAATACATAAATGCATTTGTCCAGGCCAGCGTCCTAAAAAAGCGAATATTTGCTCATTTTTCGAAGCGCGTGTAAGAGCATATGCTGACACTGCCGTAAACCCTCGAAAAGAATCCGCTCTTGTAATGCTCATTAATAAATTATTATACATATTTTAATGTTTACTTTTATAGTTACAACATTATTCTTAGATTACTTATTATTGGTTAGTTTATTGTGACTTTTAAAACCTCTGTGGCAAGCAGAGATTATTCCACCAGTGCAATCAGTCACACTGGTGGTAGGTCTTTGTTGCAAGAGGCCGGCTAGGTAGGTACCACCGCAGTGTCAAATATTCTGCCGCCAAATAGTAGTGTTTAGGCATTACTGTGTTCCGGTTTAAAGGCCACTGTACGCTAGTGAAATTACTGGGGAGAGGAGATTTAAGAGCCAATATCTCGAGGTTGGCAACGCGTGAGTGGCACCTACTAATGGTGCTGTAAGCGCTCATAGGCTACGGCAACCACTTAATATATACTTGTTTGGCCATATACTTGTTTGCCAACTTGTAACATAAAAAAAAAACTTTTAAAATTATGAATGCTGGGTGTGCATCTTATAGGATACAGATAACTTTTAAAAGACACGTTGTTAAAATTTTATGTCACATTGTTTCTAATTAAGGAAACTGAAAAAGAAATGAAATAAAATGACTATAGGTACTATAAATATATTCATTAACTGTTTTCCATTAGGAAGGTTCCGTGCTTGTTTGCCATCACTTGATGTCACATAAAAAATGTGAAAAAAAAATGTCTTCACTTTTAAAATTATTTACTTCTAGTTATAAAATAAATAGATTCGGTTTATTTACCCCAATAGGGTACCACCAGCTTCTGCTGTGGAGAATCCCTCTCTGGATGTCCATCTTCAGGACGAACCCTTCCTGAACATGGATACCCAGGCTGCCCTCCGAATTCTGGGGGGGCAATTTTGTGCTCAATACTGTTCGGGGCAAACGAAGCAGGCAACTTGAGGCAACCCCTTCCACGCTAACTGTGGACTTTTGTAACATTAGAGGCTGAATTCAAACTTCTGAACGCCGTCCATCACCACCTTGAGACGGCAGAAGCCTGCTTTTTCTCACCGAGACCCAGATATCTTCTCTGGCTGATACTTTCTCTCTCCTACCCGGGATACAATCTGGAACATTCCTTTGTGCCCGGGCTGGTGTGTGCGTGTACGTCAGGGAGGATGTCTGCTCTCGTCGCCTCGACAGCCTTGAAGTAGGGGACCTATCGATTCTTTGGCTGCGCGTAGGCTGCGATGACCATCCGCGAATCTACGCGTGCCTTTATAGGTCCCATAGCGGAAATGCCGAAACTGACCGACTCATTGAGCACATCCAAATGGCTACAGATTCCGTGCTGCAACAGATCCCATCTGCTGAGATCGTGATTCTTGGCGATTTCAACGCCCACCATGCCGAATGGCTTGGTTCACGTACCACCGATCACGCGGGGAGATCTGTTCTCGACTTTGCTTTGGCATATGATCTGACACAACTGGTAACCTCGCCAACGCGAATCCCAGATGTAGAGGATCATACACCTTCACTGTTGGATCTTCTATTGACCTCTCATCCGGACAACTATCTGGTATCCGTCGATCCTCCTCTAGGCTCGTCGGACCACTGCCTTGTTCGGAGTACAGTGCTGGTCTCGTGCCCAGCACGGCCCCGCTTCGCGGGCTACCGGCGCGTTTGGCACTACAGGTCGGCAGACTGGGACTGGATGCGTTCTTTCTTTGCGTCCTACCCATGGGGACAGATTTGCCTCTCGCCGGATGATCCGGACGTCGTTGCCAACTCTGTCGCCGATGTGATACTCCAGGGCATGGAACTTTTTGTTCCGGCTTCATCAGTGCCCATCGGAGGCAAGTCTCAGCCTTAGTTTGGTCGCTCCTGTAAAACGGCGTTTCGCCGAAAACGGGAATGCTACCAAGCCTGGGCTAAGGCGTTGACGTCTCGTGATGTAAAAACCAGCGCACTTAGAAAGGAGTACAACTCTGCCTCCAGGTCCTTCAAAAGAGTTATTGCCAAAGCAAAGTCGGAGCACATCGGTAGAATTGGCGAGAGACTAGTGCGTCTTCCTTCGGGTACACGTGCATTCTGGTCCCTCGCCAAGTCTGTCTTAGGAAATTTCTGTAAGCCATCATTTCCACCTCTGCATAGGGACGATGATTCGGTGGCCCATGCCGCCGCGAAAGAAAGCTGATCTTCTGTGCTCTCTCTTCGCGTCCAACTCGACTGTGGATGACCAAGGAAAGTCACCACCGGCAATCCAGTGGTGTGATACCACGATGCCGGAGGTTAAATTCCGGCAAGATTAGATCGCAGAGCACTTCTTTCGCGGACATTCATAAGTCGAGTGGGCCTGATGGGATCCCCTGATCGTGTTGCGGACATGTGCTCCTGAGTTGGCGCCGGTTTTAACGCGTCTTTCCGGTACTCCTACTCATCAGGCGTCGTCCCGAACTCATGGAAGGCGGCTTTAGTGCACCCGATCCTTAAAAAGGCAACCGCTCGGATCCGTCCAATTATAGGCCAATTACCATTACCTCCTTGTTCTCAAAGATAATGGAGTCCATTATCAACTGCCAGCTCCTGCGGTATCTAGAGGAGCACCAGCTGATTAGCGACCGCCAGTACGGTTTTCGTCGTGGTCGTTCAGCTGGTGATCTTTTAGTTTACCTGACATAGATGGGCGGAAGCAGTTGAATCCAAGGGGAGGTAATTAGCGACCAGTCTGGACATAGCGAAGGCCTTCGATCGGGTATGGCACAAGGCGCTTCTTTCGAAGCTTCCTTCCTATGGGCTTCCTGAGAAATTATGCGAGTGGGTCACCAGCTTTTGGCAGATCGGAGCATCAAGGTCGTTGTCGACGGTGCATGCTCTGACTTAAAACCCATTAATGCTGGTGTCCGCAAGGCTGCGTATCACTGTCCCCTACTTTGTTTTTCTTCTGCATATCAATGACATGTTGGAAATTTCCAACATTCATTGCTATGCGGACGACAGCACTGTAGACGCTTTATACACCGGCCGCGCTAATATTTCTCGGGAAAACGTCATTGAGCGCCGGAACAAACTAGTGTCTGAAGTCGAGACTACATTGACCAAAGTCTCGGACTGGGGCCGACTAAATTTAGTCCAATTCAACCCCAAGAAGACACAAGTTTGCGCGTTAACCGCTAAAAATCACCATTTGTCGTATCTCCTCGTTTTGAGAACACTCTCCTGGCTGCCACAGCTAGTATCGGAATACTTGGTGTCGACATTTCGAGCGTCGTTCAGTTCCGCGGTCAATTGGAAGGAAAGGTCAAATTGGCCTCTAAAAGCTTGGTGTGCTCAGCAAGGCGAGGCACTACTTCACGTCGGCTCATCGCCTAAAGCTCTACAAGGCACAAATTCGACCACACGTGGAGTACTGCTCTCACCTCTGGGCGGGAGCTCCCAGTACCAGCTACTTCCAATTGACCGCATCCAACGTAGAGCGGCTCGAATTGTCGACGATCAAGCCCTTTCCGATCGGCTTGATCCTTTGGCATTGCGTAGAGATGTCGGATAGAAGATGCAGAGTGCATCTTCTATCGCATATATCACGGAGAGTGTTCTGAGGAATTGTTTGGATTAATCCCGCCGGTAGAATTTCACCATCGGACATCGCGACAAAAACTCTAAGTTCCATCCATACCACCTCGATGTCTGGAAATCCACAACAGCGCAATTTAGAAGACATTTTCTTCCTCGCACAACCACTCTGTGGAATCAACTTCCGCCGGCGGTCTTTCCGAACCGATACGACTTGGGAACCTTCAAGAGAAGAGCCTATTCTTTCCTTAAAGGTCGGCAACGTGCCTGCATGCCTTCTGGTGTTGCAGATGTTCATGGGCGGCGGTGATCACTTAACGTCAGGTTTGCCTCCTGCCCGTTTGCCCCTCTTACATAAAAAAAAAAAAAAAAAAAAAATAGATTTAGAAAAATGAACACTTCACATGGCTATTTTTGATTATTTCATATACCATCCTCAAAGCTTCATTCAAAGATATCCGATTTGAAGTTTTAATATTCATATGATATTTTTTCACTGACCTTTAAGACGCTTTTGATAACTTTTACCATAACCCTTATCTTACATCATGACTTAACCCTTATTTAGTAATGTGTTAAAAGTGCTTCTGATTAACAACTTTCCGTTCGAAACCACATCGCTTCTACATTTTAAAACTACGATTTCCAATCACCTAAAACTTAGTCTAATAAATTTGAAGACTAGGATTAATTAGTCGCTAAAGTATAGTAAATGATGTATAAACAAGCCTCATTCACGTGGCCGGTAATAAATGTATTGTTGGACCACCATTGTATATTATAAGGCTAATTTATTCAGTGAACAGAATCAACACAGCAAACATTTCACTCATTAGAGCCTTTATATTCGTCCTGCCTTCTCGTAACTCTGATTATTACCTTGTCTCTCGCCATTGCTTTAATATAATGGACTATACCGTTACGATTCAATTCAATTAGTTTTGAAAGCATTGTGTTTTGTGTAGAGTGTAATCCATAAGTTATTTCAACGCTCATAAACACAATTTATATAGATTACTTTTACGGTTCTGCATTTTAAAAGCAAAAACTCTCTTATTCAGCCTTGGGTCTGTCGCATGGATTAATTTTGAGGACTAATTATGGAAGAAACCTGTAATAGTATTCATTATAGATTTTAATAACCCGAGAAGACAGCGCTCAGTATTATTTAGGTATTTTTAATTTCCGGACTAGCTCTACCGACTTTGCCTTTTTTATTTTAATTAAAATAATAATTAAATGGGTTTTTGGGGTATAGTAAAAGCAACGCGTGCTGATTAACTAAATTCTCTTACCTAATAATCTATACATTTTTCACTCTTGTGAGTTGTATAAATACTTACGTAATTTTGTATATTAATAAATTACAAACATCTCAGTAAAATCCGAGCCCCAGAACATCAGCATAAACTAGTCAAACATGCTTTCAAATTCTATGTTCGCGTGTATACTAATGCATGCTAAAGTTTTCTGACATATATTTTTATAAGATACATAAATATAATCCGGAGTATCCTTATTTATAGCATTTTCGCTCTTACCTCACAAGAATTTAGAACAAAATTGTATGCAAGTGCTCTGCATACATTTTACTGGTACGCCAAAATTCTGACTGCTATAGATCGTAAATTGTAACGGTTGCTAGTTTTGGTGTTACGTACAAAGTGCATTTTGTATTCGAAAAATTTTAAAATTAGAGACTAAAATTACTGAAATCATTGACAAAAGTAATCACATTCTGTGCTCCGGCTTCGCACGGGTATAAAATATATAGCGTATGTCATTCACTGAAAAAATGATTAAAATCGATCCACTAGTTTTGATTTATTAATTACTGCCCGTGGCCCGCACGCGTTAAATGTAATTATTTACGACATCACATTAGAAACCTCAATTTTTTTTCTCCACTATTTAATGGAGTTTATTATACATATAAACCTTCCTCTGATGAAATGAAAGAGTGATTGACACTCTATCTCTTAAAAAATACCGCATCAAAATCCGTTGCGGAGTTTTAAAGATTTAAGCATACATAGGGACAGAGAAAGCGACTCTGTTTTATATTATGTAGTGATATAAAATTCTCGCGTCACAATGTTAGTTACCATACTCCTTCGAAACGGTTTGGCCGATATTTATTAAATTTTATATGCATATTCAGTAGGTCTGAGAATCGGCTACTATTTATTTTTCATACCTAAACGTGAAGGGTGGTCCGGTCCACCCCGAAACTTTTTATTTTATTTTTTGAACAATTTTTTTATTTTAATTTTTTATGATGTCATTAAAAATACATACAATCCTATATTTTCACCCTTCTAAATTTCAACCCCTATTTTTTAATAGCCATATTAGTAAATCAACAACTGTCACCGGTGTCACTTCTAGACTCCGGTAGAGGGCGCTGTTATCGGGTCCCAGATTTTTTTTTTAAATTTATTTATGTACCCAAAAAGAAAGTCACAAAACAGTCAAAATACAATAAATTAATGTGTACAATGGACACATTAACTTATTGTATCTTGACTTGTCTTGGACTTTTATCAGGGCAGGACAACTTCTGCCGGGCCCTCTAGTATGTATATAGTTTTGTCAGTATCCATCATCGTCAAAACGTGAAATAAACAAGCATTTTATTTAAATCGAAAAATAAATTAAATTAACAAAGGCGTACAAAATTGGAAATGGTTTTGCAATTAAATTATTTCATCATTTTAATTAATCGGTCTAATTGATTCACAAAGTCACATAGACTTTATAATTTTACGTAATAAAAATAGAAACAGGCAGCAGACCAGCAACTTAACGAGCCCTTGAAGAAACAGTGGAAAGAACAACAACATTGAAATCCAAAAAAATCGTGTCCTCCGTCAATACAAAACACTCCGAACGGACATAGAACACCCTTAAGGGGTCGACCAGCCGTTCTATTTAATCTAATATTTATAATATTTCGTGTCAAAAAACAAGTTTCTTAATATATAGATAAATGGAGATAACATCTATTTTTTCCTATATTTTTCTGCCTTCAAAAGAATATGGATAGTTTAATAACAAAACATAGAAGTATTAACAAGCTGACACTATTTTTATATTCCCAGCAACCCTCAAATATTAAAGGACAGGGAACAAGAAAGTTTCTCCTGTAAACTTATTAACGGTTAAACGAGTCCCTGAATTTTCCGTAGAGCCGAAAGGGCCTGCAAGTTAGATTAAAATAGTTGGCAACTGGCCGCGGCACGGCATGACTACCCACACAGTTCTTTTATATTGCAAGTTGCCTAAAGGCTGAACAAAATAGAAATCAGGGTACTAAATTACTAGCATTTATACCATTACAACATGACGGACTGCCGCGACATAAGTAGATACACAAAAACCATTTGACGAGATTTATTGGCTTTATTTCCGGAGTCCTTTATTACAATTACTGTATATCTAATATATGCACAAAAACAGGCGAAAATTATGGAGAACAATTGACTGTGTCTCAAACCTCCTTCTTGATAATGACGTTTTTACGTTTGAAATTATACTTACGCAGTATGCCTAAACATGCCAAAATATTTAAATAGAAAATCACTTGAAAATTCATCCTCTACGACCTTGATTTTCTCAGTAAAATTGCTTAAAAAAACTCTGAAAAGCACTCAATGGGATAAAGTATTAAGCTGCTAATGATCATGAATCTAAATATCTCACGATCTCCGATACAATGGCCTCTTATTAAGGGGGGTAACATCGTATCTCGACGCTTCGAGATAACCCGGCGTACTCTCCTAATAAGATTTGCATATCTTAATACGAACGGTACATTCCGTTCTAAACATCCAACTAATAACTCGATAAACAACACGCGAACAAACACAATGTTTGGGGAACAGTAATCATGTATTAATAATAACTGATCCGCTTAATAGACTGCGGCCGCTGCGTATGTACTCGCAGTACGCGGAATTATCTGATGAAATCCGACTAAATTAATGTTTATCGACGCAATAAATATGATTACGTTATAATAAACATCAAACAAATCACCGCAGGGGTTTTAGCTCCTATGTTATCGTTATTGGATGCTTTTATATACCTAATAAAGCGTTTTGAACAAATTTATCAATAAATTGAATATCGATTTTGATAAATACTAGGTAAGTGTATGGTTTTGTCTGTCTGTTGTTCATTTTACAATCATTATTTTTTTTTAACCAACATCGTAAAAGAGCGCAGATACTTTATTGTAAACAATTGTGGAAGCGTGGAAGCTTGTCATAATTTTTTTTTTATATAAAGAATATTACCACTGCTTTTTTTTCAAGCCATTACTAATATTCCTATTGCCCCTCTAAATAAGCTCGAAGCTTGCTCTAGGAATGGGTACAATAGCCCAAGCGGGTCAGGATCGAATCCGTGACTCGCGTGAACGGAGCCGGAGAGCGAAATCGGTCCTTCTACCGATGAGCTATTGAAGTTTCTAAGTTTAATTCTCGTTTTGGTTAAATGTTTGTTTTACTTATGAATTTAATTAAGTATACCTTAATTTCAATTCACGTTATAATATAAAAAAAATTAAAAACTTTTATTTTATAACTCAACAAAAAATCAAAATATCTTTTATACATTTCCAAATCACGTGTACGCGAAGCTCGCATTTTATTACGGAAAACACCGCAACAACGTATAAAAAACTATATATCAGAAAATTCATGTGGAAATATCAAAGAATAGCCATTCAGGCGGCAACAATGCTGCCAGCGTGTATGCACATCAATGCCTGCCGATGGGACGCGAGCTCTATAAAATTCAAAAATGTAACTGTGGAAGAAAGCGCGCATCGTATATCCAGCAAAGTTTTGTCCCCGCACAATGGCGTCGCCCCGTATGCGAATTTATTCTAGCTTATTTATTATAGCATAGTTTTTGTGAACTATTTTGTATTCTTTACAGGAGCAGCGTATTACCCATTTTACTAGTCTTCACAACAGCCTTTTGTCACTGTGTGTATAAGCTAATACAATCCTTAAAACTCGTTCGTACTTTTGTAAAAATGTTTTATTCTTCGTTTGTAATATCTACCTATTTAATGCGAAACTATACTAATTCGATATAAATAATTAAAATGTAACTACAAAACAATTACCTAATTTAAAAAACGTGATGAGCAACGGAAAAGAAAGGAAAACAACAAAATGGGAACTTTATACGAAAATCCAAAATTATGTTAGACCATTCAAAAAATTGCTAAATGGTTTAAGAAAGTTATAAACCACGATATAAGCCACGATATGGTATAAGCTTATTTTATGCCTATGGACCGGCCCATTAATATAGACAAAACACACATTATCCTATTATTGCCACATTTAATAGTAGCTTTTAAATGTAATTTATAAAAAAAATGATCAAACATGTGTAATAATTATTATACTCGTATGATTATACATGTTAGTGGCAAAATAATATGCTTTTTGAATGTGTAATGCTTGGCATGGCGTATTCAATTTCAAATAATATTGCTTCCTAACTTGTTGTGTATCTAGTGGCCAATCTGGTATCAATGATGAGAGAACTTCGGTTTGAGCTACATACGTCTATAATTTATTATTATAAAGTAGGTAACCAGCCGAGGCAGACTTAAGGCCTGCGCCCATTGACGGCACGGCACCGCAGAGGATTTTTATGTTACCAACAGAAATAAAATTTATTTTGCCGACGCTTTGTTTAAGAGGTTTGATTTGGAACTTATCGTAGTCGTCGTTTCAATTTGAAATTTATTGATATTTTAAAGTTTTATTTCTATTCATGACTTAAAAATCCTCTGCCGTGCCGTGCCGCCAATGAGCGTAGACCCTTATTCGTGGTGTTAGAAGCATGGAACTCCTGTTAAAATTGCACTACGCGGTCAGTCTACCCCTACTTAAACCTTTATTTATTTAGTCACCAATGTGGAATATAGCTATAAGGGCTGAGAACTACAATAATTGAATTGAATTTATCAAATAAAACGCACGGTTGTTGAATAGACATAGACGACTTTATTGTGATAAAACATTATAAACTAGAGTGAATATCTTATATTAATAAGGTTAATATAGAAAAAAAAACGTAATACTGTATGCAAGGTCCTTTTAAAACTTTAAAAAAAATCGTCAACAATAGATTCAAAATTACTCCAAAAATATCATTAAAAATTCATGATAAAAAGAAATATACAAATCCATAGACTCATAGACACCACTATGGACGAAAATATTACGTCATTTTTTTGTATTTTTCTTAAATAAAACTATTATCTATAGCATTTTTGAGTTTTAAAAAAAACTTAAACTAAAAGGACTTTGTCCCAATAAATAAACCCTTTTTTAAAGTAATCACAAATGTGCGTTATTATTGAGGAAAATATTACTCAAAATACCAGTACGCTTATAGTAAACAAGGAACAACGTAGAGGCATAATAGTAAATATTATTACTGAAATGGCACATTTTTTAATTTATTATTGAGTATTTTCCTCCTTTGGATTTTTTTGAGATCGATTTGTAACAGTTTTTTTTAAACCGTTCATAATTTTTTTATGAGCATGTTCACTAATGTAAATTATACAAGTAATATACGAGGGGCGATCCAAAAAGTGATGATAATGAGTATTACTATAATAATTAAAAAATATATTTTTCTAAATACCTCCGGTTTCTCGTACGTTCATCAAATTCATGTCAACTTAACACACAAAATACAGCACGGTCATTGGTTGCCTGTTGATCATTGGCTATTTTCAACCAGTGAGCGTTCTGTGTTTGGTATTTTAAGTTGACATGGATTTGATCAACGTACGAGAAACCGGGGGTAAGTCTCCTAACAAGTCAATAAATTTAGTCCATCCTTATTTTTAAACCCTCAGAAAAAACCTATTTTAAATTATGTATACTGGAAATAGCCGATTTTATCATTACTTTCAGATCAACCCTCATACTCTTTAGTCCAACTTATCTTTTTAGTCTAACATATTTAAATGGAGTGTATGTATGTTCATGGATATTTTGATAGGAATCTCAACTTAGATAGAAATGAGTTATTTTGAGAAATGTTTGAAATTTAAAACAGTTTATAAATAAACCCATAATAATCAAACTAAGTTTTTCAGAAAAGTGTGCTGTGGACATTCAGAATTGTAAAATTTTCTACTTTTTTACATCAAGTAGTTATTTAGACTAATACTACGACATTATCTTATAGTTAAATATAGATGATTACATCAATATTTTTAGAAGATATTTTGTGCCACAATAAATACACTGATATGGGTGTCCATTCTGTCGTCATTATATAACTAAACTTGGACTATAACTAATTTTTAATAACCACTTAAAAAATAAGGAAATATATATTAAATTTATATCTTGGAATGTTTTAATATGCCGATTTTTTTTAATTTTGATTATATTTAATTTTAGTCCAAATTTAGTTAAGTTTATGAAAAACAGAAACAACCCCATTTTTAACTACTGAAAAAGTGGCACACCGTATATATTAATAAGATGGTATAGTGAATGCTGTAATGGGATATTTAAGCTTTCATTTTCTTCTCGTACTCCAACAGCTCGGCGAGGTTTACAATCCTTATCTGCTCCACGTGGTTGCCGGCCAGCTGCATATAGTCCACTTCGAAACGATCTTCGGCCGAACGCTTGCGAACTGTATTGATTTACAAAATTAATACGATATTAAAAATATTCAGATTCGTCCTGGACCCAAGACATAGCCCTAGCCAAATGATATGAAAATTGTCCCAATCTCTCAAGGAAGAAGACAAGTGATAAATATTGGTTTTATAAAATATGTTATAACGTAACTTAAGGACCGATTTCGATGATTATAAAAATATAGTATAGTTTTTAATTGATTACACTAGATCGAGTCTGGTATCATCTTCTTCCTATCACTATTACCGGTATTTTACCAAGGGCCTGCTTATACACTTATCTACTTCCGCAACCCTAAGAGCGAGCCAGGAACTCATTGGATAAGATCTAGCAATAGTTAACGACCATTATCAGGTCACGATAGCCGGAACCGTGCTCCACAAGGAGCGGAGGCACTCACTGGCGTCGCGGCGCGCGCGGTAGAGGCGGTAGGCGGGGCGCGCGCCGCAGGCCGAGGCCAGCGAGGCCGCCGCGCGCCGCAGCTCCGGCAGCGCGGGCAGCTGCGCCACCAGCTCCGAGCGCACGGGCGCGGGGTCCGTGACCACGGCCGTCAGGCGCGTGACGAACAGCGCCGGCGCCATCACCAGCTCCGGCGTCAGCTCCATCAGGAAGCAGCGCTCGTCGTCCACGATGCCTGCCCGACGGACAGTATCACTTACTAATCTATCAATTGGTTTTTCATCATCATACCTAATAGCTAATCAACTAACTACTAAGTTATGGGCCAGCGCTAGCAAAGCTACCTTTAGGGCCACCGGTCACGGTTTCGATCGGAATAGATGTTTGTATTAACCATAAAGGCATGTGTTCTGGACCCCTGATGCAGGATATCACCACTACCCTAATTGCCATTGAATGTTTAGAATTTATTTATTTTTTATTAAAAAGGCAAAAAGGAAATATCAACATCCAGCCTTAACTCTAAGACCCAGATAGCTGAATTTTTTTACAGGTGCTATTTTTAAAAAGTAACAAGCACTAACAACCAAGGGATTTAAACTAAAAACATAAAACTGTTTTTTTGGCGAACAACTAAAAACTAAAATTTTAATAAATCTAAACTGATAATACTCACCCGAGGTGTTTGCATTGAAATCATGTATGAAGTTGTAGACCTGGCCATCGCTGATAATGGTCAATGTCTCCACATTGTCCTTGATGTTGATCTTTTCCTGCATCCTCGCCTCAATCGGCATGCTTCTAGGCCCCTCCACAAAGGTTGCCACCTCGAGAGTTCCGTCAGGATACCAGCGCCGTAGCTCGGTCTAGTGATGAGTCCCATAATAATAAGTATTAGAACCACTCGTTCGCAACCAGGAGGAGGAGGCAAACTATGGTCCACGACCAGTTCCAAATTTCGCGTTACTAAAAAAAAAAAAAGATTCCAAAAAAAAAAAAATCTCACCTCATCATTAGCACCCAAACCACAGAGGCTTTGGTGGCGCTGCACCGGTGGTGTATGCTTCTTCAATTCCCGGCACAATAGCAGCCCGGAGATCAAACCAAAGGATAAAAGGATGATCCCCACAACCGGTATTAGCTTAAAGTTCGATCTAACAAGTTCTGTTTGCAATTCTGGATAAATCTCAACCTTCTCCTAGAAAATAAAATAGTTATTGCAAATTTAAAAGTCTATTTTTGGCATACTTTATTTCCCAATATATTCTATATTACAATAATATGTATAGTCTGTTAAATGTAACTTGAACCCTGCGCAGTAACACGTTTTTGGGCCTCAACCGTATGCGGTATGAGGGGGCCGGGTTTAGTACACTCGCTCACGGTTGTTTTAGTTCTTTAATAATAAATTATTAAAAATAAATTAAAATATAAATTTGTTTTGTCAAGTGTGTTAACATTTATTTTAAGATAATGCCTCAACCACAATCAACTTTAAGGAGATGGGAGAGAAGGATGGTATTTGACATTTATAGTTATTTTTTAAAAGAATATAATATAACTAATTCTCTGAATAATACTACGGAAGATACGAAGAAGTCTGTCTCACTATTAATAATGTACATTAACTTTTTTTATATATATAGGTACCTTTTTCTATACTATTTATTTGTTTTATTCTATTTAAGTAATTAGTAACGATAATAAATAAATAATTAATTGAATTTAGAAGAAATAATAACTATATTATATACTTCATTCCGTTTTCCTACTTTATAAAGAATAGATTTAAATAAGACGAAACCAATATTTTTGTCTAACATTTTTGTCCATTATTGTACCTGCGCAGAAGCGGCCATTTTGGTTCAAGTTACATTTAAGGAACTATACAAGATGTTGAACTTTTTACGTACTTAGCATGTGACTACTATTTTGCATTATAAATTAAGAGAATTTATAATGCAAATATATATTTTACTTAAAATTTAGTACATTATAAAACCAAATGTTAATCATGGGAAGATTACTTGTTTTGTAATAATGATGCGGTTTCAAATAATATTTATAGAGAACTCATTTGAATTTATTGCATTCTACAAAAATGCACATGAATTTATAAATTTTGACTTAGTTAAAACTTGACTAAACGTGACTTGAATAAAATCAATATATCATAGTTCCTATCTTCTGATTTCTTTCGCAGTTGCGCCGTTGCAAGTATTGATTTTAATTGCTAATTGAAGTACTCAGGAATGGAAAAAAGATACTCTATAGTCAAATAGTGTCTAATTATGACTTTATAATGTGATTATAATAGACAAAAAACATATATATCAAACATTAATAAGACGTTGATATCAAATTATATTAATGAATAAAATATTAATAAATTACCTCTGCGATAATAGGTTTTTCAGGTAATGACCCGTCAGTTATTATAGGGTTCTTCATTATTGCACTATGCTTTGTTATAACAGTCATGATTGATGATCAATTATATTTTACAGGGCAAAGCTCTCAAGACGCAATATTTTTCGTTACTCGACCAGGCCCTACTCAAGTGCTCAATTCACAATTGTATTGATCCGCCAAAACCAGTGTGACCAACTCATAAAATTATTGTAAGTCCATAAATTACTTCTATTGACTAACTTCAAATCGAAATTAGAGACTGTCATCCTGTAACACTTAGGCAGAAAAACTGTCAAATACTGCAAAACTATTACGGAAAAAGGGCGAAATAATGGCAAAAAATTAAAATAAATAGAGACTTTTTTTTATAATTTTATGTATGTATTACCATTAAAGTTTTATCTTTTTAGCACAGACAATATATTGAATAAATTTTAAATTAAATTATATTCTTTGTATTATTCTATAAACTCCTTATACAACGCTTTTGTAATCTTTCGTGGTTTGGGCATCTAATATTTTGGTAGTCTAGTATCTTTCTAAGTGTAATAATTCTATGACACAACACTATTTTCATCGGCGAGGACGATTTTTTTTGGCACCGTCATGGGCACTTCGTCAACGATCGTCTTAAATGCACGCGGATCACTGCTTTGGACTTCTGTTAAAATTTTTTGACTGCTGACCTTTTTTCTGACTGATGTATTTTCAGAAATTCAAATACAACTATTTTTTTTTTCTTTCAAAATGATGTAAAATAATTGTAAATTATCATTGTGGAGCAAAAAATTCCATTTCATTTAAATACATATTTTAGCATTTTTATTTTAATATGTGCATATGGCCTAAATTGACTATAGACAATTTTTATAGTTAAATCATAAATGAATAATCAAAATCCTCTAGGTTTTCTAATCTATGCCTTAAAAAAAGAAAGAAATCAAGACGAATATAGGAAAACGGACAATTTCGTTTTGTGGAATATTCTATGGAGAGGTTAATGAATTAGAAACGCCTATAGTGCCGTTAAAACATGTTTGATTAGTTATCTACATTATTCTTTTAAATTGTTTCTTTATTTCATTGTATACTACGTATTATCGTTTGGCCACCACGACTACGACCACAATAAAATGGCGACTGACCAAATGAAACACCGCATGCATGTTTTCAAGAATACAGGCAAAGATGTCGATGTAAGTAACGCAAATATAAATATTAATAGCCGTTAATTAAAATAAAATAATATATGTAACCAGACTAAACGTTGACATGCTTAATTTTAGGAAATGCGCAGGCGGAGGAACGAAGTGACAGTCGAACTACGAAAGAATAAAAGGGAAGAAACGTTACAAAAACGACGAAATGTCCCCGTCAGCTACTCAACAGACGAAGATGACATCGATAGGACGCTGGCATCGACCGATTTACAAGAGTTGGTTCTTAAAGCGGGCAATGTCGAAAATCCTGAAGAGCAATTGGCAGCCGTTCAGCAATGTAGAAAACTTTTGTCCTCCGACAAGAATCCACCTATAGACGATTTGATTAAGACTGGAATATTACCTACACTCGTTCAGTGCCTTTCTAGGGCAGACAATCCTACACTTCAGTTTGAAGCGGCTTGGGCCCTTACAAACATTGCGTCGGGAACATCTGCACAGACCAATAAAGTTGTTCACGCTGGTGCGGTGCCGCTGTTCCTTCAGCTTCTTATGTCCCCGCACGAGAATGTGTGCGAACAGGCTGTATGGGCCCTTGGTAATATCATCGGCGATGGCCCAGTACTGCGAGATTTCGTTGTTGAACTTGGAGTTGTAAAGCCTCTCCTTAGCTTCATTAAGCCAGACATCCCTATCTCCTTCCTCCGTAATGTTACATGGGTTATTGTGAACCTGTGTAGGAGTAAGGACCCACCACCCCCTGTTAAGACCATTCAAGAAATTTTGCCTGCGCTCAATATGCTCATCACACACACAGACACCAACGTAAGTTATATTTTTTTATATATAAACAAACATATGATTACTGAATGTCACAATATTGTATTGCATAATTATACCAATAATATAGAACACTTTTTATAATTAAACTTTAGCAATTTTACATGATAATGACAGTAACAATGACAATAAAAACTTAAATGAAAAAACAAAGTAATTTGAGGGTATGTTGGAAAAAAAATTTTTAAGTAATAGATTGCTACTATCCCACTGCTGGGCAGAGTTTTGACCTCCTATTAAAAGGATATTATTACAAGCTTAATTTAAAAACAAAAAGTAAAATATTATGATTTCAAAGTGTCCGACAAAGATTTCATTTAAATTGAACAAACAAATAAAAACATTAAATTTGGTTAAATTCAAATGAAATCAGTAAAGAAATTTCTAGATTTGCTGCTCCAGTTTTATGGAATTTTAATATATGGACTTAATTTATATTATTGTTGACATTTCTCGATTCTGATGAAATATTTACTATGTATTGAATTTATTAATTGAAGGATCCAATAATTAACTGTTCTGTCTTAAGATTTACATTGAAAACAAGCACCTATTTATCTTGGTAAAACTTTTCTAAAATCTTAATTATATATATATAAAAGAATAGTCTTGTATTAAGTATTAAAAATAGTTTTTGATTGCAATTTTATTTTCCATCGTTCCAGATTTTAGTAGATACAGTCTGGGCAATTAGTTATCTAACTGATGGTGGTAATGAACAAATTCAAATGGTAATTGATTCCGGAATAGTGCCTAAGCTGATACCGCTCCTCTCACACAAGGAAGCCAAGACACAAACGGCTGCCCTCCGAGCCGTAGGGAACATTGTGACTGGAACCGATGAACAAACACAAGTTGTGCTCAACTGTGATGCCCTTTCTCACTTCCCTGCCTTGTTGTCACATCCAGTAAGTAATCATAAATTGTTTATCTTGAATATCTTTAATTCTTTACTCTTCAGAACATAACATAACAAGCATTTTTTTAATGAATCTTTTTGTTATAGAATGAAGTTGTTAATTTGAATGTATCTCTTAATTCAGCATGTTTCCTAGCAAAGGCCTGGCCAAGGCTAAAGCTGTCTCTATTTTACTCTGTCACGAGCCACACTCCTTCAGTTATCAATGTAAAATCATCTCCTATCACACTTTTTCTTTTGCCAGTCCTAGGATACCAGTCACTTATTCTTTTACTCCATTTGTCCTGTTTTATATTCTCGGTAGCTACGCGTGCAGCTAGTGTATATGTATAAGAGATGTTATCTGATCACAACTGGTATCTGACAAAGCTCTTATATAGAACCGTTTATTTTCTTATTAAAAGTAAACTATTTTGAAACTTTTTTCATTAAAATTAAAAATAATTTATTTTAAAAAATAGCTTTTTAAAGCTGATGTTCTAACACAAAAAGTGATCAGTGACTGGTTTTCACACATTATTACCATATTATTATTCATTAAAGGGGATTCAATGACCTGTCTCAAACTACACTCTAGATAAGTTTCTGCCTTTGTTAATTGTCAATAAAAAAAATAAGATAAATTAAAAAAAACATTCAGTCCTACTTTGTTCCTACACATTTGGAACATAATATTAATGTTTTTTTCTCCTGTTATTAGAAAGAGAAGATATGCAAGGAGGCAGTGTGGTTCCTGTCTAACATCACAGCAGGCAACAAGCAGCAAGTGCAGGCTGTCATCGATGCTGGACTTCTGCCTAAGATCGTGGAGAACCTGAGCAAGGGAGAGTTCCAGACTCAGAAAGAGGCCGCATGGGCGGTTTCCAACCTTAGTATTAGTGGTTCAAAGGAACAGGTCAATATCTAAAGCATTCAAATTATTAATTAAGCAACCTGGACTATACCTCATCCTGATCATTTGAGGAATTCTTCTTTAGTTCTGATTTGTTAAATTCATATAATTTTTGTTGAGAAACTGAACAAAATGTCTAACAACGGCATATGATTTTTAATGAGTGTTGTTGTTTGCAGGTGGCGGCTCTCATCCAGTGCGGTGTCATCCCACCCTTCTGCAATCTACTGGGCTGCAAGGACACGCAAGTCATCAATGTGAGTGCTTCCTGTTAAATGTGTATATATGTAGGTCATACGTGGGGCGTGTTCCATTACGAGTTGGACTAAAGATGACTCAGAAAATTAAAGAAATATTGTTGGGATTTATAGAATCCGACTTGCAAAATTATATCTGTATACTGTTTGTATACTTTTAATTAAATAGCATATACACATTCAATTTACTTTACTAGATTTTAGCCAAGCCAGATTGTACATATTATTTGGACGCAAATAAGCAATACCATGTCAACTCACACGAATGTCATTTCGAAAAAAACGTGTTTGAAATTTTTTTAACAACTGTATTTATATGATTTTTTTATGTATTGGTCAAGTTTTTGGCAAATTCAGATTTATGTAAGTTATTTTACTTATTTTCACAAAAAATAAGTATACAAACTGCATATTTCGTATATAATATAACCCAAAACGTTTAATATAATACATACATTGCATGATTAAAAATGGCTTTTTAGAAGTTTTAAAGCTTAAAACCCTACAAATATTAAAGAAAAAGTTCTTCAGCCATTTACCAACACTTCTGCATATACAACTGAGTTTTTTCAATTTCGTGAGTTGTCATGGTAATGCTTATTTGTGTCCATTTCATCTGTGTCACATAATTAATAAAATCCAGTGTAAAGTTTTTATAATAGATTTTTTTTTCGCATCCGCCATTAATGGCTCTTCGTGTTTTGAGACTTGACTACTGACTTATTGCTTTCCAATTGAAAAACAATCATCTAGGGCATTTCTGGGGTAGATAATTTGTTGGTTACTGTAATTGTTATGTCTGTATGGTGAAGGTGGTGCTGGACGGGCTGAGCAACATGCTGAAGATGGCGGGCGAGGGCGCGGAGCATGTGGCCACCATGATCGAGGAGTGCGGTGGCATCGACAAGATCGAGGAGCTGCAGGGCCACGAGAAGATCGAGATCTACAAGATGGCCTACGACATCATCGAGCAGTACTTCGCCGCTGAGGTGAGCCCCATTTACATTATTTATTTTTACGTCATGACGGGTATCAAACAAGCATACGGCCTGCCGCATGGTGAGCAACCACCGCCACCTATGATCGCGCGCGACACTGGCAGTCGCATGAGCGTTGTAAACCTGAGGAAAGGAAAGGGTGAGGGGACATTGGGCCTCTGGGCCTCTGGGCCTCTCACTCATAGCACAAGTTTCAAAGTAACAATTGAGTAGACTGAATAGCCCAACCAATTTTGGTTGTTTGAAAGATGTTTGACTGTATCCGTAATGTGTCCGCAGGAGGAGGACCCCACGCTGGCGCCGCCGGCCGCCGACCAGGCCTTCGCCTTCGAGCCCGCGCCCGCGCACCACGACGCCTTCCGCTTCTGAGCGCCGCCACCACCACCCGCGCCACCACCACCCGCGTCACCACCACCACCACCGGCACCACCGGCACCACCAACACCACTACCGCCGCGCGTCATGATGAAACTTATTTCACTGAGAAAGTTTCATTACGTGATTTTATTGTTTGTGTGTAGCAAGATATTATGTCATTTAAAGACGAACAACTCTTTAGTTTTATGTTTGATAAAATACAATGTAAAGTTCGAGAGTGAAATTTTATATTTTAAGAACTGAATTAAATTATTGATTGTGTACATTTAAAACTTTCTTATTGGAATGAGCTCATCCTCCGCGGTCGGTCGAGCCGTACCACGGAACGAAGATAAATGATAATATTAGATCTTTTAATATACTAATTTTAAGCTTAAGCAGGGATATCGGTGGGTGGTCGATGTTTATAGTATCGATACAAGTCAGTGGCGCGTTTATCGATATAAAGTGCAAGCGTCAGCGGCCGGCGCGCCCGATGTTGTTACTAAATGTTACGACTGGCGTTCGTCTCGACGTCAATTCATTAATTAAATATTGATATTTTATTGAACTCGCCTGAGAGTTAACTCGAGCCTCGCTTTGTACACACGGAAATGCTTTTATTCGATGAAATTAGCGAAGACAGAGCGAGCCCCGAGGGCGCGCGCCGGCCGAGGTCGGTAGTCAGTAGATTTGAATTCACGAACCGGTCTAGTTTACATGTAATCGATTGTTATTCGTTTTCTAAAATGGAATGTTGTTCCGGGGACGAGGAGCCGTCCCCGGGGGGGCGTGGAGCCGTCCCCGGGGGGACGAGGAGCCGTCCCCGGGGGGGCGCGTGTGATACGACTCTATTGTGATGTTTGAAAAATGTTTCATTTTTGGTTTTCGATTTCGTATTATGTCATAGACGAGGACGAGAAGTGGATAGCTTTAAAGTTAAGTGCCGCGACGTACGCGAGCGTGTACTCCGCTTACCGAAGATATGCTTTTGATATAACATAGTATTTATGTTTCGATTTTTAACCTGGATAGCGACGTCGCCGGCGGAGGGCCGGACGCCGTGTTTTATAGTTATGGAATTACGTTGTGACATGAGCCCATTTGTAACTATATATCAATAAATTCTGTCCAATATTAATGGTATTTTATTTATATAACATTCACAATTCAAATAATTGACGGTAGTTTGAAATCTTCAAGTAGTTCCATAGTGTTGTTCTTCTGAAACAAAGAGAACTATTTATTGAAAGGATTACACAAACATAATAGTGATTATATCGGGTAATGTATAAACATTACCCGATATAATCACAGTGTTATAAAGATAAAATTAGCAGCTGTTTGTTGAACAAGTGCCAAAGTAAATTGCAAGAAATACCTCTATTTATACTCTTTAATTAATCTAATTTTGTAGTGCCGTCCTATATCACTACGTAGTATAAAACGAAGTCGCTTTCTCTGTGCCTATGTATTCTTAAATCTTTAAAACTACGCAACGGATTTTGATGCGGTTTTTTTAATAGATAGAGTGATTAAAGAGGAAGATTTATATAAATAAATAAATAAACGCTGCACACTCAACGGCCCCCATTAGGATAGTGATATCCTGTGTCGGGGGTCCGGAAACATTCACAATGACAAGGACAAATACACCCAGACCGGAAAATATGCTTGCATGGACAATACAAACATATTATGCTCCGAGCGGGAATCGAACCCGCGACCTGTGGCGTTTAAGGCAGGTTCGCTACCGCTGCGCCACAACGTTGTATAATTATAATGACATAGGCTATATATTTTATACCCGTGCGAAACCGGAGCGGGCCGCTAGTTCAAAAATAAAACCTAAATTATTTTTGTTCAAGTAGACTTTTTAAAGTATTTTTGAATTCTCAAGCTTTACTGCTACAAACCGCTACCGCTATTCCATAGACAGGCCTTTCCATAAAGACTAAATTTCAAAGGCTCGCTGGTGCTCCTTCGTAAATTCAACAGTAACGCAACGAAAAGAAGTTAGTCACACGCTAAATTTATTCGATGTTAGTAATGTGACGGTAGCCTTCGTTATTTTGTTTGGTAAGGCCTGTCTATAGAGTATAGTAAATCTATGGTCAAAACTTAACCTTATAATTTTAGTTTTATAATAGTATAGTCTGTTAAATGTAAGTTGAACCAGGCGCAGTAACACGTATTTGGGTCTCAACCGTATGCGATATGACGAGGCCGTGTTTAGTACACTCGCTCGCGGTTGTTTTAGTTCTTTAATAATAAATTATTAAAAATTAAATTAAAATATAAATTAGTTTTGTCAAGTGTGTTAACATTTATTTCAAGATAATGCCTCGACCACAATCAACTTTAAGGAGACAGGAGAGAAGGATGGTATTTGACGTTTATAGTTATTTTTAAAAGAAAATAATATAACTAATTCTCTGAATAATACTGCGGAAGATACGAAGAAGTCTGTCTCACTATTAATAATGTACATTAACTTTTTTTAATACATACGTACCCTTTTTCTATACTATTTATTTGTTTTATTCTATTTAAGTAATTAATAACGACAATAAATAAATAATTAATTGAATTTAGAAGAAATAATAACTATATTATATACTTAATTCCGGTTTCCCACTTTATAAAGAATCGATTTAAATAAGACGAGACCAACATTTTTTTTCTAACATTTTTGTTAGAGGTGTGCGAATAATTTGAACTGACGAATTATTCGTTCCGAATCGAATATTAATATTCGATTCGAAACTCGAATCGAACAATTCGAAATTTCCCGAATAATTCCAAAAACGTTGAAGAATTCGAAAATTTTAGAATAATTCGAATTTTTTATTTCGAATCGAACAATATTACATTATATAGTAAAAATTTGAATTATTCGTAAACTATTATATTATTAGTGAAGTTTCGAGTATTTTGAAATTTGATTTCAGGGTTTCTTATGTTCAATATTAAAATATGGATTTAACAGTCTATATATATTTTATTCAAACCATGAAATATAGTTAAACAAATAGAACAATTATTATAATTTTTAGGGTTCCGTAGCCAAATGGCAAAAACGGAACCCTTATAGTTTCGTCATGTCCGTCTGTCCGTCTGTATGTCACAGTCATTTTACTCGAAGACTCTTGGCTCTATCTATACGAAATTTGCTAAATAGTTGTATTCTACGAACGGCACCACGATTTTGTAATGAAATCCTAAAATTTATAAACTGAGAGTTGGAAAAAAAAATTACAACGTGTGATATATTTTTGGATAGGTCTTTCAAAATGATAACGAGGTTTGATTTTGACTTTTTCATTAAGTCAGTAGTTGTTGAGATATAAGCTCCTAAAGTCATAAAAATGGTGTCCCCCTTCTAACTTTCGAACTATTGGATTTAAAATTCTAGAAAAATTTGAAGTAGAACATCAAAAGAACTTTCAACCACATTTGGTTAGAAGAAGATAGATCTACAAATTTTAGAGATACATAAGTTGTTTTAATAATTTAATAATAACTTTTAATAATTATTATGAAATTACGAACTTAATTTTGCGGTCGATTGAATTCGTTATTATTTTGAAGTTCTATATTATATTTCTCATCATCAAGCTGCGGAACCCTTTGGTTTCGACTGTGCGTGGTCCACAACGCATTTGATTGATAATTATTTATTCTAAAGAGAATGAAATTACATCGTTGCAAATACAAATTTGAAAAATGCAACTTTTGAAAATTTGCTACAAATTTTTGTTTAAAAATAATAAACACGATAATGAATAGGGTGATAAACAATTTAAAATCCAAATATATTTCATTAATTTGCGAATTATTCGAAAAATTTTTAATTATTCGAAAATTTTTGAATTATTCGAACCTTTAGAATTATTCGGGAACTTTCGAATTATTCGTGAAATTTCGAATAATTCGAAAGTTCGAATTCGAATCGAATATTGATATTCGATTCGGTTCGATTCGAACGATATTCGCGCACCCCTAATTTTTGCCCATTATTGTACCTGCGCAGAAGCGGCCATTTTGGTTCAAGTTACATTTAAGGAACTATAAAATGAAAAAAAAAAAGGGACCGTTCGCCGATAGTGGCACGCGTAGCACTTGACCACGGGCGCGGGCGGCGCACACTCGTCCCGCGCGCGCTCGCTCACGCGTCGCCGCAGTGCACCCTCGGAATAAAACTGACCCACTTTCTGGTGGAAACTGAAATTAACATATATTTTAAATATCATTCGAGTGTGATGCCTTCTCGACCCTCCAGATGGTAAACGATAAATGTCACATACATACATTCAGTTTATAATAACCCTTCCTGTGTGGGATCCACACCTATAAACTGGATTGTCGCCGGAATGTAAAATAAAGACACCGATTTAAGACCTTGGGAATTCACTATACGAGGTCGAGGAAGCTTCTATTCACTGTTTCTTCGGGTTGACTATTTAACTATGACTATTCCTTGCTGGTAACTATCCCGAAGTGCTATTTGAGTTGGAACTATCCCCTAGTACTATTAGGTGGAACTATCCCAACGCGCTGTTATGATGGAACTGTCCCGAACAACTGTCTAGGTGGGACTGTCTCCTCGGGCTCTTGTGGTGGAACTAACTTTAGTCGGCCTGGTAGCTGATATTTATACCCCCGTCGGACGCAACACTGGCACGGCCATGTGGATAACTGTATAAGGCGTCCGACTTCAGCTATTTGGGACGCACAATACCCTCGTTGGGTACAACATCTGGCACGGCCAGGCAGACAATCGAACAATCGATGTGCGAAACAGTGAACATTTGCTTCCCGCCCTCGTACCGCTATAAACATTTATTCTTTATTAAACAATTACATTTTACAAGAAACTTTTAACATTCTTTTTAACATTGTTCTATTTAAATCTATTTTACTAAAGCTATTAACTATTGTCTAAAGGACCTTTCAAAAACATGTGTACTTTCTATAGACTATTATCTCTATTTACTTAACTATACTTTACTGTGTCTATTTATTATGCCTATTATACCTATTTAAACTTATTTGTATTATTGAACTATCTTTAAACTTAAACTATTTTCGGCTGTCCTGAACACTTCCGTTGTAAATAAGAAACGGGCAGCTTCCATCGCTTACACATCATATGTAGAGCCCTATGAATATTGCTACTTAAATTTAATTTTCTGGGAGACTGTGCTTGGAGTGCTTTCATTCACGGTGAGAAGAGCAATCAACCTTTAAATTATCTTTTACTAATAACAATAAAACTAACTCTTGCTACAATGTAAAGACGCTTAAAATAACATGAACAAATTCGAAGTGGTAAAATGAACAAAACGAACTTAGGCAGCGGCCTCTCCCAGTGGTTGTCGAGGCGGTTGACGGCCATGACGTGCGCGAGGCGCTGCAGCAGGCTGAAGTTGTCCGCGCGCAGCTTGTCGCGCCGCTCGCGCTCGCGCTGACACTTCTTGAGCTTGCGCGCCACGTGCGGCCGCGGCGCCGGCGCGCACGCGTCCACCGCCGGAGCCGCCGACAGCACCTGACCGGTGCGTACTTGATACATTTTGGAGTACCACCTAGTAATAAATTAATATCTACCCAAGGAACTCTAGGAATTCTTTAAGAAAAACATTGACTTTAAAACGGAAAAGCCAAAAATGGCATTATTTGTAATGAAAAAATGTTAGACGGTAAAAAAAAGATTTTTCTGCAACAGAATCCGAAGAGAAAATATCAGCACAAATGTAACCATTCTGATTAGAAGTCAGTATTTTTCTTTGATTTTATACTTTTAAGTAACGAATAATAGCCAACCATATTAAAGTACTCAATTGTATCGTAATTCGAACCCCTGAAATATTAATATTCGGCAGTTTCGGTGGCCACCTGTGATCATTATCTGGAACTCTTTTCTATTTCTGTCTTTGTCCAAAAAGTAGGTAAGCCGGAGTTCCCTACATTGACTTTATCTACTTGTTTAAATCTTGCGATAAAAATCACGTTCACAAACTAGAAACGATTTTTTTACATCATTGTTTTCAAGTAAATTTCATACGTGGAAGATATTTAATAGAATAGAATAATAGAATAATATTTATTAAGCTTAACAAAGTTCGTAACAACATTTCTCTTAAATTATCCCTTAGTACTAACACAGAAATACATAAAATGTGAGTAGGCTGTGATTCTCAAACTAGGCGACAGCCTGTGACTTGAGAACCAGAGTTGTGTATTATCTAACTAACAATCGTATCCATAAATTAGGCAGGGAGGTTTGAACTAAACAAGTATGTTGCAAACTTTGGGAACAAAAAATTAATGTTTACAAAATAACAAAATAAAGAGAAAACAGGAAAAAAATTAAAAATAACGAATAGGACTAATTAACAGGCTGAAGTCTGTACGTGTTTATGTATGCTTAAGTGTGAGTGTGTGTATATGTGTATGTGTGTGTATGTGTATGTGTGAGTGCGTGTGTAGTTGTGCGTGTTTATGTGTGAGGGCGTGTGCTGTTAGTGTGTGTAGTAAGATAAGATTAACAACTTACAATTATTTGTTCAGTTTTGTCATAGGTTAATGATAAAAGCCATTTCTTTAAGTTTCGCTTACACAAGGACATTGGAAGATTTACAATATGACACATGTTGTTTACCCTATTATAGATATGAGGGAGCATAAAACTGGGACAGCGCCTAGCAAGAAGGGACTTTGAAATAGGACGAGGTACAACGAAAATCCGTTTTGACGCTAATGACTGATAATCGGGTCTAAGTTTCAGCTGTTTATGAACAGTCAATGTGGCCTTGAAAATGTAAAGCTGTCTAACAGTTAAGACATTAAATTCACTGTATAGTGAATCTGTTGGGTAGCGAAATGGCTTTTTTAACATAACTTTAATGACTGCCCTTTGTGCTCTCTCTAAATCAATAAATGCAGATTTACCGGCTCCTCCCCAAACCAATATTCCATATTGTAAGACCGATTGGCAGAGGGCATGAAACACGATTTTGAGAGTTTCGATAGGTGTGCAGTCGCGGAGTCTTTTTATTACAAATATGAGTTTCCTGATGCGAGCAGAAAGCGTTTGAATGTGTGGTTTAAAAGACAAATTTTCGTCAAGCGTTATGCCTAAATATTTAATTGATTGAGATGACTCTATAGATGGACAGGTGCAAGTTGTGAGTGAAAACGATTGAGAACATGTATGTATCTTTATTTTAAGGTTATGAGGAGGTTTAGAGGCTAGAGTCTTAAAGAAAGGAATTGCTTTAGTTTTTTTAGCATTGAGGGTTAATAAGTTGAGTCTGAAAGCTTGAGCTATTCGACCTAAGCCTTCCTCAGCAAGCTGATACACTCTGTGCCAAGTGTCGGCACGAAATATGATGGCTGTGTCGTCTGCATATGATATAACTTGACCATTTGTAATAAGGAAATCTAATAAATGTTGAGTACCTTCTGTCTGTGATCCCTAAATCTGCGGTCCTCCCAAGGTTGTACTAATAACTTCTCTCTTCTAGACAGCATTACTTCGAATTATTTTTTATTGTAAGCCCACAACAAACAACCTAACGAGCTATCGATAAATCATTACCGTTACTAAGATATTTTGTTTCGATACAACTATTACTATAAAACCAACTATTGACTTAATTTTCCGCGGTAACGGCTTTTTACCTATATTCGTGTTCAAATCTACGTATTTTACGTTAATTTTCTCATGAAGATGGCCCAATGGATCAAAAATGTGTAGATTTTACCCGAAAGTTGCCTCTGAGTTTTCAAGTGCATAACCAGTTATATTCTAAAAGGCGGCAATGCACCTGCATGCCCTCTAGCGTTGCAGATGTTCAATTGTTCATGGGCGGCGATAATTGCTAAACATCAGATGAACCTCTTGCACGTTTGCCCTCTGACATAAAAAAAATATATATTCATGAGAAAAATTTAATTCTTTCATTATCATGAACGTTGTTATACTTATATGGATAAGGGGGAAAAAGAAAACACGCTTGGCAAATTAATAAATAAATTATAATGTTAAATATTATACACTGCACTTACATTGGTATCATAACATGCTCGTTACATCAGATTACATACACGAATAGAATTATACACGAAAAACATACAAACGCATGGTTACATACAAATAAAAAATATAATTTCTTGAGCAATATAAAAATAAAAACCGAATCACTCTATTACCTAAGCCTAGATTTACTATCGTATTAATATAGATTGTGTATTTTAATTCACAGTTACACTTAAAATTTTTGTATAATCCGTTTCAATACAAGTCCGACAACAAATAGTTAGTCATTCCATCCAAATACTTTTAATTACCAACAGTATTAGGGTTTGAAAATATTTGTATTTTTTATCTTTTGATTTGTAATATTTTTACTCGATTTATATCGAAACGGATCATCCCAATTAAATTATGTAAGACAGTAGAAAAGCTTAGGAATGTAAGTCGGCGATAATTTTCATAACTTGGCAATGTTTCCTTATAAAGCTGATTGTTAGATTAATAAACAAAAAACGCCAAATGATCCGTGTACTCAACTTTTTAAAACTTTACACAAAACCCACACAGACACTCAAACGTAATAATAGATTTACAATATATTTTTAATTTTTAAATTATCATTTTATATGTATAATTTTCTTCGTCGTCCCATGAATAATTTGGTTATGAATGGGAAGACTTATGGTTTAGTCTATGAGAAGCGAAACGTGCTGTTATCGGAAGAGCGTTCGGACCGATGGCGTCTATGGAGTCGATACCTATGTCTATTTGTTCCTAATAAATCACTAAATTACGTGAGTCATCTCGCAATTAATCACTAATTAAAATATTGAGTATAAAACGCATTAAATACATCAAAAAGATCTAGTAACTTACGATCCCTCCGCTTTGAGATATGACTCTATTACCGTATCGTAGTCGTCGTGACTAGCATTAATTTTATTATTAACTGTTTAGGAATGCGGATAAAGTTGATCAACACAAGTCATACCCCAAACTTATCACATAATAAATCAGTATTTATCGAGAACGTTTTCCAATGTACATAATAATTAAATTTTATAAGTAAAAAAAATCGATAAATGCAAGTCTCCAACTTATAAATATAAAATAAATGCGGAAAACATTCTCAATCTATTGTACAGCGTACGTGACGAATTAACTCTATGGTTCGCATAAAAAACGTCAACACTTGGTGCTTTCAAATTACATACAGCTCGGAAAAAAATAACGTAGAAAAATAAACTGTCCCATTTCATATTAATACTTTCTTAGCGGTGCATCAGTCGTTTTAAGGGATTTCGTTAGTGAATTTTGTCTCTAAAATATATTGTTAGTCAGCCCATACACCTACAATATTATTATATATTGAATATCTCCTTGAAATGAAAAGGTTCAATAAACTTTACACAAAACTGACAGGCCATTCAGGTCAATATTTTCATGCGCGCCACATCTTGAACTTTTATTCAATCACTATACGATCTTTTAATACGGTTTGTATTTCAATAACCCCAAAATTTCAATAATATTGTGAAATTTCCATATTGCACAATACTTTTATTGATGGTGTATTGGCTGCCTTTGATAATGGTAAATGTCGGTTCATCGGGAAGGGAACCCACGCATGACTGATCCGACCGTCAAAATTATCCTCCTTCCATACATCTTATTCTTAATCTTAAGGGAAGCTACGATTGGACGATTTCGTTTCAACAAAACACATACATAGTTTAGTTAATATCTTTCCTTCTTGATTCGTATATTTTTTAACAAAAGTATTCAAGGAATGCTTACTTACATTAAAAAGGTCTTCGAACCGTCAGATCACAAAAATCATACGTGTCTGTTCCCACAATGAAAAAGCAAAGAGACAAAATAAGAGATGAGCTAAAAGCCAACATTGGGGAAAAAAGATGTCGAAAACTATGACGACACAACCTAAAAAATTACATAATAGAGTAAAAATTATAAAAATAAAATACTGTAAATTAAATCGATGGATTACAGCTTGTATATAGATTAAAAAAGAATAAGATATAAACAGATTATAAATAAAAACAACGCGAAAGCTGCCGCTGTTATTTATCGCTCACAAAAAGATTTTAATATATTAATAAATCATATTAAACATTTAACTGGATACCATTATAATGTTTAAAGTATGTGTATAAAAATGATAACAAAGTCGCCATTTTGTTTAAGGATAATGTCAACTAAAGAATAATAACACATTTATGATTCTTAGTATAAAATTTTCCATTTAGTCTTGTTATTTTAAACAATATTTGTAAATTTTATCGTAAAGTACCAAATAAAAAAAGGTCTTTCGATATGCAGCCAAGTCATTTATTAAGAAGACTTATAAAACATTTTAACATTATAAGATCATAAACTAATTATATATGGACATGACATCCATAACATCAAAATGCCAGACTCGCTGATGCTTCTTCATATATTAAACATCGACGTAAAGAAACGAAGTTAGTCACGAACTTGCAGCATAGTCGAGCTATCGACGACTACGAAGTTTCGTTTCGTTGGTGTACAATTTACGAAGGAGCACCAGCGAATCTTTGGACATTTTGTATGTACGGAAGGCCCGGTCATTAGTTTATACTTTTTTTAATGTGGTATAGGTACAATAAAAAGATTTACTTGAGTAAAGTGATAGGAGTTTGATAGGAGAGGGTCGTGTGAAGCGTTTGTGATGCCGGCGTGTTGACTAGCGAGAGTCACGTCATGGGACGAAGAGATTCTAAACCGACGCGCGAGCTTAATTTATACGTGTTATACAAAAAAAATAAATTAACGCAAAACATCATTACATAGATAAATTCGATTTGTTACTAATTTACGCTTGTTTTATTATACACGTCTACAATACGTCAAAACGCGTAAACTTTCTGAACACAAATATTTATTTAATTTTAGCAGAGAATAAAATTGAACACATAATGGTACGTGTTTTTCCAAAACAACTAGCGAAAACCATATAGTACATATTTATATCGTAAAACTACCTAAATCCAGTCAATGCAATAATCTTCGTGTATTAATGAATTCAAAAGGGACCTTTCAAGACGTATAATTTAAACTAGCGCGACACATTCACTTTCGGGATAATCCTAATTCGTTGTAAAAAAACGTTCAATCCGAATTTCAAATTTCGTTGCTAATATTTTAAAAAAAGAAACAATATTGTACGATTTATATATAATCTGTACTTACGTCAAAATCAAAATTATGTAATGTCAATGTCATATATCAAGGACAACAAAATAATGTGGCACAACTGGAAGCCATTAACCTAAGAATTAGATTGGGATTTAATTTCTCATACACCTTACAAAAAAAGCATTGTATGTAAATTATGTATGTATGTGTATAAACGCTATATGTATTTGTTGTAAAAAGATCCCCGTATCAAAACGTCTATCCCATCGTGTGACTTACAATAACTTATGAGCCAAACATCACAATTGCATTAGCATATAGTTACATACGAGTGCATCCCATGCCCGCACGAAGCACTCGACTATATAACCTTAGGACCTAAATGAATATATTAGTAGAGCAATTCGGTTTATAAAATGCATATTTTCTTACCTACCAGTTCTGACTACATACATTGATGAACTAAATATACATTTTATATGATTTCCTTCAAGATTCAAGTTTTCCGGCCGAATTGCGACAAAATCTTCTAATCGAAATATAAATCGATTGATTAGCTATTCTGCTTTACCGGTTTTTGTAAAAACCTGTCTATAACGAGTACTCCGCAGGCCATTATACTGTAATGACCTTTACTATGCCAGTGATGAAACATATTCAGTTTGCTCTACTAATATAAATTCCGCTTACACATAATCGACTGTACCAATTGCGTCTTCCACAAAATTGACACAACACACCCGTCCCTCTCTAAAATAAAACATTAGAAGAGGACAAAGCAAGTCCTGAGAAGACGCAATCGAACAACCACATAAGACTAAATCCGTGAACACACTATGAGTAAAATTATATGTTTTATGTATATCCAGTGTGCACACGGGCTAATTACGGGACTATGAGTACATTACATAGAACGCGGTTTATCTATATAAAAAAATCATTTAAAAATTACACTACCTTAACAAATAATATGATATAGAAATCGCTCTTATGGTTATTTATAATAGAGAATGAAGAAGCCGTTTTTGGTTTTTTTAAATAATTGTTTATAATTATAATAATTATGTAGACGTTGTATCAACGCCTTATTAGACTAATTATATAATTACCGGAGCATCTGGCTGTATACACGCCGCTTACACATTCAATATATCTGGCAACACTTACAGAACCGTCAGAGTTACTGTCAAATAAAATAGTTTTTCAACCTGTCATAATCTCAATTACCTGTATCAATGTTCGACTCAACTATTTTTGAGCATTTCGAAGTAGTATTGGTTTTGTTTTTTTGTTTTTATAATCTTAAAAACAGGTAATACTCAATTATAACTCCTTATACCATTACCTTTGTTTTACGGTTTCTACATTTGGACCTTGGATTTTTGACCATACTGGTCCGAGTAGGTATTTAGGTTCCAACACATTTGAGCCAGAAAATTGAAAGCTTTTTTATACACAAAAAATTGGTATGCGATATTTTAATATTCGTCAATTTCAAGATGAAAAATTTCATCTTGAGAAAATAACTTTATTCAACATTACAGAAATCTGATTTAAATATGCTAAAAACTTATTGCAGTTTTATTCACAGTTACTCTAACGTTACTCAAGTGTATCGCACTAGTCTGAAGTTACAAGCTTCACTATACTATGTGCGTTTCTCGAAATCTACTCGTAATAATTTCTCTAAACCCAATTAGATTTGGTTTAATCGATTAGGATGTATAAGTCCGTTATTTAAATAATTCTACCCCTTCAACTATAGTTGTTCTTTCATATGACTTAATGCGACACTTTTTATACTTATCTGATAATGAAGAGTTAATACTTTTATTATTAATTTTCACTCACAAGTTGAACATTCAGTGGAATTCATTAGGCCTAAACTTTGTTGTTCATAGTTCTATCAAAAGAAGAATTAATGTGTCCACTTTCCATCTCTTTCTATAGTTCTTGATAGATAATATTGTAAGAGTATCAATTGCTTAATACCGAATTGATCTTTTACATCTCTTATTTTAGTGACAAAATATCTATGTACAAAATTGAAAAAAAAAATTGATAATTGATTACTTAATTTCGAGAATACAAATAGTATACAATTAGTACTTACAGAATTATTGAGGTATATTGAAAATTTCAAATTGATTGAATACTTTAGTTAAGCAATTGTTACTGTTTTTATCTTATCTATCTCATCCATGTATCCACAGTGCCGCGTTCAAATAGTGTAAGGCTTGGAGCACACTAGTGACATGGACACAGTCCGTGCTGACGTCACCGGGGTGCAGCGGCCGGGGGCAGGGGTATAAATAGCGGCGCGGGGGCGGCGCTCAGCAGTTCTGCGCGGCGCGCGGCAGCGGGCGCACGAGGTAGAGCTTCTCGCCCTGCTTGTTGGTGTAGATGGGCGCGCGCTGGTAGTGCGCCACCAGCTGGTCCAGCGTGTTGAACTTGCGCTGCCCGATACAATACAGGTTGCCCTCCACCTGCACCCGGAAGTGCTTGTTGCGACCGGGCGCTTTTAGAGATACTGAGAAATCGCCGACCTGGAATTCAAAAAAGATGGATTTAAAAAAACACGCTTATCATACTCTCGTTACTAGGCTCAATACTTTGGACCCATTAAAATAAAACATAATATGAGCACATACTCGAGGACAGCCATAGCGGAGTTCCATTATCCACCTCCTGTCTTCATCATGAGATCAGCTTGATGGTACCAATTGTATAGTCATTTGTATTACAAAAAGTTACATCATCGATATGATTATTAAAAGTAATTGAAAAAGTGAAAGAGTGTTAAAAATTCAAAAATATTTTGATTAAAAAAATGAGAGCTCATACTATATATTATAAGTGTTGCTTACTTGTGGAGCGTATAGATATATTGGCGCCTAATAATAATAAACGCTACACACTCAACGGCCCCATTGGGAATTAATATCCCGTTTCGGTGTCCGGAAACATACACAATGACAAGGACAAATACATCCAATGCAAACATCTGCTCCGAGCGAGAATAGAACTCGCGACCTGTGTCGCTCAAGGCAGGCTCGCTGGCGTCGTAATGTGTATAACGATAGAAGCAGGCGTGCACGCACGTTGGTCTCCGAGTCGCGGATGAGGAAGTCCCCGTCGTGGCCGTGCTGGTTGAGCAGCGCGTCGCAGTGCGTGCGCGTGATGGCGCCGTAGTACCACGCGCGCCCCGCGGCCCCGCGCGCGCCCGCGCCGCCCGCGCCCGCCGCGCCCTCGCCCGCCTCGCTGGCGAGGGATACGAACTTTATATTTACAACTAGACTACTGTAAGACCAGTAGTGCAATTTTGAGTTGTGTACAAAAAAGCTAATTTCTCTTCTTTTCATCTAATGGGTAAAGCTTTATAGGTATTATAGAGATGAATATATCCTTTTAAATAAAACCAGGATATAATCATATTTGTTGAGGAAAGAATTCTAAATGATCAAGAATAGGATTAGATGGTAATTTTTATTACAGACTAAGGTATGCATTGTAAGTCCTTCTTCCTTAGTCTAATTTTAGAGAACTCCAAATTGCAGTCACTAGATTTCTCACTTAAACACTTGTAATTTAATTGTTCTTTGCTCATGACTCACTAACCCCTCATTAGTATATTACACGGAATAAAGGTTCCAGAAAGTCCCATCTATGGAAAAAGTACAGAATCTTTCGAGGGTACAACTATCCAGAAGGCCATATGGACGCAAATAAGCAATACCATGTCAACCCAAAAAACTGAGTTATATATGCAGAAGTGTTGGTAAATGGCTGAAGAATATTTTTCTTTAATATTTGTAGGGTTTTAAACTTTAAAACTTCTAAAAAGCCATTTTCAATCATACAATCTATGTATTATGTTAAACGTTTTGGGTTATATTATATACAAAATATGCAGTTTGTATACTTATTTTTGTGAAAATAAGTAAAATACCTTCCTTAAATCTGAAATTTCCAAAAATTTGACCAATATATACAAAAAATTCGTATAAAGCAAGTTGTTCAAAATTTTCAAATGCGTTTTTCTCGAAATGACATTCGTGTGGGTTGACATGGTATTGCTTATTTGCGCCCATATATTAGGATAGGAAGAGAGAGAGAGAAGGGGAGGGAGGGAGAGAGAGGGGAGGGGGCGATAGTGGGGGAGACGGGGAGATAGGGGCCGGGGAGAGATTGGGAGGGGAGGGGCGAGGGAGGGAGAGAGGTCCAAGGATATCGTCCCAGCGAGAGTGATTATAGCCTTTATGTCCCTTGCAATAAGAGTGTTTTCATGTGTAGCCTGAGAGCGTTAGCGGCACGTGACGGGCGCTACCTGTAGGGCTGCGCCAGGTAGTCGGCGAGCTCCTGCAGGTAGTTGCGCGGCACGAGCCCGATGTGGCCGCGGCTGTCGCGCGCGCGGTACCACTCGGGGTCGGAGGGCGGCCGCTCGATGATCTCCAGCCGGTCGCCCTTCTCGAACGACAGCTCCTGCTCGTTGTTGGACGTGAACGAGTACAGCGCCACCTGCGGACACGCGCCGCCAAGTTACAGAGTACCACAGCATTCGTGCAATGAGTAACAGCACCGAAAGCCCAATCTCCTACCCCCCTTTTTTTTTCGCGAGCTCTTTTTCCGCACAATGGTCCTATAGGACCATTGTGCGTGAGATAGAGGTATGGGGGGTGGTTACAGCTCAGCCACCCTAACTCCCGCCAGAAACCGAAAGCACTCCTCGGCTCTCGGAGCGCTTCACGGAGCGTGTTTGGCTTTCCAAGATACTCCACACCCCCTATGTTCTTTTCCTTTTTCCTTTTCAACACATGTGATACTCCAAGTATCGCGCGCATTCATAAATAAATAATAAATAAATAAACGCTGCACACTCAACGGCCCCCATTAGGATAGCAGTATCCTGTGTCGGGGGGTTCGGAAACATTCACAATGACAAGAACAAATACACCCAGACCGGAAAATATGCTTGCATGGTCAATACAAACATATTATGCTCCGAGCGGGAATCGAACCCGCGACCTGTGGCGTTTAAGGCAGGTTCGCTACCGCTGCGCCACAAAGGCGTCAATAGTCATAGGGTCGTAGGTAGGTCTGGGAACTGCTTGCCATTAGGAGGACCCGTATGCTTGTTTGCCAACTATCATACTATAAAATAAATAAAAATATTTTAGAATAATAAGTTAACTTTGGGATTTAAAATTCTGAAAAAACTTCAGAAGGTATAATTTATTACAAAAATTTAGTTCCACATAAAGGTTTACAGCTAATTGTGGTTACATTACTACAGCATGCTTATCTACTTGAATAAAAATATTTATAACTTACAACACTTACAACAATATCTAAGACATTTTCTGCCATAGCATAAGTGTGTACGGTGTCCTCGTTGTCGCCCTCTTCGCTCGTATAGTTTGAGGGGAACCTGAAATATGTAACAATTTATAAAATGACACATTGTAAATATTGTATTTCAAGGCGTCGGGACGTAACCCCATCGCCTGGTGTTGGGACAATCTCTGTCACAGCAGAGATTATTCCACCAGTGCAATCAGTCACACTGGTGGTAGACCTTTTGTTGCAAGAGGCCGGCTAGATTAGGTTAGGTTACCACTACAAGACTTAGTAACAAAAAAAATTAAGTATTTAGATTATTATGGTAGGCAAAAGTTTGTATCTTAAGTAGCATAATAAACCTAATGAAGGTTTGGCTGACTTCAGAAATGGATTATCATTGGGTGGAACGTGTTTTCTGGGTGTGTGTCTGACCCTGAACTGAACTTCTCATTTGAACCAATTTTAAAATTTTAATTCTTTCTGATTAATTAGATATGTCTCCGTTGTGATCTTGTACTATAGGGAGGCTCGGTCGGCTGTAACTAGTAGGCAGCACCGCGTACCAGCCGGCGTGTCCCTGGTACTGCCCCCGCCACCAGCCGTCGTTGCTCTTCTCGAGGATGAGGATGCGCGTGCCCTTGGTGAGCGACAGCTCGTCGGGCTGCTGCGCCTGGTAGTTGTACTTCACCACGGCCGTGCCCAGCGCCTCCGCGGGCTCGGCGCGCCGCGCGCCCGGCGACTCCACGCCCGCGCCGCGCACCGGCGACGACGACGACGGGAGCGTCTTCGAGCCGCCGCCCTTCTTCACCTTCTTCTTTATGCTGGAACGGTTACATTAGCTTACTATACAGCTTGCCGACGGAAAAAGCGCGTGATTATATAACTGTGTACTAAAAGAAAAACTACATATCCCGGTAGGATAACTAGAATGTGAAGTCGAAAGACTGCCGAGCAGGCTTGCGTGGTAAACGTTAGATGGGGGCTTCCATCTCGCCACCACGGGACCGAGCTCCGCTAGCTACCAGTGGAGCAGAGTGCTTGTCAAGTCGAGTTGGTTCGGTCTACGAAAGTTCCCATAACCTGACAAACGCACTGGGGTCGGCCGCCGAGAGAGTTTTAGTGGTTGCCACCTTGTCATGTAATCCCAGAAAACCCAGATCTACTCCCCAGGAAGCCTGGTATATGGTAGCAGATTTTTCTCCCATCACTAAACAAAGTATCAGAACTGGGATGCGTCCATCAACACATCACACAGGACACAGGACATCAAATCTTTAGGGTAATGCGCGGTATGGGCTCTCGTTCGTAATAAGGTCTTGGTATCATTCCAGGAAAAATTTTAGCAATTGAAAATTAGGTTTACATGATAATAAATATTTAAGAAGTTTAACAATGGACCATGAAATTAATATTTATTATTATTTTAAAATTATATGACACACTAATACTTAATACTATATTCCCAGACAAAAATTGATAATAACAGGATAAATAATAAATTACGTACAGTCATAAACCATTCAAGAATCAATAAATAGTATAGAATGAACATGATGACATTGTGTTTACTAAGACAACTCTTCAAACAATGTCAATTAGATATTTCTATAATTTCATTTCATGCAAATCGATGTTGGTTGTATAAAATTACCTGTCGAAAAGCGAAGGTTTCTCCTTCTTGACGTAGTTGCTGGGCACATAGCCAGACTGACTGCGAGCATTCTGCACACGCCACCAGTGCTTCGAGTCATCGAGCAGGAGGTAGCGCTCGTTCTTCCGCAGATCCAGTTCTTGAGCGCCCTGAGCGGCGTAGTCGTACTTCGCCACCACGTAACAAACATCGTCCTGGAAAAGTTTACGGTGATTATGTAGATGATGTTATATTTAAATAGCTATTGTATTTAACATACAAATTCAAGCCCAAGCACATAGATCACAATTATAGAATATTTGTATGACCAATACAAATATTCTGGCTGTCTGGAGAGGGAATAGAACATTTTTTACCTGAATTAAAATATGCAGTAAGCAAGACAGATTCTTAGTCAATCTCGACATAACCGAACAATTATACATAAATGTGTTAGAGCAGCTGCGGTTCAACGGGATTTGACTGATACACTATACAATAAAAACCAGGAAATTGTCAAAATTAATTACATACTAAGCCTACATATCATTATCACACAGGCCTGTTTTTGTATTGTGACCTATGATTCATTAAAATGTGTATGTTCTAATGACTTCATTTAATATTACAGGATTAGGTGAAAAAGTGGTACATAAATAAATACTGGCATTCAGAGAGGTTCTCATTCCCACATAATTTTAACTTTGTTAAAAAAAAGGTAAATATGTAACTCATTTTTATCAGTTGTTCACACTGAAAACTAGAATGAGAAATTAGAGCCTTTTAAAACAACCACGCTTACTTCACTTATAGCACATGATCACTCAGATATAGAAATTCACTATGTATTAATGCACCTAATTAAAGATGATGTGATTATATGAGATATAAAATCAACAAGATTACCATTTACCCATACTGAAACATGGTAATCTTTAGGTCAGACATATTTTAATCATATATTAATATTTAGGCCTTCCTAACCATTATCTTTATTAGTACATTTTAATAATTTTAATATTTAAATTACTCTTTTATTCATTCTCATAAAAACCAAAATAGCAAGCATGAGTTTGTGCTCATTGAAATATCACAAATGAAACAAACTCTTGATAGTGATCCATACTGATTACATACTGATTTTACTGAAAGAATGTTATATCATATTTTTTTATCATTCCTTGTGCTACTGATCACATTTTTGCCATATATTTAGCGTAACTTTTCTATATTAATTTCAATAATACCTTATAAATTAATCAAAGCAGTAGGAAGCTAACTACAAATAATTATAAACTAGCAAGTATTTATAATTATACAATTTTGTTCTCTCAAAGTAGGTCATTTTGTTAAAGACTTGGTCTACCTACTCAACATATTTTACTTGACCCAAGATAACAAAGAAATTTCAAGAAATCAGAACAAAGGTTCAGATATATATAACATACACAAAAAATGTAAAGATGTTTGAAATGTAATTTATCTTACTCTTACAGCTTTTGATGTCTTGTTTAATTCCTTTCTAGCTCCTATTGGATTAGATTTATAAGTGGACGCAAATAAGCAATAACATGTCAACCCACACGAATGTCATTTCGTGAAAAACGCGTTTGAAAATTTTGAACAACTTGCTTTATATGATTTTTTTATGTATTGGTCAAGTTTTTGGCAATTTCAGATTTATGTAAGTTGTTTTACTTATTTTCACAAAAAATAAGTATTCAAACTGAATATTTCATATATAATATAACTGAAAATGTTTAACATAATACATTGCATGTTTAAAAATGGCTTTTTCAAAGTTTTAAAACTTAAAACTCTACAAATATTAAAGAAAAATGTTCTTCAGCCATTTAACAACACTTCTGCATGCATATATAACTCAGTTTTTTCAATTTTGTGGGTTGACATGGTATTGCTTATTTGCGTCCAAATATACATTAGTTCTTACATATTAATAATGAAGTAAAGTTGTGAATCATAAAATGTTACAATCATCACAGTTTATAAATAAATATTATATTCATTAATGAGTGAATAAAGCTGGCTGCATAAGCAGTTCAGCGATAATGATCAGGTGTGAATATTAAACTTATCTTATTTACCTGCCACTAGTATTTAGTTGAGAGTTTTAATAGTTAGACTTGTTAATAAGATTATTATATAGCCAATTCTATCACTGTGTTATTTTATTGTCACTTGTTCTTTCACTTGTTTTTTTAGATTATTTATTTGTCTTGGAAGTTCCAAAAAAAATTGTGGGAACACCAATGTAATTAAAGTTCATGAAATACACACTAAATAAGACTCTTTAGACAAGTCCAATAGGTGAGACAATTAAATGCAAAGTAGTTGACATATATGTGTCAGTGCCAGTGCTAATGAACACCACACAAGTGGTGGGGGAAGATACCAGTTCCAAATAAATTTAAATCACTCTATTTCACTGGATATCAATTGATGGGACAGTCCAATGCAGTGGACTGGTTCATAGCCTTGTGGAGAGTCCATTATAATAATCATACCAAACATTTGTATACTGTATCTTGTTAGAGAAAAGGAACTACACCAACTGTAAATAAATTGTTAGATATGAGATCTTATCTCACATACAAAATACATTTAATTTCTCAGCTCTTGTTTAACAGACACAATAGTCTTTCCATAGTTTCTGTTTGTTAACCTACTGCTATTTAAGACATAGTTATTTTAGAACAAACTTATTGATTTACACAATGCCTGTGGTATACATAATATGAAATGATTAGTCTGTTTAAGTGAGCTGAGAGATTAAATATATTATCCATTTATTGATATAATAATAAAATGTTAAACTTTAGATACTGCACAATTTGACCTCTAAAATTTTTCATACATAGATATCATGCAACATCCTACACACAACTAGTAGGAAATGTGGAAGGTTACAACAATACATTTAAGAGAGTGCAAGGGAAGTACATTAATTAACATTAGCATGTATTGTGTAATTAAGACATGCCATTCTATGTAGGAGCTGTGTATTACAGAAATAAAATTTTGACTTTGTTTATAATGTGGTTATTATAATTATGACTGAATTATTTTGTTTTTAATACAAACATGTTTATATAATATTTAAAAAAATGAAACTCTGCTTGTTTCATTCGCAGATTTTTAAAAACACAAATGTAAGTTTAATTATATAAGAAATATTGCAAAAGATTGTCATTAATGTTTAAAATTAAAAATTCATGGATATCTCTTATTGTGCAACCTTAACACAACAGATCGATAATGTACATACCTGGGTATTTTTTCCGTGCCTGGAATTGGCCATGGCGTGAGGCGCCGGCAGCGGCTTGTTCGCCCACACCGAGTCTGCGGCACGCACCGACCGCGTCTCCAACATGACACTCGGGAACCCTCACTCGGCACTCGCCGTCCTCAATGATACATTTCGACCCACCACTGCACTGCACCACACTGCACCACTACACTTTTACAATTATTGGTCTCCCACGAACAAGTTAATGGGAACAGTCTATTCACTGCTGAACTTAATTGTTTGATTTAAACAGACTTTTATTAGGACGTGCGAAAATACGATCGAAAGCTTTTGCTTTTTGACGAGCCAGAGATGAACATTGAATACTACGAATGCATCGTTCTATGATTTTTTCGACGTTTCTTAAAGGAAAGTTTCTTAATAATATTTTATTAACACTGTATATTTGGGTTTTTATATAATATTCACATAATATTATCACGTTTGTAATTTTTATGAAGATTTTCACATCAGTCGGTGGGGCAGCGACGAATCAATAGACAAAAGAAAGGATTTATTTTTATTGGTTGTCCGTGTCATAGACAAAATAAGAAAATATTAAATAATGTGAATTTACGTAAAGAAAAGAAGACGAGAAATTATATATATTTATAATACAATGTTTGTTTTACAGTAATTTATGTATGTTGTATGTATTAGAATGTGTCTTTTTTAATCGGCTTCGATTTTTGGTTTTTATTTTATAATACATCTATAGTTCTATAATAAGAAATATCATGACTGTATGCCTTTTATGTAGGGTCTGTGCTTGTCATCTCATATCACGTCTACCATTTTTATTTTCATGTTGTCTGTGGTATTATTGTCACGTTTGCTGGCATCGAATTATTCAATATTATTTGACTAAATAAATATCTAATATTTAAATGTTTCCCAACCTATGATAATTTATAACCTAGTGCGACAATGTCCGATTCGGAGGGCAGTAATTTTTCGGGAAGTGGTTCGGATGCGGGAAGTGTAGTGTCGAATAGATCAAGAAGAAGTGCTGCATCTAATCGTTCAGCTAGGTCGGGCTCACGTTCAGCGTCTGGTAGCCGAAGCCCCTCAAGATCGCCTTCGAGGTCGCGTTCTAGGTCTCGTTCCCGTTCTCGATCTCGCTCCAGGTAGTTATAGCAACAATAATGTAAGACAACATCACTGTTTGTACATGGTTAAACTAATTACTTTCTGCCTAACAGGAGCCGCTCTGCTAGCTCAGAAGGCGGTCGCAACAGAGATGATGAAGCTAAAGAGGCCTCTGGTGATGAAGAAGTTGAGGTACTCATATTTTACTATTTATTAAAATTAATAGTCTAAGAAGTAAAATTTCATTAAATTGACCTATACTTTACAGTGACAACTCATATAATCAATAATTGTTTATTATTAATTTATCATAAAATATTATAATGTTTATCATTAACTATTGGATACATTGGCTGGAAGTTGAAATAACAATAATTAGTAATGATAATAGACCATTTTATTATTATGCTATTGTTTTGGCTAATTAAAACTGAAAGACAAGAAAAAGACAATTAATTAGTTGGTTATAATTATGTCACTAAGGTCTTTATGACAACAATAAACTAATGGAAAAATCCATGCTATCTCTACTTAGTATTATAAATGTGAGACTTTGTATGTTTGGGTGCTAGGTACTCAGTCCACTAAAATTGGTGTGTGGTATTAAATTCATCACCCAGATAGCTGGGATACTTTCTATTTGGGAAAATGAGATCGCTTAATGACTTAATAGACATGTTTAAGTAAGAATCAGTCTCAGTGACTATAAAAATGTAATGCAATTATATGAAGGATGACATTTTCTATTTTAATATTTTATTTATTACTTCACAAACTTTTTTACAACCCAATTTCAAAGTCAAGACAAGAAATTAGAAGTAAAAAAAACTAAAAATATTAAAATAGTTTTATATTCTGAGTACATTCACTAAAAACACAAAATAGAAATGCAGTGGGGCTCTTTTTTTTTAAATCATAATTTATGTTATAAGTGCTCACTGAGTGTGCACAACACCCTTGAGCACAAAAAAAAAACTTTGTTTTATTTTTCTTTGATTTCTCAAAATATCTTTTTTTCTTTTTCTTGTAATAAATAGCAAAAAATGTAATAAAGTTACATTAAAATATATATTGCAGGATGAGCAAGAGCCTGAAGGAGAGGATTTAGTTGACTCAGAAGAATATGATGAAGATGAAGATGAGGAAAGACGTAGAAAGAAGAGAAAAAAGGACAGTCGGTATGGAGGTTTCATTATTGATGAAGCTGAGGTTAGTTAATATTAGTAACATAGATAATAATAACATGATAATAAAACTCATGAGTAATCTACCACTTTGGATCGCCATTAGAAGAAATAATTATAATAATGTTTTCTTAATTTATAAGTTGCAACATGTCATCACATCATCATATCATAGACAGAATCACTTCTAAAATAATGTGAGAGGTTCAGTGACATTCGCATATTACTCTTGATCTAACATCATTTTCAAAAAGAGTGAAGTGTTGGGTCTGTATAAGAAATGATCCTGACTCTGACATTGATTGATTTTTAGCTTCCACTATTTTGCTACTTTTATTAAGCCGAACCCATGATCCTGATAGTATTCTTAGGTTCAGATTTCGTAATAATTATGTATATAACCCCAAAATAGATTATATCTTGTTATGAAATGTTGAGAAGCCAATTAACAGAGCAACTCACATTACAAGCTTACAGTTCTTGACTACTATATAAAAAATAGTTCACAAAACATATTTTTTTAGCTTTTGATGACATTTATAACTTGATATCCTATTTGGCTTTATTTTATTAATAGGTTGATGATGAAGTTGATGAAGATGACGAATGGGAAGAAGGAGCACAGGAAATGGGTATTGTTGGTAATGAAGTTGATGAAATTGGACCTACAGCTAGAGAAATTGAAGGACGACGTCGAGGAACTAACTTATGGGACTCACAGAAAGAAGAAGAAATTGAAGAATATTTAAGAAATAAGTATGCTGACGAATCTGCTGCACTCAGACATTTTGGTGAAGGAGGTGAGAAAATGTCCGATGAGATCACACAACAGACACTCCTGCCAGGAATCAAGGATCCTAATTTATGGATGGTAAAGTGTAGAATAGGAGAGGAGAAAGCTACAGTTTTGTTACTTATGAGGAAATTTATTACATACCAAAACTCAGAGGAACCATTCCAGATAAAATCGGTAGTGGCACCTGAAGGTGTAAAGGGCTACATTTACATAGAGGCATATAAACAAACACACGTAAAAGCTATAATAGAAAATGTTGGTAATTTACGAATGGGTATATGGAAGCAAGAGATGGTGCCCATTAAAGAAATGACTGATGTTCTTAGAGTAGTTAAAGAACAGTCTGGTCTGAAACCGAAACAATGGGTCCGGCTAAAGAGAGGTTTATATAAGGATGATATAGCTCAAGTAGATTATGTTGATTTGGCCCAAAATCAAGTACATTTAAAGTTATTACCTAGAATAGATTATACAAGACTGAGAGGAGCTTTAAGAACCGTACAAAGTGAAAGTGAAGCGGCCAAACGTAAGAAGAAGCGCCGACCTGCCGCGAAACCCTTCGACCCTGAAGCTATCCGCGCTATTGGTGGTGAAGTGACCTCTGATGGTGACTTTTTAATATTTGAAGGAAACAGATACTCGAGAAAAGGTTTCCTATACAAAAATTTTACAATGTCTGCTATATTAGCAGAAGGAGTTAAACCTACTCTTACGGAATTAGAAAGGTTTGAGGAGCAACCTGAAGGAATCGATATTGAGCTTGCAGCGCCCGCTAAAGATGACCCAACGAGTCTGCATTCGTTCTCCATGGGAGATAATGTCGAAGTATGTTCAGGTGATCTGGCGAATTTGCAGGCGAGAATTATCGCGATAGATGGTTCCATGATCACAGTAATGCCAAAACACGACGCATTAAAGGATCCTCTAGTATTCAAACCAAATGAATTACGTAAATATTTCAAGCAAGGTGACCATGTTAAAGTTTTAGCAGGTAGATACGAAGGTGACACTGGTTTAATCGTGAGAGTCGAGCCCCACAGAGTAGTTCTTGTATCCGATCTCACTATGCATGAACTCGAAGTACTTCCAAGAGATTTACAACTTTGTTCGGATATGGCCACTGGAGTGGATTCTCTCGGTCAGTTCCAATGGGGTGACATGGTACTCCTCGATGCTCAAACCGTGGGAGTGATCGTCCGCCTCGAGAAGGAAAACTTCCACGTTCTCGGAATGCAGGGTAAAGTTATCGAGTGCAAACCTCAGGCCCTTCAAAAGCGTCGCGAGAGTCGCTTCACGATGGCGCTCGATTCCGAACAGAACACGATACAGAAAAAGGACATAGTGAAAGTGATAGACGGCCCCCACGCCGGCCGCGAGGGCGAGATCAAGCATCTGTACCGAAACTTTGCCTTTCTGCAATCGCGGATGTACCTCGACAACGGCGGCATCTTCGTGTGCAAGACGCGCCACCTGCAGCTGGCCGGCGGCGCCAAGAACAACGCCGCGAGCAACGGGCTCGCGCTCGGGTTCATGTCGCCGCGCATCCAGTCGCCCATGCACCCGTCGGCGCGCGGCGGCGGGCGCGGGCGCGGGCGCGGGGGGCGGGGGCCCGTCGCGCGCGACCGCGAGCTCATCGGGCAGACCATCAAGATCACGGGCGGGCCCTACAAGGGCAACGTGGGCATCGTGCGCGACGCCACCGGCAGCACGGCGCGCGTGGAGCTGCACGCCACGTGCCAGACCATCTCCGTGGACCGCGGCCACATCGCGGCGGCCGGCGGACCCACCGGCGCACCTCGCGGCGGAGTGTCCAGGTCGGTACCTCGACACGTTCTTCTATTTTTGTACTTAGCATACTTGTCGTTTTGGCGAGACTCATGTTTTACTTGTACACTGACGCCCCGGTCCGTTTCAGCTACGGGCGCACCCCGATCCGGTCGGGCGCGCACACGCCGACGTACCGCGAGGCGGGGCTGAAGACGCCGCTGCAGGGCGCCGCCACGCCGGTGTACGAGGCGGGCAGCCGCACGCCGCACTACGGCTCCAGCACGCCGGCGCACGAGGGCGCGCGCACGCCGGCGCACCCCGCGTGGGACGCGGCCGCGCACACGCCGCGCCCCGACCTGGACCTGGCGCTGGCGCTCAACCTGCCCGCGTCGCCGCCGCCCGCCTACGACTCGGCCTACTCGCAGGGCCCGTTCACGCCGCAGACGCCGGGCACCATGTACGGCTCGGACCACACGTACAGCCCGTACCGGCCCAGCCCCGGGCCCTACCTGGGCACGCCGAGCCCGGCCGGCTACTCGCCCAGCAGCCCGTTCCCGGGCGACGAGGACGCGGACTGGCCCACGCCCGAGCTGGAGGTGCGCGTGCGCGGCGGCGCGGAGGCGGCGCTGCGCGGGCAGACGGGCGCGCTGCGCGGCGTGTCGGGCGCGTCGTGCGCCGTGTTCCTGCCGCGCGAGGACCGCGTGCTCAACCTGCCGTCGCACCTGCTGGAGCCCGTGGTGCCGCACGGCGGCGACCGCGTCAAGGTCATCGCCGGCGAGGACCGCGAGGCCGTGGGCCAGCTCATCTCCATCGAGAACCAGGAGGGCGTCGTCAAGTTCGGCACCGACGACATCAAGATCATGCAGCTGCGCCATCTCTGCAAGATGGCCTCCTCCTAACTCACTATGTCACCACCCTCTTAAACTCTAAATCATATTTTATACATTTCTTTCCATTCATTTCTATCATATAGAAAAAAATATATATTACTTTATTCACTTAAACTAGGGAGACTTCTGAGCAGTCAGAAATTAAAAAACGAAATTTCTTTCATCTGCTAATTGTGGGTTTTATATTTTATTATTTCATACACTAAAATTTATCTCAGTGACCCAAAATATTTAAAAGAAACAAATATATTAAGTGTATATAGATTTCTTCTAGCTTTCTCAAGGGAATGTAAAAAGAGATATTTTCATTTTATCTAGGTATAAAGTGAAGTTCTGCCTTAAATTTAGTATTAAAGATTGCATACATTTATTTATTGGTATGTAAAACCGACGCTAAATATGTAATGGATAACACTTAATACTTACAGGATTAAAGAGTTGCAAGTTAAAATGTTTCTTATTAATCTCTTGTAAGCAGATAACAAGTACCCTTAAGGATAAAGCAGTTAAATTTTAATTACGAAAACTGAACTTCAGTGTACCTATTTTATCAATATAAATTGTGAGTTTCATGTTTGGTAAAAGTTAAACTATCATGTCCTGACCTAATAGGCACCTCAATCTATAACGAATGCATAAAACTGTTTACTCCCAGAATTAGTGAGACTCATTATTAACACTAAAAATAAACGCAAAACTATAATCATATACATATATCTCATACCAACCAAGTAGAGAATCGAGATGTATATAAAATAAAGCTTTGCGGTTTCAATAAAAATTACGATCAAACTAAGAATGAAAATTACTTTCAACTGAAATGTAGTAACTTTATTTAAGCTATTGCATAGCTTTTATCGTGAGCTTCGAGCGCCGCGACCGAATCAAGTAATTCCGTAACGGAAATAAAACCTAATACAAGAAAAATTATAGCAAATACCTCAATAAATGTAATGGGAAAATAATCTTTAAATGACTCGTTGTAAAGACAATGTTCAATTTTCAAAAAATAATATAGGACCTTTATAATTCTTATATAGGCAGGCATAAGGATTTTTGTCTTTAACTCAAAGAGAATTAAGGCGATTATTCTATAAAATTAGTTCCATATAAAATGTATCTATTGTTGATGTACTTACGTTCCAAATTCAAATATTTTGAATTAGTTACGAAGTTTCTTACTTTATTTCAATGAAATTTTGAATTATATAGACGAAATCGTATCTTATTGGCTTGAAATTAATTTTTATTTTAACTTTAAAAACAGCCAAGATTTTATGTATGTAACTTATGCAAAGTTGATAAAAGTGCTATGCAATAGCTTTATCGTGGCAGTTCCCGAGTGCCACAGGTTTTTTATTACATTGTTCTTGCTAACCCTGCCTACATGGTAGAGGCTACAACGTTACAAAATGGCCGAAAGTCTTTCATAAAGGAAATATGTAAAATAAAATAAGGCATTGATTTTATAAACATTTATTGAATAAATAATACAAAAATGTTTTAGTTGAAATTTTAATGAATTTCAAACGTAAAAATGAACTGAGCAAATGACTTCTACTTACATTATGAAACATTCAATTTATTTATTTAAAACGATTACATCGAAAAATATGACGCTACCGATTATGGTAACATACACAATATTTCACATGAAGTATATCAATCAATTTTATATCAATACAATATCATTGTTTACAAGAAGTTTAAACCTCGATTGCTATCTTTGAGCTAAATAAATGATTTCAAAGATATATATAGCAACAGATTTAATCTTAATTGGATAATATTTTACAAAGTAAAACAGATTATTTAGATTAAATGCCTGGCAAAATGCGACAAGCTTAAAGGAAATGCTCTGCGGCATCGAATACGACTGCGCTTTTTTGTATCAATTTAGAAATTCCAGTAACGTTCGACAAGCACAGTCGCTTTCGATGCGCACTAACACGTACAAATAATCAACAAAATTTCACATTTCAAACATAGACCCATTCTACTCTTTATACAAATAGCTACAATTGTTATCTCGCTTACTAACATAAAAACTGGTTGATTATGCTCATGACTCGTTATACACAAAATTATAATTAAATAAAAGCATTATTGCGGAATTATTACAACAGATGCATATTCCCCTTCCCCCTAAGTACTAAAACGATAACTTACCCTAACAAGGTCAAAAATTTATTTATACAAGTACGCGTCGAGGAACGACGGGGCGATTACGATGTACGTGCCTTCAATTGACCACTATTATCGATTTATATGACGACCATTTAGAAAATTCATTTGATACACTGATTTTAATATAATCCGAATAGGATTTGTAGGCCAGTTATTAAAACACCATCAAGAACCAAAAGATATCAGTGGGCTTTTATAATGTGTATATGAACTAAAATTTCTATCTGAGATATGATGCTTTTTTACTATCGATTTGAGAAAATTGCGTTTTTAAAATTCTATCCAGATAGTACAGAGACGGGTAAATCGTAATAGCACGTCGGATCGGCGCGGAGTAGGACGCCGTAACTAGCCTGAGCCAGCCGCCCGAGGCCCGAGGCCCGAGGCCCGATGCCGGGCGGTCGCGCGGTACAAGTCAAGACCCACTAATCCATTCAAGACCTTTAACCGCGCAACGCCACGCCAATCTCTCAATTTCGTTTTACAGATCAGATCTATATATTTTTAAAATGTTATAATTTTAATATTTTTTCTTAAACGATTTTTAAGCAACATACACCAATAAATTATCCGCGACATCGCGATTTATTTTACACGAATATACAAACTACGATTTTATTAATCATAAATAAATATTTACAGACTTATCGTAAATTTAACGAAATAGAAACTCCGAACCGAAGTGGAAGCGTAATGGTCGCTTCTAATTTAAAATTAATAATAACCAAATTGGTTCTGCTAGTCTAGAATCTCCGATATAAATTTGGCAATACAACAATTTCTATACAATCTCCCGCTACATGTGATGTGCTCGATATACAAATACTACTCGATCCGATTTCAGCGATATCGAAATAATTTACAAAAGAACTGATGTATTGAACGCTTGTAAAGAATATACTCGTATGCCACATATAATAAATACTAAGCCATTTTTAGAAACAAACTACATAACCTTGTATTATAGAATTGAAAATATTTGTATTTTTTTGAAGCCGTATTTTTTATTATGAAAATCCTATTAAAAGATCGCGTTTAAGACGAAAAACGATGTTTTCTTCGTAGATGTACAGATTTTCAAATAGATTTTTTTTTCTGAGGTTATAATATGAAATTATAGAATGGCTGCTGAAAACAATAGGCTAAATGTAGTAAACGCGGTCGGCGGATGCGCTAGTGGGCGCGCGGCGGCCGTCACGAGGCGTACATGCGCTTGATGTCCTCGTGGTAGCGCTCCTGGATGTCCTTGCGCTTGATCTTGAAGGCGGCCGTGACCAGCCCCCCGTCGGGCGACCACGCCTCCGCGCACAGCTTCACCGCCGCCGGCACCTCGAACTTCTCCAGCCCGCCTGCGGGGAACGGAAACCTGTATCTGGCTCTCCTGCGTTCATGGACAGTTTTTTTTTTTGTTTTTTTTTTTTAAAGAATACTAGCAATGCTTTTTAATGGCATTACTAATAATCCTATTGCCCCTCCAAATAAGCTCGAAGCTTGCGTTAGGAGTGGGTACGACAATAGGCCAAGGGGGTCAGGATCGAACCTGCGACTCTCGCGTTAACGGAGCGAAGTCGGCCCTTCTACCGTTGAGCTATTGAGGCTTCAAAAAGTTCAACAGTAGACTGAGGAAGTGGTAAGTACTGGGTGACAATATGCACCGGGGCGTCACGGTTGATTGCGCAAGCGAACTCGAGGTGCACTGTGGTGCAGGCGGATCGTTGGCATTTAATGGGTTACAGAATATCGACGTGACATCAACAATGATTAGTGAGAGAGAGCTGAAAGCTAAATATTAATTATTTCCTTTTTCTCCTCTTCTATTCGCCGAAGTATGAATTGAACATAATTTGAGTCGTTGTTAAAAAAAACCGGCAAGGAACCACCATAGATATAGAAAAGAAGTAGATTGCGGATTTATATGACGTAAGAGGAGAGTGTTCAAAATTCAAACGTCATCTAACAAGTGTCATTCTTACTCTTCCATTTTGCACACATGTTATTTATTGTTTAGTTGAAGCCACTTGGGCGTGGCGCCAGCGGAGCACTCACACTTGCGCGCGTGCTCCGCGACCTCCTTGAGCACGGCGTGCTCGAGCGCGGGCGCGCGGCACAGCAGCTCCAGGTCGCCGCGCAGGCCGGCGCGCGCCGCCAGCTCGCGCAGGTGCTGCGGGTTGGGCACGATGAGCGCCACGGTGTAGTTCTTGGAGCTGTCGCCGTACACGCAGATGTTCTCCACGATGGGGCACGTCTTCAGCTCCGCCTCCACCTTGCCCAGCGACACGTACTCGCCCGCCTGCAGCTTCACCAGGTCCTTCTTGCGATCTGTCAGTGGCAGAACACAGTAGATTACTCTCTCGAGTCGATATATTATAGTTCCAATTCTGATTACTCATACTTTTAAGTTTTTTTTATGTGACTGAGTTGACAATCAAATAGACCAAATGCTAGCATACGGCCTATTTGATGGTAAGCGGTTGTCGTAGTCTGCGAGTGCTTGCAACACCATACATCATTCGCGCGTTGCCAACCTTTTAAATCTCATTTAAATTTTTAAATTTTAGCATATGATTCTACACCATAATGAATTAAATCTTTTATATGTTCAGATAGATGCCGTCGACGAGTACCGATGATCTTGATGCAGCCGTCGTGGTGCAGCTCGGCCACGTCCCCGGAGCGGAACCAGCGCCGGCCGGCCGCGTCCGCGAACTCCTCGCGCGTCTTCTGCGGGTTGCGGTAGTAGCCCTCCGCCACGCTGGCGCCGCCGATCACCACCTCGCCCTGCGCACGCGCCCGTGGGTTACACATTCAGGTGACTTCCATTGAGGCACGACAGACAGATTTTTAGCCATACCTCTACTATAAATTTATATAAAACACATTGATATAGAAATTGAAATGGCTTCCCTGAATAAAACTCCTCTTTCCTCATTCTTCTCTCCCCTCTAAAATTTTATTCTTTTATTATTTACTCATCCCTGTTTTCACAATTTGGAAATAGGAAAAGCTAGACAACTCCAAATTTAGAATCACGTGAATCAGCAAGACGAGTCTTATTATCTGACTCCAGGAGATTTTTTTGCCAATGTCCAAGCGTCTCGCGATGAATCACTTTTTTGTACCACAATTTTCTTAGGATAAGACGAGCGTTGTAATAACAAATTGAAGTTAAAACATGAGGCTTGTAACTGGTCAGCGTGACTACCTGCGGGTAGGGTTTATTGTCGACGCGGTAGTTGCCCTCCTCCCAGTTGACCAGCTTGATGTCGGTGCCCGTGGTGGGCGCGCCCACGCGACCCGTCGACCTGCAACATACATCGCGTTACGTCAGAATTTTAATCTAGAAAACTTTCGTTTTTTAAACGGAAGTGTAATTTACCCTATCCAGAAATAAATTATGATAAAATGGAGCGCCTCTCCAAAATAATATTTTAATATGTGTAGTCTAAGTAAGAGTTTGTATGAAGTTGTAAGTGTCTTCAGTAGCGCCGGTGAATTTGGCCATTAACATTCATAATTATTAACTAGCCGACCGCGCTAGACTATAGACGTGTTATTTTCATAAAATCAGTCCAAATCTATATTAATAATCATTTTAATTAATGACGTTGCTAGTCGAGCACTATCCATAGTTTTTTGTTTTACTGTCGTATCAGCAAGAGTTACATAATTACATTCAAATGTTTTGAATTTTGGAGGGGCGCGCCATATTATCGTAGTTTGTGAGGTAGTAGGTTGCATATACTTGCTCCTGCCAGTGGCTTCGTCCACATGAATAATGATTTTAATACAAATTTTGAAACGCCATTTTTGCTCTTTCAGGATAGAATTTTAGACAATGTTACGATAGTGTTTTTTTTTAAAAATCGGCCTGTAAAATAATCCAGCTTTGTGGGTCGAAGAGTTAGGTGTGTGCCCGGAGACCTGTCGAGCGGGTCCATGACGGTGGCGCAGGAGGTGGTCTCGGTGAGCCCGTAGCCCGCCACCACGTCGCAGCACAGGCAGAGCCGCACCTGCGCGTGCGTGTCGGGCGCCAGCGGCGCGCCGCCCGCGATCATGAGCCGCACGCGCCCGCCCAGCAGCGCGCGCACCCTCGCGAACACCTGCGCACACGACGCTACAGCACTCACATGCCATGTTTTATGATTTATAGATTTAAATGAGCTGTGTTTATGAATTGCTAAACTAAAGGAATCCTCCTTAGATTTTAGTATAATTGTATTAATTCAATCATAGTGAAAGCCAAGACCCAAGCATGCACCCTCTATTCTCCATTTTTTCTCTCACTTTCCTTGACTCGACAATTATACATTTGAAATACTTTCAGTGCTCCAAGTTTCCACCAACTACAATAATTATTTACCACCAAATGGGACTTGCTTCTTTACTACTTTTTTACAATATTGCGCAAAGAATAAAAAATTCACAAAAAACATTGATATATGAGATTCATCCGGAGCCACTACAAACATGCTAACGTAGTAGCGTAGCGTAGTGTAGTGTAGCGTAGTGTAGCGTGGCGGGCGGTACTCACGGCGGCGTCGAGCAGCGGCGTGCTGTACCCGCGGCGCGCCCACGCCTGCTTGTAGCCGTAGGCCCACTTGAAGAAGGCGCCGGCGAGGGGCCCGCTGCGCGACACCTTGTCCGTGATGCCCTTGCTGATGCGGTCCATGATCAGCTGCGAGTTATTTGTTTCTCTTTATTTAGGACAATATTATACTTCCTAATACGAATATAAAGACTACGAAAAACGAATTTCTATAACAGTTTTGCTTTGTCAGAAATTGGTGATAAAACTTGATGACATATACCCGTATCCAAATAATTCGTATCAAATTGTTGTTGTTGACATCATTATATCGTCCATCTTTTTATTAGACGCATTCTAAACACTACATATTAAATGTGGGCTTTATATTCAAACGACGATAGTCCAGAAACAAATAAAAGTTCATTCATAACAACTAAATTTTATGTCCATAATATTATCAATAAAGATATCTGTCTCAGGTCACCACAACTTACGACCAAAACGCAATAACAATACATAATATACGAATTTTAATTACAGTGGTATTTAAGTCGGCCAGGCCATGTTATTTACTTATTTTATTTAATAAAACTTACTGGTACAGTTGTGATGCAGGTAGGTTTCAGTATTGTGGCGTCTCCCATTGTTCCCTTCATGATTTTGCTTGAAGTGTCCAACATCGTCAGCGGCGTGGAGTAACCAATGGGCACACCTGGAATCACATCAATATCATATGAAAATATGTTAATAATACTTTGAGAAAACCCTTATAAAATATATCTTTTATAGTAATTGCACTTAGTACTTATTGAATGTAATTTAAAATATGATGTTTTTGTTAAAAATATTCTTTGGGATCGATTTCGTGAAAAGGGACGAAAATGTTTTTGTTACACGAAGATGGAGAAGTGTTGATTGATTTGACCAATAAGAGTACGCGTTGATAGTTATATATAATGTGGTTTCTTGCTTATTACTAAGGTGAGGTGTCAGAAGTGACGAATGATAGGGGATTACTGTAAGGTTTGGTTGTTATTGAAGTAAGAGGTTCGACCACAGATTAGTTAATTTGCGTTATAGCTAAGGATTTAGTATCATTTATAAATTATTTCTTTCTTTCTTTCAATGTTCTTATATAAGTATTGAGAAGTATGGTTTTTTGATGTCCAGGTAGTTGGCAAACAAACATAGGGTCCGCCTGATGGTAAGTAGTTAACGCAACCTATGATCGAGCGCGATACAAGTAGATAGGAGGGGAAAATGGGGGTGGGAGATTGGGCCTCCGGTACTGTCGTCGCCCGAAATGCAAGAGTACCGATAATGTAAGTTTACCCCCGAGGATGCAGAGGTTCTCGGCGAGCAGCTCGAACACGTGCGCCAGCGGCAGGAAGCCCATGAGCACGTCGCCCTGGTGGATGGGCATGGCGTCGGCGAAGGCCTTGAGCGTGGCCAGCATGTTGCGGTGCGAGAGCACCACGCCCTTGGGCACGCCCGTGGAGCCCGACGTGTACATCACGATGGCCGTGTCCGCCGCCGCCGGCGACACCGCCTCTGGGAACCGACGGCCACGACTTTAGAACAGCTACACACATTTGCTGCTAGCATCTTCGCGGTCACCTTTGGTACGAAGTAAAGAAACAGGTCGTCACTAAACGAACTGGAACTTTAAACCAACCCTGTAGTAGTTTCAAAGACGCCTGAAAGAACTTAACTAACGAAACGAGTCGATGCCGCGCCAATCTCAAATGGCTATAATAATAATAATAATAAACACTACACACTCAACGGCCCCCATTAGGATAGTAATATCCTGTGTCGGGGTCAGGAAACATTCACAATGACAAGGACAAATACACCCAGACCGGAAAATATGCTTGCATGGTCAATACAAACATATTATGCTCCGAGCGGGAATCGAACCCGCGACCTGTGGCGTTTAAGGCAGGTTCGCTACCACTGCGCCACAACGTCGTCGTATAGGTAATGATAGCAATAATATTGAATATTAATTTTTAATAAAAAAGTTGCTTTTAGTTGAAATTGACAATAATGTACATTTTTCTGTTCTATTAAAAAAATCAATCTAACACTTATTTTTGGAGATTTCTTGGCCACGCCGAGCAAGCACGAGTTTGCTGCGAAGTTTACCGAACGACGCATGAAAATTCACGATTACTTCAGTTTCAGCTACATTTTGGCCGAAACCGAAACTAAATCGGAAACTAGATTTTTGGCCGAAACTGGGAGAAACGCAAACCGAAATTTCAGTCGATCACTAATTGTAATAAATTAAAATTTCGAAAAGATTACTTCAAAACTTAACGTTGGCAATACCCATGAGTACGACAAAAGTGATTGCCTACTTTATTCTAATGTATGTTTCTATTAGCTTTACTACCCTTGACAGCTTCATGGCCGAGAATTGTCAGGGTAACAACTACTTCTTCTTCATCCTAGCATTATTCCCGGTATTTTTATGTACCCAGGGTCTGCTTATTACTCTTATACGGATTTGACAGGTTACTAGTTTTTACACGGAGCGATTGCCATCTGACCTCCGCAACCCTAAGGGCGAACCAGTAACTCATTGGTTAAGAGCAATTTAATTATTAAGAGTTAACGATTATTATCAGATGTTATTGATAACAACCGGGACCGACAGCTTAACGTGCTCTCCGAGGCACGGTGGGAGACCCACACGGACAAACGCCCAGACCGAGACAGAAATTTTAACAAACATCTGCCCGAGCGGGAATCGAACCCGCAACCGTCGAGACTAAAGGCAGCCTCGCTACCCACAACGCAACAACGGTGTCTGGGTAACAACTACTATTTATTATAATAATTTATAGCGTCCACAGCAAACATTTTCTTTTTAATCAAAATTATTGGTACTTAAAAAGGACATGATAATTTTCCACTCACCGATTTTTGTCTTCTTCCCCAACTCAAGCACCTCCTTATAGCCAATGATATTGATGCCCTCCTTGTACCCGTCCCGCACCGTGGTCTTGAGCTGATCCTCCATAAAGATGATGGTGTTCACGAGCGGAGTCTTCGCGAGGATCTTCTTAAACTTGGGCAGCAGCTCGTGCGTGGTGATGACCGTGGATACTTCCGTCTCGTTGATGCCGTGAGCGATGGCCTCGTCGCCGAGGGTGGCGTAGATGGTCACCACTGGGAAAATTAGATTTAACTTAGTTTTATATTATTATACAATGTTTTGAAGAATAAGAAAAAGTAAAAAAAAAAATTAAGCCTGCAGAGTAGTAGTAGTAGTAGTATTTTAAATCTGCGAAAGCATAATATCTAATACCTTTAAACGAGCAATTCTTGTATATATATATAATTGGGATCTCGTAAACGGCTCCACCGATTATCATGAAATTTAGTATGGGGGTTCTCGAGGGCCATAAATCGATTTAGCTAGGATTTATTTTTAGAAAATGTGGTTTTGTCCATGTTTTCAGGCAATGAAAACTACCATTTCGAGAATATATGACTCTTCCTGCCATCTATTGGCGTGTAATAATACTAATATTTGATTTAACAACCCAGTAAGTCAACTAGCAAGATAAACTAAAGCTACTTCAGTAGATGGCGTTTTAAAATCTTATTCATATTTCATCAAAAAACAGGATTTACCAAAAAATAAAAAATTATACCGAGCAAAGCTCGGTCACCCAGGTACTTATAACTTATAAGCGTAAGGACAGTTTCTAAATTTCTCGTTGGACAATTAAATATATTTGACACTTTTTGCAAAGAAAATTTTTGCCATGAATTAATAATTGCTACTTATTTTTGACAAATTCGACAAGTAAAAAAAAACCCATAACCAGCTATCTAAGCAAAATGTAATTGAAAGGCTCGTATGTCAGGAACAGGCAGGGTGTGAAATGTGAATAGGGCGGGATATTAGTCAATGGCATTCTAGGTGGTGACACCGTTGTGGCGTTGTGGGTAGCGAGTTTGCCTTCAGTCTCAACGGTTGCGGGTTCGATTCCCGCTCGAACAGATGATTGTTAAAATTTCTGTCTCGGTCTGGGCGTTTGTCCGTGGGTCTCCCCACCGTGCCTCGGAGAAAACGTTAAGCTGTCGGTCCCGGTCGTTATCACATAACATCTTATAATAATCATTAACTCTTGATAAGTAAATTGCTCTTATCCAATGATTTACTGGTTCGCCCTTAGGGTTGCGGAGGTCAGATGGCAATCGCTACGTGTAAAAACTAGTTACTCGTCAAAACCGGATAAGAGTTATAAAGCAGACCCTGGGTAAAATAAAATAATGCTAGGACGAAGAATATATTCAAGGTGGTATTATTTAGTTCCCAGCCACTTGTTAGATGGCGTTTCCCTGCCCTTACCGGGAATGCTCTGCGTGAAGGCGCCGTGCGCGGCCACCATCCACTCGGCGCGCGTCTCCGCGAACATGACGACGTTCTCCCGCGGCGCGCAGCCCAGCGCGCGCAGGCCGCCGCCGAACTGCCGCGCCTCCTCCACCACGTCGTTGTACGTGCGCCACGAGTACGTGCCCATTTTGTACTGTCATATTAACATTTAAATAATATCAACATAGCTTACAATATATAAAACAACTCTGGCTCATTTAATTTTTAAACAAAATTAGCACAATACGAATAGTTCCTGTAGGAGGTTCGATCAAGACGTTTTGAGTCTTTTGTAGTCTTTTGCATAATTTTTTTGTTTCTATGATTTTTTTTCGATTTCATCCTTCAATAAGCAACTTGAATTTCATTAAATTGAAAAAAAAAACAGCGCACATTTAACAATCATATTAAGATATCCATACCATGATAAGAGCCCTATTTAAGGAATCGATCTTGTCCTATAGCCAGTTTCAAAAAGATCGGTATACGAAAGTAACCAAATTCTGCAAATAATATCAGTTGATAGAGGGTGTGTCTACCTTTTTAAAGACCCTTCCGTTAGGCTGTGGCTCGTCCTCCTCGCTGAGCACGGCGCGGGTGCCGAGACAAGGCCGCTCCTGCCAGCGCTCCGCCGCCGCGCGCAGCATACTCTCCATAGTGGTAGCTCCATCGCGCACCAGTCGCAGGTGTAGGTCGCAAGGTTCCGATACCGACCTCACGGTTATGCTGTCCGCGGTGGACTCTATTATTCGTGCCTAGAAAATATACAAAAAACGAGGATAATGCATGTGTGGTTACGATAATCAGCATCAGGATCGAAAATGGGATTAATATCCAACCAGTCCATTCCTGAACTATAATAATTTTATTGAACGAAGAAGTAATATCTTGGAAGATATTGGAATGAGAACAGTATCCGTAAATCTATCCTTATACATATATACTTGTATCCCATCCCTCCTTCCGACTAAACATCTAAAGCTGTTGACGTTACAAGCACCCATAGCTTACGGTTACGGACTTCTTATCCGGCAATCGTAAATTTGTTTGCCACTAAATCATAATGATTTTTTTTAAGATAATTTTTGAAAATTTTACCGAAAAGATTTTATATATTTATGTTGCTGGCATTTGAAGTCCATTATCGTTTTAAAAAAAACGCCAATTATTGAATTAAAATATATTTCGAACTCAAATTAAAAAACTGTGCTCAAACATCTATAATGCCATGACGTCATCTGCAGATCTAGTACCCTTGACCCGATTGTATTTTTGTCTTATTTTTACTCCGTAGACAATTTATTCTCTATAAATATTCAAGAAAAGATTGAAACGAGTTAAATTTATTTGAGAAAATATAATTTACAAGCTGATAAACATATAGCCAAACTAGGCGCCTAGTCTTCTTAGCATTATTCCCGGTATTTACCCAGGGTCTGCTTACACTATTACCCTGATTTGGCGTTTTGCCCTCTAACCTCTGCAACCCTAAGGGCGAACCAGATACATGAGCCATACGATACGATATTTTGCAATTACCGGAGTCGGAACGTGACGACCCCATATCCCGATGTTGGGATAATGTCTTTCAGAGATTATCCCACCAGCGCAATCAGTCAAACTGATGGTAGGTCTATTGTTGCAAGAGCCCGGCTAGGCAGGTATCGAATATTCTACCGCCAAACATTAGTGTCTTAGGCATTACTGTGTTCCGGTTTGAAATGCACTGTAGGCTTGTGAAATTGCTGGGCAAAGGAGATTTAAAAACCAATATATCAAGGTTGGCAACGCGTGAGTGGCACCTACTAATGGTGTTGCAAGCGCTCACAGGCTACGGCAACCGCTTACCATGAGGTGGGCCGTATGCTTGCTTGCCAACTAAGCATAAAAAAACAATAACTACTCGCATTAATATTGATCGCTTTTATGTAGAAATGTTAAGTACTTTAAACATTTAAAGTTTGTTTAAATCCAGCTGTTGAAACTTACACGGTTGAACATTCAATTAATAACTGTAACATTTAATGTAAACAGTTAAGGGCATTGCTCTAAAACCGACTACGCTTTCTCTCATTAGTTCCAAACAACTTGATTTTATATTTTAACAGACTTAAAATAAGACAAAGGGTCTCAATTGGGCTTATATTATAAAAAGGTGCCTTTTTAGAAATTATTTAAGGATTTAGTAAGTACGTTAAATTAATTTATAGAATTGTGTGCTAATGTAGAGAAGTAGTTATATATTGGCTGTTTAGTTAAAAAGTTATAATCATTCCTTTCGTTCACCATTCATTACATGCATTACTAATCAATAAATTATACAATCGCTATCGGTCAGTGGTCTTGGATACTTTACAAGTTTTTATCAAAACTATAAATTTTTCTATCGGCAACGTTACATTTATGGTTTTCTTAAATTTTAGTTATCTTTTTAATAAATATTTGTATACCAGCGTCCCGCCCTGACTTCGTCTGGCTGTATAGAAAAATTCTATTCTTTGCAACTCAAACTCAAAATATTCTTTATTCAAATAGGCTTTTAAGCACTTTTGAACGTATAGGCTATAAGGTTTTTGTCACCTTTGACTCTACAATTGTCATGTCCTAGATTATTTTTCCAATCACAATCCAACAAAAGGCCGATTACTGGTTTTGGGGCGACAAACTAGCTGTTTTACTCTAGAATACGGTAGTTTGCTACTCGGAATGTACAATGACAAATGGGGACAGTCATCCGCAAATTTATTCAAGATTTCTACCTGTAAAACATCAGAAGACCATGTAAATGCCTGCTGGTAAATCCTTCAATGATTCTTTTGATCCCGTTACCGTGGGAGTTTTAATCCCATTATTGGGTATCCTACTTATAAACTACCTACTTGCATATAAACTTTAGGTAATATATTTTTTTTATACAAACTTGTTCTCGATCCCGTTGCCGTGGGATTTACGATCCCGTTGATCTCATACAAAAGTCGCCTGACAAACATATATGACGTGATTATGCTTGTTAAACACATTACATAGTGCGTGTTTTCATTCCTCTTTGGCATTGAAGATAATGGTTACCTTTATTCGGCGAGATAGCGCGCGCTTCCTCCACGGGCGCTGGATGAGCAGGTGTATAGGGAAGGTGAGGATGTCGAAGACCAGCGCCACTGCGCGGATTGTGCGCAGCACCGCCGACACCCACCATGAGTCCGGCCTGAGGGATGAAAATTACAATTAGCTACTATATCACAATAGTATCTTGCTGTATGATCAATACAAATATCTGCCCCGGGCGGGAATCGAACACGCGATCTCTAGCGCTTATTAATACAGGTTCCATATCGATGCACTACAATATCGCCAACTGGCGATTATGAAAATAATAAATATTCTTTATCTAAAATTAATTTTCTGTATAAATCGCTACGTTTCAAACAATATTGGAGTTTTTACAGTGGATTATTATAAAACAATAGCTTTGAACGTTTCGACCTCTTGTTACTGACCTTGTCCCTGAAATATTATATCACGAAAATATAACTAAGATAAATTAAGAGAAGACAACATTATTTAATAATGAATTCGGAAGCAGAGATATATTATGTATTAATAGATTCCCAAAATATACAGTCAACCTACACTCTCAAGGTTTGTATCATAATTTAGTATTCGCTTTAACGAGGAAGTCAGATTTGCGAATTAAATTTAAAGCTATAATATTTTTGACCTTTCAAAGGTCACATTATTATATTACAAAAACATCAATAATTTTCTTCTGATATATATTTAATATACCACTACAATAATCCTCGACGTTGTTAAAGTTATATAATACAATTTTTTCTTCACATTTAATATAATAATGATAAGCACGTTTATGTACTTCAATCATAATTAAAAGTAAACTCTAGAGAAAATTTAAGCGATTGGATACATTTTTTTATTTAATGACGTCTAGCAAACGTCTAGAAACCATACGATGCGCCTGATGGTAAGCAATCACCGCAACCTTGAAATATTACATACGCGTTGCCAAACCAAGGGATAGGAGGGATGAGAAGAGAAAAAGGGGAAGGGGTGGGAGATTGGGCCTCCTGTGCTCTGAGTCATCGCTCGAAACGCAACCGTACTATACATCGATTTGCTGTGTATGTGAGGGTAATATTTCTCCAGTTCAGTCCGATCTTTTATGCTGGAAGGAGCATGGCTCTACTAGTTCTAAAAATTGCAATAAATTGAGTGTAAAATTGACCAAAAATTATGAATTTATAATAGAGTGGATTTAAATGTACATATGTAGGTATCGTATTTGACACCGTTGTGGCGTTGTGGGTAGCGAGTCTGCCTTAAGCCTCGACGGTTGCGGGTTCGATTCCCGCTCGGAGCAGATGTTTGTATTAATCGTACAGGCATGTTTTCCGGTCTGGTTGTGTTTGTCCTTGTCATTGTGAATGTTTCCGGACCCCGACACAGGATATAATTATCCTAATGGGGGCCGTTGAGTGTGTAGCGTATATTTATTTATTTATTTATTAATAATAAGCTAAGGTGTTCATTTACTTTTGGAAACAGCCCTATCCATGGTTACCGCTTTACCCGTTTCATTTATAGCATCTAAGTTTTTTTGAACATGTTTTAATTGACGCTCTTGGGAAAAAAAATTGCATATTTATCTTCATAGATATTTATATTATGTAATTATTGAAATCTGAAAATAAAGCGCAAAAAAACTTTTAAAAAATACGTACAAGATTTATTACCTTTGCCCATGTAATAGGCAACATAATATGACTTTAATAATACGCTTATTATTTAAGAAACACCATTCAGACGGCTAGCTGAAGGCAATTCTTAGGAAATCGTAGCGCTATCGACACGCCTGATTATCTGCCCTATTACACTGCCCCAGTTTCAACATAGCCGCTTAGTTTATAATGTTCCAAGGTACGAATGTCTTGTGTGATGATGGATTATTTATAACTACACGATATCGTAATAAGGGGCTCCTGATAACAGGTGATTTGGCGTAGCGTCCTATAAATTGTTAATGTAAAAAAATAGACATACTTCAATGCGTCAATGTGTGATGTATAATTGTTTTATTTACATAAATTAATCAAATAACTTATTTAGCTTATCTGCACATCGCCGTTTCGGAAGCAAATACAATACTCTAAGCCAATTTAAATGGCGTCTTTACCTAAGTCTCTAAGAACGCTCTAGCTTAGTGAAATAACCGGGGGCCTATCATGAATTGTTATTACGATTTAAATGAGAACCTAAACTGTATGTAGTTCATCGCTATTTCCTACGACGACATATATATGTATATGCTATGCTCATATAATATCTGAATCATTTTACAACCTGTTTTGAATTTGATCGCAATAGAATTGTTACTTAAAGTTCATTTCCAGCTTCCAAGAGACAGCGATGAAGAAGGTCATTATTTCTAACGACTTATTGTTAGGTAATGATTTACATATATTACAGTTAGGCGCAAGTGTAGTATAGCAAAGTTAATTACGTAATATACAAAACTACATATACCAGTAGAATATATCTATATACCTACCTACTAATATTGAACACAAGCCTCTTATCTTTTCACGTTAAAAATTGCACAGTTAATCGCGTTGAATCGTGCATAATTATTGCACTACAGAGACGATAGATACTGTAAATGACTAGGTAAAAGATACATAACTATATTTCTTCTCGGAACTACTTTAACTACACTGTGATGGTACTACAAAAAGTAATTAAAGTAATATTTTAGGCGTGGTTCCATAATTCGGTTAACGAATATAGTAGATAAGTTTATTTACTTAAGTTCCTTGTATTAAAATCTAGAATTGATAATGGTGACAGCTGATAAAGTAGAAAACTGGAAAAAAGTTTCACTGGTGGTAGGTCTTTTGTTGCAAGAGGCCGGCTAGGTAGGTACCACCGTAATGTCCAATATTCTGCCGCCAAATAGTAGTGCTTAGGCATTACTGTGTTCCGGTTTAAAGGGCACTGTACGCTAGTGAAATTACTGGGCAGAGGAGATTTAAGAACTAATATCTCGAGGTTGGCAACGCGTGAGTGGCGCCTACTAATGGTGCTGCAAGCGCTCATAGGCTACGGCAACCACTTACCATCAGGTGGGCCGTATGCTTGTTTGCCAACTTGTAACATAAAAAAAAGAGAAAGAAAAGTGATGTAGGTTTGGTAGCAAGGAGACATTGAAAGTTAAATACTCTATTACAGTATTATTATCAACCCTAGCTGTAAACGGGACATAGAAACAAAACAATAAGTCTATGACGCATCAAAGAGTAAACACATTTGTACCCTTTAAGCCTCCTTTGTCTATCTACCTACATACATTCGGTGCTGTAGCCCTGCAGTATTCCTAATGTAACGATCGATAGAGCGCGCTAGATATTTCAATTAGGGTGCACTGGCTCGAGATAATAGGATGAGATCTGACCTTCACCTCCACGAGCAGATATTGTAAGCAATAAAAGTATTATATACCATATTCCAGTAGTTCTCAAACTTTGGACTCACACACTTATTAACTTTTCTAGAGGAAAATGAAACCCTTTTATAAAAAAACACCGACCAAGTGCGAATCTGACTCGCGCACGGTGGGTTCCATACCATTATTTATAACTACGTCAACGGGAATGACCTTATGATATAGGTTTTCGACCCAAAACTTATAGAGTTTTTAACCTATACGGTATTCCGGTTTACCTGAATTTTGGTACTTACAAATTTTCGGGACAATCTAAATTGGCCCAATCTTTTTATCGTGTTGACTCAGGATTTTATACGCCTAATAGGAACTATCAACTTGAGTAACTGGTATAAATTTGAACTTGCTAGGTCCACCCGTTCCTGAGAAAATCGGTTGTGACACACGGACCGACAGACGGTCAAGAGAGTGATCTTATAAGGCTTCGTTTTTACTTTTTGAGGTACGGGACCATAAAACGTAACAATTAACAGACCAGCGTCTAAGCTCATAAATGCACGTAAATGTTATAATAAGTACTTACATGTTTAATTCTGGTTTATATCTTTCAAATACTAGTATAATCGTCATAAAATTTATGGAACCATCAAAATGGGTCCAGTCGCCGAAGTTATCATATAACATAACCTGTCACAAAAAAAAAAAACAATAATCCAGGTCTACTTTTTATAAATTCCAGTTCAAATAGATAAATCAATTATTTATTTAAATACACATTACCATGTAACCCCTACAACAACCGAGAGGTAGAAATACTACACTTTGAGAAACACCGCCATATTCCAATTAATAAGTTTTGTAATGTAATCAATGTACATTCTCTTTATCTCGATTGTGTAATACTTTCATTGGAAGCAGTATAAACTTTTATTAAAAAAAATTTGATGACACATACTTGTCTTTTAATAGTCTATTTTAATATAAGTTTTATTTGATAAACAGTATTATTATCAGCTATGTCTAAAATTGTAGCTGGTAGTCGTAAACTTGACTAAAATTTGGCAAACTATAGGCAATTTCGCAAAGCGACACAAATGCGGCGCGGCGATGCTGTGCCCGGAGCATGAACATTCATAGATACCAGGCATAGATCATTCTTATGTTATCAATCTTGACTAAAAATCGATACCTACTGAATGTAATTAAGAATATAATTTTGACACCGTTGTGGCGTTGTGGGTAGCGAGTCTGCCTTTAGCCTCGACGGTTGCGTGTTCGATTCCCGCTCGGAGCAGATGTCTGTATTGACCGTACAGGCATGTGCTCTGGTCTGGGTGTGTTTGTCCTTGTCATTGTATATTTCCGGACCCCCGACACAGGATATAATTATTCTAATGGGGGCCGTTGAGTGTGTAGCGTTTATTATTATTTATTATTATTATTTTACAATCAAGGAAGTTAATTTTTCTACTTTAAATTCCACCTTAAATATACCATATCGTCGACAGATGCAATGCTTCCCAACTTATTAACAAGCAGTCATACTACGTAGCTTAATGCTGGGAAAGTAGCTCGGGTCACGGCCGTCAGATGTATGTGACAGCTGACACTGACCTAGCGCACAACCGCACGATATCGATTGCGTCGCGACAGCCGTTACACTTTTCCGTTTCACTTTCTTAATATAAAGAAGGCGTTCAATGTATACAATGTTATCTAAAATGGTTTTCGGTTTTACAGTGGGATACCAGAGAGCGATTATTAGGAACGTTTTATAGTATAAATCAGATAAATCGTAGTTATAAGTCCGCACCGTAGTTTGTTTTGTCTTGTTTGCTTTTGTTTTACATATGTATGTGTGATGAAATTTAAATTAATAAATGTAAAAGCTGCGTGACTTTACTATTATTTTTTATTTTACATTTTTAAATCTACTTTATTACGAATGGTATAATATTATATTTTTGTAATATATTTCAAGTGTTAAAAGTTGTAATATCTTTTCCTGAATAAATATTATTATTATAAATATCATATGTTAGGTGCTGGTGTCCAAGCAAGCAAAAGTACAAAAGTCCGTATCTAGAATTCGTTTATACGACCCATTCTAATGTACGTGGCATTTATGTTATGCGGCATGGACTTAATAATAAAAGAGAGCAAGCTTTTGGTAGTAGTTCTTCGAAAAATCCTGAGACAATGGGACATTTCAAATCAGTTCAAATGTAGAATTAATGTTGGCACAGCCTATAATTATTTGGACTCAATAAAAGCTAATAAACTTCGCTGGCTGGGTCATCTTCAAGGGATGGATAATTATTGGGCAACAAAAGAAGCACGTCTAAAAAGTGCTACTGGTAAACGCCCAGCGGGTCGTCCTAGGTATCCCTGGAGGGGTGCAGTAGAACCTGACCCGTCAAGTCCATAATTGGCAAGAAGTAGAACAAACAAGGCTGGAAATCTCCGGGCCATGACACACTTTAGGTCGCTGAGCCAGACGTACTAAGTATATAGCGAAGTAAGTATTTTTATTTCAATAACTTCATTATTCTTTCAGCTCATAAATAATTCAAGTCTAGCTTCTAAACGAGATAAAATAAGCTTCCAATGGAATTATCTAGAAAATGTGTTACACGATATTACTACATGTTGGTCGATTGTTTTGCAGAAACAAAAAAACTTGCTAAACCACTTATTTTAAGAGCAAGGTGAACTAAACAGGAATTGAGAGATGTAATTTACATTTATCTATGTAAAAAAACATTAGGGAAATATACATAATATATATATTAGCTCTATATAATTAACAAACAGGCTTTTTGCATGCCTCTATAAGGTGACCTATGTCATTTTGAATGAAAATAATGTACAAAAATATCAGGAACGACATGTTAAAAATTTTGGTAATGAAAACTGTTGGAGAGATGAGAACATCAAAGAAAGTTTAACGAAAAAATGTTATATACGCGAGAAGCGTATTTCATATTTTAATTTATTGCTTTTAGGAGTACAGTTTCGTAATTCCAAAGTCTTTGATCAGCTAATCACAAAATGTACAAACAATAAAATCCTCGAGAAATGCGAAAAAGCCTTTTGGCATTTGATCAGTCAAAATAAAGTAGAAGTACTTTTTCTGGAATGGATCAGAAAATTAGTCTTAAATGTAGATTTGGAGTAATAAGCCCAAATAAAATCAACGTGACGGATTAAAACCGGGAATAGTTTATTTTAATATTGCTCTTTCAAGTAATGTAAGAAGATGAAGAAGATGGCAAGCAAGCATATGACCCATCTAATGGTAAGATGTTGAGCCTGTGAGCGCTTGCTACACACAGTTGTAGGTGTCACACACTCGTTGCCAACATCGAGATATTGTTTCTTAAATCTCTTATGCCCAGTTATTTCACTAGCTACAGTGTCCTTCAAACCGAAACACAGTATTCTGCTTTACGGTAGAATAACTGACACTGCGGTGGTAAATACCACGCCTAGTTATTCTATATTTGAAGACCCCACTTTATACGCATAAGCATTATTAATAATGACCAATGTGTGTGCGTGTGAATCCTGGAATCTCAAAAAATGGATCTATACGGGTCTTGTTCTGAGATTTCTTAGATATTAAGAAACTGTAGATCAATCACAATTTACAAAATTGTAATTAATATTTCATAAATAGTTGTATTGGAAATAACCAACAAAATAGCAGATGAACAAATAAGCGTCAGGCTGGTCGATAAACCCTGTCAGTTGACATTGGCAGTGATGGCATTTAACGAGCCCTTGACATTACCATAGCGGGAGCGATGTCTACGTGAATAACGTGGATTCAATGAGAGCAGATATACCTAAGTCTCCTATGGAAATTACAATTTCTACATTCTTTAACATTAATTTTGAGATAATATACTCCCATCCTGTAAGATGTTAAATTGCCAAGCGCCTTTATTCAATAAAAGAAAGCATATAATAAAATACTTTAAAATCCCTATAAATATTTTGTATCCAGTCCAACTTTGATATTTCCCATTCAATTTTGATGATACACTTTCATTAGTTTTGTATATAAGAATGGTTCATAATTTTTTTTGTATTGATCAGGTTTCGTTTATATTTGGATATAATTTTATTACGACAGACCAATTTCCAATTCTAATTTTCTCGGGTCCGTATTGCTTACTAAGAGTCACTTATGAAGATTCCAAATAAGATTAAGACTGAAATAAAGGACGTCGTATATATTTTAACCGGGTTTTCTTCTTGTTCCTAGCATTATTCCTGGTATTTACCCAGGGTCTGCTTATACTTTTATCCGGATTTGACGGATTACTAGTTTTTACGCGATTGCCATCGTACCTCCGCAACCCTAAGAGTGAACCAGTAACTCATTGGAAGACAAAATTACCCATCAAGAATTAACGATTACCATCAGACGTTATGATAACAACAGCGACCGACGGCCAAACGTGCTCTCCGAGTCACGGCGGGGAAACCTACAAAGCTAAACGCGCAGATCGAAGCAGGCATTCATAACAAACATCTGTTCCGAGCGTTGTATCATATACTAATATTGCAAGTGGTAGTAATGGTAGCGGTAAAATGTTCTAACTCAAACAAAACGCGTAAAATTCTTCTACCATTTAAATACAAAGGAAATGCCACGTATCCAAGCAAGCAAGTCGTGTATCCGTTCGTCTCTCTTACAGCTGACGAGTTATAAACACATTTTTTACACGGAAATTTATTTATCAACTCAACACCTGCATGTTACGTAAAATAAGTCGAGGATAAAAACAATAAGCGAGATGTTAATAGACAGGTGATAATATTTTATGATGAATTCTTGAACAAATATAAATTTTAATTGAGAATGGTGTATTTTTTTATTAATATAAATTTGGAATAATGTAACTAAGGAAAACAATGTACTTTATTGTAAAATTGTTTTATTACACATTTCACTATTCTTATCTTATATTTATCAAATACGACACCGTTGTGGCGTTGTGGGTAGCATGTCTGCCTTAAGTCTCGACGGTTGCGGGTTCGATTCCCGCTCGGGCAGATGTTTGTTAAAATTTCTGTCTCGGTCTGGGCGTTTGTCCGTGTGGGTCTCCCCACCGTGCCTCGGAGAGCACGTTAAGCTGTCGGTCCCGGTTGTTATTACATAACATCTGATAATAATCGTTAACTCTTGATAAGTAAATTGCTCTTATCCAATGAGTTGCTAGTTAGCCCTTAGGGTCGCGGAGGTCAGATGGTAATCGCTCTGTGTAAAAACTAGTAACCTGTCAAATCCGGATAAGAGTAATAAAGCAGACCCTGGGTAAAATAAAATACCGGGAATAATGCTAGGATGAAGAAGATTTATCAAATACGAGCGACCTGCCCCGACTTCGTCCGGGTGCATAGTAAATTGTTCCGTTTATCCCGTTACCGTGGGAGTTTTAATTCCGTTCTTGGTTCTTCCACCTATAAATTATCTACCTGTATACAAACATTAAGTAATACATTTTTTCCATACGAACTTCCCTACCCGTCGATTCCTTACAAACCTGGTATTTACTAGTAAAATTAAAATTTACTTTATATTTAATATGTTCTGTGGTAAGAACCTTTCCTGACAATAACAAACACAACAAAAAAAAAAATAGTGAAATCGGTCCAGTCGTTCACGCGTGATGGCGTGACCAAGGGATATAGGGATTCATTTTTATATATCAATTTTTTTTTAATGTATCAAAATTTATTGTTCATTTTGTTTTTGGTTTTCTATAATAGTGTGTTGATTTTTAGTTTTTTTTTTACGATAATTGATTTTTCGGTCCTTGATAAGTATGCAAAATTTTGATTTAATTTGACGTTTTGAAGGAGATTAAATTCATATTCAAAGTTTCCATTGCACACTTATGAAGCTAATAAAAGCGTGTTAATAAGCAATGTATGCGATATTTTTCCCTAACGAAATGGAAAAACCCAAATAAAACTGGTATAAATTACGGGAGACCTTTTTCAAATTATTACGTGAGCTCATTTACTTTTTTCAATTTCGGGTTGCTCGCTCTCTTGATAAGAGGCTTGGACCGCGTAGGTCACGTGTTACCGGGAATTCGGGTCCACTCGGTAAATTAGACTTCATACTTATAAATTAGGATAATATCCAAAATGGGACCTCGGGCGACCCTAGATAGTATTCGCTAGGATTTGTTACATTTAACATACATAAAGTATAGTAAAAACCAGTCTACTCTATTGGAAAATTAATCGCTCGCCTTTTAGAAAAATAGGTACGCCTTTTATTGCAAGAGGCCGGCTATGTGCCGCCGCAGTGTAAGTTATTCTACCCTAAAGCACAATACTGAGTTTCGATTTGAAGGAGACTCTAGCTAGTGACATTACTGGGAACAGGAGATTTAATAACAAATATCTCGAGGTTGGCAACAAGTGAGTGACACTTACAAATGTATTATGTTGCGCACGCTTATAAGTAACGACAACTGCTTACCATCAGGTGGGTCGTATTCTTAGTACAATGTACGGTAAACAATGCAAAAAAGCCTTCATAATGTCATTGAAGTAATAGCATTATATATAGCTCTTTATTTTATGTCGGCCTAATTATCTTAAATATGAGTATTCTTGTGTTATTAATTACCATAGGTATATAATAAGCAAAATAATCTAACAGCAATATAACAATCATTATTATTATCAGAAATAACATTATCAGTGTGCTATAAATGGATTACATTATTAATACGTCTATATAATCTAATATTATGCCATGCATTCTTTAATTAATTTTGATTTATTTAATACGGTACTTAACACTTGAAAAAAACATGTCTGTCTGTCTATCTGTCCGTTATAGTTAATTTTAAATGGAACTATTTTAATAGGATTGAAAGAAAGCATTAGAGTTCGGCGCAATTAAAACTAAACAATAATTGTGTAGATCACGCGAGCGGAGTCGCGGGCATAGCTAGAAAGCATGAGTAAAAACAAGTATAGAAATTCTTGGAGTAGGTACCATTAATATGGTTAGCTTACATTTCTGGATTAGATACGAGTAGAAAATGCATTTAAGAGCTAATAATGGAATGTCATGCATCAGCAGCTTTACGTCGACATCACAATAATTGGCGTACATTCGCAAGGTCTCGGCCTCGAATATCGCCTTGCTATTGCGGACTTTGCACCCAGTTTTTTTTCCGTAAACTCTACGTCGCTAGAAAACTTGTCTATTCACATATACCACATTGTTACATGGCGACTAATTTTTGCATGTTCTTCCGTCCGTATGCCTTATCTATGCGAATATTTTGGAAAAAATTCAAAAGATAGTAGAATTTTAAAAAACTTTTAGGTAAACAATTTTGAAGAAGAAACCTACGTTAAACAATTTTACAAATAGAGAAGTTTTCTCCTAATAACTTGTTTTTTTATGTTAGAAGTTGGCAAACAAGCATACGGCCCACCTGATGTTAAGTGGCTGCCGCAGCCTATGAGCGCTTGCAGCACCATTAGTAGGTGCTACTCACGCGTTGCCAACCTCGAGATATTAGTTCTTAAATCTCGTTCGCCCAGTAATTTCACTAGCGTACAATGACCTTCAAACCGGAACACAGTAGTGCCTAAACACTACGATTTGGCGGCAGAATATTGGACACTGCGGTGGTAGGTGGTAGGTAGGTAGCCTAGCCGGCCTCTTGCAACAAAAGACCTACCACCAGTGAAAAAAGTGTTTTTTCATATTCGATTTTAATTCGTTAATTAAAGTCCTAAAGTTTCTGCCTCATCCTCAGCTTTGCCTGGTCTACCACGATCGATATTATTTATATCTTATCGTCATATTATAACATATAAATTATTCTAGCGGGGCTACGTTGTCTTGTCCCGGAAAAAAATATGGGAACCGATAGTAGCTCCCCATAAAAATAAAAATTTTGGGTAGTGAACACTTAGGGGTATGAAAAATAGACCTACCCGACATGCACACTAAATTTCATAAAGGTCGGTCGAACCTTTTCGAAGGAGCTTCGTAACAAACACCGCGACACTAGAATTTTATATATTAGATAGATATTAAAACTAAATAGTATAGTCTTAGTTCTTTGGTGTGGTTTAAACGTGACGAAGTCTGCATTAAGTGAAAGTGTCTCAAGAGCCGTTACGCTCGGAAGCGCAACTCGCCAATAGTTCGCGCATCGCTTGCAGCGCTATACGTGTCAACGGGACGGTTCTGCAACTTGTATACAAGATTTACATAACGCACCTTTAGAACGAAAACGCCACAATTAAAGAAAGTCTAATTTTGTTATCAGCGTAAAATAAATTAAAACGAAATTCCGTGCCGTATTCGAGCGTGAATAATGATGTAAATAACCAAGAAAATATAAAATACGAAAGATTGTGCCGGTTTCAATATTTTAATACTTATTGCTTTTTGAGTTACGTCGTTTTCATTCTATAGGTGCGTGACACCGTGACAGAAGTTACATCGCCGATGTACCTTCATGTAACGCCTATTACACTATTTACAAAAATTCCACTTTGTAGAAATTAGTTACCGCCACAGGATCATGAGGATTAGAGAATGCGAGATGCGTTGTAACTTTTACAATAACACAGGCCATGTTAACTGATAGTAGGCCTTTTATTGCAAAAGGCCGGCTAGGTAGATATCACCGCAGTGTCAGTTACTCGACCATAAAGTAATTTTACAGGGGAAAAGTGATTTAAGAACCAATATCTCGAGTTTGGCAACGCGTGAGTGCTACCTACAAATGTATGGTGTTGCAAGTGCTCATAGGCTACGGCAACCGCTTATTATCAGGTGGGTCGAAAGTTTGCTTGCCAACTTAGTCACATGGTTTAATTAGATATTTTAAACTTACTTTTTCACTGAATATAATCCCATGGCGTATAAGTAAATCACAACACGGTATATCACAGAAGCGTGATAGAGTACGGTTATTACTGAGAGCTTGTGATTATGATTAATTTTATATAGCTCGTCCACTGATAACTTATCTTATATCCTTATCAGAATCTTCAAGACGGACGTTGGTTAGTCGTATCGGACATTGGAGTGTTACAAGAAAGTAGTGGGTCAAGTGTGGCTAACGTACCAGTATAACTGTCCCGATCAAAATAATCGGGACGAAGAAATGTCCCATTTTGATTAAAGTTTTGGACTTTGTATATTGTGAAAGAAAATTGTGCAGTCGGGGGACCCTCGTTACGTTTTTTCTTCAACTCCGAATATAATTCGAAATGAATTCTGTATATTTCAATAGGTTATTTGATAACAAGGGACAGGGACAGCGAGAGAGAAAGAGAAAGAGAGAGTTGCGAACTCACTTGCTCGTGTGTTCATTTGCTTGTAGTGGGCTCGATACACACACACACTCATAAACAGCCTACGGCATTTCGTTACGTGACGATTTCTACTAAATCACACTACCCGTAAACCGCGATAAGGTCGTTCCAAAAATAATAACAGTGTCAGTGTTCCTCCTTCTTGTAAATACATAAATAAATTATCATATTATATTAAATATCTATAATTTAATAAATAAAGCTTATATTATTATATCTATAATTTAATTTAAGATTTAATATACAAATAGTTGTTCACTAAAGGATGCGGGCGGACATTACCAATTACAAACGTCAACCCTCGTAGTGAATGTTACGAAACAACAGCCCCCATGTCTGTAACTAGCTGACATCTGCTTAGATTAATTTCTTAGAAACATTCTACTAATTAACTAGAAATAAATTGTTTATAATAATATATTTTTCTTTGTAATCAAAACAAACCGTAATTTAAGGAACATACTAAATTCCAGATCTGTACGGAATATTATTATACAGGCGATTAAATACTTAATAATAAACGCTACACACTCAATGGCCCCCATTAGGATAGTAATATCCTGTGTCAGGGGTAGAAACATACATAATGACAAAGACAATCACACCCAAACCGGAAAACATGCATGTATTGCTAATACAAACATCTGCTCCGAGCGGGAATCGAACCCGCGATAATGTCGTCACGTTTCATGTTTTTATATCTTCCCTGTCCCTATGTATGCTTAAATCTTTAAAACTACGCAACGGATTTTGATGCGGTTTTTTTAATAGAGTGATTTTAGAGGAATGTTTATATGTATAATAACATCCATTAAATATCAGAGAAAAAATATAATTTTTGAGGTTTCTAATGTGATGTCGTAAATAATTACATTTAAGGCGTACACGTAAGGCGGGCCACGGGCAGTAATGAATAAATCAAAACGACTGGATCCATTTTAATCATTTTTTCAGTGAATGACATAGGCTATATATTTTATACCTGTGCGAAGCCGGAGCGGGCCGCTAGTTATTAATATAGTATATTAGATATTTTAAAGCCTCTCGATTTTGTACTGTTATCGTCATAAGCCATTTTTCATTAGTAATCGTTTTAAAAATAGCACAATGGTTGTTAGATTAACGACGCAAATTATTAAACCAGATGCCTGATTTATATTTGTTTCGGCCTTTGCAATAGCCATTATTATGTATTGATTTTAAATCAAAATAAAATATTTCTATTGTCAATTTAAACGACATAGTATTATATGTATAAAATTATGAATAAATAAATAAACGCTACAAACTCAACGACCCCCATTAGGATAGTAATATCCTGTGTTTTTGGGTCCGAAAACATACACAATGACAAGGACAACACACACCCAGATTGGAACACGATGATTGAGTATGATTAATACAAACATCTGCACTGAGCGGGAATCGAACCCCCGACCTGTGGCGCTTAATACAGGCTCAGTACGGCGCTACAACGTCGTCTTGATGATATCGTGTGAATAAAAGATAAAAAAACTGTACTCACGTCTCATTCTCGTCTATAAACATTTCTGTACGCTTTCAACCTGCAAAAGAAAAGACAAAAATTAGCTTTCACAAAACTTTCATCGCAGTATTCCAACGTTTTTAAGATATTTGATCATGTATAACAATGTTGTGGCGAGTCTGCCTTTTTAGACTCGATGGTGGCGGTTTCGATTCCCGCTCGGGCAGATCTTTGCATAGATCTTACAAATATCTTTGTCGTTCTGGACGTTTGCCCTTGTGGGTCTCCCCCCCGGACCTCGGAGAGCACGTCAAGCTGTCGGTCCCGGTTGATATCACATAACATACTAGTTCGCTCTTTGGTTTACGGAGGTCAGGTGGCAATCGCTATGTGTTAAAAATAGGAACCTGTCAAATCCATAAGCAGACCCTGGGTAAATACTCGTATCATAACGGGAATAATGCTAGAAAGAAGGAGAAGATCATATATGACAACGTTATATAATATGGTAATAGATTGAGTTAAATTTAAATGAATTGCTACAGGTCACATTAGAAGTGAAATAACTAGAAATATATAAAATGTCTTGTATCGTTTTAAAAACGAATGGCTTTTAGATTACAAAAGAAAAATATTCGAAAAATCTCTTTTAGAAAGAAAACAATTTAGTATTTTCTTTTTTTATTGAAACCTTTTAAAAATCCAGATATAACAAAGACAAAATAGAAATACGCTTTCTTTCTATCTTGATGAAAAGTTTGCTTTCAGTCCCTCGTACGAGAGAGTTCTCTCCCGGCAAGATGATACTAGTTAACTTAATTTATCTCCCGGTAAATAAGCAACCGTATGTTTATCCCTAACCGGGGACTAAAAGCAAACTTTTCATCGCAGGAAAAAAAATCGTATACGCGCAACGGGAGAAAAGTAGGGCATTGCCACCCGCGATTGCCGCGATTGTCAATAATCCGCGGGTGAGAATGTTCTACTTTTCACCCTAGGTGCGTAATGTATGATAAATAATTTAGATACTTTTGAGATTTTTTTAAAATATTTATCAGTGCAAAGACATCGTTGAATACGTCAGCTACCCGTTTAACAGACACAATTGTTTTTATTGTGTCTGTACGGGCAACTTATTCCCGCTTATTTTTGCGATAAAAGATATACCAAAAAACAAAACATTGCAAATAATTCGACAAGATTACGACATAACAGCAACAGCATGTAACTCTAACAATGTCCGTACGCAGATTGTGCTTGGCATATTAAATCAAACATGCTAGGTCGATGGCATCGATACAATGCGAAAACGCTTTCCACGCCCAGACGCGCCCCCGCGCTAATTATAGTAACGCATACACAATCTGGGTCTCGGTGAGGCGCGAAACGCAAATAACGAAATAGTGGTACCTGACGTCACAAAAGAATTATGAAGACTGTTTTTTTTCCGATTATCAACACTTCTGAAGCGAAGGATGTTTAAGCTAGCACTGCCATTTACCAAACATTTCAAACAGCAAATAGCAAAACTCCTTAATTCAAGCCATCTCGCATCCCAATCCTATCCCCTGGTTAGACAGACTTATATTTATAGTTGTAGAGGTGACCAACGGGCCAGGCTCGGGATATCTAGGCATGTCCTGCAAGACCTTAGCGATGATCGCGGGTTCGATTCTACAAGCTTATTTGGACCCAAATAAGCAATACCATGTCAACCCACAAAATTGAAAAAAACTGAGTTATGTGCAGAAGTGTTGGTAAATGGCTGAAGAAAATTTTTCTTTAATATTTGTAGGGTTTTAAGCTTTAAAAGTCCTAAAAAAGCCATTTTTTAATCATGCAATTTATGTATTATGTTAAACGCTTTGGGTTATATTAAACGCGTTTTTCTCGAAATGACATTCGTGTGGGTTGACATGGTATTGCTTATTTGCGTCCATGTGGGGAGGCAATACCAATATTAGTAGTGCCTTGAAAAAGCATTGCTTATATTATTATTTATAAAAGAAACTGTGTGTCCGTGCGACTTTTGCCTGCGTATTACATCAAAATTACCCTTCTTGATTAAAGCAAGATTAGGGTTACATTTTTGGGTTCTTTTTGAGTATAGAAATAAATAACGCTAAGTCTTCGGCCGGAGGACTTGCTTGTTAGGGAGAAGGGTTAGGATTTAGGAGCTTACTTCGTCTCATGATCTACAAAGATTAATTGATCTTAGTTATCTTACTTCCCTAAAGATGTTTTCCTTTAATAATATACATTGATTCTTTAATTAACAAACGCAAACTTTGATTAAATTTTACGTATTATATCCTATCTTTTTGAAATCCATCGTGGTAACTTAACTACTGAGATGTATAGATATTTACACATAATTATAAACGTATCTTTAACCATGCTCGATAGAACAAATATCTGTAAGAACTATATATATCAACAAATATAATTATTCTACATTGACCTGCAACCACTGCATATTGTTACTTTCTTTGTTGTAAAGTAAAAGTTTACACAAGCAACAATAAAAAAGACGACTTCACAAATAAATTGGTATCATCAAATATAATAAATAAATAAACGCTACACACTCAACGGCCCCCATTAGGATGGTTATATCTTGTGTGAGGGGTCCGGAAACATGCACAATGACAAGGACAGACACATCCAGACCGGAAAGCATGCCTGTAAGGTCAATACAAACATATTATGCTCCGAGCGGGAATCGAACCCGCGACCGGTGGCGTTTAAGGCAGGTTCGCTACCGCTGCGCCACAACGTCATCAATTTATATATTAATATATATATTTTTATTGTTTTTTTGTAATTTCTTTTAATTTTTTCAATGTATAGTATTAGATATAGATGTATGTAAGCGAAGCCTTAAGCAGCCATAAAATTTAACTCTGTACAAAAACTTTTTCATTTACTGTAACATTAAAAGGGGAACGGAACTGTTTATTCCTTAATACAGGTTTTCTATAACCTAGCTAGGAATACAGTACATCACCCACTTGATTGATATTGAAAATGTACACACCAAACTTTGTAAACAATGTATGACTGTATGCTTTTCAATCCTTATATACGAATAAAGATTTATTATTATTATTATAGGCACTCCGTCTCAAAAAATAGCATCCCACTCGAAATTCGTAAAAAGTTGGCGGAGAAGCGAAAATTACGAAGACAATGGCACACAAGTAGATCCGAAATAGATAGAAAAAAATACAACAAAGCTTCTAGAGAACTTAAAGAACTTATAAGAGAAAATCAAAATGAACTATTCCAACATAAACTGGAAAATCTGTCCGCCCACAAAAGAGACAGCTACTCTCTATGGAAAATAACAAAAGATTTTAAAAGACCACAAAATCACATTCCACCTATAAGAAGAAACACCGAAGAAGCATGGGCTAGAAGCGAAAAAGAGAAGGCAGAGTTGTTTGCTAAACACTTAAGCAAAGTATTTACTCCGAACGAGTCATCTTCGAAGGAATTTGATGATGAAGTAGAGAGGATACTTCAAAGTGATCAACAACTAACACTACCATTAACAGTCGTTACACCCAAGGAACTAAAGAGAACTATTTTCAAACTTGACAATAAAAAGCACCAGGCTTTGATCTCATAACAGCTGAAATTCTCAAAAACTACCCAAAAACCTATAGTATTTCTAACCATGTTATTCAATGCCATCTTCAGAATACACTACTATCCAATCATATGGAAGGTCTCCACAATATGCATGATTGCAAAGCCGGGTAAACCACCGACTGAACCCAATTCGTACAGACCAATCAGCCTTCTTCCTATCTTATCAAAGTTGTTTGAAAAGATACTGTCACTCAGACTGAACCCAGTGTTAAATGAGAATAAGATCATTCCAGACCACCAATTTGGATTTCGGGAGAAACATGGCACTATTGAGCAAGCACACAGAGTAGTCCACAAAATTAGACAATCTTTTGAGAAAAAAGAATACTGCTCTGCTGTATTCTTGGACATACAGCAAGCCTTCGACAAAGTCTGGCATAAAGGACTACTATATAAGCTTAAAACCCTGCTACCAAACTCTATCTACATGATTCTGAAATCCTACCTCGAAAAAAGAAGATTTCAAGTGAAATATGGAGAAGAATTCTCAAATCTATATAAAGTTAATGCCTCGGTGCCACAAGGATCAGTCCTGGGACCTGTACTTTACTCCATATACACTGCAGACCTGCCCGAGACTTCTGATGTAGTGACCGCGACTTATGCAGATGATACCGCTTGCCTCTCAAGTGATACAGACCCTGAAAAGGCATCCATCAAACTGCAGGTCCAGCTGAATAAGATAGACATTTGGCTTCAAAAATGGAGAATCAAGCCTAGTGTAACAAAGTCTACACAAATAACTTTTACCCTGCGAAAAGGTGACTGTGCACCCGTCTACCTGGAAGGCAAGGCTCTGCCAACCAATAGCACAGTTAAATACCTAGGTTTACACCTTGACAGAAGACTAACCTGGGCAAACCATATCAAAGCTAAGAGAACCGAAGCAAATATGCAACTACGAAATCTGTCGTGGCTGATAGGTCGTCAATCCCGACTCTCCATTAGCAACAAACTACTCGTATACAAAGCTGTTATAAAACCGATTTGGACTTACGGAATAGAGCTCTGGGGATCCGCTAGCAGCTCCAACCTAGAAATACTGCAAAGATTTCAAAATATTGCACTAAGAATGGTCTCCAGCGCCCACTGGTTTGTAAAAAACAATGAAATACACGAGTACCTCAATATGCCCACGGTTAAAGAAGAAATCATTAAGCACAGCAAAAAATATAAAGAAAGACTAAAAAATCATAAAAACGTACTGGCTAAACATCTTCTAAAAGAAAACATACACACCAAACCATAAAACGCCTTAAACGGTGGCATATATTCGAGCTTGACCGAAGAAATTAACGAGATTGTACATACAACTAAACAATTAAATAGAATGGTGCTATTTAATGTAATAGCAACCAAATATCCCACCCCAGATCTGATCTAATTATGGCTACAAAGCCGATTGTAGATAAAAGGGAAGAGAAAAAAAAAAAAAAAAATTATTATAGGCGATATATTCATTAAAAATATTTAAAAACCGTATGTTTTTTGCTACTTTTAAGGCAAAGTTATTTTGACGTTTCTTTAACTTTGATTCAATTTCTATGATCCCTTACAGAGTAAATACATACTGTATACTCTGTTTCCATAGCGTAAGTAACATCCGCCCTCGGTTCTCCAGACTTCCTTCCCAACTCAGTTACACGCTCTCAGTTATACGAACTAGGTCACTTCCGCTAGCCATTAAATAACGCGCCTAGTGCTTGCTTGCTACTTGGAAAAAGAATTTTTAAGAATTGTCTGTATATTTTTTGATTGTTAAAATTAATGAGAACGATTTTTATATATAGTGAGTCATAAGGTATTCATTTGTTTTTGTAGTTTAAAGTTAGATTTAACGTTCTTACGTTCTACTTATTATTATTTTTTATTTAGAAACAAAACTATATAATTGCTAATAGAAAATATTGCATTAAAATTTTAGTAAGTAGGTATTTAAAAAATAATTATTACCATTCAAGTGCGTTGGATGGATGGATGGATAATGGAAAAATCGACTATAAAAATAAGTTGTTAATTGCATAGTATTTATTTATAAGAAAAAGCAAAGTTATGGGATAAAATTCTCTAATATTTGCTTCGAAATAAATTTGGTTGAGAACTCTTTTCATGTTCTACAATCTCAATTTTTTCCAAAATTTTAAATGCCACAGTTCACTTCAGTTCCGACTTAATCAAAAAACATTCAGTTCAGTTACATGTAGAGACTGCTACCCAAATTTTGATATATTATGATAAAATTTCATTACAAAACTTGGTAGCGGTTCATAGAATACATCTATTTACTTTACGATTTTGTATAAATAGAGCCAATAGTCTCCGAGTAAAATGACTGTGACAAACAGACGGACAGACCGTAATGTCGAAATTATGAGGGTTTCTTTAGTTGCCATTTAGCTACGGAAGCCTAAAATGGACAACGTTTCATATTTAACAAATTACTCTTATTCAAGAAAAAGGTGAAATGATTGAGGTATATAACAATGTACTTTGATTCGTTATTTTCGGGGCAGTCTTGTCGTGTCATAAAGCTGGTTGGTTAGTGATTCATAAAAGGTAATAATATGTTATGTCCAATGATACGGCAGAATAATTTGGTTTTTACGTTCGCCTTTAACAAGAAAACATATAATGATTCGGGGAAGTTACTCTGGGGGCGGCGTGTTTGTCACGTTCGCTGCGTTCGTCATACGTAGGACGGCCATGATCTAAACCTCTTAATCAGGACAAAGGCACAGAGTGCTTAGGATTAGGAACTAAATAGCCTCGAGAAATATACATAATAACGAAATGTAATTATTTAAAAAAATATATCTATTTAAGTTCGTCATCATAGTCACACTTAAATGTCTTGGGTTTTCATTTTCTATAGACAATGTAACAAAGAACACAATCAACATTAGGTTACCTATATCTTGTGTCTGGGGTCTGGAAACAAACACAAACACAAGCACAGCTACACAAATTGTAATACATGTTTGTTTGGTTAATACAAACCTCTGCCCCGAGAAAGAATCTAACACAGGACCTCTTAAATTTGATTCTTTATCATAGCGCAGTCAAAAGTGACAATGACGTGTGTGTTAATTTATACGAGCAATTTCTAACGGAGGACAATTCCGAGAATAATTCAGTAAGAATGGTGTCCGTAATCATACGGCACTTTATAAAATACCGTTGGCAGAAGGATCAAAGGTTGAAGTCACAAGGTAAATGTCTGAGATGATCTGCTTACAACATTTAAAGACAACATATTCTTATTATGTTATATAAAATATTAATAAGGCTACAATTACGTCCTAATAAAATACGGAAAATGAACTTTATATAGTACTTTATAGCTACTACATATTACTAGCTGCCCCGATAGCGAGGTCTACAGAATTCATGTTTAGATGTTTTCATTAAGATGAACCCTAATTCGTTTACTAAAATAAAAGTTGTCTACGTTGCTCCTTATAACATTAGCTGTCTAACAGTGGGTCCTGTTAAAATCGATCTAGCTGTTCGGAGATTAGCCGGAACAAAAAGACCGAGAGATAAAAAACTTTAAAATTGTATTATTTGTTTAAGTGTCGTATATACTAGCATGTGCTAAGTATAAAACTGTTATTTTAACATTAAAAACAGACACTTCAATTTTGTTTATTTGTATAGATTAAATGCGTCAATGCGACGTATATTATTAATATTATAAGTAATATAAAACGTATCGAAACGGCCGATCTTTAAAATAATAATATTTTCCTGCTGTATTATATTATTTCTTATGCATTATATTTTAAGGTAAAACTAGTTGTAAGAGTATATATTGTAGTAGTAGAGCCATTTTTTCCCAGCACTTGGGCTGGCTCGACCGGGTAAGTACTAACCTCGCGCAGAAAATCGGCGGAAAGTAACAGAGATTACCGAACTTGCATACGGGGCCCCGGCCCTCACTCATCGCACGATACGCAACAGTACCTACTGATACTGTTACTTAGAATCTCATACTTTAATTGACTAACGGTAGTGTTCAATTTGAACATCTGTCCTGATGGTCAATTATCAAAAACGAGTTATTATCGTGACGTCAGAATTCTCCTAATAAACGATGTTTAAAGTAAAACATATCGAGTATAATTAAAAACAATTAGTACATCGTGTGTAGGAACGAGGTCGCGAATGTTAATTCCATTAAAACAACGACACTACTCTCATTGGCACTCATAACACTCATTTAGTCACGCTCACTCCTAAATGAGATAAATATGAACAAAGGACAAATCAAGTATTCTTGTAACTCAGCACGAATACACATACAACAGCTGATATAAAGTTGCAACATTGTATCTTGTATCTTTCGACACCATAACTAACAGCTTGTCTATACTTTTACTCTTAGCATAAGCTACAAGCTTTTAGAGGGGGTGCAATACGAATATTTAGGACTTGAAAAAGCATTGCTAATATTCTTCAAAAGAAATGTATAAAATAAAGTAGATTTATATCCGAATTGCGATCTCAAGATTTGTTAAGAAAATAATGAATGTCAAATAAAGAAATTAAGGCTGTCTGTTTATGTTTGCGTGTGTAGGTATGTTTCCAGATCCCTGACACATGATTTACAAATTTTCAAGGTATAGATGTAAGGTTTTTGCGTTGATAGTGGGAAAAAATTTCATCGCCAAATTTGTAGAAGATTTCGTCCGGTAAAACATCAGAAATCCGTCACGCAGAAATCTTTTTTATTTCTATGAGGTGGAAAAAAAAATCGGTCCCCTAATTTGCCGCCTCAAAAACCTGTCAATCAGGCTGAGTAGGCTTGAGCCTTGGGCTAAGCCTACTCAGCCTGCTGGTAAGTCCGCCACTGCCAATGGGCTGAGTGTGTAGCATTTATTTATTTAAAAATATTATACCAAACTATATTAATGTACGAAAAAATAGCGATAATACACCAATAAATCATATTTACACAACACGATCAAATTATACGAGTATACAATACGGTCCAACAGACAAACAATGCGGTACGAAGTCCGAACGGGCAATTGTCGGTGCGCGGCCGCACGGGTCCGCCGGATGACTTCGCATTGAGGAATTGATCTTGAAACGCAAACACGGACTTTGGACCCGGAGCGAATGTCAGCGGTTGTACGCTATTGATAAAACACCCATTCACGCTTTGTATTGTTTCGCTGTTATTGAAAATTATCATTAAACTCGGTTAATGTGCGTTTATAGTTGAGAAATAGTTGAATTACTCACATTTTTACTTACATTTCAATTAATGAGCCTCAATTGCTCAACGGTAGGAGAGCCGACCCCGGTCCGTTAACGCGAGATTCGCCGATTCGATCCTGAACCCCTTGGGTCCTGACTCCTAGCGCAAGCTTCAAGCTTTTTTTAGGTGCAATAGGAATATTAGTAATGCCTTGAAAAAAGCATTGATAATATTCTTAAAAAAGATAATTACCCATTTACAATCCAGACAGTAAACACAACAATAAATGATAAACAATTAGACTGAGCCCTATGTTGTTCAGACAGGGCACGTGTTAAAATTATTTTATGTCACCTTTGTATGTCTAAAATTATAATCTACTTTTCTTTGTTAAAGATATGAAACGTATTCAAAGTAGGGTGAGTCACAAACTGGGTTGATTTTTCATTGTTTTCGAGATAAATCTTTATTTAATATAATATTATGAATTATATATAAAACAAACGATATTGACATATTCATGTTAGTGGTCTTTTGTTGCAAGAGACCGTCTAGATAGGTACAGCTGCAGTATCAAATACTAGACCGCAAAGCAGTAGTGTTTTCGACATTACTACTGTAGACTAGTGAAATTACTGGGCAAAGGAGATTTCAGACGCAATATCTCGAGGTTGGCAACTCGTGAGCGACATCTACAAATGGTGTTTGCAAGCGCTTATAGGCTACGGCAACCGCTTACCATTTGGTAGGTCGTATGCTTGCTTGCAAACTTAGTAACATAATAAAAAAAATGAGAAAGTGTAATGCTATATTCACTAATGAAATAAGTTCCATTAATGTTATATGTAATGTATGTATAGATAGAGTTTAATGAATTAACTGATAAAAGTTTTGTTTATTTTTTTGGCTGGTAATGATTTTTACGAGAGAATTTTAGCTATTGACTTCATTGGCTACGATCCAAGATCATGTTTAGTTTAAAATTTAGATAATTAATTATGAGAAAATCTCTATTTTGTTACTATTAGCTACTTACCAATGAACATATGGACTGAAATGAGTCGTTTGGTTCTTCATTAGTTACAACTTTCTTTATATAATTAGTTATATAATGCTTATTTTATATAACTAAGTACTGCATTAAAAAAAAAATTCCAACAAAAAGAATCAGTATTCCATGGTCGCCCCAGTTTTTCGAGATGAGAACTTTGGGTGTTCTGAGCTTGGTACTGAATGGTATAACTATAGTTGGTTTTCCGTAGAAAAGAAAGACAAAAAAATGTTTTGCATAATTATTTTGATATTAGCGTATATCAGTTTAGGTATGTTGGAAAATCAGCCAATCGGAAGATTGTGTCAAAATCTGGTTCTCATTCGATAACCAAATTTAATAACAAATAATACACTCGAGTTTCTTTTCGTTTATTCTTGGTTAAAATCAACCTACTGAACCTTCGAGACAACCAAGACAAGAGAGACTATCCAAAAGTACTTTTTAAAAGTCTTCTTGAACAAAAATCATTTTGATTTGATTGATCAGAACATCAGGCAACCGCAACACGTTAAAACAAACACACGCTTTGAATAAACCAATATTGATTCTTCGTATCAACCATAATAGTCATTCAGTATGAACTTTGGAAACGATAATTTAACTAAAATAGAGCAAAGCGATTAAACTACGATTTATTGTTGGACTTTGTCACACACACAAGTGTGTCAGTGACATGTATATTATAATGATAGATAAATAATTTATTAATCTACAATAATAATTATGTTACGTACATTGACCTAATCGTTAGAGTTGATTTTGTATATTGGTTCACGCAACCTTCGATGGTTTTTAACTGATTTTTGAGTATTTACGCCTATGTCCTTTATTATTGATACGATATCACTACATAGTATAAAACTAAGTCGATTTCTCTATCTCTATCTATGCTTAAATCTTTAAAACTACGCAACGGATTTTGATGCGGTTTTCTTTAATAGATAGTGATTGAGAAGGAAGGTTTATATGTAACATAATATAATAACATCCATTAAATAGTGGAGAAAAAAAGACTGTTATTTTTGAGGTTTTTAATGTGATGTCGTAAATAATTACATTTAACGCGTGCGGGTCACGGGCAGTAATGAATAAATCAAAACTACTGGATCGATTTAATCATTTTTTCAGTGAATGAATGACATAGGCTATATATTTTATACCCGTGCGAAGTCGGAGCGAGCCGCTAGTATAATATATAGTGATGGTAGGTTTTTTATTGCAATAGGGCGTAAATAGTGACTACCAATTGTCAAATATTCTACCGCAGACCAGTATACTGTTTTGAAGGACACTATAGCTATAGAAATAATTGGGCAAAGGAGCTTTAAGAACCAATATCTTGAGGTTGCCAACGAATAAGCAACAAATATATGATAATATAATACAAATGTATGGTGTTGCAAGCTTCGCTTTTCGCGCACCGTCAGATATTCGCTTGCCATCAGATGAGTTACTACTTTTTATGCGAAAAAAAAGTTAAAAGGGGAGATGAAAAGTTGTATGGAAATATCGTCATTTTTAGATCAAGAAGCTTGAAACTTATTTTTCAGGCTGTTAAATAATATGACATCCAAAGTTTATAAAAGTATTCAAGGATGTAAAATAACCATAGGGAATAAGGTATGAAAGTACGTAAAGGCTTTGTGAAAGTTTAAATTTCAATCCACAATTCTTCTATCGTTTAATTCACAATACTATTAATTTTCACAATAAAGATAAATCTCAATGTAAACAATAATTGTCATTAATTACATATATTGAACACAAGACGATTAACCGAGTAAGCAATAAGTAACACTCATTAAGAATATGTGTTATCGTTATCGTTATAAATATAGATGCATATTGAATAACAAGAGTATTAGAGTTTCCCAAACTGTGCATCGAGACACCCTTGGGAGTTTTGAAGATGTCCTCGAAGCAAAATGCACAGACAGGTTCATTACACGAAATAAGGGAACGTACCTATACTACGTGAGCCATTCTTTACCATTTTTAGATTCACCCACCCACCCCCTTATATGTGTTATAGACTACGTGACGTAAACCTAAGACAAAACCCCATAGCCCATGCCTGCCTGTGGCCAGGCATTGTATTTTGAAAACTACCCAGCAGAAGGAGCACGTAGTGTGGGCACGTAGTGTGGGTCCTTAACGAGTAGCGTGTGATTAGCAACCCCAACTCAATCCAGATTCTATAAGCTATGATAAAAAAATGCTCATACAGCTTGTAATTTTTTAATATATAAAAATATCTACTTTATCTAAATATATAAATACCTATATATAGGTTTACTTAGCAGCGTGAGGGTGTCACAAATATATTACATTTATGGAGCTACTATTCAAAAAGATTGGGAGTCTCTGACGTATACAACGATCACCGTTCAACTTTGGACGGAGGGTTATCTCGCTGGTGATAACCCCATTCATATGTTGTGCCTTGATGCAGTTAGAATATTTGTGACACTTGATCCCATCTAATTGGTGTTTAGTCTCGCTTCGAATAAACATATTTATGTGTAATGATGTTTTACATTTAATTTGTTACGTTTAATTTGTTGTATTACGTTATGTAATCCTCATCTTCGACTTTGAACTAAGATTGTTTTAAGGCGTTTCCTTATCTATACATATGAATATACGATTTTTACATACAAAAAAAATTATAATTTTGTGTGTCTGTTTGACTGTTTGTTACGGCTAATCGCTAAGAGAGCTGGATCGATTTTAACCGGACTTTCACATGCAGATAGTTGATGTTATAAAGAGTAACTTAGGCTAGTTTTGAATTTTTTCATAGAAAAAGAATTAGGGTTCCGTGCAATAAAGAAAAATCGTACACCACTCGAGCATGGCCGTTGACGCAGCTAGTCATATAATAAAAAGTACTTTGTTTATTGAGTGATTCAAACTTAAAAGCTTAAGAAGTCGGTGCTAACTAAGATATCGACACAGACGGCTCTTTTTATAAAAATATAAAACTGATTGTAAATGCTTTCGTTTCTAGAAATTAATTAAAAAGTTCTATAAATAAATCGTACCATGTGTCCATGAATGAATACATAATTACAATACCAAATGTATTTTATAAATAAATAAATATAAATAAACGCTGCACACTTAACGGCCCCCATTAGAATAGTGATATCCTGTTTCGGGGGTCCGGAAACACATACAAGGATAAGTACAAATACAACCAGACCGGACAATACGCTTGCATGGTCAATACAAACATTATGCTCCGAGAACGAACGGGAAACGAACCCACGACCTGTGGCGTTTAAGGCAGGTTAGCAACCGCTACGCCACAACGTCGTCAAAAATAAACACAGTAACATAAAATATATCGAATGCGTACTTAATATAACTGGGTTGTTTCAGACATAATTAAAAAGTAATAAAACACAGCTCGCGACCTAATTAATTTCGCTACGAACGTATCTTCATTGTTTTTACGTAGTTACGTGATATTATGTTAAAATATTCACAAGCCTAAAACCAACATTAAACCAGTGTTGACTTTGAATAAGGGACATTCCTTTGGGAGTTTCTGTATGTGGTTTTGTTCTGGGAGATGTAATTTACTTTCTTCTTTTTTAAAGTAGCTGCGCCCGCGGCTCCGCTCATGTGGTCTTCTTCTTATCGAGTGGTTAGTGGCCAACCTAGTGTCAGAGTTGTTCAGGTCGCCCGTATACGAGTAGGCCTCTGACTTGACTTATCGACTGTTGTCTAATTGTCAACAGCCGGGACCGACTTTTTACGTGCCCTCCGAAGCACGGAGACGCTCGTCGGCTCATGTGGTGTACCGTATTTTTCTTTATTGCACGGAACCCTAATTCTTTTAATAAGATAAAAGTTAAGCCTATGGTACTCCTTATAACTCTTCTTCTTGCCATTATCCCACGCTAAGTGGGATCGACACTGTTGTGGCGTTGTGGGTAGCGAGTCTGCCTTTAGTCTCGACGGTTGCGGGTTCGATTCCCGCTCGGGCAGATGTTTGTTAAAATTTCTGTCTCGGTCTGGGCGTTTGTTCGTGTGGTTTCCCACCGTGCCTCGGAGAGCACGTTAAGCTGTCGGTCCCGGTTATTATCAATAACATCTGACAATAATCGTTAACTCTTAATAAGTAAATTGCTCTTAACCAATGAGTTACTGGTTCGCCCTTAGGGTTGCGGAGGTCAGATGGCAATCGCTCTGTGTAAAAACTAGTAACCTGTCAAATCCGGATAAGAGTAATAAGCAGACCCTGGGTACATAAAAATACCGGGAATAATGCTAGGATGAAGAAGAAGTGGGATCGGCACAGCACGTCTTCTTCTTCTATTCTATTCTATCATTCCTCATCTCTGCACTTACTCTCTTTCCACGCATATCCTCTTCCACGCATTTCATCCAGCCTTTATAAGGCAACCCATTTCATCCAGCCTTTTTAATGTCCACAGTTCTTTTGACCACATGACTTAAAAAACTACTTATTAAAACATATTAACGCCTGGAATTTTATTTTTCACATAAAGGTTGTCAGAAAACGCTTTTAGAAATAAATATGCCCTTTGTGATTTGTTTACTTTGACAAGTCGAATATATAACTAAAATAATATTGTGGTACACCATTACCGCAAGTGGTCATAAAAAGATACAGTACAATAATTTTACATTGTAAGCTCCTTTTATGTAAACAGAAATAAAAACGTACTGCGAACCTTCTGCAAAAGCCTTCACGTGTATTGCAACTGATTAAACGTATCGACTCCTGTTTGAATTCTTCTCATTTTATAAAATAAAGCTGTTATAAAGACACTATTTTTCAGTAAATAGCATAAATGGACGCAAATAAGCAATACCATGTCAACCCACAAAATTAAAAAAACTGAGTTATATAATTATGCAGAAGTGTTGGTAAATGGCTGAAGAACATTTTTCTTTAGTATTTGTAGGGTTTTAAGCTTTAAATCTTCTAAAAGCCATTTTTAATCATGCAATTTATGTATTATGTTAAACGTTTTGGGTTATATTAAATACGAAATATGCAGTTAGTATACTTAAAATAAGTAAAATAATAAAGAAAATAAATAAAATAACTTACATAAATCTGAAATTGCCAAAAACTTGACCAATACATAAAAAAATCATATAAAGCAAGTTGTTCAAAATTTACAAACGCGTTTTTCTCGAAATGACATTCGTGTGGGTTGACATGGCATTGCTTATTTGCGTCCAAATATTAGTCATAAGAAGATGCTATTTTTTTTAATTCTACTCCTAACGGCATTTTATGATAAAACCACGAAAATAACCATCAATCAAAACTCGTTATCGTTATCAGCTATTTATTATCCGACGTAAATTAGCATAAGAACTATTAATTAAATACGGCTTAGCGGACTAATCCATTTTGAAGGAAAATAGGTATTTATTTCTCAATAACCTCTGTTAAACAATAAAATTTAATACGAACTATGTTTTTTTTTTTGTAAGAGAGGGCAAACGGGCAGATCTCAGGCTCAATTGATGCCAAGCGATTACCGCCCCCTTCTACAACACCAGAGGGCATGCAGGTGCGTTGCCGCCTTGTAGGATTGAACTCGTTATACGCTTGGCCTAGAAACACGGCTGACGAGCAGTCACTTCATGAGTTTTTCATCACCGTACGTCAGTAGCTAACCAGGCGGGCCTTTAAGCCCTACCACCAACAATGGGTCTTGAAATATGTTATTGAATTATAATGACTAAATGATTTTGTTATAGACTTATTTCACAGAGGACTATTTTAGTAGCAAAATTGGTGCAAAATAAATTTAACCGAGGTAAGCATTGAGGTTCTCACGGTCCTTATCCAACGAAACGCAACAAGGCAATTGTTTTTACGTCGATATTCTGACTGAACGGTACGTACTGAACGGTACTGGCCCATTCAAGCGAAAACTACTAAGCTTAGGTAAGGCCGTCTGAGCGCGGCGGCCTATTGGCAAAATGATTTTATGATATAAGAAATAAAAGGAGAGGATGAGAAAAGGTGAGGATTTGGGCCTTCAGGACTGCTACTCATTGAACGAAACACAACATTACGAATACTTTAGAACGGTAGTACTTCCCCGTTCAAGCCAGCTCATTAATCCTGAAAATATGGCTGTACTATTAAATCTGACACCCATTAAGATAGTTATCATCCTGTGTCGGGGTCCGAAAACATACACAAGGACATACACAAGGACATACACACCCAGATCGGAAAACATGCCTGTATGGTCAATACACCATCATCTACTCCGAGCGGGAAACGACCCCGCGACCTGTGGCCCTAAGGCAGGTTCCCTACCACTGCGCCGTCGTCACAATAAACTAATGAGCACAATGAGCGGATAGTATAAAAACTAATAAAATCAAGCGTGAAGAGAATTATGCGCCTAATTATCTATAGATGTGATCAAGCGTTACGGAGTTAAAAAAGATATAAACGGAAAGCGTTTGTAAAGATAAAAAACATCCTTATTATTTTTAAAGACCGCTACCCTAAATTTTACATATTTTAGGACTTCACGACAAAAGTGCGTACTGGTTCATAGAGTACACCTCTACTAAATTTCGTGTAGACCGAGCCAATATGCTCCGAGTAAAATGACTGTGACATGACAGAAATAATAAGGGTTCCATTTTTGTCCTTTATCTGAGGAACCCTAATAATTAATTAGTGCCATAGGAGGTTCTTAAACTTGACGGAGGCTTACCCTACAATTGATGAAATTCATGGATAAACACTGGCAAAAGATTGAGTAGCACTGAGTTACTTGTGAAAATTCATAGTAAGGATATTAAATTACTTAGTATCAAAGGCCAAAGCGGTAGCAATTGGTCGCTTAAGCAGGATTGTGGGTAGTAACGTATTAATTCATATTAAGTCTAAGGATTTTCTAGATTAGGCGTAGTCGTAGATAATAGACGTCTAATTTGTATAATTCAGTGTCTGCTTAGGAAAGTAGGTTAGACTATTTTGTTACACGAAAATGACACAACCCAGTTCATCCTGTAGAAAAATAAGGCTTATATCAAATAAAGTTTTAATTTACTCATGGTAGGTCTTTTTTGCGAGAGGCCCGCTAGGTAGGTACCACCGCAGTGTCAAACGTTCTACCGCAAAGTAGTAGTGTCTTTGGCATTACTGTGTTTTGGTTTGAATGGCACTGTAGGCTAGTGAAATGACTGGGCAAAGGAGGTTTAAGAACCAATATCTCGAGGTTGGCATCGCGTGAGTGGCACCCACTGATGGTGTTGCGTGAGCTAATAGACTACGGCAACCACTTACCATCAGTTGGGCTTGCTTGTCAACTTAGAAACAAAAAAAGTATTAATTGCAATTAAAACTTATAAGGCAACATAATATATTTGTTATGGGTGTCTTCCGTGCTTCGGAGAGCACGTTGAGCTGTCATGGTTTTATAATTTGCTTATATCCAATGTGCTTATTCGCCCTCAGGATTAAAGAGATCCTGGGTAAGTACTGGGAATAATGCTAAGAAGAACGTATATTTATTAGCTGTTTAGTTTATAATAGAAGTTTGAAAACTATAAAATTCTTTAGAAAAAATTTCGCGTCTTCCGTCGACGTTTTTGTATTAGGTACTATATATTTATTACATAAATAATAACCGCAGTCGACATCTTAAATAAAATATCCTTTTAACGAGTGCCATTGACCCCGCACATGTGAAATGTGAATCATACCAAGAGTTTAAATAGCTTCTACTTAATGATAATTTTATTCCTTGTAGCTTTTAGTATGTAAGTGCTTATAAATAGATTATAAAAACGTATATGTATGGTAAAATGTAAGCATTATCTTTTATTAAAACGTTATTTCCATTACATTTGAATATAATAATTATTTTTGATTGATTAAAACGATATATTTGACTTTTCTAAAAGATTTTTGGCCAACTTCAAATAACAATAAGACCTCAATAGGGCTACTTATTGCTGGTTTTTAATATCTTGTTGGATAGGATATGTTTTCCTTGTGCTTCCATATATATTATTATTATATTATTGCAACTATCTCCCAATCATTCTACTTGAGTTAGTTTTTGTGTACTTTACGCCGCAAGGGAATGACGGCGGCTGATAATTGCACAAAATAGTGGAGAAAGCTAAAGCCCGCGAAAATTTGTTTACATTAATCGTGTGCTTGCCTGAATAATGTATTTTTTTGCAATCGTTAGCACGCTCATTTGGAGTTGTAGCGTGAAGTTTTCATAGAAAATATAGGCGTTTTAGTTTTTTAGCAACGACGCTTACGACTGTCTATATATTATATATTAATATTGTAATATAATCCTGAAAAATTTACGGTCTTTTCGAAAACAGTAAATTTGCCTTAAGTTTTATTCGAATAAGGCTAAACAAAACTTATTCGTTTAATTGTCAAAAATTTCTATTACATGAACGAAAAATGCGCAAGGTAATATTATAGGAAATGTACAAATTGAATTATGAAACGTAACGCTATTAAACTTTAAACCGTTATGAAATCATCGACTTACCTAAATAATCGTAAAACGTAACTCAACTATCACTTATCACAGTCACCGGGTAAAAATAAACAGTAAACAAAAAATGTTAAATTAAAATGTGAAGGGAACGTGCGTCCGACGCGACGCACGATCGACTACTGAAGCCGTGAAGCGGTTCAAGCGAAAATTAAGCAAAGTCAAAGCTTGTAGCCGCCACCGCCTGCTGGCACACTGTTGCCGCCATTCGCGATTCGTGACCGTGATCTTTACAGGGATGTCACGCTTATTTGTATTATCTGCCTCCGGATGGTTTTAGGGTTCCGTTTTCAGAACGCTACGCGGTCTTATAGTCCATACATTTATCTAATTAGTAGTGGTCTTCTTCTTCCTTTGTTCAGCAATAAATTAGCTGTGTCTTTCCGTCTTTACAAGTCCGTTAAAGATGTAAAGAATAGTTACTACTAATGGTATATAAAAATTAAATAAATTGTTAAAACTCAACACCTTCTCTATAAAACTATCACAAAAAAACGAAACCTTAGAAAACGAGATTCGAACTTAACCGGTTTTATAAATCCTGACAATAGTCTTAGCTGGCATTTTCAACTTATACCCCGAGGAAAGTTGAAATTTAACTATCTAAAGATACCCAGATTTCTAGCGGCGACCTTTGATATTTCTCACATTTCTATTCCAAGTTTATAATGTTATATTAAACCCAAACTGAATCACTAGTAATTGTTCACTGAACACAACCGTGCTACGTCACAACTAAACATATTTCCCAAATAGACTAGACAGTTCGTCTGGTAAGATGTGGATGTTATCTTACATTATGAGATTAGATTGTAATGATAGATCAATCAATAATACGTGCCGAAACACTTGGACGTGTCATTGATATTGATAGGGTGAGATTCCCTCGAGACGGAGACTCACAAAGAAGAGATTGTGTTATATACGCCATCAACCAATCACTTTGGTTTAAACCTATATCTTAACATTGCTTCGTTGGACATATATATAGAGGAGACGAAAGTTTAACATAAAATTATATGAAATATGCAAATGCTAATAAAGTACAGTATCTTTAGGACATACATAAATATTTGTACAGAACGAGAACAAAGACATTGAACATTGACCCAAAGCATAGCTGTATCTTTTTTTGTGCAAGAGGGGCGAACGAGCAGGAGGCTCAACTGATGTTAAGTGATTACCGCCGTCCATGAACATCTGCAACACCACAAGGCAAGCATGTGCGTTGCCGACTTTTAAGGAAAGAATAGGCTTTTATCTTGAAGATTCCTAGGTCGTATAAGTTTAGAAACACCGCCGGCGGAACTTGCACCAGAACAATAACTATAGTTGTACAAAAACAAACGTAACTTTATCCATCCAATTGTAGATGGCAGCCCTATTTACTCACAATAATTAAAAGCACTATAGTTAGTAGCCGGTCTAGTGTACGAAGAAAAAGAATACAACGCTAACAACATATTCAAAGCGCGCGATCACTCAAGCAGAGAATAAAAACATACGAATATTAATATACATATATATATCGTATACATTCTATCAACTTAGACGTGAATTCGTATAACATAAATATATCAACAGCTCACTGTAATGACCATAATAGCATAGGAGTTATTACTCTTCGAAGAGTGTCGTATACACCTTTTTAAAAACTGTAAAATAGCCAGCCTTATTTTCAGCGAAAAACGCACTAACAAAATTAGAACGCTCCCAGTGCACTTGCAAACGTAATGGATGTCTTTTGAGGGAAATTTTGAAAATTGGACACCACTTTTTTTCGATTAGGTAATTATTTATTATTAATGATGCAATAACAATGCAATATTTTTCAAGTAATTAAGCCGCCCTCGTCTGGACCCTGCTTCCACTTACCATCACAAACCGCTTCCACAAACCTTTGTGGTGGAATAGCACGTAACGGAATTAAAATTTTCTCAAACACCGTAATTTGTAGGTACCACCGCAGTGTCAAATATTCTGCCGCCAAATAGTAGTGCTTAGGCACTACTGTGTTCCGGTTTGAAGGGCACTGTACGCTAGTGAAATTACTGTGCGGACAAGATTTAAGAACTAATATCTCGAGGTTGGCAACGCGTGAGTGGCACCTACTAATGGTGCTGCAAGCGCTCATAGGCTACGGCAACCACTTACCATCAGGTGGGCCATATGCTTGTTTGCCAACTTCTAACATAAAAAAAAAAAAAAATTTATTCGTATTTGTTTGGTATCAAGTGCCGACAAATTAAAAAGTACAATCCACTTCGTTACGCGGATTTTATTTAGTTTAATTTCAAGAAACGAATCCGAAGCACAAATAATCACTTGAAAACAGCGTTACTTACACGAATTCAAATACGCGACCTTGTTTAAAGTTTATATTTTTCCACCATTGGGCGATCTCGACTTTTTTAAATTAAAATAATAACGTAATAAATTGTTATGGCGAATATAACATTGTAATTTCGAAAGTGTGTTTACTTTTATCGAAGTTGTTTATTTTCTTATTATCTGTAAGCATTGCCACAATGTCGAGATGACACAGATACCTACCGCGTAAAGAATAAGATGCTGCGACTGTTTATTAAAATGATATTTACAGAAAAGAAATTGACGATTTTTTTTTTTATTATATTGTTCTCCGTTTCTTCCCTACTCTTATTCATTTTCTTCTTACTGGTATTATATTTTAGATATAACTTTTTCATATGGTTTTATTTCATTAATCAGAAAACAATATACATAATATGGTTTTATTTCGACGAGTTTAATAAGTCATAATATTTATATTTCTTAGTTAATCTTTATTTATTAAAAAAAATACATTCAACTAATATATTTTTTATCTCTTAAAATGTCAAAGACCCGACTGAATTACTAACTTTCTTATTCTCTCACCATTACTGAGAGAAAAACGAAACGCAATGGTAGAATCGAATACAGCATGCTCTACCGATTCTTAAATTTACATTATTTTTTAAAATAATATAAATAAAATACTAAGAAGCAGAAATGTAATTGTATAAATTCAGTTTTCTCATTTATTAGTTACTTAATAAATAGCAAATTTTCCTAATCGTAAAAGTTGCGGGTTGACTCGTAGAGAAGCGAAATTAAGACCGTTTCGGGATCGCCCCTTAAATACGAGGCTTGGCCTCAGGAGGAAGGGGTAGGTGGCAAGCCCCGCTGGGTTAAATTAATACAGGGTTGTCAATTAATAAGACTATAATTTTAAAGCTCAATTATTAATACTAGCAGACCCGACTTAAGTTGAGTGGGATACAGAGGATTTATTGAATTGAATCAAATGACTGACATGTGTTTGAAATTAGCAGTTATTTCTTGTATTAACATATGAAATTTATTATACATAAATTTTAACAATCTGCACTTCTGCATATAAACTTTAAGTGTGTCAAGGCATCCTCCGCGGGCGAAATGTTCTAAATAAAGAGTCTGAAGTTTCTTCTTCTTTGAAAATGTGAAATGTGGATGAAGATTTTCTAGCAGCCCTTTTCTAGCATTGAAGACGAAAGACTTGTCACGGAACCACGTTTGAGACTATCTACTAATTAGGTCACACGTAAAAGAGGAGGGGGTCGACGAAGTGTGACTTTGTGTGACAAATGGTAGGAGAGCTTTTAAGTATCGTGACTTCACATTTCAAAATTGCAAAGTTTTACATATTTATCAAAATATTGAAACTTAAACATTTAACTTAATTAATTTCGGAACTGCTGTTTTAATTAAATAATTTTTAAATGTAAAAATGCATGAATTATGTGACTGTGACAAGGACGGGGGAGGGAACAAACAATCATTAAATACATGTGACCACTTATCCCTAGGATCAAGACTTAATTAGAGTATAACACAAATGATGATATCACACACATTGACAGCGCTCACGTTAAAATTACAAACTATAAATAGCTGTCGTAAGAAAATCACAGTCCAGAGTCTAACACGACGCATGTGAACGACACTAATCACTGCTATTACAGTACGGATACAGTAATACAATGATTAATGTGCTGTATAAAATATACCCTATACCTTCGTGATAAGAGCTAACGATCTGTGATTGCATCTCATTTAAGACTCCTACACACGTGAGACAATGGTGGAACGTGTGGAATCACTTAACCGTGGAAGTAATGTAGGGTGACAATTACTACCCATATGCAATATATTTTTTCTCTACTTAGTTATCAATTTTGAGAATAAAAAAATCATAGCGTTCTTCTTAAAAATACAAATCATTATAAAGTTAAACTTCGTCGATATTGCTTAATGGGTTTATCAGCGAAAAGGCATCGAAGAAATCAACATTAGTTAGTTATTACGTTAGTTGGTACCACCATACATACGTTTGTGAAATACTCGTGAAGCTCGTGCTCGTCAGCCACCTTTCCAGATCAACCAGCGTATAATCTGTTGCAACTTAAACAACGCACCATACAAGTGCATTGCCCTGATATTGTATTGTTCATCGGCAGGAATCGCTTAACATCAGGTGAGCCATCACATCAGTAAGTGACAACATAAAAAAATCTGATCTATACTGTTTACAAAATCACTACCTGTATAATTTTATACCTACTTACATATGGAGACAATTATAGGATGAAAACAATAAATCCCTCGAGTATTCCTGTACACGTATGAAGGTAATGTATACTTATTTAACATTGAATACTGTTATATCTTCTGCACTGTTACAATCTGTGTGTGTGTCTGTGTGATCGCAACCTATGATCGCGAGCGAAGGAAGGGAACAAAGAAGCTATTCACGAAAAAGATGATTCGATATGATCATTTAGTCTCTCGTAAAATATTTTTTACGTCACACATAATTCTTTTGCTCTCAAGTTAAGATGCACACAAAAATAAGCAAAAACAAATATTTATGCTGAATAATTGTTAGCCTCTTTTTTGTTCTAAAATGTAAATTGAAAAGAGGCTATCGTACCCATAGATAATTTTATGTATGATTCACTGAACAGGATATTGAACTTCTCTGGAAAAAAATCTCCGTCTGACAGATTGGACGAATTGAGATAAGTTATCTGTTGTTACTTTGAAGGTCTTCTTTATTTACAAAGGCAGTATGTACGACAATTTATACCACTTTATTAACACTTTTATATATGAGATTAATTTCTGTTTTTATATTTAAGAAAGTAGAAGTTCTAGTTATAACCAAATTATATACTCCGTACCTTTTTCAAAAAATCGTATGTACTACAATGAGAAATACATTTTCAAAATATAAACAAAGGTCCAAAAAATATATTCCATAAGTGACGTGCAAAAAGATGGTGATAATAAAAACGGATGGCGGATAGCGGAAAGCGGCACTCGGGACCGGCGGACGACGCGTCGGGATAATACGCCGGGGTCGAAGTCCATCGTCCCGACCGCGCGTCCCGGACGAGAATAGACGTACGCGGATTACTTCGAATGCAATAAATACTTCTTACCGTACCAACATAATACAATAATTATTAAAGAAGATTAAAAAATATAGCAATGAAATAAAAATGTTCTGAACTATCAAAGCTCATTGCCTTTCAGCACGCACTGTAAATATTATTTTACAGTTTTATCTTATACACAATTGTGTTATGAAAATGTCAGTGTCACTTAATAGTAAGAGTTGTTTTTTTTCCTTTAACGCTTCTACGCCCTATAATACGCCTCCTTCAATCTGAACCTGCAACCCATCACAACCCTAATGGATATCACCCTCCTAACGCCCCAAGAGTTATATCAAAGCGATAATAATTGTTAATGGCTATCATCACATTTATACAGTTAAAAATAATAGAGCAATTTTAATAAAACAAATCACCGACTTAACCAAACTAAACCAACCAATAAATGTAATGCATAGAAAAAAAAATTATTGAGCTATCCCATGTTAACAATTAGCTTTTACTTTTGAGAAATTACATTCTTTATTTTCGGAGTCTTGGTTCAAATTCTCATTAAATCGCTTTGGAACCTAAACCAATACGAATGTGTTAGATTCCATTATTTTTTATATTTAATGTAGTATTTTAAATATATCTAATATTGTTTAAAGTTGTTGTATTGTATAACTTTTTATTTTTCTACCGTCACATTTGTATGTAATCTGACTATAAAAGGGACGATGTCTTGCTCGAGAATATAGTTCCTAATTATCAGTCTGCCATAGTGGTAACTCTGCTGGATTGTGTAAGATAACTAGTTAGTATTTGCAATAGTGGTAACGCTGCTGGATTGTATTAAGATAAGTACTTTATTACTTGTAATTCATCGTATTTAACTTATATTTTATTGCTACCCTGATTGCTGTGTAAAGAATATATTTTAAAAGAGGAGCTGTTGAGTTTCTTGCCGATTCTTCTCATCAGAATCCACTTTCCGAATCGGTGGTAGATTCATTTAATGTCTATATCAAATAATAAGACAAATAAAAGATATTTTGAGAGAATATATATTTGGTCATTATTTCACCTTATATTCAATAAATATATTAGAGTAAATACTAGTTCTTTTAATAAATAGCTAATATCTTAAATGTCCTTTCATTAATATATAATTGCTGCCCACATATAAACAATAATCATTTTTATATTATTTCATATTATATATATTTTTATATCTACCCTATACAAAATCTCACAAATGCAAATATAAAAAAAAAACATCGATCTGTTTAGAAACGAAGAATAATTCACTCGAAATGATAACCTTGTTTTATTTGAAACAGATTAAAAATATATACAACATGTGATAAAGCACGTACGATTTAAGCAAAGCATATGCAAAATAATGTAGTATATGCGTAGATTAGGTGTCGAAGCGCAGGCTGGAAGGAAGCCAGACTTAAGCCCTTATCAGCAGGAAACGTTAAAGGTGGGCTTATTTTGAGTGATATCACTAAGAGCTAAGAGTTCCATATATACCAGATGTTTGTGTATTACTTTAGAAGAGGCTCTTAAATGAATTCTACAATGGTATCATTTCATTTCCGCGTTGAATTATAAAAGTGTGGAGCTTTATTGTTACCTTTATGTACTTTTGAAATCTAAATGATAAGTATAAAATTTCTTCTAAGTTTTGTCGATACGGAGACATACATACAATAATTCTATTAATGGTAACCTGTATGTAAATTATGTATATTCCTACTGCCCCTCCAACAAAGCTCGTAGCTTGCGCTAAGGGTGGGTACGACAACAGTCCAAGGGAATCAGAATCGAACCTGTAACCTTTTAACGTTGAACTATTGAGGCGTCTAAAATTATTAATTTTATATTTTGTAAACATCTCATGTAATTATTTTTATCCTTTGCAAAAAAAAAAAGTTAAAACATAATATTATATTCACTTACAGCACACGCTTTGTGTGGGCGTAGGTTCTACATTAATTATTTTCGTTCCATTCAATTCAATTAATGATACATTTATAATAATCTGTCTACTGTGAAAGTAACAACGAAATATGTATCAAAGAAAGTGCGATCAATTATAAGTTGATGAGATCCGCTATCTATATCCGATGATTTCAATCACAAAAAAATACATATTCGCACCGAATATCCTTTCAAGACATTAGTGGTGGGAAAACGACAATTTGATTAGATTTCATTATAGACACTTCAAAATCTAAAAGGATACATAAGCGGAGTTATAAAAATAGACAAAATAAAAATATGAATTGTGACCGAAATAAAAATATAATATTTGAAAAACAAGATATGAGCAGAGTAAATATTATCAATCATGTATACTCAAACAAATGATAACAGATAAGGTAGACTAAAAAAACAAAATCACACCATTATTTGTATGTGTAAAAAAGGACTAAAAATTTTCACATTATATAAATAGAATTAGTCTCCTTGTCGAAACTAAAAAAATAACAAAGAAAAGTGCGCCCTGGGCACACTGGCTATTGTTCCTTAATTTTTTCTTTTATGTGAGAGGGGGCAAACGGGCAGGAGGCTCACTTGATGTTAAGCAATCACCGCCAATCACCGCCAGGCGCGTTGCGGACATTTAAGGAAAGAATACGCACTTCTCTTGAAGGTTCCCAAGTCGTATCGGTTCGGAAAGACCGCCGGCGGAAGTTGTCGAAGAAGTGTTTTTGTTGAAGAAGTGTTGAAAAAATGTCTTCTAAGTCGCGCTGTTGTGGATTTCCAGACATCGAGGTGGTATGGATGGAATTTAGAGTTTAGAATTTAGAGTCGCGATGTCCGATGGTGAAATTCCACCGGTGGGATCAATTCAAACAATTCCTCACAACATTCCCGTGATATATGCGATAGAAGATGCAGAGTGATCCGACATCTCTACGCAATGCCAAAGGATCAAGCCAAAAACAAAACAAAAGAGACAATTGAATTAAATATAAATAACGCTATTGTGAATACGGAACTAGAAATAGCAAATGAATTTGAATTATTTTTCTCCAAAATACCATCACAGATAACTTGTAATTTAAGATCAACTCCTTCTGAGGCCTTGAAAATATTACAAAATAATGTCTCTGAATGCCATGCAAAATTTTCCTTTGAACGTATTAATGCAATAGATATTATTAAAACATTTAAAACATTAAATATTAAAAAAACTCATGACCTTTGGGGTATCTCAGTTCACTTAATAAACAATATAATATACAGCATTGCTCCATATTTAGCTTTCATATTTAATAAATGTATAGATGCAGGCTGTTTTCCTGACCTTATGAAATGCAGTAAAATCTTACCACTTTATAAAAATGGCGATAAAACTAATCCCGGTAACTATAGGCCAATTTCCATACTCCCGTCATTAAGTAAAATATTTGAAAAAATTTTACTTAACCAACTTCTATCTCATTTCAATTTAAATAGCCTTTTTCACAACCAACAATATGGCTTTAGCAAAGGACGCTCTACATTGGATGCTGGAGTGACGCTCATAAAACATGTCTATGACGCTTGGGAGAAGTCACAGAATGCGATTGGTGTGTTTTGTGACTTGTCTAAGGCTTTTGACTGTGTTGTACACGAGACGCTTTTAAATAAATTGAACCATTACGGTGTCACTGATAAAGCTCTTAAAATCATTGCCTCATACTTATCTAATAGATTACAACAGGTATCAATTAATGGAATAAAGTCTTCTGGATCTGTACTAAAAATGGGCGTTCCACAAGGTTCAATTCTAGGCCCTTTTCTATTTTTGATTTACATTAATGATTTGCCTTTCTATGTAAACAGTATATGTGATATCGTATTGTTTGCTGATGATACTTTCCTAATATTTAAGGTTGACAGGAATAAGCATAATTATGACGATGTAAACAATTCTTTATCGCTTGTACAACAATGGTTTACTGTAAATAACCTAGTTTTGAATGCGGCGAAGACAAAATGTGTAGAATTTTCAATGCCAAATGTTAAGAAACAAGATTTTATTTTAAGTATGAATAATACAAATCTTGATATAATTGATAATACAGTATTTTTAGGAATAACACTGGATTCAAAACTTCAGTGGAACTCTCATTTAACATCCCTTGCAGGAAGACTCAGCTCTGCTGCTTACGCGGTTAGGAAAGTTAGACAATTAAGTGATATCGATGCTGCTCGATTAGTTTACTTCAGTTATTTTCACAGTATTATGTCTTATGGCCTATTACTTTGGGGTAATGCTACAGACATTGAGACTGTATTTATTCTTCAAAAAGAGCTGTTCGGGCGATTTATAATTTGCAAGCTAGAGACTCTCTTCGGGATGTGTTTACTAAGGCAGGCATACTGACGGTTGCTTCGCAGTATATCCTTAGCAATATCCTTTATATTCATAAAAATGTTGATTTGTTTGACACAAACAGTGACAGACACTGCTTTAATACAAGAAGAAAAGATAAACTTGTTACACCAAGTTTTCGGCTTCACAAAGTGAGTATGTCCTTTTTGGGACAAGGTGTTCGCTTCTATAATAAAATTCCGCAGACAATTTTGAATCTACCACATATGAAATTTAAATCTTATATCAAGCGGTGTTTACTAAATAAAGCTTATTATTCCGTTAATGAATATATTGCAGATAATGTGGCATGGAATTAATATACGTTGAGTTTCATGCGGGATATATATCTTAATTGTACATTTGACAAATGTAATGTGATTATTTTTGAAAAGAGTAACTGTAGAGTTTCTTGCCGTTTCTTCTCTGCAGAATCTACCTTCCGAATCGGCGGTAGCTTCACTTAGGCGGACATAACAGACTGTATATTTGACGATTCAAAAGCGCTTAAAAGCCTATTTGAATAAAGAATATTTTGAGTTTTGAGTTTGAGTTTTGAGCCGATCGTAAAGAGCTTGATCGTCTCCAATTAATTAAAGTGCAATTGCAGACGATGGCGAACGACTGGTAGAGCAGCCAAAGGCAGAGTGGAGAATGTATGAGTTTTGCAACAGGGGTTGCTCGTGGTATCTCTTTGAGTAGTAGACCAACCTGTCATGACAATGACATTGTTTCTTTGTGATTGTCATAGTCTGGAGAGGGAAATAAATTCAGCAGGGTAAAACTTGTTGTCTCTTTTCACCAACAGTGGTAGCTAAACCAGGCGGGCATTTAAGCCTGACCACCAGCAGGATCACTGCGCTCACAAATTTGATACATATGTGCATCGGAAGTTTTATGGGTATAGAAAATTTTTAATAACCCTTGTTTTTCCGAAGAAATTCGAGTGATGCAGAATGCAGATTTCCTCTTTCGTCTAATATACAGACGGAAAAATTCCAATAAGTTTTTTATAGCTTCAAAAAATCAATTTAAATGACAAAGTAAATAATTGTAAATCTTTTTATACAGGGCATTTGAACTTCAGACCGTATTATCTGAAGGTCAGCGATAGCCTATCAGGGGTCTGGAAGGCGCGTCTCGTGTCGGGTTCATGGTGATAGCTTATCATATCAACGGGAGCCGTTTTTTATAGCTTATCAATGGGTAAAGTGCATTTGACGATGCAGTTATCATGACTGTCTCCATTGTCGTCATCTGTTTTATCCAGCGGAAAAGCTCGTTTCAACTGAGTATCCTATATCTAAATATAGACATACACAAATAGATAGAGCTGGGATTGTTTTAGAGATTAACACTGTCACTTGACCAGCATTTAGATTTTTTGGGTTTATAGGATGCTGCATGAAGGAGGTAAAGACACCAGTCACTGTCACTTGCAAGGAGTAGTGTAGTCACTGGTCATAGTGACTTGAATTAGAATAACAACAGTCCGTAAATTCCTTCTGATCTTCCAACTTTCTTGAGTATCCCAATATAAAAAACAAAACTATCTAGCTTTATTAACAACTAAAAAGAGCTAGAGTCAGAGGTTCCCAAAATGTGCGCCGCGGCACCTTTTTTCGGAATGTGTATTGCTGTTGGCCCTACTGGCCTTGATACCATCACCGAGGGAGTACAGAGACTCAGCGCGGCGCGCTGACTTTATTTTAATTAACTTACCAAATAAAAAAATAAAGCGCAAGTGCTTGTTTTACAGTCGATGAGTTCTGAATTAAAGCAAGTATTAGACCATGTCATTGGCATGTTAAGTCTCGCATGAAAGTTCCCTGTGCTAATTTTATATTCCTAAAAATAAACAGTTTGGATTCATAATGTGGATTAATGAGTATTTTAATTTTTCTGACTATCTAACTTACTTCCATTGTACCTATCTATTTAGACCAGCTAGGTAGGTTAGGGCGCCGAGACAAAAAGTCCACAAAATATGCACAGGGTCCATAAAAAGTCCATAAAAAAGTTTGGGAACCTTTGGTTTAGACTAAGTCCAAGAACAGAGAAAAAAAATACCATTACCACTACCCCTTTAGATATATGTTAATTTTATTATGCATTGTTTACACTTATGACAGACACTTTAGAAAGTTCACACAAAGAAGTGTATTCATTTCACACTTTGAGAAAACAAAAGTGAAAAACTATATTTTAAGCTCTTCAAAATGTAGGAAAACATCATCTCAACAGCATCTTGTCAAAATCAAAAAATGTTAGACCAAGCTCTCTCTTCCTCACCCACCCTCTCTCTACTTCTCTATCTCACTCTCTTCCTGCACAAAACTGGTAAGTCTGTACATGACACACAAAAGTAGTGATGACTGTTTATCATTATTGTAGTATGTATAATCTAAGTACCTACATTTACTTTGATAATAAAACCTGACTCTTTTGTTGAAGTACCAAATGAGTAATGCAAATAAATATATTTTGTTAAACATGAATGAGCATACAAAGGTTAAGGAACCCATTTTTTCACAGTTTTGAAAATTTAAAGATAAATAAGTAATAAGGCCTTCACACTTAACCCATTATATCCTGCATCAGCTTTTAGAAAAATAAACCTCCAACAAAAAACTACACTATATTTGTTGTATATACAACTAAAATCACCTTCGTTTACCACCAGCATTTATTTCAGGTTCACAGTAACTGCACCCAATTATTGTCAAAAGAAATTTATTATACTCATGCTGTGTGGATGATCTGGAAACATACACAGCAACAAATGCAAACAAACAGCATGTATGGTCAATACCACATTTGCTCTGAGCGGGAATAGAATCCGGAATACTACTACTATGATATGATGATTCATTTTTGTTTAATAATATCATTGAATGTTTGGTTTTTATCTCAGAATCCAAATATAAATTTGATAAGATCAGTGAATTCTTCGGCTAAACAAGATTGGATATTTAACATTTAATTGATAGATGAAGAACTGACATTGGGGTCACTAGCTACTAAACCTTACAAGGAGTGATTACCCACATTATTCATTAATAATTTATTTTCTTATTACCTATTATAAAGTAGCCTAAATAATCATAAAGTAGCCTAAATAATCATAAAGAGTTGTTTACTTGTCACTAACCATACTTAATTGAATTTTATAAACTTTATTCTTGATCAGCTGAAAAGGTTTAATAGATAAATGAAGGTAGCACTAAATAAAATATACAACTTTTAGAATAGGGTAGTATAAGAGAACAGCTTCTCAACTTTGACCTTTTAATAATTATATTAGAATAAATAATATTTCAGAAGGTATATGACATCTATTTAATGTTATTTACTTAGAATTATAGTTTACTGTAATAAAAGGTATAGGAAATTCGTTATTATATTGTATGTATAGATTTTATAAATAATACTTTTAAACTTCAACATTAATACTTATATTCTGCAAACGTATTTCACGTGTTCAATATGAAATTATGGCATTATAACTAATTGAAGAAAAACATATTTTTTTGGACGGTAATGCGTAAATATATTGCGCGCCGCATTCGGTACAGAAAACAATTAGATATATTATAGGCATATGGTTTCAGACAATGTGTCCCACAAATCCTTCAGTTATTAATTTACTATTGATAATTATTTTAAAAAAATCCATTACAAGAAAGTAACATTCTAATTCGATCACTTCTAGGTTATGAAAGGTACATTTACCTTAATACCACCAACATTTTTCTTATGGAAAACAACAACATAATTTCAAGAACTTACCTCTGACTCTTTTACTTTTGTCTTCTCGTTTTAAATAACACTTTTAAATTATCACTGAATTTTTAAAGTTAAACTTAATAAACACTAGCAGAACCTAGAAATCGTCCGCGAATCTAACCAATTCGAACCAATAGTGAAGGACGTAAAAGAAATTATGACAAATGTCAAAATGTCGATCATAGGTTGATGAAATTTGACTCGACGACGATGTTGAAATCAGAAATAGTAAATAATAAATACTTTTTAGAAAAGAAACCAACCAAAACGAGTATTCAGACTATGTAATTTTACGTTTATATAATATGACAAAGGCAATAATTATACACTTTCTCATTTCATTCGATTAAACTTGTCATCTAGAATCGATTTTGGTGTACAACACTGAACGTGTTGAATGTGCCATGTTTTCATTCGGGGTGAGGGTTTCATCCAATCAGAATACGGCAAGCGGTCTGAAAAGGTGGCGTGATCACTACGTCACATTTATACATACCTAGAAAACTACTTACAACATGTGTATTGATCAATACAGAAAGTTATTGCGAACTATTTCAAGTTTTGGGCTTTCCGATTATGAAATTATTTAAATAATAGTTTTGAAAAGTATATACTTAATAATAACTGATAATTAGAACACTTATTAAGTTACTGTAAAATATTGAGTACCTAGTTAATAAAGTACCTACTTTATAAGTCTGACAGTTTCAGTAATCTTTTTTGAATGAATGAATTAATTAATTTCAGAATGTGTATTGCTGTTGGCTCTTGGCCTTGACACCGTCACCGAGCGGGGGAGAATATTATCAATACAAAATCACTTGATGCCGTTATTTCAAAAATATTACCTACCCTGTGTCGAACATTACAATTGTGTAACTATTTTCTCTGATTTTCAGCAAAAAGGCTCATTAGCTCAGCCGTGCAAGTGTCAGTTCGGATCAGGAGAGCAATTTAAATAAACTTGAATTTGAAATATCAAATACACTGTAGTTGTCTTCTCGTAATATAAATTAAATAACATGCAGATATAGGAATACTAATGACTAAAACCACAGAACAAGAAAATACCCTACAAACTACTACCGCCCACCACCACAAAATACCCCTAACAATTCAATGCTACTAACACAATATTAGCGTGAAGTATGTTCGGGAGATGGCCATTGTCTAAACTATTTTCCTTTCTTGTAACACGTTTCCCATGTCGAAGTATTCAAGCTACCTAACAAACAAAGGATAGACTTATTATATATAGACACTAACAAAATATAAAAATTCGCTCTCGCTAGTGCTTTTTTGACGCATTGAAACGAAACTAGTCACAAGCTATCAACGTAATCGAATAAATTCAGTGTGTGACTAACTTTTCGTTGCATTAGTGTTGATTGTTGAATTTGCTAATCAGCACCAGTGACCCTAATGGGGAACCAGTAATTTATTGGATATGAACAATTTCCTTATCAAGAGCAAGATTAGACATGATGTGCTCTCCGAGGCACGGAGAGGAGATTCACGAGGACAAAGCCCAGACCGAAACAGATATTTGTAAGATCAATATAAACTTTTGCCCAAGCGGGAATCGAACCCACAACCGTCGAGGTTAAAGGCAGACTCGCTACCAGTACGCCACAACGGTGTCCATCGCACTAAATGCATAAGCACAGATACAGTATCTCTCTATCTGTTCTTTTGAATTTAGTTAGTTTCTACAAAATATAAGCAATACTGAAGTCATTAATTCCTCTTGTCCCTCCAAATAAGCTAGCGTAGTTTACATTAGGTGTTGGTACAACAATGCCCAAGGTAAGATAGATCCTGGGGTCAGGATCGAACCTATCGTTGAGCTATTGAGGCTTTTATTAATCTTTCCATACGCAGTCACGTGTTTCTTAGAAGAATAAAGAAATTAAAAACGAAGGAATATTCGATATTTTTTATTTATTCCATCGTTTAGAAAACCTTCAATTACATAATGGGAAACAAAACAGTTTTGTTGTATTACTAGTAATGATTATTTTACAATTTTACGTGAAATCTATAAAGCCATGACAGAAAGAATTTATTAACACTAGAATGACTTATTAACAATTATGATTATTTTATCTACGAACAATATACATATTAAAATTCGTAGTAGTAATTCATTTACCTAGATTTTTTTCTGACCAGCAGATTCAGTCAAAACAAATAATTGTTTAGGTAATTTTTGTACTTTTATGTAATATTTTTTTTAAAACATTATTTTAGAGTTATTAATATTAAAAATTCTTTTTTTTCCAGGAATGTGTCTTGATGTTGGCCCCACTGGCCTAGGAAGCGTCACAGAGTAAATGATAATAATTTAAACATTAATTCCCAATTCAACTACAATTATGTAGATAATTTTCATGTCATTTATACAATGTATTTGTTTCAATTTTAAAAATTGGTCGTTTGATAATTTAAAAAATAAAATATTTTCTTTCTGTCATGGGATTTATAATAAAAATGGAAATTTCTCAATTGAGATTTTTATTGAATACATTAGTTAGAAATAATATTCTATATCTAACTGACTCCAAAGAACTTAAGATAATTATAATTATTGCGTGTAACAATTGTCAATTTACAAAAAAAAAAAAAACGATAATTCTTTTCGTAATAAAATTTATAGTTCTCTCAATTTAAAATGAACCAAAATGGGCAATCATGGGCGAAAATGTTAGACAAAATATTGATTTCGTCTTATTTAAATAGATTTTTATAAAGTGGAAAAACGGAATTAAGTATATAATATAGTTACTGTTTCTTCAAAATTCAATGAATACTTTATTCATTATCATTATTAATTACTGAATTCGAATAAAACAAATAAATAGTATATAAAGAGATATATAACAAAAATATAATAGTTAATGTACATTGTCACTTATTGACAACTTATCTTGAAATAAAATTAAATGTTCACACACATTTTTAAAGAACTAAAACAACTGTGAGCGAGTGTACCAAACGGGTCGAGCGTCGCCGCGTTGCTATAGTTACGCGACTCCCTTCATTCGGTTGAGAAGCAAAATTGTGTAACTGCGCATAGTTCATCTTATATTGAGAGAGTTATACATTATTTTTAAATGCAAACTTTTGTATTACGTCCAAAAGAAAACATACGAAGCTGATGTGATCGCATTATAAATAAGTTTCTTAAGATTAATTATCTGTGTTACACTTACCTATATTCTAAATGCTTAATCCAATCATCAACATTCGTTCTAAGTAATCCATTACTACTTCATACATTCCAAGGAAATTATTTACAGCTAAATGATACATTATGAGCTAAGGCCTTCATTTCAAATCATTCTTGAATCATACATATTGTTCATATTCTAGAGGAGCATAGACAAGTCTGGAATAGTTAGCAATCATAGATATAGAGAACAATCGACAGTCCGTCTCAAAAATAGATTGCTAAAAACATAAGGATGATTTAGCGCCACCTATGGTGGTTCGAATAAAAAAAATTAAATGGCGCATGTCCGAAATTAAGAATAATAATCGGGCTGGGATATTGACCAATGACGTTCAAGGTTTTTGGTAGCAGTATTTAGTTCTCACCCAGTTTATAGATGGCGCTTCAATTTTAAACACTTTCAGTTCCACGTCACTTAGACGCACAATCCAGTGTATCCTCTATATCTACGCCACCATTACACAGATTATCTCTCAAGTAATGTGGTTATCCAAAAAGGTTCTATCACACAGTCAGTCGCAGTCTTTACATTTTCTTCATTCAATTTTTAGTCTATCCTCTAAATCGATTGATAATGATTATAATCTATTTTAAAGATATTTAAAAATTTCAATTATTATTTATCTTATTTTATCAAAAAACTATATTTTTTTATTATTTACAATTGAAACCATTAAAGATAAGTTTAACTTAATTGAATAAAGCAGGTTAGATTTGAGTTACATTAAATAAATGCAGTTTTACAATAATTATTTTTCTTTTTAGTTATATTTACATATTTATCATATTTCACGAGATAAAATTTAAATTGTTTCTTTTAAGCATAAACCAGTGTGAAAGAACATTTTCATAATGAAAACACTAACCGGAGAATCATGTTACATTCACTAAAGAAAAAACCACATCACTTAAAGAGTAATCTCATTCATACATTTTTAAATTTAATATTAACACACAAATAAATACAATTTTTTTATCAATACATTTTTATGTGGAGACTGGGACTTATTACTAAATTGCAATGCAGAAATGTACAATTAAAGTAAGTTAAAATAGCTTTAATATAGATCAATTGTTATTAAAAGTTTTTACTATATAGGATTGTTGCTGTAGAAAGGGTTTCCACAGAATTTATTATTCTTTACTGGAGTAACATTTTTAAATACCTTATGGGCGTTGTAAATGTAAATTGTAATACTTTATTTACAAATTCAGCAGCACACAACTTGTGTACAAATATTTTTAGGATTTTGTCATTGAAACTTGTAGACAATGGTCTGATGACATTTCCATTACTTTTAAGGAATACTGAAGTCATGATACAAAATTTGATATATCATGTAATTTAAGTACTTTGCTTAGTTCAAAATTTGTCAGACAAGCTGTGGTATTAAATTTTAGTAAATACAGCATTTGGTCGTATAGTATTACATCATCATATTATCATTTATAAACCCAATTTAAACATTGAAACGAATTTTAAAGGCGTCGGGACGTGCCGACAACATCGCCCGCAGTTTGGATAATGGGAGGGTCACAGCAGAGATTATTCCACCAGTGTAATCAGACACACTGGTGGTAGGTATTTATTGCAAGAGGCCCGCTAGGTAGGTACCACCGCAGTGTCAGTCCTACCGCAAAGCAGTAGCATCTGTGACATTAATGTGTTTCGGTATCTCGGAATCGATATCTCTAGGTTGGCAACGCGTGAGTGCTGCAAGCGCTCATAGGCTACGGCAACCACTTACCATCAGGTGGGCTCATGCTTGCTTGCCAACTCGTAACATAAAAAAAGAATTTCTAATTAAACAGAAACGTCGCGATGAATGTTTCAACATTGAGAAGAGAGTGTGCGCTTACAGCAGCAGGCGCGCGCGCAGCAGCTCCAGCGCGGCCTTGCGGCGCAGGTAGGGCATGTGCGCCTGCGAGAACGAGAAGGGCGCGGCGCGCGCGCTGAACTCCGCGAACGTGCACGCGAACATGCCGCAGTCGCTGCCGTTCATCTGCTGCGGGATGTCCTGCAACACCACCACGCACTTACACTCATCCGCTACACTCGATAATTACACTATTTATGTCTATACTGCCTTTTGATACTATGAAACACATAGATATAGAAATTGCTCTGTAATTTATTTATTGCGATAACCAACAATTTTACAAAAAGCTTATCGTAACGAATTCTTACAGCTAATGATTAAGTAATTATTATTTCCTAATTCAATTGCTAATTCATCCCCTCTTCATAAATCGGAAACAGGAGAAGTTACTCTACCGGAGTTTGGTATCAGCAAGACAAAACCTATCATCTGGTTTCAACAGGATACTTTTAATTGTATTGAGCCAACCTACAATCGCCTTACAAAACAAAAAGCCTAAAAACTGTTGTAATCTTTTGTAACACAACAGTCACCTTTTTCTTTCCAACAACTTATTCCCTTTCATAAACTATCCATTAATAACTAATAATTAACTTTAGGATATATAGATTTACTTGAAATTATCTTTCTGGATTGCGATGGATAGCCTTTTTATTTGGGAAAGTCTATTATAGTCTGTGAGACAATTACTTTGAGTGCATTACAGTAAAAATAAACAACAATTATTGATTGGACTAATTGTAAATAGTACTCAAAAAATCTCCAACAATAAAACAAATAATATATAATAAAAAAAGAAAAAACAATTAATGTAACTTTAGAAAATAATTAGAGAGCAAATGAAACTATAGAAACACTAAGAACTTGACATAATGACAAGGAATGAAATGATTTTTTATTTTTGAGTAATTAATATTTCCAAAACAAACACTATTAATATAACAATGCTTCCATACCTTTAAATTTTCAGTAGTCCACCCGCTATCATCAAACGGCGATCCCTTCTTGTCTTGATGCTCGTCCCGAAGGTACTGGAGCAGAGCATTCAGGCAGGGCTGGTTGGAACTGCCCATGCTGTCCAGGTACATGATCTTCTTTTTCCGGAAGTCTATTATACTGAGACACCAGTGGACTCCGAGGTGAACAGGAACTATCATTAAATCGTGAGCAAAGATGTCCACCTTTATAATAAATAATAATATTTGTTAATAATTATATCTTGCATACTACAAAGATAAAATAGAAATATGGCTTTTATGAATCTCGCTGACACAATATATTGTCATAGAAAAGGCACAGAAAAGGCAGGAAAAATTGATAATATGGAGGCACTGATCCTTTAGCCCATTGTCTCTTTAAAATCAGTTAATATATCCATTTTTAAATTTAATTTTAAAATTCACTGTAACCTGTACAGTAACTGTAAAATAAGGAAGACATTATTGGATCAAGAAATTCACAACAGTGATATTAAACTTTTTATATTATTATAAAATAATTCATTATGACATCTGAAAGAAATATCTGAAGGAAGCCTAATATAAAAAGCTTTGGAATAAGATAGAAAATATAAAGGCTACCTTTCTTGTCCATCTCCGTAGGCCGGCCTGGCCGCTTTGCATCAGTTTTGGATAAAAGAATGTGTTTGTTGCATACACTTTCGGCAAGTCTTTATTTTCTTCACACCTCTGCATCAGCAGGTTCATGTAGAAATTTATTACTTCATCATTTAACCAATTTAATCCTGACAATGTTTGAAGGTCTCGCCTAAAAATAAAATAAATAAATGGTACACACACAACAGCCCACACTGGGATAGTGATATCCTATCCCAGTGTGGGTCTAGAAACATACAAAAGGATGAACAAAAACACCCAGGCCATTAATTTTTAATCTAATATTGTATGTAGATTATTTTGTGGCATCTGAGACTTAAATGAGCTAAAAATTACCTAATTACAAATAGACGAGTACTATGCATAATAGACCTGTAAACCTTTTAACCATACTAGTGTTGGTTGATATTCAAAATAATCCAAATTTAATTCTTAATAAAGAAAATAAATATTACCTATGTATCCTTAAATTAAATTTCTCCACAAGCAATTGTCCTGGAGGACCAGGTCCTATTGCTTTTTTGACTAATTGCTCCTGTTCAGGAGTAAGTGGAGGCAATTCTGCTGTGGGGACAGGCTCTTCTATTAGACTCTCCGGTATACTTAACTCATATTTTAGTTTCTGCTCTAAATGTGCTAAATTCTGTTCATAATTAACTTTAGATATTATGTCAGACTCTCGACGTATTTCTTTCAATTTCTCCTGAGTCTCTTGTCTTTTCTTTTTATATTTTGAGTCTAGTTTTGCCAGCCAATCGTGAGATGTAATTGGACTAATCTTAAGATTGTCCCGTAAAGTATTTATTGGATCTATTTTGAAAGAAGAAGTTGAATTATCTGTTGATACTACTTCTACTTCTGAATCAGATGAATTGAGCGACGCCACTGTGATTGGATCATATTCGTTCTTCCCTTCAGTTTCTTTACTCTCGCGTCGGGTACTTTCTAGTAATTTTATTTCATTCAGTGAAATTTTCTGCGTTCTTTGAGTTAATCGTAATGCTGTAGAATCTTCAGCTAAATTAATTATATCTGTTGACTTTTTAAATGTCACAGGTTTCGTTGTATCCGAAAATTTCTTTATAAGCTCTTGGTAATTACGTTTTTCATCTAAATTAAAAACTTCTCTTAGTGTAGATTTCCTATTGCCATTCAAACTTGAAAAGCGACTTTTGTATGGCAAAGAATTTGTCGCTGGGGTCTGCATCCACTTAGGTATCGGGTGAGGTGATTTTTTATACACTTTAGTAATCCCTGCTGGGGTTTTTAATTTTGTGAATGGTTTAGGGGAACTATTTCCAATATTATCATTCGTTTTTTGAGGAATTCTGTAATTTCTAAGAAATTCATATTTTTTAGACAGCGGTAATTCACTCCTATTCAACAAGTATTTGAATGGATCCGGTTTTGGTATCCTTTTAACAAAAATGACGTCATCATCCTGTTGGTTATTACCATCTTCTTCGTCATCATCCACATTTATGTAAACCTTTTGAGGTTTCTTTGTTTGTACCCATGTTACCTAAAATAAAGGTAAGCTTAAGCTTAAATATGAAAATATTCAAAAACTAAATATCTAAGCATGTACTTAACAGATTATAATAATATAATAATTTTAAATAAATAAATAAATAAATGTGTAATATAGTACAAAAATAATTGAATAAGACCAGTATACCCATCCTATCAATAGTTGCAATTGTTGATAATTAAATAGCCTTACTCCCATGATTGTGTTGAATCTAGTTAGAATGTTAGCTGTTTAGATTATTCAATGTGTCAAAGAAATGGCCAATACAAATGGAACGTAATTGTTTTTACATTAGTAGTTGGCAATCAGATGCCTCATATAATCATTTGGAATATGCAAAAAAAATATTTTATTAAAATACATTGATTATAGCTGATGAAAACTATAAAAAATAAAACAAGATATAACATACCTCTTGATCATCCTCATCATCATCAACTATAACTGCTCGTATGGGAGGTTCCATACGTAAGTTATTTTTAGGTGTCCGTGAAGATGGTGAAGGACCATTTGGTGATACATCTACAAGCTGAATCGGAACTGTTCTGACACGGCTAACTAACTTTTCTGCACTAACGTTTGGTGTGGAAGTACTGGGCCTTTCTTGTACTTCACGAAGATCATATCTAGCATTTCTTTTACGTTTTTCTTCTTCATATTTCTCTGCAAAAATGTATTTTATGTGAAATGTTTTCGACGTAACTACGAAATATATTCACTTTTGTTATAATATTACCTTTTAATTCCATGACTCGAGATATAGGTGTCTCTGTTCGTTTTTGTCTTTTCAGGCTAGGTATATCATCATCTGAGGAAAATTCATCGTCTATCCTGAAAATATAAAGGTTGTAAAATCAAAGTTTGGGCTTAGTAATTGGAAATAAAAGCAGTTCGAAAAATTCACTAACTTCCAAAACTTCAAGGCAATTTTAAGAGGGATTTTGATCATGCTTTGTTTTGTTTTTATTTATAATAACAATTTCTTACGGACTTTGCCGCCATAACTAAATTAATATACTGTTGTAAACAAGACATGTCAAACTCAAAGCCATACCTGTCTCTTTTGAAGCTGCGGTTGGTAACTGGACTTTCTTCGCACCAGCCAAGTAAACTTCGTACGTAAGCCACTACGGACTGCATTTTAACTCAACTATGTTTCCATTACCTTTATTATTATTTTTGCGGGTTTAACATGTGTAAAATCTGTAAAACAGCATTTGTAACAACGACAGCGAACGGCAGCGGTGAAACATATCCACAGATACTGAATATTAATATGCAATCAAAATTTTAAGAAATGCAGATTATAAAATTGTCATAAATATAGAGGATCACTAGATGGCGCATATAATAGATTAGAAGGATTTTAGTGATTGCGATTCTAGATGACGTAAAACTTCAGGTGCTTAAAATTGAAGTGCCATTTAAGTATTGGCTGGGAACTAAATGATAACATGATGCAATAGTACGCCAAGAGCGTAGCCAGAGACGGGGATCTTGGGGTTCATAAAAATATATATAATTAATATTTGCTAGTTTCTCGGTGCAAAAAATTAAACAAGTATTAATTTTAGTATTATAATACATATATATTTATATATATTTTGTTTTGTTACCAGAAAATATTTATGCAAAATATTTATAAACAGAGAGGACAAACATTTGGTTACTGCAATTTTGCCTCTTGCGCAAAAATGGAGTAACCAAATGTTTGTCTCCTCTTCTCCTCTCAAAATTTAAAGTCAATTTAGTGGCCATTTTTTTAAATTTCAAATCAGGGGAAAAAGCCCATGCATATAAACTTTACAGACTAACATATTAAATGAAAGATAAAGAAACATTTTGATAAATTAAAAAAAATTGTCGCAGATTTAGCTCATTCAGTCAACACACGCCGATTGGCAATGGATAAGCCTTCATAAATCTTAGACCTGGTTATGCCCGGAGCTATTTCATCCTTAAATTTTTAACAATTCAAATATATATAGCATTCACTTTCTATTATACTCTATATCTATGGAATTAATCAAATTTTGACATAAATACGATTGTACAATCACGAGTCCGAAATGTCAGATGCTTAAGCAGTTGAAAGAATTTCAATCAGTCAAATATTAAAATCGAGTTAACGATTATCTCGGTCTTCATTATAATAATCGAAATGTTTTTCGCTTCTTACGAGTCGACTTTCACCTATATATTAAACATAATTATTAATAATAAATTTAAAGAAGTAATAATTATTTGCCTTTGTCATTTTTTTCTAATTAGAAGCAAAATACTTGTTGTTTTCCTTTTCATTTAACGACGAGTGACTAAAACTATATTCTATTGTTATATTAAAAAGACTACCCTCAGCTTCGCTCGCATTAGATTTGGTGTAACATAGACCTTCTTTTTTCATATAAAGTTTTAAAAAAATTACACCTTCAGAGGTGAAATTTTAAAAAGTGTTAAACGTTTTTCTTTATCTTAATTTTTCCCCAAAAACAAAGTATTATGCTTCTAGTTTCCAAATTACAGACTTCCAGCCACACTCTAATTAGTTAATTAGTTTTACTTGTATGTACAGACATAACGCAGGCTAATTGGATAACTTGGGCCATCGATCGGTTGTCTACGAATATAAACCCCAGATTTGCAGTATTTGTTCCTACTATATTAATTAATTATATTTACTATATAATTGACTAGTGACCGTCTACTAATCACGTCGCACCCATCGACAGATGTTGAAGATGATTTTCAAACTAAGTTCAAGATGATGCATAATTACAATTATGCAATTCGTGCGTGACCGGTTTAAATTTTTAAAATATGACTGTCGTCAAGGCAGTTCATGTCGACTGCGAGAGAAAATCATCAAGTACAATCGAGATGCCTATACAATCGAAACAACCGATTTGAACATCTTTGACTCGTGAACTCTGCATCACTACAATCGCTTATCGCGCGCGGTAATTTTGATTTCTGTGTCGATTTATCACAATTTATAACCTTGTATTGTATAAAATCGTGTCGAAATATAACCGAAAACATTTTAATTTTTAACCATATATTTAGTGACAATGTTACAACCCGTGATGCATGTGTTAAAAAAGAAAAACATTATTCTAGCCAGTGGTTCACCGAGGAGAAAAGAATTAATAGAAAACATTGTATTTATTTATTTATATTTATCACTTTGGTAGTAAATAAGGTTAACTGTCCTGACGGTAAAGAGTCACCGTAGCGTATTCGAGCTTGTCTTAGAACCAAACGTATTACAATTGCGTTGTAAACTCAAGAGAAATAGTTTGATGAGTTAGGGAGTCCAAGGATGGGATTAATGTTTGGGCCTTTAAAGCTTACACTCATCAAAGGAACACAGGAATACAGATACTGCTGCTGCCCCAATCGTGTTGGCCCATTCTTTTTGAAAACTGCAATGCTATGCACACAATTAAGATAAATGCAAACAATTTCAATACTACAATATAATCTATTATTTCAGGGCTTAAAAGTAGGGCTGTGTCCATCAATGTTCGAAGAAAATCTTAATCCTACAAGCTTTGCATGTTTCTCTCAGTTTGTAGAAGAAACAGCACTGCAGAAAGTTCTAGAAGTAGAAAATAGATTACGGCTTCAAGGCAATCCCCCTGATGTAGTGATTGGTGCTGATACTATGGTTGTACTTGATGGAATAATGTTTGGAAAACCAACTTCCAAGAAAGAAGCTTTTGACATGTTGACAAGGTATGCTTACACCTTATTTGCTTTTGACATGTATGCCACCATGAGGAGAGTAATATCCTGTGTCGTGGGTCTGGAAACACACGACGACAAGCACAAACACATCTAGACCGGAACATGTACTTGTATGATCAATACACACATTGCCCCGAAAGGAAATATAACCTGCAACCGGTAGCGCGTAGTGCAGCCTCACTACTGATGCTCCATATTGGTCATCAAATTGGTAAAAATAGTTTTTATTTATTTCCTATCTAACCCTTAGACCATATTTTTTATCAGATGTTTTGTTATAATAATAATAAGTAGGGAGATTGTAGCATCTTAATAAGGGTGTTGAGCAAATAATGTTAATTATTATTGTTCATTTCAGTTCATTTTTATTTCAGTCTTTCAGGAAGAACTCACACAGTATACACAGGAGTGGTTGTCAAGGCTGCAGGGGATATAGTTAAATTCACTGAAACAACAGATGTTACTTTTGGAAAGTTAGATGAAGAACAAATAAAAGGTTACATTGCTACTGGAGAGCCCATGTGAGCACGAAATTTAATTTATTCAAATAATAATAACTGTATTTTGATAAGATATATTTGAATGTGAATGGTGCCAGGTGTTTACTTTACAGGAGAGCAATTTCAAGTGATGTTTATGGTTGATTGCATCATTAACTGTTGAGTTCTGATATTTTTTTTTTACAGAATATTAGCAATCCTTTTTCAAGGCATTATTAATATTCCTCTTGCCCCTCCAAGGGGGTCGGGATCGATCCCTCGACTCTCGCGTTAACGGAGCGAAGTCGTCCCTTCTACCATTGAGCTATTGAGGCTATTGATATTATATGATTACAATTTTTTTCTTACACTTATACCATTCATGTAAGCTTAAAACTTGGTTTACAATATTCAATGCTTAGGGTATATCAAAATATCAATTTTTTTTCAGTTGGATGTGCCATATTACAGCCTTAATAGCCCAACAGTAGAAGGTCTGATTTGTAATGCTAGAATTGTTGCCAAAAGCCAATTGTTGTACCTTCTAGCACAATCTACATGCCTAGTTGGATTTATAGGAATATTAGTGGTGTCTCTTGTAAAACCATTTTTTAAAAATTAATATAACATTTTAGGGATAAAGCTGGCGGCTATGGTATACAAGGTGTGGGAGGAACATTTGTTGAGAAGATCAATGGAGACTACTTTACTGTGGTTGGGCTGCCATTATACAAGCTTTGTTTAGTTCTCTACAACATGTTCAAATAAAATAAATAACTAAACACATGCATCCAAATTCATATTTTATCAGCTATGTAAGAGTGTGCCTTAGTGAGTGGAAGCCGGGTGCAGTGACTAGTGTAAATATATCTATAGACCTTTTATGTTGTAAAAAAAAATTATATTTATTTCACACCTCTTCAACTAGCTATTGAGAAACTTTTATTATTTATTATTATTAATAAATGTTTATTATACATATTTTTATAAGCTTTACTCTTTTATAAGAAAATGAACAATCAATGTAACAATAGCTTATTAATAAATCATAAGATTTTCTGGTACAGTATGTTGCTTCATACAATTTTTATGCAGATTCTTGATACATAATAATTTTGTAGTTATTTCATTTATAGACATTAAAAAATAATTGAAAATTAAAATAAAATTACTTTGTTTTATTTATTGATGTTATTTTGATGTACTAAAAACTATATAAATATACTTATAAAAGTAAATAAAAATCATTACGGGTCATAGAAGTTTATCTTAAATATCTTAAAATCGTATAATCTTTTTGTAAAAAGTCTAAAGAATGTTTTCGTAATTAGACATTTCAACGCCATCTATTGGTGGTTTTTAAAACGTGTAAGAAACGTTGGTTAATCCTATAATTATCCAAAAGATGTCACTACAATAAACATTTCTAATGATGATGACGCTATACGGCTATGCCATAAAATCGAAGTCATAGACTTACTATATACTATAGACAGGCTCTTCAAATCGAAAGTAATGCCCGACTCGCTGGTGCTTGTTTGTAAATTAAACAACAATGCAACGAAACAAAGTTAGTCACAATGCTTGCAACAGAATCGGATAAAGATAGCGGGTGACTATAAGTATCATAACTTTATAAGAACGGTAGTAGGAGCATAATAATTGTATGCTTACCCTAAAAGATAGTTTTTTTTTTTTTTTATGTTAATAGTTGGCAAACAAGCATACGGCCCACCTGATGGTAAGTGGTTACCGTAGCCTATGAGCGCTTGTAGAACCATTAGTAGGTGCCACTCACGCGTTGCCAACCTCGAGATATTGGTTCTTAAATCTCGTCTGCCCAGTAATTTCACTAGCGTACAGTGCCCTTCAAACCGGAACACAGTAATGCCTAAGCACTACTATTTGGCGGCAGAATATTTGACACTGCGGTGGTACCTACCTAGCCGGCCTCTTGCAACAAAGACCTACCACCAGTGTGACTGACTGCACTGGTGGAATAATCTCTGCTGTGACAGAGGTTATCCCAACAGCGGGCGATGGGGTCGTCATATCCCGACGCCGGTAGACGCCGGTAGACGCCGGTAGACGCCGGTAGTTGTGTATATTGATGTTTTTTGCTGTATTTCATGAACTGTATTATATAAATCCTTTTCTACGTTAATCTTATATTTTCTACGATGGTACGGAACATACGTAAATATGTTTGAAGTCATCACAACAAAATGTTATTGCTAACACTGTTTTGATCATTTTGACCCTAAGAATTCGTGTCGCAAAATAGGAAATCGTGTTTTTGGGTTAGATAGTTAAATTTGATCATTAGTGGGAAATTGAGCAATTACCAAGATTGCGATGGAATGAGGAAGTGGAAACTGGGCATCATCCAATTGAGTCTCCAGGTTATAATGAGTTTCGTTCTTAATGAACGAAAATGGTCCTACATTTATGTGGTAAGGACGTTTTCACTAAAAGGTCTTAAAACTCCTGCTCACGAAGTAATAACAGAAATTGTGAACTGACTGTGCAGTTGCGTACAAAGATTATGATAGACCTAGCAGTGAGATAGGCTCTTCGTGAATATTTTTTGCCTCCATGGGCTCAGTCTTCAGGTGACAATAAACTACAATGTTTTGCCACCTTTGTATTATATTTATCGAATTTATTTAAAAACTCAGTAATCGTTATTTTAAGAGTTACAGTAAGCAGTATTTGTAACGTCTGAGTTGGAACGAATGACCTTATCAGTTAGGTCTTTAGGGCAATCGAATCTAGCCATTAATGCAATTTGCAGTAATAACTCGTAGGTATGAATGACTCACGAGATTAACTCACTGATTAGCAATAGCTTCGCGAAGATTCATTATAGGAAAGGAAATATTGTTTTAGTAATTCACGAGGTCTTCTTTATCTCAAGTACTTCGCAGAATTTTTATAGTTATAGATTGTCAAAATTCCCCCACGCAATAAATGGATGCCATTTATTGTTTTGTCATACTTTCAATGAAAGTAAATTTTGAATATTTTTTTTACGTCGTAACGGTTGACGAACGAGCATACGAACCGTCTGACGGTAAGTAGACACCGCAACCTATGAACGCGCAACAACGCGTATGATACCTCCTATCACATGGGCGTTGTTAACCCAAGATATAGGAGGAAAGGGATGACAAGGGAATAAAGGAAGGGAACAGGGGGTGGCAAAATGGGTCTCCGGCGCTTTTACTCATAGCACGAAACACTGTTACTTTACGCCGATTTTTTGTGAGCGGGCAGCACTTCCCTGGTCGAGCTGAATCATTTTGCTCGGCATGAGCATGGCTCTACTATTACAAAATCTATTATCAAGAGCCCCACTGTTTTTCGCATGAATGGACAGGCTCGATAGAGGTACTACAATCACACAGGAAATTAATTCTTCTTCCCTTGCAACAGCTGTGACCGACTATTTAGCGCCCTCCGAAGCAAGAAGACGTTCAGTTGATATATCATTTGCGGTCATACGCTCATATATCTTTCTCTACTCATTGCTTACCAACCAGTCAGTACATAGATACACAGATATGACTAGTGATAATTGGTAAACTTTGTCGTATGTCCTCACAACTATCTTCAACTGTCCTCTAACAAATAAGTGTATGCGATCATCGTCTATTTACTTGCAATACCATAAGTATCAAAAGCGCGTTGCAGACACGGGCGGACCGATGGGGTAGAAAGGTAGGGACACTACTAAATCGAGGAGTTAAATTTTGAACCTTCAACGATCCCAATGTTGAATAATATTAATGAAAAATAAAGTGATTCTGAACACTTTTTCATTATCAATACAATCTTTGTTGAGGTTTTTCTTGATATATAAATAAAATATTTGTTACGACATAAATTCCACAAAGTTGATACAGAATCGTATTCGTGTGAACAGATACAAATTGATACAATACGAGGAACACTGTTGTCTGTTGTGCGGAAGACGTGCCTACTCATATAACCGTTAGCTACCGGTAAAATAATATGAATTTAATAAATATTAACAAATAATTTTATGCAGTTCTATGATTAGTAAAAATATAAATAATTGAAATTTTAAAACGATCAGCACCTCAATACTACTTACTACTATTAGAAAAGTAGGTAGGTATTCATAACGGTAAAAGGCCTGCTTGTCACGTATTCTTATTGTGTTTATATCTTCTTGAATACTGCGAAAAAGAGAATTATATACAAAATCTGCGTGTACAAAATAAGATTTTTTTTTCTAATTTCATGACGGTTGACTAACAAGCATACGGTCAGCCTGATGGTAAGCAGTCACTGCAATCTATAAATGCTTGTCATACTTGAATTATCACACTCACAGACCGGAGCGGTAGCAGGAAAGGGATGAGAAGGGAAAAAGGAAGGAAATAGATGGGGCTAGAGATTTGGCTCGCGCTCTCACTCATCGCACGAAACGGAACAGTACCTGCTGATACCGATTTTCGGTGAAAGGGTGTTACTTCCCAAATAGAAACTAGTAACCTGTCAAATCAGGATAAGATTATAAGCAGACCCTGGGTCAGTAGCTAGAATAATGCTAGGAAGAAGAAGAAAAAGTGCTCATTTAAGTCATAATCATTACTCTTATATAATTTGAAATACATAATACGTTCTATATTAGAGCACGCTACTACTACGATTGATTTATTGATCTGTGGCGCAATTGTGGCGCAAAGCAAAAGCGTTGCATCGTTATAAATTACATGGACGAATGAAGATACTAATTAAATTTCAATTGCTTATTAAGTTATTACTATTATTTTGTTTGTAAATGGATGTATATTAACTTATTACTGTGTTCACGTCCTGGATTGCATTTATATTGCACATATTACACTTTGTATCCACTAAAATGCAGGTTTTTCAAATTTACAAGATCAAAGTACATATTATATTATAACAAACTTCGAAAACTGTATAATTTGAAAAGTAATTTAGTTTAAATATTTTATATTGTAGGACAAAACATTAAATCATTGCCCAGACTCATCTGACGTGAGTCTACCGACGAGAATGCGCTCGGAGCGTTTCCTTCATTCCCAACGTCCGTAGCTCGCGTACTTGGCTCGGCATCGCAGGAAGCACCGTAAGGACGGAATCAAATTTGAGCCTCGCTAGGGCTGTCTCTTTTTCACGCCTGGGTCCAAGTACTCCCCATCCGGTGAAGCTGTCAAGGTCAGTAGGGGCAGCATCAATACACATAAAAAAATTAACCATTGAAACATTGCAATGAAAAATGAAATGAAGACGAAGAAATTACTAGTAGACTGATAAAGGGATGAGAACGCACGTTTGTAGTGATGCGAAATAGTAGAATAACAATAATATCGATAACGATTTTTTTTATGATTATTATGAATATTTTATGATAATTTAATTAATACCCATATTATATTGATTTTCTATATTTAATTGTATGATCTAATCTGAATAATAGAAGAAATTTTATAATAAAATCTTAAAATAAAAAAGAAATGAATCTTAAAGACAAATTATTACTTAATAGAAAAATCAAAACAACATTTTTTTGTCTTAACGAAACATTTTTCAAACCCAATAAAAATCATTAAATAAAAAACATAAAATATAAATTATTACGTTTGTACATACATCAAAGAAATATCTATAATTTTTCATATCGAATCTTATACACTGTCCCATCACTAGAGGATTTTTTCTTAATCGAGACTGATCCAGTACCACTTATGGATGCTAAAAAAAACTATTGTGTGCTGTGGGAGTGGGAACTAGAGATTTGCCACCTGCTTCCAAGCACTGTTCACATTATAAAGAGTTGACGCAGTGCAATTTTAAAGCATGCGATATTCACATTTAGGACTTAAATATAAGATCGACAGTGGCTTATGCTATTTGAGTCGCTGTCAAGAATTGTAGTCTGTACAAGGAATCTCACCCGCCTACATTGTATTTCTGCGGTTTCGGTGCAAGGTAAGTAACCATTAAAATTGATTGATAAGTAAATGTATATATATTTTTTTGTTATATTTATGGTTTTTGTTTTTTTTAAGTTCACTTTGTAAGTATTTTTGTTTTGTATTTTGCTGTTTTGAATGTTATCTTTCTTTCTTATTTATATACTTCATTTCTTATATTCTATTTGTACCTCAAAGTAACATTTTATAGCTAGTATTTAATAATTTTTATCTATATTGTAGCAATATATTGATTCCAACAATAGTAAAATTACTTCCGACTTTAGTTTCACTAAAAAAATCTTATCGAAAAATGCCAGGGTGTGGGAACTGAGAACAGATGCGCGTGCGCACCCACCTACACCGGATCTAAGGAACAAGGCAATCGGCATGTGTTGTGAATTGTAAGTCCCGAGGACTTAATACTATTTAGAAGGGCATTTATATTGATTATAGCCTACTGTTACTGTCATTGCTTATTTTCATGGTAAAGAAACAAAATCTTTTACAATACACATACTTCTTCTTCATCCTAACATTATTCCCGGTATTTTTATGTACCCAGGATCTGCTTATTACTCTTATCCGGATTTCACAGGTTACTAGTTTTTACACAGAGCGATTGCCATCTGACCTCCGCAACCCTAAGGGCGAACCAGTAACTCATTGGATAAGAGCAATTTACTTATCAAGAGTTAACGATTATTATCAGATGTTATTGATAATAACCGGGACCCACAGCTTAACGTGCTCTCCGAGGCACGGTGGGGAGACCCACACGGACAAACGCCCAGACCGAGACACAAATTTTAACAAACATCTGCCCGAGCGGGAATCGAACCCGCAACCGTCGAGACTAAAGGCAGACTCGCTACCCACGACGCCACAACGGTGTCCTTACAATACACATACATATGTATATAATTATTATGTACGAGTACATATATTAAAACGTTACACACTCATCGGCCGTCATAAGGGTAGTGATATCCTGTGTTAGGGGTCCGGAAATATACAAAAGGCAAACACACTGACATCGGATCATATGCCTGTATGGTTAATACAAATCCCTAACAAAATCGATCTTTCGACCTGTGGGGCATAGGGCAGGTTCGCTACCGCTGCGCCAACACTTCGCCTGAGTGAAGTACGTATCTTCCTAGCATTATTCCAGGTATTTATTACTTTTAAGCGCTTATTACTTTTAAGCGCATTTGACGGTTATTAGTTTTTACATATTAGAGCGATTGCAATCAGGAGTCGAATCAGCGACCGCCGATGCTAAACAGTAGCCTACGCTACAAACACGCCACTACGGTCGAAATTAATAAGTATAAAATTGTTTTTATATAAGTCGCATACAAGTAACTTGATATTTTTATTTTACTCTGGTACGGAACCCTTTATGTGCAAGTCCGAAACGCAATGAGCCGGTTTTTGGTTTTAGTTTATAAGCAAATACTAGTACAGAATTAGATCGCCTTTAAAACGGAGCTTCTCGTGCTCCGTTCACACTTTGCTATAGCTTGCTTAACACCTTTTTTCCCCACCCGGTGACGCTGCCAAGGCCAGTAGGGCCAACAGTAATACAAATTTTAAAAAATAAAAGATTTTTTAATAGAATATAATTATAGTTACTTAATTGATCGATTTTAAGTAATAATCATACTTAAATTAATAACTGTAAAAGTTTGTATTTTCGATTAATTTTAATTTCTTTTTTTTATTTTCCATTCTCCCAATGAGAATAAAGTAGAGTAGTAGAGCTAGCTAATTGCCCCAGTTACTTGCCTTCTCTAAATACACTCTAAGCTCTAAAGTCCTTCCGTGAAACATTGTAACCCCCTCGTTTCCGCCGGCGCTTCCGCCGCGCAATGTCAAGTTCGCCATCACATGCGCCCGCGCAGGACAATAAACGTTAACTTGTGTAAATAATTACATCGTCTTGCTACACGTAAAACGGTACGATATAAGTCGTACTGAATACAATAAGATACATTAGGGGAAATTATCATCCACCCACAATCATGGATGGCAATGTACTCTTCGTTTTTGTGGTGCGTATACGATTTTTTTTTCCTCTAATGAAAAGTTTGCTTTTAGTTCCTGGTACGAGGACTCTTGCTACGTTAGTGGGAGGTAAAGTGAGTTAATTAGTGTCATCTTGCCGGGAGAGAATCGGACACTTTTCTTCCTCATACCAGCAACTAAAAGCGAACTTTTCATCAAAGTAAGGACAAATCGATCTTTGCGTGATTGAGTAACAAACATCGAATTTTAATTTTAAAGGCGTCGGGATGTGACGACCCCATCGCCCGGTGTTGGGATAACCTCTGTCACAGCAGAGATCATTCCACCAGTGCAATCAGTCACACTGGTGGTGACCTACCACGTTTTGTTGCAAGAGGCCGGCTAGGTAGGTACCACCACAGTGTCCAATATTCTGCCGCCAAATAGTAGTGTTTAGGCACTACTGTGTTCCGGTTTGAAGGACACTGTACGCTAGTGAAATTACTGGGCGGACGAGATTTAAGAACTAATATCTCGAGGTTGGCAACGCGTGAGTGGCACCTACTAATGGTGCTGCAAGCGCTCATAGGCTGCGGCAGCCACTTACCATCAGGTGGGCCGTATGCTTGTTTGCCAACTTCTAAAATAAAAAATAAATAAAAAAAGAATTATAATTCCAGTATCTTTTTTATAAGCCCACGGGAACTTACATTTTTTCAAGATAAAAATATATATCTGTACCAAAATACATCCGAATCCGTTCAGCCGTTCCTTTCATATAGATTTTATTAGTTCTTCCGCGGTGGAGTCGATTTTTTAACATCGATAACAGCATATTCTGTAATAAGTAAAATGGTTAAAAATAAAAATAGAGTTCAATAACTCTTCAGAATTAGCATCGACATAACATTTTAAAATGATCAAAGTGTTCAAAGTCCATACAATCATCGCTTGTTGACGCGCCGACGAAACTCACGGGCAATTAGTATTGTATCTCAACCGGAGTTACAAAATAGAGGGCTCTGAAAACCCTTTGGCTACTTTGGTGGTCTCTGAATGGTCTCTGTTTGTGTTGTTAAGTGTCCGTTGTAATTTTTTCTTCTTTTTTAAAGTTTTTGTTTAGAATATTAATAGGATAGCTTAAAAAGACAATTTTGTTAAGATCAGTGCTTAAAACAGGCGTGTTGGCGTATGACGAAGTATAGAATCTATTTAATACGTTGGATTGGAAAGACAATATTTGAAAAGTTTCTTCAATATTTCACGATGCAAAAAATTACTATCGTACCGCATATAAAAGGAATTGTTGAAATCGGACGTAGTAGGTACAGTGCTGTGCAATTTATTGTTTTACCTAGTAAAGGGAATGAAAGCATTGTTGGTGGCAATGAGTTGTTCATAATGTAAGCCTACTTGGATGAATTTGATAAAGGCTTATGGCTATCCTTAGCTTAGTTTGATTCGAAATACATACTGATAAAACCATAGGTGTGGTTTTAGGCCTTTTATTTATTTATTTATTTATTTATTTATTTATTTATTTATTTATTTATTTATTTATTTATTTATTTATTTATTTAGATTACCAACAAAGTACTCACTAAAAATAGAATAGACTCATTTAAAAATAACAATGTAAGCAGTACCTTAATTATAGGTAATAACGACAAGTAACATGCAACAAACAATTTAGAATAAGGTAAAAAAATATAAAAAGGTGTGTTCTTCTTTAAACATGGATAATGCAAGACAATAAGCAAAACAAAATTTAGTGTAGTTAAATAATTAAGTTATATGAGACTTACAAACTGTAATTAACACGGCGCTTTAGAAAAATACAGAATCGTAATAAATTGTTCAAAGGAACAAATAACAAACTACAACATTGCCAGTACTATGGTAAAAAGAGCTACAAAATATGGTAAAAGTTTAAATAGTATAAGGAAAAAAATATATAGCTAAAAAAAAAAATGTTATATTACAAATGTTATCTTAAAGCCACAAAAAGGTCACAGTTACAGTTTATAGTTATTAATAGTAGTCATCATTTTAGATTTGAACTTTGACATTGTGTCGTTAAAAATATCAATATCATTTATTTTTTCAATAACGCTAAAGGATCTCATGATTCTGTTGAGAGGTGAATGATAACCCAAATTAGTCCTAGCCGAGTTTGCTTGAAAAATCATTCGTTTATTAAAGCGAATACATTTTGTGGGTGCTAGAATGTTAACACGTGAAAGTATATCTGGGCAGTCAAATGTGCCATTAATAAGTTTGTAAAGAAACAGGTTATCCAGCAAATATCTTCGATTAGCAAGCGTATCCATCTTAAAATAGAGTAATCTGTCTTTGTAGTGTGGGATTTTTTTGACTAACCCGAACTTGAATGAGAGATGCCACAAGAAACGTTTTTGAATGCTCTCCAATCTTTTAACGTAAATCTCATTTTTGAATATGAACTCATAAAAGTAGGGCCTTGTGTTGGATTCACTAAATATTATTTCTAACCGGTATTTTTTTAATATTTTTATTTAAAGAATATTAGCAATATTTCTCAAGCCATTATGCAATTTAAATTGCCCTTCCAAATAAGCTCAAAGCTTACGCTAGGAGTTAGCACGACAATAGCCCAACTGGGTCAGAATGGAACCCGCGACTCTCGCGTTAACAGAGCGAAGTCGGCCATTCTGCTGTTGAGCTAATGATTTCAAAAAGATGTAGGATTCAAAAGTCAATTAATACATTCAATAACAATGTAGGGCAGCCTCCGACACTTTCTCTCGATGCCACGGTTAGGGCTTGTAGGCGGCTGTTAATAGCGATCAAGATAATAGAAGGGTCGGCCCTTGAGGCTGCTAAAATGGTATTTACGAAACATACACCCACCATCAGTAGAGTTGTAGGTGGTTCCTTGTTTTGATTATGTTTATCTTATTAACGAAATTGAATTATTGATTATTTGTAGGTACTAGTTATACTCCTGGATTCGCTCGTTTAACCTACATTTTCTGGTTCTTTATTTATGAATGACCATTTACACTTTTCTCGTTTTAATTTTTAATATGCAATAACTCAATGGTTGTAGGTAGGTACCATCGCAGTATTAGATATTCTACCGCAAAGCAGTTGTGTGTTTAGCATTACTGATTTTTGGTTTGAAATGTGAAACTACTGCACAAAGATATTGTAGGAGACCGTTAATAGCACTTATTGTAATTAATTTACTTGAATATAATGTTCATATACAGGAAATAACTCAGGATTACTATCAACATGCGCAGCTCATAGCCGAGTACCCACTGATCGGTAAACGATCGGTAGATTAAGCAACTTTAGGCGCGGTCAGTCACTAGATGGGTGATCGCATAGTGGTATTTCAACCGACCGACTTTTTACGTGCCTTCCGTAAAGTAAAAAGTCGGTCCCGGCTGTTGACAATTTGACAGCAGTCGATAAGTTAAGTCAGAGGCCTACGGTCGACCTGACCAACTCTGACACTAGGTTGGCCACTAACCACTCGATAAAAAGAAGACTATCAAGATAATATAAAGGTTCAACAAGACTAACTAAGTTTGCCTAAAAATACTTTTTTGGCCTAAACCTAATTAGTTGTCTGTGACTACGGTAAAACTAGGTTCATAATTATTTTCTTTTATTTCATGACAAGCATACAAACAAGCATACTGATGGTAAGCAGTCAGCACAACCTATGATCGCTTGCGATACTTGAAGTACCAAATGCGCGTTGCCAACCCAAGGAACAGGAGGGGAGAGATGAGAAGGGAAAAAAGGAAGGTGGGAGTTGGGCCTCTGGTGCTCTCACTCACAAACGAAACTCAACAGTACCTACTGATATTGTTACTTTACGCAGATTTTCTATGAGAGTAGGTACTTCCTCAGTCGAGCCGGTCCATTTGTGCTGAGGGGAGCATGGCTCTAGTACGGTAAAAATGTATTTTTGTTATCTTTAATTAAAAATGCTGTTTATATTTAAACTAAAAAGAAATAAAACAAATAATAAATCTTTAATTAAATACTGTATTTTTCAATATTATGTAACAACACACATTTTATTTACAAAACATATCTAAATATTTATTGTTTATTTACCAATGTAACATAATTGTAAGCCTACATGATATTTAGAAGGCAATATCGTTGTGCAATAGTGTTTACATGGATATTTTTCTATGTAAGGGGTATGGTGGGCGGCGCCTACGTGGTCGGGAGCCGATAATTTATAATATTCTAATTGTTGAGAAGGTTTTAGGTCAAGTTGTTGTTGCAAGGGTAATAGACTAACACTCTAGGTTGAATGAATTTTAGAATACTTACAATGAATTCTATATATCGTGCCACAAAGCAAAATGACACCTTCTATTGATGTCGTGAAATGTCAGAGTGATTTAGAAGGCATTTTCTTCCTCGCACAACCTCTCCATGGACCCAGCATTCGGCGGTGGCCTTTCCGAATCGATACAGATTGGAAACGTTCAAGAGAAGAGGCTATTCCTTCCTATAATAAAAGGTCTGCAATGCACTTCCTTGCCCTCTGGTGTTAAAGTTGAAGTGTTAAATAGAACACCGACATATAAAGCACCACCGTTTTAGTTTTGAAGTCGATGTTATTTTCTTTTAAAAAATTGTTTATTTTGCACTTTACAGTTGGGAAGCGAGCATGTTTTGAGCCTCGATTTTAGCGGGTTCGATTCCCGCTTGGAGCAGATGTTTGTTACATATAGGTACATCTGTTTCAGTCGGGCCATTTGTCCTTGTGGGTCATGAAATAATTCAGCCCGCTGTAAGATAAGTTAGTTACTCTTCTACGGGTACAGAATGCCTTTCCGTCATTAAATTGAACTCCAATTATTTAAGGACTACCGGAAAGGCCTAGTAAACAACTAGACTTTCAGGTTTTATTTTGCCACAATGTCGTCGTAAAAGTTGTTTATTAACGTTTCAGTCCATAATAATTACATGTAATCAATAAATCATTGAAAAATATATTCGTTACTTAATAAGGGTTTGAAGGTCGCGTCCGCACGGGGGCGCACCGAATATGGAAACGTTGACATTATATAAAACCCCAAAATATAATTAACATACGCCGTGTTGTACGTTAATATTTATGAACTGGTTACATGTTAATAAATGTTTTATGGGCTGTTTTAATTAGCTATTAAGTAAGCTTATATGGTACCTATAAATCATAGACAAAGAGTTAACAATTTAGTAAAAAAACATGTGCCGATTATAGACAACTTAGCCATATACAACCAATAAGTTAAATACTACAATTTAAGGACCCGATTTTGGTTGTATAAAATATTTATTTTTTGTTTTTTACTTTTGAACCCTCAACGGTAGAACTTTAGCTATTTTCGTACTCACTCCTGGCACAAGCTACAAGCTTTGGTGGAGGGAAATGGAAATATTAGTAATGATTTGAAAACGCATAACTAATATTCATTTTTAAAAAAGCCAGTATATTTTTTTATAAATAAAATAATTTTCAAAAAAATTACTTCAAAACTAAGAAGAAAAAATAAATATTTTCTACAACAGAAGTCGGTGCCATATGTGGCCGATGTCTTACTTTTATTTTTGATAAAAAAAATAATCGTCGTCGTTTTTAAAATTCGGTTAGCAAAATAATTGTTATTTTGTTTATAAAAGTTATATCTCCTCGTTGAGTTACCAAGAATTAAGCTATATTATAAACAAGACTTAAGTGTTTACGTTACAGAGATTAGACTGTTTTAATTAACACTTCGAATATTGGGTTACACGATGATTATTGCGTGATTTATCTCAGTTGGCAGTAACACTGAGTCGGGAGTCGAACCCGACACCGCTCCCACGCACTCCCAGACAAGGTAATATGACTTGCTAGTTTAATTGATTATGTTGGACTTATAATTGTGTGATAATAGCTGACTGATGCCTTGTTGTTATCTTTGGGTTTGATCATGTAGGTTCTTCTTCTAAATGCTTCGCTTGCTCGTGTTTATTTGGCGGGGCAACAGGAATGTTAATAATTGAAAAAGCATTGATAATGTTAAAAAAACCAATGGAACCAAGATTCAAAATTAATATCACGGATATATAAAAATACCAAGGAGAAATTTCTAAATTTATTTCTTAACAGATCCTAGCCATTTTACCTATTAAGAATGGTGGCATCGCTATGACAAAAATTTTGAGTATTGCCACTTTTTGATTGAAATGACGCATCCGCCCGTAGTAGTCTTGCAAATGGCGGCACACTAGTAGCACCTAAGGTGCTCCACATTTGCACTTTAAGAGCCGCCTGGAATATCAACTGCTACGATTCGTTCGATTATAAGAAGGTACAAGACTCTTAGCACTGACCATTGACAAATGCCAACGACCTCTCTATCGTTATAGCTGGCGCATAATGCAACTGCTTTTAATAATTCTAACATATTACTACCAAAAGATGTGATATGTATTGGACTTATTTTACACATTTATATAAAGACTAGCGGGCCCGGCAGACCTTGTTCTGCCACGAAAATGAAAAAAGTGAGACCTGATAGCAGCGCCCTTACTGGGGCTAATTGTTAATCTAAACCGTTCTCGAATCCACCGGAATACACACAAAAAATCATGAAAATCGGTCCAGCCGTTTAGGAGGACTTCAGTGACATACACACTTACAGCAGAATTATATCCATAAAGATAAATTTAGAAATTAAAATGTTGACGTGTAAAATTAAAACGTAACTTGTTTGCAACAGCATATTATCTTTTTGTATTTTATTATACAAAATTAACAACACAATAAAAGTTTTATAGTGTTTTGTTATTTACAGTATTCCCACGTTCAGCGTCGTGTCGCAGAGTGCGCTTCGGCCTTTGATATCTTCTCATCTCACCTTCAAATGTGCTCAATGTTGTAATTCGTCCTTGGTTTGAGGATGCGAACATCAGCAGGTCTGATTTAGTAATTTCCTTCAGGCTTCGGCACTTCTTGCAGGCAATCCGGATCCACCCCACTCTAAGCATTTTCATTTCTTATGGCAAACTTATAAGATTTAGGTTTATATAATTCAATTGTTGTCATTCCCATGTTCTATAGAAGCGAGACAAATGTACAAAGTTGTACTATTATGTTTTAAGCGTCGTGTTTAAGACTTCTTCTTCTTTCTAGCATTATACCCAGGTTTTTCTTTCTAGCATTATACCCAGGGTTTTCTTATTTGGTTATTAGTTTATAGACAGAGCCATTGCCAGCTGACAAAGCAAAGTCTTTGTTATTGCGAATGTTACACTTCTTCTTAAAAGTTGGCCAAAATAACAACATCATTCCTATTTTTGTAAAGGTATTCCTGTATTTTCTAACATTTCCCTATCAAATTATTATGCATGCATTTCCCTCATTGGATCTTTTTCAGACTTTAACCTTTAACAAAAAATTTTGGGTGTTACTAGATGGTGCAGTTGATTGGTGAGCCACCCCATCTTCTTCTTATCGATTGGATACCAATTGGGTCAACCTAGTGCCAGAGTTGTTCAGGTCGCCCGTAGGCCTCTGACTTGACTTATCGACTGTTGTCTAATTGTCAACAGCCGGGACCGACTTTGTACGTGCCCTCCGACGCTCGGAGACGCTCGTCGGCTCATGTGGTGTGTGTGTGGTCCCATGTCCTCCCAGAAGAAGATGAACATGTCATTTCTTTTCAAAGGTTTCTTACAACGTTCTCAGTAATGAACGACATATCGTAATCATTTGAAATCCAAAACGGTGAGAATTATAAAAATCGTGCTTACAAATCCGACATAGATACGTTACAAAATATAAGCAATACTTAAAACTGACAATGAAGCAATAACTACACAAGATTATGTGTAATTTTCGTCAGACTACGTTGTGTTGAACGCATTATATTAAGATTCGTTGCTAACTAGACCGGATGTTACGCTTCTGTCGCAGTTCGGAGTGATCACATTCTTTCTGATATTCGATGCTTCTTGAAATAAGGTCGCGTTCCCACCTCTGCGGACGTTCTGTACAGTGCGTCGCAAGATACATGGGTTCGTTAATTTGAAGCATCGCATCGAACCACTCGTCACACCTCCCGTATTGCAAGTAAGCAAGTTTTCGTGTACCGCGTGCATAGTGTTGACAGTTGATGACAGTTAAGGCTTAACTGCGTGGATCACATGTTTGAGCAAGTCATACGTTTAGCAATGACGTAAATTCATGCGCAGCGTGTTTGTGGATCGGAATTGGTACTATCACTTACAATTCCTTGCAAAGCATAGACACACATGAATAGCCGCTCCATGGGCAGCGGTGGGGCCGCACCCTAAAGCTATGATTAAAAAACGGTATGTGGCTATTATTGGATAACTAGCTAGTAGCTACTGTGCTCGTTTTATTACCAATCCGATTAAGTATAATTTTGGCTATTCCAATTTATTTGGAATTTTTAATTAATTGAACTCAGTCTGAATTTTCCTTTTTGATATTTTTTTTTAAATCATTATTGTTATCACATAATAAAAAAATCTGTAAACGCTAGCTTTAGAAAACGTTTATGAAAGCCTATATCCACTAGTAGTATCGCAAACAACATTATTAATATTTTGCCCTCAATGGCCTACATTGGGATAGTAATGTCACCCAGACATATGCGGGAATGGATACTGCGGCTTTTAGAGTTTAAGGCAGCTTGGCTACCGCTGCGCCACACGAGTGTCATTGCGTACAAGGGTAAATACACTAATTCTGAAAAAAGCTGTATGCTAATTATAAATACGAATTTACTTAAACATTTTTATAATAAATACTCCGAGCGTCATCAATATTTTTTTATCAAAAATACATAAAAGAAGGAACACCACCATAAGAGGGTACAGGTCCTGGCCTTTTCTCTTAAAAGCAGACGTTTACTAAAATTTACGTTTTTGACCCCCGAAGCCCAAAAAGCCTTATTGGATCTCGGAGTCAAAAACGAATGAAATCAATGAATTGGCAACCTTTTTGAAATATCATATCAAAAGCTAACTTACTTATAACGCATTATTATGTACCGGTAAATTTTAAATGAATTAACGGTGTCCGACTGTCAATAGTGATTATATATTATAATATATTGCGTAAGAGAAGTCATGGAGATGCTAAAACGAGCGACAGTTACTAGTGAACCGGTCTGCGGAGGAAGTTCGCTCCGGTCACAATCACACCGATGATCTTTAGATTCGTAGTAAAAAAAAATGTAGATATACAAAAAATAAAACTACACTTATCATTAGTTTTATATCACTAACAAATGATCGTAAATAAAACGAATAGTAAAATTGAAACCTTTAACATAGTACTTTTATGGGACTGACAGAAAACGCTAAAATTTTGACTTAGACGTGTTTTCAATTTGTGACCTAAATTTTTATACAAACTACTAGGGACGCTGTTTAATTTTAATGATTAAAATTTTATATTCAAATTTATTTATTAATGTGAAAATAAAGCAAATATTGTAAAACATTAATGCTTCTAGTATTAATAGTGTAATAGAGGTAGGTTGAACATGAATTGCATGTTTATTAAAAATTTTGCTTTAAGTATTATCTTCATAATTATTACCAATTAATTTTACTGGCATAATATTAATTTTGATAACTAATGTTTATAATAATTATGTATATTATTATCTCTTAGATTGTTTTACGATGCGCGACGGTGTGAACGCGATCTCTGCCGACCTCGCAAGGCCGCATCCGGGGCCAAATAGAGATAGCCGATTGTACCGCTTTTTGCCTATACTTTTAACACATTCCCTACACCTAGCGGTACCACCTTTATTAAGAGTAGTAGCATACCTATACTTATCTCTATAAAAGTATTATGTTTATAGTTATGGTTACGATGGGCTGACATGACCGTGTCGGATCAAAGTCCCTCTATAAATTATGTTCTTAATCTTAATTAATTTATTAATATTAATTGACAGGTCAGGGGTTCGAATCCCATGGCAGATGTCTGTATTGACCATACAGCCATGTGTTCCGGTCTTGTTGTGTTTGTTGCTGTTATTGTGTGTGTTTCTGGACTACCGACGCTGGAAATTACTATCCTAATGGGGGCCGTTGAGTGTGTAGTGTTTTTTTTAATTATTATTATTTATTTTAAAAGTTAATTTATAATAATAGTGTGTCACAATTAAGAGAGTGCGAAGACTGTACGAAATAATATATATAAATTTGCATAATTGTGAAGTTGTGTCATGAACTTGAATTCCGTGGGAATTGTCCAAATTACAAAATTAGGAATATCAAAGAATGTCGACATATTATTACACGTCTGGGCTTACGCGGCCTGCGTCTGCGCAACTTATTTACTAAATAGATGGATTTCCGGTGAACCAGTTAGCTAAAGTTATTACCGCAAACTGCGCTTCAATATTAAACTGTATATTTGTATATAAAGTTAACGAAATTAATTATTAAATGAACCATAAAATACGAATGCATTGAAAATACTCAAAGTGAAAAACAAGCGTAATAATATCAAAATAACTTAAATGTTACTAAAGGTACCTATAGTAGGAGCGGATAAGCGTTTGGTCTCTCCACTCTCCTTTGCGGCTCGCAGTCGAGTTAAATTTAAATAGTTAGTTGCTGATGTATACATAAGCTCCATTGTCACTAAAGCTTTAACTCGAACAGTAACAGCTTCGGTCCCCGATTATGTTTGTTTATGTTTGAGAATAGTTTGGACCCCTTTTTGGATAGCAAAGGAGGCTGAGCCCTGATGATCGTAAAACTTAGTCTCAGAAATTGTGAAGACTATGATATGTAACATATCCACAAAACAAGGAGATGTGATAAATTCTTCATTTTTCTTCTTCTTCGAACTAATTTGGGGCCAGGTCTCCTTGTACGTCCACGCCAAGCTGCTCTATCTTGGTTTGTGTGAATATTTTGTGCATTCGTTCCTCATTTTTAAAGTAGGTTATTATTATGAGGATTCTCATTAATATTTTTTCTGTGTTAATTACAACTCGTACTTGTCCCCCTTGATCTTTAAATTAACTGTCTTTTTCCGTTGATGACCAAATAAAGTTGCAAACGTCATTAACCTTCGAAATAACTGGAATTTCGCCGATAGCACGCGAATAATTATTATGAAATGCATTTTGATTAAACTTTTTAAGTTACGTAAATTATGAAATAGGCACGCGTTACTTGTTCTGGAAGCCCTTGATTATGTTTCGAGATTCAATAACTTTAATATCATGAAATTAAATACCTTAATAAAACATATAAAATAATATTAAAAAAGATCACAAAGATATCGTTAGTTTAACATTATATTGCTACGTGGACTGTATCGTTCTGGATATTGAATATTAAGATGGCATAAACGGCTTAATATTAACAACGCGTTTAAACGTTATGCTTATTTTTTACCCGACTGCCGGAGGGTAATGTTTTTCGATCGTATGTATGTATGTATGTCTATTTCTTTGTGACGCTCTACAGGCTAAACCCTTAGACGCACATCGACTTATGGGGTATTACATTATTTTAGTATGGGTTCCGCAGAAGCAAAGATATTCAAAGCGGAATATTACAGTTTGCTCAGAGCTAAAATCTAATATTGGTTCCTTGTAGAACTTAATAAAATAAGACGAAAAGTAAGAATAAAATTTTTCGATATATTGCTTAGTTTTCGAGATATCGATGATTGAAGTTGGTCTTTTTTTGGCGAGTGATTGCCAATTCCACTCCCAATGTCTTGAATAATTAATTAAAGCATTTTCTATAAATTAAAAATACGACATAATTATATAAATAGGCAGATCAATAAAATAATTAAACTTCTAAAACGCAAACTATTATATATAATGCTATTCAATGTATTGTACAATTAGGTATACAAATTTTGTTAGTAAAATATAGGAATAAGCACAATATGCTTTCAAGTATCTGTACCTACATCTCAGATTCTTATAAAGAATTAAAAGTAAATGATGAAATATCATATATTTATAATTTTTGCAAATGTCTGCCAGTTTGTCGGCTCTCCGCACTCCTTATCCTCTCACGCAATGCTGCAAAACTGCAATTTTTAACTTAAAATGAAATGATAAAGCATATTTTCGAGTAACATTCGGTTTTGTTTCGTAAAAATAGGTTCACTCCATCAAAGATTGTTGCAATTTTTATTAAAATATGAGCCAAGTATAAGAGAAGAGTTAGAAAGTATTTTAACCTTTTCACGCAAAAGCTGCTGATCGAATTTGGATGAAATTTAGCACACAGATAGCTTATACCCTGAATTAACACGTTTGATACCAGAAAAAATATTAGGTTCCCTCGGCATTATCAAAAAACATACTGCAAAAATGTTTAGATGCTTGTTACTCAATCGCACATCGCATTAACGATTTATCGGATTGAATGTAACTTAGCACATATAAAGATTGTTACCTGGATTAAGACATAAAATACTTTTTTCCGAAAAAATGTTAGGTTCTCATGCGATTATCAAAAAACACCCTACAGAACTTGTTTTATCTTTGTCTTATGGGATATTATTTACTTACAAATGGTTCATTTGTCTCTGGAGCCAATTCTAAAGTCATTGCGGCCGAAGTCATGTTAGCTCGAAATAAGTTATAAGCTTGTGGGATAGAACTTGCCAAAAATATAATCGACATTCTAGTTAGACCTGCATAGTGCAGAGAGCTAAGTTATATTACTTATAACTAGCTTCTGCCCATGGCTTCGCTCGCGTTAAATTTGGAGAAACAACTTTTTCATATAAAGCTTTACACCTTCAGGTGGTAGGATTTAAAGAAATGTTCAAACACGTGCTTTTTCATTGTTAATAGTTCCCCAAAAAAGAATGTTACACGATTTTAGCTTCAAAAATGATGAACTTCCAACAAAACTTTAACCCCTTTTTAACCCCTTGAGGGTTGAATTTCAAAAAATACTTTCTTAGTGCCCGTTTACGTTTTAAAAACAAATACCAAAAATCGCTTATTAGGGTGAGAGGCTTAGGCTTCATGTTTATAAGTAATTAAGGTCTTCTCCTTGTATATATGTATAAATATATAAACTAATCAATTATATAACTAAAAAGATTGAAATAAAATAAACTATTAAATGAAACAAAAAACCCAACTGCATTAATAATAATTCCTAAAAAGCTAAAAACAAGCTCTATTATGACTACTATAACATAAATATTACTTTAATGTTAGTAAAGGTACTGCAGACGGGGACAAGCATTGAAATAAAACATAATAATTATATTTTTCTTAATACTTAAGTATTAAAAAAGGGTAACGTTTTAAATATTGAAATTTATGAATAACTCTAACTTTTAAACTATGGGATTTTAATTCTAGAAAAATTTGAGATAGTAGAACATCAAAAGAACTTTCCACAAAACTTACATTGGAGATTAGTACAGAAATTTAAGACATATATTGATTTTTAAATCTCCTTAGATTTAAAAACCAATATCTCGTGGTTCTAAACTATATCAGGTTGGCAACACGTGAGTGGCACCTACCAATGGTGCTGCAAGTGCTCATAGGCTACGGCAACCACTTACCATCAGGTGGGCCGTATGCTTGTTTGTCAACTTGTAACATAAAAAAAAATAGTTTTTCATGTAATTTTAATTAAATAAATAAAATACTATATATAACTATACTACTATTAAATTAATAACTTCTTTATGCAGTCTGTTTTAATTCGTTAATGTTTAAAATTCCTAAGATTGTCATCAAGCTGCGGAGCTGTTTGGTTTCCACTGTGCGTTATCCACCACACACACACTTGACTTTGATAAGCAGACTTTTTTAAGCGCTTTTCGTTTAAACGCCCACCTCTAATTGAATATTTTATACAGCAATGGTAACCAAATGGAAATAATAAACGTCACTGATACTTGTTCGGACCGCTAGTGGCTCATAAGTCACTTGACAAGGTCACGCGGAAATGCGACTTCTAGTAATTTATTATTAAGATTTCTGTGGACGCTAAATATTGTAATCCATATATATGAAAGCCACTCCAAAATCGGTCCAGCTTCACAGAATATTCCAAAAATACAGAAATTTAATATTAATGTGTCTAAAAACGTTGAATTTCCAGGAACTTGCTCTGCAACGGATATTCATATTGTGGACTCGGTGTATATTTGGAGTTGTTGAGTGATCGCAGTTTCCTAGAGACAGCATCAAGGACTTTTGTTGACTTGTTTTGCTTCTTTTGTTTATTTTGTATGTGTTAATTGTCTCGCTAAAACTGGATGGGCATTTGGACGACTCAAATTGGAATTTTCTTTCTTTCTCGTCTCGATATTTTTAGCTCACTTCAAATAGTTAATCTGTTCAACTGCTAATGATATAATTACACCCATATTCGAGTCTTTTTGACGCTTTCATACCTTATCCGCTGAACAGATTATCCTTACTAATATTACAAATGCGAAAGTAACCTTGTCTGCGCTTAAACGTCAAAACTACTGAACCGATTTAAATGAAATTTGGTACACAGTCTAGAGCCTGAAAAAAGACATAAGCTGCTTTTTAATGCGAACAAAGGTTGTAAGAGGTCTTTAAAGGGGGTTGAAGTTGCATGGAAATATCCTTAGTTATAGAGCTACAAGTTTGAAACTTAATTTTTTAGGCTGTTGATTTGATATAAATCTGTGGGATGAATTTCGCACGGGGCCTAAGATGCTGCTGCCTGTGCCACTAAGAATGTGGGCGAGATTATCCCACAAATCAATATGACATTAAAAGTTTGTAAATGGGAAGGGGGTCAGAGTTTGTATTAAAATCATTATTCACGCGGCCGAAGCCGCTGACAGAAACTAGTATTTATATATTGGTATAAAAGGCACCATGGGAACATGTTATAGGCTAATATTTATCGTGAACAAAAGTATGCGCCTCATTAAACACTTATTTACGCGAGTGAAGCCGCGGACAAAAGGTAGTCTAAGATACAAGAGGAAATTCGCTATGTAATTGCTTACGTTATTTAATAATGTTGTTACTTAAAATCATAAAATATATAATTATTTAATTGTATAAAAGCTTATCTTTTCCCATACTATATACATTGAAACAGACGGACAAATTGAAAACACAAACAAACAATAGGTCTATTTGAAGGAGCCCGGTAATGAGCTATTAACGCAAGGCCGTAGACTCCGGCAACGGTGAGTAGCGTAAAAATAATCTGTAATCATAGCCTAGAACAAGGCTGGTCAGGATATTTTTGAAAAAACAGATTGTTAGGACGTATAATGAGCCTCTATGTAGCTTCCGTCGGCGGTCTTTCCGAACCGATAGGATTTGAGAACCTTCAAGATAAGAGCTTATTCCTTTCTCAAAGGTTGGAGAAGTGTTGCGGGTTTTCATTGGCGGTCGTAAGTGCTGCCATCAGGTGAATATGGTTTTCGTTCCTTCGATGAGTATGAATATCAGAGAAACAAGCTCTTTGTCCCGTTAAATTTAACTGACGGCCTTCACTTCCTATACCCATTATTTCAGAGTTGCTACTGGAACATAGACTAAGGTCAAGGCATTTTATACATTTATTTGTAACCTTAGAAATAAGAATACTCGTATCTACCGTATAGATAATAGGTTCAGCGGTTTTAAATTTGTTGTTGTTGTTGTTGTATTAAAAATGGTACATTTTGTTTAACGATTTGGAGATTCAAATTCGCAATAGCAGCATCCGAGCAGTGTCGATAAAGTTTGCTGAAAAATAAAACAATATTTTTAGTTACCGCCAACGGCGTCACCTATCCGGTTTTCAAACTATCGTTTAAACCGAAATAAGCCATACACTTTCATATTTTTGATGGCTAGTTTAGCACATTTCCAAATGGCTATTTTCAGACCTCGTATGTATCAATTTTGTGTAGTTTCTTTAGATATCTTTTAAACTTAATTACACGTGCAATGAGACAACTGCATTAGTCTACATAGGCTATAGCAAGTTTGAAAATACTCGAAAGATTGATAAATGCGATCCACGGCCGAATGAGCCTCGTTAGAACAATGAGCATGAATTATTAGACACAAGATTATCAGGTAAATGGGGTAGACAAATAGACGGTAAGACAATAGTAGTCTGTTGACTTGAATCATTTCTAACTGACTTTACGAGGATGATTCTTTACATATATCCGATTTTTGATTTTGTGCCACTGATCTAAGGATTAATAAATGTGCGATCTTTATCAGACATAAAGGTCTTTAGAAAAAAGCAACAGATATTTTTAATGTTCGAATGTGGGTTTTATGGGTTCGTAGATGATGATTGGAAAATTTAATAAAGGTTATTATGTATTTGAATAAGATATTAGTTAGAGGTTTTGAGGTTTCGAAGTATTAGTAAATTAAATTTAGTGAAAAAAAATCCTAAAACATTTGGTTCATTTTTGTACGAACTATTAGTTGTAATAATTTATGAATAAGATTACTTGTCTTTGATGATGGAATTAAATTTCTTGACACATCTCCTGTATTTCACTTGATCACGTACCGGAAAGTAATACAAATATTACAGCTATCGTCATATGACATTTCTCACGGGCACGTGACCACGTGGTCACAGCCCCATTACTCCGTATAGGTTTCCCTCGAAGCCTCCCACAGGTGTCTCTGTCCACATTCCCGGCCGGTGCCCGTGCGAAAAGGTTTATTCCTATTATGGCCAGCGCACATATTTATAACAATTTGTTTACTCATACTGTTGTGGTATTTTTTTAATATAATAAAACAAAATAACAAAACAAATTTGTGACATTGTCTGACAAGGGCGGGAGCGTTTCAAGGTTTTGTACGTCAAATTTCAAAGCATTAATTCATTAATTATATAAGATCGAAGTAGATAAACGCGAATGTTAATAAAAATGTAAACATTTTTCATTAATTAGATTCAAACCTATCAATTTAGATCTAAAAAAAAATATTTAAATAGAATTCAGAATTTGTTTTTTACATTTAATCATTTCGAATGTGAAATTCCAAAAATATGTGACGTCACACTAGGGAGAGAAGAGTCATAAATGTGACAAAGATGGCGGAGGGCTAAAAAAATACGCAATTCGTGTGAAGTAATTAATAGATGACCTCATACATTGCCATTATATAGTGGCCATGCTAAAAGCCTCTGTACAATCTATTAGACGGACGTGACATGTTGTAATTTTTATTACGACTGGTACCAATAAACTCGTTACAGTATGAACACACCAGTCGCGGGAAAGAATTGTTTTAAACGCGTCTGCGGTTAGCGGCCGATGTCGCTCCCACGGGTTAACATATTAACCCTATTACGAATTTCTGTTCAAGCCTTACGATTACATTAATTGGTATTAAATACTGTTTACACAAGTTTTTACACTAATAGCAAAAAAGTTGTGAATTCGAAGTATGCTGTAAAACAAGTTTCTATATTGATCAGAAGTTTGTGTTTTAAGATTGTAATTGAATTACTAAACTTATTAAAGACCTAAAAATTGCGTATTGCTTCTTGCATTATTGGCCATTAAATGTTAGTATTATCTTGCTGATTTCGACATTAAAGTTTATTCAGAATTCAACATCCGCCTGAAAAAATAGTCGAAAAAACTCAAGGGAGGTGGTGGGGACAAAAGAATTACTGAAATAAACTGATGAATATTAGAGATATTAGTTAAAAGTGGTTATTTCGGTTCTTGTGACCCGATTTTAGTTATTATTTGTTTTTTTTTTTTTAAAGAATATTAGCAATCCTTTTTAAGTCATTACTAGTATGCCTATTGCCCCTCCAAATTAGCTCGCAGCTGGCGCTAGGAGTGGCTACGTCAATAGCCCAAGGGGGATAGGATCAATCCCGCAACTCTCGCGTGAACAGACTGGAGTCGGTCCTTCTACTGTTGAGCTATTGAGGCTTCTAAATTTTTTATTGCATAGTCCTTAAAGTTTAAATATTTGTTGTTTTTAAAATAGAAAAATTCTGTAAAGATATGCATACAGAGATATTCATGAAGGTACAAAAGTTACACGGTTTTAGAACTCTCACGCTAAGCCACAGAAACATCCGTTTTGACTGAAACAAAGCATCCTATTACACAAACATCCGAAAAACGGCGCCATATATCAAAATTCATACGATAATAACTCATCCATTTATAATTTACGACTCAGATAGTTTTCAATACAACGTCAGTGAACGTCAATTACCGTTAAATAGACGTCTCGAAATAGACAGACTTTATTAGTAGAGTAAAACAGACGAGTTAATATAGTTTTGAAACGTGACTGAACAGGGGGTAATGGTGTAATGCGATTATTGTTTCCTGCGGGAATATGGTGACCATCAATAACGCTGGACGTTTGTCCTTGTAGGTATCCCCACCGCGCCTCGGAGAACACGTTAAGCCGTCGGGTCCCGGTTGTTATCACAACATCAGATAGCCATCGCTGTGTGTAAAAACTAGTAACCTGCCAAATCCGGATAAGAGTAATAATAATAATAATAATTTATTTCAATCAACGTAGATCATAACATAACTGGTACAAAAATTCTATCTAATAATAATACCTAATAATAATATAATAAATTATTTTATAATAAGCAGAGTCTGGGTAAAATACCGGGATTAATGCTAGGAAGAAGAAGAAGAATAATGCTTAATAAATATGAACTTTGTTTCTCATGAACTGGTCAGGTTGACCAGTCCTGGTAAAGCTTTTCAGTATATAAGTAATCAAAGTATGATCACCATCCGACCGTATTCTGCCTTAGCGACTGTTTTAATTATTCTGGAGAACTACGTCTGTGGTAAACTTTTAGGTGAATGACGTAGCCAATCTTCTAGTAAATGCTCTGCAAATACTACATGTCATTCTTGAAACAAAATTGTACGTCACTCTTCCAACAACAGATGGCCGCAGATGGTAAAGTCTTCAGCTCATTACACTTGATGTTGAGCTCTGCTCTACGTATTTCTTCGGAGGCACAAACCTGTTGAGGTTGAATTCCGTACCCCAGTTAAGAATATTGAATCCTTGCAATAAGTGTAATCATGATTTTATAGAGAAGTGTGATAACTATTACATAATAAAACCATGATAACAGAAAGGAAATATGTTTGTATATAAATATTTATATTGTAATACTGTTATGCAATTATATAGGAAAATCTCTGGTTTCATTCTATCATGGTATCTCTAGTCCAGGTGGTATTCAGTTTCGCGGCGCACGCGCGTCGCATTCTATTTTAGGCGCAATTAGAAAAAGACGTTCCTCCGCATCGGATTTCAAAGAAACCGTAATTCAAATATCGGTTTTGACGCCATCATTCGTTCCGAATCATGTGACTAATAAATATGTTTATGTGTAACCAATTTTAGTTGATTTTTAATCTAGATTTGGTCCGAAACGAAATATGAAATAAGTCACAAAATAGTGGCTTCTTTCTTCGTTAAATAATTTTATTGGATTTTACCACTAACGCCATTGTTTTTGTAATTGCGTTTCGCATGATAGTAAAATATATATTTTTTTAAATATTGTTTGAATTTGATTTTTATTTATTTGCTACGTTTTTTAGTTCTGTGACAAGATCGTTTTTAAAACAAACGAAAAGCCAGTAGAATTTTAAAATAATCAATTTGTTTTTACGAGTACTAATTGACGTGACCTAAATGATTTACTAAAACAACGATCCTTATCTGGTCTGTTACAATTGGAACGCCTACATCAGTCAGACACAGACATAACACGAGTACCTTAGTTGACAGACGCCATGGCAAATCGTGCCATAGAACAACTCCTACACATGCAATTGAAGATGGCTCGTTTTCGCCTACGTTAGATAAACACATCATGTTAAATTTTGCTTACATTGTATACAATCTGTGGCTTGCATTGTTTAATATCTGTATGTTATATGTTACGTAAGCATAACTTTCAAGTGATTTGTTGCTTGGTATACTCCTTCCTAGAATAACCTTAGTATTCCTCATAGCATTATATTTGCTTTTTAATATAATCTAGATTTTTCAAGTTACTTAATAATCTATATAAGTATATATTGGTAGTAAGTATTTTATTGCAAAGGACTGGTTAGGTAGGTACCACCGCAATGTCTAATCTACCGCAAAGCAGTAGTGTCTTTGGCATTACTGTGTTTCGGTTTGAAGGACTGTAGCTAGTGAAATTACTCGATACAAGAGATTTAAGAACCAATATCTCGAGGTTGGCAACGCGTGATAGACTTCTACAAATGGTGGTACATGTGTTTTTAGGCTACGACAACTACTTACTTCCTTGCCTAACAAACCTAGCTTCTTTTCTACCCTTCTCTTGGGTCGGCAACACACTTGTGATTTTTATGGTGTTACAAGCGTCTCTGCTCTTTGGTGACCGTTTCCTATACGGGACGTATACCTTTTCTTATAAAAAGGCTGTTGTCACGTTACGTTTTTTGCTCCCCACATCTTCGTTTTACCACTATTAAGAACCAATAATTATTTGAGGATATTTTATTGTTTTTAACTCCTTGTGATGAGTATATTATAATATATTCTATTTGTGTAAATAATCGAATATAACGTCAATAATACATTTATTACGTCTCCACGATTATAAGCAGAATTGCTTTATACGTAATAACTAGTTGTAAATTCGGATAAAATGATGACACAATGTTCTATGATAATACTAGCTTCTGCCAGCGGCTTCGCCAGCGTGAATAATGATTTAAATACAACCTTACAACCCTCATTTCAACCCTTCAGGGGTGGAATTTAAGAAAATCTTAAAACATGTGTTTATCTTTGATTTGGTCACCATTAAACAAAATTCCATCCTTTTAGTTAGCTTTCAACCCCTTTTTCACTTTCATAAGGGAAGAATTTATAAAAATCTTTTATGTACTCGTTTAAGCTTAAAAACACCTGTAAAAAACGTCTTTCTAAGTCCACGGGCTTTGACTGGGCATTTATATGTCAGTCAGGTCTACTCCATTTATATATTATACAGATTAATTAATAGTAATTCATATGTATTATTCATATTATAATATTTAACTCGGTTTTCCTCATAACAATGCATTCCTCACGTCAATAACGTGTCCGACGTTATTATTTAACATAATTCTTACAAATAAAAATAAACGAATTATTTTGCATAACTTTTTTCCCAACCTTACATAAGATCAAAGACCTCGAACACCAAACACCGCCCGGGAAGTGGTAGCAAAACAATCGAAACTGGGAATTATGTTGAAACACTTCAGTGGAACAAAACTTCCTCCTTTAAATCGCTTGTTACGATTTCCTTTGTATTTATGTTCTGTTGCAGGTGCAAAGGTTATTATTAGATGTAAATTTACGAAGCGATTTCAATTATCACCACATTGTAGTTGTTGAAAGATTGTCGCATTCGCAATTATTATGTAATCATTTTACCGTCGTGGGACCTTATCGTATTGACCAAAAGAATATGGACAATCATTTTTAAGTAAAACTTCTTTTCGTACTTTCAATCAATACAAAAATTCATTCTTCCCCTGCTTCCAATCTTAGTGTATTTGTCTCATTCTCTTACTATAATATAATTACTTAACCAAAAATACCTTCCGTTCCTTTATCCTTTTTTTATGTTAGAAGTTGGCAAACAAGCATACGGCCCACCTGATGGTAAGTGGCTGCCGCAGCCTATGAGCGCTTGCAGCACCATTAATAGGTGCCACTCACGCGTTGCCAACCTCGAGATATTAGTTCTTAAATCTCGTTCGCCCAGTAATTTCACTAGCGTACAATGCCCTTCAAACTGGAACACAGTAGTGCCTAAACACTACTATTTGGCGGCAGAATATTGGACACTGCGGTGGTACCTACCTAGCCGGCCTCTTGCAACAAAAGACCTACCACCAGTGTGACTGATTGCACTGGTGCAATAATCTCTGTTGTGACAGAGGTTATCCCAACAGCGGGCGATGGGGTCGTCACATCCCGACGCCTTTAAATCCTTTCTCATCTTTATCCTCCTGTTCCTTTGATTGGCAAAGCGAATGTGATACTTCAAGTAGGTTGCAGTGACTGCTTACCATCTAGTGGACCGCATGCCTTTTTGACAACCGCCATGAAAAAAAATATAAGTAGATTGCCAGATTCATACCAAATGGACCCAAATAAGCAATACCATGCCAACCTACAAAACTGAAAAAACTGAGTTATATATGCAGAAGTGTTGGTAAATGTCTGAAGAACATTTTTCTTTAATATTTGTAGGGTTTTAAGCTTTAAAACTTCTAAAAATATATTTTTAATCATGCAATTTATGAATTATGTTAAAAGTTTTGGGTTATATTATATATGAAATATGCCGTTTGTATACTTATTTTATGTGAAAATAAGTAAAATAACTGACATACATCTTGAAATTGCCAAAAAGTTGACCAATACATAAAAAAATTTATATTGCAAATTGTTCAAAATTTTCAAACGCGTTTTTCTCGAAATGACATTCGTGTGGGTTGACATGGTATTGCTTATTTGCGTCCATTAATGAAAACTGATCATGCAAAAATAAAAAGAACGATTTTCTAGAAGTAGCAAGTTGCTTTTAATATTATAAAAGTGTAAGTGAGTTTGTTTGTTGGTGACGCCTTCACCGCCTTTGTTGTATGGGGAATTGATTCTTTCAATACTTCTTTGTGGGTGCCTTGTTAATTCGGTATTGCGGAAAAAGCTAATATTTAATATAATAATTATCAATTGTTATATAAGTTACTGGGTTGATTTGAAATATACTTTAGATATATTAAAATCTTTTTTATACTTACAATTATAAAAAAATACGTTTACACATTCGTTTGTAAGCAAATCATGTATTCTTAGAATTTGATTGTTTGTAGAAAATATGCAACATTTACAAAACCTCGTGCTTCTGCATATCATTATTATCGCCTATTGTTATAAACATTAATTCATGTAATATAAATTGCTTGAAAACTTTGAGCTTTATATTCCCATGTTGTTGTAACACGCAATAAAAGACTTCATTGCTAAACAGCAAAATACGTTCCATAATTTTACAGCCATAGCCTAACATATTTCTATTAAGAATGTACATTTGTACTAGCGTCAATAGTTCAACATTAGAAGGGCCGACTCTGTTAACGCCAGGGTTGCAGGTTCGACCCCTTGGGCTATTGTCGCACTCACTCGTAGCGCATTAGTAATGACTTTTTTTATGTTAAAAGTTGGCAAACAAGCATATGGCCCACCTGATTAGTACATGCCACTCACGCGTTGCCAACCTCGAGATATTGGTTCTTAAATCTCGTCTGCCCAGTAATTTCACTAGCGTACAGTGCCCTTCAAACCGGAACACAGTAATGCCTAAGCACTACTATTTGGCGGCAGAATATTTGACACTGCGGTGGTACCTACCTAGCCGGCCTCATGTAACAAAAGACCTACCACCAGTGTGACTGTTGCACTGGTGGAATTATCTCTGCTGTGACAGAGGTTATCCCAACAGCGGGCGATGGGGTAGTCATCCCGACGCCGATAAACTTACTTGAAAAATACTGCTAACATTTTATTAAAAATATTATTTTGGGTGTATCTTCATTTTTAGTTTATTGCGCAGCGTTTGCCGGAATCCTCATAAAATCGATAACGTTTTTTAGAGGCAGATAACAACCTGACCTGTACAAGTCGTACAGCCCTAACGGGCTAACCGGTAATCCATTAAACAAGAATAATTTCCCTGCTAAGATTTTACGATAATTATTAGAGGTTTATGGATACTAAATGAGAAAATTGATAAGGATTCATCTCGGAGACGGTGAGGTCGACAAAGGCCACACTCGAACCTAAGCATAATCAAGTACCTACGATTAGTTAAGTTCTTTTGTTTAATATATTATTACTATTTTGTTTATTATTTTACTCATGAGACTGTGTATTCGCACCTTGAAGTGGTTAAAGTTGTATGCGCTCAGAAATACAGACCCCAGAAGAGTCGGAAGACGCCGCCTGGTCGTGCTCGTTACGAATGATGATTTAAATTCTAAAGCGCGTAGTGTAAATGTTGCACCCCGCAGTGGGCCTATCCTGATAGAAGAGTGGAGATGGTATGGATGGCAGTGGTGTGGTATGAGAGTCTGGAGCTCATCAGCACACTCCCCAAACTCTATAAAACACCGCTAGCCAAGCCACTTTCTGCAATCTAGTGTGTTGGTTTCTATGAGTTTCTATGAGTTTGATATATTAATGCAACAGTGTTCTGGGTATATTTTTGTTATAACTATACTCCACCTGATGGTAAGTGGAAGTGGAGTCCAGACGCGAAGGTGGCTAATATAGTGGCAGAAGGCGAACTGTACTAGAAACCATCACCCTGCCTACCTGCAAGATGCCTCTTCACGCCTCGTTTGAAGGACCCCAGGTTGTAAGAATGAGAAGACACGTGTGCCGGTAAAGAATTCCATTTTATATTTTATTGTAATAAATGCCAACTTATGTATAATAATATTAAATACTGCACACTAAACGGCTCCCATTAGGATAGTAATTTCTTGTGTCGGGGGTCCGGAAACATTCACAATGACAAAGGCAAATACACCCAGACCGGAAAATATTTTTGTATGGTCAATACAAACATATGCTCCGAGCGGGAATCGAACCCGCGACCGGTGGCGTTTAAGGTAGGTTCGCTACCGCTGCGCCACAACATCGTCGAACGTTACTGTAAGGTTATTATATATTAAGTAACCATGTAACCAAATAAAGCCCCTAAAAATACCTTTTACTAATAGACAATGTGGACACTTACATCGCTATCGGATATCTTTTATGCAACTATATTATTAACATAAAGAAATGTGGGTGAAATCAAGATATGATTGGTTAACTCGATTCTTTTGCAAGTTTTTCGCGTGTCAAGGCTACTTACGAGGAATTCTCGTAGGTTAATGGTCCATAACGCATTTATCATTAATTTCTCCTCATAAATCTGACGGATCGTCTTTTACAGCGATATTAAATTGTTTTACTAATTTTCAGCACCAGCGCTTCATAATCGTCGTAAACACGGCCACGTTGTTTGATATAAAATTATTAATAAGTTTTGAAATACTCAAGATGTCCCTATTACGTGAGGTATATATTTTTAATTACTAATATTCTTATTGCCTTTCATTATAACCTCGAAGCTTGCGCTAGGAGTGGTATGAGAAAAGCTTAAGGGGGTCAGGATCGAACCCGCAACTCCTTTGTTAGAGGTGCGTCGTCGGCCCTTCTATCGTTGAGCTATTGAGGTTTTAAGCGCATTAAAGTTCTTTCATATTATATTAGCTTTTGCATTTTATATAAATGCAATTAAAAACAAAATTATTTATTTACTATGCGATACGTGTTTTCGATTGCTGTGCATGACATAATGGAAAAATACCTTGTGCGGTCTGGGTATTTTTACGAGTTTGCTGTGTGTCAGTGAGGTTGATGAGCCATTGTGACTCCTACCTGAATGTAGCACCTAATATTAAACACCGGCGCAGTCGTGTCGGACTAGCATATAAAGGGTTCCGTAGCATAAAAATATCAATTGTCCTGTAACTGTATGTCCCGGGGACTCTCTTTAACTTGAAAATAAAATTTGTTATTGTTTGATATTATAGCAGCGATAGAAATACATAATCTATGAAAATTTCTACTATTACGGTTTGTGAGATACACCCCGCTGACCGACGGACAAACAGACGGGCAGCGGAGGCTTAGTAATAGTTAGCCGAATTCTTTGTTGCAATAACAACGCGTGGTCAAGGTCTTTTTTAAGGAATACTAGCAATACTTTTTCAAGGGATTACTAATACTCCTATTGTCAGGGTCAGAATCGAACCCGCGACTCTCGTGTTAGCGGACCGAAGTCCTTCTGCCGTTAAGCTATTGAGGCTTCATAAACTTGCAAGAGAAACAAACTAACCTTTGTTTAGATACCAGGAAAAATGCAAGGAAGAAATTAATTTAATTTGTTATTTAACATTACTCGCTCGCTACTGCAATATAAACGAGTATGTACGAAACAAAGGCACCTCGGTCACAGAACAGTGGGCGGGTGGCCGATCCTCTTCACGCCGCGTGCACACCGTAATGATGACCCCCACCACTGCCGTGTCTAAAGTCACTTATTCGACTGTAGTTGAGTAACATTTTTTTTTATACCACGATGGTGGCAAACAAGCGTACGGCCCGCCTGATGCGTATGGACGCCTGCAACCCCAGAGGTATCGCATGCGTGTTGCCGACCCCTTAAAAACTTTTTCAACCTTCCCTTGAAGAAACCCATACTGTAGCGTGTTGGGAAAATCTCAGCAGGGAGCTCATTCCACAGCCGGAGGGTTCGCGGAAGGAAATTCCTTTGGAACCGCACTGTTCGCGACTTTATGGGTTCCAGTGTGTGTGGAGGAATACCCTGCCGATGGCGAGCGGTGCGGTGGTGGAAAGTTGCTGTAGGCGACATATCAAACAATTCTTCGGAACACATCCCATTGTACAAGTGGTAGAATACGCATAAAGAGGCAAAGTCTCTCCTTAGACTTAAAGTTTCTATACCGCTTGTTAGTTTAGGACTTGTGAACTGAGTCAAGAGGCCCAAGCTGGTATCCCGGCGCTCCTGGACGGATCACGGATCGAACACGGGTCGATGACTGAATACGGATCGAATGCTCGAATGAAACTTTTTCCTTTTAAGAATATTAATGTCTGTCACTTAAGGATTGTACGAATTGAGAGTTACAATGAGATTCGATAATTTTCATAAAAAGCTTTTGAAGATTTTGTTTGAGTACTTAGAAGAACAGCCCTCGCGTTCTTTTAAGAGAATAGCTTATTCTTTCTTGAAATGTCGGCAAAGCATCTGCATTTTGCATTTTATCTCTGAAAACCATTTAAATGTTTAATTTGGGGATAACGGTGTTGGTTGTACAAATACTTAATATTTAGCTGTAAGAATTTGTTATAATAAGCTTTTTGTACAATTGTTTGTTATCGCAATAAATAAATAAATAAATTTTGCATGTCAATGGGCGAACCGAGGTAGGAGCAAGGGTGACAACTGCGCCTCCTTAGACATTTTTAAATACTAAGAAATCCATGAATATAATGCCTTTTCAACTATTTAATTACTATTTATTAAAATCTTCAGTCGTTTTGCCCCCCTTGGACCCTAAATTAAGATTTTGCCAAACAAACGCATCAGCACAAATGTTATTGTTATGTTGTTTATGTTATTGTTTTCTATAATTATTCTATAGTTTTTGACACCGTTGTGGCGTTGTGGGTAGCGAGTCTGCCTTAAGCCTCGACGGTTGCGGGTTCGATTCCCGCTCGGAGCAGATGTTTGTATTATTCGTACAGGCATGTTTTCCGGTCTGGTTGTGTTTGTCCTTGTCATTGTGAATGTTTCCGGACCCCCGACACAGGATATAATTATCCTAATGGGGGCCGTTGAGTGTGTAGCGTTTATTTATTTATTTATTTATAATATAAATAGAGAAAATTTAATCTTCTATAAGAATGCTCTCTTTCCTTTATTTTCGAGTGACAATCAAGTGATTTCGAACATTAGTAGGTGTTACACTTATGAGGCATATGCGTCTCATAGAAGAAACTAAAATTATGAACCACTTAGACGTACCGGTACGAAGTTCAAGCTGTGGCGACATTGTTGCAATGATCTCTGGAAGCGAATCATCGTGATTACGGTGTTATTATTATTATACTAGATGACACAGCGATAGGCGATGACTTTGTAGCCATGTATTTTTATTTTACTAAGGTTTAATAAACAAAGGATAAGTCGAGAACAATTGAAGATCGCTCTGCCGTAGAGGCAGCGAGTCTGGCTGATGCTTGCGGATTGGATTGCGGCGGTCGCAGACTATCGTTTTATATGAACGTATAAGTTGGTATTTTAAATGCCTTCATTTTTTTTTTTTTTTTTTTATGTCAGAAGTTGGCAAACAAGCATACGGCCCACCTGATGTTAAGTGGTTGCCGTAGCCTATGAGCGCTTGCAGCACCATTAGTAGGTGCCACTCACGCGTTGCCAACCTCGAGATATTAGTTCTTAAATCTCGTTCGCCCAGTAATTTCACTAGCGTACAATGCCCTTCAAACCGGAACACAGTAGTGCCTAAGAACTATTATTTGGCGGCAGAATATTGGACACTGCGGTGGTACCTACCTAGCCGGCCTCTTGCAACAAAAGACCTACCACCAGTGTGACATAAAAGGAGGAGGTACTTAATTCGACTAATGTTTTTTATGATTGTTACGTCAAAACTTTCGACTGGGTGAACAGATTTTGATGATTCTTTATTTATTTGAAAACTGGTGCTTCCCGTGTCATCATATTTCATTTTGGTCTATTCTGACGATGGCATCCATGAGTGGACCATATAAGTATTAAATTTGCATTGAGTAGGTGTACGAAAAATGGATGAATAACTCAATATCACGTTCACTAATTTCGATTATTCTTTTTTTATTGGATAGGGGATACGATGGTGGTACGATGATAAGACTAGGGTCTGATGATGGAATCCCAGAGAAAGGGACCCCTCCCTTTCTCTGGGATACCTTCCTTCGAAAATTGTAGTGGCGAGAATTGCGTTTGGTAATTTCGTAACTAAAAATGAAAAAAATAAATAATAATTTTAGAAAAAACCAACACTAAAAGCAAAAATAAATAAATAAAAATAGCAAAAAAAAAAAGAAACGCAGGATTATTTTATTGAGAAGTCCTGAAGAAGGCTTAGTGTGTCGATATTTTACTTATCACTGATAATTTATTATAATTAATAAAAATTATTTTCATTCACACACTCTCCACAATCTGATCCTGGAAGATGGATAAAGAACGGAAGTGTTCAGAGTATATATATATATTTAGATTCGTAAATAGTTTTTGTGTTGAAAAACCGCTGTGTAGTCTTAGTAAAAAATCATTTTAAATGCGTTATGTATAATTAATTGAGAAGCGATTTTAGATTAAAATTATGTACGTAGTGTTTGTGATTTCTTTCAGATTTATTGATGGAGGTCCAAACTCTCTTTATCTCTTTTTCTTTCGTCCCGTCTTTTTCTCAAAAGGCAAGTAAATAAATAAATAAATAAATAAATAAATAAATAAATAAACGCTACACACTCAACGGCCCCCATTAGGATACTAATATCCTGTGTCGGGGTCCGGAAAAATTCACAATGACAAGGACAAATACACCCAGACCGGAAAATATGCTTGCATGGTCAATACAAACATTATGCTCCGAGCGGGAATCGAACCCGCGAACTGTCGCGTTTAAGGCAGGTAAAGTAAAGTCATGTCTCTGATAATGCTGTGAACACGGTCACGGTAACTGTTTTAACACCAGGCAGTCTTATTTGCTACATTCATAGTACAAAAATTGTTGACGTGTTACGTATCTAAATAATAATTCAAGCTAATTATTATGTTTCTACGTCGGATGAAACGAGCGTGAAGGTGACGATACCACTTTACATAGTTATTTATCATATTTTAAAATACATGAATATATATTTTTTTATATAATACCTGAAGGTGCTTCAATTTTCGCTCGTGATGTACCTATTTTTCTTTACTGCACGGAATCCTAATTCTTTTTCAAAAATAAAAGCCTAAGTTACTCTACTCTTTATAACATCCGTTATCTGCTTGTGAAAATGAAAAGTGTCCCGTTAAAATCTTTCCAGCCGATTCAGAGATTAGGCGGAACAAACTGTCAAACAGATAGGCAGAAAAAAATTTAAAAATGGTTTTTTTGTAAGGTTCATATGCATTTTGCGAAAAGCTGTTAATTTGATTTTTTTTTTCTTAGCTTTTATTATTTTAAGGGGTTTATTCTATTGTAGAACATGTCACCCCCATAGTGACCCTTATACTAAATTACAACCGACGCTTAATTCCTAACTTAACTAAATTATACAGTAATTTGGCTTCTTCCGAACAGGGCAAAGCCAAGATACTGGTGCGAAATTTGAAATTGTGCAAACAGAAACTACAACTCATCAAGGCGTCTTACTTATATTTTCTAAATCATGTTTGTTATTTTTAAATGTATATGCAATTTCGAAAAGTGCACATCGCGTGCCTATGAATGAGATATAATGAGATATACGAAAATGTACAGAAATACGTTTTTAATAATAATGATTACTTATTGACCCAAAAATATAACTCAAAAACAAATTTCATATTTGGGTATATCTTATTCTATTTTTGAAAATATTGTTTTTATCATTTCTAAATAATTTCAATTTTGAGACATGTTCCATTTTTGAAATTGCATATTCATATATTCTAAAATTTAAAAAAAAATATTTTATCGTCAGCTAACTAGCAACATGTGTAGTAAAATATTTATATTTGTAAGCGGATAGACGAGCAGACTTTGCTTTATGTAAGAATAGCCAGCTGGTACAGTTTGTGTAAAGTTTTGACCTCATTTTTATCGAACACACATCTTATTCATCAAATAATATTATTAGGTGGACCATATTTTTCGCTCTATCGTCAGGTCTCACATTTATACAAATAGATAAAATTGAAGTGTCTCTGTTTGTAATTCAAAGTTCAGTAAATCCACCTGAAAGTATACATAAAAAAAACCATTTTTAAAATTTTGCCAGTGTCTGTCATAAATCGCAGGATTATTCGATTATCGGATTTTTTTTAAATTTCGGTTGAACGGATGTGTATGAAACTTGGCATAGATATAGATTGCTACCTCAATACATGAGGAATTGGTTATCCCGGAAAAATGCTAAGTTCCCGTGGGATAAACTAAAAACAGATTACACGAGGGTGAAATCGGGAATGAAGGTTTATTTATTTGTTTTATTGTAATAAAGATGTTACAAGACGTTATTCACCGAGCAAAGCCGCGAGCTGATACTAGCATATTAATATTTATAGCCAAACATATAGTATTTGAGTATTTATGAGTGTAAAACTATTTTTTAATGAATTTCTCACACACTCAATGAGAATTGTCAAAGATTCATTGTTTGAAAATGTGTCAAGAATATAATTTTTAAATGTATTGTAATAATGGTTTATTAACTTTGTGTAAATGTTAAAATTAAAAGCAAAATAATCATTACGATAAGATTTTAATTTTTTTATTTTACCCTCCTGTTTTTGAATTAATAATTCTTAAGCGGTGATCCAGTAATTATAATTGGACAATCATTTTAAGAAGAGACACTTCGAGGCACATTTTTTTTGATAGTGTATTGTAGTTGACTCTAATGGCCTTGACAGCGTCCACGACCACCACAACTGAGGACGTCATTTAGTAGTTTCTATTTTTAGAAAGAAAGTAGCTTCTGTGTGTACTTATTAATGATCATGATTATATAAGGGATATACAATTCCCGTTCACATTTATAATATGCTTCAATAGTCTGTATAATAATAATGAATCTGGATGTTATAATTTATACCGAAATTCAACTTCTGTAGTGCGTTTTTTGTTAGTCACGCGGGAATCTAACAATTTCCCGGGATATAAGATTATAAACTATCCGTGTTCCAAACACTCAAATCTGTTCAGTAGCTGTGCGTGAAAGAGTAAGAAACATACATCCATACTCGCAAACTTTTGCATTTATAATGTAAGTAGCCTAGTAGGATACTTATTTTTCTTTATCCTTGATTAATATATTTCATGGAGCTCCAATTCTAACATACTACGGAACACGTAATAGTGTTTATTGACACAACTGTATAGAACTTTAGACGCCTTTTGTTTCACATACGAAACTTAATGTTTACACTGCAAAGGTTGACCTACTTCAGTTATTATCTATCGCATTGTTAGTGATTGCCACGTATGTAATGATATGATGGATAATTATTACTTGAATCATTAAAAAAGTTATTATGAATAGTTATATATAACCTACGTAACTTTTTAAATGGTTTATATCATATTTTCTAATAACTTCGAAGCCTCAACACCTCAACGATAGAAGGGCCGGCTCTATTATGGGAAGATTTCGATTCTGACTCCCTGACTTGTGCTATTGAGGTACCCACTCCTGGGGACAATATGAGTGTTAGTAATGACTTGAAATAGCAATGCTAAAATTCTTTAAAAATATATATAATTATTAGAAGTTGTCCTATACCCTGGTCCAGATTACCCATGCCGGGGACCCTAGGCAATACAATAAACCCTTACTTAAACCTTTTACTCTTTTCTGACCACTTTAATTTCGTCCGCTTCGCTCGCGTGATCTCCAGAATCATTGTTGTTTTTGTTAATTGCAAGCAACTGTAACGGAAACAGACGGAGAGTCAGGCATATAGACAAACACTCTTTTTTAATTTCATGAGGATTGGCAAACATACGGTTTATGAACGCACGTGATACTTGAGGTATCACATGCGCGTTGTCAACCCAAAGAACAGGAGGGAAGGGATGACACGGGAAAAAGGAAGGGAACCGCGGCTTTGGGAGATTGAGCTTCCGGCGCTTTCTCATCGCACGAAACTCAACAGTACCTACCGATACTGTTACTTTACGTCAATTTTCTGTGATAAGGTAGAATTTCAAGGTCGAGCCGGACCCTTTTCTAATAGCAGGAGCATGGCTATATTTCTGTTACAATATAATTGTATAACTGTGATATTCAATTTACACAAAACCTTAACAAATTATACACTTAAACCTTCTCCTTGAATCACTATGTGTTTTGTATTTTTTTTTTTATGTTACAAGTTGGCAAACAAGCATACGGCCCACCTGATGGTAAGTAGTTGCCGTAGCCTATGAGCGCTTGCAGCACCATTAGTAGGCGCCACTCACGCGTTGCCAACCTCGAGATATTAGTTCTTAAATCTCCTCTGCCCAGTAATTTCACTAGGGTACAGTGCCCTTCAAACCAGAACACAATAATGCCTAAGCACTACTATTTGGCGGCAGAATATTGGACACTGCGGTGGTACCTACCTAGCCGGCCTCTTGCAACAAAAGACCTACCACCAGTGTGACTGATTCCACTGGTGGAATAATCTCTGCTGTGACAGAGGTTATCCCAACAGCAGTTGTAAGCCGCACGAAAATCCGTTTAGTAGTTTTGACTAGCAGACAGATACGACGTGGGAGTTTGTTTTATAATATATAGTGATGTATTCTAGTATATTCAGTAGGAGTTATATTTTTCATAATCATGTTTGTCTGCGGTTATTTACGCTCGCGGTTAAACAATGGAATATGTAACAATAGTGTGTATTATTTATGTATTGCGGTTTAAAATCACCTGTATTTCCCCTACAAGTCATACAAGTCATACAAGCTAATCTTTTAAATTGCTTCAATTCAATTGATAATAAAATGTAAAGTAATTTTAAAATGAATTTCATTTGAATTTGTTTTTGTAATGTTAAACTACAACAATTAACTGAATTACGATTTTTTTTAAATATATTTCTCATATAAGTATATAACTACGTATGTTTCTTCTTATGCTTGCCTTTATCCCACTCTAAGTGGGGTCAGAAGAAAACGTGCTGTACGTCTTCTTCTACCATTCTTTTCTATCATTCGTCATCTCTGCACTCACTCCCTTTCGGATATCCTCTTCCAAACATTTCGTCAACGTCTTTTTCGGGCGCCCTTTCTTCACATTATCACCCACTTTCAAATCCATCACTCTTTTTGCCACATGACTTTCTTCTTTGCGCATAACATGCCCATACCAGGATAATCTTCAAATCCTTAATTTTTCAATCAGTGGCGCTACTTTCAAATTTCCCTTTATATACTCACAACATAACTATGTTTATGGTATCACAATATTAATGATTTTTTAATTTGTATAAAATTATCTACTCGTATATGATATGACAGTGATGTCAAATTGTGCATGCTGTGATTACCAGTAATTGGAAGATCATTTAGAAATAATTTTAAAATAATGTGTGGTGTCTTGTTATAATGAATCTTCTGGTGATCCTTAATAATAAGTAAATATATTTTATAATTAAAGTCCACAATCTACAAATATTTGCACCTATTGTGCAAATATTTTGATATTACTCATCACTGGTGGTAGGTCTTTTGTTGCAAGAAGCCGGCTAGGTAGGTACCACCGTAGTGTCCAATATTCTGCCGCCAAATAGTAGTGCTTAGGCACTACTGTGTTCCAGTTTGAAGGGCATTGTACGCTAGTGAAATTACTGGGCGAACGAGATTTAAGAACTAATATCTCGAGGTTGGCAACGCGCGAGTGGCACCTACTAATGGTGCTGCAAGCGCTCATAGGCTGCGGCAGCCACTTACCATCAGGTGGGCCGTATGCTTGTTTGCCAACTTCTAACATAAAAAAAAAAAAAAAAAAATTCAATATTTATATGAAGTCATTTAGTAACTTAAAATACCTTATTATATTATAAAGATGTGTAAGAGGTCTGGAAAAACGCACAAAACAAACACATCCAATCAGACCGAAACAAATGCTTGTATGTACAAGCAACAGCTCCGAGCGAGAATCGAACCCATGGCTACTGTTAAATCTTGTATTACTCTTAGATTTTCTTTTTTATAAAATTTCTTTGACGCAGAAAGTTTATCCGTGATCAGTCAGTTCAGGGACATACCGAGATTAATTCGTTATGATCATTTAACATTTCTTATTATTAGCTTTTCCCCAAAATCGCAACAGGGCTTAGTTAATTAAATTAAGCTCAGTTTAGTAGATGGTAACATATTGTGTTAGAATTAGTAGAGCCATGCTAGTCCCTGCACAAATGGGCCGGCTCTACCCTCTAACAGAAATTTGGCGTATAGTAACAGTCTGTTGCGTTTCGTGCGATTAGTCAGAGCGACGGAAGCCCAATCTCCCACCCCTGTGTCCCCTTTTTTCCCTTCTTATCTCTTCCTTCCTATCCTTGGGCTGGCAACGTGCATGTGGTGCTTCAAGTATTGCAAACGTTCATAGGTTGCGGTCACTGCATCAGGCAGATCGTATGCTTGTTTGCCAATCGTCGTGTCACAAAAATCTTTTGTTGATATAATAAAATTTGGTTGCGGTATAAAAAAATATTTACTTAAATCAAATATTAAATAAAATTCCAAATAGGTTTATTAATGACGAAATTTTGATGGAAAGAAAAACTTTAAAAAATTTACAACTGACTCTTTTTCAAAGTCGGTTAATATACCAACAGTCGCTCTAAACAACAACCGTTTGTTTCTTCAAGCAGACAGACAAAAACGAGCAATAAATTAGCTACTTTTTGCGCTGTTAAATTAAAGGAGACTTTTAAATGAGGTTCGTTTAGTAAATCACAAGGCCAGCGAACTTAGTGCTTGTAGCCAAGCGTGAAGCTGACTCATCGTTTACGTCTTGAGCTCTTGAGTGACAAGAGCACGCGTCGGGTATTGTGACTCGTTTAGATGTTAGTATGTACTAATGCGTATGTACGCACATACATACATGTGTTAGCTATAAATAATGTTAAAAGCCACTTTAAAAAATATATTCTAATTGCAATACGTATTTCTCTACTTTATAATCCTAGGTCGCATTGTCATATACGATACTTTTTAGGGTTCCGTAGCCAAATGGCAAAAACGGAACCCTTATAGTTTCGTCATGTCCGTCTGTCCGTCCGTCCGTCTGTCCGTCTGTCCGTCCGTATGTCACAGTCATTTTACTCGGAGGACATTGGCTCTATCTATACGAAATTTACTTAATAGGTGTATTCTATGAACCGCACAACGATTCTGTAAAGAAATCTTAAAATATATAATAATCAAGGGTAGCAGTCCATACATGTAACTGAAAAACAAAATTTCAACGTATGTCAACGTGTGAGATATCTTTGTATATGTCTTTCAAAATGATAAGGAGGTTTGATGTTGACTTTTTTCATTAAGTCAGTAGTTGTTGAGATATTAGCGAAAGTCATAAAAATTGTGTTTTTAATTCGTTATTATTTTTAAAGTCCTTAAGATTCTTCATAACCCATCCGCGGAACTCTTTAGTTTCAACTGTGCGTGGTCCACAACACAGTTGACTGCTAATTTTTACCTTTGACTTTTTTGATTAAAAAGAAAACAGCGGAGGTCGAAACAAGCTGATCACTGCAGGAAATAAATCTAAACAATAAGACCTTATTAATTGTACACAGTTCATTCAATAAATAAATATGAAAGTAAGGTTAACGAGGTTCTTCAGCTTTCGGCGTTCAATTGACACATTATCCAGAAAAAGCTTTGAAAAACTTTATTACATAATAAGTTAGTCAAAACATTTACATAATTGTAATGGGAGACGATTACATCAAATATGTTATTTAATATTGATATCGTATATGATCCGCGAGCCGACAGACGTAGCGCGGCGTTCCGGTTGATGTGCACTGTTCACTGTTCACACCTTAGAATAAAAGTATTGGAGAAAGTGGTATACATTTTCGATATTGCATGAATAATATAAAATAAAAAGCAGCAGCCATGGTAAAGTGGCTGAGGCATAATTACATACAAATTTTTTGAATATAGTGGTCGGCGTTTACAAACTGCGACGATTTTTTTATATTACTAAGTTGGCATACAAGCTTACTACCCGTCTTATGGAAGGCGGTTGTCGTATCCTATGAGTAATACCATACATTTGTAGGTGTTACTCAGGCGTTGCCAACCTCGAGTTACTCATTCTTAAATTTCCTTTGTCCAGTAATTTCACGAGCTACAGTGTCCTTCAAACTGAAACACAGTATACGAGTACTGCTTAAAGGTAAAATAGCTTACACTGCGGTGGTACCTACCGTAACCTACCTAGCCGGTCTCGCGCAATAAAACGCCTACCATTCATTACTTTACGTTAAGTTTACAAGTACCCACAAACTTAATAATACAAACAAAACCCAATTAACTACTTCACCATAATATCGACTTGCTAACTTATTGGCAAAGCTTTGATAATGTGTTTTAAAAAAGATGCTAGATTTTTTCTGGATTATGGTTACATATATTCACAAAATTAATAATAAAAATAGAAGAGTTTATGAGATTGAACTCAAAACTTAAAAAAATGGTTAGTTTTAATATCAACTTTAAATGTTTTTTTATTTGTTGAGGTTTTTTAACTGATACAGTGTGCGTGATGCCATTTGTAGACTATTTATGTATTCTAAGGTGTTCAACTAATCAGCTAACCGTAAAAATCGCTTGTTAATCTTTACGGCGAGTACTGACAAGGTTTATTACTAATAATTTAGGTCTGTTGTGTGTTGGTATATCTCGTTTTTAAATTATTCTAAGTAGAAAACTTTGTATGCTATATTTATAAATTTCAATTCAACATATCTGTTTATATTCATTTCAGTATATCTAATAAGTTATTTTATCTTTTTTCGATACGATATTGACAGCTTGAGTAAAAAGAAAAGGATTTAGTTGTAATGACTGGACAATCAAAACAAATGAATTAAAATCATATAATTTTAATGGCGTTGGTTACAATTTATAGAATATTTCTTTGATCGATTTTGATTGTATCGATTTTTTATATAAAAAATGTTTCAACTAATTCCTGGTTGTGAGCTAGTTTCAATATATGCAAATGTTGTATTGTTTCTGTACATATTGTGTCCACGGCCCGTGACGGCAAAGATACAATGCTAATACTGTTTTTATTCATCCCGGGATGTCGGTCCCGGAAAGCATCCCGGTATTGAAAAGTGAAAGCTATAATATATAATTAAGCCTAGTATTCATTTAATACCAGATTCCATTTGAGAGTAGATTTCGCTTCGAGCGAGCGATTCAAGCGAATCGCTTTCCGCTTGGAACATAATTAGGTATGTTTGTATTGATCTTTTACTGTAGTAGAGCCATGCTTCTCTCAACACAAAAGAACCGGCTCGACTAGAGAAGTACTACCCTCTCACAGAAAATCGGCGTCAATTAACAGTATCATTAGGTACTGTTGCGTTTCGCGCGATGAGTGGGAGCACCGAAGGCCCAATCTCCCACCCCTGTTCCCTTGCTTTTTTCCTTTCGCATCCCGTCTCTCCTGTTCCTTGGGTTGACAAAGCGCTTCTGATACTTCAAGTATCGCAAGCGTTCATAGCGTATGCTATAATTTTTTTTATGTCCTGACGGTTGGCAAACAAGCATACTGTCCGCTTGATGGTAAGCAGTCACCGTAACCTCTGAACGCTTGCTATATTTAAGGTATCACATTTGCGTTGCCAACCCAAGAAATAAGATTAATGGAATGAAACACTGGCCTCCCGCACTCTTAGTCTTCGCATGAAACGCAACAATACCTACTGATACAATTATTTTACAACGATTTTCTATGAAAGGGTAATATTTGTCCGATCGACCCGGCCCATTGTGCTAAAGAATATGGAATATTCAATTACCTAAAAAACCTATAACCTTTCAAAATCATTAAAGAATAAGAATAAAGTACAAGAAGTCCTCTAGAAACGTGTAATTTTGTTTGGTTATAATATAATTGAATTTTTATTTTGATGTGATTTAGAGTCGCACGCGCTGGCGTGCCTGTATCGCGCACGTGACCGCTTGACTAACTACTGTAACAATGCTATTATTTTGTACATACACGCTCCTTTTTATACTTCTATAAATAAAATAAGCGTAGTTTTTTATCGACTGCGACAGGAAGGATAGTAGATTATGTTATTTTATTAATGTGCTGTTTTTATTGTTAATATAATGATAGTTCGACGATATGGCAACAACTTAATTTTTAATTATGAAATAAGTGATGGTGAAAATTAAGGTAAAGAAAGCGGCACATATACATATATTGCGTTAGGTACATATCATTTTAAATGGTTTTAACAGTAATTAGCATTGAGGTTTTTTTATTTATAAATAATAATTATATTTCATATTTTTCAATCCAAATGCAAGTAAGAAATATGTAGAAAATTAATAACGTTTCCATTTTTTTTGTGTGGGTATCGTTTATAAAGGATAGAGGCTGGTTCGATTTTAACTCTCCCAACAGATTTTCGTATCGACCATAGACATTTTTTTTCGATTAGATTGCATGAGCTTGTGTGTGTTTCTGAACCCTAGGATGTAACGATTCACGTTTAGTGAGTGTTGATTCCCTATATTGGCATAAAAATTTCATGTGTTAATTTAGAATTATGAAAAGTTTGGCATGTAAAACTGTGGCATAGTTTTGTCCAAATTTATACAACCTTTTTGGAGATTAACTTCCTCAAATACACGTACTTACAAAAATATGATTTGTAGCGTGTATGATTGTGTTTCATATATTGTAGCAGTCGTGCAAGGGTAATCATGCTTAAAGGTCTCCACTGGATGTATTCTTCGGAATAGTTTTGCAAAGTACTTCACGTGATGATAACTTTAGTAATTATAAGGGAAACGTTGACCTTAAAAATTTTATAAAAAGAGCAGACAAAATACTAAATATGTATTCTAAGAAGTTACGTTTTATTTTATTCTTTAATTCTTAACTAAACTTAGCCCTTAACTGTGCCCGCGGAACGCCAATTCTTTTGCTAAAATAAAAATTGTTCCACGTTGAGCTGTCGGTTCCGAATGGTATCATTATATCTGATAATAATTGTTACCTTTTGATAAGTAATTTTCTCTTACCTAATGAGTTGCTGGTTCAGCCTTAGGTTTGCGGAGGTCAGATGGCAATCGTATTGTGTTAAAACTAGTAACCGTAATATCCAAACCCTGGGCAAAATGCCGGGATAAACGCTAGGAAGAAAAAGAGATAGCTCTTATAATTTTTATAGGCCTTATATAATAAGGAGAGCTTATGGCAACGGACATAATTTTTAGATATACCATTTTTTAGCTATATTATTTTTTATCACTAAATTTTTAATTAATCTTTTGATTCGTCTTAAATAATAATCACTGTACGTGTATCCTTTCCTATGGTATGGGTTCGATGAACTTGGACCACACACGAAGACATTGTCATTTTGCTTCCGTTCAGCGGAAATTATCTGATTATAGGAATTCGTATTATAATACAGCATGCATAATTAGTTTATCAATTATTTTAATTTTTGTTAAGTTAATGCATGTATAATGTTTCGGACTTCAGAGAGCGGTGCATGCGCTTACGCAGCCTCTAGCGGGGCGGGCTGTTCATTTCGCGCCGAACCTCCGCGCGCGACGGATGTGTCGCGACGCTCGCAGTACCGTGCGCACTATCGATGTATCCGTGCTGTGTTTCTATTGACATACTTGTGTGAAATGTGCTATGGAATTCGTATACAAGTGATCGCCCTGAAGGGCTGAATTTGTGCTTGTTTTGCATTGTAACTGGAATTATTGTAACCGGTAAGTATTTATATAAAATACTTTATTTAGAATAAGCCACCACTTTAAAGTTAATTCATGTTTAAAGTGCTGTAATGAAAAGTCCACATTCAGTTGTGGTTACTAGTTTTACCCTCTTTGAATGGGTTGATTTAAATTTAATTGCTCTAAGTGTTTATATTCTGACTTCTGTACACTTGACCTTCAGACACATAAAATGCTTTAAAAGGATACTTTATCTCATTTATATCTGATATCTATTTTTAAATCGTCAAGTTAGTCGTTCCTTTTAAATCCTGTTTCAACTTGAATTAAATAATCTTAGTTTACAAATGTTATTGGATTAAATTTTGCGATACATTTAAAGGAATTTTATAACTATTTATGAGATAATTTAGGAAAGAAGCAGAAGAGAAACAACATTACTAAACCGAGACCGTGTAGAAAATAAAAGCTAAGCATTGCCAAAGAATACCCAAAAGATATTACACCCCGACACATTGCCTCCACTGGTGATAGGAGGGCTGGTTAATTTTTCGCCCAAAGAATCGGCATTGCAATTCAGCGGGGAAATGCAGCTAGCATTCTTGCTGCCATTAGACATGCCCGTGGACATGATTTGCAACATTGAATTATAAATATGTTGTAATATTGGTTTTTATACAATACGTAATGATGATTAAATAATTTAACATTTCAATAACGATAAAAACAATAAACAATTTAGATTCGATTATAATGTCAAAGTGCACAGGAGGTCGAAAAAAATCTTATAGTCATTAATTTGAATTAATTTAAAAAAGATTAATCATCACATATTACTACACTACGCAAACGTAAACTGAATCATCTTGAATAAGTTCAGTAGTTTGTACGACAAGGTGTTTTCGCTTTGTGACTCACAACAGTCACGACTCAATATACTTTCAGTTCCTGGTATATAACAAGAACTACATTAAAATACTATATTTGACGTAAGAAATCCTCAATAGTAGAAATCAATGGTAGAAAGACACTGTATTAACGGGATTTACGGAACCATATTTTGAGAGGCATTAAGAATATTAGTAATGATTAAAAATAAAATAAACGCTACACAATCAACTGGCCCCCATTAGGATAGTGACATCATCGAGGGTCTATAAACATTAACAAGGACAAGGTCGAACACATGTATGTATGGTCAATACAAACATCTGGTCCGAGCGGGAATCGAACCCGCGACCTGTGACGCTTAAGACAGGTTCGCTACCGGTGCACCAGAGGTCGTCAAATAAGCCTTGATCATTTAACGCTTCTCTTAATTAAAATGTATTTTAGATATTAAAGAAAACTTTGCATGCATGCTAAGTGCACTACCCTAAACTTTTAAACCTAAACTTTTTACACTTTTTACACTCTTTCTTTCTTTATAAATATTTATAGCAAAAGGAAACCTTAAAAATTAAATACTATAAATGGTACAGTCTCTGAGAAACAATAAAATTGTTCGCATCCTAAAGTTTATAGTTCCTTTGTCGGGAACGTAATGGTTGAGAGAAATACAAACGATTTAACGCCGTATAAAATAATAGTTGGTAAGCAATGGAGAGCGCTGTGGAATGTTAAATTGACTATTCTCGAAGATGACACGCTAACGAAATGTTAAAATGGGGATGATTGATGATTTTGAAAAAACATCAGTGTAAAAAGTTATCAACATGAAATATAGTAGTTTCTGTGCAAAATCTATAAAAAAGTATAACTTCTGTTTGTTATGTCAAAACACCTTTTTACTACATGCCTTGTAAAGTGCATAATATTATGGTACTTATAGCAAAAAACCTTTGTCTGTCTTTCTCTCTCTTATTTCCGATTAATCTCCGAAACGGTTAAATCGATTTATATCATATTATCAAAATATTCTTTAATTCTGGTTATGAGCAATTTGTTACAAGCTCTTAAAATATTAGAGCCGGCAAATACGTACATACATTTAAAAAATCAGAAGTGGATTGCTACCCCTTTTGGTTTTAATAAATCCATATTTTTTATGTTATTACATCTGAGGTATAACAACAACTACAACAGTACGACATAAATAACGTATTCCGTATGAAAAAACCCACCGTATGACCTTCCTCAAGTTAATTCGCAAGACTAAAAGATGGTTCCACAGATTAGCACGAAATTTAAGGCGACGTAAAAATTAAGGTTTTTAAACATTATCAGAGTATAGGGATGTTGTATTTGTTAATTTTGAGGGTAGTAAAAGTAATAGTATAAAAATAATTAACTGTAAAGAGTAAGTGTAGAGTTTCTATATTTTATTTTCAAATTTGAAAATGAGGACATTTGAAAACAATTTTAATCTCGGAAACTAAAGTTTTTCTTTGAAACTAATAAAGGTTCACTGTTACAAAACGATTTTCTTGCGTTTTTTCTACATGACGTCTCGATAAGTAAACGCAATTTAATGGTTAACAATATACTAGCAAATGGAAAATAAATACATGATAACTTTATCATATTTCCATACATGGTTCATATATAAAGCGTAGTCTTGTACAGCGCTAAGGCATGGCTAGTTATGGATACATATTTACTTTTTATTCATCGTCGAAAACGAAGATTCAAATTTTAGCTATTTTTGTTTTCTTACAATTTGATACTCTTTTTAACGAATTTTTCAATTGAATTTTGAGATAACCTGATGAAGGACCACGGAAACTCGGAAATATGGAACTGCAAAACTGCATTCGCTTTGGAATGTAACTATGCTGAAGTTTAAAATATACAGTGAGATAGCTTAAGATCCAAATATATGAATGGCTAATAAAATAGACCGGAAAGGTTATTAAAATTACCTTTCATATTTTCTCTTATGACTTTTGCATATACTATGCACGAAAATAAAATAATATAACTTTATAATGTTCTTATTATGATTCAATACAACGATGTTTTATTTTCTTAGTATTTTGTATTTTACGAGATGGTATGTAGCGCGTTAATCGCATGCGTTTCAAATTAATTTTACGGCTCAAAGCGTGAATAATTGATGTTTGGTTTTTTAAATATTGCATTCTAAACATTTATGTTGTAGATTTATTAAGATAATTTATCTAAACCTAGACCAAAACTGTAAAATGTTTTGGAGGCCTTCTATATAAACATCTTACTACTCAACTTATCCCATTAGCTTGATAATATCTATCGGGGTCCAGAAACATACACAAACGATAATTTTAAAAGCACAATATCTCAAAACGGAACAAATTTTTGTATGGTCGAAGTCAACAGCCATAGTTTTGTGTTTTTTTTTGGTTTATTATACCATGAAGGTGGCAAACTAAGCGGTCAATCCTAGTCTATAGACGCTGGTAATAATAGTAGTTTCACAAGCATGTTGCCGACCTATGGAAAGAAGCAGAGGTGAAAGAGAAATAAAAGGAGAGGATAAGAAGGATTTTGGGCCTCCAGCTCCGTCTAAAACATTTTTAACTACTGCAATCCTAAAACAACAGTAATAGTATATGTAATATGTATTTTCTACAGGATTCTTATGCAGGACCGTTTTCTTCGGTTGGTTTCGTTTCAAGGTTTTAAAATTAAATAAAATCGTTATCACTAGCCTTGGAGGCTAAGGTAATGGTGGTGTTTATTTGGGATAGCAACCGTTTTTTATAGCTGCTGTTAGCTTCTGCTTGTTCAGTGTAGGGTCAATATTATCTCGCTTTAAGGAATTCCATTTGATGTTAAATATAATAAATTACGTTTATTATCGCAAGCGCATTTTGCGTTCTTTTATACGTTAAAAAGAAAACCGTATTTTAATCGATTTAAAAATGTATTAAGATTATTAATTTGATGTATTTTTTTGGAATATTTTTTCTACTATCTTTTTCTCTTACCTGAAAAGGTAAAACCTTATCTATTCTGGTCATCTTAGGGTTTTTAGGGTTACATTCCCAAAGGGTGCACTATTACTAAGCTTGTAAGCCTATGGCCGTCCGTCCATCTGTCAGTCGAACCGTCCGTCTATCAGCGGGCAGTATCTCACGAAGTTAGATTTTTTACAGAATGTGTATTTCTGTTGCCGCTTCAACAACAAATACTAAAAACAAAATAAAATTAAAAAATAAAGGGGTTACCCATACAAGAAGCTTGATATTTTTACTCTATGCGTGTCCGACACGGACTAGACAGTTTTTTCCTCAAGGCAAGTTGTAGTTGAAGTATATAACATATTTTTTTTACGAAATATTATTTGTTCTTGAGCAAGATTCCCGCGATTTCTGCATTCTACTCCACTATTACAGATGGGTTGCACATTTTTGTGTGAGAAAACCGCTCACAATGACGCTGAGCTCTCACGCTCTCTTGTCTGTTCTTGCGCCACTTCGATACTTGAAACCAAAGTGTCACTGTACTTACCTTTACATGGGGTTAGCACTTAATCTAACAAACATCATCTAAACAAACATCTAAACAAACAAAAATACAAACTTTCAAATTAGTAGGACTTATTCATCCATCGTTTATAAAGACATGAAAAATGATAAATCCGTTCCCGATAACTCTAAAACTGGTATTAGACACCACCTAGTACCGAAGTGAAGTGAAGTCAGTACGTCTGGTAAACAGTATTCATGTCTGTAAGCGTGTCTGCGTGTGTGTTTGTATGTGCAGATACTAAGTTAGCCACTTACCACACAACAAGAAAAATACTAATAAAATCTATTGATTTGACAGTAACGATTTAAACAAATGAACATCTAATGACTCCTTGTCAATAATATCAATCAATTGCCAATCAATATGATCGTGATTATTAATATCCTATTAAATACCACCTCGCCTGTCGCTTTCCTAATAGATAAGTTCACACGTCGAAACGATTTACTCAAACAAAAAATACTCTAGAACCAGTTTTGACACATTTTATACTTTATTTTTAAACTCAACGCTCTAGTTCAGGAATAACTATAGATGTAAAGTTATAGGAATATTTTTTATTTTCTTTTAAAGGGGTTTGTTTTATAAATATTACCTTAATCATAAATAAATCACGGTCACGGACACGTAACGGTCTCAAATAGAATGGATAAATCCTGTGTCGGCGGTCCGGTAAGACATACAAACCAGCACAATTACTTAGTCCAGAATACAAGTATGGTCAATATAAACATCTGCCATCAGAATTGAACCTGTAACTACGTAATGTCGTAAGAATCATCTTTTTTTTTCTTTTTTTTTTTTTCGGAATGTGTTTGCTGTTGGCCCTACTGGGCTTGACAGCGTCACCGCGCGGGAGGGCTGAGTACAGACTCAGCCGTGATAAAGGCAGCCCTCACGGGGGCTCAAATTTGATTCCGTCCTTATAAGAATCATCGATCATAATATACTTTAAAAGACAGATTCTGTTCGTGTCTGATTTTAGTAGTTCAAAACACTATTTAAAGTTTAGGATCTGCAGGTCTTTGACCAGCAATAGGAAATGTCACAATAGTTGTTCAAATATTCTCACCATGACTGACTTAGTCATAGAAAATGTTACATCGTGACCTATAAATTCAACAAAAACCGCATTACGTTTGGGATCGTTTACCGTTACGACTTACTGGTTCATTAAACTATCAAAATGGATATGAATATAACCTTCTCTATGTAAGAAAATGAATATTTGTTCTTTTTTACTCGTATGTGTTCCGATGCACATTCCATGAAAAGAAGATTTTGTGAAAGAAAAATAGGCTTTCGCCTCATATAAAATTTGGGTTCCTATTGTTACATTCAATTAACACTAGAAACAAAAATAAACTTTGTAATTCTAGCTTTCGTCTGCGTAAAGTCAGTAATTCTTTTAAGGGGCTAGGTATTCGCATTTTCAACAAAATTCCAGATTGCTTATTAGAACTGCCAACAAGCAAGTTCCAAATGTATATAAAAAATAAACTTATCAATAAAGCCTATTATTCGTTAGAGGAATATTTTTCCGATAAAAATGCTTGGGACTCTTAATATAGCTGGATCTCATTCAAGAACCAAATTTTATATGAAAGAATACAATTGTAAAAACATATATTTGAAAAGAGTAACTGTCGAGTTTCTTGTCGGTTCTTCTCGATAGAATCAACCTTCCGAACCGTCGGTAGCGTTTGACTATTCAAAAGTACTTTTTAAAAGTCTACTTGAATAAAAATAATTTTGATTTGATTTGATTTGAAATTATATGTACAAATATTCTACAGCTATTATAGGAACTTTGACAAAACTAAAATCAAAATATTACCTTAAAGCTTTTTCATCACATTAAAATCACCGCAATCTCCTGATTTTTAGTGAATATGAGCGATTTGGGTCTATGAATATAAAATTTAGTCTATCAGGCAATATCATCTGACTAAGGATATATTTTTTCATATGACTGTAAATAAGATTTCGTCTCTAGAGTAAGACTCTAATTTTCTCAAGAGCCTTAAGTTTTCATTGCACCATACCACGATACCATGCTATCCCAACTCTCGTACTCTGGTCTCCAAACTCTACTTTTACGTTAAGTTTCAACTTTCTTCTCACTAGCATTATTCCCGGTATTAAATTTTACCTCGTCGCGCGACACGGTCTATTGCTAATCTTCTATCTTATATACATATAAAATGCTTTGCCCTGACTGACGGATCAATCCACAGCCTAAACCGCTGATCGTAGAGACTTGAAATTTGGAGGGTGTGTTCTTTGTATGACGTAGCGGATGCCTACGTAAGATATAATAAGAAAGGATTTTCCGAAATACTACCTCTAATTGGGTGAAAAAGGGGGGCAAAGTTTATATGGGACAGCGCGATTCCTTGGTTCCAATGAGTTACTGGTTCGCCCTTAGGGCTGCGGAGGTCAGATGGCAATCGCTCCGTGTAAAAACTAGTAACCGGTCAAATCCGGATAAGAGTAATAAGCAGACCCTGGGTACATAAAAATACCGGGAATAATGCTAGGATGAAGAAGCGCGATTCCTTGGTTCAATCCGATACATAGCATATCAAAGACCGATACATAGCATTAAGAAACAATTTTTTTGAATGCAACCATTAAGGACGTGACAAGGGTTTGAAAGTTGCAACAGTTTGAATATTTTATATTTTTGAAACTTGAATAGAAGCATCAAACTGTGTTTTTGGTAAACGATTAAACATTAAGAAACACGTGTTGTAACATTTTCTGAAATTCCACCCTTGAAAGGGTGAAATGAGGGTTCAAAGTTTGTATTAAAATAGATATTCACGCGGGCGAAGCCGCTGGCAGAAGCTGTCTAATAAATCAAAACCATTAAGTTAACGTTATTATCACGACACCTTACGAATTCTTCGAAGCAAAGACATCTTATGACCATCATCGGTGACTCAACAACACTCAACAATGAATCATTTACCTTTTGACGATCTTTATAATCGATTTTCTTTCTCAATACGTTTTTTGAACAAGATGTAAAAAGTTACTTTTACGATTCCTTTGAAATAACAAAATTATTGGAAACCTCTCAGATACCAAAGTGTAGAAGATTAAAGACTTTTATAGATTTTTTTATATTTTTCTGTTAAAAGATTTAAAGCTATTTCGATGAAATATCAGAACTTACTTAACCGACTTTAAAACGACTTCTCAATTGGGTTATTTTTTTGATAACTTTGCGCGTTTCATCTTTGTTTTTATTATGAAACGATTTTAATACTCAGCTGTATAGCACACAGAGTTTAGCTAGCTTACCGTTAAATTTAGTAAAAATTCTTTTTAACTAAGCCTCTGCCTTTAAGACGTAAAATGATAAAATGTTTAATATTGAAGCGCCGCCGATCTAGTGACTGGTTCCCAAAAGATAAAGGGAGGAATGAAAATCTAATAAGAATTGTGTTCATTGTTTTATTATTTTTTTAATGACGATTGCGATTGCTCGAAAGGTTACATTTTATTATTGTTTTCTTCACATAATAATTTTAACGATTTATAAAGATAACATATCTATATCATTGTTCACTGCTTATTGCAACAGTCATAAATCGATCGTGCATATTGGCAATAGAAACTAATTCAAATAAAAGATATTTGTTTCTTTGTTACATAGAGACAGCGTGAAGTCACGCGTGAACAAAAGTGTGAAAACTGAGGAGACATATTTTAGTGATTTGTTGGCGAAAGCAAGCATTATACACGCTCCACGCGACGTCGCGTGTGACAGAATGGCTGTTCATTAGTTATCTATTATTTGGCTCTATATCTTTTGGCAAACTAAGTGGTCGTCGAGAAAATACGTTCCAGACGATACAAAATCGAAGTGCTGGTGTGATCGTCTCGTTTCGAACCATCGCATTTAGGTGCGTATTAACGCGTGGTGCGCCTTTTACCACAAGCGCAAACGTACGAGCGTTGACGCATTTGTAAGCTCGTATACGCGCGTAATATATTTGGAATAATAAATCGTCCTTAACATTAATGACGATCGATCGATACTTATAGGACAAATTGAGATTAAGGTTTGTTCTGAATTTTCCCCAACATTTTACAATTATGCACCCTTAACGAATTTAAAAATAAACTTCTCAGGCATCGATTTTTATTGATTGATATGAAACGATTGAAGATACGAACCAAAGAACTGCTTTAAAATATCTCTATATCTCAAAAACATTACACTAATAGCAACCGAAATTATAGATTTTTTTAACAACCTGTGTTACAAGACATTCCACCATCTAAGTGGTAGGCGAGAAATCACTTTTACATCTGTGGATTGAACAATGACTTAACATTTTTCTTGCCGAGCGCGAGTGCAGGCGAAATGTGCACCATTGTATTCGTCTCTTGCATTCCATCTGGACGTTGCCCCTTACATACAGATTAGAAAAGGTTTTTAATTTTTCTTTCAATTTAAAAGATAAAAGATAAATATAGGTTTTAAATAGTGTTCGAATTTAAAAGAAAACTTATAACGGATCGTTGAATTGCTCCAGATAGTTGAGATATTACCGGATTAAACTTTAATTTGAGGGACGACTCGTAACCTCGGAAGTGTCAGTTATTCTACCGTAAAACAGTATTCTGTGTTTCGGTTTAAAGGACACTTTAGCTTGAAATTACTGGGTAAAGCGTCTGTGACACCTACAAATGTAAGAACGCCACTTACGATCACATGGGTCGTATGCTTAATAGAATAATAACAGAAGCTAAAACAACGATTAAGATTTGAAACGCTCACAATTTAAATACCAAACGAACAATACTTTTAAATATTTTATCCGGTAATCGAATTATATAATTTCAATGTTAAAGGTTCCTTTACATTCGTGACCTTGATAAAAATTGTTTAAAACATGCATATTTGCTTAGCTATCGTTTGCCAGCATCCGTTTACCGTCAAGGCTTCACGAAGTAACAGATAAGAATCGATATAATAATTGCATCCACAGATATTACTGCGCTATATAATAAAACATAGCTTAGTGCAGCACTCGGTCCTATACAAAAGACGGGCAGCGGGGAGGTTGTGTTGCACCATTTATAATTGTCTGTAGTATCCGCACTGTTGCGTTTTGCCTAGCGCCTAAAAAGCCTAAACTCCAAACCCTCTGTACTCTGTACTTTTTTACTTATCTCTTTCTCTCCCCTACACCATTATATGTCCTACTTTCACGTCTTAGGTAGTAATAATTATGAAGTTAAACTATTTTTTCCATCTAGCGGACCGTAAGCAGCTTACCAGCTGTTTTTTGAAACAATTATGAAAGTTAATAATTAAAACGGAAAAATAACTATAATTGTTTTATCATCAGAATCAATAATGAAAACATTTTTTAACTTTCAATACTATATTAAAGTCAAAGGAGTTAGTGAGATATTAAGCGCTATAGCTATATATTTCTGGATAACACGCATTATAACTCACTTACTTAACGATAAGGCTTATATTCGAAGTGGGTTAATCCTTTAGAGTAATAATATTTGACTGTGGTCGTTATATTTGTTAATATGCTTAGTTTAATTGATAGCCACGAATGTTTGTTTTGTATTTCTTATCGTTATAAGTAGAATAGTATTATGCTAACTGGTAGTTATATATGTATTGAATACTGTACACTTTTTAGTACAGTTAAACCCAAAATATTTCAGAAGATTTGAAAATCGTATAATTTATTGTTTTGATGGCTTAGTTTTTGTTAAAGACTACACAATATCGTTTCACAATAGGCTCTTCCATACATACAAAATGTCAGACTCGTTGGTGCTCCTTCGTAAATTAAACATCAATGTAACGGAACGAAGTTAGTCACACGCTAACTTCATTCAGTTTTGCAAGATTTTGACTTCAAAACTATCGGACAGATTTTAACACGTTGATCAGTATTTGTTGCGTTTTGTGCGATGAGCGAAAGCGTCAGAGACCTAATCACCCACCTCTTCGGTTCCCTTTCTTTGTTCCCTTCTCTCCTATCCCATACTATATATATACTTCAAGTATCACATACACGTGGCTATACTTCAAGTATCGCAAGCGTTCATAGCTTGCGGTGACAGCAAGTCTATAGAGACAAAGTGACGCCGAATTCCAGTATGTAATAATTGACTTTCTACTGCTTCAAATAATTAGTCCAGTATAACGAATATTATTTGTCAGTGTCGTACTTGTAACATACGGGCTTCCTTTGTTTAATCTCAGTACGGTAGCGACGTGTGGCGCCGACTCGATTAGGTCCAATTGTTGTCAGCTGCCTGCCCGGAGATTACTCATCCTGCTACTGTAACGACTGTGATGTGTTATTTAATATTGTAATTTATGCTGTCATTATGCGGTAAAATACGGTAATTAATTTTTCAGAGTTTAATTTTTTTTGTGCTCGTAACTCGGTCTATTCTTTAGGATCGTATAGGATATACAATAGTAGACATTTTAATATGAGATTTTGTAAAGGTAAAAAATCCGGCTAAGTTCGTGCCGGACTCGTACATAAAGCGTACCGTACCATCATAGAATAGATAAAATCAGCTTAAAAAGTATTCATCAAAAAACGGCGAAGCTATCAAGTTCCTTGTATGAGGATCCCCTTTATTATATCAATTTATTTTTAATTTGAACCGTCTACCTATTACGATTCGTGAAATACAACCCTTTGACGGACCAACGGACGAACGCACAGCGAAGGCTTAATAATAGGGTTCCGTTGAAAGAATAAACTAAGATTGACAATCTTATAAAATAATACAATATTAAAAAGTATGCTTTTATTAGAAATATTTTCTTTAATGTTTATAAATATTTTTCAGTTCAATTTATATTCTAGTATAACCCGCTGCAGAAGCGTTCATTCGTCGTAAAATTATTCTTTAAAAAGATTATACCAGCACCAATACCTTTAATAGAAAATTTACCGACAATAGAAAAATTTAACGACAAACAACCTTATATATTACACATAAAATAACCATCGGACCTTTATCTTTATAGGTTACGGTTACGATTGTTTACGTCCAACAATTTATTAACTTTCCGTAAGCAAAGGTTGCGCACGTTAAAACGTTACGGGAAACATTTGCTACATTTGCTATGTATAGTTTATCGCTGTACAAATAATACTTGTATCAGGTCGTTCGTCTGCATGGTTATCTGCGTATTATGCTTTTTTGTATTGGTTTTAATATTAGAATTCGAATAGAAATATAATAAGCAGAAAAAAAACGGTGTTATAAATAATTTGATTATAGTTTGTTATGTTATGGAAATAATACGAAGTGCATTGAAATAATTTACCATAACTTTTTATCACTAATGTTAGTTCGCTGAAGAGTCATAAAAAAGATTAGACAACAGAGATTATTCCACCAGTGCAATCAGTCACACTGGTGGTAGGTCTTTTGTTGCAAGAGGCCGACTAGGTAGGTACCACCGCAGTGTCCAATATTCTGCCGCCAAATAGTAGTGCTTAGGCACTACTGTGTTCAGTTTGAAGGGCATTGTACGCTAGTGAAATTACTGGGCGAACGAGATTTAAGAACTAATATCTCGAGGTTGGCAACGCGTGAGTGGCACCTACTAATGGTGCTGCAAGCGCTTATAGGCTACGGCATCCACTTACCATCAGGTGGGCCGTATGCTTGTTTGCCAACTTCTACATAAAAAAAAAAAGATAATTTTTAAGCACATAGAGTTTTTAAGGAATTGCTAATTTCTTTAAAGATGCATGCATAAGGCTGCGCTTCCTCCAGAGATGAGCAAGAAGCTTAGCGGAACTGAAGCTATTCTATTCGTTTTAACAATAAATACCTAAATAAATACATAAATACCATATAAGCCTTAGGGATGCTGGATGACCTATAAGTCTTATTCTAGATACCAAAAAAACGAGACTTACCCAAGCCTAGCCAATGTATACATTTATGGATCAAATTTTTACGTATAAAGAGTCTGCTTTTATTATCTTATGCACACAAATATCTATTTACATAATTAGCAACATGTTTCCAGTATATACAATACAGTTACCGACCCCTCGCTTATCTTATCTTTGAGACGGTGGTTTTAATTACAAGGAACGGTGTGCAAAGACAATGGCCGTTTAGCCGAGTTTAAAATGCAAGAGATCTTATTCGATTGTTGATTTGGAGCGTAACATTTATGCCAGCTGTACTAAGTTTTGAAGAATAGTATTATTTTGTTGCTGTATTCGTTACTTTAGGCACATTAACATATTTTAAAGAGGAATGCTAAGAAAAAGAAGTCACAGACAACGATGATGACGAAGATATATAGGTAGAGAGAATGTAAAGAACAACTTTGGTTTTTTACATGGATATTATAACTATACTTAATAGAAATATTACGATCAAAATTTGTTTTACATTTCTTTATTATATATAGGTAGTTTTTTTTAATGTAAATAAGTTGGCAAGCATACGACCGACCTGATGGTAAGCGGTTGTCGTAGCTTATGAGTGCTTGCAGCACCATACATTTGAAGGTGTCACTCACGCGTTACCAAGCTCTAGATATTGATTCTACAAATATACTCTGCCCAGTAACTAGCTACAATGTCCTTCAAACCAAAACACAATATACTGCTTTGCGGTATAATATATGATACTGCGGTGATACCTACCTAGACGACTTCTTGCAGTCAAACGGTTACCACCAGTAAGTTAATGAAAATTATATATAAAAAAGGAGCATCACAAGATGAAATGAAATTGAGTTCTAGTGGCCATCCTGTTCGGGATTTTCTATTATAAAAATGTAATATCCTTCAAAAACACATATCTGTGAACTCTCAAAGCAATTATCATCTGAAGTTTGTTTGTTTCCTTTAATGTACTGTAATTTAGCAATCCCAGAATCTTAAGTACTGGGCCCACGCATTGTCGCAAGGCCAAATTGCATCAATTATTATGGTTTGGGTGTTCGCAAAACGCGCAGTGGGAAGCGAGTCGGTTAATTGGTCTTTAATTGAACCGAAACGATCTTTACGATTCTTGTCGTTTAGTTAATCTTCAATTAAATAAGTTATCTTTTGGGCATATACGTTGTCTTATGTAACGGGAATAGTTAAATATTTTACTTTTTTGCTGAACAAATTTTCATTTTTAAAAACGTCAACCATATATTTGAAACATTTTATTTAAGAATGTTATGTTTTTGTAATTTGTAAACATTATTTATAATTGCTTGTATTCAACATTTAATAAAATGGATTCTGATTTGTGATTCAGGATTTATTGTGTTTAACGACAACACATTTTCGGTATATGGGATGATATTTTTATTCAAATCAAATTAAATCAAATCAAATAATTTATTTGAAAGCTGAAGGTACAAACTTTTGATATAATAATGCCAGCCACAGCAGCCACAGATTGGCATGGAAATTTAATGCATTATGACAATTGAGAGGCCATTGTTATGAGATTACTAATAATAACAATTATTCAATTAATTAATATAATATTAATAATAAATTATTAATCAATTTATAAAATGATACAATTATAGAATTTACAGTACATAGAACAATATTAAATAAACTAGGAAGATGTGATGAATTATTACCATTATTGTAAAAATATATTTAATATTTTATTTTTTATTTTTATTTTATTTAAAGGTCACCAACAAAACACACATCAATACAAGATAAAAGTACATAATCGATTTACATACAAATATAAATGGTGTCTCAATTACAGGTGACACTACATTAGTAAGGCAAAGGTAAATAAATTTCAAAACTATACACAATTTAAACAAAATAAGAACTTAGAACTTTTAAAATTTAATGTATGGATAAATAACTCAAATAATTCGTTCAATCAAATTAAATTTTGCTAGCAACAACGTAACTTTACCGTTACACGGGATCGCGAAAAAAGACAAACTGTCTAAAAATAAACAGACCAGATAAGTAACAAAAACTTAGCTAAGTACCAATCGAGTTTATTAAAAGATCAACTACCTCTGTAGTCTCCGAGCAGTCGAGCTCCGTTACACTAACAGACGTAATGGCTAACACACGTAACGCATATTATTTTATTGTTACACTTAAGGATAATGCTAACGGATATATGAACAAATTCATTATAATATATTTTTTTTTTTTTGCTACAACTAGCTTCTGCCAGCGGCTTCGCCCGCGTGAATAATGATTTTAATATAAACTCTGACCCCCTTTTCATCCCCTCTTTGCAATCCCTTACAACACTTTTTTGGTATTAAAAAGACTATCTTTGTAGAAAATTTCATTTAAATCGGTTCAATAGTTTTGGCGTCAAAGCGCGATAGACAGATAGACAGTTATTTGCGCATTTATAATATTAAGTAATGAAGAGGATATACATTACAGTATATTACAGTATTCTGTGTTTGTGTCATTCGTCTTGGAAGAAGTTTTCCAAATAAAAGGTGGTAATAGCAGTTACCCCAATCTAAGCTCCTACATTTATTGGGACATGGGTGCGGTGTCAAAATATAGCAGAACTTTTACTGCTATATAACATTGATATAATAGAGTGATCTTCTCGTCGATCTTGCACAATATTGCAGAAAAATAGTACATTTTTTTCTAAATAATTTTAAAATAAAATATTCCACATAAACATCAGAGTGTTTCAAAATACAATTTACGACGAGTTAATTTAATTTTTATATCAAATCATATATATATATATATATATATATTAATCATCACTGCCTGAGCAAGCCTGTCTTTAGAATCGACGGTCGCGCTCGTGGCAGATGTATTACAAAATGATCTTACAAATATCTTTTTTTTTTTTTTTTTTTATGTTAGAAGTTGGCAAACAAGCATACGGCCCACCTGATGGTAAGTGGCTGCCGCAGCCTATGAGCGCTTGCAGCACCATTAGTAGATGCCACTCGCGCGTTGCCAACCTCGAGATATTAGTTCTTAAATCTCGTTCGCCCAGTAATTTCACTAGCGTACAGTGCCCTTCAAACCGGAACACAGTAGTGCCTAAGCACTACTATTTGGCGGCAGAATATTGGACACTGCGGTGGTACCTACCTAGCCGGCTTCTTGCAACAAAAGACCTACCACCAGTGTGACTGATTGCACTGGTGGAATAATCTCTGCTGTGACAGAGGTTATCCCAACAGCGGGCGATGGGGTCGTCACATCCCGACGCCTGAAGTTTCGGTCCAGCGTTTATTCTTGGGGGTCTTCCCGCCGTACCTCTGAAAGCGTTAAGTTGTCAGTCCCGGTTGCTGTCACATAAAATTTGATAGTAATCAGATTTGTATTTATATTGTTTAATTATTACATTTTATAACAAATTATTGGTGCGCCCATAGGGTGCGGATATCAGATGATAATTTTTCTGACGGCAAAACTAAAACCTGTCCAATGCGGATAAGAGTAATGAACCAGACTTTGGGAAAAATACCAGGAATAATGCTAGGAAAGAAGTCATAATAGTGTATGGATCCTTTTCTAAAGTTTCTCACTTTGAATGGTATATTAGGTTGAAATATAAATCCTTCTACTCTTGTGTTACTTACTTGTCATGAATTATTGATTCAATTGACTACGCCTCATAACTTCTTGTCTATAACAATCCCTATTAAATTTCATTACATATTGGGCTTTGCGGTCATTGTACTTCACCGTTATTTATAGGGTGGTTCAAGGGCTGCGGTTAAAAGATTAATTACATAGTTATATTACGAATAGATATGATAAGTTATTGTGTGTTATAATAACAGTTAGTATAATTTTGGTTTTAACTTAAGTTAAAGAAGTGATTTTTTATTTTAACTTTTGGAAACACTTAAAAAAAATTGAGTGAATGTGGTATGTTTTTTTTTTAAATTATTCTCCATTTAATAGTATATACTTTGTTATGTGACTGAGTTGGCAAGCAAACATAGGGTTCACATGATAGTATAAATCTTTAAATAACGCCGGAGGGCAAATTACTCTGATGGTGATCCACCTGATGGTAAGTGGAAGTGGAGTCCACACGCGAAGGTGGCTAATATCGTTGCAGAAGGCGAACTGTACTAGCAGCCCTCGCCCGCAAGATGCCTCTTCACGCCTCGTTTGAAGGACCCCAGGTTGTAAGAATGAAGGAACATGTGTGCCGGTAAATAATTCCATTTTTTTGACGTGCGACAAAGAAGAGACTTGGCAAACTTCGTTGTTCGCGATGGAATTGATGCCACAGTTAGTCGGTGACATAGAAGACCGGCACGCGTAGTTCTTGAACGGAAGAATAATAGAAATTGCGAGACAAGTACTAGTAAAATATATATTTACACAAAAAGCGTCTATTAGTCGAATATAGCGTGACAAAATGCTAAGTCCTAAACGGGAAACAATGATCACAATTACGTAGAAAGTTAGTCGTTAAAATGGAGGTATTTAGCGCAGCTTAAACTAACCGTCTGCACGCGAGCTCATCTTGTATCTGCTGAAATTGCTCAATCTTAATTGTGTATTTTGTGTCATTAGAAATACTATAAAGTCTATGAGTCACATTATGCTAAAGTAATTGCTCAGCATCATCATTAATATAATTATATTGTTATTGTTTTTTTGCAATATTTATTTATCTATGAGTCTTCTTGCCGGTATTTTTCCCAGGGTCTGCTTATTACTCTTATCCGGATTTGACAGGTTACTAGTTTTTACACAAAGCGATTGCTATCTGATGTCCACGGGCGAACCAGTAACTCATTGGATAATAGCAATCAAGACCTAAAGATTATTTATTATCAGATATATCAGAAGTAATAGTATTGAAGTGCCTGTAATATGTGCTCATAGTTTTGCAAGCATTCATGGAATATCATTAAAAACCCTCTATTGCAATCATTGTGTTATAAAAAAACTTTAGTTCCGACCATCTTTTCGGAAATCAACGAAAAACAACGTAATTTTGTCATCTTACAAATTCAAAGCCTTTCGCGTTGATCTAATTGCTTCCCATCTATTGGCATTTGATTCGATACTGTTATGGATTTCAAATAATTTAAGTATATTTGCTATCTCTTTGGAGGAACTTTGCATCCTCATAATTTTATTTATTTTCATCTCCGACCTTCCCACGTTTATTGAAATAGACCCTGTTTGTAACATTAATAAAATCGCGTACATAGTGACAATTAATGTCTTAGCGTTACATTTTTTATTTGCTATCCATATATAGCTTGCGTTGAGAAAATCAGGTTTGATATATTTATATAGAGATCGAGTAGTGCCGTGGGAGTGCTCTTTGCGACATTTCGCATTGTTGTACGTGCGGGGGCGGATTAATAAGTTAATTACCGTTGATGGAAGTGTGGAGAAATTGCGGACAGAAATGTGGAAAGCGTTATGGCTTTTATTAAGGCTTCATAGCATTTTTAAAATCATAAAGTTAAGAGTTAATTTTAATGAAAATTGCATGAACGAATTAAACACAGACAGGTTAAAGCGTATGCGAAAATAATTCAACTATTTAGAAATGTACGTGATTAGATTTTTGACACCGTTGTGGCGTTGCGGGTGGTGAGTCTGCCTTAGCCTCGACGGTTGCGGGTTCGATTCCCGCTCGGGCAGATGTGTGTATTGATCTTATAAATATCTGTTTCGGTCTGGGTGTTTGTCCTTGTTGGACTCCCCACCGTGCCTCGTACAGCACGCTAAGCTTGGTCCCGGTTGTTCCTGGTTGTTAGCATGTGACATCTGATAATAATCGTTAACTCTTGAGAAGTAAGTTGCTTTATCCAATGAGTTACTGGTTCGCCCTTAGGGTTGCGGAGATCAGATGGCAATCGCTCCGTGTAAAAACTAGTAACCTGTTAAATCCGGATAAGAGTAATAAGCAGACCCTGGGTAAAATAATATACCGGGAATAATGCTAGAATGAAGAAGATACGTGATTAGGTTTATTCCTGAAAATCTGCATCACTAACGTCTCTACTTTTAAAAACTTTTAAAAATATGTAAAAAATTTAGGATTTAACGGCTTTAGAAAGTATAAAATTCGGATTAACAAGATCATCTGTACTAAGGTTTTTAGTAAATATATACAACTGTAATCTTTTTTGATTGAAAATTTATAGATATTTTTAATAATATAACGAACCATAAACACAAACTCATTTTTATTTCACATTGACGAAGATCCTGAAACACAATAAGAGTCATTGCTCTATAAATCAAGTCTGATTGTTAGAAACAAACGCATTGGAACTGTAAAAAATATATTTAATAATAAACTTGTCTCGTTTAAATCGGGCTTTAAGGACAATAGATGCCCTTCACAAAGCCCCATGCGATAAGGAACTTAACTACATATAGAGAAAGGTATAATACATAAGTCATCCTCACGGGCCGGATTTGCACACGTTGGGAATATAAAATTCTTTGACGTTTCTGATCGTACAAGATAAATATATATTGTAAAAAATCTTTATAAATCTTACAGATAATAAAGAAGTAAATTATCTACTAATGGTAACTACTCATAAACTTTAAGATTGTCCGGCTTTTTAAATTGTTTATGCTACTCTTCAGTGGTGAGGGCGTCATTGGCTGTAACACAGGTCTCCTAGCGACCAGGGGGCCTATCATCTCCGATGACGTCCTTAGCCGTCGTTCGGCTTCGCAGGAGGCACCCTAAGGACGGAATCAAATTTGAGCCCCCGTGAAGGCTTTTATCAAGGCTGAGCCACTGTACTCGGCCCCACCGCCCGTTGACACTGTCAAGGCCAGTAGAGCCAACAGCAATACACATTCCAAAAAAAAAGGGGCCTAGACAAGCGGCAATCGCTCCGTGTCGATTCAATTCCGAAAGTCCAATACGCTTGTACGACGTCAGTCAAAAACGATAGGTCACGTGGTATTTTGGAATTATCTTATTTTGTCATTGATAATTAAATGTGAGTTTGTCTAGGCCCCAAGTCTCTCACACAATAAACAATTTGCAAATCACACACGATTACAACTTGTAATATCTTCTTCGTCCTAGCATTATTCCCGGTATTTTATTTTACCCAAAGTCTGCTTATTACTCTTATCCGGATTTGACAGGTTACTAGTTTTTACACAGAGCGATTGCCATCTGACCTCCGCAACCCTAAGGGCGAACTAGTAACTCATTGGATAAGAGCAATTTACTTATCAAGAGTTAATTCTTATCAGATGTTTTTGTGATAGTAACCGGGACCGACAGCTTAACGTGCTCTCCGAGGCACGGTACATATGTATATGTGTTTCCATTATTTGTGAGAAAACATAAAGATTGCTATGAGTATTGTTATGTTGTTTAAAAATGATTTAATTAGTTTTGAGTTTTACTTACGCCTTTTTAAATTGAACTATCAGAGATAAACGTTGATATAATATTGATATTTTATTTTATTGAAATTATATTGCCTTTTACACATAAAAATATTATAGAATTACTATAAAGTCTTCATAATTTAAAAAGTATTAATCGCGTTTATTTTGTTTTAGAATAGTTTTTGTTTCACCGCTGAATCGTGAACTTCATTAATTAATTCAATTCTTTTGCAAATCAGTGTATTGTTACACTAATGAGATATTCGATGTGGCAATTAAATAGTAACTTAATGATAAATCGGAATTAATTAAGAGTTGTTAGATTGTATTTCAATTCGTATTAATTACTTTAACATTAAATTTATTTTAAATTTAGACTGATTAAAAATCTATATTTGAATAAATCCTACTAATATTATATATAATACCTATAAATGTGAAAGTTTCCATGTTTGGATTTTTACTACTCAATAACGCAGAAACGGTAGATCGGATTTGGATGAAATTTAGCACCCAGATAAATTTTTACCTGGATTTACACATAGGATACAAATTCGGTGCGGTCAGCAGACCCATCCTGTAAAATATTGAAAGCTCGTGCGGGGCTCAAGATGAATCCGTACCAAGGTTGAGGTCGATCGTAGGCTAGGAGCGTTATTTGGAGGGTTGTAAAATAGCACCAAGAAAGCGACCGAAGCTATATCTTTATACTTACTAATTTTAATATAATTTTAATCGTATTAAAACATAAATTGAAAAGTACTTGGCTGATTTGTAAAAAAACCTTCAACAACTGCATATTATAGCTTGATATGATGATCACGTAACTCGTCAACTCGCCGAAGTACAATGCAATGTAATTTAAGTACTATTCTATAAATGTTTACAAATCCGGTTCGTATCGACATCACAAATCGCACATCAATATCGTACAATATCTATCATATCACATCACAACGCATCTCATCTCTTACAGCGACTACTTTGTCGATAACTTTGTCATCGTCTAGATAAGTTTAGTGTTAGGTTGGTTACAGACTAACGTTTTTTTTTTCGAGTTTAAACGGTAGTTTCGGTATACGCACTTACAAGCGCGCTTTATTTCGCGCTTCAAAAAGTAGTACACGGGTGTTGGCAAATGTCAGTACCATTATTATAGCGCTTTATATAACTCGTTTATACGAGCTTATAAGCGCATCAACGCTAGTGTGACTTGCGTGTGTGGTATAAAGCGGCGTCAATACGCACCTATACTGCCTTGATAATTAAGAATGCAGTGATCGAAATTATTAGGATATTCACTTTTTGGAAATGGCATGCCATGGGCTTCACGTAAATGAAAAAATATTATTAAAAAAATTAACTGTAAGTAGCTATATTTATTTCTTTCTAACAATTTTCACAGTACTTGTTCCCGAAACCTTCATTTTGTAACTACTCCATTCTTGATTAAACACGGCGGTATGCGCGCTTCGAAAAACGCTGGTCTGTGGGCGCCCTTAGATTATATTTTGAGTTAATGTCGGTGCCACTTACGTATGGTTCATTTAACGGCATCTTTGTAAAAACGTCAAATACTTGTCTCAATATCAATATCTTGTTAATAAAAAACATAATGAGAGACTCATATTTTTTTTGTAGCGTGATTTAATTAAAACATTCGCTTTTTTATTCTAATTAGCGACCTCTCGTTATTGGTTGTGTATAAAGTTTTATTATAAAACTTCTCCGACTTTAAAAATAGGAAGATTGTTAGCCGATTTTAATGATTATTTTTTCATTGTAAGGTAAGAGTAGGTTTCAGTATATTTATTAATTAATAAATTATTTAATTAGTATATTTTTTAATTATTAAAAGATCTACTACTATAAACTTATGAACGAAAATTTTCAACTCTCACACATTTCACATATATCATATTCTTAGATATACTTATTTAAAATTTTCAGACCAACAAAGATTTAAAATATATAACAAATCTTAATGCGATCTTAAAATTACAGAAACTTTAATAGCATTTTCTAATATAATTATATCTATCAATTTTTTTTTACAAAAATTTCTATCCGGCTTAAGATGTAAGGTTTTTGTATGAAAAAATAACGATTTTATATTCTAGTCCCGTTCCCAGTGATTTGTATGAGCCGCGTAGTGTTTGGGAGTTTTTTGCGAGTACACATTCGAACAGACGACGTTTCCGCTCGCTGCGGCTTGAATTATCATTAGCCTTTAAGCTTAGTACACACTCAATGATATCAAAGGTGTTAAAACTATTCTATGATTTTTTCTTGTTTATTATTTAATTATTTATTAAAAATCAATATTTTCTAAACCATGAACTTAACGTCAAAAGCTGTTAAACCTACTTGGTTCATTTTACTCTATAAATATCAGTGCCTGGATGACCTGATTTGCTCTGTGTATATTTTGGGTAGTATTAGTTTTTCAACATAACACAAGAACAAAAGAAGGAACTTGAAAAAAGGGAAAAAATCGCTTGCAAACGAATAAAACGCCATTTTATAAAAATCAATCCTAGCTAGATCGATTTATCGCTCCCGAAACTCCCTGTAAATTTTATTTCATTAATGTAATATATATGTATATTATTCAAACAGAGAGAGCATTATAATTTATAATTATATTAAACTAAGCTGCCCAAGTTGTAAATATTATTAGTATAAATAAAAACATTTATTAAAACTTACTTAATAATAATATAGATTGCGACTAATTTATTACGCACGCTTTAACGCACTAATATTTACGTCAAAGTAGCTCTTTCGTAAGTCGTGGTACAAATACAAATTTCTTTTAACATTTATGTTTGACCCTCACCCCATCTCGTGTGCACTCGTCCTAACAGAGCGATGACCGGGTGAAATCTTTCCAACTAAAATAGCGTATTATTGAATTACAATGAACATGATACACACGCATGATTGATTTGATATCTCTGGGATTTTTGAGATAATATATTTTTTTTAATTCATATGTGAACGCTACTTAATATTAAAATTTAAAGACTAAGTGTACTATTCCGCGGTTCGATCACTAAAGGTCATTAACATGTTGGTACTGATATCATATTCATTTGTTCCGGAAATCGTCGAATTTGTTTACCGCGATAAAATGATTTTAAGACAAAAACATAGCGACTTTACAACACACAACACACGACACAACTAAAAGCAGCCGGTGCTACGTAAAATATTCTGTAGAAAAAAATTTTTGGTTTTCAGTTTGAAGTCGGTATTTTTTTCTAAAATTATTTTAGTTTATAGTTTTATTTACCTTTTAAGGTTTTTTCCAATAAACCTTTTTAAAATTAGCTATCTGAAATACAGTGGGCATATAATTATGTTGCTTCTCACGTTTTTTTTTGCGTATATCTCTAAATTAGGCTTTCTTTTTTAAAAAGCTCTACCGACCGCAGTCCGCACTTTCGAAAGTAATTAAGATGTGATATTTAAATTAATTATCTAATTAGTAAAATGACATACGTGCTCTGTACGATTGCTAGTCTCTTTCCTTAACTATCATATCGCGCATTTAATGAAGTAAAACTAAAACATTGTGGCCTATTAATCTTTTATGATGTCAAAATTTCTTTAGTTGCGTAGAGCGATTTTGCTAGGGGCTAAATTTGGGCTTAGTGCGACACGCATCACGCTAGTGATTTTGTTGGGAGTGCAGTGCAAGGGATTTAAGTGGAATGGCATGGGGTGGCATGAAGTGGCATAGGGCGGCATGAAGTGGTATGGGGTGGGAAGGAGTCAAGTAGAGCGTAGTGAAAAGGAATAGATTGAAACAAAACGCAATAAAATAAAATGAAATGACTGTATATTTTTTGTTATTTTATTTTCTTTACTGTAGCATTGAACAGTAATAGGAATTCTCATTTTTATTGTGAGACAAAAAAATACGCAGTATTACAAGATCTATAATATCGCGTTACGATAAAATATGAAACTTTTACAAAATTTCTATTTCATTCAAATGACACACCATCTGTAATATTGATATTGATTCTATTATTATCAGTTAGAATCTTTGCACAAGTAACGTCACTGTCTTATGACTAATGGAATCATCGGGTAATACCAGTGTTTGTCAATTGAGCAAGACGACCTGGATGTTTTAATCAGAGGAACAAGCCACTTTAACATCTAATAGTACGTACATTCCTTTGCTTATTACGTTTGGTACCTAAAGGTGCATCCACACCGGTGCTACTTAATGCTGAGCATGTTGTAACACAATAATGTTAGGTACCTAACAGTCTTCAAGATTTACAACCAATTGTCATCATCAATTAACAAAGTGCAACCCAGCAAGCGATTTAGACGATGTTGTGGCGCAGCGGTTTCAAACATGCCTTCCTGTTCGGAGCAGATGTTTGTATCGACCATACAGCCATGTGTTCCGGTCTGGTTGTGTTTATCCTTGTCGTTGTGTATGTTTCCGGAACCCTCGCACAGGATATCACTGACCTAATGAAAACATTAAATCGAACTCGCGACCTGTGGCGCTTAAGGCAGGTTCAATAACGCCACAACGTCGTCAAAGGTACACATAACTTTATACGTATTCTCAGAAGTAGAAACCACAGCAATTAAAAACACCATAAGAAGAATTTTCGAATAGAGTTCATTGGCTCGTTAAGTAAATAAATTATTTATATAATATCCCGTCTAATGGACTCCTTGATCACCCTGAACCTTGTGAAACCCAATCAGAATATTTATAATTTCGTAAACACGCGCCGCATCCTGTCTCCGTTTATGGTTCCATCCACAAATTCTACATTAATTAGCTACGTGCTTGGATTATTTTTATATTTTTGAATTTTAGTTACTTAGTTTTATATGGCACGTGAATTTGTTTATGGACATTAATATTGCCGGTTCGTTTCGAAGGAGATAATTATAGATTGAAATAGAAACAAAAATATTTTCTTGTTTATTTCTTCCTATGTGGCATCCCAGAGACCATCTTCTCCTTCCCTCTTCGTCTTGGCATTGTTCCTTTAGTTAATATACAGAGTTGTTGTCATCTGACCTCTACAATCCTAAGGGTGAACCATTAATTCTTGTTGCGATTCAAACCACGAACAAAAACTGTGCTACATGGTAAGCTTATAGGATAACATTAAATTATCCATCAATAGATAACAATTATGACGTACTGTACAAATACTGTCCACGGGGAACGGTGGCAAGACAGCTAGCAGCATTTCCCCGCTAAATCGCAATCCCGATTCTATGTAATACCTTTTAGAAATTAAACATTTATAAGACCATGATAAGACCTGTCGTATTGCATGGATCAGAGTGTTGGGCTATGAAAGATGTAGATGAAAGAAGAATGTTTGTAGCAGAGATGTGAATGTTGAGATGCATGTGTGGGGTAGCAAGAAATGAGTATATAAGGGGAAGTTTGAAAGTAGTGATTGAAAAATTAAGGAGTGCAAGACTATCCTGGTATGGGCATGTTATGTGCAGAGATGAAAGTCATGTGGCCAAAAGAGCAATGGAATTGAAAGTGAGTGGTGATGTGAAGAAAGAATGCACGAACGAACGAAAAATACCTGGATGAAATGTGTGGAAGAGGAAATGCGTAGAAAGGGAGTGAGTGCAGAGATGACGAATGATACAAAAGAATGAAAGAAGAAGACGTGCTGTGCCGACCCCACGTAGGTGGGATAAGGGCAAAAAGACGAAGACCTTTAAGAAATTGCTTGGAACTAACGCTCCATAGCCCAAGTATTTTTTTTTTTTTTTTATTATCCAAAGTAATTAGGGGTTTTGAGGTCACAGTAAGACCATGCTTGCCCCATCATACCCTAAACATATAGTACAACTTAAATAAAAAATTATGTATTTATATTTTTATATGTCAATATGGCTGGCTCTGAATGAGGCTCTGCCAATATACTTTGAAAGAAACCAACATCTAGGAGATTAACTCGTATCCTCGTTGCCAAAACCTCTCTCAGAACCTTCGTCTTAACACATTCAGTTAACAAATGTTGAACATCCTCCACTGTACCACACAGCAAGCAATTAGGACTGGCGCTTATGCCCATTAAATGTAAGAAACTGTTAAGAAGGAAATGTCCGGATCTTAATCTATGAGCTATAACGATAAATTTTCTACTAAGATTAGTGTTCAAATGCAAGCGCCATAAATAATTAGTAATTTAGCTTTTTAGTGAGTATTTTTATTATAGTCGGTTTTTTTTTGTTTCATTTAATAATATTATTGTCGATCAAAAAACAGGATGTGTTAATCAGTTTTTGTTTTTCTGTTACATATAAATATGATCGTGATGATTATGATAATGTGTATAAAAAAATCAAATCGTCTTGTTGCTTCCTGGTCAATTTCCGTTGGATGATGGATTACTCATTTTTTTATAAGTTAGATTATTTTTTAATTAAGGGCAATGTCATATTGTAGTTTATTTAATTAATTTCGTGTACGCTATGTGTAAATGAGTACTTTCTTTGTTCAAAATGAAAAAAGTACCTGTATGGTGATTAATCTTTATTTATAAAGTTCTTTGGAGATGGCAAGCGTCTATTTTTATGGCTTTTTAATTTTTTTAACTATCCAATTTCTTATCCAATTTAGTGTATAGCTTGTTCTGGGTCTGGGTACGATAATGACACCAGAGGTCAGGTTTGAACTAGTAAATTTTGCCTCTTAGTTTTATTATAAAGTTTTGCAGTAATATTAGTTTAATGATTTTTAAGTTTTTTTATGTTAGAAGTTGGCAAACAATCATACGGCCCACCTGATGGTAAGTGGTTGCTGTAGCCTATGAGCGCTTGCAGCACCATTAGTAGGTGCCACTCACGCGTTGCCACTTCGAGATATTAGTTCTTAAATCTCGTTCGCCCAGTAATTTCACTAGCGTACAATGCCCTTCAAACCGGAGCCTAACAGCAGTGCCTAAGCACTACTATTTGGCGGCAGAATATTCAACACTGCGGTGGTACCTACCTAGCCGGCCTCTTGCAACAAAAGACCTACCACCAGTGTGACTGATTGCACTGGTGAAATAATCTCTGTTGTGACAGAGGTTATCCCAACAGCGGCCGATGGGGTCGTCACATCCCGACGCCTTTATTCATAAATAATCCATCTGTAATAGTGACAAATAAATTACATCTTTCTTAAATATTGATTAGATATAATTGACAGTTAATATAAACGTGATCCCATAAAAAACATAAAATGTAAAAAAAATTGCCAGTCTCGCAAAGCAGTTCTTCTACTACAAAAGTGGTGAGATCTCATGTATAACTACGCCTGAAACTTGCCAGTTGTACGGCAACTTATTCTACTCATACAAATACTTTTAGATTCGTAAAACTGCCAAGTTTCAGGCGTAGTTATACATGAGATCTCACCACTTTTTGTAGTAGAAGAACTGCTTTACTGAGACTGGCAATTTTTACATTTTATGTTTTTATGGGATCTCATATATTTTTGTTGAAAGATCTACTTTTTTTACACACTTCTTGAATTTAATCGTATTTTATCTAGGTACCTACACCTATTATTTCATTATATTATGCATATACTATACAGGTACACTGATTGATTAACTGTAAATATAACTTTGTAATTTTATACATTTATATAGGATTACAAAGTTACTTATGCAATGGTGTATCTAGAAAACTGGACCGATATTACAAAATATTTTAGTTTTTCATTGATTTATACACTAAACACTAATTATATTCTAAATTTGAAGCTTCCATGTGTGCTAGAAGTGCCTTAGAGTTTTGATGATCGGCCAGTCAGCGAGTAACAAAATTAAGAAATTTGACTAGTTATAATTCTTAAACTACTCTTTCAAATTGCATAAAATTTGAAATATACCGTGTTTATACAATGGCTGTTTGGTGACTGAAAATTCAGGCTTTTAGTTTTAGCCACAACGAAGTTATAAGAGGTGGAAAATTATCGAAGTTTCTATCTAACTACAAATGTAACTTTGTAATCCTATACATTTATATGCGATTACAAAGTTATCTATATATTGGTGTATCTGAGAAACTGGACTGAAATTACAGTATATTTTAATTTTTTCTTTATTTATACAATAAAGACTAACTAAATTTTAAATTTGAAGTTTCCATGTCTGCTAGAAGTGCCTTAGAGTTTTGATGACGGTCAGCCAGTGAGTAACAAAATTATGAAATTTTGACTAGTTATAATTCTTAAACTGCTTATTCGAATTGAATGGAATTTGAAATATACCGTGTTTATACAATACCTGTTTGGTTACTGAAAATTTAGGCTTTCAATTTTATCCACAACGAAGTTATAGGGGGTCGCAAATTATCTAAATACCTATCTAACTGCAAATGTAACTGCTAACGTAACTTTGTAATCCTATACATTTATATGGGATTACAAAGTTATTTATCTGATTAATTTATCTAGAAAACCGGACCGAAATTACAAAATATTTTAATTTTCCCTTTATTTATACACTAAATACTAATCATATTCTAAATTTGAAACTTCCATGTCTGCTAGAAGTGCCTTAGAGTTTTATTGACGGTCAGCCAATGTATAGCAAAATTAAGAAATTTTTGACTAGTTATAATTCTTAAACTACCTTTTCAAATTGAACGAAATTTGATATACACCGTGTTTATACAATGCCTAATTGGTTACTGAAAATTCAAGCCTTTAGTTTTAGCAACAACGAAGTTATAAGAGGCTGAAAATTATGTAAGTACGTATCTGACTGCAAATGTAACTTTGTAATCCTATACATTTATATGACATTACAAAGTTATTTATGCAGTTGGTGTATCTAGAAAACTGGGGCGAAATTACAAAATATTTTAATTTTTCCTTTATTTATACACTAAACACTAATTATATTCTAAACTTGAAGCTTCCATGTCTGCTAGAAGTGCCTTAGAGTTTTGATGATCGGTCAGTCAGTGAGTGACAAAATTAAGAAATTTGACTAGTTATAATTCTAAAACTACTGGTTCAAATTGAATGAAATTTGAAATATACCGTGTTTATACAATGCCTGCTCGGTTACTGAAAACTCAGGCTTATAGCTTTATCCACAACGAAATTATAGAGCGTCGAAAATGGCCTGAAGTGCTTCGAGAAAGGATAGTACGGCCGTGCCGCTTTTTTGCTCGACTTGGCGGGGGCACTGCCGTGCTCCCAGATAGAATAAGTCCGAATATTCACACTAGGCAAATAACTTACATAACGTAATTCGCATTAGAAGTTATTGAAATCAGCATGCTCAGATAAACAAACCCTTCGACTCTATACTATTACTATAGCATGTAACGCATCGTCAATCTTCGCTATGAACGATGTAACATCGCTTCCTTGGGAAATAATATGTTCATTGCGTGTAGACTTACATCGAAGAGGAAATCCGAGTATGTAATTTTATTCTTCCTAATGGATCGTATTATATGTCTTATATAAATGAATACAAGCGATATGTGTATTTAAAACCTGTCTTTATTTTTTATTTTATTTTTTTTTATGTAAGAGGGGGCAAACGGGCAGGAGGCTCACCTGATGTTAAGTGACCACCGCCGCCCATGAACATCTGCAACACCAGAAGGCATGCAGGCGCGTTGCCGACCTTTAAGGAAAGAATAGGCTCTTATAAATATAGAAATAAAGATGAATCTAAATTTAAATAAGATCAATGATATTTGCGTTGCAGCTCATTTCAATTATTGAAACAAAAACTTTTTATATCAATAAAAATTAAAATTAAAGAGGAAAGGATTGGAAATCGGAAAGGAGGCCTCCTTAAACCTACACCCGGGTCGTAAGTGCCGGGAACTGCTCAGAGTTTCTAGTTCTTTCCCTCTACCATACGATGGACCCGGCGCCCGCACGATAAATCCATGTGTGACGAAATGCAGTTCGTCTCTCTCTTTCATTCCCAAGCTGTTTCCGAAATGCTGATATAAATTCATGAAAAAGAGACAAAAGATATTGAATAGACGTTTCTCGTTTTTTGTTACCAATAACCATATGTAACCAACAACGCCTCAAACCTAAATTTCATATACATATTTTTCGCAAGAACAATAAGCAAGTCGATATGAGACTTCCAGTAGCCACGTCATGTCAACCCTTGTTTGGATTTTCTGAATTTAGCTCGCACTGATGTATTATGGCCTTTTGTTCTCTTTCAAAACATGTCCAATATGCATTCATTGGAATTGAATGTCATGTTGCATAAACTACTGGAGCGTTTTAAATTTATAATCCGTATTACATGAAACTGACTTAAGGGGTTTCGATTTTGAAGTAGGTTTTATTTGACAATGGGATGAAGAAGAAAATTGCTTTTAACCTCCGAACACTCAACGAAAGTAGACTTATTATATAATATTGATCAGTCCTTTCACACAGACAAAATGACACTGACTTGTCGGTGCCCTTTCGTAAATTTAACACCAACTCAAAAGAGCGAAGTTAGTCACACTAACACGCTAATTTAATTCGATTTTGCCTATGATAAGAACAACATAAACGAAAGATGTTAGCGTGTGACTAACTAACTCCATTCCAGGGCACGTCTTTTTTGACATTTTGTCTATATGGTCTTGTCCTTGTTGACCTCCCACAGTGCCTCGGAGTGCACGTTAAGCTGTCGGTTCTGGTTGATATCGCATAAAAGCTGATATTAATCGCTGACTCTTGATAAGTAATTTGGTCATATCCAATGTGCTACAGGTTCGCGCTTAGGGTTGCAGAGGTCAGATGACAATCTTCTGTGTAGTAGTAAAAATTTCGGGTGAAATCCGGAAGTGTAATAAGAAGACCCTGGGTAGATAAAATACCATCATATATACACGATCAATATTAAATATACCAATCTGAAACTAAAATGTGTCCATTACTTACATAAACTATACCAAGACAAACACCTAGACTACGATAAGCAATTAAAACAAATGGTCACGTCCGCACATCAAACCTACGATCATTGGCTCAAAACCACTCGCACTAACTGGTTACCAAACCAAAACAATGAACCCTTTATCAAACTACAGTAGCACAAGATGGTCTAGTAATATTTCGTTTCGGACTAAATTGAAACAAGCGTGTACAATGTATAATTTGTCCACAATCAATGGGCCGTACACAGCTGTTCAGTCCATATTCCGCAGGTCCATATTCGGTCCATACGACCCGATATGGACCGAGTCGAGTAAAAGTTACCTACGCGCGTTTTAGATTATATTATGATTATTATAGCATTGTAAGTACGGCTTTTAAATAATTTAGTTTGTTTTAGTTTAAATATCTTGTAGTGAGTTATGGATCTCTTTTCAGTGCACTCCGTCTGTCGCCTGCCTTTTATATATTATACTTAACTAATATTCAAGTTCTATTGATATTATTACATTTGTATTTCGCGTTTATTAAGTATTTTCAATGAAGTCAGGCTTTTCGTACATTTTAATTTTTATACTGCATAAATAGCAAATAAGCGTTCGGCTTACCCATTAGGCGCTAAGCAGTCACTGTAACACATGGACGCTTGTAACAGAAGGACATTAATTTTACCTTTTAATTTACTTTGTAAGTTTTCGCTTGCTTGTTTCATTATTTTATTATCATTTTTACTTTTCTCACTGATTCTGTGAATTAGTAGCAAATAAACTTTAATTAAATCATTCAGAAGTAAAAGCGTTTTGCCAACCCAATGGAAGGAACGCCAGATGATTGACGGAAAGAATTCGACAGAGATAGTTAAGCTTTACATTCGAACGAAACGCAATAGTACGATCACTTCTACGTTGATATTTTGAGCGTAGAACATTCCAATTGAGATAAAATAATTTTTAGAAAAAAAAAATACCATGTGTGTCGATGTTTTACTTAGCACCAACTTCCTTCTTTTTTATTGAAATTATTTTACTTTATACTTTCAGTTACGACTATAAACGTACATGCATACATTAATGCAAGACTTAAATATATTGCATATTAATAATTAGCATCTTTCAAATAAAAAAAGAATCATCAAAATCGGTCCACCCAATCTGAAGTTCTGAGGTAAGAAACATAAAGAAATAGAGTTGAATTGAGAACCTTGGCTCCACTACACGTAAAAATATAGGCTATTGATAGATAACAAATCTTCCATGTGCGGTCGCAGTAACCGTGTTAAACGAGTGGGCGTTACCCATTGTTAAGATGTTTTGTAACTCGAATTAAGACCGTCTAAATGTTAACGACTTGTTAACATCAGCTGTTATCAAACACGAAGGTACTTGTGTTGTTGTTCCATTCTACATTGTATATTTTACGTATGTTAGAACAGGATAAAGATATAGTTTAGGGGCACATAATGCTGAGGGCACTTCTGAATTTATGAATGTTTTATATTTTATAATTTTTGGCTATTTTTTTTGTATCGGATACTATTTGTGTATCGGGAGTAAAATTAAATTCAAAACTTTATAACAACATAATTAGGCTTTTAAAATTTACTTTGAATAAACGAAAATCGATATTATCCAATATCCATACTCAAGATTACAAAATTATAATTCTTACACGACGACCCTGTGGCGCCTCTGTCACGGATTCGATTCCCGCTCGGAGCAGATGTTTATATTGACCATAAATACAAGTTTTCCGTTCTGGGTGTATTTGTCCTTGTCATTGTGTATTTTTCCTGACGCTGACACAGGATATAACTATCCTAATCGGGGCCCTTGAGTGTAGCGTTTATTTATTTATTACATTTTGAGATAATACAAAATTATATGTGCCTCTAAACCATATTATAAAAATCATAAAACTTAAAATAAATTAAAGACCCATACAAAATAAATTAAAATACCTGCTTTTTGAAGTCGGCTAAAAAGGTGTCATTATCTAAAAGATATCTCAAACGAGATTAGAAGATTGATCAATTCTAAAAGCATCCATACTGAACACATACAATTAAATATTTCGTAAAATCAGTAAGCTGATTACAACTTACAACGCGATGTTGTGATCAATGAATACAATTGCAAAGATGATCACTAATGAAGATTACGTTAGTATTATTTGTAATTTGTTTTATTTTATAAAAGCATTGTATATAGTGTAAATTTCACAAATTGTTTTGATTGTCAATGATATGTTAAGTTTGTCGTCCCGGTACAGGGTCTGCTTATACTCTTATTCTGATTTGATAAGTTACTAGTTTTTACACAGAGCGATTTCCATCTGACCTCCGCAACCCAAAGGGTGAACCAGTAACTCATTGGATAAGAACAAATTACCTAACAGGATCTAACGATTATTATCAGATGTTCAGATAACAACCGGGACCGACAGCTTAATGTGCTCTTCGAGGCACGTTGGGAAGACCCACAAGGACAAACGTTCTGATCGAAATAGATATTTATAACAAACTCCTGCTTCGAGCGGGAATCCAAACCACGACCGTCGAGGCTAAAAGCAGGCTAACTACCAGCATGCTTCATTTAGGTATTATTTAGCTTAAGTTCATAGAATTTGAATAACTTTCGAAGAACCATTGAAGAAAAAATCATTATGCTTTTGTTAGTTTGACGTATAGACACAAAGGTCAAGCAACCAGGCAGATGTGAGCGCGTGCGTCACTCTTACTCAGGCAACCTTTGCAATCATACAATACTACATGGTACCAATTATGTAATTATGCAGTAGCAAGTAGATTTTTATCATGTCCATCTGATTACAGCTGTTCACAAGAATTCGAGTTTATATTGCGGAAACCAAGATGAAGTCATCGAATAAAAATTGCATAAAATGAGAAATTTTGAATATAATTCTTCTATAATTTCATTTAATTAAACTATATTGATTGTTAAAACTTCAAAATACATATACGTATATTGAACTATATCTTCATTATAAGAGAAATCTAAATCAAGGATTACATAAAATGTGAACATATATCTGAAAAATAATGTACTATTTTTGGAGTCCTGCATGGTATAGTGATCTATGCCAACCGAGCTCGCGCCTTCCCTCAGGGAAAGTGTGGATTCCACTTCTACAAAAACAGTTTCGGGAATATGGGCGTTGATGTTAGCCTCAGGCCGCAATACCGCTCTAAACTCTTGGCCACAAACTTCGTCGCTCTTATGACTATAGTAATGACCTCAGAGGGTTATAATTATAATATTATTATATTAAACAAAATTATTTAGGCCTAAAGAGTACTGTGATGCAAATGAATACGAAATGTGTTGATCCGTTTATGCTCAAGATGCGACATTGGTGTCTCTTCAGGTAGGCCTTTCTTAGAAATGGCTGTTGCGGCCTAACTAAACATTTTATGTTCCTTTTGTAATGGAGCACGTGCGGACTCTGTCTTTAGCTGTAAAGACTATTTGGCTTCGGTTTTAAGGTCCTTAAAAATAATTTGATCTTCATCTGGCAGCAAATTGTACTAAATTTAGTAAAGACAGTTATTCAATGCATTGTCGAGGCTCCGTTTCATGAATTTTATGGTATGGTAAAATAGCGACATATGAACTGTTATTTTTCATTCGCGGGGAACACCCGCAGACCGGAGTTTCTTTAGTTTTCTTTATATATTTATGCTTGTTTGCGACACTACCCTGAAAAAATAGTGTCCTTTGGTCAGGTAGAACTCATATATGTATATGTTTATTTACAGGTATATATAGGAATGTTGAAGCACGTGGCGGTGTCTCCACACCGCGCCCGCGCTGACTCCGTCAGTCTCACGTCCTCGACCTCTTGTTGCAGCCTCGGCAGCCTCGAAAACCGACACGATTCAGTCACAGATCTTTCCCATCGAACGGTGAGTACTAATACACATATATTAAATGTTAAGTTAAATACCTTAAATCGTCTACAGACATCGTACGGAAATCGTAAGGACGTACAATCAGATGTAATGTTTCTTAACATTTTTAATATGGGGGTTGGGTGTTGGCATCATAGAGCGGGGTCTGTCTTCTATTAGTTATTTCTCGTATTTTTGTTGTTTTTTTTCATTTAAATTGGGTTATAATTATGATCTTATATACTTTCTATAATATTTTGATTACAGCAAGATACCGACAATTTGAAACAATTTTGTTCATAGTTAAGCAACGAATATGTGCATAATATTGTCTCTAGCATATAATTTACGCCATTTAAAGAAACATGACCCACCATCATTATAAGCAACCGAAATAATATTAAATAATAGTACAGTGGGGTATTTGAAACCACAACAATGGTACGAGGATTTGTAACCGGACAATAGATTTAACAAACGTTCTTCTTTCATAATTACCAAAATATGAGGTTTAACGAAATCCACTTTGAATTACCACGGTGTAGCTTTTCATTTAAAAATCCGAATTGGTTCAGCCATTCTAAAATAAATGTGCACAAATATACATATTTTTATATGGATAGATTATGATTATGTGAATGAAAGATAATTCAACTAATATATACTTTATGATCGTGATCTTAAAGTATTTAAAAAGATCTCTATAGATAAATATAGTATATGTTTTATCTTCTGAATAAGCTTTACAGTTAGCATTACTGGGTCGCAACTAGTCAGTCTCGGCCATGAAAAAATCCTGCCCACGCAGGAGTCAATGTTGATTTCCTCTTTGAAGTATCCCTTTAAGGCCATACCACAGTATAGCATCGGCATCGAGTGACGTTGTGGCGTTGTGGGTAGCGAGTCTGCCTTTAGTCTCGACGGTTGCGGGTTCGATTCCCGCTCGGGCAAATGTTTGTTAAAATTTCTGTCTCGGTCTGGGCGTTTGTCCGTGTGGGTCTCCCCACCGTGCCTCGGAGAGCATGTTAAGCTGTCGGTCCCGGTTATTATCAATAACATCTGATAATAATCGTTAACTCTTGATAAGTAATAAATTGTTCTTAACCAATGAGTTACTGGTTCGCCCTTAGAGTAGCGGAGGTCAGATGGCAATCGCTCCGTGTAAAAACTAGTAACCTGTCAAATCCGGATAAGAGTAATAAGCAGACCCTGGGTACATAAAAATACCGGGATTATGGTAGGATGAAGAAGCATCGGCATCGAGTGCATTATAGTGACCAGGCTCGTTTTTAAGCGAATTTATGTAGTAATGTATAGGTATGCCGTTTAACACCCGCGTAACTCGTACGAGCGTTAACGCGCTTATAAGCTTGTATAAGCGCGTAATATGAAGCGCGAATTCAGTTTATACGCTGAAATAAGCCCGTGTACGTTCGTTGGGCTTTTGGAAATGCAAAGCGTGAAGTGTATGCCGAAAGAGAAACCGCCCTAATAACAGCGAAACTTAACTTTGTATCGTTACATAATATGCAATATACATATGTGAATGATTTTCATTCGGACTATCGGGATATCGATGTGTGCGGCGTCATTACGCCCGCTTCCTTTATATAGGAATATCCCTTCTTATCACGTCTTCCGCTTTGACAATCATTATAATAACCAACATTATATTATAAATAGTATTATAAAACTATTGTGTGACACGTGGCGCCTGTACTGTTGATTATTATAAATAATCCGGAGCTACTTTATTTTTATTTTATGAAGTTGGGAAACAACCATACGAGCCATTTGATGGTAAGCGGTTGTCGTAGCCTATGGGCGCTTGTATTACCATACATTTGGAGGTGTCATTCACGCGTTGTCAACTTTGAGATATTGGTTCTTAAATCTTATTTACCCAGTTATTTCACTAGCTACTTATAGTGTCATTCAATCTGAAACACAGCAATACTTTACGGTCGAATATCTGACACTGGTACATACCTAGCCGACCTCTTGCAATAAAAGACTTACCATCAGTAAATTTTAACTAATTAGACTTGAGAGAATACTTAATCAACATTAGTTTATAGTTATAGTATTTTTTCTGAATTTATAATGAGCGTCTTAATAAAAAAAAAGAATAAAATTTACTTCTTCCTATGCCATTGAAATGTTAAGTTGAAAATTTCGCATGCAAACATGGTGTAAGCAGAAGCTATTATAGTCTTATATGAAAATATCGTTAATATATTGATCGACCTATTCAGTAGGTAGGAAAAACATAATTTATTATACGTTCTATTTTAGTGATTTCGTAAACACATAATTGCATGTAATAAAAACTTTGGCAACTTTATGATGGTGTTGTAATCTTTGAACGTGATTCATATTTTATTTGTGATTTTTACTTAATTGGAGAGAAAAAAAATTAGTTTTTCGGATAAAGTTATACTTAGTCCTGGTAATATATAGTTTAAATTTGTTTTCAAATAAATAATAATTAAATTAATTTTGTGTTACATTATTACGTCACTCAAATGCACCTAAAAACCAATATCGATGCAAAAATCTCATCAATTGCATACTTACAAAGAGAATATGAGACTACATTTATCACGAGCGATTACGAGTTGTATTGTGCCAGTAAGCTATCAAGAACGTTTCAATTAAATATAGTCGTAATTACCTTTCACCAAGAACGAAAGTTCTATGACACTAACGTCACTTTCTCACTAATGACTGTATTTCCTTTATTCTTTGCGATTATGTTTCTTTACTTGACTTGTGTCGTGAGAACCTGAAGGCTATAGGTACGGTAGTGGTAGAGCTTTCTTGTTTTTGGCATGAACAATATTCGAACTATGCGCTTTCGTTCCTCATTCATAATGCGCACTGCCAGGGATTGGAATGCTCTTCCGAACGCATACAACCTGAACCTCTTCAAGGTGCGAGTACATAGACTTCTCATGAGTAAGCTCGCTCCAACGTCGACCTCAACTATGCCTTCGCGCTCGATGGAGGTCAAAAACTTACCCATTTAAAAAAAAAAGTCGATCGATAGCAGAAGTGCTACCTATACTCACATAGAAAACTCAGCATTCTGATTGTTGCTCTTCTTTCGATGAGTTTGAAGGCTAGAGGACCAAATTCCGCCCAATCGGCCTTCCTTTTTTCCTCCCTCCCACTTTCCCCATTTGCCACATAATATGAATCCTATCTCAGTCAACTGGCAATGATGCGTCTTATGTTGCAAATGGTTAATGAATATAAAGTACTGTAATTGCTTTCCAATGTCGCATGACATGTCCTGATAGCTTAGCTGGTATAAAACAGTTTGCATTGCATGTCCCAAATCAAGTCAATTACACGACATCGCAACTATTACTTCTACAACTATACTTCTTGTGTTACTAATGGTTAGTGAATATAGAGTATGGCAATTGTACTCCATTGTCGCATGACATGTTCTGTTAGCTTAGTTGTAATAAAAAAACTTTGCATTACAAGGACCAAATCAAGTCAATCACACTACAAGACTGCACAAATATTTAAGAGGATCTCGAGTGTTTAAGAGTCTTTAAAATTCTCATAACGTATTGATTGTATCCCCGTCCTGAATGAAATCCTAGTTGATAAACGTTATCAAAGCGTACCAGATATTTACTTACGTTATCAATTTTGATATTGAAATTTTCGGGAACGAAACTAATATGTGGATTTGTGTAACCAATTTTATATTTTATTTATTAAATTATATGGCGGATTTTCGATCGGCAACAAACCCCTCGTGTGTAAAGTGGTTAAAATAAATATTTAAAGAAGCAGGTATTCCGTTAATTTTATTTCGCAAGTTCGAATATTTCAAGTACTAGTAAACAGATAAAATATAATGGCCTGTACATAATATCATATCCGCTGTTAGCACAAGGTTCATACGTGTTTGGCTTGAGGGGACTTGAAGTAGCATTGCTAATATTTTTAGGGCTCTCTACTCAAATGGTTCAATGGAACCCTGTTACTAAGCTTTCGCTGTCAATTCCTCCGTACATCTGTCAGCGAGCTGTATCTCACGAATCGTATTGGGTGGAGGAAATATTCCCATTATATATTTCTGTTGTTTCTACAACAACAAATAATGAATGAAATACAATTCTATATTAAAAGAAGAATAATACAAGTGGTGTAATAACAAAAATACAGATCCTGGGTATAAATAGACGACGTTGTGGCACTGGGAACCTGCCTTATACGCCACAAGTCGCGAGTTCGATTCCCGCTCGGAGCATAATATGTTTGTATTGACCATGCAAGCATATTTTCCTATCTGGGTGTATTTGTCCTTGTCTTTGTATGTGTTTCCGGACCACCGACACAGGATATCACTATCCTAATGGAAGGCCGATGAGTGTGCAGCGTTTATTTAATTTATTTATTGAATTAGTGCAGCAATAGGAAAATACTATTTTTTTTCAATTTATATCAAGAATGAAGTTTTTGTCGACTTTCCTAAGAACACAATATGATCCCAGCCGGTACGGTTCCCATGTCGCACAATCGAGAAATCATCCGTTATCTCAGTCGGCCATCGCTAATTAATATGGCACTTTGGGTAAATATGGCGGCGGAACAATGCCGAAATCGCCTTATTGTCAGTTAAATTCTCATTGCTTCAAGGAATGCAATGTCTCGTTGAAATTAAAACGACCTCTTATTGTATTGCCAACATGAAGAATAGCAGAGCTGTAACCTTTAGGGAAATATTTATAGAATTTGGCAACATTGTGTATCATGTGAGAATATGTACCTATTAAACTATTATAAAAAATAAAAATTATTTAAACATAAATAAATGCGGAAATACTTATCAAGAGTTAACGATTATATTATTATCAGATGTTATGATAACAACCGGGACCGCAGCATAACGTAATTCTCTGGGGATACCCACAACGACAAACGCTCAAACATAAACAGATATTTTTAATATACATATACTCCGAGCAGGAATCAAACTCACGGTCATCGAGGCTCAAAGCACGCTACCAGCTCGCCACAACTTGACTCTAGTATTAATCGATTTTTGTTCTTGTATTAATGATAACGAGAACTATTCCATTACAGATCTTGCTTCAAATAACTTAATTCATAACGTATGCTAGTGATGAGTTAAATACCTCCTTTAACAGCACATGCGACGTTGCATGCAGACTAATTATCTACAACTCGCGTCGCATGAGACTATGCTAAATACAAGGAAGCCTGTACAATATAATACTAATAACTCGCAGTGTAGCGGATGCGTTAAACCTTTATTTCATACCTCTGAAATAACGGATCTTTAGAATATGAGTGTCTTCATATACGTCAACTAATAAAGCATTCAGCATATTCTACAGCATCTATCACGGGTTATGTTCTGAGGAATTGTTTCTGATCCCGTCTGTGGAATATCACTATCGGACATCGTTATAAAAAATTGTCTTCAGAGAGAAATGAAACATTTATAAGTTAAAAAAGTCCCAAAAAACATTTGTACTAAATTCCATTTCTCTGGGATAAAAAGTATTCTACACGTGTTGATGCAGATAATGAGCTATCTGTGTACTAAATTTCATCTAAATCCGTTCAGCCATTCTTGTTATAAAACGAGGTATACGTAGTAAGGACTTAACTTTGATTTTTAAGTTATATGAATTAAAGTTAAGAACTAAACGATCAGTGCCGCTGGTATAGCTAGTCTTCCTGAAATATCTTGTTTAACAGTAAGTTAACCTTTAACTGAACAGTTACATCTTAGTTTCACGAACCATAAGCGGTGTTCAGTTATCAGTATTTAACAAAGAAATCTAGACTGTTAAGTTCCCAAGCTTCTATGAAAGAACGTAATGTAATATTAACATTATTAAAACGGTTTTTAACAACTCATTGTTTTCCAATAAGATTCTAGTTAATATGTATAATTGTTCTCATCGGCGTCGGGAGGTGAAGCCCGCCCGCTGTTGGGATTTCTGTAACACCAGAAATTATTCCAACAGTGCAATCAGTCACGTTAGTGGTAGGTTTTTTGCTGCAAGAGGTCAGCTGGATAGGCACCGCAGTGTCAAATATTCTACCGCAAAGCAGTAGTGTCATTGGCATTACTGTGTTCCGGTTTGTAGGGCATTGTAAGCTAGTGCAACTACTGGGAAAAGGAGATTTAAGAACTATTATCTGGAGGTTGACAATGCGAGAGTGATACCTACAATTGGTGTTGCAGGTGCTCATAGGCTACGGCAACCACTTACCATCAGAAGGGCCGTATGCCTGCTTGCCAACTTAGTAACATAAAAAAAAATTGCTCAAGCTGAGTATTTTTTTGATTAACCTGGTTTTGATACCGTTAAGGGTTTCGATTTCCGCTCGCAACAGATGCTTGAGGTACGCTTAATTCTTTATTTCTGGGTATTGTTTTTTCTTAGTCTTCCTGAGATCTCGCAAAAAGTATGGTTGTTATCATAATGGTCTAATAACAATTGCTAACTGTCTTTACGGAAATAATTTAAATGAAACGTGTTATTGATGTAAAAGGTTGTAAGAATTAGGAAGCAAGGTACAGTTTAATTTTTATTTATTTATGGATCTCTTTTAATATAAAATGTCCTTTATTTATATATATTCCTAGATTTGCCGAGAAAATAAAAAATAATTTTACAGATTTTTATTAGGTTTAAATTTTTATTAGTATGCCTTAATAGCTAATAAATTGCTGGATATAGTTATTAAATATTTTGTTTAATCTCATTTTCGGCAGTCCATTTACAAAGCTAAATTATCATGTGTGCACCAAGCGTGATCATTAAAACCAAACTGTCCCAGTTTACTTATTTATATATTATAAATATCACTTTTGTATATTTTATTGCAAAGTTAACTTGCTGTGATAAAAAGTATCAAAACTGATTTGTTTTTATTTCAAGCCGAAGACCTTATTTCCATGCAATAAAGTATATATTTATGGACGAAAATAATGTTATTAAAAGCGAGGTATATAAGAGCATGTGTAGAGTAGATTGACCATAACATAAAGGATAATAAAGAGACTATCCTGTTTTAATTCCAAACTTGGCAAAGCCGGTAAATAGATTTCATTTAAAAAACTAGGTTAGCCGGTAAATAGCTATTGTTGAAAACATCGCCCGTAAACGTTAGATCAACATTGTTTAAGCTTTTGATTATTCAAAATTAATATAATTTACAGAGAACAAAACAATTTCCTAATAAGGATAGTTATAATTATTACATTTCCCTCAATTATGAGCGTAAATAAACAAGTATTGTATTCTTTATATGGATAAACATTATTTAATATTTTTTGTAAATTCATCTATCATAATAAAGAATTATTTTTAAGCTTTCAACATAATATATAAACGATATGTTTTTATAAGGGCCTATTTTACCTTAAGATCGTCTGATTCAAAATGATCTTTATTATAAAGTTCACGTTGCGCGTATGTATGTAAGGTTTATGTCAAGACTTCAAGAGCAAAAAATTATTTTATACCTTTTATTAGCGAATAAACCACGGGACCAACCACCACGCCAGAAAATGAGGACATTGCCACCAATTGTCGCAATTGTAATAATCCGCGGGTGGGAATGTCCTACTTATCTCCCTATTCGCGTAATGTACTATTCTATGTATTTACGTAAGTTTATATGTACTTAAGATTAGCAGCTCCTGATTAACAAGAGACGAAGTTAGCCTGTGAAACTTGATGTCAGGGCTAAAAGAGTGCTACGATTTTATTCGTATTATAGCGGGACTATCTCTTCTAAAACGGGTTTCTTGGTCACATTAGTATTGTATGTTCCCACGCCCGCCATGACATGTGCACCCGAGATATTGCATTGTTCTTACTTATTACAGTAATGACTTTCGTCGTACGATGGATTATATAGATGCTCTATTGGAAATAGAACTTTATATTTAAAGAGATAAGTGAGGTATTTGTGTAAATCTTTCTGTGATTGGAAGATAGATGTTTCTTCGAAGTATGCCTGGTTTTGCAGAATATTATTTATAGCTGTTTGTTCTTACAAATTATTGTATTTATACGATTTAATTGCTTCTTCTTCTGTACGAGTATTTTATCTGGGATCTGCTTATTACTCTTGTCCGGATTTGACAGGTTACTAATTTCTACAGAGCGGTTGCAATCTGTCCTCCGGAACCGTAAGGGCGAACTAATAACTTATTGGATAAGTGCAATTTACTTTATCAAGTGTCAACAATTATTATTAGATGTTACGTGAAAAAAACCGGGACCGACATTTTATCGTGCCCGGAACGGTGGGGAGATCCACAATGACAAACGCCCAAACCGAAACCGATATTTTTAAGATCAATACAAACATCTTCTCGAGCGGGCATCGAGCCCGAAACCGTCTAATGACAGGCTAAAGACAGACTCGCTACTAACAACGTCACAACGGTGTCACAATAATTATACTCTTCATTTCTATTAATGTATAAATAAATTTGTTATTCGTTCTGTAGGTTGATCTAGTTGTAATTTTTGTAATAATATACAGAACTCCAGATAAGAACTACAAATTGTAAACTTTAGCATAAAGCAAACGAACCCTGTTGGACGGTTGAAATAGGACAATTATAAATAGTGTTGGTAAACCCTAATCCTTACCCGACTTCCTGGGGAGGAGAACCGAGTTATGTGAGGTTCCATGACAAGGTGGTAACATCATGGGGACCCACTAAAACCTCGTGTAAAGGCGACTTCAGTGCGTTTTTTAGGTCACGGGAACTTTAGCGCACCAATGGGACCTGACAACCAATGTGCCTTGAAGGCTAGCGGAACCCGTCGAGCTCGAGCCCCCAGCGATTTCCACGCGCGCACGGCAGTCGAGTCCTCCTGAGGACCGGAGATAAAAAACGTGTTAATCTAGATAAAATTAACTGTGTGCCGTTTTTGCAGGAGTGAGTAACAAATATCCAAAAATCCAAACCTAAAAAAGTTCACATCTATAATATCTAAGTAGAATTAAAAATTTAAAAAAAATTATTATCAAATAAGATGACAAAGAGAATGAACAATATTCGAAACATATAAATAACTGCACGCACTTTTATTTATGAATAGATAGATATCGCACACGAATATACCCCTAACTGCTAAAGCAATAAGGGTGTTAATAATGTACTGCAGTTCGTGTGAAACCACGGTCGTAAGCTATAATGTGCGGAAGTGACGTCGCTTCCGCCATCACACGTGACGTACCAGAGAAATTACGTACACAGAGATGGAATTAATTAGATAGCGTCCCTAGAGCATATTGTTATGGGACCTCTTTTAAACATATAATATTTTTGTAGGGAAAGAATAAATGATCCCATAAAAAACATAAAATGTAAAAAAATTGCCAGTTGTACGGCAACTTATTCTACTCATACAAATACTTTTAGATTCGTAAAACTGGCAAGTTTCAGGCGTAGTTATACATGAGATCTCACCACTTTTTGTAGTAGAAGAACTGCTTTGCGAGACTGGCAATTTTTTTACATTTTATGTTTTTTATGGGATCTCATATCTTTTGATCTACTTTTTTTACCTACTTCTTGAATTTCATGGTATTTTATCTAGGTACCTACGCCTATTATTTCATTATATTATGCATATACTATACAGGTACACTGATTGATTAACTGTAAATATAACTTTGTAATTGTATACATTTATATAGGATTACAAAGTTATTTATGCAGTTGGTGTATCTAGAAAACTGGACCGATATTGCAAAATATTATAGTTTTTCATTGATTTATACACTAAACACTAATTATATTCTAAATTTGAAGCTTCCATGTGTGCTAGAAGTGCCTTAGAGTTTTGATGATCGGTCAGTCAGCGAGTAACAAAATTAAGAAATTTGACTAGTTATCATTCTTAAACTACTCTTTCAAATTGCATGAAATTTGAAATATACTGTGTTTATACAATGGCTGTTTGGTTACTGAAAATTCAGGCTTTTAGTTTTAGCCACAACGAAGTTATAAGAGATGGAAAATTATCGAGTTTCTATCTAACTACAAATGTAACTTTGTAATCCTATACATTTATCTGAGATTACAAAGTTATTTATGCAGTTGGTATATCTAGAAAACTGGACTGAAATTTCAAAATATTTTAATTTTTCCTTTACTTATACACTAAACACTAATTATATTCTAAATTTGAACCATGTCTCCTAGAAGTGCCTTAGAGTTTTGATGACGGTCAGCCAATGTATAACAAAATTAAGAAATTTTTGACTAGTTATAATTCTTAAACTACTTTTGCAAATTGAATGAAATTTGATATACACCGTGTTTATACAATGCCTAATTGGTTACTTAAAATTCAAGCTCTTAGTTTCAGCAACAACGAAGTTATAAGAGGTTGAAAATTATGCAAGTACGTATCTGACTGCAAATGTAACTTTGTAATCCTATACATTTATAGGAGATTACAAAGTTATTTATGCAGTAGTGTACCTAGAAAACTGGATCGAAATTACAGAATATTTTAATTTTTCTTTTATTTATACACTAGACACTAATTATATTCTAAACTTGGAAGCTTCCATGTCTGCTAGAAGTGCCTTAGAGTTTTGATGATCGGTCAGTCTGTGAGCGACAAAATTAAGAAATTTGACTAGTTATAATTCTAAAACTACTGGTTCAAATTGAATGAAATTTGAAATATACCGTGTTTATACAATGCCTGCTCGGTTATTGAAAACTCAGGCTTATAGCTTTATCCACAACGAAGTTATAGAGCGTCGAAAATGGCCTGAAGTGCTTCGAGAAAAGGATAGTACGGCCGTGCCGCTTTTTTGCTCGACTTTCTGGCGGGGCACTGCAGTGCCCCAGATAATCGCAGAAGCAAGATTGATACGAAAACAACTTTTGCCTACGGATTAAAAATATATAGAAATTTTTAGTCCATTTTTTCATTAATTGGTTTTGTCATTGAGATAAAACATCAACCCTTCTTAATCATCAAAAAGGAGCTAAATAGAATAACAAATAAGTTAACTAACAGATTCACAGTTTAATTAACCGAGTAAGGTACATATTACTTAGGAATTATTTTAAAACTATTATTTCAACTGTCGGGATATTGTTGAATTGTCGTAAACAAGTGTACATACCGAATATAGCCTCACGGTGCCCATAGACTTTGGAAGCCAGTAGAAGGAGGCAAAGTTAGAAAAGGAAATAGAAAGGGAGAAAAGATGTGAACCATCTCTAGATTAGGGTTTTAGCCTCCAGATCTTCCGTTAGAAAGAAACACAAAAATATGGATTGTTGCTATTTAAATTTATGTGTACGAAATAATGTAGTAAAACAACATTAATTTAGATAATTATAAATGAACTAAATAGTCAGAAGCGTCTCTAGCCCATGTAGATGTGGCCCGTGTGCAATCATTAATTAAGCACCCTTTAGTGAGCGCGCGGTCAAAATGGAATAGCTCTAAATGTTATGTCATTGTTAAAAAATGGAAATTGTATCTAACGACGAGCGAATGTAAGTCAGCCGGCGCCCTTAAGCCCGCTACGCCTGTGTGCAACTCGCGGTAGTAGAGCCATGCTTCTCTCAGCACGAATGGGCCGGCTCGACCGGGGAAGTACTACCCTCTCACAGAAAATCGGCGTCAAGTAACAGTATCATTAGGTACTGTTGCGTTTCGTGCGATTAGTGAGAGGGCCGGAGGCCCAATCTCCCACCCCCTCTGTTCCCTTCTCATCCCGTCCCTCCTGTTCCTTGGGTTGGCAACGTGCTTGTGATACTTCAATTATCGCAAGCTTTCATAAGTTGCGGTGACTGCTTACCATCAGGCGGCTTACCGTATGCTTCTTTACCAAGCATCATGATATAAAAAAAATCACCTTGCATCAAGGGTAAAGCCGCGTCTGTCAATAGTACAAAAGAATATGGATAGATAAAATCAGTAATTTCACGTTTCTAATATCAATAGTCCTTCAATACGTTCTTCAAACATCCTTGAACGTGGACTCCTGCGCATGGTCTGAATAAATCACCTCGCGGATGTAGCAGGTGCCTTATTAGTTTATTGACATATCCCATTGAATATTTAAAGCATGTTACAGCCTCTACTGTGAGGTCTATTGGGCATATAAATACGTTCACTTATTTTAAATCTAAGTGTCTCATGTAGGTATAAACTTATAACCTTTGTGTTTTGAGTTTTATCTCGGTGATTATTTAAAACTATTTGAAATAAATACATATTTTTTCACTCCTAATAATAAAACTTGAGACGCATTTAAATACTTAAAACTGGAACAATTAAATTAACTTCTTAGTGAATAGTTGTTCCTCATAATTCTAAAGTAGCCAAAAAATAGGAATTGTTATTTTTGCAAGAAAGAGTTAAGATGGAGAAATTTTGGTTTATTTTTATTGTATATCAATTTTAAGGCGTTAAATTAATTTAATTTAAGAAGAGAAGATTAAAGTAGTAATGATATATTGGATAAAGTATGATGGCGTTAAAGTGCCTTGTTGTTGATTTTATTCGTTTGCTGTGGTAGTATTTATGCCTGTTTTTTAACAAAAGCTTATCTACTAGATAACAAGCAACTACTAAAATTGAAACTTGGCAATTGCATGGCTCTATTATTTTAATTAAAAGAATATGCTGCTGTGTTTACATCACAGACATGCGTATTGTCTTGTTCTCTGTTTAAGTATAACTGCTGTTAAGTTTGTTTTTTATGTCATGACCACCGCAACCTATGAACACGCGCTATACTTGAAGTATCTAATACATGAGCGTTGCCAATCCAAAGGATAGGACAGGGAGGAGGTGGAGTGGGAGATTAGGCCTCGGGCGCCCTGACTCCTCGCACAAAAACCAACAGTGCCTACTGATACTGTTACTTTAGGCCGATTTTCTGTGAGAGGGTAGTACTTCCCCGCTTGAGCTAACCTATTTGTGAATGTTTCTTTTGACATTTAAAAATAAAAATTCTCCACCAAATTTAATCTTATCAAAATATATTTAGCATTCGTAAAAGGATACAAATAAACAATGGGCTATAACACATAACCGATAGTTAATAATAAATAACTGTAATGCGTCAGTATTGCGTCACGTGCGATACGTGATGTCATGTGCGCAAGCGCATCGATGTCTGTTATCCTGATACCTATATCTATTTACTAAATAAAAGTAAGCTCTAAGCTATGATATTTAGGGGTACAAGCTCTTGGAACAAGAAGAGAACGGTATCAGTAGGTGCTGTTGCGTTGCGTGTGACGAGTGAGAGTGCTGGAGGCCCAATCCCCACCCCTCTGTTCCCTTCCTTTTCCCCCTTCTCATCCCTTCCCTCCTATTTAAACAAAACACTCTAGATTCTAGACATGCGAGTAATGCTGTAGTTAGATGCTAGTAAGTATGAGAAGTTTAATAATATGAATTTCGTAACTAGGCTGCAAGATACCTTATCTCGGGTGCATTTGTTCTTAGAAATCATAAACATTGTAATACACACGCTGGATAACAAACATATTAATATAAAATACAGTTTATATAACGCCAGTTAGTTTTAAGATAAGTAATAAAAGATTCTTCGAAGAAAAATAACCTATGTTTTTTCAAACATCAATAGTTTTACTTATATAAATGGCCATCCATAAATTACGTCACGATTTTCATGATTTTTTGACCCTCCACCTTGTCACAGATCACATTTGTGAGACTCCCTCTCTCTAGTGTGACCTCACATAAGTTTTACATTTGTATTTTTTTGAATTAAAACAGCGGTTCCGTAATTATTGTTGAGGAAGATTAACTATTCAATTTCGTATTTAAATACTAGATTAAATTTTACAATTTTGAAATGTGACGTCCCGATACTTAGGATCCTAACCCTGAGCCAAACCCTTACGTTTGACGTAATTTATGGATGGTTCCTAACTTTAAGTTTCAGTTACAAAATTATCTATATATGGCTCCGACTGACCCCTAATTAAAATCGATTAAATGGTAACCAGAAACCATTTTCAAAAACCATCATCGCGGCATCGTAACCAAGATTTATAGTGACCAATGTAATGTGTTATTAGCGCGGACATAATTAACATGGCGCCATTAATAATTATATATTAATTATAATACAATGAGTATAATTACGTTTCACGGTCGTAATTGCCCTCAGCGGGTGATAACCTTTACTCGCGTTTGAGCTTGCGGCTCCGCGCGTTATCGGAAGTCTATTATACTTAAATAATAGTGATGTTACAACATAACGACTAGTTAACTAACCTTGATTCGCTCGGCGATTTATTTATAGAAACATTTATTACAGGAGTCCTTGTATTGAATTATTAATATAATTAATACTTAATTAACTATTACTAAATGAATTAACGATTTTTTTATGATATCAATTTATTTTCCTTTGAGAATATTACTTCAATAGTAATATTTTGCTTCCAATAGACATACATAACAGTGCAGATTTGATTAAATTTCTCAAAATCATGACAGTATCATTATATTTGACAAATACGCGTCCGGTATTTAATTTTATCAACAATAATAATAATAGTAATAAATCTTTATTCATATATAATGATTGAAAGTCATAAATTGTAAAAGTTTCGTTTGTAAATTTTCAAAATCAATAAGGTGGGTGATGTACTGTATTCCTAGCTAGGTTGTAGAAAACCTGTATTAAGAAATAAACAGCCAAGAAAGTCAGAAAATCAATGAGAGAATTCAATTAAATTTATACAATAGATGAATATGGATAAGAATGGATTTACTTTAGAGGAACGAAGTCACAATATTTTCGTTGTTGTTATGTAGAGCTTTGACGTTTTCAGTATGAAAGGAACTGCATAATGCATAACCTTATTAAAGTCCATGAGCGTCTATTCTGCAAGCTCTATCCCTGACACCAACGCTTTTGAGTAATTTTTCCGTTCAAATACATTTATTTATTTATTTCTTTCTTTAAGGCTTACTAACGAAATTTATACAGAGACATGGATGTATCTATTTAACTAATATCTTATCTTCTATATAAATTTAACTTAAAAGTATGCACAACATTTTTACGGATACATATACATATTGCAGTTGCTTCACTATCAGCAGTTAGAATTAGATTTGCCCATGTCTGGCATAGATATACGGTTATTCAGACTTATTATATATAGACAGGCCATGCCATCAAACAAAATGACAAAGACTTGCGGGTCCTCTTTCGTAAATACAATATCGACGCAATGAAACAAAAGCTACAAGCTTGTAACTCGAATGAAGTTAGTTTCGAATAACATCACAAGTTACTAATAAAATTAGCATGTGACGAACTTCGTTTCGTTGCTGAATATGTTATTGTTGAATTTGAGTTACGAGAGAGCAGCAGTGAAGCTTTGGATTTTTTTCTGTATGAAAGGACAGTTCCTTACAATTGAGTCAATGATAATATTATATAATAATTATAAACTTTCACAATCCAGATTTAGAGATACTATCTCAGACAAATGTCCCGTTAGTGCGTGAAACGATTTTGATAAAGGTTTCCTGTTACAATCACTCGTTATAATTTACTTTCACCGGAGGAAATATTCACACAATTAGATTTTACGACGTTACGTTAAGAAATTACCTATAACTATAAAAAATTTAATTTGTCTTTTACGCCAAACATAAAATCCTGGCGATGAGAACCTTTCACTCAAAATTGAAGGCTTACGTTTTAGGGTTAATTAATTTGCTAAGTATTGTAAATATTTTATAGGTACAATTGATACTTTTGTAATAAAAATAAAATAAAACAGAAAACAAGAATTGGAACAAAATTCCCTTTCGCACGCACATACACGCTTTGAGCGAATGGGAGCGATACCAAAAAAGTGTATTAAGACTTTTTAATCGACTGCTTAATTTATATTATTGAAAATATATCCATCTCTGGTTTGCTCTACATATAGTATTTTTTTTTTTTTAAACGTTGCACACTCAACGGCCCCCATTAGGATAGTAATATCCTGTGTCGGGGGTCCGGAAACATTCAATAACAATGACAAGGACAAATACACCCAGACCGGAAAATATGCTTGCATGGTCAATACAAACATATTATGCTCCGAGCAGGAATCGAACCCGTGACCTGTGGCTTTTAAGACAGGTTCGCTAACGCTGCGCCACAACGTCGTCTTTAGTATTTTTCTTATTAAATAATGTATTTTTAATCTTATATTTTATTACGTTATGTCCCATCACTAACCCGGATGAGGGTCGTAGGGCGGCGGACCCTTTATTGGCGGTCAATTTAGTGAGAGCACGGGCCTCGCCGGAAGTCCCATTGTGGGCCCACTCCGGATACAGGAGACTACACTTGCTATTGATCATTGTCTTAATACGTTACGCTTTGGGATTTGCATATTGTTATATTTGGACGCAAATAAGCAATACTATGTCAACCCACACGAATGTCATTTCGAGAAAAACGCGTTTGAATATTTTGAACAACTTGCTTTATATGATTTTTTTTATGTATTGTTCAAGTTTTTGGTAATTTCAAGATGTATGTAAGTTATATTACTTATTTTCACATAAAATAAGCATACAAACTGCATATTTTTAGAAGTTTTAAAGCTTAAAACCCTACAAATATTAAAGAAAAATGTTCTTCAGCCATTTACCAAAAATTCTGCATATATAACTTAGTTTTTTCAATTTTGTGGGTTGACATAGTATTGCTTATTTGCGTCCATTTATAATATGTAAAAGAGAATAATTTAGTATTGTTCAAAGTATTTTATTTGTTAATATATATTGTTAACTTATATTATGATAATGGAAATGGTGGCAAGAATGCAAATTCAAACTGCATTTCCCCGCTGAATTGCAATCCCTTTGGACTAAAAATAGACCCTCGCGTCATCTGTGGAGGCAATGAGACAGTGTGTAAGGTCTTTACGATAATACTAATAGAAAAATATTAAAATTTATGATTACTAATTTTTAGTGGGAGTTTATTTTATGGCATGACTGTCACAACCAATAAATACTTACTATAGATTAAGCGATTGACCGTTGTGATAGTCTGCTTTGGCTCTCGACGGTCGCGGTTTTATTCCCTCTCGGAGTAGATATTGTCTGAGAAGTTCTTGTGGGTCTCCCCAAGTCCATACCGTGCCTCGGAGAGCACATTAAGCTGTCGGTCCCGGTTGTTATCATAACATCGGATAATAATTGTTATGTCTTGATAGGTTGTTTTCTCTTAACTAATGACTTACTAGTTCATACTTGATTGCAAAGATCCGATGGCAATCGCTCCAAAAAATAGTAACCTTTCAAATCCGGATAAGAGTAATAAGCAGATCCTGGGCAAAAATACAGAAGACTTACTATAAAATATAATAGTTTAACCAATTGTCGTAGAGTTAAAATTGTTTAATCGAAGATATTTAAACTTAAGTTGAGAAAAGAAAAACTCAGACCTTAGACACGATTATGAACCAGTTATTATTCAAGTAACGTCAAATTGAAGTGGCACGCGTCGGCTTGCGACCTCGCCGTTCTTGGAAATGCCCAGTCTCCAGACATTTACACATTACAAAACATTCGGGTTTACCTGCGACATCATCGAGTATTTCCTTACATATTGCAATAGAATAAATTAATAGTTTAATTACCGGGTCTCTTATATAACACTAGATGGAATTAAAAGCACTAGCTCAGTAAAAGGGTCCGCTTTAACAGGTTCACTGTCCCATGAGTCTTATTTGAACATTTTACTTGTTTAACAATTCTGTCTATTTTATGGACAGGGAATGGGTTAAGCTGGTTAAGAAGTCAGATATAATTAGTGTTACTTAGAACAAGTACTAAGTACTAAAAAAGTAATAGTAATAATAAATGCTACACACACAACGGCCCCCATTAGGATAGTTATATCCTGTGTCGGGGATCCGGAAACATACACAAACACAACAACATAACACATCCAGACCGGAAAACATGACCATACGTCAATCCAAACATCTGCTCCGAGCGGGAATCGAACCCGCGACCGGTGAAAAATCAACGGTTGAAATAAAATCAAATGAAAAATGAATTTTACACGAACAAATAATAAAGCTTTTATTCTATGAAACAAGTTCTTATACCATATTAGTTCCTGAATATTAAATTAATACATAATTATATATAAGAAATACTTAGTAATAGAATGTTATTTACTAGTAATGACATCATTCATAATACACCACAAACGACCTTGCTTTCGCTACTGACTATACTTTCATTGTACTGCGAAATTAATTGCAACTTTGTCAAAGCATTCATTAGACCGAATTGACTATAGTATTTCAAACTTTTTGCTATCAACGTTACAACGATATGGTTGTATAAGACGCGATGTAACTTTGTCAAATTAATATTTACGATAAAATATATCAAACTGTACAACAGTTTTGACAGCTTTCATGCGATAAAGTTTGTAATTACTTACCGACTGTATTTTCAAGCTTAAGTTGTTGTAGTTCTAATAATTTAATTATAAAATAATTGTTTATTTACTTATTACATGTGTATTTTTTATTGTGTGTATTTGAAAGTTTTAATAGGAAAAATAATATACCCAAAAAATTAGCATATTTTTTTACTTTCATCTCTAGGCTTAGGAAAAGTTACGACGAGACGGTATCGGTTGCTCTAAACTCCTAAACTGTAAGTTAAAATAATATTTAAGGTTTTAACATTTTCACTTTAATATATGCACCCTCTTTATGCCTCAGTTGTATAGATATTAATCGACTTATTTAAATAATTACGTAGCTATATTATATAAATAGTACATTTAATTTTTGGCTTTTACCTTAAAGAATTATGTTTTGATTTCATGGAATATTGAAATGAGAGACGAAATGCTTAACATCCATGGGTTCACCGTGCGGGTGTCTTGGCCATCGTGTGTTACAAGGAGAAACTGCAAGCAATTCTCACGACTTGCGATCCAGGTGTAGGTTTAAGGTGCTCTCCTTCCTGATACCGTGATACGCATCAACGCTCACCTTAACTGCTGCCGTTGCTCCTCCTATCCACTCATACCCATTTTTGAATAAAAGACACGTGCTTGTAGTTCGGCTATCTGCTCGCAAACAAAAATATTCTGGTTTAGATAATATTTCGCGAGTTCAAAACGAAAATTCATAACTAACTAACTTTTATATTTTACAATGAAAAATGAATTTATGTCTTTGCTAAATATAAAAATATGAAGGTTTCAGATTGTATTTTTACAATAAAAACATTTTTGCTTTTTTTTGATTTATGGTAGTTTTGAATTTAAAGAGCGTTATGCCTAACAATGGGTTCGCTACATGCTGTTTTTTGTTATTATTAATTTTGTTTATGTTTTATTTCACAGCATATTATGATCATGGCTTATTTAGTAGGTAATTCACCTTTAAAACTAGTTCATTTGTCTTAGCGTAATGTCCAGTTCTGACGTCACGAGCGCTGTTTAAGGAAAATAAAAAGAATGACTCACTCATTACGCGATTATTTTTCCTAATAAAGTGCGAAATTTGTCATAGCTCATTTTAAAGTTGTGACACTGTTGCCTTAGAAATATTTAATTCTCTACATTACAGATAAATGATTTCTACACAATCAACATCCTTCATTGTGATACCCTGTGTGGGTGGTTCAGAAACGCACACATATAATAGCATCGGAACACATGTGTGGATGGTCAATACAACCCCAACAAATTTGTCCCGAGTGGGAATCGAAATTGTGACATTTTTTTTAATACAAATTACAATTTCGTTTCTGTCCTTACACATCTACATGACGTGACAATAATAGTCAATTTTTTGGACATTGTTGTCATAAAAAGTTGTTAATTCGCTCGATAAGGGTACAGGATTGTGAGCTCTGTTTTCAAGTTACACCCAGACTTTAGATATGATACCAGCTAAATATCAGAAAAATATTATTATGACTTCTCTCTTTGTTATGAATGAACCCATCTCTGTATATATTTGGTGAACACTGTTTACGGTACCGTTCGAGAACTAGAGGCCAAAACTCCTTCTCCCTCAGTCCTCATAATTTCCCTCCTCCACCTTTCTCTTGTGAATTGTAGGTGTTAAATCTGTTCCGCATTGCTTTCGTAACCTTTTCAATATGTATTTCTCAGTAAAGTTATGTCGCAAGGATTCAGATTTCGCATTCGATCGAAATGCATTCAAAGAATTCACGTCACATGAACACTTAATAAATAAATAGCTTTGAGTTATATATGCATATTGTGACTTTTTAAAATCGATTTTTTGAATGCGAGATCCCTGTCTTTTCCTGAATGTGTACTACTGGCCTTGACAACGTCATTATGAGTCATTAAGCCGAATACTGGGCCGTAAAAAAGGGGCATGTAACGCGGACTCAGAGTACGGCAAGACCACAAGACGACTTAAGAAGGTCACCGGGAAGAATCCACGTGGAGTTGGCCGTGGTATCTACCATTAACTACTTGATTAAATTTGGATTCAGTCACGAAGATTAGAATAATATAATATTAATTTCTTGTGACACCATTTCTATTTCTTGTCACGGCAGGCTGGTCACTTGAAATGCAGGTAATGGCGCCTGTGCAGGTAGTTTATAACGATAAATATTATCTAATGCCTATTACTACGTAGAATATTTAAATACTTAATTATTTAGAATTTTAATTGACTGTTGAGTACAGTACAAAATAGGAGCCGGTAAAAGATGGACTGCCCGCGCGGGGCACAAGTTGAATCCGTCCTAAGGGCCCCTCCTGCGAAGTCATCGGGAGGGACGTAAGAATTATGGAGCTTTTCACGTGTTTGTCTTTCATTATTATTTTTAAATGTTATTTATAAGTAAAAATAATTGTTACTTTTTTAATTAATTTCTATTTTCTATATAGTTCTTTTTTGCAATTTCTATAGATCGAGATAGCGTCGTCAATTTCACGTAAGAAATTAATGACTTTATTTACCACAGAATACAACAGGTACTAAATAAATAATAATAACAAAATAATAATAAAAAATATTTATTTCCAGTAACGATGACTCAATTCGAATAATATTTACTGTTAATAAAATATAAATTAAAATAAACTAAAATCTGAAATGTTCAAATTTGAAATAAAATTAATAATTTTAGTAATTCAATAAAATAAATTGGAAAATTAAATAATATGAATTTTACATTAAATTAAATAAAATTACAATTGTTTTAAATACAATAACATAAATTGCCAATTAATAATAAAAACCACAAAGTACAAAAATAAATTAATTAAATAATCAATTAATGACATAATGATACGTACACGAAACAGTGAAAGCCTGTGATAACTTACGTATTGAAGAGTTATGTTCTTTATCTTCTTAAGCTTATCATTATGAAGTTTACATGGAACCGTCGCGAAACTATTCAACAAAATAGATTTAGCAAACATCACAAAAAACGATACACACTCAAACACAAACACCCAGACCGGAACACATGCCTATATGGTCAATACAAATATTTGCCCCGAGCGGGAATCGAACCCGTGGCGCTTAAGGCAGGCTCGCTACCTCTGCGCCACAACTACATTCAAAATATATTTCTACAAATTGAGAATCATCTTCTTTTAGTTAAAATCGGTATTCACAACCTAATTTTTGATAACACTTTTAAAAGTTCTTATTTATTTATAACTTCTATTAAATAACTTTAATATATGTAGGAAATGACCCTAAAACCGATTTTGGTTTCAAGGAAAGTCACGGTCTGAGTCACATCTGGAATGCACTCATCGCGCCGGCGTCGGTCGGCCGTGAAAATGGCCGTGCCTCATAGCAAAACATTAGTCGATACAAAGATAATAGTCTTACAGACACGCATAGGACTTTACTTATCTACTATTATCAAATAATTAAAAGTGGACACAACTGTTAAACACTTACTGGTGGCAGACCTTTTTTGCGCGAGGCCGTCTAGGTAGGTACCACCGCACCGTCAGTCATTCTACCGTAAGTGCCTTTTCACACGTTCCGGTTGCCGGGTAGCAGGCGCCGGGTATCCGGTAGCGAAGTGTATGGGCATGTATGGCAGCTCTCACACGTACCGCCGTAGTTTTGCTCGGCAAGCGGTCGCCGGGTACACGCCAAATTCACGTGTGTGCGTAAGATACTAGATTAAAATTTGGGTCGTGTGAAAGCGAAGTGAATTACCGGACGGTTGGCGTCGGATACCTGGCAACCGGCTAAGAAAAGGCATTACAGCAGTATACTGTGTTTCGATTTGAAGAACTTTGTAGCTAGATAAATAACTGGGCAACTGGAGATTTAAGAACCAATATCTTCCGAGTAACACCTATATATATATTTTTTTTTTCGGAATGTGTATTGCTGTTGGCTCTACTGGCCTTGACAGCGTCACTTCGGGCGAGTACTGAGACTCAGCCGTGATAAAGGGACAGCCCTCACGGGGCTCAAATTTGATTCCGTCCTTAGGGTGCCTCCTGCGAAGCAGAACCACGGCTAAGGACGTCATCGGAGATGGAGGTAGCGCTCCGAGCGCATTCTGTACGATAGACTCACCCGACGGTGTGAGCGCGACGCGACGTGCGAAACAAAGGGCCTCGTCCTCGCCGGCAAGGACGGTGTTGTGTGCGTGTCTGTGCTGTATATATTTGGTGCCTATATTTATTTGTTGCAAGCATTCATAGGCTACGGCAACCGCTTATTAACAGATGGGCCCTATGCTTGCTTGACAATTTTGTCACACAAAAAATTGCCGTATACCATATACGGTACGCAGGACTGTTAGCGTGCTAAAGCATGAAGACACTTTGCTTAAATACTATGACGTCAACCGTCCATAGACTAATAACCCTAAATCTACCTAACCTACTGATCGTTTCCTGATCATTAAGAGCACTCATCTATGACTACTCGTTTAGAATATTACTACATCTTTACAAATAAATAAAAAGAGAAGTGTCTTTTTGTAATTCCAAATTTATTAAATTTCACTAAATGCATAATATGAAAATACGGTACTTACACAAAAACAACTTTTAAAATTTTCTTTCTGTCTGTTTGTTCCGGCTAATCTCTGCGGCTGAAACAGTGTTAACGAAGGCTAGGATATTTTTATTTATGGAAAAGAATTAGGGTTTTTTTTTATGTTAGAAGTTGGCAAACAAGCACACGGCCCACCTGATGGTAAGTGGCTGCCGCAGCCTATGAGCGCTTGCAGCACCATTAGTAGGTGCCACTCACGCGTTGCCAACCTCGAGATATTAGTTCTTAAATCTCGTTCGCCCAGTAATTTCACTAGCGTACAATGCCCTTCAAACCGGAACACAGTAGTGCCTAAACACTACTATTTGGCGGCAGAATATTGGACACTGCGGTGGTACCTACCTAGCCGGCCTCTTGTAACAAAAGACCTACCACCAGTGTGACTGATTGCACTGGTGGAATAATCTCTGTTGTGACAGAGGTTATCCCAACAGCGGGCGATGAGGTCGTCACATCCCGACGCCAAAATTGTAAATTGTGGTTCCGTGCCATAAAGAAAAATTGGTCTACCACGCGAGAGGAGCCGCGGTCGCAACTATTTCTAATCTACGTCATTTTCAAGTAGGTACTATTCACACCAGCTGTCTGTCTAGTATTAGAATTTTGACAAGAAAGTTTATATTACGTGGTATGTATGTAATGTAATAGATGGCATATAGATGTTAAATGAATTACAACACTTGCTACTGTATATTTAAGTACAACCACAAATTCCACACATGGTTGTTATTAATTTGCGCAAATAGGTCGCTCCTGCGCACCGCCCACCGCCGAGCTGCGCCGGCGCAGATCACAACCTCGTAAACTTACTTTAATGATTACTGCATTGTTAAATAATTACATGGTAATACTGTGAATGGATTTACAATGTAATATTTTGTTTTTTTAATATCATGACGGCAAACAAGCATACGGTCTGCCTGATGGTAAGACGTCGTCAACCTATGAAAGCTTGCAATACTTGAAACATGCGCGTTGCCATCCTAACCAACCCAAGAGATAGGGGAGAAGGGTTGAAAAGGGAACGGAGGGGCAAACTGGGCCCCCGTCCTCACTCATTGCAGGAAACGCAACATTACTTTGTTATTTTACGCTGATTTTCTGTGAGAGGGTACTACCTCCCCGGTCCAGCCGGTCCTTTAGTGCTGTGAGTATGGGCCTACTACGACAAAATGCTATGAGTTAAGCTATACTTAAGTTTCTTTCAGTCGTAGTAGTCTTGATGTATTTATTATTAATGGGTAGGCTTGTCCGGCTAAACACACACAAGAAAAGCGTTGTAAAGTAGCAGTGTTTCCATTGTTGCGTTACGTTCGATGTCTGTGACAGAATCCCAAACCCTCGTTCTCTTATGTTGTTTTTGTCGCAAATTTAATGACATTGAGTTGGATGTTATAAGAAATAATATGTTGGAAATATTCCTGAAATTGATCGTTAATAATAAAACTGAAACGTAAAAGATAACTTAATAATATCTGTAACAAGTTATAAAAAAGAAGTGCAAAAGTTAATGAACGTTAACGGTTTCACGGAAGAGCGAAATGTCCACTTGCTTTGTGTCACCGCCTCCTCTGAACTGTCGATTTTCGGCTCCTTTTTCTATATAGGGTTGTCATGCGTTGTAATTTTTTATTAAAGAAAAATATTATTTTATAAATTTCGTAATAAAATTCTTTTTTAAAATGACTTCCTCATATATAAATCCTATTTTAATTTAATTTAAGGTATGCTATCAATTCATATGATTGTCTATTATGATTTTTCACATGTTTGGTAGGTATGCGTATCCATGTCTTAAGTCATAGGCATTGAAATGAGTTGTTTTTTTTTTTAATTTTAAATTATTAAAGGTTTTTGATTTATAATTCCGAATGTTATAAAAAAACTTTATTTATAATTTGACTAATTATTTAGATATTCTTCATTCCGTGATTAACAAAATATTTAAAAAAAAATAAAATAATAATAAAATAAAAGCATTGGTACAACCCTAAAATTGAAGTCTAAAATTTAACCTTTGATCTACAACACAGCTTTAGTTACTCTGTTTCGACCTTTGCATGTTCTGAAATAGAAATAAAAAATAACACAGTTGTTATTCGGTTGTGTCAAATTGCATAAATTCTTTTTGGTGACCGCCTTGACTCATTTGACTTTATATGCTATCAAGATGGCGATGTTTCGCGCCATTTTTTTTTTTAATTCGTAATAACAACAGAACAAAAATTAAAATACCTACTAATTTATCTCCAAAAAAAAACTTTGTTTCTTTATTTTAATACATTACGAATAACAACTATGCATATTTTTTCATTGACATTAACTTCGACAAAGTCCAAAAAAATTTAAAAAAACTGATTTTCTCAACGGATGCTTTGACCTTAGCAATGTTACTGAGCGGTATTCATTCGTTTATATCGGTAAATTCGGCTAAGAGGTGTATCTGTAATGGCGGACGTAACTCGATAAAGATGTCATTGATTACCACAAAGCGCGTTATTTTTTTTATCAAAAGAGATAATATAAGTTTGACTTTGCGTTGTTAGCTTGGAGATTATGCGTATAAAGTCGCATTCATGACATTTTAACCAATTTTTTTAGTATAAACTAAATATATACAAAGTTTGTATCACGATAATTGGTTTAAACACACATAGAATGGTAAAATATCAAATTATTAAAAATTATATAATATAAATGTGTGGTGTGGATTTGAAAGTGGGTTGAAATATAAAAAAAAGACGACCGAAAAATACGTGGATGAAATAAGTGGAAGAGGATATTCTTGGAAAGGAGAGAGTGCAGAGGAAGTGGTGAAGAGTGGTGGAAGAAGAAGACGTGCTGTGCCGACCACACATAGCGTGGGATAAGGGCAAGAAGTAGAAGTGTGGTAAATTAACATATTAAATATTTTCAAAGCAAAAAATACGTTTTTTCACATAAAAATCATATTTCGGAACATACATGCAGATACGAATCAAATATTTATAACAAATAAATATTTCGGGGGGTGGCCTTAGTGACTGGTAACGAGAATGTAAACAAGCAACTAATAAGGGATGGATATATTTAAGTCGGAGATCAGCGTATTTTCAAGGTCAGAGGCAAGTGAAGTGCTTGGTCTGAATCTTAAGTACCTAAAGGGATAGGATAAAGCTATCTTTGTTTTGATGGTGTCATTTTACTAGCACTTAAAGATAACAAAGACTGTCATTGTAATACATTTATTCAAGCCTAACATCACTGACGAAGTGAAGTGGCATGAAAGTGGTTTGATCCCAACTGATAATTTGATATACATAAATCATTGAACTGCTACCGCTTACGGGTGGTAGATCTTTATGTAGTCGGCTAGATAGGTAACACCGCAGTGATAACAACAAATGAATGGCGTTGCAAGCGGTCATAGGCTACGGTAACCGCTTACCATCAGGTGTGTCCTATGCTTGCTTGTCAACTTAGTCGCATACTTTTATTTAAAGAATATTAGCAATACTTTTTCAATGCTAATAATTATAAAACTAATATCCCTATTGCCTCTCCAAATAAGCTCGTAGCTTGGGCTAGGAGTGGGTATAACAATAGCACAATAGGGTCGGGATCGAACTCGCAACGCTCGCGTTAACGGAACGCAAGTAACATTTAGCTAATGAGGCTTCGAATGAATGCTTCCTTTGTCCTAACTAAATTATAAATGTGAAAGTGAGTTTGTTTGTTTGTTTGTCACGCCGTAAACGCTACACCCATTATGATGAACTTTTGTATAGATAATGGATTACAGGCTAGTTTTTGTTGCGGAAATAAAACTAGAAGTTGGTGAAATAAAAGATCGGAATTTGTACGGATAGCGAATTATATCTATATTGTATTAAAGTGTGTTTAAAACGTTATTCACGCTGGTAAACCCGCAGGCAGAAAGTAGTTTATCTATAACGATAAACTCCAAACGACGGCACTGCTTTCATTATTACATACCCCATAACGATTTTTACCTTCGCGTACATACATAGAGCTTTCAAAGCTCATAGACCGGTCTAAAGCTCGTACAGATGTGCTTTAGTGATTAGCGCCCACACCGCTTCGTGCTCAATTATCGACTACCATCTAAATATTACAGCAACGTTTTTATTCGTAAGTTCTATTTATTTAGCGGTTTGTTTGATGTATTTGTAACCGTATTTGATTTAATGCTAGATAGTACTTATAAGTTTTACATACTAAGTATGGTTCTTATCACGAATGTTTTGATAAGGAAGTGATTTTAACCTTATTCTGAAGTCCGATTGCTATCGCTACGAGTTAAACTAGTAATTGCCGGAGCTATTCGTGATAGTAGGTAGTCTGGATGCTTTTGGACAACATTATTTGTATAGTTGTTTCGAAGGTGGGTGGACTTAGTCGTGTGCGTAGCACGGGAGCGCTCTGTTTCGCGTCAAAATTTGACAAAATCACACATCACAACACTAACTACACATGCTGACGTTGTGGCACAGAGGTAGCTTGCCTTAAGGTTCGATTCCCGCTCAGAGTATATGTTTTTATTGACCATACAGGCATGTGTTCCGGTATGGGTGTATTTGTGCTTTATATTGCTATATAGCTATCCTAATGGGGCGAGTGTGTAGCTATTGTAGTGATTCTAGCTCATTGCCTAGTATTTGGGCTTCAGCATTCTGTTTTACTCCACCTCTTTAAATCGATTCAAATTTTATATGAGCATGACGTATAAATATATAATATGTCATGATACGAAAAAGCGATGTAGCACAGTTTAGGTCGTCGATTAAATCGCAATAAGACTTAATGGTTAGTCTCCTTGTCTTAGTAATGCATAGTCAATAATTAAATAAGCCGTTATAATTTTATTGGGTCTAGTTCATAAATATTGAAAAAGCATGTTATACAAGGGCTAGTTGCAAGCAAGTATTGCTTTTAGCTTGGCTAGGGCAAAGATGCAAATTTTTTATTTGATTGTATATTTACTGAAGGGAAATACGTTAGTGAAAAACTCATGATGTTCAGCCAGCGGTGCAGCTAGCAGCCAGTTGTATCCTGAACAGAGCGGCAAAGCACCTGCATGCCTTTTGGTGTTGCAGAAGTTCATGGGCGGGCGGCGGTAACCGCTTAACATCAAGCCGCTTCCCCATCTGCACTGTTATATAAAAAAAGACGAAAAATCGAAAAGAATAAAAGAGGTTTACTGACTTATTTAATAAATATATAACTTTATACTCGTATATAAACTACTATTGTCATCTTTATCTTTACTTTATTATTTTATGTTTATAATATTTTATAATTTTTATTTTTTGTAATATTATAAATGCGAAAGCCACTTTGTCTCTATGTCGCGCTTTCACGCCAAAACCACTGAACCGATTTAAATTAAATTTGGTACACACATAGTCTAGAGCCTGAGAAAGGAAGTAGGCTACTTTTTAATGCAAAAAAAGTGTTGAAACGGGGGACGAAAATTGTATGGAAGTACCGTCATTTTTAGAGCTAGAAGCTTGAAACTTATTTTTAAGGCTGTTGATTCGATATAAATAAATATGACATTCAAAGTTTGTAAATCGTCCAGAGTTTGCATTAAAATTGTTATTCACGCGGGCGAAGTCGCTGGCAGGAGCTAGTGATTAATACATATTGTAGATACGGTTAGCCCTTTTATTTCGTAATCGTAATAAATCGACCGAGCGGTAAATCCAGTTAAAAGTCAATAAATAACGAATGTTGCCACTTGAGGGGGAACTGGGCCAGTGGAATGCGTATCTAAAATTATTTGTATGTCTTATAATAGTAAGTTATTTTCATAAACAACTATATATTTTATCAGTTTTCCTTCATTCCATTATAAATTATATCATATTTTAAAGACAATACTAATTATCCTTTAAACCAAAGAACGTATCCGAAATTATAGTTATGGCCAGAAAGGATACTTTCGGATATAAATTCAAAATGGCGAGAAGAAAGATAAGAGAAGAAAGATAAAATACAATATTTTCGTATCCTTTTTTTACTAAAAATACTATATTTTGGCGAAAAAATTTTTGGTAGCCCTAGTCTTTCCTATTAAAACAACAACAATAGTATGCACGAGTATTAAATATATTCATAAATATAAGCAAAGGGTAAAAACAGGTAACTCTGTAATGACGGAGATAAAATTATCTTAAAACAGCCCATATTTAGATAATAGATCTCAAGATGAGCTCCCATCCTGTACACCTGGCGACAGCACGTGCGCGCAACCCCACGCTTACTTTACCATATACGTTTTTTGTCTAACTCTTCGGTGTGACGCTATTTGTGAAGTAGACATGTGTGGTAGCTTCATTTTTTTAAATTTGAATTACGTTTTTATATTAACAATATGATTTAATTCTGCCGTCTGCCATTAGTCTTGAAGATCGCGGATCGCTCCTAGGGATCGCGGCTCGTGACGAATATTTGTTCAATCTTACAATCATCTGTTTTGCTATGGACGTTTGTTCTTGTGGGTGTCACCATCGTGCCTCGAAGAGGATGTTAAGCAGTCGGTCCCGGTTGTTAACTCATAAAATCTTAGCTTGCTTTTATGCAAGTTACTAGTTAATACTTAGGGTTGCAGAGGTTAGATGGCAATCGTTCTGTGTAAAAACTTGTAACCTGTCAATTCCGGTTAAGACTAATAAGAAGAGCCTTGGTGAATACCGGGATAGAAATGATGATGATGAAATAATGATAGAAAGAAAAGATAATGATGTATTATAAAGGCAAAGCCTAAAAATAAAGCTTACGTGTTGTGTTGCATATATTGAAAATTTTGCTGGGATTTTAACTCTAGCACAAAAAGTGCTTGCAATTGCCATTACGTGAAACCAATCGCACGATGCAGTCATTTTTACTAAACTTACGAGTCAAAGACAGGAACTTCTATAGAAACTTTAATTCAATATGTACGAGTTAACAAAAGAATATTTTCGTACGCTAAATAGGGACTTGTCAGCATCTGTCCGTAACGCCTTCACCAGGTGAGATTGGGATAATGAATGAATCTCTTGTTCTATTTACATTCCTTCATTCATTCAATAAGACAAAAACCATTCATCCAAATAGCCAGCTGGTGCAAAAACTGTTTCGAATGATTTTGAATGTAAGACGATGATGATTATTTTGATATGATAACAATAAAAAGTTTAAAAAAAAAACAGAAGTAGTCGAGCCATGCCAGAACAAATGGGTCGGCTCAACCGGGAAGCATCAGCAGCAACAGAAAATCGGTACTGTTGAGGTTCCCTTCCTTTTTCCGACACCGTTGTGGCGTTGTGGGTAGCGAGTCTGCCTTAAGCCTCGACGGTTGCGGGTTCGATTCCCGCTCGGAGCAGATGTTTGTATTAATCGTACAGGCATGTTTTCCGGTCTGGTTGTGTTTGTCCTTGTCATTGTGAATGTTTCCGACCCCCGACACAGGATATAGTTATCCTAATGGGGCCCGTTGAGTGTGTAGCGTTTATTTATTTATTTATTATTTATTTTTTGCCTTCGCATTCCTTCCCTCCTATCCATCGGATTGGCAACGCGCATGTGATACTTCAAGTTGATATCGCAAACGTTCATAGGCAGCGATGACTGCTTCATTCAACCGTCATGAGATAAAAAAAATACGAAAAACACATCGTTCACAGAACCACTACTGATGAATAGAGTTATAGGGATTTATTACAAAAATACTTTAATGCCGGTCACAAGTGGGCGCAACTGGTAAAACAATTAAAACTGAGGTTGTACGAACTCGGTGGGCCTTTTGGAAGACGCTCGTTAAAAACGTATCAAGTTCAGAAGAACAAAAGATGTTTTATGTCCACTTGGAATTCAATAACAGTGTGATAAATGAGAACTTGACGTTTCTTATAAATTAAATGATGCTCGCTGTAATAACGGTTTTTGGTCACTTGGTTTCGATTTTAGGTAGTTTTAATTTAATTTTGGAAGTAGTAGAGCCTTTTCGTTTTGACTGGTTTCTCTCTTTGGTTCTTCCCTCTGGTGGGAAGGTTTCTCAATGCCGTTGTATGTTTTTGTTACCTATTGAAGTTGGATAAACCTTTTTTTAAATTGGGAAGCACATATAAAACCACACACTCCAAAATCGAAACCTAGAGTCGTTTTTAAAGTGCGAAGAAAGTAGCTCGCATAGGATGACATTTTTATATTAAGCAGTGGCATTAAAATTAAATAACAGTATTACATTTATAAACATATTTAAATACGAAAGAAACATTTAAACATGGTAACCTTCTTCTTTGTCTTAGCATTATTCCCGATATTTTATTTTACCCAGGGCCTGCTTATTACTCTTATCCGGATTTGACAGAGTACTAGTTTTTACCCGGAGCGATTGCCATCTGACCTCCGTATACCTAAGGGCGAACCGGTAAGTCATTGGTTAAGAGCAATTTACTTGTCAAAAGTTACCGGTTATTATGAGATGTTATGTGATAACAACCGGGACCGACAGCATAACGAGCTCTCCGAGGAAAGGTGGGGAGACCCACATGGACAAACGCCCAGACGGAGACAGAAATTTTAACAAACATCTTTCCAAGCGGGAATCGAACCCGCTACCGTCGACACTAAAGGCAGACTCACTACCTACAACGCCACAACGGTGTCGCCAAACATGGTAACCGTGTAATGATATAATTAACCACAATGCGTGTTTCCTCGGCTATTTCCCGTTAGTTATCTACAATTAAAATAACCTTAATAATTTTCTCGTTAGCGGCCTAGTTATGTTTATTTTCTCTGAACTCCTAAAATAGCTTTTATTTTATTAGTTAATATTATTTTCAATCTGATGTAGTTTTTTCGCCGGTTTTGGAAAGTATTGATAGTGAGCGCTGATAGTCGCAGATATGATTACTGCTTAGACTTGACCACGTAACGTGTGTCCTGGTTTGGATTGTTGTGCTTGTGTTTGCTTCCGGATCTCAGACACATTTAACCATGCTAAAGAGGTCCGCTGTGTGTGTAGCGTTTATATTAATAAAGCTACAGCAAAAAAATGCCACTAATGGGCAAAGACTTCGTACTCCGTAGAAGAAAGATTTTGAAATTAATCAACCACGCTTCTCTACTACGGATTGGCGGATACACATGTTTCAGAAATGCAGGTTTCCTCACGGCACGGGACGAATTTGAAATACAAATTAATACCAAAAAATTTTGAAGTGCTCTCCTTAGATTTTTAACCCGCGACCTCGAGATTAAAGCCTTACCTACCTTTCTATCCAAATGTTATTTATCATTCTTAATTATCGTTTAATTAACTTATCTAGTACTTCTTAATTCCATAAAAGCGTACACTATACGCGCACACAATCTAATAGAGATATTCTTTTATGTGGAGATGAAAAGAATTGATAGGAAACACGACTCCTTTGCCGTTTTACACTAATCACGAATGATTGGCCGCGGATCGGAATCCCGCCGGATATACAAATTAAAACTCTTTTCTGTCCGTGTATCATAATATTATAACTGTCGCCCTTGTTATGATGGTGTTAAGGTTTAAATTCCCATTAAATGTTACCATTTCCTAATTTCCTGACTTGTCGTCACACCTCATTTACCCAATTTAGAGCGTCCTGTCGTTGTATTTTTATAAATATACCAACTTAATTATGTTATATAATGTATAATAGAAATTGAAAACTTAAAATTTTCAAGGAAACTGTGTATAGCTAAAGATTAATTAAAAAAATATACCATCTTTATAGCTTACGCCATGTAGCATACCTTTAAGAGCCTGTCCTATGACGTCTGTGACCACGGGTTCGTTTTCCACTTGAATTGAATTTTGGCCTCAGTGGTTGTGTTTGCGTTTACTTAGGCCCACGACATAGGTTATTTTTAGGGCCTATTGAGTTTGTAGCGCTTAATCCAAGCATGAAACAATAATTTGGTTCTGCTCTATTAAACACAAAAAGCGTTAAATTTATTGCTATTGTAATGCGAACAAAAGTAACGAATAATAAAAACCGGACAGCACGAGTCGCGCACTAATGATCTTGAATTTAAAATATGAAAACACATTTTTTATTAATAATAATTAATTATTCTATATAGCAAAGATTCAGCCAACAATATAAAATATTATGATATATGATTTTATCCTGAACTACTATATTATACTATAGACAGGCTCTTCCAAATACACAAAATGTCTAAAGACTAAAAATTTTACATCAACGCAACAAAACGAAGTGACTTGATTGAATTAGGTAAGTTGTAAACTTGTGTAGCTGCAGCTTATTAGCTTGTGACGCAGGAGCACTAACTTGTCTTTGAAATTTGGCCTGTATCTATAGTATATAGTACGTCTATGATAAAATCTTAATATTTTTGGAAATCCGACAGCCCATACAACTTTTCACTCCATTAATTCTAAAGTAAATTATATAATTTCCATAAAATTTCTATAAATACAAACCACGTCGTTAGAAATTTAACACGATAATTTTGATCAATTACTATCAATATGGACTTTATCCCATTGTAATAAAGCATGCTTGTAAAAGTAGGTGTTGTAATGCAATACGCATGGTGATAGAATCGATTCTCCATGCTCTGTTTATTGACCCACGGCTGACCTCATCGTAACCATATTTCGAGATAATTGATACCGCTTCGAGGAACTAAATATCTTTAACTAATTTATCTAAAATAATTACGTAATTACAAAAGATGCACCGAATAGTAATTTGAAAGCATATTCGTACAAGTATTTCGTGCGTAAAATAACTATAACTCTCTCATAATTTATGCATTTTTAATTATTATATTTGCTTTATAAGTACAAACGCTCGCTACAATTAAAACTGAAGAAATACGCGAGTATTATTCCTTATCATTTCCAAACAAATTTTTATTAAAAATTTGTGTTTTATGTGTACCTACTTAGGTAGTTAATTGTTTTTATTGATTCAGCATTGGGTATTTGGGTATTATTTGGCAGTGTAACGAAAATAATAATATAGTTATAGGACCATGGTACAGCGGGCTTTATTACTGTATGTAAAAAGTGGTTTAATAAACCCAACAGTATTTAAATGGTAGTGGACTCTAAAATAATTTTAAGAATAATGCCTAAAATAATTGTTATAATACATCATTTTTTAATTCCTTCGATCGCCTACTACTTAATACAGTACATTGTAGTAGTTGCTTTACTAAATCATCATAAAATACAATAATTAGGTAAAATATATAAATTATAGTAAGCGCCATCTACGCGCCTCGTACGGCACTATTACATAGGAAGGTCAGATGCGCGTGCGCACGTGAATACAATGTTGAGACTCGAGACGGATAACGTCATTACGTCATTAGAGTGCGCTCGCGTCGGTTGTCTGTAAGGATTTAGTCATGGAAATTAATGTTTTAAATAAAGTGACTAATGATCCAAAGCTGTGTAGAACTTACGATTTATTATATTATGTATATAAATAATTATTTCACCTATGTGCTTCAGAGATTGCTCGCTGTAGTTTATTGATAATCCCTTACATTAATTAAAAACCTATTTGTTTGCTAAATTTTATCAAAATACATTCAGTAATTTTTGCGTGAAAGATTAACAAACTTCCACCTATCCATCCAAATTTAAGTAAGAACATACATACATCGATTCTCACAAAACTTTCACATTTATAACTTAGGATGTAATGTTTCATTTAATAAATCATTTAATATAATAAATTTGATGTTTTTATATCCGATTTGTCGTGTAAATTTTTCTTTATTTTTATCTTAACATGCAATTAAGAATACATTTCTTTTTAACCGGATATTTGACTTTTAATTATCACGAACAAATAAACGTAACAAAAAGTAGACTTTATGATAAAGTATTTTGTAAATATTAAGGTTATCAAATGCAATAATTGCTGACCGACTGACATTATTATCAATACACACATCAATTGTTATTGCCTGCTTTGAGCTTCGACGGTCACGGGGTAGATTCCTGCTCGGAGTATTTCGATCTGGGCGTTTGTCCTTGTGGCTCTCCCCACCGTGCCTCGGAGTACACGTGAAGAGGTCCCGGTTGTAACCATAACATCTGATAATAATTGTTAACTCTTGATAGGTAATTTGCTCTTATATAATAAGTTTCTGTTTCGCCCTTTGGTTTGCGGAGGTCAGATGGCAATTGTTCGTTGTAAAAACTAGTAACCCGTCAATTCAGGATAAAAGTAGGAGCAGACCCTGGGTAAATACCGAGAATAATGATAGGAAGAAGGCAAACATTAATTGTAATATTTTAATATATATGTATGTTACATCATTACCTGAACTTGTTCGAAGACGCATTCCGCGTCCATCCGTCGACATTTTTTCTGCTTCCTACAAGACGACTCATCCGGAGTTTAGACCGTTCGTCCCGTTCGAAGACCACTTTTACCGACACTTTCTTTTATCGATTTTATGCATCACTAGTTGAAAACAGCGAATCTTCTTGGTGCAGAGGCGATAGATGAAAATTATCTATTGTTTAGCTGGGCCACGTATAGGGCTTTTTTTTAAATAAACCAAAAATTAGCTTTAGGTAACATAACCTAAAGCTAATTTTTGGTCTATTTCATTAACGAATATGTCATCATTTAGAGAGCATTCGAGGTCCTGGACATGTGCCATGTGCCCTTATTGTTAAGATGGAACTGATTTTGTGTTAGACTGCAATACAATTTTCACGACGTTCGTACGTATTTTCCATAAAATTGTTTTACACATCAAATAACGCCTTTGATAGTAGTATACTAGTTTAGCTGTGACGAGCTAAAATAGTTACTGTGTTAAACTGCAAGAAATATTGTAATATAAATATGTTGGTACATGGCGCAGTGTCGCGTGACTATTGCTATTAAATTTAATACGTTGGATTAGCACGACAATAATTGACAAGTTGATATTCTAAAAAAGCGTCACATTGGTGGTAGCGCGATGGATACTTCAATATTCATCATGCAGAAAACCATCGTCGTACAACATAAAAGACGAATCGTTGAAATCCGACGCAATAGTTAAAGTGCTGTGCAATTTACTGTGTTATTTAGTTAAGTCATTAAAAGCATTGTTGATTACAATAAGTTGTTCATAAAGTTGACCTACTTAAACCTACAGAAATGGTGGATGAAATGGATAAAGGCTATCCAGAGTCTTTAAATATAATTATAATGTCAATGAGGACGTTTAACAAAAGTTCCCGTGTGAAATACGAAAAGTACATTTCACTATTGATCATCGCGATAATGTTACAGTAGCTATAGATTTCCTGTCATTGCGACAAGGCGCAGCAGGTGTATCGGCTTACCCCTAGGGCTTACTTCCGTGACTTGCTTGGCCGTAGTTCCGTGCGTAGTTCAGTGTCGTTCGCGCAGCTCCCTGTACGCACGCATCATGGCTCTCGCGCCAGTGCCGGCACCGAGAATGCGTTTAGCTTTTCACCCCCATAATATACATGTAAGTGTCCTTTTAAATTTTTAATTATTCGTTATATATTTCCCTATTAATTCGGAGATTTGTCTTTATTCAGAACTATTGTGTATACGCTATACTTATTAATTTCTATTGCATTTGCGTTTGTTAGTATAAGAATGTCGTTAAAAAATAGCATTAAGCTTTTTAAATCTTCTTCTTCCTAGTATTCCCGGTATTTACCCTGACCCTGGGGTCTGCTTATAATCTTATATGGATTTATGGGTTACTAGTATTGACACAGAGCGATTGCCATCTGACCTATACAAACCAAAAGGCGAACCAGTAAGTCATTGGATTAATGAATTAAGCGTCTTAAATATTACAAGAATTTTTCTCTGGTAAGGTTTTTTCTGTTGTAGCGTTGTGTTTTCAAGTTCGCAAGCGCGCGTGGGAACCTGATTTTCTGCAATCCTTGCATTCTGTTACGTTGAGTAATCGTTTTATGAGATAGCCGGCGATGGCTTCGTATATTTGATTCTGTATTGCAGTATCGTGAATTTCCGCTTTCTTATAGTAATTTTATTCCAATTAATTCGTTTATGCGACAAGATATTTTCGATGTATGATAAAAGCAGGCATGTTCAAGACTTATAATTAAATTTGAAAATTTTACTAATTTGTATTTATAATAAAAAAAACACAAACGTAATAACTGTTATAATTAGATCATTGAATTCGTTGCTACATGAAATAGAAATTATAAATATTCTACGCGCATGAAATAATTTTTAACCCTTTTTTGGCGTACCTTTTCGTTGAGTAAAACTTATAATTAAAATCTTTTTAATCTCTGTATATATGTACATACACTTTGTAGTGAAACCTCTAACTGTAACACTTTCAGTAAAAATCCGTGAAAAACTGAATCGATTTTGATGAAATTTGGAACAGAGATAGACTAGACCTTGGAAAGGGACATATGCTACTCTGATTGCGAAAACAGGCTTGAAGGGGTTGAAATTGATATATTGTATGGTGAATAAATTATTTCTATATAACATTAAAGGTTCGAAAATATTTATTCACACGAGTGACGCCGCGGGAAGATGCTAGTAACAAATATTTCGAAGTTTATTTAGTTTTATTGTATCGTCGTGTTGCGGTTTGTCGATCGCACCCAGTAATCCGCAGGAAACCACTCAACAAGCGGATACTTGACCAACTTGAGTATTTAATAGCCATGTTATTAAGCCGATCTATAGAATTAATATAGGGACTAAGCTCAAGAATTTGTTTATTATTTTTGTTTGTTTAAGCGCAGTTAATATTAGCAGTTACCCGTCTGATTTTAGAAATCCACTTGAGGTAGGTAGCCCATATAATAATTGATTACAAAAAGACTATTTAAATCGTATTGTATGGGTCCATAACGTTTACGTAAATAATATTAGTGAAACTAAACGTCTCTCCTGAAAAGTTATAAAAAATGAATAACGCCCCTTCGAATTGCAAGCGTCGAATTATTATGTACATAGAAAATTGTTAAGTTAAGAAAAGTGATATTATAATCTGTGTCAGGGATCCTGAAACACAAATACAAGTAAAATTAAAGATACGACTGTGTGCTCAATGCAAATATTTGTTCAACCTGGAAATAAATCCACGACCATCGGCCTCAAAAGAAAAGATCACTTATGTTTCTCCTGAGTCGACTAAAATGTCAATTTTCTTTTCCAGACGACAATAAAAGTATACGCGCGCTGTCTCCGACCGGATATCGAATACAAGACCCTCTCAGTGACCTGGGGCACTCGTGCCAAGGAGGTGGTGGCGACACTGCTCGGGAAGTTCAGGATGCGTCACCGGGACCCGAGGCTGTTCTACCTGAGCATGGAGGTCAGAGTGCGAGCGGCTGGATTGAGGACTACGTTGGTTTTGGACGACGACGCGAGACCTGCAGCGTTGCAGGCTTGTCATCCGAAGGGATACTCGAAGTAAGTTCTGCATACTTTTATTTTTATACTATCTGTGAACACGACTCCTATCGCGTGGTATTCAGAATTATTAATGAGTTTTTTTGTTATAGCGTGGAACCCTAATTCTTTTTCTAATATAAAAGTAGCCTACATTATCCTTATCACATAAGCTATCTGCCAGTGACAGATAAACATAATATATAGTTCATTATTATATGTGTAGATATATACTTTTATATGCATACAGCAAAATGCTAGTATTTTGACTTTACAAACAGACACACTTCAATTTAAATTGAAGTACAGTCTATCTATAGCTTAGTGAAAGTATTAAAAAAAAATGGGAACAGTTATTTTTCAATAATTTTATCTAGAAAAACCAATTTCTAATGCTAAGGTTGCAGATTCGATCCACACTGGCTGGACTATTAACGCAAGCTATAATGACCCTAAAAAAATGGTATTGATTTGCGCACTGTTCAAAATCGATACCGGATCCCGGACGTTGACATACGCAATGCAAAAAATGCCGGACAGTGTTTGCGCAGTCAAGCGGTAATTTTTGATCCGGTCACCGGTGACAGTGATAGGTGCGTTGTGGGATGCGGGATAGATTGCTTATTAACTGTTATGTCGGACAATCAAGTTGCGGATGGGATGTGAACGGAACGAATCCCACTATGTAAAACTTTCACAGTTTGGATGGTTGGATGTTTGTTACTCTTTTGCACAAAAACTATTGCACAAATTTTGATGAAATTTGCTACACACATAGCTTCTTACTTGTATTAACCATACATAAGATATTTTTTATCCCGGAAAATATATGGATTCCCGTGGAGATATCAAAAAACGATATTAACTTGAGCGGCCCGCGGCTCCGGCCTATGTCAGAATTTCATAGTTATGGTAACAGATTGGGTAATTGGGAAGAGTCCGACGGTCCACTTAGACATGTTTGATTTCGTCGGTAATTTTGTGTTATGCCAGTACAACAATTTGATAAAAAAAAATCATAATCTAGCAAAACATATTAACCCAATTTTTTGTTACATGTTACAAGTTGGCAAACGAGCATACGGCCCACCTGATGGTAAGTGCGCGCCGTAGCCTATGAGCGCTCGCAGCACCATTAGTAGGTGCCACTCACGCGTTGCCAACCTCGAGATATTAGTTCTTAAATTCCCTCATGACTGATGGCACTGGTGGAATAATCTCTGCTGCGTCAGAGGTTATCCCAACAGCGGGTGATGGGGTCGTCTCATCCCGACGCCGGAAAATTTATTATTTATTATTAATTTTATTTTTCTCAATATCTGCAATATATACATTGTTCCACCTTTAAAAAAATAGCCTTGAACCGCGGCTTCTCCCGCGTTTATAAGGCAGCTTTATTACAAACAGAAACTAATATAAACAAACAAAAAAAAATCATAATAAGTACTAACTTTTATCTCCTATTTCACCATCTTCAAGACAAAAAGTTTCACTCAAGTAGGGAAATCTAGACTATCCTTTCAAACACAAGTTTCATGTTTATATATTTTATGTCTATTTGTTACAAATACCCATGTGTCAGAAGTTAGTATTCAATAATTTAGTCGTATTATGTTATGAAATTGGCTGATAGCTAGACGTGTGCCGTATCGACGAGACAAAACTAATATTATTTATTGTCTTAGTATGTAGATTACGTGATCGCAAATATTGTTTATTGTCTTAGATCGCAGTTCACTATTTGTCGTAATGATAAACTATTAATCGTGTCCCAGTTAGAACACAATAGAATGATAATAATTAAGAGTCTCCGACCTCGGTGTTCGCATGTATCTGCTAATAATTATTTTTATGCAATAATAATTTAGTAATTTCTTATTTCAATAAAAATATTGTCTGCAAGATTTCATTTTATGTGTTTTTTTAAACATATTATGAAATAATACTAGATTAATAGTTCTAGAGCGTTGTTGTTGTTGTTTGTTATGATGATGATGAGGATGACAGAAAAAATTTTAGGCTACTATCGACCTACTTTTCAAGCACGCACATTCCTCCGAAGATTGATCGGCGTCAGCGAAGCGCCCTTTTCCATAATAATCATAAGCAAAACATTCGACGACATTTTTTTCATTTAATTTTCATTGACAAACGCTAATATGACAGCGCCCTTACACTATCTATTGGGATCTCGGAAACGGCACTAACGGTTTTCATGAAATTTAGTATGGTGGGGGTTTCGAGGGCGATAAATCGATCTAGCTAGGATTCATTTTTAGAAATTGTAGTTTTATCTGTGTTTTCAGGCAATGAAAACTCCAGTTCGAGAAAATATGACTCATCCTGACATCTATTGGCGATTAATAACACTAATATTGCTTAAACGACCCATCAAGTAAACTAGCAAGTTAAACTGAGGCTACTTCACTACTACTTTTTAAGGTGTAAAATATTATATACATTTCATTATTATGAAAAACACGAATTACCGAAAAAAAAATACTGAGAAATGCTTGGTCATCCAGATACTTCTATATGAACGATATTAACAGCATTATTTTACTACTCCCACTGTCGCTTTTCGTTCTATGAGTTAAACATGTAGAACCGTGTCGAGAAATTACTTACTCTTCTATCGTTTCCCATTTCTCTCTTTTCGCCTCTTATATTATTAAGGAGATGAAGGAAACCGAGTTGTAATTTAGAAGGATTGAGACAGAAGGCGTCAAACCAGAAATATTGTGCTTCATCAACGGTGAACAGGATTCATTTGATAATTAATATTAATATAGCAACAGCCTAGTAATGTCTTACTAAAGGTTAAAAACCTTTTCTTCTGTTAAAGAGAAAGATTTGGAACGTAATCCAATATGCTATTCTATGTATTTTGCTAGCTTCAAGCTAGTGATAAATTCGAAACGAATTAGGCAATTAAATACACGAAAATTACTTGCCCAAATTTGGTCTCGCAAACTGTTGCGACGAAGACCTAAGTCCATTTTCTACCCACTGTGTCAACTCGGTTTATTACTACATTGTTATAGATTATTTCAAATTGAATTACAGTTTACATTACCTAATGCTTTAAAACGTTATATCAGCACGAATTTCTACCCGTATCGAAATAATTTCACATCGAGTTTAGCGAATTTTCGTGATAAGGTTGGGTTGTGATGTAAAAGTTTTCTTGATAGCGTTTGCGTGTAAAAAATATCTTAATAACAGGTCATTATTTCTATGGATTGTATAATTATCGTTAAGTTAAAAGTCATTAATGACATCTTAATATATATAAACCTTCTATCCGTGTTTGTGACCAAACTAAACGGCTGGACCGATTATAATGATATTTTTGTGTGTTTTTTTTTCGGCAAGACGGCGTCTGCCGGGTCCACTACTTGTCATATAAAATTCTAATTCTATTATTGATAGCTTTAATTTAGAGACAACATATTATAAACTAAAATAATATTTATTTCTAAAGTTTCCATAAAAACTTTACAATTCTAATTAGTCAATCAATTAATTCGTGAGACTACTTGAGACCTAATTAAACACAATAGACTCTTCTAAAGTCAAAACAATGGCATATACATAAATATGAATCCGTGAACATTCGCCGGACCACCGGCTGGCGTTCTGGAAAAAGATTCGTTTTTGTCCCTTCTTCCGGCGTTCTATTCCTGGCTCGTAAACATAGCCGCTAGACGTAATAAAAAGTATTAAAAACTCTCAAGAGTTCTTTATTGACCAAATGGTTCGCGTTATGTGCGACACCCTCGACTGAGGTTAGATTTTACAAAGTATCAAGACATATCCATCAAATGTCTGATAGATACTACGGAACAATATTAAAAAGTTAACGAAGACTAATTAATAAACCCTAATAAATAACCCTAAATAATAATAATTAAAAGTAACTATTCCGTAAAAAGCGATACTTGTTTTTATAAAGAACTTTGAATACTCTAAACTCGTAATTATAATTATGACGTTGTGGTGCGGCGGTATCAAACCTGCCTTAAGCGCTACAGGTCGCGGGTTCGATTCCCGCTCGGGGCAGATTTTTGTATTGACCATACAGGCATGTGTCTGGGTGTGTTTGTCCTTGTACTTGTATGTGTTTCCGGATCCCCGACAGAGGATATTACTATCCTAATGGAGGCCGTTGTACAATTCTTCATGACAAAAAACAATTAAAAACTATTAATATTTATTTTCAAAATTCTGTTATTATAACGACAAAATGACGCAAAGTAACATTAAAGAACGAAATATGCAATTCTTTTTCAATTATTTTTGATTACTCAGACTTTTTGCGTTATTTGAACATATTGTTGACGTAAAATACATGCAAGGCAAACCGGCTTTTTATGAGAGTCTACTTCCTTGTTTTTACGCTGTAAATATTTGCATTCAATTATATCTCGCTTATTAATTGGTGTATAAAAACGAACAGCAGAGCCGTCTCATATCATTAGCATTTAATTAGGATGTCTCATAATTAAACCAGTTATGCTAGAAATATGTAAAATATTTTACACTATAAAAATATATAATTTTAAATAAGTAAATAAATAAACGCTACTCACTCAACGGCCCTATTAGGATAGTTTTATCCTGTGCCCAAGCACAAACACACCCAGACCGGAACACATGCCTGTATGGCCAATACATCTGCTCCGAGCAGGAGTCGAACTCTTTTTTTCGGAATGTGTATTGCTGTTGGCCCTACTGACCTTGACAGCGTCACCGGGCGGGGGCCTGAGTACAGAGACTGAGCCGTGATAAAGGGACAGCCCTCACGGGGCTCAAATTTGATTCCGTCCTTAGGGTGCCTCCTGCGAAGCCGAACCACGGCTAAGGACGTCATCGGAGATGGAGAAGGAGTCGAACTCGTGACATGTGGCGCTTAAGGCAGTTTTACTATCACCGCTGCGCTGTTTTCATATCATACGTTAATTGTGTCAAAATTATTTTTTTAAATTAATTAATAGACCCAAGTCTCTTACCTATAAATACATTGTTCTTCTTTATTGGTAACACCTGAATTAGGCCGAGCTTATATTTTAGACGCTCGTCTCTTCCGGTGACATTTTAATTGTTTAAAAATAAACTTGATAGTATACCGTATATTCAATTAGAAGGTTTTTTATAAATAAATTCTAATAAAGAATATCTAATAAAACTTTTGCATTTTTTTATTACATTTTTATTTTATGACATGAGTGGAGTCTTTGCTATTCAAAGTATTACTTGTAAAATGAAATCCATAATAGTATGTATATTTTCTTAAACAAAATTCCAAACAAATTGTTTACATTTTTAAAATTCTTTCATGTAATATAAATACTGAACCGAATGCCCTCTAGTGTTACGAGTGATTAATTATACACAGAAAGAATACATTTGTAAGTGTTGTGATAACAGCATTTTGTTAGCCCACATGAGTCCTTTATTGGACCTCTTGATCTACTGAAATGATTTTGAAAATTCTTTTACCTCTAAAACCAGGTTATTTGTGAGTTTCATAGGCTATATCTTAACCCGAAAAGTGAAAAGACTTTTTCGTTTTTTTTAATGTGTATTACTGTTGGCCCTACTGGCCTTGACAGCGTCAACGGGTGGGAAATGCGGGATTGCGTATGTAATAAATTCATACAACTACACGCCTGAAATTAGTTCACTTTTAAGACTTTTCCGGCGAAGTGGGATTTGCAAAAGTAAGTCCGAGAAAAAACGGCCGAACGAAATCGTTTCTCACGAACGCTGTCTTAATGATGAGAGTTATATGATTGAGTTCTAGAGAAAGGTTGTAGAGTTTGATAATGCCTACAAAAAGTCAGCACCGGCATATTATGCCTAACCAGCGACCGCATATGACTTACTTTTATATTTAAGCAGTAGTTTTAAGTAGTAGGCAGATGTTAGTATGATAATTATATTGCGAGAAATTCTATATCATCAGTTGCTTATTCAGAAGCAAAATATTACGTTGTTACGTATGTTTATATTTTATTTCTATTATTTTCAGATTCTCATTACAAATGCGTCCAGGGGGACTAATCAAAATCTACGACTCGGCACTGATGTCCTCATCAAAATACAAGTGCCTCTTGACCAGCGAGCGTACTACTGCTGATGAGCTGCTTGCGATATTGCTGCACTGCTATGATTCTACTGAGGGCGTGGAAAGATTCTCTCTTTATGAGGTAGGTTAATACAGCAATTATATAAGTACTTCATTAAAAGTTTTATAAATAGTAGTATGCGTTGAAAACTTCGATAGCGCGATGCAGGATTGTGACGTTATTGTCTTTGTTATGGCACGACACTATAGGGGGAAGAGGGGAGAATGGAATAGGGGGGATGGGAGTTTATCTTATAATCAGGTTGCTATATGTAGCCTGTAGTTGTCGATACATTTGTTTCCTGACCCCTGACACCGGATATTTTCCTAATAAAGGCCGTTCAGTATGTAGCCTTAATTATATTATTAATTATGTTGATGATCTGGTAATATAAAAGGCTCTGCTCCGTTAACGCTAGAGTTGTGGGTTCGATCCTGACCCCCTTGGCCTATTTTACTCATTCCTTAAATATTAATAAAGTTTAAATTACTGAGATGAGTATGTCTAAAGCGTAAACAATGTTTTTCAGGTCTGCCCATCTCAAGAGTACGAACGTAAATTGCACCCAGACGACTTACCACTACTAGTGCAACGTGCGTGGCCGCAGGACAGCGACTGTCACTTCCGAGTACGAAGAAACCCACGAGCCCCCCCGCTACCACCACGCACCATCCCACCACCATTGCCCTCACCCACTGAATCAATACAAGATGACGATGAGCCCTCGAGAGCTTTATCCGCCCTCTCTCTAGAATCAGAAGGCGATAAAAGGTACAGTCCCGTGTACAAGTTTCCCAGTATAAATTACTGTAGGGAAACGAAAAATGACTATCTATACATCTGACTAGCAGTCCAGCTCGTCAGTCTGAAGCGCTACGTGGATCGCAAGCCGCGGACAGTGAAAAAGAGACTCTTGTGAAATGTACATAACGATTAGTTTTGTGTAAAGTGTATATATGACTGGACGGGGAGTTGTGAACCAAAGAGGTTATACACTTGTTGAGTTAAACAATGCGGTAATACTTTAATTTGACTTTACTTAAATATCCACTGTAATTAATTCGGAATATGACACAGTAATTATTATGAAATAAGACGAAATTGTTTTATAATTTAATCTAGTCTTAAAGCACCTTTATATAAAAAAAATCGCTGTTGAAGCATTGATATATAAAAAATCTTTAAAAGGTTTTTTATACATCAATGTGTTGAAGTGAAACTTTTTATTCTGGTTAATTTGTAAGAGAATGAGATGAAGGTAAAGTAAGGCGTGTAAAAGGATATGTGTCTGCGTACGTTACCGCGTTGTCACATTGTGGTGAATGAGAGAGAGAGAGAGAAAGGATCAGAGGGGGTGGAGGATTGGACTTTCGCTCTCACTCATCGCACGAAACGCAACAGTACTGATACTATTGCTTATCAACTATTGTTTTCTTTTCTGTGAGAGGGTTCTTAGTCGAGCAGGCACATTTGTGGTGGGAGAAGCATGACTCCACTACTACTAAAATCTTTTTGACTATCACTTTTCGCTTCATAAAATCCAATTCACAGCGTCCCAAAAGAAGTTTCACTTCAAAAACTATAGATACAGTGCACAGTATTGTAGACAGTATTGCATTGTATTAAGGGTGATTATTGTTTACTTTACAATGGTCCAGCCGCATCAAGTGTACTAAGAATTGTATATATTTAATAATAACTTAGCTAGTAGACACCAAAGAGGCAAGCGAGATATGGAATTAGATTTATTTATCTGTTATGAATTGTGATGTTTAATTTATTTAAGACGGCGCCTCGCCCGAATACTTCATGTTGAATTATCTGTCACGTCTGTAATGAAATATAATTATGTTTTCTTCTATGAATTTGTTTTATTAGTATCCTGCTTACAAAACTAATGCTAGCCTCAAACTTATGGGAATAGAATTATATAATAATTATGACGACGTCGTGGCGAAGTGGTAACGAACCTGCCTTAAGCGCCAGCGAGCAAATGTTTGTATTGACTATACAGGCATGTTTTTCGGTCTGGGTGTGTTTTTCCATGTCATTGATTATGTTTCCGAACCCACGACACAGGTAATAACTATCCTAATGGAGGCCGTTAAATGTGTAGCGTTTATTTATTTATTGGCCTTGGAATTTCTTTTTATTCATGACTAGCGTTTGACTAGATTTTTTATGAATTTATAATAGAAATATATGGTTCCTGACTTAAATTTTCATTCCCTATTTCACCCTCCTCAAGTTTTTTTTCGTGACAAAACATCTTCAAAATCTGTTCAACCGCCTTAGCGAGAAAAGGTGACAGACAGCAGTGCTACTTTCAAATTTATAATAATAGTCTGGATTCCACAAGATCCATCTTTACGGAAATGCAAGTTCTGCGATGCGTTTTTTTGTTAATCCCACGGGATACCAATTATTATTATCACTACATAGTATAAAACAAAGTCGCTTTCTCTGCCCCTATGTATGCTTAAATCTTGAAAACTACCCAACGATTTTGATGCATTTTTTTTAATAGATAGATTGAAGAGGAAGGTTTATATGTATAATAACATCCATTAAATAGTGGAAAAAACTGTTATTTTTGAGGTTTCTAATGTGATGTCGTAAATAATTACATTTAACGGGTGCGGGCCATGGGTAGTAATAAATAAATCAAAACTATTGGATCGATTTTAATCATTTTTTCAGTGAATGACATAGACTATATATTTTATACCCGTGCGAAGCCGGAGCGGGCCGCTAGTAAAATATATATTATAAAATATAAGTGTACAAGTTTTTGAGTGGGTATAAGTGACAATAAAAACTGGTCCAGTAGCTAAGGTTATCTGATGTTTAAAATAGACAGACACGTTATTTTATTGGAATCAAAAATGAAACATAAAAAAATCGATATAAAGTATTTTATTTACAAATGATTGCAACAATGAAGTACAGACGATGCATTATAATTACAAGAGTATGTATGTCCAAAATATGAGAACGGATAATATCTAACGGCACTAGAATTATCAATAATATTTAAAATTTATACAATACACGCGACTCTTCGCCACTTCAACTTAACCTAACCCGAGACACCCACACAGAGAAAATAAACACCATACAACCTTATCATTTTAATATTTGTCTTTGAAAATAATAAAGCAAACACTCCAATAGCTTAACTAGAAAGTAATTAATTAAAAATTTAGTTGAATAAAATCAATATTTCTGTACTTCAAATACAAATACATCAAAGTTTTCAGTGCTTACATACTTTTCTTATCAGCAAAATACGCTTTTCACAATTCCATTAATGTACGTATAGTTCAAAAACGCTCAAAAGCAACAGACTGATTGAATGACATTTTTTATAACCAAAGTGTGATAAGTATTTTAGACACATAAATGTAAATATTATCTTTCTATAGATATTGTAATGCTGGTTACACATACTCGTATACTCGTCAGTGATTCGGTCGATACAATAAATCATACCAATATGAGATATCACTAACGAGAAATCAATCCACAGTAAATAGAGTAATACTACAATGTGAAATTATCCTAAGTTATCGTGCTATTAAGAAAATTGTACATCCTTTTATTATTTTATTTGACAAATTCATAAGAAAAATTCACAATATCTAACAATGTTACGGTTAAAATGCGCCTGTTTAGTAAACTATGGATTTTCGTTGCTTCTGTTTAGTGATATATCTGTTGGTAGTGTGTTGGAAACTATAGGTTTGACTGAAGGGTAAAACGAAGGAACACAAGCAGGTCGCTCACATGCTGCACTCGTCGCAAAAGCGTGCCGCTAAAGCTCAGCAAATCGAAAGAGCGTCCGCGGCAAGGGCCGCACGAAACATTAAGATACACGAAACCGTAAAACATCCGGTCTCTAAAGCACCACGTGCGAACTGGTCCGCACTGTATCCTACATAATGCACTAGCCAAAACATGTTTTATCGCGACCATCAAACTATAATAATAAATACGTCAGACCTCGTCCGACATATCATAAAGCACTAGTAGATAGTTCAAAAATGTGCTCAAATAAACGATTTGCGAACGCGTAAAAACGACAAACGCTCGACATTAAAAGGATCGGACGGCGCCAGTTACTTAAAACGTCACTAATGTGGCCGGGCGCCCATAAAAAGTACACAGACGCAGCGACGACCTCTCACTAGTTTCACTGGCGCCGAAGAAGCATTACAATTCAAGCGAGATTGTAAAATAGAGCAGAACTTGGGACCCTTACGGTAGAGATACAATGCGGAGCAGCTGTGGAGAGGGAGGGCGGCGAAGTTACACCGCGTTGAGCGCGCGCCGCGACGCTCCGTACTCGTCGGACGCTTCGCGTTCGCGCGTGCGCGCACCACGCTCCTCCCGCGGCGGGTAGGTCTCGCGCACGTACTCGCGTCCGTACTCCCGCGTGTAGTCGTGCCCGTACGCCTCGCGCTCGTACGGGTCGTGCGCGTACTCGGACGCGTAGCCTTCGTGGTACTCCCGCGGATAGTCTCGTGGGTACCGCTGGTAGTGCTCGCGTGGGTAGTACTCCTCTTCATCCAGTCGCTCCGGTCTCTGTACGCGTGCTCTACCTATATAGTATCCAAATTAATAGATTAAATTTGAATCTCAAAATCAGTTATTGATTTTGGTAGCCTCGTTCTTACGATACGTACGGTACGATATTTTTTCCATTCAAAATCATTCAAAAATAAAATATATTCCTATCAATAAGAATGAGACATCAAAATCAAAGGATTACATATGTCACACAGCACACAGGGTGGGGGCGGTTAAACTGGACTCTCACACGGGCACGCACTTACGAGGCCCGCGCTACGAGACAAGACTCAGGGACCTTTCCGCAATTGCGCACTTTGCCCGGACACGGCACCACCGCGGCCTCTGGCGTGGGCGGCGTCGCTGCGGAGAAGTAAACCTATTGAAGCCGCTTCCGAACCACAACTGACAGATACAGGCGCTAGTGCCGAGATCTTTGACACGAGATCTCGTAATTAGCATTTTAAAACATACATTGATTTTATGCAAAGAAAATTAGAAACGCACACATAACAATATACAAGGATTTGACGTCCGATACGTTAGTAAAAGCCACACCCCGATTAGCTGAAGCTCACAAACAAGGGAGCCTATAAAATGGTTGCAACCTGGAAGGCTTCGTCGATGGCTGCATTATAATGGAACTGGGATATATGGTCTTCTGCGAGGCTAATGCGCTTGTCCAGACGCTTGTACTGAAATGAACAGTGTGATGTCAGTGCGATGTGAGATGGTGTGTGGGCTACATACAATATCGTGATACAAAATCTAATTATCTATGAAGCTCTAAGTGCACAAATTTACTATACTAATTCAACATAAATTATGCGTGTCTAAGGGTATTCACATTTATAAATTCGTGGCAATGAATAATAATAAACTTCGATCAAATCGCAAAATAATCAATAATTAGATGGAAATGTTTTTAACAATATTAACAGTAGACAAATGTACAAAACAAACATCGATGACAAACTACAACACAGAATTAAAGCTTATAGTTGCCATAGAAAAATACAGAGGAGAATTTTAATTAAAGCCAGATTATATTTTTGAATAAGACGTGATCAATAATTTATTGAATGATACATATGGGCAAACGCAAGTAAAGGTGTTCTTCTTTTGATAAAAACTAAATTTTGAAATTATACCTCAAAGTTACGAAGATTTTCTTTTTAATATTTTTGATTAATTTAAAACAATCACATGATTGACATTTTTAAATTTTCTGTAGTTAAATTTTGTCTATTGCTAGATTTGGAAGTTGGTACCCCCATCTTAATTAATATCTGCGTAGGCCCATAATGATATTAATTTATTGTTAATTTAATGAATAATAATGAATATACCAAATAATATTATTAAAATAATAATTGATGAATGAACAATGAACAATGATTAATATGAATGAATTGTATTATGAACAACTTAATTGTTTGTCATAATGATTGATTGACTGATTTACACTTTTAGGATGAGACTCGTGATAATGAATTTTAAGTTGTTGATAGATTAGTATAAATTGTTAGTACCTCTTCCCCTCTCGTAGCTGTAAGAGTCTGACCTCTCCCGGTGACTCCCGGAGTTTGTTGGGGGTTCAAAATAGGAAAATGAAAGGTTAGATTTCGATGAAAGAATTATTCATGAATATTAATCTAAGTGTATCAAGAAACAATGTGGAGTTTAGTTTGAGTTTGTAATGTAATAATTAGTAGATAGAGAAATTATGTGTAATGTAACAGAAAAAGAACAAGGAGCGAACAATAGTTGGAAGGAAATACATAAGATCTTAACATTTGGCTGAAATATAATTATATAGTAGTTTCATATATAAATACACTAAATTTTAATTAGTTAATAATATATAAATTAAGGCTGCAACGCACATGGGCCACTCGAGACACTCACTGTTCTATGAAGGTATTCATAGGGTCCGAAGAAGATGATGACACAAGCACAACTACTTTTGATGTCACTGGTGGAATACGAGTGGCAACGGTTGTTGGTACGTTGCGATCAGTGACAATAATCATTTGGATCAAGTTTATGAAAAGCAGTTCCCAGAACGGTGTCAGTATTTTGTGGCTCGTAGTAGCTCGTATGTGTTGACAGTACAGGTATTTTATATCCAAAACCTAGAGCTTATTTGTCAAGAATTTTAGCTGAAACAATTTCTTTCCCGAGACCTGTTTCAAGAAACAGTGCTTAGGCATATTGGATATTGCATATTGTTGGTTAAATATTTAAGCAGTGTTTTATATTACTTTATTTTTATATCTAAGTAGGAAGCTTATTGAAGATCAAGAACTAGTTTATTTAGGTCACGACATTTATATTTTCACATGTATCAGTACCTGAGGCGAACTCAGTCAGCCTTTGACCTCGGCTCGTGTAACCTATTCAAATAGATTGTTTTGAAAACTGATCTTTTCGATTTCGTGATTGAGTCGTGGCAACTGGATGTCAATTTTCTGAATAATAAACATTTCAGGTGGGACGTGAATGTCAAGTAGGATTTATTTACTACGAAAGTTGTGTTTTGTCTTAATGTATAAATTAACTTTACTTTAATTAATATTGAGAGTAATAATAATATCGTTGTAATATATCTTCGAAAATGCATATTTTCATAATAGGGAGAATTATTACGGATTATAGTATAAGTGTAGTGTAGTGTGGTGTGTGTGTGTGGCGAGTGGCGGGTACTCACCAGGCTGCGCGTGGTGTGGGTGCGGGTGCGCCTGCGCGTGCGGCAGGGGCGCGTGCGGCGCGTGCGCGCTTTGCGTCGCCTGCGGCGGGTGCGTCGCGAGCCAGTACGCCTGCACCGAGTACAATACACACATATACTATAGGTGGCAAAACTAACCCAATAGTTGTCAGTTGGTATTTAAAAGGACGGAAAATATTCGATTATCTTAGAATGTTATCGGCGTCGGGATGTGACGACCCCATCGCCCGCTGTTAGGATAACCTCCGTCACAGCAGAGATTATTCCACCAGTGCAATCAGTCACACTGGTGGTAGGTCTTTTGTTGCAACAGGCCAGCTAGGAAGGTACCACCGCAGTGTCCAATATTCTGCCGCCAAATAGTAGTGCTTAGGCATTACTGTGTTCCGGTTTGAAGGGCACTGTACGCTAGTGAAATTACTGGGCAGAGGAGATTTAAGAACTAATATCTCGAGGTTGGCAACGCGTGAGTGGCGCCTACTAATGGTGCTGCAAGCGCTCATAGGCTACGGCAACCACTTACCATCAGGTGGGCCGTATGCTTGTTTGCCAACTTGTAACATAAAAAAAAAGAATATTTTATATTAAATTTATTATAAAACTTAAAATACCCGACTTACACCTATGTACCCAATACTAGATTATTGTACTCATAAGATTAAGAAGTCTTAATAGTATGCCAAAATATCTCACTCACACATTACCTTTATACGTACATACATGCAATAAAATAAAATATACTCTTACTGGTGTGACAGTCGGATAGAAATAGGATCAACAGAGGCTATAGCACTCAAACAATAATTGCACGAAAAGAAAATCAACAGCAAGCAATCGTTATAGCTTATTTTCACGTGCGAATTACGCGGCATGTGTAGAAGGAGAAGACTTCACGCTGAAATTCAGTGCACCGGTTGTCAAGTCGGCACGATAATAAACTTTGCAGGAGAAAACCCAATATTAATACACCTGATGCCGTTTTAAGTTCAGATTATATTACCTCGAGATATTCAGCGATGTGCTCGCAAGCCTCCTCGAGCTGGTTCTCGTCGAGGATCACGTCGAACATATCCGTAGGGCACTGTGCCAACTTTTCTGCCGCAACCATCTGCACTGACAGGTTCTTGCTCTGGCCCTTGCCGCGGGACTTTATTAGTCGCTGCAGCACCTGAAATCGAAGGAAGAACTAGATTGATATAGAGAATATAATATTAATACGTAGCATTTGGCACTATTCAAGTCTATTTATTTTTACTTCGTCTTTGATAAAGTTTTAATGGATCCTCCAAATTCTGCTGCATACCAACTTTTATCCAAAGCGAGTCTTTTTCTTTCTAGTATTAACCCCGGTATTTATTCAGCGTTACTTACTCCAATCCGGATTTGACAGGTTACTAGTTTTCACACAGAGCGATTGCCATCTCAACTCCACAGCCGTAAAGGCGAACCAGTAAACAATACGAGCAAATTACCTATTAAGAGTTAACGATTATTATCAGATGTTATATGATAAAAACCGACAGGTTAACGTGGTCTGCGTGGCACGGTGATAAGACCCACAAGGACAAACGCCCAGATCGAAACAGATATGTAAAATCCTGAGAGAGAAATAGATATCGTATTTACCTACAGATTGATTAGCAAACCAGCAGCTACATACGTTTTTAAGGGTTAACGATATGAGACTGATAAAAATTTGGGACTGACGAGGAATGGTAAGTTCACACAAGTATTAATGATCATAATTTCAAATAAAACTTAAATCTTTTAATATTTATTATTGTTTTCACAGTACATTTTAAGTTTATAAAAGAAGTTTCTACAAGTCTCACCTTTGGACTGGATATTTTCAAATAGACGATCGTTGGTGCCAACGTAGTCTTGGCGAGCTGTGACGGGTGGTTGATGGTATCGCAGTCCAAGACAACAAGCTGTAACGTCCGCGCTAGGTCGAATATCCGTTCGATTTCCGTCTGGTCATAAAAAACTAAACTTATTAAAAATTGGAAATTGATCAACAACAAAATTTTAGTTAGATCAATGGTTAGTGAACTTTTGAGTCAGTCGTGTGCTAATATTTATAAATTGTCATTCATTACTCGTGCTCAGCATGTGTGGAAATATTGTGATAGGCTTGAATTAATGGGAGAATTTTTCGCTTAATACAGCATTTATATCAACGGCCAACATGCAATGGAACAGCGTGATAAGCGCTTTTTTCTCACCCAAATTACAGGGATATCAACAAATATACATTTATGTATACCAGGACATCAATCTTTATTTTGGTTGCTGAAATTCCGATTTGCAAGCAAAAATATGAAGGCATGCCATTTGGATATTATGCTTTTGTCACATGTAATGCAGATTATGATTGATTGTATTAAAAATACATTCCAGATCAATCCGAGTATTGAGTCTCGAAAACACTTTTGGTAAATGATTATTTTGGGTAAATGTTTCATCAGGTGGTTAATTAAAAAATTGAGACATGATTACGTGATCAGCCAAAATTTTAAATACCATTAGGAAGCATAATGTTAGTAGATTTCGTCATTCCATTTGTTAATGTATAAGTTAAATACGAGATGGGTCAAACAGTACCACAGCCAAGCACCGAACCTGAACTTCGACCAAACAATTGGTTCTCGAATTCGTTCTGTCCATAATCGGTTTCTTTGGGGGGTTATTGAGCAAGGATGGCTTCGCCAGAGATATATCCGCTGTCACTCGGGTAATGATGATCCTGGAAAAACGAGACTAGTGAGTCGAGTACCTGAACTTCCACGACGCACATGTGGCGCGTATTGGAACGATCCACCATAGCTTTCTTCGAGGCGTTGTTCAGAAGTGACTTCTTTGCTAGCGATATGTCAGCCATCACACGTGTTATTATTATCCTGAAATAGCAGTTTTCGCTCTTAAAGCATACACTGCGGGACATGTCTGCCATCGTCCCTATTTAACAACATAGTGATGCGCGACTCAGCTAAACTATATTTTTTTACTATTTGATAAGTATCAATCCTAGTTTCAAATTTAATTTTCCTGTGCTAGCATTCATTGTTATTCTTATATTGAATAAAAAATCACGAACCTGCCTTCAAACCGTCTCTTCAGGAAATCAAATAGGGCCTTTTGCATCATATCCGTGACCTCGTAGCCTTTGAGCGAGGGCCCAACTAGTACCACGGGTCGCATGGAGGGCACCACGTCGTAGGGCGTGCACGCCTCCTGCTTCTTGAAGAACGGTTTCCGCTTTTCCTTGCCGACGGGAAGGGCACCAGCGCCTCGACCGCGCCCTGCGGAATCTGAATCCTCACCTGAAAACAATAATTCCAAGTTATTATTACATCGTTTTATATGTAACTTTAGAAGGGGAAAATGAAAAGATTTTCTAGAAGATTCTTTATGAAAGTACTAATCAATATTAAGTTCGTTTAAATTATAAGAAAAATGTTTGTTTTAAACAAACTAATATATGTAGTTCAAAAGAATGTTGTCTTTCAAGAAATTACTAAATAGAGTAAAGATGTTTATTATTGAAATTTGATTACCTTGTTAGTTTCCTTTTAAGATGGTCTAAAAAATTACTTTATTTAATTAAATTATTCTTGAATTGGTATAAGATGGTAATCAAATCAGATACAAGGTCAATATAAAATCCTAAATATACAAAAACAACAACGACTTCAGGACCTTTATATAGGGGAGCATGCCTTTATAAAGTCTGGATATAATTGGTACCTACAGATAAATTTAAGGGTTCGTTTCTAATATATTATATTAAACTATCAACCAACACCATTCTTTATTAAATATATGATCAAAAATATACACTTGACAACATCGATATCCATGTAACTTACGTACCTGCAGGGTAAAATTTCAATAGAATAAATAGAGAAAATCCATAGAATCTATTGAAATTTTACATAATAAAAGGAAAAATTAATAAATTAAATAAATTATATAAAATAGATAAAGACTCGGCTTATGCCATATATACTTTTATAAGCATAAACGAAGTACTTTAGAGGATAGAGAGAGCGATGAGCATGAAAATGGAGATATCGTGCAAAGAATATAAAATAAATTAAATTAAATAAATTTTATAGAGTATTTAAGTTAATCAAAACCAAGGCCAAATTAATATATTGGGTGAAAATTGGAAACATTTCCCGGTCGATGGTTGATTGTGGTCTTACCTCTTTCGTTTGTAGGGTTATCTGAAAATACGTCATGTCATGAGTGCTACGAGTATACAGACCGAGAAAACAGACAACTTTCACCGTATTTTATGAGTGAGTGAATTATGGTTTAGTACGATTGTATTGTACTGTACAAGGCAGTTATACTTTGGAAAATATTCCATTTTGAATTTGGAATATAAAGTCCTTTTTCATATCGATATTGGAATGTAATATCCATTTTGAATTTGGAATGTCATAATTTTATGTAAAACACTTCAGGAAATATAAAGCTCTGGTTAATGGAAGTCTTGTTATTTTTAATAGGAGTTAATTTAATAATTTTAATTGATATATATATTTTATATAAGAATAGTAAATATATTTAGTTTAAAAGTATTCGAGAAGACATTCAACTGCCTTGTACGTACTTATATTTTGGTATAAAATAAAAAATTTAAAAATGTATTAATAAATATTTACTTTTTAATTAATGTGTATTTTTAATTATTATAAAATTAAAATTTTAATTATTAAGTAGAAATAAATGTATTTAAAACCTTAAGTCATAAAATTGTTACAATAAAATTAGCAATATTTTATTTTGTACCAAAACAATTGTGTTAGATATACCGACACAGGATTATAATTTGAACATTTCTTTCATTAATTTTATGAACTAGTATCTCTTATTTATTATTAAATTAAAGAATGAATAAGAACATTTCTAATACGGTTTTTTATTTATTATAAAACGTTTTAAAAGTTATCAACCATTGTCGATATATTCCGAGAGAATGACAACTTTACAAAACGCCTATTTTTACTTTTTCTACTCTGTTATTTATTTAATTTTTTTAAATGATATCCTTCATGAAAAGTGTATCTAGTTAATAGATGTTAAATGATAAAGTTGTAATTCTCAATGAGTGAGAGTGGTATGTGGCGTGGCATGGCGTGGCGTGGCGTGGCGCGATTGCGGCGCGTGACGTACCGGGCGTGGGGGGGGTGCTACCTCGGCTGGGGAGCGGTTGCGGCGGAAGGCCGGCAGAGGGCGGGCGCGGGTATCGGCCGCGCGCCGTCAGCCCGGCACGCACCGCCTCCAACTTTACGGGCGACGGGATGAAGCCGACGTCACAGCCCTCCTTCACGAGCCGACCGATCCACCAGTTGTTGTCGTACTTCTCCTGGTATTTAATATGCAATTATTTAATTTATGCTTGTATAATCACCATAATAAAAAAGTTAAATTTTAGTCGTTAGATGTTCAGTATTCTTTCGGGATGTGTTATGCTTTTGGTCCCATTGACTTTGAAAGCTAAGACAAGAAAAAAATACGGGTCTTATGGTTTCTCATAGTTGCTTACAACATAAGGATATCTTTTGGTAAGCCAGACTATGGTTTATACCGTGATCAGGAGTGGAAGTAGTGATATCATGTTGTACGGAGTATATGCTGCCGATGGACCTAAGCCTACGGCGCCAGCGCATTCAGCGCATAACGACGTGCCAATTGACGTTGAAAAGACACTTCGTCTTTTGTGCCTTTGTAGAGCATCGTCATTGGTTTTTTTTATTTGCTCACCTATACGTGTTTAAATACAAGCCTATAGAATTAAGGGATTTATATGAAATCGTGAATCCATTATATTTTTAGTTTACGAAAATTTTTAAGTTTAAATCAAATGCAAATCTTAATTCAGACGTTTCATGAATTTTCAATATATTCTGTGTTACCTTGATGTGAAGGTAATCGCGAACTTCGAATGAAATAGCGCTGCCGTGCACTGGCGAGTCGTCGTCCAAGCTGCCATCGTACGCGACGTTGGTGCGCACTGCGAACGCTACTGGTTTTGACTGTAAAACAGAAATCAATTTATTTATTATTGGCTTCCAACTGGCTGGAACACCTAACTGCTAACATCCAGACATGATACAATTACACATTTCGATATCCATTTTACCATTATCCAATTTGCGTCCGTATTTCAATCAGTAACCTATATTTTTTTTATCATGAAGAAACTGTTATGCGTTCTTATATTGTGATTTATGTTAAGCTTTTTATAAATAGTAGAATTAGGGAAGAATTGTAAAAAATAATATGATCGTTTCGTTCCGCAAAATTTCGGCCATGGCGATCACTTCGACTCTTCGAGAGATGGCGCTGGTGCGCTCGAAGATGGCTTACTCAACTCTTAAAAATAATATATTGGACAACTGAATCGATACAACATATAGCTACTATGTATTATCTCAAAATAAATTACACCAAATATAAATAATTTATTTAAAGCGCCATACCTTAAAACGACTAAGATTTTAACTGAAAACTTAAGTAGTAGTTTGTAGTAGTGTTTTTATTTTGTTAGTAGGGTTTAATATGTATGACTAGAACTTTTTGGTTCCAAGAGTAGTAATTTAAGTAGGACCTTTGGCTTGAACTCAATACACCGTGATGCCCAATTGAGATGAGTGGGAGGAAAAGCCTAATTTAAGCCCTAATAGCTCAACGATAGAAGGGCCGACACCTGAAGCGCAAGCTACGAGCTTTTTTTTTTTAATAAATAAAAACGCTGCACACTAAACGCCCCCATTAGGATAGTGATATCCTGTGTCGGGGGTCCGGAAACACATACTGGGACAAGGACATATACACCCAGACCGGAAAATATGCTTGGTTGGTCAATACAAACATATTATGATCCGAGCGGGAATCGAACCCGCGACCTGTGGCGTTTAAGGTAGGTTCGTTACCGCTGCGTTCGTCAATTTGAGTTATTTGAAGAGGCAAATAACAATATTAGTAATGACTTGAAAAAGCATTGCTAGTACTCTTTGTGTACGAAGAACGATTCTTACCCGAGCCTTATCAAGCTGTATGAGGGCCAGCGATTCCTTCTCGCGTCGCGAATTCTCCTTGTCGACGTCGAGAGACAGCTCCGACGCCGGCTGCGAGTAGTTTGAATCCGCCGAGCCCTGGAATTGACAGTTAACATATATAAGCAATGCTTTCTATACAAATTCGCGCATATGAACACAATATGTATCATCTATCCTAACACATACATGTAAGTAGTGGCAAACCACGTCTCAAGTCATCAATAAACTATTTTTTAGTCGGCGATTAAATAAGTACCTCCTCATCTTCTATTAAATCCTTTTTTTTTTTTTTATGTTACAAGTTGGTGAACAAGCATACGGGCCACCTGATGCAGCACCGTAGGTGCCACTCACGCGTTGCCAACCTCGAGATATTGGTTCTTAAATCTCCCTTGCCCAGTAATTTCACTAGCGTACAGTGCCCTTCAAACCGGAACACAGTAATGCCTAAGCACTACTATTTGGCGGCAGAATATTTGACACTGCGGTGGTACCTACCTAGCCGGCCTCTTGCAACAAAAGACCTACCACCAGTGTGACACGAACACGACAGTTATCACAGAATATATAAACCAGCGTCGCTTTTGTGTATCTTTCTATCTTTTACGTTAATCTTTGAACCTTTCTAGTATTGGAATATCTTTTTCGGATAGGTTTTAATTCATTTTTTGAAACTATTGTTAGTCTAGGGTGTTTATAGATTACATTGATGTTTGTTCTAAAAACGCTGCGTAGATGTGGTAAACTGTTGATAATAAAATCTTAAAGTAGGCAAGACATTCGATTGTATAAAAAGCAGAAAAGTTACCGCCTTACTATAAAATAAATTTGAGTAACCTATATGTATTAAAACGCTTTTTTTTTTTCAAAGAGTTAGTAGGGAAGGGATGAGACGAGATAGAAGGAATGGAATGGGAGATTCAGCCTCCTGCACTAAACTCAAAAGTTATTGTTATTTTACGCCCCAGCCGAGCCTACCCAATTATGCTTGGGAGAATGATCCTGGGTTTTTACTTGTACTACCCGGCGATGCACGTGATGTAGTAATGTTCGGTCTATGATCTATTCAAAGACAGTTTTGATCGTTTCTTTCGCTTAGCATCGCATAAATCCCGGACCGACTGCATTGTAAAAACGTTAATATACTGACTTTTATAGTATATATAAATATAAAGTGTGTTTGTATAGCCAGATTGAACTAAAACTCTTACCACATGATCATTAGACTATTAGCCGTACAGAAATATAGAATAAGTTTACGGGTCAGTGTTTATTTGTTTAAATTTTCGTTGCGAATTAGGTTATTTCGCAGTATAATATGGTTTGCCATTAAAAACATACATTTTTATGATTGGATGGAATGGGATTTTTTATTCACGTATTGAGCAAGAATAAAGTAATCTTTATTCTAATTTTTCTAAATTTGAAAATCCAGTCTAGACATTTTTGACGGTTTTTAAAAGGATTGCCTCATGAGTATAAGTAATCTTTGGGTTGTCTTTTTAAGATATCAATTCTTTTCATAAATTTGTAGTCACATAACCACGCTTTGGTTGAAGAATGATCCTTAAACAGAGAGGGATCCACCGACAGGGTGGTTGGGTACAGCTGAGTTGTGTAATATGCTTATCTGTGTAGAAAACTTCGATAACGCGATGCGGGATTGTGGCGACATTGTCTTTAATTGCGTTGCGTTATGTCGCTACACAATATATAACATAATTGTTAAGCAAAATAACTGATAAATACACATTTAAGACCATATTTCATATTAAGAAAATATTGCTGTAACTTATTTAATGGTTGAAAAAAAAAATCATTTATAATAACTATTATTATTATTATTATTCTTAATATCTTTTGTTAATAATTTGTCAGAGTTACGTTTAAGTTATTTGTATATATTATTTAACTTAAATATTAAATAATATTATGATCATACAGTCAAATCTATATATCTTTGGTTTTGTGAGACTATTATCAATATATACATTTTTATGATGTAATAATTAAATAAATAATAATAAAAAAGTCTATAGTTAAAACAATTAAAGCTAAAGTTCATTCCATTATGAAAGTCGTATATCATAAACAATATTTTTGATAATAGTTTATTTGATTTTAATTGCAGTATACTCTGATGGGCACACAGATAAAATGGAAAAGAGAATGGGCAGTGTTTAATCAAAAATATTACTTAATATCTTATAACTATAATAAAATATTGTTTTCTAATTGAGAATTATAGAGGTGAAACCTATAGTTTGTTGGGTATTTGTCGGTTTTTTTAATGTAATTAGAACTTACCAGCGGCTTGTAGTTTTTCATTGGTCGTAGACGCCTTGTCTTGCTGACTGCATGCAATGCACAACACACACAAAAGAAAAAAACAAATCAGAAAAACATGCTCTTATCATTCTAGTACAACTAAAACATCTGAAACTATAAATATAATTTTACAAACATGCTTTTGATTACATGCAATAAAATTAATATTAAAATCAAATCAAAATATAATTACGTACAAAATTTGTTCTATACAAATTATATATAGCACTGAAAGAAATATATTAAACGTATTAAAATGTATTATAAATATACAAGGCAACTACGGAAAACATGCAGAGCGACTACACGAGCATTAACAAAACAGAGCTTATCAAAGTGTGATTGTAACCCCCTGGGACATAACAAAATTAAAAAGGTATGTAAGTGATGGCAAAGGTTCCAAGTAGTGGTTCATTGTAAACATTTAAATGAAACATGATAATGGGGGTCTGATGATAAAGCTTCAATTAGCCTATATTATAGAAATTAAAACATAAATCCAAATTCAAAATAAAGGCGATGAGTATGATTGAGCAAGGATGTTCTTGTTAAGGGGGTCGCGTCTAAAAAGGTTGAGAAGCGATGGACAAAAATAAATAAGAACCATTTTCAATAGTATCCATGTCAATATCTTCACAACTCAATTGCGTATACCCGTTCAACATTATTAAGGATTGGGACGCGTCTCAACAACGAATACTTAAATCATGTTTCGGGGTTTCTAAACGACTGTGTAAAGCCTTCCAGACGAGCCATGGATCGAAGCCGTGACGTCATTATCCCTCCTATTGGGCAATATTTCTGCTAATTCATACTTCTATTGTAAAGAGATAAACTTGTTATTAGAATTTTTATATTAGTATTATATTAGAAGTAGCATAGAAGCAAACAACCGATGTAATGGTAAGCAGATAACGGTGCCTAACTTCACTTTAACGATTGAGGCATTAAGCATTGCCACCTGATTGAGGAGTAAGAGATAGAAGTAAAAAGAGGAATTGGGGTGGTAGTTTGGACTTCCAGTGCGAATACTGTTGTCGTTTATCAAAACCTTCCAATATCTTTTTTTTTATTCGAAGATCAAAAACTGTCGAATTCTCGAAAGTACCTTCTGATAACATTAATAATCTTAAACACGAATTTTATATGTTGTGTTATATGTGAGTTTATGCACGCTGATCTCCACAAAAGCTTAGTCAATATTAATGTAATTTCATAAATTTAATAGTCAATTAACATAAAATATGCTCTTTCAAACTCTGCAGTAAAGTCTAAAGACGAAATATTTTGCAATGAACTTAAACAGGCTAAAGAACGAGATGAACTTATATATGCATGTATGTATGTAAACGACTGGAAAGGTTGGTTAGATCGAAACTATGACGTCATCGGTTTCCTTTTATTGAGCCCGACTTTGCACATCCAGCGTCCTTATTACATATGTTGAAGCCTTATTGTAGATGTGCTGCTATTCGTTATTGCGATCACGGACTTGGTATATACTATGTGCTATTATATCCTGTTATAGCTGTTATTTATGATAGTTATTTTGCCTTTTATATTTTATATATATAGTTTGATTATATTGCTTTTTGAAGGACTTGAATAGAGTGTCCACTGGTTGGACTTTAAAATTCTGCTGGACTTATGGTATTATTCAGTTTTCTTATACTATCACTTTAATACTCAAATATCATTATTTATTAAGATTAGGATGTTGTAAATATATTCTTTTTTTTTTATTATTTTAGAAGTTGGCAAACAAGCATACGGCCCACTTGATGGTAAGTGGCTGCCGCAGCCTATGAGCGCTTGCAGCACCATTAGTAGGTGCCACTCGTGCGTTGCCAACCTCGAGATATTAGTTCTTAAATCTCGTTCGCCCAGTAATTTCACTAGCGTACAATGCCCTTCAAACCGGAACGCGGTAGTGCCTAAGCACTACTATATGGCGGCAGAATATTGGACACTGCGGTGGTACCTACCTAGCCGGCCTCTTGCAACAAAAGACCTACCACCAGTGTGACTGATTGCACTGGTGGAATAATCTCTGTTGTGACAGAGGTTATCCTAACATTCAAAATACTAATGCGAAAAATATGAAATATAATGGAAATAAAATGCTACAATCGGATTAGATACCAGATACGATATGACATTTGAGTTAATAAGACGAGAATAAAACTATACTTTTCCCTTTTTAACAAAACGCAAGAGAGATCGCCCTAACGATTGGATATATTTGGCGCCAGAAAGAGCTCTGGTGGAAGCTGGTTTCACAGAGTGGTTGTACGAGGAAGAAAATTAATTATTAATTTATGTTTTTATAGAACGACAAAACAGATACTTATAATATTTTGAAGTACATAATAAAGTTTACGCATATACAAAATTAATTAGAATTATGACGTCATAAAAATATCCGAAGAAAGAAAATGTTTTGTTCTATGAGAAAAGGAAAATAAAAAAAAATTGCATCCTATAACGTACTCAACATAAACAAAGATAGTTTCGAGTGCTCTACGTATGTATTTCAAGTGGTTAGAGATTTATAGCTCTGGGCAAATTGGTTTTAGATGCTTTTCTATCAATTCTATTATTAGTAAAGCAATCTACTAGAACCACTTTGCATCGGTGTGATGGCTTTCTGACGTTTGCGAATACTGTTACAAATCATAATAGTACTAGTTTTCAGTTTTCAGTGTTATAGTGTGTTTGTTCTCTTTTTTTAGGGCAGATGAGTCTACTCCACCTGATAGTAAGTGAAAGTAGAGTCCAAATGCAAAGGCAATATATATATGTTGCAGAAGGCGAACTGCATTAGCCGTCCTTGCCCTGCCTACCCGCAAGTTGCAACTGGCTATACACTGGCTGACCAAGAAACGCGGCTGAAAAGCAATTATTTCCGAGCTATTCACCACGTACAATTGTAGCTATTGTATTGCTTTTGGCCTTATTGGCATTGACAGTGTCACCCGGCGGGGCGTCAGAGTAACGATATTGGGGCAGATACGCACGGTTGCGCAGAAAAAAATTAAATGCTCAGCGCTTGTCCGCAATCTGCTCACAGCGCATTGTGTCTTTCTTTGGTCACGTTGTTAGAAGGAATAAGGACAACCTGGAACGTCTGATGGTTACAGGCAAAATGGAAGGCAAAAACCTAGAGGCCAGATCGGTGGTCAGATCCCCGAACATGCCTGTTAGCGCCACACGCCACCAGGCGACGGAATGTAACTAACGGTACTAACGGCTCATTGAACCTGATAGGAATCACGATCCTCAGTAACGAGGGAGCGATTAAGAAGAAGAAGACGCACAGTTGCATAGCATATTTTGTAACACTGAACGAATGCATATTTCGTTAAAACTTTTTTTCTGAATGTGTATTTCTGGTGGCCTTTCTGGCCTTGACAGCATGATAGGGACGAGGAGGTAGAATATCTCTATTACATCTGCATTTATCTCAAATGCAACAATACAACAACAGGACGTTACGGACGGACGAAGCTAATAATAAACAGCATTATGTACGTTTTATATTTAGGTCAATCTTCTATCATAGCTTCAAAGTATTACATTGCCGCTACTATCGACCTATATATTACATATAGCTATTTGTATTATAGCTATTGTCGTAAACGTAAAATGTTTATTTAAGTAACGGAAAATAGCTGTCAAAACAATTTATTTAATTGATGCTATTTTGTTATGTAGCATTTCAATTATAGCTATAACAGCTAATAATATTACTTTACGTTGCTATGAGGGCTTGTAAAATAATTGAAGGATTTTTATGAAGGGTGGGGAGTATAAAGAAGAAGAGAGTACCTTCTAGTATAAATGTATAAATGGGTCGGCTAGGGGAAGTACTACACTCCCACAGAAAATCTGCGTAAGGTAACATAATGCTGTTGCGTTTCGTGGGATGAGTGATCGCCTACTCCCTCTATTCTCTTTTTTTTCTCCCTTCTCACCCCATCCTTCCTATCCCTTGGGTTGGCAACGCGCTTCTGATACTTCAAGTATCGCAAGCGTTCATTGGTTGCAGTGACTGCTTATCCATGCATGCCATCAGGCAGATCGTATGCTTGTTTGCCAACCGTCATGAAATAAAAAAAAGTTTATTATTTTATTTTATTTTATGTTACAAGTTGGCAAACAAGCATACGGCCCACCTAATGGTAAGTGGTTGCCGTAGCCTATGAGCGCTTGTAGCACCATTAGTAGGTGCCACTCACGCGTTGCCAACCTAGAGATATTAGTTCTTAAATCTCCTCTGCCCAGTAATTTCACTAGCGTACAGTGCCCTTCAAACCGGAACACAGTAATGCCTAAGCACTACTATTTGGCGGCAGAATATTTGACACTGCGGTGGTACCTACCTAGCCGGCCTCTTGCAACAAAAGACCTACCACCAGTGTGAGTGACTGCACTGTTGGAATAATCTCTGCTGTGACAGAGATTATCCCAACAGCGGGCGAGGGGTTCGTCACATCCCGACGCCGGGAAAAGTAAAGTTTGTAAAAATGTAAACCATCTAAACTTGAAAACCGTAACTATCGAGTTTCTTGCTGTTTCTTCCGGTAGAATCAGCTTTTCGAACCGGTGGTAACGCTTGGTGATTCAAAAGTACTTTTTAAAAGTCTACTTGAATAAAAATATTTTTGATTTTGACCTTGATACGATAGGCATAAACTTGTGCTATACAAATATATATATACTCGTAAACATCACATTGTATGTTAGTTCTTTGTGCTCGATACGGTATTATATAAATCAAATTCACTGCCTTGTAGAGCTTCTAAGTAGTCGTATCTGTGTCAATATAATTGGATCGAACAATAGTTTAATCTTTGATTGAAACTTATACAGCTACTAATATCTTCTTCTTCTTTCTAGCATTATTCCCAGTATTAAAATAACCAGGGTCTGCTCTTATCCGGATTTGACAGGTTACTAGTTTTTACACGGAGCGATTGCCATCTGACCTCCGCAGCCCTAAAGGCGAACCAGTAACTCATTGGATAAGAGCAGTTTACTTCTCAAGAGTTAACGATTATTATCAGATGTTACGTGGTAACCACCGAGACCGACAGCCTTACGTGCTGTGCGAGGAACGGTGAGCAGACCCACAAGGGCAAACCCCCAGGCCAAAACAGATATTTACAACAAACATCTGCTCGAGCGGGAATCGAAACCGCAACCGTCGAGACTAAAGGCAGACTCTCTACCTACAACGCCAGACCGGTATCAGCTACAAATATGTAATATATGAAATCTATATAGTCTTCTTCCTGGCATTATACCGGTATTATAGCCAGGGTATTATTACTCTTACTTGGACGCAAATAAGCAATACCATGTCAACCAACACGAATGTAATTTCGAGAAAAACGCGTTTGAAAATTTTGAACAACTTGGTATATATGAATTTTTTTTATGTATTGGTCAAGTTTTTAGCAATTTCAAGATGTATGTCAGTTATTTTACTTATTTTCACATAAAATAAGTATACAAACTGCATATTTCGTATATAATATAACCCAAAAAGTTTAAAATAATACATAAATTGCATGATAAAAATGGCTTTTTAGAAGTTTTACAGCTTAAAACCCTACAAATATAAAAGAAAAATGTTATTCAGCCATTTACCAATACTTCTGCATATATAACTCAGTTTTTTCAATTTTGTGGGTTGACATGGTATTGCTTATTTGCGTCTACTTATTATTCTTACTTTTTGACAGGTTACTAGTATTTATACAGAGCGATTGCCATCTGACGACGACGTCTGATTTAGACGACGTTGTGGTGCAGCGTCCACAGGTCGCGGGTTCGATTCCCGCTCGGAGCAGATTTTTGTACTGACCATACAGACATGTTTTTCGGTGTGGGTGTTTGTCCTTGTCCCTGTGTATGTTTCAGGACCCCAACAGGAGATATCACTATCCTAGTAAGGACCCTTGAGTGTGTAGCGTTTATTTATTATTTAAACTCAGCAACCCAAAGGGCCTTAGGCTTACCAGGAACTCATCAGATAAGAGCAAATTAAATATCTAAATACTTATGCGTACTTTCTTCATCTTTTTAAGCGTTTATTATTGCGAGGGTAACCCAATCCATCGTTGAGTCAAACCAAGCAAAACATTCTACGTACAATTCGTTCTAGAAATAACGTTTAATCTCAAAGCTTGCATAAACTTTAGGTACACTAATGCTGGATCTTGTATGCACTAGAACGACTGGGCTAGAATGTTTACCAAACAACGAAATCTTGAGTTGTTTGTATAACAGAACATGACGTCATCAACCAAGTTTAGACGATGTCTATTGATTTATGAAGCTTATGTCGTAGCGAATTTTCTATTGTAGTAATTTAGTGGGGATTCTTGTTTGTTTTAGAAAGGAACAAAGAGTTCACATGTTAATTATAGTGCATTATAGTTTGAGAACGTCGTGGCACAGCGGTAGCGAACCTGCCTTAAGCGCCAAAAGTCCCGAGTTTGATCCCCGCTCGGAGCACTCATATAGCAAGGACACAGGATATAACTATCCTAATGGGGCCGTTGAGTGTGTAGCGTTTACTTATTATATCTTTTTAGCTGTGACTTTAACTACATCTCTTTAGGGTTGTGATGGCTAAGTTTCTTAGAGTTGTGAAGGTCAGATGACAATCGCTCTGTGTATAAACTAGTAACTCGTGAATTCCAATCAACTAGTAAATCGTGAAGTCGAAGAAATTTGAAGGCGTCGGGATGTGACGACCCCATCGCCCGCTGTTGGAATAACCTCTGTTACAGCAGAGATTATTCCACCAGTGCAATCAGTCACACTGGTGGTAGGTCTTTTGTTGCAAGAGGCCGGCTAGGTAGGTACCACCGCAGTGTCCAATATTCTGCCGCCAAATAGTAGTGCTTAGGCACTACTGTGTTCCGGTTTGAAGGGCATTGTACGCTAGTGAAATTACTGGGCGAACGAGATTTAAGAACTAATATCTCGAGGTTGGCAACGCGTGAGTGGCACCTACTAATGGTGCTGCAAGCGCTCATAGGCTACGGCATCCACTTACCATCAGGTGGGCCGTATGCTTGTTTGCCAACTTCTAACATAAAAAAAAAAAAATCAGGATAGTGCTAAAAAGAAGAAGTTTTCAAATATTTTACCGGACACTAAAACAGAAGATTTTGTTTAAGTATTTTTCGTGTATGTCGCGAGATAACTTCGTAGGTGAACCGATTGTGACGACACTTTCATTATTATATATCAATTAAAGTATCTCAACACTGCTCATAATAAATGTTTGTTACGTTTTTTACGGTAGAACTGCTGAGCAGATTTTGATGACATTTGGTATAGCCTAGTTTAAATATTGGAGGATATAGGATATTTTTTATTACGGTCAACTATAAACCACAAGGAATGTAAGACCTGGCCTTAATCTAGATAAGCAACAATAGGCGTTTGGACAAAAGAAAATAATTATCTTTTAACATTTAAATATATACCAGCTAACCCACAAAAAGATAATTATGATAAACAAAAAGTAATTAAAGCTAATTGTAGTGCAGTAATTAAAGATAATTATGATAAACAAAAAGTAATTAAAGCTAATTGTAGTTAAATTAGCTTCGTCAGGGCCCCTCGGCAGTTAACAGCGATGGGGCCCCTTTTATGATAAATTAATACAACACCAAAACAAAAAAGTTTTTCTTGAGTTTTACTTGAAAGCGTCAGAAGAAGTATGGTTTCGAGTGCTTAATTATATTGAATCTAAACGGATTGATGGAATGTCGATAAATTCTTTAGGTATTGGAGTGACAACTGTATTAGAAACTTAAGTTAATAAATAAATAAATAATAAACGCTACACACTCAAGGGCCCCATTACGATAGTTATATCCTGTGTCGGGGGTCCGCGAACACAATAACGAGGAAAACATACCCAGACCGGTAAACATGCTTGTAAAGTCAATACAAATATTTGCTCCGGGAATTAAACAGCGGGAATCGAACTCGCGACCTGTTGCGCTTAAGGCAGGTTCGCTACCGCTGCGCCACAACGTCGTATTGATTGCGCTATTAATAACATAAGTGACAGTCTGGTTATTCGAGGTTTCGTGACGAATGAATTAGTAGCGACTATGAAGCGGTTTTCACTATAAAAACCATTGTTTTGAGCGCTAAGGCCCCTTTGAGGTTAACTTGTATATAGAAATCGAACATTGATTGTAAGTAGTTAAAGAACCAGATAAAAACCAGACACGAGAAACCGCTAAATTAGAATAAAAATAATGAAGCATGTGGTTTTCGTGAAACAGTCTTTAAAGTTTTATTTATGATACAAAAATCTGTCTGTTTACATTTCATTCGTAGACAGGTAGTAGAATACTGACGGGTTCTGGAAACCTTGATTGATCGTGTACGTATTCACAAGATTTATCTTTGAATCTTCCACTATGAAAATTTGATACTAGCTATGCCCGCAGCTGTGATCGCATTAATGTAGTCTTTTGATAACGCTACGAGAACCTAACTGAGATAAAAAATATTATGTGGACGCAAATAAGCAATACTATGTCAACCCACACGAATGTCATTTCGAGAAAAACGCGTTTGAAAAATTTTGCACAACTTGTTTTATATATTTTTTTAATGTATTGGTCAAGTTTTTGGCAATTTCAGATTTATGTTAGTTATTCTACTTATTTTCACAAAAATAAGTATACAAACTGCATATTTTGTTTAACATAATACATAAATTGCATGATTAAAAAATGGCTTTTATAGAAGTTTTAAAGTTTAAATCCCTACAAATATTAAAGAAAAATGTTCTTCAGCCATTTACCAACACTTCTGCATATATAACTCAGTTTTTTCAATTTTGTGGGTTGACATGGTATTGCTTATTTGCGTCCATGTGTTACTCAAAATAATAAGCTATCTGTGTGCCAAATTCACACAAATCCGTTCAGCGGGCTTACCATTAATTCTTATTGCGATTCAAATTACGACCAAAAGAATTGTCAAAAACTGAGTTACATCGGTATTTCGTATCATAACATATATCGTCATGCTCATATAAAATTTGATTCGGTTTACTTTCAAAATTGAATAGAATTTTTACTACAATTTAATGGTAAGCCAGCACTATTGTCATTAAAATTGCAATTAATTTTGAGAGAGTTTTTTTTTTCGGAATGTGTATTGCTGTCGGCCCTACTGGCCTTGACAGCGTCACCGGGCGGGGGGGACGAGTACAGAGGCTCTGCCGTGTTAAAGGGGCAGCCCTCACGGGGGCTCAAATTTGATTCCGTCCTTAGGGTGCCTCCTGCGAATTTTATTGAAAGAAAGAGTAAATGCTTCTCGAGAATATGCTTTTACTGTTAAAACTTTGTAGTTTAGAGTTATGAGTGCAAGAACAGACAGATAAAAATTTCTACAATGTATTTAAAAACCTATTGTTAGTCCCAAGCAATACAATTTCTCCTAATAACCCGAAGTTAAATCAACGATTTTATTATTCGTGTGGATATTGATATTTAAATAGCATACAATATGTATAATAAAAAGGAAGATAAAAACAAGCAATTAGGTAAGGTATAATCAATAAGTAATTAGTCTATTGTGGTCGATTTCAAGGACTTTGAACTATAAAAGGGTAATTTTTCCATAACAAATACTTGATAACTGGCAACCTACAAACGATAGGTTATGAAAGAATTAGATTTAAAAAAATTAAATGGGACACAGAAAGGGGTTAACGTTTTACCGATAATACGGATATTCCTCAGAAATTTCCACAAACGTCGTCTCATTATCGAAGCACAAAGGCACTAAAGTGTCAACAACAAAACAAAAACGGTATCGGCCATCACTGATCACTTGTGCGCACGCACCTGCGTGAATAATTTGTTGTATCCGTGGCCTTGGTTGTTGTAGCCCATCATGTTACGACATGGTGGCAGGGGGAGGTGGTGGCCGCTTTGGACCACCAGGGGTATTCCGTCGTGGTCGGCCGTCGTGGGAAGGCATCGGCCGCGCGGTAGGAGCGACGGCCGCGAACACACCCGACGTGACACGTGCCGGAGCCGGCTTTGACGTCCCCTCTGTTCCTGAGGCCCCCCTCGCTGTGAACGGCCCCCTCCTTCGCCCCGGTCCCCGCTAGCGGGTGAATGGGTTGCGCGCGCAATCGTTGCACTCGATCATAGCGTAAATATTACAGCGGGCTCACAGGACATCAATTTGTTTGACGTAAGACCAAGTTTGACGTACAAACACACATAAATACATAATTATTTAGTATGTAATCACATTGTGTTCTTATTAGCGACATCATGAATAAAGCCTACTGTTTCTTTAGTAATCCATTGAATTACCTACATTTTAATTTTTGTATAACATAACGGTTAGTAAACAAGCATACGGTCCGCCTGGTAATAAGCAATCACCGTAACCTATGAACGCTAGTGGTACTTGAAATATCACAAGCGCGTTGCCAACCCAAGGGATAGGAGTGAAGGAATGAGAAGGGGGGAAAAGGAAGATAACAGACGGAGTTGGACACTAAATAAATATAGCCTCAAGGCTACCACCAAAGCTTGCTTTTAGCTCAGTAGCACGGGCACACTTTATATCTTGCATATATAATTCTTCTGTCCTTGTCTATGTGACTGAACTCCTCCTATCCGGTTGGACCAATTTTGACGAAAATTTTCATGTTTTACTGGATTTGAGAATGGTTTAGATTGACATTTTGACTCGGTTGGTGGCGCTGTAATTGAGTCCCGGTTTATTCTATTTTATTTTCAGGGCAAGACAAAGTTTGTCGGGCAAGCTAGTATATATGTAAAATACAAAACTATTGATTAAAATAACTTGTGACAGTGTTGTACGGTACCTTCTAAATTAATAAAAACTTGTATTTTTTGTGATTATAACAGCGATTGACAAGAATTTTATGGTGCGTTGTTATAATTTTGCACATATATGGTACATTCAAAACCGCGTTGCAAGGATTTCGGCAGTTTCCGTTAACATTGCAAAAGGTATACTGGCTACAGAAAGATCAGTTTTGTATACAATTTATACACTCTCTAAAATCCAAGAAAGAATCCAAAAATGTTTTAACAGGTTCTCTGTCCTATGAATCACATAGTATGAATTTTCAATTGGTTATCAATTGTGGCCTTGTTTTTGTATTTACAAATTAAAAATAAAAACTAATGTATCAACCGCCTAAGCTTTAAGGCATTTAAAAATAATACGATTCTAAAGATTGGGGGTATTTAGATCCTTTACTTTGAGGAGTTTTGTTTTATATCTCATCATCGTCATCATCATCGGCGTTATCATAATTATAATTAATATGAAACATAGTCAATTCTATCCAATATAAAAATCATCGAAACCTGTTTACAAACATGTCTTCCAAATTAGCAAAGTTACTGGATCGAGCAAATTACTCAATATTCAGTAAATAGTCATGAAATGAAAAATTATAAATGTCACAAAATTTCTATATAAAAGGTACGATTGTCTACGCCTCGCTACGTAGCTACGAAACTGCTACGACTTTCAAAGTCCTAAGAGCTACGTAACGACGCCATTGTCCAGAAAGTGTCTGGCAACATTGATGTTATGATAAATAATGTAGCTCAACGGTAGTAAGGCGATTTTTTACAAGATAGTTGCAGGTTCGATAACCCCTTGGGCTATTGCCGTACTTATCCCTTAGCATAAGCAACACGCTGAGATGAAATGGGAATTTTAGTAATGACTTGAAAAACCATAAGATATAAAAAATGTATAAAAAAATCAAAATTAATGAAGACAAGACAGACACGCAAGCATTCATGCGAACAAAACGTACAAAAATAGTAATAAAAAATAAAATATATATTTATACGTCATGCTAATATAAAATCTGAATCGATTTACTTTCGGAATTGAATACGATCGAAATATGATTTTTACTAAAATTCTCTACCATTAGGTGAGCCCGCTGGTCTGACTAGTTGTACTTGCATTTTCTGATTCACCGACAAGTCCCAGAGAACAGTCAGTTTAGCCTTTATTTATATTATTACTAGCGGGCCCAGCAGACTTTGTCCTGCCACGGAAATGAAAAAAGTGGGTCCAATTGTTAATCTAAACCGTACTCGAATCCACCGGAAGATACACAAAAAAATCATTAAAATCAGTCCAGCCGTTAAGAAGGAGTTCAGTGACATACACACGTACAGTCAAATTATATATATATATATATATATAAAGATATGGATTTACTTCAGCTTATACAGACAAATTTAATGTCAATCAATGACTCCTTTAAACAGAAGCCGTCAGTCGAACCGATTTCTATATAACGTGAAAATGAATTAAAAATAGATTACAACAATATAAGCCTTATCTCTGAGCGATAAGATTCAATCCAAATCTAAAACAGTACTGCGAAAAACAAATTCAATTTGTCATACAATTAAAGGAAATTCAACTTTACCACGATGACTTAACTACCCAAATAGTTGCAAGAGTAAAGTTGTAAATCAAATTGCAGTACGGAATGACGATAGAGCTGCAAATAATATTGAACTTTATACGTTAAAATATAGGGTTGATTATTTGGTAGACGGTTCTACGCATGCGCGTGGTTCAGATCGATGATGGCCGCCGCGCCGGAGACGTCGTTGACCTAATTGTGACGTCACGGCCTAAAGCGACATTTAAACACAAATTGTCTACTGTGACCACTGTCATTCAACTTTGTATGAATAATAAAGGAAGCTGTTAGAGGCTGTAAGAAAATATAATATATAGATATATGTTTATCATTAAAACACATGCTTAGTAACGTTGTGCAATTATTTCATAGTAATGTCAAATGTAATGACAGCTGTTGGATTCATTATGCGCGATTTTTGCCACTCACGCTAACTTCATTCGATTATGTTGCAGGCTTGTGACTAACTTCGTTTCGTTGTTGTAGAATTTGCGAAGGAGCATCAGCGACTCTGACATTGTCTGTATGTAGTAGGTTTATGGTTCGGTTCCCACTCGGAGCAAATGTTTGTATTGACCATGCAGACATATGTTTGGGTCTGGGTGTGTTTGTCGCTATCCTTGTATGTGTTTCCAGACCCGTGACAAAGGACATCACTATCCTAAAGGCGGTCATAGAGTGGGTAGCCTTTATTTATGGGTATGATAATAATATATTATTTATTGAAGATTTAAAAAAAAAGTAATTTTGTTAGATTTTAAAAATCACTATCACAAATAGAATTTAGTTAAGGCAGTTTTATTATTCCTAATTGCATGTTACGATCTGAAAGGAAAGGCTAGTATTTGTATTTAGATGTGTTACCAATGTCAAAATGATTTGTACTTATCGAAATAAGTAAAATACCTTTCAAAAGATTAATATAGTGACAAATTAATTTAATAATATTATATTTTATCACTAATAATAATTATAATTCTTGTTCGCATTCTATTTCTGGATTTTCTGGAAATATTATCCTCAATTCTAATTTGCATCTAAAGCTTGTACTACAGCGACACTTTTAAGCGATAACCTTTCAGCGATACATTATATGTTAAGGACGAAAATTCAGTTTGAAGCCTATGAAAGCAGCCCAGCTGATATTGACCTAATAATAAAAATAAATCCTAGAACCCGATTGGAGACCTGCCGGGTTTTAAACAGTCCAGGGACGTACTCAAACATTCGCAATATTTTTATCAAAATTATGTTACTTTTAACGTGTCAAAAAAAAAAATATTATATTTTGCATCAATCTGGAAGCTGATTTTGGGCCTCGGCTGTTGTAGCAATAATCTACCATAACATACCGCCTAAATCGCCGATTGCTGATACTTTTAGTAGCATATCTGTTATAGCCCTAAAATCGAATGTTCGTTTTATTTTTTCATCTGTGCGTTAGTTTTGACGAACAGATGAAAAAATAAATAAATGACGAGTAGCGAGTAGACGACAAAGTAATATTTTAAAAAATAAGTCGCAAAACATAGTTTTTATTTATATTAGAGAATTAATACACTAATAAAAATTGAGAAACGCTTCTAAACTGCCTGCTCCTTCTCCAAATCGGTCGGCTACCGATGAGTAGTTAGAGCACTGTTCATATCATATAATCAAAGAACGGAAATAAAGAGACTATAAGGACAAATAACATCATAATCATAATAAATTTATTTATAGTAATAGCAAATTTAATGTTAAGCTATTTAAGCTTACGCTACGCGTTAAGTGGATAGTCTACTTAGTATCGCCTTATTTATTCTCGATGACTCACGCCATTCACAAAGCGGAATTTGTTTCACGGAGAATCATCCTATGACGTCACAGAGAGGAAAATCGAAATGATTTTACTCGAAGACATAAGCCAAAAATTTTGAGCAACGTTCTTTGAGGACAATGTAAGCAAGTTTGATCCCGCTCGGTCCATATAGGCATATTTTGTTTTAGTTTGATTAATGGATTAATCTTTTATAAAACTAATAAAGAAGAATATACTTTGTGGTAAAAAGATGTATTGTTTACAGATTTTTTCCGAGAAAAGTGTGACGTGTATGAAAAAAACTCGTATTATAAATACAAAACCATATGGCCGCTATGTTTACGAGATGACTCATGTAACATTCAAAGTTATTCACGTTTTTCTTTACAAATCACAAACCTTACATCCATACATACTATAAAATAAAAATCTTCGCGATCTTTGAAATCCGAATTATTTTATTTTGTAGCGACATCTACACAGAGCACGACGTAACGCGATAGAAAGACATGATTGTCACAATCTCGCATCAAGCTAAAGTGACACCTACTTGGCACCCTACGCAACAATATTGATGACCAAGATTGTCACAATCCTAAATCGCGCTATCAGAGTTTTCAATGCCAGTAAAGTATATGCAACTTCCTAACGTAGGTTGTTGGGCTTCGGCGCACCAGGCAACATCACCGTCCTGGTCGGAGGATCCTTTTGTGTTGGAGGGATGTTTCACACGTCACACATCGTACCGTCCACAATTTAATTTTTCAGAATACTGTGGCAATTTTTGACAAAGTTATGGCAATTTGAATAAGTGCCGTGGTTTGAAAAATTCATAACTTACAAATTCTAACAATTCAAAAAATTGTTTTTCATAATAAGTAAAAAAAATAAAAAGCTTTAAGCCGTATTAAAAGAGGTCGGGATCAAATATCCATTGTAAATTGGAATGCAATAACACATTTCGCGATAGAGTTTCCCTCGAAAATCTCATCTTTCAAGTAAACTTGAGTAGGGTCTTATAATCTGTTTAATGTTTAACCCATAGTGATTTCATGTGACAGGTCAGAGATCTGGATAAAAACATTCAAGCTCACAGTTCTTCTTCTTCATCCTAGCATTATTCCCGGCATTTAACCAGGGTCTGCTTAGCCAGCACGGTATGGAGACCCACAAGGATAAGCACCTAAATCGAACCCGCGATCGTTGAGGCTAAAGACAGACAGCCTGGCTACTAACATGCCTCAACGGTCGTCTGTTTCATTCAGGGTCATGGGTGTTTGCGGTAAATCTCTTTAATAGTACAAGATGTCAGGTTCCTTCCAGTATAACTGGGCCGGCGCGATCGGGAAATTACTACCCTCTCACAGAAAAACAGCGTAAAGAAACAGAACTGTTGCGTTTCGTGCGGTGGGTTCGTCGGAGGCCCAATCTCCCACTCCTCTGTTCTCTTAATTTTTTCCCTTTTCATCCCTTCCCTCTTATCCCTTGGGTTAGTAACACGCTTCTGATACTTCAAATATCACAGGCGTTCATAGGTTGCGGTGACTGCTTACCAACACGCGGATTGTATGCTTGTTTCCCAACTGACATGACATAAAAAAAAAACAAAAATGACGCTTTTTAATTTGGGTAATAGTTTTGAGGTCATTATTTTTCGAAAAAAAGTTAGAAAATTTAATTAAAGACGTTTACAAACAGTCCAGCGGATGAGAAAGATTAAAATTAATTCCTACTTAGTTATTATGTTGAGGATAATATATGTATATAATAAATAGTTAAAACTTTATGAAAATACGATACATAAAACATTAGTTTATAGACCTTGGTATAAATGTATGTACATACCAGTACATACATTCCGTGAACATTCATCATAGTACGCGATAAATTGACAGCTGTCAAAACAAAACGTCAAAATTCCCTATCCCATTAGTCCACCACACAAACCCAACGAACACAACCACAACAACAATTTCAAGAATAACACCAGATATATACAACAAAACAGCAAGAAAAACCACCGAAAATCTTATCTAACCTAAAACAAGTGCTCTCGGATTCTAAAACATACCCGTCTTCTGGCGATTTTTTTCCTCTGCCGTCTGAAATGATCCATTTTGAAGCCTTCGTCATAAAAGCCACATCTCACTGTTTTATTTCACTATCACAATAATTCACTATAGGTTATTAGAAATGGTGCATCTTATAGTTTGTCTGGCGAGTACGCGCGCCCAGCACTCGACTTGTGCTAAAAATACACATCTACTGGGTTCGACGCATCGAGATGTGTCAAAATTGTGAAGGCAAGTGTACATTGACTGTTCCAAGTAATCCTAAATGAAAAGCTAATTACGGTTTTTACTTGCTTTAGTCATATCGAAAACAAATATTTATGAATTGCTTCGTTTAAATATAGACTTTATTTTATAACGTTTTAAGTTAAAATGGCGAAACAATACCAATGATAAAACCATTATTTAATTCCTAAATATCAATATTGATAAGTAGTTATTATAATAACGGAGTCAATTAGCAGATAAAAAAGTGTTTAACTTCGCTTTTGTGTAAACATTTTCCTAATGTCGTTAGTATGTTCTTTTGATTAACATAATAAGATTATTGAATTGTATAATTCATTTTAATCTGTCCTTCCCATTGTCAGCGTGAACGAGTGGGCTTGACGAGAGAAGTAGTACACGCATCAAAATATTGTTGTCAATCAGCAATATTCTCATTTTTGCGTTTTGCTCGACGAGTGTGGATGTCGGCGGCCTAAATGCTATCCCCTCCGATACTTCACTTTTTCTTTTCCTCCTACCTTTTATCAAGCACACAGTGATGCCTCTGGTGTTATTGATGAACAGAGATAACTGGTTTGCAATTTGTTTCTTGTGTCCAACCCTGTTGTGATACACAACCCTGATCATTTGAACCCTAAACACACTAATGTAGACATGTAATCCGATTAACAGTCATTATATCTATACAGTCCAATTAAAATATCTGCGCCAAACGTGAATCAAATTCGTGAGTAGCTTTATAATCAATGATAACCTAAATCAGCCCTTACCAAACAAACCAAGAACGACTATACAATTCTTCAATGTACAACATCCAACTCAAACTATCGTCTAAAGTCACCAGTAAAAGTACCAGGGTAAGATCTAGCAATTTTAATTATACCCTCAACTAGCTCTTATACCCATGATACAAAAGTCATTTTCGGGTAAATGGTTGTTTTGATAAATTGGGATGGCTGAAGCCAGGAGTTCCGCCTAACTCGGCATTGATGTGTCAAGTCCTTGAACATCGGTTACTGTGTCATCAAATCATGTAATATAATTATTTGATTATTAGCAATTTCTATTTTAATATTCATTTGTTAATAAACTATGTTTATTTTTCGCAACATTCTTCTCTGTAGATAATAATTATATTTTCCGCCATTTTTGAGTGTGTGTTTGTAACTCTCAATCAGATTTGACAGGTTGCTAATTTTTGAAGAACGATCACCATTTAAACTTCACAAATCTTTCTCAAGGTTTGTAAGTAAATTGTCCATCAAAGCTAATTATTATCCTAATTTATTATTATAAATGCGAATTGAGTTTGTTTATTTTTTACGCTTCCAAGCCTTTATGGCAGAATCGATTATGAAAAATGTTAGTTTAGACCCATAGATGGGACCAGGGGCTTACCATGAACTCTTATTGCGTTTCAAATGACCACCAAAAACATGCCAAAAACTGAGTCACATCGATTTTCGTATCATGACTTATATATATAAGTCATGCTCATATAAAATTTGAATAAGATTTACTGTAAAAATTGAATAGAATTTTTGCTTAAACTTAATGGAATTTGTATCGAATTATCTGGGTTTGTCTTAAGGTGTGCCTTATTAAAAATCGTTGTTCATAAGGGCCAAGCTGCGAGCATAAGCTTGGTATCAAATATTATGTCAAAACAAAAATACCGGGATCGACCGCTTTTGTCAAAATATTTTTGTATAATTTATTTATTTATTTATAATGGCTGATTATCACTACATAGTATAAAACAAAGTCGCTTTCTCTGTCCCTATGTATGCTTAAATCTTTAAAACAACGCAACGGATTTTACTATGTTTTTTTAATAGATAGAGTGATTGAAGAGGAAGGTTTATATGTATAATAACATTCAGCCCAGTAATTTCACTAGCCTACAGTGCCCTTCAAACCGGAACACAGTAATGCCTAAGCACTACTATTTGGCGGCAGAATATTTAACACCGCGGTGGTACCTACCTAGCCTCTTGCAACAAAAGAAATACCACCAGTGTGACCGATTGCACTGGTGGAGTAATCTCTGCTGTGACAGAGGTTATCGCAACAGCGGGCGATGGGGTCGTCACATCCCGACGCCATTAAATCGACAACCTTTGTGGCATGGTGGTAGCAAGCTTGCTTTGAGCCACGATGGTCGTAGGTTCGATGCTCGTCCGCACTTCTATTAAACTAAGCTAACACTTTCCGATTAATGTAAGCACTTCTGAGTTGAAATTTAAAAGTAATAAAACATTTAGTTATGCAATAAAATAATGCTATCATGTGATATATAATAATTATGGGTAGATAAATAAAATCAGTTTGTATTTCAAATTTTTTCACAAAAAAAGTTACATCTGCTGTCGTTAATTGAAATATAAAATACCCAATAAGAGCCAACATTTCAGATAAGTTTCCTTAAAACTAGATATCTCTTGTATCATGTATGCTACCATTATTATTTTTTTAAATTTCTACCCCATGGTTCATAATTTAGAGGTCATGTAATTTAAGGACTCAGAATTTTATTTTGCCGTATGCATTACGAACCAAACAACAGATGAAATTTGAAAAAAAATATATGTGTTTAGTGCCATCTATCAGAATAGGTGGAAACTACGACGTCTCGTCATCACAAATATTTGGAGTAAAACCGCCCATGGATATATGTTATTCTTTTATGACGAAAGATGGCTCTGCTATGTAGTTCAATAATGTTACAACAGATGGCATTACTTGTAGAGTTTAAAGGGCATTTCAAGATAGTTTGTTAAAATTTAAATTAAGTGAACAAATCTCCTAAGTGAGCGGATCATTTTTAATTGAAATTTGGCATATACAGACATAGTCAATATGGCGCAAAAAGTAACAACTAATTACGTACCGAAATGACTAAATGGTAGTCAATACTAAATGTTATAATAGTCATTTTTATAGAACAAACTGTACTGACAATTTAAATGCAATCAATCACACTCGACAAATAATTGATACCGATGTGGGATTGTGGGTAGCGAGTCTGCCTTTAGCTTCTTTGTAGCTGTCTTTGTGGGCCTCCCCACCGTGCCACGGAGAGCACGTTAAGCTGTCGATCCCGGTTATTATCACATAACATCTGATAATAATTGTTAACTATTGCTAAGTAAATTTTTCTTATCCAATGAGTTTTCGCTCTTAGAGTTGCAGAGGTCAGATGGCAATCGCTCTGTGTAAAAACTAGTAACCTGTCAAATCCGGACAAGAGTAATAAGCAGACCCTAGAAAAATACGCGAATGATACCGGGAATAATATAAATAAATTATAAATAAACACTGCACACTCAACGGCCCCCATTAGGATAGTCATATCCTGTGTCGGGGGTCCGGAAACACATACAAAGACAAGGACAAATACACCCAGACCGGAAAATATGCTTGCATGGTCAATACAAACATATTATGCTCCGAGCGGGAATCGAACCCGCGACCTGTGGCGTTTAAGGCAGGTTCGCTGCCGCTGCGCCACAACGTCGTCAAATGCTAGGAAGAAGAAGACACTCGACAAATAATTACATGTATTTATAATTTTATAGATTTTACTAGCGGGCCCGGCAGACGTTGTCCTGCCCCGAAAACAATCTGGGACCCGATAGCGGCGCCCTCTATCTGAGTCTAGAAGCGACACTGGTGAAAGTTGTTGATTTACTAATATGGCTATTAAAAAGCAGGGGTTGGCGATAAAAAAGTGAAAATTTAGGATCGTATGTATTTTTCAATGCCAAATAATAAAAAAAACTATTTTTGGGCTGGACACCTCTTATCAGTTACAGGTTTTAAAAATAGATAGTAGCCGGTTCTCAGACTTACTGAATATGCATAAAAAATTCATAAGAATCGGTCAAGCCGTTTCGGAGGAGTATGGGAACGAACATTGTGACACGAGAATTTTATATATTAGATATTGCTGCATTACATTAAAAGTTATATTTATAGAATTATTACCTAATATTTGTGTCAAAACATTATGAAACAGTTTTAATATCTATTTTGATTAAGCCGTCAGTCAATTATGAATGAAAAATATCATTGTTACGTATATTCTGTTAGTTTGGCTGTCGTCCATATAAATGTTACAAACACACAATGTGTAGAGTCGTCATAAATCGGCGTTTCATGTAAATATAAGAATCTTATGAATCAGAAAAGTATTTTCTAAGGACAATTACATTATTATAATATCATTTTCAATTTAAAGGCGTCGGGATGTGACGACCCCATCGCCCGCTGTTGGGATAACCTTTGTCACAACAGAGATTATTCCACCAGTGCAATCAGTCACACTGGTGGTAGGTCTTTTGTTGCAAGAGGCCGGCTAGGTAGGTACCACCGCAGTGTCCAATATTCTGCCGCCAAATAGTAGTGCTTAGGCACTACTGTGTTCCGGTTTGAAGGGCACTGTACGCTAGTGAAATTACTGGGCGAACGAGATTTAAGAACTAATATCTCGAGGTTGGCAACGCGCGAGTGGCACCTACTAATGGTGCTGCAAGCGCTCATAGGCTGCGGCAGCCACTTACCATCAGGTGGGCCGTATGCTTGTTTCCCAACTTCTAATATAAAATAAAAAAAAAAATTATACCTATCCCTACTAATATTGCCTTGCCAATCCAAGGTGGGGAAGGAATGAGATGGGAAAAAGAAAGGGAACAGAAGGGATGGGAGAATGGGCCTCTCTTCGCACGAAATGCAACACTACCTTTTACCTTTAGTTGATTTCAATATTATTATAACTATTCTCATATTTTTCAAATACTCAAAAGTCTGAGTGTTCAATATAAATGTTAAATTGTATAAGCGGCCCGTTGAGTAATTTTTGTCGTTTCTTCTCAAATCAAATCGATATCGATAAGTAAACAATGCGTCTTTATATTATTCTACTATAAAAATAGTATTATTTTTACATTGCCATCAAATTCTAGATTTACTTCATGCGGTTTTCATAATTCAATACCTTGATTTTAATTTTGAAATATACATAGCCCAGTGCAAGTTGGCTAAAAATAGCCAAAGATTTAACCCTTCGATTTTAGTCTGCTTTGAAGCTCTGAATCGATTTTTAATTAATTTGTAATTAGAAAATAAACAGAAAGAACTAAGGCTAGGTACTAGTCATAAGCATTGGCGCTTAGTAACCTTTGGACGGAATCAAATTTGAATCCTTGATTCCTTCAAGTTATATTAAACTCATTAACTTTGAATCCTTGTTAGTGAATTCAATTTAACTAGAATACATTTATAAACTTTCTTGTAGAGACGCTCATGGCCGGGTGCGCTCACTGAGGCGCGGTCAGCAACAAGATGTATGATCGCATAGTAGTGTTTCAACTGAGCGTCTCCGTGCTTCGGACGGTACGTAAAAAGTCGGTCTCGGCTGTTATCAATTTGACAACAGTCGGTAAGTCAAGTCAAGCCTACGGGCGACCCAATCAACTCTGACATTAGGTTGGCAAATAACCACTCGATAAGAATAAGAATTTTTAAAATTAAAGCTAATTTTATTTGCTCAATATATGCATATCAAAAAAAAAATAACGCGGAATGAATATCGGAAAAAGACTGGTGATATATATTTTAAAATATAAAAAATTAAAATTTATTAAAAACTTGATTCGTTTTCATCAATTAAAAAATAACTATATTTGCGAGCTGGCAGGAAGGAAACCATAAACAAGGTTTATTATTTTTTTATTTTGCTTCGATACACGATAAAAAAGAAAACCTAATAATTGCTTATATATAGACTAGCTTCTTCCCGCGTCTTCTCGAATAATTTTTATCTTAAGCAAACCATAGAGACAAAATTTCTTCAAAGCTCATTAAAGTCTGAAAGTAAGAAGCCCTGAAACTCAACAGACAGACATTCCCTATATATAATTATTGCCCTGAAATAGACGGTGTCGTTCACCCTGCGACATATTTGGTTAACTACGACAGATATAAAGAACACTTGCATTTGATATCGTACCGCTGTTTCCTTAAATGAAAACGATAAAGCACTTTACGCTTTATATATAAATAATAAATAGTGATTTTTGATGACGACGATCACTGTGACGTATTGATAGCGTGCCTGCCTTTAGTCTCAATGATCGGGGGTTCGATTCCCGCTCGGGGTGGATATTTGTAATGACCTTATAAATATCTGCCTTTGTCTCGGTGTTTGTTCTAGTAGGTCTCCCCTCCATGCCTCGGAGAGCACGTTAAGCTGTCGGTCCTAGTTGTTATATGACAACAATTTGATAACAACCCTTAACTCTTGATAGGTAATTAATTGCTCTTACCCAATGAGTTATTGGCTCGCCCTTAGGGTCACGGAGGTCAGATGGCAATCGATTTGTGTAAAAACTAGTAATCTATCAAATCCGGATAGTATTAATGAGCAGACCCTGAGCAGAATCCAGTATTTTATAGGAAGACAAGATTTTTTGTTCTTTGTGCGTCAGTCACGTGAAAAATATTGTACAATTTTTTTTTTTAATGTATAGGCCAGCGCTTGGCTGTTATCATACCTGATGAGTAGTGGTGATACAGCCTAAGGTGGAGCGCGCTTGCCTAGAAGATGCCTATTCACTCTAGATTTGAAGGTACCTATATTGTAGGTGGTTGGGAAGAACGAGGTCGGAAGGGTTATTCCATACCTTTGCGGTGCGTATCAGGAACGAGGAAGCAAAGCGTTTTGTACGTGTTTTGGGCTAATCCACTATGTAGGGATGCACTATGTTGAATAACTTTGGTATAGAATTAGAAGGAACGTGAAGAAAGAAATAAGATAGTCTTATTATCGCGAAAAAAATCTTGGAGGGATAAAATAGCTTTGCTTTATTTATGCGGGTGAAGCCACAGGCAAAAGCTAGTATACTGTCATTTTAATAGTTTTTTTATTTGTTATCATAATATGGTGTTTAGAAACGTATTCATTACACACCTAAAAATGTTTTATTTCTTTGCTTGTCGCCGACTGTAATACCATAACTGGACGCAAATAAGCAATACCATGTCAACCCACACGAATGTCATTTCGAGAAAAACGCGTTTGAAAATTTTGAACAACTTGCTTTATATGATTTTTTTAATGTATTGGTCAAGTTTTTGGCAATTTCAAGATGTATGTAAGTTATTTTACTTATTTTCACATAAAATAAGCATACAAACTGCATATTTCGTATATAATATAACCCAAAACGTTTAAATAAATACATAAATTGCATGATTAAAAAATGGCTTTTTAGAAGTTTTAAAGCTTGAAACCCTAGAAATATGAAAGAAAAATGTTCTTCAGCCATTTACCAACACTTCTGCATACATAACTCAGTTTTTTCAATTTTGTGGGTTGACATGGTATTGTGTATTTACGTCCAACTAATATTCGAGTTATATGGATATTATTACGCTGATTTTTCAGGTCGTATTTTTGTTCCATTTAATAATTTACAAGCTTTGATTAATCTTTATATTACTAATATTATAAATGCGAAAGTAACTCTGTCTCTGTTTGCCTGTCGCGCTTTCACGCTAAAACTACTGAACCAATTGAAATGAAATTTAAAAGTCTAGAGTCTGAAAAAGGACATAGGCTAACTTTTAATAAAAAAAGGGTGGTAGGGGTTGAAAGGGGTGGATGAAAATTTGTATGGAAGTATCGTCATTTTTAGAGCTAGAAGCTTGAAACTTATTTTTAGACTGTTGATACGACATAAATAAATATGACATTCAGTTTGTAAAAGAGGGGGGGGGAGATTTTAGAGTTGATATTAATAAATTGATTGTAGTACTATTTGTATTTCAAATATTGATTACCCACATGTGCGTCCAGCACTGTTTTCGAAATAGGCGTATTTATTTATATCAATTTGTTGCACAAAAAGAAATTGTACAAAATGTGGACGTAATGCTAAAAGCATTCTTCGCCAGCCAACATTCAGATGAGTAAAAAATAAAAACATAATAATTTGTAGGCGTGCAACAAAACGAAACGAAAAGCTAGGCCAAAAATATAATAATACATACTAGTCTTAGCCGGCTTCGCCTGCGTGATGCGATTTTTAATGAGGCACCTTTAATGCAATATATAAATAATTAGTTACAAGCAAATTTCACACCCTTCAAGTTTTAATTTCGCGACAAATCGTCTTTTCGCCTTTAACCGTCTCGACATGGAATTTTGCAAACATTAAAAAATAAACAAGCTAACATTTTACGCCCTATTGCCAAATGTAGAATAAAACGCAATTTATTAATATGCATAATGCAGGAAAATGGACGAAAAGATTGATTTAACGTAATTTTTTAATCGATTTCAAAAAGGAGATTTTTAAAATGTTAAACCTTAGAACTCTGACATTTATGAAACGAGTTATAAAAATATTTTTTTGCTAGGAAGGGTATGCTTCCCTTTTGGAATGCCATGAGTGTCAATAAAATTTGTATGCAATATGAGAATGGCTTTTTTACGATATAAGAAATGGTTACTCGTTTTAATCTCGGAAGTTTGCACCTTTTTTTTAAATTGATTTTAAATATACGTCAACCCTCTCTTTAACGTTGTCTAATTTTCTTGACTAAAAATCAAATGAGGACACTTATATATTATTAAAAAGGAAAAGCTAGTCCTGACACTATAAAAATTAGCATTTCTCCTGTAAGAGAATGTATAGTTCAGTGCGAGGGTGTTAGAACATAATGTATGAACGAGAGCTCGTGTGGCTGCCACTCGTCGTGATAAGATGAAGTAAGTTAAATACTTCACAAAAAAACCAAAACCTGCCACATCTGTGACAGGTTCGTCGGCTAATTGTAGATGGCGCTAATGATGCGCGTGCGCCGTGCGCGGGCGCACGAGGGTGTCGGTGGAAATAAGTGGAAACTTACGCTTCCTGAGTGCGCGCACTCATAGATCAGTTACCACAGATATGTGAATAGGTATTTAAGTATTTTCTTTCAGAATTCTTATTATAAAAATATCGCTTGGGAAGAAGACCCGATCAACCCAAAAAAGCGCGATTCTTTTTAATATTTAATGGAAAAAGTGTCACAAATCGAAACTCTTAGGGACATAGAAAAAATATTAGTGATGGTATTTTAATTTTTTTTTAAAATTTATCTTTAATTTTCTTAGAATTTTTTCCAAAGTAGTAATTTTTGAGTTCCATCCTTTAAGTTGATCTTCAAAAATCTCATGAGAGGGCGAGGGCGAGTCGCTATAGTAAGAGTAAATAAGTTCGCAGGGCGCCTAAAGCGTATAGGTTAATACCTACAACCTTCCAATAATCTATGGGCCGGCACACGACACGAGGGCCGTCGTCTCTATTTCCGTACCACTGCAATAACAGTACCGATGGTATTTTTATTATGGCCGCCGGTTTTATTTCAGTTACAATTTGACAAAATAAAAATAAGGAGGCCCAAGTGGCGGCGTAATGTGACACGCGCTAGTTACGTGACATGTTATTATCGATAACTTTATATTTATGCAATTTATGCTTGTCACGTTTTTACCTTATTTCAATATATAGAAGGTTCTCGATTTTACTATTATTTTTAGCGTATTATAATAATAATAAGTGATACTTTTCGTTATTGATCAATTAGATTTCGTAAAGATCCGATCCCAAAATACAGATTGTGTCAGAACTTAGTCTTAATTACTGCCTCTTAATTGTATTCACATTCCTATACAACTACGGATGATTTTGGTTAGTGTTCTTGACTGTCAACAGCCAAATCATTAAATGTGAAACCCATGAATGTAAACAGTCAAATGATAAACCAAAATAGTTTTAGTAAAATTTGAAAATAATGTTGCGTTACACGTCAATTTACTAAAAATTTAATTTTTAAATAAAAATTGTTACGTTACGCGACGATTTCTACCAAAGCGCACTACCTGTAAGCTGTTGTTCCAAAAAACCAAACAGATAAGGGTAATGAAAAGTATCGAAATATCGATAAACACATCCCTTCCCTATCCAAAACATCAACGCCATAAAGCCAGCATACATCGACGCGTGAGCTTCCATCCGCAATCCTCAAACCCATACAAAGCAGTCAACTTATACAAAAATTAGTTAATTCCATATAGCCTTTAATGAGAGTGCATTCACCTCGACGTATTTAAAATGTAGTGCGTTTCGGGAAATAGACAGCATTTCCGTGTCCAAACACTTCGTGTGTAAGTAAGTTTGGAAAGGGTGATATATTTAAAACGACCAATTAAATGACATTTTTAAGTCTCGCTTCCTTATACCGAGATTGTTATTTATACATGGCGTCTTATCGTAACGTTTAGATTGATTTGAATATACATTTTCAGCTTCAGCTAAGACACAATCAGCACTTTAGGGTTGTTTGCGCAAGCGACCCCATGACGTCCCACTATGGCGAAGAGGTTTCCGCTGAGTTTTAGTGGGTATTGCCGCTTGATTAACTGCCCCACTACTACCAGTGTACTTGAAGAGTACAATACTTGCAATTGTGTGCGTGAATGCATTTCTTAGCGAAAACAAAAAAAAGGAACAATCACTTTCCTTCGTTTCCTTCATTATTTCCTTTCTCATCCCTTCACTCCTATCACTTGGGTTGGCAAAGCGCATGTGATACTTCAAGTATCGCGCGCGTTCATAGGTTGCGGTGACTGCTTACCATAAGGCGGACAGTCAGCTGATTTGCCAACTGTTATGAAGTAAAAAAAATATTTAAAAAATATAACAAATAGCTATTTACACTACGCTTACACTTAAGCTATACGCTAATTTGGATACATAATCAAATTTACACAGAGTTTTTTCTTGATATTCATTTATAATATATATCAAAAATGATTTTCGTATCAAAATTTATGAATATTAATTTCGTAGGGATGGATAGTATAGTACTCGTATTTCATGAACTATAATGATAAATACTTTCTCAAAACAGACCAAAAAGAATATTAGAAGGTTGTTTTTATGATGAGAGCGAGCGATATTAATAATATATGTATATTCACTGTAAATTTGCGTGTTCTGTTTGTTAAATACCTGAACGCTGTTCGCCTCCGTTTATGACGATAATAAAGGTTAACAATGCGTTATGGCTGTTGTTCGTCGGATTGAGCGGTTGTCTTTATAGTTCTAAAGTGCGTGTTAAAATCACGAAGCCTTGTTATTGCACCATTTCTTATTGCAAAGCTTGTTCAATATTTGTATTTTTTATGTGAGAGGCGGCAAACGGGCAACGAGGCTCACCTGATGTCAAGCGATCACCGCCGCCCATGAAAATCTGTAACACCAGAGGGTATGCATATGCGTTGCCGACCTTTAAGAATAGGCTCTTCTCTCAAAGGTTCCTAGGTTGTATCGGTTCGGAAACACCGCCGGCGGAATATGATTCCACAAAGTGGTTGTGGCAGTTGTGCGAGGAAGAATATGTCTCCTAAATCGCGATGTTCTGGATTTCCAGACATCGAGGTGGTAAGGATGGAATTTCTGTATGGGGGAGAAAAGTGCCTGAGACTCTCCTTGCAAGATAATATAATAAAATAATTAACTAATTTTAACCCGGTAACCTAACAACCGTTTGTTTATCCCTCGTATCAGGGACCGAAAGCGAACCTTTTATCGTAGGAAATAAAATCGTATACGCACCACGGGAGAAGAAGTAGGACCACACTCACATGTCACCTTCGCCTTCGGTTCGGATGGCAATAATCCGTAGGTATGAATGTCGTACTTTTCTCCCTAGGTTTGTAATGTATTATCTTAAAAAGGCACGTTACAAGTCTACAGCCCTTCTGACGGTAAGCGTCCACGATAGTCCATCCTCTACACTTGTAAGCAGTGACTGAAATTATCGTGTAAATAAGATATAAGTATCTGAATTACTAACCCAAGAGATAGAAAGAGAGAAGAGGAGAGAAGTATTAAGAAGAGAACAGAGGGGGTGGAAGATTGGGCCTCTAGCGCTCTCACTTCTCGCAAGAAACGCAACAGTTAAGAAAACCGGCATCTCCTGCCGTTGACTTTTTAATAAAAAGTGATAACTGATAGTTTAAAATTTTGTGATCCCTTGTTTTTTTATTACTTACACATTTTATGATTCCTATAAATACGATAAAAACATAATAATACTTGTCAAGTTTCACCTCAAGACACATTTTGCAGTTTACAGATCGCGTGAAGGGGGTACCGAGAACACCCGAGAACTTCACACAAGTTATTCGATTATTTCCTTTAAAATAATTGCCGGCCATCAGCGAATCGGTAACATTGGGGTGTTATGTTAAAACTGATTCGTTTATTGCTGATGTTATTGTTGTTTAGCATGTGAACAAAATAATTACTGTTGGAGTTTAAAGAATGAAAAATATTTTTAGGCCATTTTCAGAGCCGTGCCAATGAATACCGTTTACTAAGACTCCGATGTCGAATTGTCCATCCGTCAGTGGGCTTTACCTTACGAATAGTAAATCTAAATTTTCACAGAATGTGGTTTCTGTTACCGGTACAACAACAAGAACTAAAAAAATGTAAAATTTAAAATAGGGGGTTGTCATATAAGAAACTTGATATTTTATTCTACGGTGTTACGGAACTACGAAACGCACTTGTTTCACTTGTATCAAGTGTACTGTGTATTACTGATCTGTTTTTTCTGTTCAGGTATTTGTTTAAGTATAGGCGGGAATTCTCTGCCATGCACTCGGAGAGAAAACTGTTATTATTATATATATTTAACTGTAACAATGTTTAATTCCTGATAAGAACAAACCCTTTCCATCCTCCATTTCTACTCCTCTTTTTTTAATGTTTCCTTTTCCTGTACATGTACAGGTGGCATTGCTCATGGTGATGCCACTGACATTCCTAGTGAATAAAACCTAGAGCCTACGCTTTTGGCTCTATAGGTTTTTTTCCATAAAATGTTTGCGTATACAATTTAGTGACCGAGAAACATTAACAGATAAATGTAATATTAATATGTCTATCAAAAGGACCCTTTAAAATGTTGAGTGCACATTATTTTAAGTTAATTTATTTTATCTTAGAAGTTGTTATCTAATAAATAATAAAATTACAGTATTGAATCAACTACAGCTTTTATACACAAGACATATCATACTAATATATATAATAATCATGTACAGAAAATACAGGTTTTATATATATAATTTAAAATAATTTTAATGTATTTAAAACTATTTATGTATTTAAATAGTATTTATTATTTATTTTTATTTTTCATATCACTTTGTACTTAATAATAATTTAATGCTTGTTTTTTCTTCCTGTTTTTTATACTAAATAATAGTTTAAGTTATTTTAAAATTGAAAAATGAATGTTAATTTTCATATAGAGATGAAAAACTGGAGTTTGTAACACAGGTTTTTTCTAAAATACCTACCATAGGCACCGGCGATTCACTACTATAAATTATTTACTAATAAAGAAATATTGTTATTGTTTGTTATTGTAATCTGAAACTTAGAATCATGATCATAACAACAAGTAATGGTAGATAAATCAGACAGCGTAAATAATCGAGTCAAAAGGTGAGACTTATCGTATTTTATTCTTACAGTTCTGTCAGCTGTGGAAGTGAGTGAGGCACGCACTTGCTCTGGGACCGTTTAGACTGTCAAGTTACTTGAACGTTCTAATGAAATTTGGTTGGGAGAATATTAGCAATGCTTTTTTAAGGCATTACTATATTTCTATTGCGCCTCCAAATAAGCTCGAAGCTTGCGCTAGGAGTGGGTTCGACAATAGCCTACAATAGACAGGATCGAACCCGTGACTGTCACGTTAACGTAGTTGAGTCGACCCTTCTACCGTTGAACTATTGAGGCTTCAAATTTGAAAACTTGTTTAAAAAGTCTTTGTGTGTAAGGTGATATTTTTTAAAGGAGAAGATGTATCTTGAGGATACTATTTACATGTAATGGTATCTGAAATTAAAGAGTGAAACTTCTTCATGTGTAGGAATCACCAAAATAGATTTAGTGTAGAAGATAAGGATAGGTATTACTATTTAGTCCAATAATGATGGACCAAATGAAATATGTTGAGAATTTACGCTAGAGATTTCTACATTCAGAAATTTAAAAAAAAAATCACAAGCAAACTCATCTTTTGCCACAACACCGATCATTTTACTCTAAAATACCTAATCATCAGTTAAGCCATTCACTCGCTCAAGTCAACACAAACTCGTTCCAGAGTGAACGAAAACGAAGTAAACTTGTGCAATTATCGTGGCACGCGAGGCGCCGACGTCGCCGCCGCCCCCACGTACCACGCACTGGTGTTAAAGATTTATATCGATTAGTCCTACTTATGTTTACGATCCTAATGGCGATAATATCGTAGCTGTGAAAAGGGATATTAAAAAATAAGATTAAGCGGTCGTATATTTACTACTATTTTGTAATTTTAGTTTTCGGTGTTCGCATCTTCGTCTAAATACATGTATAATTTCTGCCCGTTGATGTTATTTTGCGATATTATAACTCAGAAAATAGTTTGACGAAATAAAAACACCCGTTTTATTTTAATTTCAACTAAACAGTAATTATATTGTTTGGTTTATTTATGTGGAAATATTATAATAATAAATAATTTAAGTAATACTTTTGTATCGAAGCAATATAGCAAAGATACCAAAATACAAAACTAATTGCGTTATCGAGTCGATTCTGTTTCTAGGAAAGTAATATATTATGATGTGTTAAGTGGTTGGAAAGTGATATCCCTAGTGCTTTCAACTCAGGAACTACGGCGACCGCTTACAATAAGACGGACCGTAAACATATAGCTAAAAATATAAAAAAAAAGATATAATCTTAGATTACTAGAGAGAAGGATATAGGATTATCGGTGTCGGGATGTGACGACCCCATCGTCCGCTGTTGGGATAACCTCTGTCATAGAAGAGATTATACCACCAGTGCAATCAGTCACACTGGTGGTAGGTCTTTTGTTGCAAGAGGCCGGCTAGGTAGGTACAACCGCAGTGTCCAATATTCTGCCACCAAATAGTAGTGCTTCGGCATTACTGTATTCCGGTTTGAAGGGCACTGTACGATAGTGAAATTACTGGGCAGAGGTTTAAAAACCAATATCTCGAAGTTGGCAACGCGTGAGTGGCACCTACTAATGGTGCTGCAAGCGCTCATAGGCTACGGCAACCACTTGCCATCAGGTGGGCTGTATGCTTGTTTGCTAACTTGTAACATAAAAAAAAATGTTAGAGTTAGTAGATTAAAGCTCCTGAAAACTAAATCTAAATCGGGTACTGATAAAGCTTATAAACTTCGTCTAGTCATAAAAGCAAACCAAATGCATCGTATTACAAGACACATCGCGAAACAACATGAGGCTATAATTATAAAAGTGATCATTACTTGTGATTCAAGTGTGAGTAGTACCGGACATTCCAGAAACAACGATTGAAGCAACGCCGTCTATATAAATAATTTATTACTAATAGGAAAATTTGCTAGTTTTTTTGGCTATAAAATTTATTAAGCAGTGCAATCTTTTGTTTTGATAGCACACTTATTTTTTGTTACTGGTATTAATAATAATTTAGTTAAATAAATAATAAGTCACTACCACCCGACTGTGAACTCTTAAAATCAGTGTTTGGGAATTCTCTCCCAATTTTCAGTAATAGTGAGAGCGTCGGAGGCCCAAACTCCCCTTTTGGTCTCCTCCTCTTTCCCCATCTCATCCCTTCCTTCCTATCTTTTGGGTTGGCAACGCGCTTGTGTTACTTATAGTATCGCAAGCCTTCATAGGTTACGTTGACTGCTTACAATCAGGTCTTTTATTTATTTCTCGTTAAACTTATCAGGTTTCAACGTTTGTTCATAGTGATGAGTTCATACGCGTAGCTAGAGTTTGTGTTCATAGAAGAGAATATCTATAGAGTAATAAGCAGACTGGTTTATAATGTGAAGGCTAAAGCTTTTATTTAATATCTTTTATAAATATTCAGGTAATTGTATCTTCTTTTCCTACCATCATTCCCGGTATTTTTCATAGGGTCTACTTATTAATTTTATCCGGATTTGATAGGGTAATAGTTTTTACACAGAGCATTCTGATCTCTGTAATTCTAAGGGCGAATCGATAGCTCATTGGATAAAAGCACATTGCGTATAAAGGGTTAACAGATGTTAAGGTACCGACAGCGTAACGTGCACTCCGAGGCACTTCGAGAAACCCATGAAAACATCTACCCCGAATGGGACTAAAATCCGCGACCATCGAGGTTAAAAACACGTCACAACGGTCGCAATTGTGTCCAGGTAACTGTATGATGATCATAAATAGCTTTCATGAGAAACAACTGTAAAAATATCATCGTAAGTGACGTCAAATTGTTTCCTGATATGTTGAAGTGTTACATATGTGCTTTTGATGTAAAATGATGAGACTGTTTAATAAAAACGAAACACCTAGGTATATCAACGGACAACGATATATGTGCACAAAAAATAAAATTATATATTTGCGATTAAGTGTGTGCTTTTGTGCTAATTCAATATTTTTTTGTTCATGTTCAGGTGTGTTGTCAACATGTTTTTTTTCCAATTTTGGTGTACAATAGAGTGTTAATTAAACGTACCCCAACGTTTAATCAAACAATCATTGATATTGGATCAAAATCGTCGAAGATATTACGTAGCGTACATACAAATCAGCGCAATTGAGACAGTTCTTCACTTTAAAGTCGGCTGAAATCAGCCTATGTCACTTTCACGTTAAGAAAGTAAAATATTTAACCCTTACATTTTAGTATGCTTTGAAGTTATGAATCGATTTTTGATTAATTTTTAATTAGAAAATAAACAGGACGAACCAAGGCTGGGTACTAGTCATAAGCAGTGGCGCTTAGTCACCTTTGGACGGCATCAAATTTGAGTCTTTGTTAGTAAGTTCATTGTAGAATAAGCTTATAAGCATTTTTGTAGAGACGCTCATAGCCGGGTGCGTTCACTGATCGGCGCGGTCAGTCGCTCGATAGGTGATCGCATGGTGGTATTCCAAATAAGCGTCTCCGTGCTTCAGAGAGCACGTAAGAAGTTGGTCCCAGTTCCTATCAATTTAATAATAATCGATAAGTCAAGTCAGAGGCCTATACAGGCGACCTGAACAACTCTGACACTAGGGTGACCACTAACCAGTAACCACTCGATAAGTACATAAAGCATATTGACTTCACGATATCACGTTTAATTGAAATATTAGCCTCACTTGTAACATAAGCTTAGATAATAGAAATAATTACAGCAAGTGGGAATTGGTTTCTTAAAATAGCTCATAAAGACGTGATTCAGAGCGAGTGCGACAGATTACTCGGTAAAAATAACACATCGGACGACGCGCGACTGTAATCCTAACTAAATAATATAATTGAGACAAATACTTATTTGGCCTATCATAAATATATTGGTTATTTATTTAATGATAATAAAGACTAATGGACTTATTATTAATTACAATATAATAGTGTGGTTTTTTGAAATGGTCTTTTATTAATGTCGTATTCAATGTCCTATAGCAATATATATATAGGGAAGTTTCTTGACAACATTTAATAAAAACACGCAAATCTTTGTGTCTATACTTAGGTTAAATGAGTTTAAGCGTGGAAGACCTGCTTGAAATTTTAGTAAAATTATATAGATAATAGTAATTAATTTAAGTTTCAAAAAAAAATAATTAAAATACATGATCTGTTACCAACTCAACTTGCGCGTTTTGTGTACAATTCTCAAGCTAATGGAAAACAAAAATATAATGTGAACGAAAGTAATCAAATGCTACGGTAGTAGAGCCATAGGAGCCGAGTACGAAAGTACTACCCAACCAACTTTTGCGTTTCGAGCGATGAGTGAGAGCGCCGAAGACCCAATCTCCCACCCCTCTGCACCTTTCGTTTTTTCCCTTGTCATCCCTGCCTTCCTACACAATCTAAGGGGAGTTGGCAATGCACATGTGATACTACTATCATGGGGAAAAATACCGGGATTAATGCTAGGAAGAAAAATTATAATGATGTAAAGTGTCAGTTGTAGAAATTAAAAAGACTTAAACATGTCTGAGTGTAGACAGTTCGTACAGTTTTTCGCATTGCGTGACGATGAAAGCTATTTACAGACATTATAACGCCGACACGCTTGTAACATGTTTTATTCACTTCGATTATATCACGAATGTATCGTTTTCGATTACAAGAAACATTGTTGCGAGGAAAATGATCGTCTGGTTTTTAACATTAATATTGAAATTATTATATACTTATATATATTAAGTAGTAACGTTCATCAGGCTGATGAAAACAAGGGTTGCCACCCATAGTTTATAATTAAGTGTTGCACGTTATTTCGGGTAATAGTACTCTATAATTAACGAGAAATATAAAGTACGCAAAAATACTTTATTTTGCTTGATTTGAATTTTTCTGGGTTTTACGAAATTTTTTTAATAAAGTTTTACCGCTTTTAATGTCTATTCCTGCGACATCAGAATTCACAGATAGCTTTTTCTGTGATGAAATAGCGAGACGAAAGAAACAACGCAAATTAATCACTTGTACAAAAATCAATAATGTACTTTATTTTGACATCATATACTTTTTTATTCTTACCTGTAATCACCAATGTACTTTAAATTCACGAAAAAAGGGTGGCATCCCTGATGGAAACACAGACGCTAATAGTATTAATTATTGTTCTGAATAACAAATCAAGATATAATCTTGGACTTTTTAGGTGGGTTTCTCTATTTGTCTGTATTTTGTTTACATGAATACAACATGCCATACACAAAATCCCGAAACAGAGCATAACTGAGATCTATGCGGATGAAATCGTAAAGTACTTAAATAATGAACATTATAATTACATCATAGAAATTACTGAAATGCGATATTCTAAAAAGCATCTGCGCTATTACCTGAATATTGTTATTAAATTGTTTATATTAACCATTAGTAGATACAAGAATGTAAACAGAAAAGTGCAGAGCGAAAACGTTAAATTTAATAAGTGCTTCACTGACGCCACCACTGACCATTCAATAAATACCCAAAACACATTGAAGAAAACAACCGGTAAGTCACCTAAAGCACACCTCTATAGCCCAGTCTGTAAGCCCGCGTTAAAGCTAGTAGCCCGCGGGCACACGAGCCCCGCTAAAAATACGAATCAGAGCAATATCGCCCCAACGTGTTATTGGAGTGAAAAGGAATGGTAAAAGTAAAAAGAGTAAATATATCGTTCAACGGACTCGTGAATAATCTTAGAACCGAGATAAACTTACTGAGACATATAAATCGCGCGGAGCTATGATGTATTAGGGCGACATGTTTATTTGGATGCGGCGTTTGTGTGCAATCCACCACCATTAATTTGTTAATAAATAATGATACAGCAAACATCTAGAGGCTATTTATTATTACACTAGCTTCTGCCAGCGACTTCGCCCGCGTGAATAATGATGTTAATAAAAACTTTCAACCGGTATTTTAAACCTTAAGGGGTGGATTTTTAGAAAATATTAAGACACATGTTGTTTTATTTTTAAATGTTCTTCTTCTTATCGATTGGTCAGTGGCCAACCTAGTGTCAGAGTTGTTCAGGTCGCCCGTAGGCCTCTGACTTGACTTATCGACTGCTGTCTAATTGTCAGACGCTCGGTTGAAATACCACTATGCGATCACCCATCTATTGACTGACCGCGCCTATAGTTGCTTAACCTACCGATCGTTTACCGATCAGCGGGTGCACTCGGCTATGAGGGTCTCTTTTAAATGTTTATCAAATGGTAAAGTTTTTTGAGTCATAGTTTCAAAAATGACAGATTTCATACAAACTTTCAAACCCTTTTTTACATTACGGGTGGATTTTGATTTTGAAAAATCCCTTCTTATTGCGCGTTTTAAAAATAAAATATTTAGCTTTCTAGGTCCAAGGGTTTAGGCTGTGCGTTTATAAGTCGGTCAAGTCTTTGTCTCTTAAATGTTGAAATATGGTTCATTTTTCGCCCAAAGAATCGTGATTACGATGCAACTAGCATTCTTACCACCGGTCTCCGTGGACATGATTTGTTTACTTATTAATTGAGAACATAGTTAATTTTCAATTGTAAATATATTGTAATACTTATATATATGTCGGAGTTGGATGTTAAACGAGCTTTTCTTTAATAATTTTACTGATATTTATTCATTTTAAATCATAAATTAATTTGATTTGTTATCACCTTTTAATATTGTATAAGTTTTTATTAAGTTGTTATAATACTGGCCATATCGAGTAGAGGGAAACCATCTGAACGCTGTCAGTGGGAATGAGAAAAGAAACAAAAGTTATGTTGTTTTACGGGAATAAGATATATTGTGAAATTGTGGTTGGATCGAGTTGGATCACTCTTAGATTGTTGGGAGGTGAAGTCAGATCGGTGCGCCGAACCCACTGCTCGAATATATGATATGATACTATGATTTGTTAAAAGGAGTAAATCAACAATAAATATTGTACAGCTTGTTTTGTGCTTGCATTTTACCCACACGACGCCCACAAGAGTTGTAACCACTAATGACGATGTCTATGAGAATCTCCATTCTCCGACATATATTTACAAAATTAAATGGCAGCCTCGTTACCATCACGGCGGATCAACATATCAATTTACATATAATATATTATGGTTTTGAATCTGGTAAAGCACCTTTGAGTTTTCAATTTAATAATTTTCATTTAAAATTCATCATTGTTCAACGTTGAGAAAGACAATCCGCCAATGACACAAGTGTGTAAAGTGAACTGTAATAAAAATACCGCATCCAAAAAATACTTTCGTTAATTCACGCAATCGAGTGCAGCCACCCACACTCGTTTAGTATTATTTTCGTTGTGACGGTATTGCCACATCGCAGTGAAATATACCCGCTTACTTACCGGACTGTCTCACGAATTCATAAAGATTATAGTGGGACCGTTGCTTAATCTCGCACTGAGGAATAATAATTTATTGATAAGGTATTTGATAGCGGTATCATCATGTGCTAGATGTATTGTCCATGTGTGAGTGTGCGTGGTTGCATTCTTTTAGGTTACACATAAAATGTGTGAAATGCTGAAGGTGTATCAAGTTAATGGTTTCGAAGTTATTGTACGTATAAACTTACCGCTAGAAAATGTATATTTGGAAAACAGTTTTGTAGGAGAACTACTGATCACATTCGATCATTCTATTTTGTTATACTTATATAAAGTAAAAGAAGGGCCTAAGAGAATTTATAATCAGTGGATTGATCTGCTACAATAATATGTTACAATAATGTGTCACATAATTACAGCTCATGATTAGCACGATTAAATACTAGCTTTACCCGCGGCTCTGCCCACGTGAAAAATGATTTTTAATAGATATAATGTACTTATATATGTAATAAGAAATAATTGGTTGCCAAAACCAACACTCATCCCCTATTTCACCGACTTCCATTTTTGATTTCGTGACAAAATAGACTATCTATAACCATCTCCATGGTCCCATCTACGAGTATATCGATATAAAAACCCTTACTGGTAATATTATAAATGCGAAAGTAACTTTGTATCGTAATATATATGTATAATATATATATGTGTAATATATATGTATAGGAGGATGAAGCTAGAAGCTTGAAACTTATTTTTAGGCTGTTGATTCGATATAAATAAATGTGACATTCAAAGTTTGTAAAACAGATCAGAGCTGCTTTCAGAAGTTAGTTCATCATAACCGTTTCAGCGGTTAAGGTAAATGATGAAATTTTTGTTTATGAAAACAACCGAACTTTTTAACGTAGGATTTTTTAAGTTAATTTTAAACTTGGCAAAAAATTAAAATTTCATTCCATATGGACTTTAATTTTATTTTGAACAATAATGCCTTGTTGTTCTGCATTAAAACTATCTCTGAACCACCTTCCTTTCGTAGCGTGTCAAGCTTTTATAAGAATAAGTCTCACATTTGTCTTATCTATACGTATATACATTTTCATGTTTTTCGTCATTTTATCTTTAGTAACGTGGTATTCACTTAATATATATTAATGTCTACATTATCTACGAGCAGTATAGACATTTTACACTAAAACAACTTTACTTGCATTTGGTAATCTACATCCGTATACATAAACATCCATGAGCTACATAATTATTTGTATGTAAAGGAATTTTTATAGTGATAATAGGACGCAAATAAGCAATACCATGTCAACCCACAAAATTGAAAAAACTGAGTTATATATGCAGAAGTGTTGGTAAATGGCTGAAGAACATTTTTCTTTAATATTTGTAGGGTTTTAAGCTTTAAAACTTCTAAAAAGCCATTTTTAATCATGCAATTTATGTGTCATGTTAAACGTTTTGGGTTATATTATATACGAAATATGCAGTTTGTATAGTTATTTTTTGTGAAAATAAGTAAATAAATAAATCATCTCAATCATAAATCTGAAATTGCCAAAAACTTGACCAATACATAAAAAAATTCATATAAAGCAAGTTGTTCAAAATTTTCAAACGCGTTTTTCTCGAAATGACATTCGTGTGGATTGACATGGTATTGCTTATTTGCGTCCAATAGCTTGCATCATTTTCATTAAATAAATAAATAAATAAACATTACACACTCAACGGCCCCCATTAGGACAATTATATCCTGTGTGACAAGGACAAGAACGGAAAACATTCTTGTGTGTTCGATACAAACATATGCTCCGAGCGGGAGTCAAACCCGCGACCTGTGGTGCTTAAGGCAGGTGCGCTATTACGCCACAACATCATCGTCATTTCATTAATTATAAGATGCACAATATTTTTGTAGTCGTTGGCGAAACAGAAATCTGCACCTTTCTGGCGATAACGGAGTTCTCTAAGGTTTTATGACTAAATGGAATCCGGTTAAAACCTACTCAGGGGTCATCAGTGAATATAAGAAACAACGGCACCTCTGTAGCGAAAAAAAAATACCTATACGCGAAAGAAAGTAATTTTAAAGCGTCGGGATGTGACGACCCCATCGCCCGCTGTTGGGATAACCTCTGTCACAACAGAGATTATTCCACCAGTGCAATAAGTCACACTGGTGGTAGGTCTTTTGTTGCAAGAGGCCGGCTAGGTAGGTACCACCGCAGTGTCCAATATTCTGCCGCCAAATAGTAGTGCTTAGGCACTACTGTGTTCCGGTTTGAAGGGCATTGTACGCTAGTGAAATTACTGGGCGAACGAGATTTAAGAACTAATATCTCGAGGTTGGCAACGCGTGAGTGGCACCTAGTAATGGTGCTGCAAGCGCTCATAGGCTACGGCATCCACTTACCATCAGGTGGGCCGTATGCTTGTTTGCCAACTTCTAACATAAAAAAAAAAAAAAAAAAAGAAAGAAGAAAGCTAGGTGCACTGATTGGTCGTTAAACGACCAGTAGGCAAAGCAGCTTTAGGTGCGCTAAATCTATGGACGGTTGACCACATAGTCGTATTTATTTCAACTGAGCATCACTGTGTTTTTGAGGGTTAAAGCCCAAGTCCGAAAAACTCAGGCTCTAGATTGGCCATTTTTTTATGTGTATTGCTGTTGGCCGTATTGGCCTTGACAACGTCACCGGGTTGGGAAAGGTTGGCCTCTACCCACACGATAAGAAGAAGCAGAAAATACAATGACTGCTTGATTTTCCATTTGTTTATGTCTTTTATTAATAAGAAGATATGATAATCTGTCTTTTAGTTTCAGGTTTTAGTATTCATCTGGTTATGATATCAATCAGTATTAGGAAAATGTACATAAAAAGGACAAGAGTGGAGATGGAAAAATACAAAAAAATAATCTAAACGTATACACAAGAAAACACCTTACACCCTACAAGTATATACAGTTCTATCTCTTGCGAGCTATAAATTAAATATAACAAAAATAATAATATTATTTTATAAAAAACACTGCTAATCCAATAAAAACAAAAACACGTGTATTCTCTCTCAGACTGTCTGATACAAACACACACAGCTATGGTTACAATTTAAAAAAACGCAAGCCACGTGCTAGGAACGGAAACGTCGCCCTCCCCGTACCCCCTCGTGGTAGTGCACCAGCTATTTCTAGTATTGGAGACACTTCGCTGGTACTTTGTCAGTGTGATTTTGTTCAGTAGATATAGAGTTAGGAAGTAACAGATATAGGCAAATTTAAAATAATTTAACGACATGGTCTTTTCTATTTTGTTACCATAAAATATTTTTATTCAAAAAGGCCTTACAAGCAGTTTTCAATCATCAGTTTTCAAGTGTCATTCCTTGTGTTACTTTCTACCGAAACATGCAATGTTTGCTAAAGTATTACAGAGTATTTGAAAATCACGACTTTTTTTGAAATTTAATTTACTGACGTTCAAAAGCAACAAAGTATTAAATTATAAAATACAAAATGCAAAGAAACATTACGATTATATTTTTATTATAATTATAATACTAATGTTGGGTAATTTGTATGCCATTTATAGATATAAAAAATAAATATAATGTCAAAAAATACTACATGGCATTTCTAAATGTTCCCAAGGCAACATCGCGGTATGCGAGCCTCGACGCATCCGGTGCGCACCGTCGCCTCTCCTGACTCATTATCTTTATTATTATTACAGAGTCTAATATACATAAACGTGTAACGATCTAACTAAAATCTTGGAAGCATTATGACTCTTTCAGCTAAGGTATATAAGTAGCTAGCTTCTGTCCACGGCTTTGCTCGAATTTGGGGTAACATAGACCTTCTTGTTCATATAAAGTTTGGAACGTTTTACATTCAGGGTTGGTATTGTTGTTATTGTGTTTCTTTATCTTTAATTGTTCGTCAAAATACATATTTTTCGTACTTCTAGTTTCAAAAATGACGGATTTTCATACAAGCTTTTGACCCCTTTTCCCCCCTTCAGGGGAGGAATTTTAGAAGACATTAAAATGCATATTTATCATGCTTCTAGTTCTTCTACCCATCTTTTTTATAGTTTCAATCAACAAACATACAAACTGTCAACGCCTTTTTTACCCCCTTAAGGGTTGAATTTCGGAAAATCATTTCTTAGTGCACGCTTATGTTTTATAAACATCACTTGTGAAAAAGCTTAGCTTAATTGTTCGTCAAAATACATATTTTTCGTACTTCTAGTTTCAAAAATGACGGATTTTCATACAAGCTTTTGACCCCTTTTCCCCCCTTCAGGGGAGGAATTTTAGAAGACATTAAAATACATATTTATCATGCTTCTAGTTCTTCTACCCATCTTCTTTATAGTTTCAATCAACAAACATACAAACTGTCAACGCCTTTTTCACCCCCTTAAGGGTTGAATTTCGGAAAATAATTTCTTAGTGCACGCTTATGTTTTATAAACATCACTTGTGAAAAAGCTTAGCTTTCTATATTAAAGATGCTAGGCTGGCCGTTTATAAGACAGTCAGGTCTTCTCCTTTTAAATACGTATACCTATGGTTTTACAAAAATCTTTAATTTTAATAGTCTGTGGTCTTATTTAAGTTTATCTACTATTTATTTCTTCTAAAGTTCTTTGGTTTTACCAACCCCTGTGTAGCACCTACCATCCAACAAAGAATTTAATATTGAAAAAAGCTACATTGTAGTAAAGGAATATTTACACAGAAACACATAAAAGTCTTACAGAATAAGCTGATATAAAAACAACTTCAATGATTCAACAAATTACAATTTAATAAGAGTACTTAGAATAACTATTCTCAGTAATTGTTGGTTCAGTAAAGGATATAAATAATATTAAAGACGAAATGTGGCGAGTAAGTAAGCGCGATTTCATGATAAACGCGAGCAATAACATTTGTCTGAGCAACGCGACGGCAAGATCACGTTCTATTTATTGTATTATTATTTTCCATGAGAGAATTCTACGAAGAAACTATACAAATATTATAAGATGGGTTTAAAATACTGGAGCGAACAAAAGTTATAATCATAGAAACCTTTATTTCAAGATTGGATCCAATTTTTATAAGATAAGTTATAGAAATTTGTGGAAACTTTATAAAGGTTTCTCAGCCAAATAGCAGTATGAAATTATAATTTGGTCATATCTGTATGTCAAAGTAGTTTTACTTGAAGTCTTGGCTATATCTATACAGGATTTAATAAATAGGTGTATTCTATGAACCGCTACACAATTTTGTAGTGAAATAATCCAGCGTATGGCGTCGTGTATAGCATCTTTGGAGAGGGTCTTTGAAAATAATAAAATCGACCCCGATTTTGATTTTTTTGTTCATTTTAGTAGTAAGTGAGACATTAGCTACCAAAATAATAAAAAAGCGACTGTCTGTTAAGGACTCTCTTTTAAATTATGGGATTTAAAATTCGGGAAAAATTTGAGTTAGTACAATTCTAAAAAACACTTTCTATAAAAATTATTTTTAAGAAGATACATTTAGTAATTTTAGAGATATATTTCAGGAAAGAACCCGCAACTCACACTCACTTAAATACATGGTTGAAGGAAGAAAAACATCTGGTTTTTATCTTCATAAAAATAACATTCAAACAGATAAATGATTTTCGATGGTATACAGTAATAATTTTTACGTGGTATACAGTAAAATATCTCTACTATAGCCAAATATTCGCGATGTTTTTTTTTTTTAATTTTAAAAGTTGGCAAACAAGCATACGGTCCACCTGATGGCCGTGGCCTGGTGGTTGCCGTAGCCTATGAGCACTTGAAGCACCATTAAGAAAGAAAGAAAGAAGAAAGAAAGAATTTATTTACTAGGACACAACAGAAATAAACTAAACTAAAACATTAAAAAGCATTATAGTTAAAAAGAGACAAAACTATATAACAATAATAAATAAAAAAAATTAAACATAATTAAAAACTTAATCCTTAGTAGGTGCCACTCACGCGTTGCCAACCTCGAGATATTGGTTCCTAAATCTTGTCTGCCCAGTAATTTTACTAGCGTACAGTGCCCTTCAAACCGGAACACAGTAATGCCTAAGCACTACTATTTGGCGTCAGAATATTTGACACTGCGGTTGTACCTACCTCGCCGGTCTCTTGCAACAAAAGAAAAAGAAAGAAGAGTGATTGATTGCACTGGTGGAATAATCTCTGCTGTGACAGAGGTTTTCCCAACGGCGGGCGATGGGGTCGTCACATCCCGACGCCAGGAAAATGGAACGCGAACGCGTTGTAGTGAATTAGCTCTTATTCATCAAGCCCCATCGATGGCTACAATAAAAGGTACCGAATCAATGGAAGGTATCATCATATCTCTTGATTTAAGAGCCTTCTCGTTTGTGGGAGTCTTTTTACCCGACTGCCGGAGGGTAATGTTTTTCTAGCGTATGTATGTATGTATGTATGTATGTATGTATGTCTATTTCTTTGTGACGCTCTACAGGCTAAACCCTTGGACGTATATCGACTTATAGGGTATCATTAGATTCGTCTCAGTTGTGAGAGTGACATAGGCTACATTATTTTAACATGGGTTCCGCAGGAGCAAAGATATTCAAAGCGGAATATCACAGTTCGCCCAGAGCTAAAATCTGATGATGTTTCCTTGTAGAACTTAATAAAATAAGACGAAAAGTAAAAATAAAATTTTTCGATATATTGCTTAGTTTTCGAGATATCGATGATTGAAGTTAGATATTTTTTTTTGGCTAGTGATTGCCAATTCCACTCACAATGTCTTGAATAATTAATTAAAGGCTTTTCTATAAATAAAAAATACAGCATAGTTATATAAATAGGTAGATTAATAAAATAATTAAATTTCTAAAACGCAAACTAATATATATAATGCTATTCAATGTATTGTACAATTAGGTATAAAAATTTTGTTAGTAAAATATAGGAAAAAGCACAATATATTATAATAAAAGTATTGTTCAATTCCTAGTCATGTAATATATAATGTTTAATGTAAGAAAATATAAATTTTAAGTGTCTGTACCTACATCTCAGATTCTTATAAAAAATGTTACTCGAAGCTAAAACTAAACGATGAAATATCATATATTTATATTTTTGCAAATGTCTGCCTGTTTGTCGGCTCTCCGCACTTCTTATCCTCTCACGCAATGCTGCAAAACTGCAATTTTCCTACTTCAAAGTTAGCAAAGAAATGATAAACCATATTTTCGAGTAACATTCATTTTTGTTTCGTAAAAATGGGTTCACTCCATCAATAGTTATTGCAATCTTGATGACAACGTGAGCCAATTATGAGAGAGGAGTAAGAAAGTAGTTTAGCCTTTTCACGCAAAAGCTGCTGATCGTATTTGGATGAAATTTAGCACACAGAGATCTTATATTGAATTATTAACACATTTGATACCAGAAAAATGTTAGGTTCCCTCGGCATTATCAAAAAACGTACTGCAAAAATGTTTAGATGCTTGTTACTCAATCACAGATCGCATTAACGATTTAACGAAATATAATGTAACTTAGCACATACAAAGATTGTTACCTGGGTTAAGACATAAAATACTTTTTATTCCTAAAAAATGTTAGGATCTCATGGGATTATCATAAAATACTCTACAGAACTTTTTTTATCTTTGTCTTATGAAATACTAGCAGCCCGCTCCGGCTTCGCATGGGTATAAAATATATAGCCTATGTCATTCACTAAAAAAATAATTAAAATCGATCCAGTAGTTTTGATTTATTAATTACTGCCCGTGGCCCGCACGCGTTAAATGTAATTATTTACGACACCACAGGAGAAACCTCAAAAATTTTTTTTTTCTCCACTGTTTAATGGATGTTATAATACATATAAACCTTCCTCTTCAATCACTCTATCTATTAAAAAAAACTGCATCAAAAACCGTTGGGTAGTTTTAAAGATTTAAGCATACATGGGACAGAGAGAGTGACTTTGTTTTATACTATGTAGTGATTACTTACCTACAAATGGTTCATTTTGTCTCTAGAGCCAATTCTAAAGTCACCGCGGACGAAGTCGCGGGCAGATGCTAGCTCGAAATAAGTTACAAGCTTGTGGGATAGAACTTGCCAAAAATATAATCGACATTCTAATTAGACCTGCATAGTGCATAGAGCTAAATTATATTACTTATAACTAGCTTCTGCCCACGGCTTCGCTCGCGTTAAGTTTGGAGAAACAAATCCTTTCTTTTTCATATAAATCTTTACACCTTTAGGGGTAGGATTTGGGACAAATTAGGAACAATGTTACATGATTTTAATTTCAAAATGATGAACTTCCAACAAAACTTTTAACACCTTTTAAACCCCTGAGGGTTAAATTTCAAAAATAATTTCTTAGTGCCCGTTCACATTTTGAAAACAACCCCAAAAGAAATAGCTTTTTAGAATTGAAGGGTTTAGGCTTCGCGTTTATAAGTAATTCAGGTGTTCTCCTTGTATATATATACCTAATCAATTATTAATTATATAACTAAAAAGTTTGAAATAAAATAAATTATTAAATAAAACAAAAAACCCAACTTCATTAATAATTCTAAAAAGCTAAAAACAAGCTCGATAATGACTACTATAATATAAATATTACTTTAATGTTAGTAAAGGTACTGCAGACGGGGACAAGCTGATCAATCAATTTGTAAATTGATGATGGAGTTTAAAGGGAAATGCTTAAATTACGGAAAAATATAATTATTGTGTTTTATTTCAATGCTTGTCCTCGTCTGCAGTACCTTTACTAACACTAAAGTAATATTTATATTATAGTAGTCATTATCGAGCTTGTTTTTAGCTTTTTTAGGAATTATTATTAATGCAGTTGGGTTTTTTGTTTTATTTAATAATTTATTTTTTACGAAATCGGGTTCCAACTTTCAGTAAATGAAAAACAAACAATTTCAAATTTAGTAGTGTTATGTTCACTACCAAAGTCATCATACTTATAAAATTAAAAGAAAATCTCGGAACGTACAAAATAGGAGCTCAATTAATCTGGAAGATTAGCATGGCTCTATTTTGAATTCGGTTATAAAGGTACTTCGACAACGAGAAATGAAAAATTTCGTGTACTCGAAATTCCACGGGCGACATAACGGTGGAATGCAATAAATACCATTAGATTATTTATGTAAAGGTCAGACGACGTGTCTGTGTCGCAATGCGAGCATCGTCTCTATAATAACGGGTAATATCGTTTGATTTTAATGTTTGTTACTAAAACTTTCCGTAAGGTGATACAAACGGATTAATGTTTTTAATCGTCTTCAAAAATCGTTGATTTTGGTACTTTGGTTCTTTCAATATATATCAATACTTATGTAGCGTTTGCGTTTTGATCAATTATTATTAGTATTGCCTATGTCCCAAACCCAATACTAGTGCTTTATCAATACTATTTAAAAAAATAAAAATTATTACAAGTCAAGACGACGTTGTGGCGCAGCGGTAGCGTACCTGCCTTAAACGCCACAGGTCGCGGGTTCGATTCCCGCTCGGAGCATAATATGTTTGTATTGACCATGCAAGCGTATTTTCCGGTCTGGGTGTATTTGTCCTTGCCATTGTGAATGTTTCCGGACCCCCCACACAGGATCTTACTATCCTAAAGGGGGCCGTTGAGTGTGCAACGTTTAAAAAAAAAAAAAAGTGCGTTGTGGACTACGTACAGTAGAAAGTAAAGGGTTTATAAAAAATTAATATCGACCGCAAAAATAAGTTGGTAATTTCATAATAATTATTAAAAGTAATATGAATAACAAAGTTATGTGAAAAACTTGCTTAATATCTCTAAAACTACGCTGATTTCTAACGCTGAGTTACATGTATGGAATTGTTGCCTTAAATTTTATGTTTTGGTATTTAACCACAAAATTACGTAGCGGTTCAAAGAATATACCTATTTACTAAATTTCGTATAGATGGAGCTGATTGTTTCCGAGTAAAATTACTGTGACATACCGGACGGATACACGGAAAGACGGACGTGAAGAAATTATAACAGTTCCGTTTTTTGCTACGGAACCTTAAAAATGATATAATCAACAGTTTAAAAAGACGCACCTAGCAAAAATTATCATTTAATAAGTTTTAATGCAATAATTATTTCACAATTTCAAAGACTTACATCAAAACTTCACACATTGTTACCTCGTAATGTGTTAATACGTTGTTAAGCACAACTAGCCGCAATAAAGCAATGAGTAATAAACATTTAAAAATTCTTACGAAACAATTCGATCCTTAAAAGAAACCGGTAACTGAGGTATTCCACAATTATTTTTACCCGGATGTATTACTCACGGTAATGAGTGTCTCTCACGGCCTTTGAATCGTTAAATAAATTTGCCTATAAACTAAATCGTATTCATATTTCTCGAAAATCGGTTTTTATTAGATATTATATGATATTAACCGTTATTTTCGCTTGGCTATACTTGTTTAGGTCGCGCATAACATTATATGTAAAATAAAATAGTGGTCGGAATTATTTTGTTCTAGCGACCCGCTATCGGACCTTTTTGATTTCATGTGTGATTTATAAAACTGTTTTTTTTTTTATAAACATTACACACTCAACGACCCCCATTAGGATAGTGATATCCTGTGTCGGGGTCCGGAAACACATACAAGGACAAGAACAAATACACCCAGACCGGAAAATATGCTTGCATGGTCAATACAAACATATTATGCTCCAAACGGGAATCAAACCCGCGACCTGTGGCGTTTAAGGCAGGTTCGGTACCTCTGCGCCACAACGTCGTCGAAAATTCGTATAAATTCGTCGTCGTAAATTAAATGATACACATGTCTTTGACATTGACAGTAAACGTAAGTAATTGAATTTAATTCGATGGTGGTATAGCCACACTCCTCCCAGCATAAATGGGCCGGCTCGAACGGAAAGTACTAAGTACCCTCTCTCAGAAAATGGGCGTGAAGTAACAGTACTGTTGCGTTTCGTGCGATGAGTGAAAGGCCCGGAGGCCAAATCTCCCACCCTTAGGTTGACATAGCGCATGTGATATCTCCTTCTAAAGGTGGTGGTCCTGATCAGATACATCCTATATTTTTAAAGTCCTGTAGTAAACAGATTTCGATCCCTTTACATATACTTTTTTTAAAGTCATTATACTCAGGTTATTTGCCACCTATATGGAAAAAATCTATTATTGTCCCCATATATAAAAGTGGTGACAGACATAATATTAAAAACTATCGTGGTATTTCAAAAATATCTGTCATCCCTAAACTATTTGAGAAAATAATTTACGACTCTTTATTTCCTTTCGTACGTCCATTAATTATACCACAGCAACATGGATTTGTAAATAAGCGCTCAACGGAGACAAACCTTTGTGAATTTCTTGACGTTATTCTTTCTGCTTTAAACAATGGATTCCAGGTTGACGCGGTGTATACCGACTATTCTAAGGCATTTGACAAGATTTCTCATTCACTGTTAATAATTAAACTTGGACAAATCGGTATACATGGTGATCTCCTAAGGTGGTTGGAATCTTATCTTCGAGACAGAACACAAGCGGTAGCTGTCAAAGGATTCATTTCTAGCTTTATTCCTGTTACATCTGGCGTTCCCCAGGGCTCTCACCTCGGACCACTGCTATTTAACATTTTCATCAATGATATTCTAAAATCTTTTCAGTATTCTAATATTTTACTTTATGCAGATGACTCTAAAATATTTAAAATAATAAAGGAAGACCGTGACTGCTATGAATTGCAAAATGATTTGGCCGAGTTAGAAAACTACTGCACCTCCAACGGATTATATCTTAATACGGACAAGTGTTGTATTATAACATTTACTAGAAAAAAGAGGCCAATTGTATTTAACTACAATATTCTTAATCAACCACTTAAAAGGGTGTCTGAGGTTAGAGACCTGGGAGTAACGCTAGACTCTGCTCTCTTATTTGAAAAACACATAGATAATATAACTTCAAAAGCCTTTAAAATGCTTGGCTTTATATTTAGACAGGGAAATGATTTTAAACATATCCACACTTTGAACCTCTTATACAATGCTTATGTGAGACCCAACTTAGAATATGCTTCGACTGCTTGGAGTCCGCAATATGCTAAATATATTCATGCAATTGAAAGAGTTCAAGAAAAATTTTTCAAAAGATTACAATATAAATTTCAATATTGTGATATTAAGCAATTAAACTATTTATCTTTAAAAAAGCGTAGAGAACATAAAGACCAACTTTTTCTTTTCAAAATTTTACATAATTTAATTGATTCCAATCATATTTTAAGTAGTATTAGCTTTAATTGCCCAACTCATTGCACCCGTTACAAAGACACATTCTTCATCCCTGCACGTAGAACCAATTACACTAGCAATTGTTTTATTATAAGAGCCTGCAATGTATATAATACTTGCTACAACCATATAGACATATTTCAATACAATTACCGACAGTTTAGTAGAAAAATCAAGGATATTCTCCATAATTCTTAGCCTTTTTTTTTTAAAGTATGTATGTTTATTTTTTGCTTTTAATTATCAATCTAGAAGAACCTTATTATTTTTTTTCATTTAGTTTTGTATATTTTTGTTTAGTATTTTTTTTTGTTTAAAATATAATGTAAAATATTTTGTAAACTATTACTTAAGTGGAAACTTTATTGGCTAATGAACTTTTAATTGTGAACTATTACATCTGTATATAACTATAGCTGTGTGTTTCCCAATGTTAAAATAAATACATAAATAAATAAATCTCAAGTATCGCAAGCATTTATTGGTTGTGGTGACTGCTTAACTTCCGGCGGACCGAAGACTTATTAACCAACCGCCATGATACAAAAAAAATAATACCAACATTTAAAATATTTGTAACTTTATATTCGTACATTTGGAAATCTAAAACAACTGTTCTAGCAATCTTTATATCTTTGTATCACTAAGGCTGATATAAATCAATCAAGCCTTGGTTATCATAAGAGGTACTCCTTCTAGTACTCTGGACGAGCGAGCCCATTCAGTCAGCTCGGAAACTGATCCTATAAAAGCAAATAAATGCTTATGCTATTTAACAAGTTGAGAAAAAAAAGGCTGACACTCTGATTTCTTAATAGTACAAATCCAAGCGAATTGACTAATTAACAATAAAGAAAAACGATTATTATGTATCAATTTCGTAGAGTAAAAAATCTTTCCGTATAAACTTTCCCCAATATATAATATACGCTTATAAATAAAGAATAAACGTCTTCGGCGATATAACACGTTAGACACAATCATCAAATCACATCACGAACGCATTTAACGCCTAAATTCTCTAATAACATCTAAATGGGCCCGAATCTGGTTTACATAAATACTGTTAGCTGTTATAAAGTAATTTCTTTAATTATTCCACGTCTAATTAAGTCCGCGGCCGATATATCACGGGGTAGAAGTCATAAGACACCACCCACGGTATCGCAGCCTCACGTGAAGCCTACCGACCAGTTTTAATTAAAATAAATTGACCCAATCAAATGTTCTTTCGTCGTTCTGTGGCCCGTTTACACGATATCGGACTTAGGTTTTATATTTTTCATAATAAATAATAAAGTTCATGAATCAATGCATGTTAAATTGATATTAAAGAGTCATGTTTTTATTTTCATTGCCTTTAGTAACAACAATATTGTTGTTAAATCTATATGTATATGTAAAAACGAACAAATAACAATTAATATTTTATAGACATCTAGTAAGTTTTAACGACAAAAAGAATAAGATACACACGTAAATGTCAGATTAGGTACTATATTTGATCGAGGATCGATTTGAGAAAATGATCTGTCGGTTAAATATAATATTTTATAAATACATATAAACATATGTAACAAGTCATCTTTTTGCAAAATATTAGCAACATGATCTAGAGTTTAAAGTTTATGTTGATTGACACATTTTTATAAAATAAGGAATATAATATATTAGGGTTTTTTTAAGAATACTAGAAAAGCTTTTTCAAATCATGATTAATACTCCTATTGCTCCTCAAAATAGGGTCGTAGCTGGCGCTAGAAGTGGTTATGACAATAGCCCATGGTGGTCAGGATCGCAACGGGGTCGGCTATTACCCGTTGGTATTAAAATGTTTGCATAATTTTTACTTATAGTTCTATACGTATATCTACTTGGAATGATACAAAGTAAAATATTATATAGCTGAGAACACGTGGATTATATCGTTTAAATATTTTGTAAACGAACTAAATACTATCTATACGAACTAAATACTGACAGATTGACGACTTTCCTCAACTCCATCAAATGAACTCGACGCAATTAATCTTGTGTGTTTTATTTGATTTATATACATTTGAACAAATTAGCTCGAATCTTATCACGATATTTTTTATATTTTAAGTTTCTTTCTTTCTTTCTAATTTATACAAAAATCTTTTAGTGAAAAAAATGCTTTATTTATTCGTTGAATATATTTAGGCGTGATTTATTTATTTATACTTTATTTATTGCTATGTTAATATCGAATTACAAAGAATATAATATAAAGGAGGTTATCTATAGTCAAAAATATAAAACAGGAAACATTTGTTTGTTTATTATATACCTTACAATTTGTAAGCTACAAACAAAAATATTATAAATCGTAATTATTAAGATAACAATACTCAATCAACGGAATATACCTATTATATACATTATTTAATATATTCTTATTTTACTATGTAATTAAATTTTCAACAAATGAAATTGATCATGTAAGTAATATAAATATAATGGAGTTTATGTTAAAATTACCAAAAACGCTAGTTAATTAAGGTATCACAAAAATAACAAGACATTATAGTAGGAAGCTTAGATGAGCTGTCACCGCAACCTATGAACTCGCGCGACACTTGAAGTGTCACATGCAACCCTAGGGATAGCAGACAAGGGAAAAAAGGAAGGGATGAGGGGGTGTTAGATTGGGCCTCCGGTGCTCTCACTCATCGCACAAAATGCAACAGTACTATAAACACATGTAAATAGAATTGAATGGAATTAAATTTTAGACCCGTGGATATAAAGTCTGAATGAATAAAACTACTTTTCAAGAAGAATTATTAAACCAAGATTTCAAAATACAATTTTTCTTTTGACCATTGTAGTTTTATGTATGTTGCCATTATTTAAACTTAATTTACCAGATTTTATCTGTAGAGATTAACATGCCACAGAGATCTTCGCTTAACTTATCTCGGTCAGTGTAACTAAAACGATAATCATTTGTCATTTGCTAATGTTGATATTATGATATGGACGCAAATAAGCAATACCATGTCAACCCGCAAAATTGAAAAAACTGATTTTATATATGCAGAAGGGTTTAAAAACATTTTTCTTTAATATTTGTAGGGTTTTAAGCTTTAAAACTTCTAAAAAAGCCATTTTATAATCATGCAATTTATGTATTATTTTTAACGTTTTGGGTTATATTATATAAGAAATACGCAATTTGTATACTTATTTTTGTGAAAATAAGTATAAATCACTTACATAAATCTGAAATTGCCAAAAACTTGACCAATACATAAAAAATCATATAAAGCAAGTTGTTCAAAATCTTCAAACGCGTTTTTCTCGAAATGACATTCATGTGGGTTGACATGGTATTGATTATTTGCGTCCATATACGAGTAGCTGGTTCTGTTTAACTAATTCCTACGTGTCGACAATTACAAAATCTTATCATATTCAGAAGGACGACCGTTGTGGCGTGTTGGTAGCGAGCCTGCATTAAGTTCCGCTCGTGGTAGATATTTGTATTGAAATTATAAATATCTGTTTCGGCCTGTGCATTTGTCCCTGTGGGTCTTTCCACTGAGCCTGGGAGAGAAAGTTCAGCTTTCGGTCCCGGCTGTTACCATAACATGTGATAATAACCGTTAACTCTTGATATTGACCCGTAATTTGCTCATATCTAATGAGTTACTGGTTCACTCTTTGGGTTGCGGAGGTGAGATAGCAATCGCTCTATGTAAAAACTAGTAACCTGTCAAATCCGGAGAAGATTAATAAGCAGACCCTGGGCAAAAATACCGGGATTAATGCTAGGAAGAAGAATAAGATAAGTACTTACAAACAGATGCTAAGCAAATTGAATTGATTCAAACCTAATTTTAATTAATTAAAAATGATTAAATTTTGGTTTGAAATAAAACATACTTTTTTAAACAAACAATTTTACTTTATCAAAATAAATGATAATCAACATCAGTCAGCTACGAGTACACAGATATATAGAAAGCAAATAAAAAAATAGCTGTTGATGTAATACCTTGTTATTTATTGGGGAGTTCTGTATCATGAAAGTCTTTCATCTGATCACGACAATACTTATTTTGTACCAAGATAGTTGAATTATAAATAAATAACAAAATAGACCCATAGAATAATAGACAAAAACCTTCTCATTATTTAAATCTGTTAAAACAATTCAATTTCTACATATTTCTTAAGACAATATTTTTATCAGGTGTCTAATATTGAATTACGTACATAAACATTCTATCTAGTTCCTACTCGTACAGAGTTCGGTGTACAATACATACTAGTTTACGACAAGACACACACATTACAAAAACACAATACTTTAAAACTTTAAATAAATAAAGATACGAAAGTTAGCAAAAGCTTACACTACGCACTAGCTTTTCTTAGTATATATTAGCTACTTAAATAGCGCAAGATATTTTTGTTTCACAGGAGGAAGCGATGAATTCCATTTTTAATGAGAATATAAGATTTTGTGAATGATAATCGCCAATTTGATAAAAAAGATGGTCTCTTAATTTTCGTTAGTAAAATTATAAGCAAAAAAAAATAATAAAAAAAGGAAATAATAAAACAAAGAAACATAATGTGTATAATGTATATATATAAAACAATTATCTATATAAATAAAACATCATTTCATTTAAGTGATGTGAAGATCAGACTTATAAAAAAGATAGATAAATCCAATGAACTGAATATAATTTTTAATATTATGATCGGTAATTCAAATTGGCGAAGTATGAATGGGTATCGCGATTTTTTTTTTGACTTACCTTAGACGATAAAAGCGTCAAGGTGGGCGAGGACTCCTGTGAAACAAAAGACAACTGACCTGCTTTAATTGCTTCTTGAAAGAAAAGATAAATAAAAGAAACAAATGAAAAGTGTGTGCAATGAAAGACTTTTATAAACTACGCGATGATGAAAGACTCTCTTATTGGATATATGTAAATTAAATGTTGTAATAATTTTAGCGTCTTTTTTTCCAGGAATGATTACCGTTTCATGCTTAAGGAAAAGTGCATGTTCGGCATCTGGCATTACACGTCGCGTCATCTTGTGTACCAAGTGGCATGCCATTTGATTGAGAGATCATTTTAATTCTACATGTGTTTTAACATGTAAGCTTTGACAGCTGGTAGAACTCAATGATTGGCTATTTTCTTTATAGTGTTCTGTATTTTTTTGCGGATATCCAATAACAAAAACAATCTGTAGTAGTAGAGCTATTCTCGTCCCAGCCCAACCGGGGAAGTACTACCCTCTCACAGAAAGTCGTCGTAAAGTAATAGAGCTCTGTTGGGTTTCGTACTAAGAGAGAGCGCCGGAGGACCAATTTCCCAAACTCCCTGTTCCCTTTCGTTTTTCCCTTCACTCCTATTGGATTGGCAACGCGCATGTACTTCAATAGTCAGTACGTCATTGGTTGTTTGCAAACCATCATAAAAATATATAAATATTTAAATGCAATAATTATTTAATCATATGAATTATTTCATTGAAGTGTCTAATAACTCAGTTGGATTATGGAGGCTACATATCACATTACTGGTTTGACTGTTTGGTAGAACAACTAAGGTTATAAATACAATTATCGCTCATTACACATGTCGAAATAATAATATAAACGAGAATCTAAAACAGCATTTATACATTTTTTGTCTATTACCAATTCGAAAAAAATAAAACTATAAATAATCAACAAAACAACAGACAACCAGTACTTTATAGTTATGAGAATATTTTACGATCGACAGAGCGGAAGATTAGTCCAACATAACATATAATTACATACGTATGAATAATCGGCGAGTACTAACAAAAAGATCCATTACAGACAGACGTATAAAAACGTGCCGATCGCAATTATCTAGCAACGATTAACTTTATAAACAATTGTTTTTATCAATATTAAACGTCAGCGATAATTACTCGCAAGACAAAGCGTAGCCAAAAAAAACCGTCCAAGTGCGAGTCGGTTTCGCGCACGAAGGGTTCCGTAGCATTATCTATAATTAGGTCACCGGGTCTCTAAGCACGTCCTGCAAGACCCTGACGAGAAGATTACATTAGACAATGCCCGTTACAGAGCACAGAACCGCACCGTCTTCGCCGGCAAGGACGAGGTACTTTTCGGCTTCGCAGGAAGCACCCTAAGGACGGAATCAAATTTTGAGCCCCCGTGAGGGCTGCCCCTTTTTGAGTGCTGTACTCGGCCTCCAGTAATACACATTAAGAGACACACAGCAAGAGAAAAACAAAAAAAAGTCAACGGAAACAATAGGTTTGGCGTCAAATATGTATTTATGGGGACACCATTTGATTTTGCCCACATCTTTTTATCCAGTTGACTCAGGACCTTGATTTTTATACACCCAATACGGACTATAGACCTCAATATCTGCTAAAAATTTCAACTTGCTAGGTCCATCCGTTCCTGAGAAAATCAAAGTGACCCACGGACGGACAGACTGACAAGAGAGTAATCTTATTTTTTTTTTTTTTTTTTTTTATGTTACAAGTTGGCAAACAAGCATACGGCCCACCTGATGGTAAGTGGTTGCCGTAGCCTATGAGCGCTTGCAGCACCATTAGTAGGTGCCACTCACGCGTTGCCAACCTCGAGATATTAGTTCTTAAATCTCGTTCGCCCAGTAATTTCACTAGTGTACAATGCCCTTCAAACCGGAACAAAGTAGTGCCTAAGCACTACTATTTGGCGGCAGAATATTGGACACTGCGGTGGTACCTACCTAGCCGGCCTCTTGCAACAAAAGACCTACCACCAGTGTGACTGATTGCACTGGTGGAATAATCTCTGTTGTGACAGAGGTTATCCCAACAGCGGGCGATGGGGTCGTCACATCCCGACGCCTTTATAAGGGTCCTTTTTTATATTTTGAGGTACGGAACCATAAAAATAAAATAACGTCGAAAAAAACGAAACGCACGAATAAGACAGTTTCGGAACGGCAAAAAGTCGACTCTTCCCTTCCTAAATTATCCTGTCACGCTCAACTATAAAATGCAATTGGTTCTCAAAAAATTCAAACTCCTTAGAATAACGTATGGTGTCTGTTCGGTTGTATAAAATGGTTCTTATTGTGTTCGTATTAGGGAGGTTTCGATGGTTGTGTTGTTATGGGTTTATATTGAGTGTCAGGTTGCACAATAGACGCACGCGCATGTACCTGCGCAAGGTGACCCGGCGAAGGGCACGCCCGCGTCCCCCTCACCCTACACCCTTCGTCCCTTGCATTCGTTTGCACAGACACGCCATTGCTGAAATGACTTACAAAGCTACAATCTTACACCATTTTAGTGAAGTCACCGTAGAGATGGCATCGTAACTTTGAGCAATTTTAGGGATTGACTGAAATCAATTCAATTATCGATATCGATGTTCTCGTTGCACGAACCTAATTATTTCGTAACTGAAAACGCGTCTGATGGCAAAGCTCTCAGTGACAGGTGTTGATAGTTGCTGACATTTAACCGTGCTTTGACAGTCTTTACATCAAATGGATGTGTAATTTAGTAACGATATCAGGCCTTAAGATATGGAAATTACAGATAATATTTTATTTCTAAAAGCCTCAGTAGTTTTGTCTGCAACTGCAAGAGTGTCGTTTACGTCGGTATGCGCACATTTTAGTCGCTCTTCCTAGCTAGAGCTTGCTATGTGGGGAATAAATGTATAGCTATAGAATTGCCATGCCGGTAATGTAAAATACGGTTGGAGTATCGAGGTAAGAGCAAGGTTGAAGAAGTCATAGCGCCAAAAAGTGCCGGCTTGAGGACGTGCACGATAGTATCATAATTAGGTATGCCGAAGACTTAATTTTATCGACCTTAATCTTCACATGCTTAGCACTCATAAGAAAATACATTAAAAATATAGAATAGAATTACTAAATTCATATTTAAAATATTCTTCTGGTAAGCTTTTGTCTTTAAATATTATCCGCGTCAGTCAATATGAGAAGACTCTCGATTCATATAAAATTTACATCTTAAAAAAACCCAATTACCGCGTACAATCACTTTTAATATGTTAATAGTTCAGTAGAAACGTAAAGCAATTGTGCGATATTTGAGGTAAAATTGTGAATCACTGTTGGTAAGGCTTCGCTGTGACGTCATTAACTTACGCTTACAAACATTTTAATACACACACATTAACACTACGAAATACTAGAATAAGTATACTATCATAGGTTATTATTTGCCACTACCAAGAGTATTTTTACAGTAAAAAAAATACAAAACTTGACTTCTTCTTCCTGGTATTATACAAGTTTTTACTCTGCTTGTTACTCTTATCCGGATTCGACAGGTTACTAGTTTTTATACAGAGCGATTGTCATCTGACCTAACTGAATAAGAGCAAATTACTTATGAAGAGTTAATGATTATTATCAGATGTTATGTGATAACAACCGGGATCGACAGCTTAACGTGTTCTCCAGCACGGTGGGGCACCCACAAGGACAAACGCCCAGACCGAAACAGATATTTGTAACATCAATACGAACATCTGCCCCGAGCGGAAATCGAACCCACAACCGTCGAGACTAAAGGTAGACTCGCTACCACCACGCAACAACTATGCCAACAAAATACTTGGCAAAGGTATATGCTTTTATTGCTATGTTTTGAAATTAAATCTATCTTCTCTCTTAAAGCATTAAATTGATAATTATAATGTAAAACAAACAAAAAGACACAAAACTGCACTCACACATGCGCATAAGTACACGTACGCAATTACGCACGCGCGCTTGTTATATCACATTAGTACACACGCACATACACACTTCATATTATAAGTACACAAACATCTTTAATTGGTAACGCATACATTGAAAGCAAATATATTCTTCCAAGTTTAGAAGGCATTATACTTCATTGTAGATTGAGACTAGATATAGACTTTTTAATTCAAGCAAGTAATAATCGAATGCGTTTCTATTACAAAACCGGCCAAGTGCTAGTCGGACTCGCGCTCGAAGGGTTCTGTACCATTATCTATAAAAATGAAAAAAAAATCACGTTTGTTGCATGGGAGTCTCCTTAAATGTTTATTTTATTAAGGTTTTTAGTATAGCGTTATAGCGTCAACAGCAATATATCATGTGTGAAAACTTCAACTGTCTAACTATCACGGCTCATGAGATACAGCCTGGTGGCAGATGGACAAACAGACATAGGAACAGACAGACAGACGGACGGGCATTGGAGTCTTAGTAATAATATCCTGTTTTACCCTTTACTTAAGGAACCCAAAAATAAACCGCTTTTGTTTTCCATAAATGATAAAGTAATGAATTTTTTTTATTCGTATTGCATTTTTTTTTTAAATCCACGCGGTAATGGCAAAGCTTCACGCTGCCCCAGTTCCAGCATCCGTCGTTTTCAGTCAGTAACTGCGCCGCCGGAAGCCGTCCGCGCCATTGTTTTTCAGAAATTTCAATGTGTTTCATTTACTCGATCGCTAAAGAACCTTTTTTTAAAAACCTACGAATTAATTATTCAACGGATAAATCGTTTTTTATCTATTACGAAATTAGTTATTTAAATTTTCGAAATAAACAATTAAGGTTATTTCTAATTTGAATATACACTTAGATGTTCCAACTTAAAACGTGTTTTTTATTGAAATTACAAAAACAACTTCATGTAATAAATAAGTTGAATTTCAATTATAGTATAAACTACTTGATAACTTTGAATCTGACGATATAATTTGATTATAAGATCGCTTTATTACAGCTAATAAGATAATAAAAAAGTGGCGTCAGCATAATTAAGATACGTAGGTCTATTTTCGTGAGTTTTACATATCAAAAGTATGGACGAATAAGATTAGGTATTATAAATTTATAATCCGTTAAGAATTTTAAATGTTATTGATTATAAATATATATATATATATATCTTAATTGTACATTTGACAAATGTAATGTGATTATTTTTGAAAAGAGTAACTGTAGAGTTTCTTGCCGTTTCTTCTCTGCAGAATCTACCTTCCGAATCGGCGGTAGCTTTACTTAGGCGGACATAACAGACTGTATTTTGACGAATCAAAAGTGCTTAAAAGCCTATTTGAATAAAGAATATTTTGAGTTTGAGTTTGAGTTTGAGTTTATAAAAGACTAGCTGTGACTATGGATTTGCTCGTGTGGTCTATATATTTATCGTTTAGTTAAACAAACGAACAATACTTTCGCTTTTTTTGTGTTGCTTTTCACTAACTCAGCGTATCACATCGCCCGCCCGCGCTTTCTTTCTTATTGCTCGGCGTCTATGTATCGTATCGTAATGTTATATAGCCTATCTCCAGAAATGTACTATCAAAGCAGTTCCAGACATTATCACGTTCAAACAAACAAACAAACTCTTCAGCTTTATAGTATTGGTATAGATATATCTTAATAAATCCTGGTTGCAATGATACTGACAGCCTATACGATATCCATAATTGATATTTTAAAAAAGTCTAATCAAATCCGCAAAAAAAAATTGGTTATGATATTAAATATCTGAACGAAATTATTATGAAATTTATTAGAGATAGCTTAAGTCTTTGAGAAGGAACAAAAAGAGAAGAGGAAAAAAAATAATATACAGGTATATATAATATTACGACAAACAGTAGCCCAGGAGGATGACTTTGAAAAATTTGAAGATTTATATATTTACTTAATATTATAAATGTGAAAGTTTGGATGTATGAATTGATGGATGGATGGATGGATGGATGGATAGATGGACGGACGGATGGATGGATGAATGGATGAATGGATGGATGGATGGATGTATGGGTGGATGGATGGATGGATGGATGAATGGGTGGATGGATGGATGGATGGATGAATGGATGGATGTATGGATGTATGGGTGGATGGATGGATGGATGGATGAATGGATGGATGGATGGATGTATGGATGAATGGATAAATTGATGGATGGATGGATGGATGGATGGATGTATGGATGAATGGATAAATTGATGGATGGATGGATGGATGGATGTATGGGTGGATGGATGGATGGATGGATGAATGGATGGATGGATGGATGGATGGATGGATGGATGGATGGATGGATGTATGGGTGGATGGATGGATGGATGTATGGGTGGATGGATGGATGAATGGGTGGATGGATGGATGAATGGATGGATGGATGGATGGATGGATGAATGGATGGATGGATGGATGTATGGGTGGATGGATGGATGGATGGATGAATGGATGGATGGATGGATGGATGGATGAATTCAATGTCGACTTATTACAAGTGACATCAATAGGTGTTAGGCTAATAAATTTATTCAAATCTTTTGATCTGTCAAACATATTCACTGAAGCCACTCGAATTACAAAAACGTCCGCGTGTATAGATAATGTTTTTTGTCGCTGTCAGGTGTCCGACAAGTCAATAATTAATAATATAAGCTCAGATCATAGTGGCCTCAAATTCATTATCAATGATAATATTATTAAAAATAAACAAAAAATCATATATAGGCCTATAACAAGTAATAAGGTCAGTTGCTTTAAGGGTACTGTGGCTCAAGGATTGTCTGGGTTAAACTTGACGGTGCATGATCCAGATGTTCTTTATACTTCTTTTTTAAATTAATTGTAAATGAATTTGAAAAGTCTTTTAAAACTAAAAGTACATTTAAGGACATAAAAATAAAATTTTCTGATTGGGCAACGGATGGTATATATAAAAGCAGAAATAGATTATATGAATTATGTAGTATGAGGCAATGGAATCAGAGCTCAAGTTTTTTGGAATATGTTAAGAAATATTCAAGGGTTTTTAAGGCAGTGTGTGTCTGTGCTAAATCCAAATTTATTAAATAAAGATCATGAAGTCAGAAAATAAGGTTAAGGCAACATGGGACATTATCAATGGTGTATGAGGAAGAACAAAACAAAAGAGACAATTGAATTAAATATAAATAACGCTATTGTGAATACGGAACTATAAATAGCAAATGAATTTGAATTATTTTTCTCCAAAATACCATCACAGATAACTTGTAATTTAAGATCAACTCCTTCTGAGGCCTTGAAAATATTACAAAATAATGTCTCTGAATGCCATGCAAAATTTTCCTTTGAACGTATTAATGCAATAGATATTATTAAAACATTTAAAACATTAAATATTATAAAAACTCATGACCTTTGGGGTATCTCAGTTCACTTAATAAACAATATAATATACAGCATTGCTCCATATTTAGCTTTTATATTTAATAAATGTATAGATGCGGGCTGTTTTCCTGACCTTATGAAATGCAGTAAAATCTTACCACTTTATAAAAATGGCGATAAAACTAATCCCGGTAACTATAGGCCAATTTCCATAGTCCCGTCATTAATTAAAATATTTGAAAAAAATTTACTTAACCAACTTCTATCTCATTTCAATTTAAATAGCCTTTTTCACAACCAACAATATGGCTTTAGCAAGGGACGCTCTACATTGGATGCTGGAGTGACGCTCATAAAACATGTCTATGACGCTTGGGAGAAGTCACAGAATGCGATTGGTGTGTTTTGTGACTTGTCTAAGGCTTTTGACTGTGTTGTACACGAGACGCTTTTAAATAAATTGAACCATTACGGTGTCACTGATAAAGCTCTTAAAATCATTGCCTCATACTTATCTAATAGATTACAACAGGTATCAATTAATGTAATAAAGTCTTCTGGATCTGTACTAAAAATGGGCGTTCCACAAGGTTCAATTCTAGGCCCTTTTCTATTTTTGATTTACATTAATGATTTGCCTTTCTATGTAAACAGTATATGTGATATCGTATTGTTTGCTGATGATACTTCCCTAATATTTAAGGTTGACAGGAATAAGCATAATTATGACGATGTAAACAATTCTTTATCGCTTGTACAACAATGGTTTACTGTAAATAACCTAGTTTTGAATGCGGCGAAGACAAAATGTGTAGAATTTTCAATGCCAAATGTTAAGAAACAAGATTTTATTTTAAGTATGAATAATACAAATCTTGATATAATTGATAATACAGTATTTTTAGGAATAACACTGGATTCAAAACTTCAGTGGAACTCTCATTTAACATCCCTTGCAGGAAGACTCAGCTCTGCTGCTTACGCGGTTAGTGATATCGGTGAGTTGAGTTGAATGGATGGATGGATGGATGTATGGGTGGATGGATGGATGGATGGATGAATGGATGAATGGATGGATGGATGGATGGATGGATGGATGTTTCACGCAAAAAATACAGAACAGATTTTGATGAATCTTAAGTACGGACATAGATTATCACTTTTTATGCCGGAAAAATTTTGAGTTCAAACAAAAAAGTACATAACGCAAGCGGAGCCGCGGGCACAACTAGTTCATTATAAATTGTAGGACGATATAATATTACATTAATATAAATACGCATTGTTTATAGCTGTTAAAATTGGTCCCCATGTGTAGAGGTATAATAAAATCGGCACATGTCGAAGCAAGGGCAGGTGTACACAGATAAATCAGTTTTTGCACGCTGTCTGATTATAGAGCGAACATACATCATCGCGTTACGATTCCTTTGTCTTTCACCGATATTAGATATCGTCTTTTTAGCCATTATTAATATTTATACATTTGAAATTTAAAAACAGTAATAATTTTTAATTAAAACAAAGAGTAAATTTGTTCAGAAGACTAAACTAAACTAAATTTTGACACCGTTGTGGCGTTGTGGGTAGCGAGTCTGCCTTAAGCCTCGACGGTTGCGGGTTCGATTCCCGCTCGGAGCAGATGTTTGTATTAATCGTACAGGCATGTTTTCCGGTCTGGTTGTGTTTGTCCTTGTCATTGTGAATGTTTCCGGACCCCGACACAGGATATAATTATCCTAATGGGGGCCGTTGAGTGTGTAGCGTTTAAATAGTAGTAGATAGTAGAGCCATGCTTCTCCCACCACAAATGGTCCGGTTCGAACGGGGAAGTACAACCCTCTCACAGAAAATATGCGAAAAGTAACAGTATCAGTAGGTACTGTTGTGTTTCGTGCGATGAGTGAGACCGACGGAGGCCCAATCTCCTCTGTTCCCACAGACAGCAAGACAATCAGACAACACTTTCAATTTAAAGATATAAGCGAAAGATTTGCGTTTTCGCTTATATATGTAAATAAATTTTAAATTATAATTAGTAAATGAATACACACATTTACATTAATATTAGTAGGTAGAGTACCATTAAAATGCCGATTACTAAAACCTGTAAAGTTTCGATCATTAAGTGAGCGTAACGCCTTAGAAATACTTGCACCCTCCCCGCCCCTTCAACCCCTTAACCCCTCGCCGTCAATCGTAAAACTTACCCCATTAAAATGTTTACAGCCTTCTAAAACTGTGCCACAGAGTATTAAACGTGTAGAGAACTATAAAATGATATGAAACGGACGTAAAAAATACTATTAAGGGATTTTGTTAAACAAAATTTGATTTGATATATGCTTTATAGAGGTTTGATATTTTATTATTTGCACATTTTTTTAATAATTACAATTTACCTGTTATATTAATCGCAGACAAAAGAGAAAACCTTTTGCGTTTGTTAAACGGTTAGTTGATACATTAAATTATATTTTTTTCCTACCTCGATTAAAAGTTCGCTTTTAGTCCCTGGTATGAGGGTCAAAAGTGCCCGATTCTGTCCCGGAAAGACGACACTGATCAACTCACTTTACCTCCCTATATATATGGTATATATAAGTTTACCTAGCAACCATATATTTATCGCTCATACCAGGGTCTTAAATCGATTTTTTTTCAAGATAGGAAAAAACCGTAGTGCCGTCACGGGAGAAAAGTAAGGCATTACCATCAGCGATTTTCGCGATAGTCACTGATATAAATATTACAACCCATATCCTTATTTTCTCGCTCGGTGCACTATGTACTATTATTAGTAAAACTAACATCGGCTCGCGACTTCTTTGTGTTAACTTCAAAATAAAGTTCCCTTTAGTAGCTTGAAGCATAGGTTCTTTACCCTACGCATCATGTTGCAATATATTCATGATGCCGGAAAACCATACAAAAGCTAAGCTTTCTGTCCCTCAGAAACAGTCTGTATGTTCTTTTTTTAAGCCTTACACCGTACATAAAGACAAAAATTTCATGATTTCTATTCCCAAGAGTTACATTATTACGTAATTAATCTTTTAGTGACGTAATAATGTTAAGAGCAGTTCTCTAATTGTAACTAATGAAGCTCTGTTTCATATTAGTCTGTATCATAAACGAAATTAGGAATATTACCTATCCGTGCATTGCAGCTAACTGCAGAGGTTACGGGACGCGATCCCGAGAAGAAAAGGTATAACCTGGCATTAAAATCGTTTATACAATTTAAATATTTTACTCACATTCACTGTATTGTAATATTCTGTAATTTTACCTGAAAAATATAAATGCAATTAGGAAAAAGGTTTTTCTAAATCTGAAACATATTCACATAATTATATACATAACTATATTTCAGTAATTTAAAAAATATTTGTACAACATTTTTTATAGTTTTTCATAAACATGATAATGATGAGCAGAATAATGAGATAAGGCCACTTGTGTCACACGTTATGAAAATTTAATTGATCTGACTAATAAAAAAGTTAAAGGATTATAAATAACGGTGTTCTGTTTTTGAGTTCTTTTGCTAACAAATGAGTGTTTATTATTCTGTAAATTCTGACAACCAAAAATAACAACTACCTACTTAAAATTTAAAATTATATTCAAGTTATTCTTAAAACATTCGTATACAAAGGCTCTTTCTATTCTTGTAAATTGACCTCGATAACTCTATATTTGATATCAAAATGTAGAGCATTCTTGTACCTAAAACAGTTTTGGTCGCTACCGGGTCAATAATAAAGCAGACATATTTAAAATGTCTGAATGACGCAAGCGTTACCTTTACAGCATATCTCTTAATTCTTAAATTAATATCAGAATTTTAAGAATAGCCTTAATAGCTTAGCGGTTAAAAGGGCCGACTCCACTCCATTAACGTGAGAATTGAGTTTGACTCTGACCCCCTTCGGATATTGTAGTACCCACTGCTAGCTCAAGCTACTAGATTATTTTGAGGCATAATAGAGAGTATTAATAATGATTTGAAAAAGCATTGGTAATATTCTTAAAAAAATTAAATAAAAAAATGAATGTTAAAAAGATCAAGAATTAGGATAATTTGTACAACAATTATAAGTGTTTCTGTTTTGTATTTCTGTGTTGTTGTTGTGTGTGTGTATGGAATAAAACTTGCACACACACTCAGTCTCTTGGGGCAGAGATCTTGGCGATGAGGGACTTCATGTTACGACAATATTATGTGACACTAAAGTCTTCTCGTTTTTCGTTTTTAAAGAGAATTTCTATGCACATGCAAGTATGCATTCTTATAAATATCATTAAACGTAGACATTTAAGGAAATATACATATTTTAACGCCCTGCATACCCATGCACAATTGCACATATGTCTAGTACTTTTTAAATATTTTATTTAGTAGAGAAACATTACACAAGCAATACACTAGACACACCATGACTTCAATAAATTTAATAATTATTTTAATGAGTAAAAAAATTTATAGTAAACGCTTTGTACCTGATACGGCATTTGATAGATGTGTGAAAAAAATCTTGCTATTCTAAATAATTGAGTTAGACCTCTTTGCATGTGAGACGTGGGCTGTACTGGCAGCATCCCGCGTCAAGGACGACCGCTCTCAAAGTGACCCATTGTACTACATTGCGTCCGATCTGGTTTATGGCGCAAATTATATTTAAAATGCATTAGTTATTTGTTTTATATATTTATAATTATTGCTTATAAGTGTATTAAGCGAGTTCAATGGTGGAGGTTCACCCTCCAATAACTTACAATTTAACAGCCTATAAGACCATTATTTTTTGTTTATTTGTAAAAATATAATTTTGCTTCCATAATAAAATAAAGTCTGCAGATTAATAAACTTCAACGATGTCCCTAAACTACGAACAATTCTTTACATATAGAACGCAATTTATAAAAAAACGCGCAAAACTTAACCACATAATATTTTAAGGTCTACTATTTTCACTCACGCTTAACTTTACCATAAAATGTTAAGCTATATCGAAGCTATTTTTAACAATACTTTGTATTAACTTAAATAACTTGTACGAATATTAGGGCGGACTGGACCGTCTAAGTAGGGATGCCTGCGGTCTTACCATGAACTTTTAGTAAAAATTCTATTTTGATCCAATTCAATTCTGACAGTAAATCGATTTAGATATAATGAGCATGACGTATAAATAAGGCATGGTACTAAATAGCTACATCGCTATGGTACTAAATAGCTACATCGCTCAATTTTGGTTGTCATTTGAATCGCAACAATAGTTAATGGTAAGCCCCTTGTTCTTCTATTCTATGATTTAGAGAAGAAATTTCATTTAAATGTTGGATCGAGTCACTATCATAGTTCTAAGAGTAATTCAGAAATTATCAGGTTTTGACCTGGAAGTTCCAACAGAGGTCAAGCAAGCGTTGCCATTATTTTAGGTAATTCCTTCAGCTTGGTAAACACTGGAGAAGCGACACGTCGTTGCTTACCTAACTGGAAGTCAGTAAAAATTTATTGTAAAGAACCAAATTAGGTGCCTATTCCGTTAAACCGGATGACGTTGTCAGGACTAGTAGAGTCAACAGCAAAACACATTAAGGAAATACAAGGATAATTAAAAAAAATAATTTAATATTAACAACGCTTTTTCAAGGCATTACTAATATTCCTGTTGCCCCTCCAAATAAGCTGGAAGCTAGCGCTAGGAGTGAGCAGAAACGAAACCGCGAATCTCGCGTTAACGGAGCGAAGTTCTACCGTTGAGCAATATAGTATTAATATATTTTATTTTAAACTATTAAACCTGCTACATTTTGAATTTTCGAAAAGCAGGCAGCCCTGTGTATGAGATGTACTATACTATAGTTTGCGTAGTGATCATCGTCATCGCCAAGGACGCCCGCTCTCAAAGTGACCCATTGTGCTACATAGCCGGCGGTCTGGATTAGACTGTTAAGCGCAAATTACAATTATTCCGAGAACCGCTATGCGTCTCGTTTCGTCGGCTCTCCTTTATTGCTTTTTAGACCTCATCAATTTTAAAACGAAAAATTTTAATTTATTATTTAAACAATATCGCTAATAATTTCAAAGATTTCCTTGTATTTTTATACAAATTAAAATGTATTCTATTCTATTTCCTTAAATCAGTGTGTTGGGGAATTTATATTCATTTAATTTATTTAACCAAAAAAGACGTTTACAAAAAGATTAATGATGAAGCTAAAAGTACATAAGTAAGATATTTATAAAAAAATAACGAGCATTCGTTACAGACATAGGGTCTTATATTATAACACCCATTAGTGCACTTTGCAAACGACCCTTATTCCGAATTCCTTCTCACTCGCACACTAACAAAAAACTTGTACCTACACAGTCGCGCAATCCTCTGCATTCCATACCCTCACTAATACAAGACAAGAAATTACTGATTTCGTACAACAATCGAAAATCGACCTACACTCGATCATGATTAGAATCAAAGTGCGCGTTGTATTGTTGTATTTTTTTAAAAGCCCAAGTGCGAAGGGTCTAAATTCGGCCAGTCTTAATATAAATAACAATAACAAGTCGGGTCGGATCTTAAAACCTTTTTAGAAACATTAAGCAGTTTTGACAGATGAGGCTGAACGGCGTTGTCTTCGTTTCAAATCCGATATCAAGAATGTAATGTTATCTGTGTATTTAAAAACAAAAACCAACTGCATTAAAAATACTAAAATTAAAAATATAAATGGAAAAAATCTAAATTTAAACATCGTTTTCTCGAAAACCAAGCAATATATCGAAAATTTTCATACTTATTTTGTCGAGTTTTACAAGGAACCATCATCAGATTTGGCGCTATAAGAATTGCAATATTTATTAGAGAATATTTTTTTTCCACCGGCATCATATTGAAATAATATAATATGTCACTCTCACAACTGAGACAAATCTAATGCCACCGCATATGTTGAAATCTATCAAAGGGTCTAAAGGCTAGGCTGTAGAGCGTCACAAAGAAATAGACAAACGTACCTGCGCTGGAAAAACATTATTATCCTTTAGCAGTGGGGTAAAAAATAGTCATCCATTAAATACTCTCTACGTTTTATAATCTGTTAAAGTAGGCAACCTTCTGACATTTATGTACGTACATAAAAATGTACAACGATTCTTGAGTAATACTTCTTAAGTCCAAAAAACGTACGTAAATATTTATAATCTCGTCGCATGGCATCGTTAAAAAATTTTAATCTGTCCACGCCTACATGTGTGTTTTATTAATGTTATAATTATTCAGACAGTTAAAACGCTTAAAACTTATATAAATATTGCATATTTTCCATAAAAACAGCTTTAAACATTTCTTTTTTGTTTTAAAGATGTTTTTATATATTATATCAGTCAGCATAAAATTAATTTGTTTTTTTTTTTAAATTAACGCTTTACACTCAACGGCCACCATTAGGATAGTTATATCTTGTATACGGTGTCCGGAAATATTTCCACAGTGAAAAGGAAAAACAAAACGAGACCGGAAAATATGCCAGTATGATTAATACAAACAGCTGCTCCGAGCGAGAATCGACCCCGCGCCCTGTGGCGAACCTGCCTTGAGCACCACGGGTTCGCCAAGAAATAAAGTAAGAAAAAATAAATAAACACACAAAAAAAATGTTGAATCGGTACATACTACAAACTATACAGAGTACCTAATTATGTATGCTTAAAGGAAATAATTTAAAAACTAAAGGTAAAAATTAATAATATTAATTATTCTTCAATTATAGATAAAAATCTATAGGTACCTAAATATGAGAATCCTAACCTACCCTTTCTGTATGATGGACCAAAATATAATTCCCAAACACTTAATTAATGGAAACTTAATTCAATTTGGGGTCAGCTGTTGTCTAAGACTGCCAATTATCACCGTATATTTAATGACTAATATAAGGAAAAACAAAAAACAATTCAGATCCACTTAGAATTTGAAAGCACAAAAATACCAAGTAATTCGATATATATGTATAGTCCATATATGTATGTATGTATAGACGTACGTATATACGTGTATATACGTTTCTTGCCATACGACACGAGACATAACGGTTATGAGAGTCAAATGTTTAGAAATAATACTAAATTTGCGCCCGCGCATCTTATAATTTATCTCTCTCACCTAATGGCCGTATTAACATAAAACGACGATAACAGACCGACAATTGACCCACGAGATATGTAGATGCATACCTAGTATATTATACACATATGCGAATAACATTGCCTCAATTAACAATGTTTGTTGCTTTGCCACGAAAGTCTCCGAACTGGTCTGAATAAAATTAAGCAAAATGATAGTCTTTTGTTTAAAAAGGAAAACTACAAATTCATTTAAAGAAAGATTTTTTTTAGCTTTTGAAGGTTTTGAAGCTTTTTAGAGCTTACGAGAAGCATCACATGCGCGTTGCCAGGCCAAGGGATTGAAGAAAAGAGATGATAAAGGAAAAAAAGGAAGGGAACAGAGTGGGTGTATATGTATATGTGATTGGGCTTCCGGTGCTCTTACTAATCGCACAAAACGCAACAGTACCTACTGATACTGTTACTCTACGCCGATTGTGAGAGGGTGGCACCTCCCCGGTCGGCCTGGCCCATTTGGGCTGGGAGGACCATGGCTGTACTACTACTGCTGGTTGACTGTACATATTGATACTATGATTGCATGCCTTCACAGCTTCACCGTTCAAAGACCTAAATCGACAACCTAAATAATGTTGACCTCCGGTTGGTCACGCGATAACAAAGCAACCGCATAATTTGCCTACATTAAAAATGCGAAAATAACGAATGAATTAGTAGTTAATTAATTTATACATTATTAATATTCTGTTAATGTTTTTTATAGTAGTACAAGAGTACGGCCCGCCTGTTGGTAAGCGGCCACCGTAGCCCATAAACGCCTGCAACGACAATGTTATCGCATGCATGTTGCCGACCCTTTCAGAAACCTTTTCAACCTTCCCTGAAGAGCTACTGCATAGCGTGTTGGGAAAAACAAATAATATAATATTATATCTGTATTGTGTTGTATGTGTGTCATAGGCGAAGTCAGGAACTGGGTATTGTTATATACTGAGCATGATATTTTTTCATAGAATTCTATAATTGATATTCTATGCTAAGAATTGATACACTTTTTTTATTTCATAATGTTAGTAATTACTAATGCAATCTAAAATTAGCTCATAATTTGTCTGAGATGGAAATTAGTTTATAATTAGGAAGATTTAAATAAATTAAAATAAAATGTATAACTCTTAACTTTTTTTATTTAAGTACCTCTCTTTGCCGTCCTGTCCCTGTGAAACATTCGTATCCTTTTAGGATTCCCTAGCCGTATTGTAAAACTTTGAAAAAAAGGTCATAAACTCAAAAACAGTTTCCACGAAAATTATTTCGAAGAATATATATATAAATGATATGTTTTAATATTTAAACTAATAAAGATTCACTGACCATTATGTGTATCATCAAGCTTCCCTTCAGTGACCATTATGTGTAGTCCGTAAGGCAATCGACCGGTAATTTTTTAATTAAAAAGTGTAAAAAGAGAATTTAAAAAAATTGACAGCGAAAATTTCTAATTTACTTTGCATGCTTAATGCTAGTAAATTCATTTTTTACAAAAACATCATTGCCAGTTTGAAGTCTAAAGGATGATGATATTTTATAAAATTCCATATAATACAACCTACGGAATAATAATTGTAATGGTTTTTAATAAAAATTAATTGTTTTATGAGTTTTAAATATTGCTTCCGCTGTATTGGAGGCAACTTTAATAATAAACAAACGACTAGCTTAACCTGTTGGTACAATATAAAGAACATTACAGACGACTTCGGTGTTGTGTGTGTGTGTGTGTGTGTGTGTATGCGTGCGTGTGTGTGTGTGAGTGTATGTGTGTTTGTTACGTGAAATATTCTCCATTCGTAAACGAGGTATGGTTTCGGTTTAAGCGCGATGATCTGATCAACAACCCTGGAGAAGAGTAATGAAATTTCTCAGCGCTTTAGAGCTGTGCCTGAATTGTGTTCTTGTGTCAGAGGTGGGTGAATTAATTTTGATGAAATTTTTGCCTATAAAATTTTTGGAGTCCCAGTTTAACAGAGTCAGCAGTCATTATTATTTATCGAATGCTTAATAACTGAAAGGATGGGAACTCGAGATTTAAACTTTAAAATAATACACTATACTAAATCGACATAGACACATCAGATTGCATTATACACTATATACATGTGTATAAAAATATGTAAATAACGATTATTATTGAAGTACTGTTAACAATACTAACGATACAAACAAACTTCGGGTTTTTTCCATCATAACATTAAATATAATTAAGTCTTATTATGTATTAGTAAAAAACTCAATCGTTCTTACTATTTTATTTGATTTAGAAATCAATTAGTCTTAGATCTTATAAACACCTAAATAGTAAACTGTAAGCTACTGTACTCAAATTCACGGGTAATATTCATAGATATCTTAATACCCAATAAGGTAGTTAACCGGCGTCGGGATGTGACGACCCCATCGCCCGCTGTTGGGATAACCTCTGTCACAGCAGAGATTATTCCACCAGTGCAATCAGCCACACTAGTGGTAGGTCTTTTGTTGCAAGAGACCGGCTAGGTAGGTACCACCGCAGTGTCAAATATTCTGCCGCCAAATAGTAGTGCTTAGGCATTACTGTGTTCCGGTTTGAAGGGCACTGTAGGCTAGTAAAATTACTGGGCAGACGAGATTTATGAACCAATATCTCGAGGTTGGCAATGCGTGAGTGGCGCCTACTCATGGTGCTACAAGCGCTCATAGCCTGTGGCAACCACTTAGCATTAGGTGGGCCGTATGCTTGTTTGCCAACTTTTAACATAAAAAAAAGGTAGTAGAAATGTGTTGCCACCTTGTCATTAGATTTTTCCCACTCAAGCTGTTACCATTACTTATAGGGTTTTAACACTTTACAGTTGGTCCGTTCCTCCTGATGCCGACCCAAGCCTAGACTCGACCTCGCAGAAAGGGCCCTGAGACGGACAAACTTGAGCCCCACGCGGGCTTTCTATCTTTTACTGGTTGATGTCTCCTGACCCGGCCCCCCACCGGTAACGCTGTCAAGGCCACTAGTGCCAACAGTTATAGACCATCCAAAAAAAAAAAAACAGTTGGTCCAATAGTAATTTGGTCAGGCTCTCATGATAGTCTCTTGGAGAAATCAAGGGAACTCTACAAATTTTATAGGCAGCTATTGCGATTTAGATATTTTTTTAACAGCAATACACAATCCGAAAAAAAAAGGTGGCTACTAATAAAATATATTTCATGGGTAATGATACAATTTGGTGCTTTATTATGGTTAAATAACTATTTTTACACCATGTTAAATATCCAGAAATTTTATCAAAAATACTTAAAGTTGTTATCGTCAATATTTTTTTTTTCTAATTTGTTTTGATCAAAACAGGCAATTATTCACACGGAATACTTTTACAAGGAAACTTAATACATATCGTAATAACTATAAATTAACTACATAACAGCGAGCGAATTTATATAATCCTTACCTATTCATCAATAATCGCACATTAACATACAACAGTCGTCGCTCATCTCCAGCTGTGACTTTCTGTATCAAACTGATTGGTAATACATATATCAAACTAGAAAACCGGCAAAATTATTAACGCAATAAAAAAAACTGGAAAGAATTTACTTATATCATCCGCCAATACGGTAAAGCTATTATTTTTTATTACGGCGCAATAGAAACTTTTTCTAAATACATTTTTTTTAACCAGAAGCATGGCTGGCCGCATAGACAATAGAAAGCCATTATCCCTTGACAGTGCGCTCATTACCGCGTTTTTGCGTTTGAATCTCAACCAGGTATTGTCCGGGCGCGTCTACCTGTGCTATCGAGATCAACGTACATTCGACGCTTCAAGTCTTACCTCAACATAAAATTATTCACGGCAATTATACTCTTATGACTGAGCATTTACATCCTATATTGCTGTGGTCATTTTTGCATTATTAAAGCAGACGGTATTGTGACAGTGCATCAAATATTCGTACTCTAAAGATGCTATTGTGTGGAACAATTGTAAATCAAAAAGAAACACCACAAAGGTTTATAAAGAAGTAGTTTACAAACAGTACCGTAATTTGCATAAATCTTCTTTCTTCAAAATAAATTATATTTAAAAAAAAAACACATTAAATGTGATCATCTAAACTCTTGTATTATACATCAAACCCACGCACACATTCACACGGGTAACTAATACGCGTAATAAAAATAAATTCCTTTATAAAAATCGGCTTGGGTCGGTTTTTTTGTCAATTAAAAATTACTGAGGGACTCACGGGCAGGTACTCGACAATAGTAACCCTGTTAAAATATAGATAAAATGAGTCGTCTTTATTAAAAGTGGGTTATGGCATATATCGACTTATGTAATCAAATGTTATGAACGTTGTTTAGAAATAATTTTTAACTGTCAGCGGAATTCTTCGCGGCTTATTAAAAATTTAACGCGCATACTTTTTTTTTCTTCCGTTGTCTCCAGTCTTTGATCAGAAGATCATAAGCTTTCAATCAGACGCTTTTTTTTTAAAGAATAATAGCAATGCCTTTTCAAGGCATTAATTCCTATTGCCTCTCCAAATAAGCTCGTAGCTTGCGCTAGGAGTGGGTACGACAATAGCCCAAGGGGGTCAGTATCGAACCCGCGACTCTCGCGTTAACGGAGCAATGTCGGCCCTTCTACCATTGAGCTATTGAGGCTTCAATGCCTTGAAAGTTACAAAATGGACACATAACATTATAAAAATATACAACACACTACACAAATTTTGCAATTTTCCGAATCATCTAATTTTGGTATCGGTTAATAAATAAATAATTATCAAGAATTACGTCAATCTGTTTTCGTTAAATCTATTAATTTCCTCAACTAAAAATACGTATTAAAGCACATACGTACTTTTATGAGTTTTTATATTATGATGTACACGATAAATATTTTGTAATATCATTACGGTTAGCAAACAATCATACGGTCCGCCTGATGGTAAGCAGTTACCCCAACCTAAAAACGTTTGCGATACTTGAAGTATCACATGCGCGTTGCCTCAAGAGATAGTAGGGACGTGATAAGAGGGGGTAAAATTAAGAAAAGAGAGGGGGTGGAAGATTTACGGTGAGAGGGTAGTACTTCTATCATACATATCTCAGTGCAAATGGGACTGAAAGCATGCCTTTATTACTGAGTATTAAAATCATCTGTGTACGAGGTCTTAGCTTCTGCTGATATTTATTTAATTTTACAAATAACTGAATTAATCTATCAAGTTTCAGGCAATCGAGTAACAGTCACCATTTCGACATAAGCCATTACTATTTTGACCGGACGGACTGCTGACGCCTGCGTTTTTAACGGATAATAAAGACAATAATTGGACGCAAATAAGCAATACCATGTCAACCCACAAAATTTTAAAAACTGAGTTATATATGCAGAAGTGTTGGTAAATGGCTGAAGAACATTTTTCTTTAATATTTGTAGGGTTTTAAGCTTTAAAACTTCTAAAAAGCCATTTTTCAATCATGCAATTTATGTATTTTTAAACGTTTTGTGTTCTATTATATACGAAATATGAAGTTTATAAACTTATTTTTGTGAAAATAAGTAAAATAACTTACATAAATCTGAAATTGCCAAAAACTTGACCAATAGTTAAAAATATATATATATATATATAAAGCAAGTTGTTCAAAATTTTCAAACGCGTTTTTCTCGAAATGACATTCGTGTGGGTTGACATGGTATTGCTTATTTGCGTCCAATTACACTATAACGTGTAGTAGATCTTTCCTACTTTCAGCATGAATGGGCGGTTCGATTAGTGAAGTGCTTTCGCATAGAATATCGACGTGCAATAACCAAGTAAATTAGTAGTTTCCTTACTATTGCGTTTCGTACGATGAGTAAGAGCGCAGGAGGCCCAAAGCCCTATCCCTTCTTATCCTTTCCTCTTATTCGCCTTCTCTATCCTCTCTATCCCTTGTGGTCGGCAGCACGTTTTGTAGTATTCTATACGCTACTATGACAGCTTACTATCAGGTAAACCTTACGCTTGTTTAGTTACCTCTGTCTGAAAGTGATACTTCCCTAGTGGAGGCGTCCGTATAAAGTAGGCTCTACTTCTTCTAATTATAAAAGAAACACGTAAGGTTCATATAGTTTCATCACCTCTTCTGTCCTATCCTTTTCTCAGGTTGACAACGCGCTTGTGATACTTCGTCACAAGCGTATATAATCTACAATGAATGCTAACTTAGGCTTGTTTGTGATTAGATAAAAAATAGTGATGATGCACACCTAATTCTCATATTCAACAACAACAACAATTATGTAAAAAATCTCCTAAATCTTAAAATAAACATTATTGTTACACATCGAAGAGTACAGTCACGTCAAAAGAATTACACAAAGGAAATCACGAGATAGTATTAAATCGAGGGAGAAAAAAAACAATTTCTGACCTGTCCACACTCAACTGACATTCACAGGTAGAAAATGAACATTGAACATACGAAGGCAATTAACTTTCGGTACCTGCGTCTACGCATGTGTGATACTTAATACCTTTTACGTGTGTGAATTGTTTTAATGTGTGCATTGTTACAATTATATTAGGTATAAGATACATTGCTGCTTTTACATTTCTATTGTTATAAGTTGTGTAACTAAACAGCAATGAATTTTAAATTTGACTCTTGGATTACTGTCGTTAGTTTTTGTGTGTGTTACATTTAAGTAGCAATTATATTTCGGAACATATAATCCCTTGCCTCTTTTGCAAGCTGTTTATTGTTTTCTCTCTTAATAAAAAAGGTAATGAATTTGATTTTTTTTTAAAGTATCGAATAGTGTTCAGGTACTTGCGCAAACAGTATACAGCATTATGTTCGCGGTGAGGTCTCAAGAGATAAATCGTTTTGGTTTAATGGAGTTTGAAAATTTATGCGTTGTTTTATATCTAATACATTTTTACGTCCAGTAATGTTGCCGATTGTTCGGGTAGCTTATTAAAATTCCTTTATTTTTTGTGCATAAAGATAAAAACCTATTTTTTTTATAAATACCACTCCAATTAGTTTATAAGATAACAATAATACATAAGCTTATTTAAATTTGACTATTACATTTTTTACATTTTACAATTTAATTTTTTTAAGTAGTTATAATTGAACACGCATAGGGTTGGCGCGGTGGTAGCGAAACTTCCTTAAGAGTCACAGATCTCGGGTTCGAATGAGACACAGGGCAGACATTTTTGTTAACCATAACATGCAGAATATATGCACGCACGTGTGAACGCACTTGTCATCGTGTGTTTTCAGACCCCCACACAGGATATAAATATTCTAAAAGGGGCCGTTGAGTGTGTAGCGTTTATTTATCTATTTACTTCTTCCTAATCTTATCATCAGCCTAGTGTACAATTTGAATATTAATTTCTATCGTCCTTGTCTGTCACATTAAGAACAAAAACAATCACATTTCTATAACACGAAGAAGTGTTAGAGGAAATTGTAAAAGTACATTCATTTTAAAAGCGTTTTAAATGCAGTTAAATTGGGTATGAAAGTTCCTTTACAATAGAATTTTTGGGCAAAAAGTTGTCGGCAAAATGGCGATAAGATGTGAGACAAAAAACCTAGCTACTGTCGCCTTGTCGGTATTGTTACATGACATATGTTTGAAACATGCACTTTGAGGACTGATCGTAATTAAAATAATGCTATTGACACACTAGTGGCTTAGTGCGACTTCGCTTGCATGTCGCTTCGCTTGATAATTTTTTTTAGGTATCATTTCTTCTTATTACATGACGGTTGGCAAACAAACATCCGGGCCACCTGAAGGTAAGCAGTCGCCGCAGCCTATGAACGCTTGCGATACCTGAGGTTTCATATTCGCGTTGGCAACCCAGGGGGCAGGGAAGGGATAAGAAGGGAAAGACGAAGGGAGCAGAAGGGGTGGGAGATTGAGTTCCGGCGTTCCCACTCATCGCACGAAAAGCAACAGAATTCTGTTATTTTCTATGAGAGGGTAGTACTTTTCAGTCGAGCCGGTCGGGAAAACGTCCTTCTAAAATTCTAATCCTGAATGGGCGAATGTGTGGTTCGTATTTTGTGTGGAAAAATACATCTATGTTACCAAAAATTTAACGCGAGTAAAGCCACGGGTAAAAGCTAATTACTGATAAATAGTGCTTAAAGTTTCTTGTTTTATGCGAAATTCTAGTAGGTGTCAATAAAACAAGAAAAAAGAACATAAAATGCCAGGGACTCATTTGTCATCTAATAAATATTGCCATCATTAGAAATATGTAGAATAAATAGGTCTTTTGTTGCAAGAGGCCGGCTAGCTAGGTACCACCGCAGTGTCAAATATTCTGCCGCCAAATAGTATTGCTTAGGCATTACTGTGTTCCGGTTTGAAGGGCACTGTACGCTAGTGAAATTACTGGGCAGACGAGATTTAAGAACCAATATCTCGAGGTTGGCAACGCGTGAGTGGCACCTACTAATGGTGCTGCAAGCGCTCATAGGCTACGGCACCATTTACCATCAGGTGGGCCGTATGCTTGTTTGCCAACTTTTAACTTAAAAAAAAAAAAAATTGTTACAAAAAAATAAACGATAAAAACGTTAACATTTATTTATAGATAAATAAAGTCATAAAGTAACAACTTATTGGTTTTAATACAATCAGGTACATATTTTGTATCTCAGACACTACCCCCTGTGACTGTAATAAGTTCTGTCATTAAAAGAAAATGAAACTATTTTTAGGCATATTAGTTATAGGATAGGTACTATGTATATAAGAATGTTTGGTTGTGTTTGTTTGAATGCTATAGGTTTGCTAAAATTCATAGAAACCTTAATAATAAGGTATTAGGAATGCTAAAAGTCGCGTATTACAAAAACACGTGTCGCCGCCTTGGAGCTCTCCCACCCATGCTGTCACTACTACATACAAGATACGACGATATCGTAAAATTTACATTACATAGCTACCTGCGCTTGTACCATTACGGATATTGAGGAGGATACAGCAATGGTCAGCGAAGTGAATAAACGATATTAAAGTTTTCTCGCACCACTTGTGGCTTATAAGTCACAATTGAAACGATAAGGTCACGCAGAAATGCGATTTCTAGTACGATTTCTATGATAAAATTCTAACCACTGCGGTTGATGACGCGTGATAAGACTAGTTAAGTATAAGTTAATTTGACATTTCATTAACACTGTGCAAACTCTATCAAAATAAACAATACATATATTAAAGTATGTTATGCAAAAAATATATTTGTCCGTCGCTTCGACCTCGGACGTCATTTTAAATTATAATAATAACTTGCTTATTAACTCCGGGTCGATTACCAAATGTCAGTCATGATTACAAGAGGCGTTCCGATCAAAAGCGCATACACACAGACGCGTTTGTACTTAATACTTTAAATCCTATCACTTCGGATATAGAGTCCAGTTTAAGTTTAAAAGTCGGAAAGAGATTACGATTTAGAAGGATTATTTAAAGTGAGGCAAAAAGTTACGAAATGCAATTAAACAAATTGAAAAATAATGAATATTTTGAGTTTTTCTAAATTTGTCAGACTGTCCTATTTCGTAAGTTTAGAAATTATCTGTGCAATTACGGGCATAGAGGGGGGGAAAATGACTATTCTCTCCAATGATTATTGGTTAAATGGACGCAAAATAAGCAATACCATGTCAACCCACACGAATGTCATTTCGAGAAAAACGCGTTTGAAAATTTTGAACAACTTGCTTTATATGATTTTTTAAATATATTGGTCAAGTTTTTGGCAATTTCAAGATGTACGTAACTCAGTTTTTTCAATTTTGTGGGTTTACATGGTATTGCTTATTTGAGTCCATTTGTGCATCATTTGTCTATGAATTCCTTATCAACCAAATTACTAGCCCTTCAATAAAATGACGGACTCATTTGGCGCTTGTATAAAAATAAATAGTGTTATTGATCGACTAACATGAAAATGACTGAATATCTAAAAATATAATTGTGATCGGAAAAAATGGTTGCAAGAACAGATTAAATACTCATGAAAGGTAGGAGCAAAACCTCAGTAATACATAAAAACAAAAAGGGCCTGAATTATTACAGTAATATCAGCATAGATCGAACCACCCGCGGCGCGTACGCACAGAAATATTGCAATTACGGCAACCCAACGAAAACGCGAGCGTATCCAAATAACAGGGCGCCATTGCTGATTTACGAGCGTCTTATTCTTAGAAGACAAAGCCAGGTAAAGAATAAAAACTCGACTTGTGATCATACTGTAGTCGATTCATGCATGAGTCATGAGTGTAATCGATCGACTAGACCAATAAAAAAATGTAAAAACTTTTCCGAAGGCCGTAAGCGTCGTGTCTGCTCGCGGCAATTAAAAATAATTAGAGAACAAAATGGCGTCTTCTCGGAAGGACCCATTGCATTTACATATGGCGTCTAAGTATAAACTAAATCGAGCGATTAAGGGCAATAGTGTTTGAAGAGGGTAACGGCTGTTGTAGGTCATTTTGTTTTTTTAGATTACCGGTTTATGTGGTCTGTGAGAAATGCTCAAGGAATAAAGGTTTATGGAGCGTCAAATTAATTTGCAAGCAAAAATTCATTGACAATAGTCGCATTGTAAAATCGAATTTTGCGTTCGCCGATGGTTACGAGTTTGGTTTTTGGTTTTTAGATGGTTACGATTCGTTTGAGATCGTTTGTATCATGCATTCTTTGTTTCGGTTAAGGTGACTGGATAAGGCGTTCATATGTCTTTCAAATTTAATTTCACATAACTAACTATTAACTTAGTAACAATGACTTTGACTCAGTTCTCACCGGAAGAAAATGCTGACAAAAATACTTGAAGAGGCAGATTGTACTGAGAAACCGCTTAAGGAGCTTTAATGCATGTATTATACCCTTTTTTAATGTGAATAAGTTGGCAAGCAGCAGTTTCGATACCCGCTCAGACCAGATGGTTGTCGTAGCCTATGAACGCTTGCATACAGTTGTAGGTCCTTTTCGCGTTGCCTACCTCGAGATATTGGTTCTTAAAGCTTTAAACCGAAACACAGTATACTGCTTAAAGGCACAATAACTGACACTGCGGTGGTGCCTAACTAGCCGGCCTCTTGCAATAAAATACCAGTTAATCCATAAAACATAAATATTTATATTTCAGTATTTGTCTGATTTTGTTATGAATAGAACAGTTGGAAGGAGGTAATACTACTTTTAAACAGTTTATCAAGCATCTGCACTGCTGCGTTTCGTTCAGTGAAGAGGAAGTCCAATGACTACGCTGCCCCCACAAAGCTCTTTAATTTTCTTTGTTCTTATTCTTCCTCTCCTACTTTTTGACCTTATAATATACATTTGACAATAATTACAAAAGACTCTGTGGCGTGCTTCTTGTGAGCCTGCTTTGAGCCTCTATGGTCGCGCGATCGATTCCAGCTCGGAGCGGATGTTTGTCCTTGTGGGTCTCACCACCGTAGCTTGGAGAGCACGTTAAGCTGTTGGTCTCGGTTTTTATCAAATCATCTGATAATAATCGTTAATTCTTGATAGGTAATTTGGTCAATGAGTTATTGATTCGGGTTTCGGAGATCAGTGTGGCAATCGCTCTATGAAAAACTTGTAACCAGTCAATTCAAGATAAAAGTATAAACGAACCCTGTGTAAATACCGGGAATAGGTTAATGCTAGGAAGAAGAAGAACACTTAACAATACTTGTGAAAACGTAAAAATGCCCCTAGAATCCACTGACCGCTTTCGATCATACAATTGTTTGTCATCGCCGTGGTAATAAAATAAAAATCAAGTCACAACAAGTATTAGATAAAATTACTCATTCCAAAAAACATACATTTGCATTCGTATATTTAGCCTTGTACGTAGGTAGGATACAAAAAAAGTTAATCGGTGGAGTATTCGTGACCTCATTGATCATAACATTATCCTTCGAGTTAGCATAAATTGCACGTGTACACGTACAAACACACATTCACAAGTTTTTCTGCTTAAACTTATTGGGCATTTATCTGTGTATTATTTTTTTAAACAGTATTAGTAATGTTTTTTCAAGGCATTATTAATTTTCCTATTGCCCCTCCAAATAAGCTCGAAGCTTGCGCTAGGAGTGGGTATGACAATAGCCCAAGGGGGTCACGGCCCTTCTACCGTTAGGTATATGTGTGTGTTTATGCAAAACTAATTTAAAAGTCAACACAATTATTAATTTTTTAAATTCATATCTGTTTTAACATTATTTCACAAAAGATGCTCAACGGATTATGATAACGTATTCATTGTTCGATAAGTTGTAGTCAAGTTGAGATATTTATAGTTAAATACACACCCGAGCAAAACGTAGAGCCTATTTATACATACCAAAACATTATTATAAAAATAAGGAAAACTTTATGTTAAACAGGCATTAGAGTCTATAGAGTAGGTTGGATTAGTTCTGAAATAGTGTTGTTTTAATTTGTATACATTTCTCTACATAATAAAGAATTAGTTTCCTTTATCAAAAAATCTGTTGGAATTTTTATAAATCATAAGTTGACAAAGAAGCATACGGAGTGTTTGATAACAAGCAGTTAGCGAAGCGCTATGTTCAATGGTGGCATTAGCATCGCTTTTAGTTACCACCTAATATGAAAAGAGGTGAGGTGGAAAAAAATATATAAAAAGAAGGGAACTCACTTGACGAATAAAACGGATCAGCCAGCATGGACACTGCTTGCTTTTCTTACAAATTGGCAAACAAGCATACGGCCCACCTGATGGCCTAAGCACTACTATTTGGCGACAGAATATTTGACACTGCGGTGGTACCTACCTAGCCGGCCTCTTACATCAAAAGACCTAACACCAGTGTGACTGATTGCACTGGTGGAATAATCTCTGCTGTGACAGAGTTTATCACAACAGCGGGCGATGGGGTCGACACATCCCGACGTCAAAAAACTGTGATGTCGCATGGATAGCTATCATCGTACATTAACTCTGGAAGTGACTGCTCATCAGTCATGTTTGGAGGTCAACCAGCGTAGAACTACTTGGCTGGAGTGGCTAGTGGAGTTCGCTTTCTGCAATGGTATAAACAGTCTTGGCGCTTGCTGTTAGAGTTAACTGCCCCGGGTTAAATAAAAAAATTTAAATAATTATAAGCTTTTTTACAACAGTGACTTACCAATTATTTGTACGTAATTATGTTTATTTACAGTCACAACATAAAAATCATATGTAATTTCGTTAAAAAACTTTTCGTTTTACGTAGATACTTAAAGTGAATTATTTTAAATCTCTTCCAAGATCCTTAACAGCTTAAATTATCGGAGGGAAGCGGATCGTCGAATTAGCGCATGTAACTTCCCAAGCAATTATGATTTATTTATTTTGTTAACAGTTCCTTTTAAAGATACCGCAAGAAAAATTATATTATTAACTTTTACAGTTCCGTAGCCAAATGGCAAAAACGGAACCCGTACTTCGTCATATCCGTCTGTCCGGACGGAAGGTCCGTATGTAACAGTAATTTTACTCGGAAACTATTGTTGAGATATTAGCTCCTAAAGTCATAAAAATTGTGTCCCCCTGTAAGTTTTGAACTATGGCTTTAAAATTCTAGAAAAATATAATAACACCGCGGAACCCTTTCGTTTCTACTGTGCGTGGTCCACAACGCACTTGACTGATAATTATTTATGCTTAATTTTATTTTAATTTATTTTATGTTAAAGGAAAAATTTACAAGACCGTGATAACACCTGTCGTATTGTATGGATCGGAGTGCTGGGCTATGAAAGCTGTAGATGAGAGAAGAATGCATGTAGCAGAGATGCGAATGTTGAGATAGATGTGTGGTGTAACAAGAATGGATAAAATTCGAAATGAGAATATAGGGGTAAGTTTGAAAGTAGTGTCAGTGATTGAAAAATTAAGGAGTAGAAGATTGTCTTGGTTGTGCGAAGAGTAGAAAATCATGTGGCCAAAAGAACGTTGAATTTGAAAGTAAGTGGTAAAGGATTTGCGTCGAAATGGAGTGCAGAGACGAATGATAGAACAGAATAGAAGAAGAAGACGTGCTGTGCTGACCCCACTTAGCGTGGGGTAAGGATAAGAAGAAAACGATTAACTTTTTATGCTTCTACTGAAATTAGGAATAGCGGATATAATTTGGTGTTATTCAGATCATAATCACTTGCAAGCTTTATAATGCATAACTTTATGCTAATTTAAAACACCGTCGACCTTTTTTGTGCACAAATTGTAGGCTATATTTTTTCTAATTAGTATGAATGTTATGTTAAATTAATTTAGGTACAGTCGTAGAGCCATGTTTTTCGAAGACGTAATCGACGTAGAATACTGTTGACTTTCGTGTATTGAGTGAAAGCACCGTAGGCCCAATCTCCCACCTCCTCTGTTCCCTTTTTATTCCTTCCCGACTAACCCAGGGGGGTTATACGAATGTAAAACTTCAAGTATCGCGCGCGTTCATAGGTTGCGGTAACTACTTACCATCAGGCGGACTGTAGACATGTTTGCCAACCGTCATGATATAAAAATAATTTAATATATCTATTTGAAAACCCTAAACACTCCTTATTATTAAATATAAAGTCTCTTTCTTATAAATTTACAAACAGATCAACAAAGGAACAATCAATAATACTAAACATTCTCTGAATCACCCGTGAGAATATTTCCATCGCATCCCACTTTAAACAGGTTGTCCAGCTCAAGTTCATTCATAACGCTTGAATTTTCCTCATACACATCAACCCTTAAAAAGGCCCTTTAACCAAACCGATCAAACAATCAAAAATCTACTTAACCTTCAAACCCACAAGCTTTAGTATACAATGACGGTTATATATCTTATGTTGTTTTGGATTTAATGAAATGTAGTAGTATTCCCGGTAATGGAAATTGTACAGTATATTCTTAATAAGAGGGATAAGAGAAAGCATTTACCTGTGAAGCCTTGTTATGAATCATGTAATGACGTACATTTTGAGTCATTTATGTTTTGCTTGAGCAATTATGCTTAGTCACGATTACGATTTAAATAAAAACATCATATGGTAATTCTAACAATGGTAAACATTCTAGATGTTAAAGGTAAAAAAAATTTGGTGCAACCACCGGACTGAATAAGTATACTCTAACACTCCTGTTTGAGAATGATCTCAAACTAATTAATATTAAAATAATTTTAAAGGCTCCGATGAATTGAATTTAAAAGTTTGAACTTTATTTTAAGATTACATAAATAAACGCTACGGACTCATTAAGATAATAATATCCTGCGCTGGGGGTCCGGAGATATACACACAGACAAGGACGGACACCCAGACCGGAACACATGCCTGTATTTTTTATACAAACATCTGCTTCGAGCGGGAATCGAACTCGCGACCTGTGGTGCTTAAGGCTACGCGACAACACCGTCATTTAGAATAGAACTCACTATCACTTTATCAGTTAAAATCAGTTATAATATTTTACAGCTACCACTGAACATCTACAGAATTCTGCTTTTAAAGCAAATCGTCACCGTCTGGACCACAGTTGCACGTGAAAGAACTTCCAATTGAATGCATACTTTGATCCGTTAAGCATGTAAATCTATCTTTGATACCAACTGAGTCTCAGACATTAAATATATTTTATTAAAGTCCAAAACCATTTTGAGAATTTAATGTGACAATAGTTTTAATATTATAACCGACTTTTAAGCAGTTGCAGAAAACCGTTCTTTACACGGTGGTGACGACCGTTTTTTCGTTGGATATGATATGCTTTAGGATGGTTTCTGTAATTATTAACAAAGAAAACAATCTAAGTAAATAAAACTAAATTCATGCATGCATGAAAGATCATTGAGAACGATTTATTTGGCCAATTTGTCAGGAAGGTTTTTATAAAGAAATATTTTAAAAATGCCGGTAAAGTCGGGAAGTTTGATGCTATATTTTGCGAGCGAATACATTGAGAAATCAGACGGTTTCTTATCTAAGCTTTATCATTCTTCTCCACCCTCTTATTCTCCCATCCCTCATGTCAGGTCAGGTGTAAACAGCGATACAAAGGCTACATTCACTTGCCATCAGACAGGCCGTAGTCTTGTTTGTAGATTTTTTTAGATTTGGTAGATAAAAAATGCAATAAGTACGTTTAACGAACGAATCCATATGCATTGCTATAGATAATTTATACATTTTACGTCCAAAACTGCTTTATTATAATATGGGAATATATATTTATTTTTGGGCAATGTGCGAGTGAGACAGCACTACGTCAACGACAAATGGAAAATAAAGAAAAGGAAGGCAGGGTTGCTCTATCATAATTATACTTTTTAAAGCGTTTTAATGGCGTCTGCCTGAAGCCTGCCTAAAGCGTCACAGGCTACGTGTTCGATTGCCGTACGGAGCAAATGTTGGTATTAACCATATAGGCATTTTTTCCGGTCCGGGTGTGTTAGTCCTTGTCATTGTGTATGTTTCAGAACCCCGACACAGGCTATAACTATCTTAATGAGGGCCGCTGAGTGTGTAGCGTTTATTGTTTGTTTAATGGTAGGTAAAACGTCAATAATATAGATGCACCGACGTGATCAAAGCATTAACAGTTGGTTCGGTTTGCGTCCGAGCGCATTTGCACTTGCACACAGAATCGCTTTGATCACCTTCCCGCTAAAGATGTAGCCTCTTTAGATGATTCTCGCCTGCTTTGATACAAACTATACACTTCATTTATCTTATCGTCTATGTGCATTCGTGTAAGGTTCGATTAGTACCTACGTTTATTTTGTTACCTGTGACTGCTTGTGACTTTGTTTGTTACTGGTTCATAATAAAGAAATTATAGCAAACTATGTGTGTTCGCAGCTCCGCTCACGTTATGTAGATTTTTGATGATCACACAGGATCCCATTTTTCAGTGATGAAAAGTATCCAGGTAATAAATTATGTGTGTACCAAATTTCATCCAAACCTGTCCACTAGTTTATGCGTGAAAGAGTAACAAACATCCATCCATCTCTCCATTCATCTAAACTTTCACATTTATAATATTAGTTAGGTTAGTTAGATTAATTGCCAAAAGTGAACGATTATTATGTGAAAAGAACCAAAAACTAGGAAAGGTGTTGCTAGGAAGCAGCCAGACTAAAATTAATAAACTCTTCACACTCAATGGTCCTCGTTAGTGTACTAATGTCCTGTCTCGGGTGTCAGACGCAAACGCAGTACGTTTTAATTCGCTACCACCCCACGGCGCTTCAGTGATCGTAAGTCGTCAGTTCGTCAACTAAAGTTTTTGTGATAAGTAATACTGCTAGTAAGCCTTTTATGGCGCGAAGCCGGCTAGGTAGGTACCACCACAGTGTCAGTTATTCTACCGCAAAGTAGTATACTGTGTTTCGGTTTGAGGGACACTGTAGCTAGTGAAATGACTGCAAAGGTGAAGAACAAATATCTCGAGAATGGCAACTCATGAGTGACATCAACGTACAATTAATGAATGGTGTTACAAGTGCTCATAGGCTATGACAACCGCTTACCGTCGGAGTTGACTAAGGGCAGTAGTAGACACTGAGAAGATGCTCGTGTTATGAGGGACTCCTCGATTCCCGTACCTGCACCCTCTTAAGGCTGTGCATCACCCTGACTGACTGCCTTATCGTGAGGTGGGTCGTATGCTTGCTTGCCAACTAAGTCACATAAAAAAAAGCTTCAAGCGTGAGTCGAACCTCAACATTGGGTAATATTGCCACTGGGCTCATTGCTTTTGTGAGTAGTGATGCAGTACCTTTACATTTCAAAGACATGTATATACTGTTCATAAAGTCGCTACATTAAAGCGCCAGTTTTATCTAGCCTGTAAATAGATCTAGGTCGTGCAGTGTGTCTTTATTTGACCTGCTTTTATATGGAACGTACTTTTAGATATAGGGCTGAATATTATAACCTGCACCTAAATTTATCCTATTATATTTATTACAGTGATGTGAATATTATAGTAATAATTAATATGTGAACCTAATGATTAGATTTTTGTTTTTAAAGTGAAACTTTTGTTACATCGCCTCCAATTTTTTCGTATAAGTTTGAAGATGTCCGATTACAGCCGGCCGTGAAGTCATCATTTATTTTATTTTCTATATTTGTTTATTTTTGTTTTGTTTTTTCTCGTTTTTTTGTATTTTTAAAAGTTAAGATTAAGTAATCAATTTTAATATATTCAATCGTCTAATATTCGTCGTTATTTTTTATTGTCTTCTCGTGAGGGCTTCGGTAGAAGGCCCCCAAAAATGTTCTTACAGAGAACTTATTTATCAATCCCCTAGGACAAGCTACGCCACTGGTTTTCAAAGTGTTGGTTATATAATAAGTGGAATGTCCCAACAGAAGGCGCACCATCAGCAACTCCCACTATGTTGATTATTAATAATAAAAGTATCGGTGGAAATAATTGGATATACATATGTAGTTTGGAAGCCTATGAATTTGATTTGTAACAAACATGCGTTACATTGAAAAAAAAATATATTATACCGATGTTTTAAATTTTGCGTAGCGATACAACGAAAGAAAATAAAACTTTCAGATATGGTTTAAAAATTTATATAAAAATACTGATAAATCGTTTGTACACTAATAGTTTTTAAGCCGCTTGCGCAGGTCGGCTTAACCACGTGACGTCAAATAAAAAAAACAACAATAGGATCAGACTCAAAAGACGGAAGCTTTAACATTTATTATTAATGGTATTATATCTCAATACGATTCTATGCTTCATACTTCACTTGTTATGAATTGTACAATTGACAATTGAATACAACTTACACAATTGCTTTTATTACACTAAAGCATTCAAACGAATTTCGACTCTTTTGCTACCATAGATATGAATCAATATTCCATGTACACAATTTTATCGTAAGTTTAAGCTTGTTATATTTTCAACGGCAATTTGATCAATGATTAACCTTAAAGTTTTGTATTAGAATACATTTTTCAATGATCACTTTTATTACACCTTGGAGTAATCGGTTAAGTATTGAGAAGATCAACCAGCGATTTTGAATCTTATATCATTAAAATAGAACACAATTTTCCGAATGTATTTTATGTAAATACATATGTACAAAAGTAATGTACGCTGTGCATTAAGTTTTTTGTAAGTCTCAGTGAAATCACGTTAGAGTTTTAAGATGAATCTGTATTTAATCGAGCTCAATGGAGCAAATTTATTTTAACAGATTTACAAGTTTTCGGTTGGCTGTAAAATTATTATTTGCATTACTTTATTAACCAAATAGCTTCTGCCAGCGAATTCACGCGCGTGATAAACGATTTTAATACAAACTCTCAACCCTCATTTTAGCTCTTCAAGGGTCTTCTTTTTATCGAGTGGTTAGTGGCCAACCTAATGTCAGAGCTGTTTACGTGGCCATATAGTATTCTGACTTGACTTTTCGACTATTATCAAACTGATAACAGCCGGGACCGACTTTTTACGTGCCCTCCGAAGCACAGAGAAGCTCAGTTGAAATACCACTATGCGATCACCCATCTAGTGAAAGTTAGCGAGCCTAAAGTTGCTTAACCTACCGATCTGTTACCGATCAATGAGCGCACCCGGCTATGAGCGTCGTCTCTCCCGTCAGGGATGGAATTTTAGAAAATGTTGAAACTCGTGTTTCTTTATCTTCAATAGTTCGCCAAAAAACAGTCTCATGCTTCTAGTTTCAAATATGACGGACATCCCAAACACACCTTCAAACCCTTTTTCACCCATTTTCACCCCCTTAGGTGTCGAATTTCGAAAAATCCTTTCTTATTGCACGGTTACAATATATTATAATTATGTATATTTTACTTTACTTACTAACTTTACGTCTATAAACATTTACTTAAATTGACATAGAAAAATTATCTCAACGTTTTACAGATTAAAAATGTACTCTATAATCTGTGATAATATAATCGAAATCGGATTTGTAATTTCAAATTGTGGTACATTTACCTCCGACGTATATTTGATAGTCAAATTAATCAGCGAGGTCACAGTATCATCTATTGTAACACATAAAGACACATATTAAGCGTTGCTATGGGCTATCATTTAAACGGTCAGATAGATCATAAAGCAAAGGTTACCTATTATTAAGGTAGCTCTATAATCCGCGACCTCGTGGTTTAGTTTCTACGTGCGATTAACCTTTTTGACCGACTTCTAGAATAGTTGAGTTGACATTCTGCTGATTACATCTTAAGGTCATACTTTACATGGCATGAATGAGTTGACTTAACCGCCCTCCCGATGACTTCCCAAGCCTAGGCTCGACCTTGCTGGAGGGGCCCTTGTGACAGATTCAACTTGAGCCCCACGTGAACTGTCAATCTTTTACCGGCTGAGGTCTTCTGACCCGGCCCTCCACCGGTGACGCTATCAAGGCCACTAGGTCAAACAGCTATACATGTCCAAAAAAAAGAAAAAAAAATGACAACCATGGAAGTACTACCCATTTTGATTTACCATTTTTTATGTTTTCTGACGTCGTTGTCTGACGTCGCAGGAGGCATCCTACAGACCACTCAACTTTGAGCTGAGAACGGCTTCCATTTCACGACCGGGTCTTAGTACTCATCGCCCCGCCTGGTGACGGAACCTGCCATAGCTAGTAAGCACAATAAGAAACGAGAGAAAGCTATTATCTTACAGCATATCAACGTAAAGAAGCAGTATTCGCACTATTGCGTTTCGTCTGATGAGTATGAGCGTTAAAGGAACCCTACCCACTGTGTCATCCTTCATCCTCTAGGCACTAACTCTTCATCTCAGGAGACAACGCACGGTGAAAATATCAGTATAAGCTACTGGGATAAACATTCGTCTGCAAATTCTTTAGCTAAAATAATTATAAAGTTAGGTCCCATATTAAATTTCCCATAAAAATTGGAATTTAAAATATCTTATAGAAATTGTTAGTAAAGATGTTCGCGATATTTATGCCGCTTCAAATAATAGAAGTGTAAATTGACTTATAACTAAGGAGGTTTTCTCACAGTCGAGTGTCACTCGAGTGTCTCGGTCTTGTCCACCTCACTCGTACGATATCCGCGCACTCGTGTCGAGTGCCGACCCAGTTCCCCACAATAGCCTAGCGTGCACTAAGAGCTGAGTGACAAGTGCGATTGAAACGATGAAGGTTATGAAGGAAATGCATCTACGTAGACAATAAAATATTTATGTTAAATCAAATGAGATCTTTTTACTTAACGTTGTTTATTTTTTGTGACGTTATACGAAAACTAGTCTTCGATTAAAAGACAATATAAAGATATTAACTGTGCCTGCGGCTCCTCTCGCGTTAAATAGTTTTATGATGATCCCAAGGAAACCCAAAATTTTGCCGAGATAAAAGTGTCCTATATGTTAATCCAGGTAATAAGCTATGTGTGTACCAAATTTCTTCCAAAACTGTCAAGCAATTTTTGCGTGAAAGAATAACATACATCCATTCATCCTCACAAACTTTCATATTTATAATATTAGTATGATTTAGAATAAACTATCTCGTCAAAGTCGTAAAGTTTTATTCATTGTGAAAAAAATCCTAAGAAAATAATTATTAGGCAACAACTGTTACCAAGAAGCAGTTTTATTGAATCCAACCGTGAATTATTATCAAACTTTGAGTCACACTGGTGGTAGGTCTTTTGTTACAAGAGGCCGGCTAGGTAGGTACCACCGCAGTGTCCAATATTCTGCCGCCAAATAGTAGTGCTTAGGCACTACTGTGTTCCGGTTTGAAGGGCATTGTACGCTAGTGAAATTACTGGGCGAACGAGATTTAAGAACTAATATCTCGAGGTTGGCAACGAGTGAGTGGCACCTACTAATGGTGCTGCAAGCGCTCATAGGCTGCGGCAGCCACTTACCATCAGGTGGGCCGTATGCTTGTTTGCCAACTTCTAAAATAAAAAAAAAAAAACATACATCCTCATAAACTTTCATATTTATAATATTAGTATAATTTAGAATAAACTATCTCGTCAAAATCGTAAAGTTTTATTCATTGTGAAAAAAATCCTAAGAAAATAATTATTAGGCAACAACTGTTACCAAGAAGCAGTTTTATTGAATCCAACCGTGAATTATTATCAAACTTTGAGACTCACAGGGTAAATACAAAGCTACACTCGCAGAACATAGTGACAATTATACTGAACAAAAAATATTGTACTGAATAAATAAATGTACGTATTTCACGGAACGCATGTTTATTTAGGACGGCGGTTTCGATGCCAATCTCCGGTATCAACTTATTTACTCCAATTATATCCTTTGTACTTATTACGATAGAATTTTATCTCAAAAATAGCGACTATACGCTACATTTGCAGGTAAAATGTTAATAATTGAGCGGCTTTTATTACCGGTGAGTTAAAATAGAAAAAAAATGTGTTAATTTATTTAAAATTTTTAACATTGCAAGCTGTTCTTATAATAGTTTTGCACCTGTTTTGTGTATAAATGTTGCTTGCTTAGCAATGATTTAAAAAAACCTACGACTTTACGTCCATTGAAACAGGTCATCCATATATCACACATCCGTGTAATAATCGAAAAAAAAAGTGTCTCAAAACATTGCACAAAGCGACAAAAAGCAATGTCCAACTCACACGTGCAGCCTGCGATCGCCGAGCGCTCCGTATTCTCACGTCCGTGTATTCGCACAAAAAGCGAACGTGATTTATCACCGCGATCCATGACCCACCCCCGTCCTAACACTCTTCTAGCTCTGAATTGTTCATTCGACACTATCGTATGAGTAGGCATAGTTTGAGCGTCCTCGAAAAAACAATAGTTGCACTTTTTAATTGAGCCTAATGTTCATCGGAACAGACAATTTAACTTCTGAACAAACACATTGTAAAGCCATTGTTACTTTAAATTTCGTTTTAGAAGACATTCTATAACTTTAAATTAAGTTCAGAATAACACAGCTTTCAGTGGCACTTAAAGAAATATTCGTAATGCACTTATTTGTTATTAATAATTATAATGTATAAAGCCTTAATAGCTCAACGGTAAAAGGTCCAACTCCACTCATTTAACACGAGAGTTGCAGGTTCGATCCTGATCCCCTTGGGCTATGCAGCTTATTTAAAAAATTATTGCTGATATTCACTTTTTAAAAAATGAGTTTTACTTACTTCTTTACAACTATTTGTTTTAACGTTTATGATATTCGTATGAAATTGTTTTGCCGTCAACGACATAAGCATTTATTAGTGGAATTAATGCAAGACCATTTGTACGAGTGCCAAATGGGCGGAGCGCGAGTCGGGCGTGCGTAAACACGTGCTTATTGCAAATAAATTACACGCCGCTTCCCGTACTTTCATCGGTGTGAATTTCACGAGATGAATATAATAATTGTCTTATTATTAATCTTTAAAAAAAAAAACAAATGCGTCACAGAGAACTCGACTTCGGTTGTATATTTCCAAAGAGCTAGATCATGGAAAATCGTTTCAAACCAAAAATAAAATTTTCCAAAATCATTTATAAATGACGGAATTCCGTGGTACAACGTTAAAAATATGCAATAAATTTATAAACCTCCTCAAAACGTTATTTTTGTCTACCAGTATTATAAAGCTGAAGAGTTTGATTGGTTGAATGAACGCGCTAAACTCAGGAACTACTTGGTCTTTCGTAAAATCCATTCATCGAGGAAGGCTCGAAGGAATATGCTAATAATTTTACTATTTGTCTTATTACAAACCTTTAAAAACAAATGCGTCACAGGGAACAAGCACATTATACAATACAAGTAATGCATGATTCTCAAAATGAAATAAATCTGTATAGAATATTTTTACATTAATGTAAGTAGGTAATCTTTTTTGTTCACTTCAAACTTACATATTTTACGTATCAAGATTACCTTGACCTTACAAAAATGAAGATGTAATACCAATAATATAATAATATCCTTAATATAATAAATATAATATAAAAGTAATATTTTTTTATTAATTATGTGGAAGTTTCGATATTAAAATCTTTGCAGCCATATTCATTTAAAAATCGTAAAACATTATTATCTAGGCATACATATGCTTGTGTTGGACTAAAATAGAGAAAAAAAAGTACAAATCAAATAAAAGTACAAAACAAATTGGCATGGTGTGTGCATTAATAGAGTGCACAATAAAAATTAGTTATAAAACCAGAGGATTTTTATACAATATTGAATAAAACAAGATTGAAGGACATAGCACCACCAATCATGATGTGATGAAGCTAGAAGGAGTCTGGAGAAATGGAACATTTGGAAATTCCAAAGGCGATCAGCAATACGGTTTTAGGGGGCTCTTAAACATGATTTCTAAAGAGCCCCAAATAATTCAGTTCATATTGAAAAACTGGGCATGATTGGAGTGTTTTATTAATTTGTGGGGCAACTTTGATGATGCGCAAGGTGTTTATATAATTATATTTTGCGATGAATTGATCAGACTCGGGATATATGGAACAGAACTTCTCAATAGAGCTCATTTGGCCGTTGTCACTGCATCACTAATGTTTTTGTGTTTCTATGTCGTTTTTTATAAATGTTACGTATATTTTACCTTAAAGGTCTTCGGGTATTGAGCCAAAATCTTTACTTGTCTATAATTGTGTGAAGCAACACTTTGAATTTACAATTTTCTCTTTAGCTTTTCCCAGCTATATTACAGTTGTTTTTACATTATTAATAAAATACAATACAAACATATTATTTTTTTCTTGATAAAATTTGCATTTTGAATCATACAGCTTCTAGACATTCAAAAGTACTTGAATATCCTTATCATTTCAAATTGATTCTATGCGGAAATTTAATTACCAGTAGCAATCGTCCATAAATTATTATGATATGGTGAAATATTTATAATGCATAACATTTAAGACCGTGATGCAACTAAAAGTCATCTTTAAATAAACTTACATATTTTAATCATTTCATTTATATACGGATCTTAAATGTCTTGAAATAAAATAATTAAAAATATAAATAATTAATATTTATTTTTTGTACATAAAATTATTCGTTCTATATTCGAAATAATCGAACGATATCCACAATACATCCTTAGAAATATCCTTAATAATATCTATAGAAATATCCTTAGAAATTAATAAATTCCTCTTGCGGATACAAAGTACATCATGTATCAATCATAAGGCGTCGGCATGTGACGACCCCATCGCCCGCTGTTGGGATAACCTCTGTCACAACAGAGATTATTCCACCAGTGCAATCAGTCACACTGGTGGTAGGTCTTTGTTGCAAGAGGCCGGCTAGGTAGGTACCACCGCAGTGTCCAATATTCTGCCGCCAAATAGTAGTGCTTAGGCACTACTGTGTTCCGGTTTGAAGGGCATTGTATGTTAGTGAAATTACTGGGCGAACGAGATTTAAGAACTAATATCTCGAGGTTGGCAACGCGCGAGTGGCACCTACTAATGGTGCTGCAAGCGCTCATAGGCTACGGCAACCACTTACCATCAGGTGGGCCGTATGCTTGTTTGCCAACTTCTAACATAAAAAAAAATAAAAAAAATCAATAGAGTGAAGAACTTGAAACAGCTCCGAGACTCGCAATCTTTTCGGGTCACTTTTGATGTAAATTAACAGATCTTAAAGGCGTCGGGATGTGACGACCCCATCGCCCGCTGTTGGGATAACCTCTGTCACAGCAGAGATTATTCCACCAGTGCAATCAGTCACACTGGTGGTAGGTCTTTTGTTGCAAGAGGCCGGCTAGGTAGGTACCACCGCAGTGTCCAATATTCTGTTGCCAAATAGTAGTGCTTAAGCACTACTGTGTTCAGTTTGAAGGGCATTGTACGCTAGTGAAATTACTGGGCGAACGAGATTTAAGAACTAATATCTCGAGGTTGGCAACGCGTGAGTGGCACCTACTAATGGTGCTGCAAGCGCTCATAGGCTGCGGCAGCCACTTACCATCAGGTGGGCCGTATGCTTGTTTGCCAACTTCTAACATAAAAAAAAAAAAGATCCCCTCCTTGTTAGGTGATAAACGTGGTATCTCCTCCCTTATCATTTTTTGATTGTGTATTGCTGTTGGTCCTACTGGCATTGATCACCGGGCGGGGGTGGCCGAGTCTCAGTACCCAACCGAGACCACGTGAAACGACACTTTTCACATGAGGTCAATGTTGATTTCGTCTCTCCTCCAAACCACGGCTATGGTCGTCATTAGGATATGCGCTTCGAATCGATGAACTCACCTGACTTGTCAAATTCAGTAGCAAAGTTGTGGACGACGACGTTGTGGCGCAGCGGTAGCGAACCTGCCTTAAACGCCACAGGTCGCGGGTTCGATTCCCGCTCGGAGCATAATATGTTTGTATTGACCATGCAAGCATATTTTCCGGTCTGGGTGTATTTGTCCTTGTCATTGTGAATGTTTCCGGACCCCGACACAGGATATTACTATCCTAATGGGGGCCGTTGAGTGTGTAGCGTTTATTTATTTATTTATTTATAAAAGTACTCAATACATTCATTCTAGTAAGGAACAATTTTGTCACACCATAAAGGTGGCAACAAGCCCGGTTATCACGGTGTTGTAAGGAAAATTTAACATCACTAGCCAAGCTGAGTTGCAAATTCCTCTTGTCGACCTGAAGTTCAATCAGAAGCCAGAGAGTCTTCTTTTATGTGACTAAGTTGGCAAGCAAGCATACGGCCCACCTGATGGTTAGCAGTTGCCGTAGCCTATAAGCGCTCGCAACACCATAAGTAGGTGCCACTTACGCATTGTCAGCCTCGAGATATTGGATATTGAATATCTTTTGCCCAGTAACACACTAAGGTCACTAGCCTACAGTGCCTTTCAAACCGGAACACAGTAATGCCTAAGCACTACTATTTGGCGGCAGAATATTTGACACTGCGGTGATATCTACCTAGCCAGCCCCTTGCAACTAAAGACCCACCAACAGTGCGACTGATTGCACTGGTGGAATAATCTCTGCTGTAACAACGACTATCCCAACAGTGGGCGATGGGATCGTCACGTCCCGACGCCGGTAAAAGAGTGTAAAGGATAACTTATTATTTTTACACATAAAAATGTGTGTAGTATCAGACGAGTTCCTACTTCAATGAAATTGTATAATGAAGTACCGATGTGTTACGCAAACGTGAAAGCTGTGCTCTGCCCCGACGGGGACTATATTAAATAAATCTGCCATAAAACTTAATATAATGCTATTTGCGACATAAGGCGAGGTACACATGTACTATTTAAATTTGTGATATTCTCTCACATTTTATTTTATATATAACTAGCGGCCTGCTCCGGCTTCGCACGGGTATAAAATATATAGCCTATGTCATTCACTGAAAAAATGATTAAAATTGATCCAGTAGTTTTGATTTATTCATTACTGCCCGTGGCCCGCACGCGTTAAATGTAATTATTTACGACATCACATTAGAAACCTCAAAAATTCCTTTTTTTCTCCACTATTTTCATACATATAAACCTTCCTCTTCAATCACTCTATCTATTAAAAAAACCGCATCAAATTCCGTTCCGTCCGCATCCGTTGCGTAGTTTTAAAGATTTAAGCATACATAGGGACAGAGAAAGCGACTTTGTTTCATACTACGTAGGATTATGGAATGTGATTGAAATATTATAATGAATTATTTGCATCACAGTTTCTTTTATCTTTTTTGTTTTTGTTTCATAATGACGACGTTATGGCGCAGCGGTAGTGAACCTAACTGAAGCTTCACAGGTCGCGGGTTAGATTCCCGCTCGGAGCATTGCATGTTTTCTGGTTCCGGATCCCCGACACAGGATATAACTATTCTAATAGACGCCGTTGAGTTGATTTAAAAAAATACTATAGAGTGTTTTTGTTATAATTCCGTAATAAACCTTTATTATTATTCCTTTGTAGTTAGCAATACTAACACCGTTCCGCTTATAATTTGCGTGAAGTTTTAAATCGACTAATTAATTACGCGTGATTTATATTTAAACATCCTTACAATAAGGAAAGAAAATGACTTAGTCATAGTCAGGTCAGTCAGGTGACGCGTCAGCCATCAATAGGGCTTCTGATTCGAGAGATACCAAACTCGGGGGTCTAGCTCCTCCGGTTTCTTAGTTATGGTGAGGTGAGGTAGCGATGACAAGTGTGGGATAAAATTTTGGGGGAGAAGGGGAAACAGACGTTTTATGGGAGCTACATATTTTTTTTTTATGTAAGAGGGGGAAAACGGGCAGGAGGGTCACCTGCTATCACCGCCGCCCTTGAACATCTGCAACACCAGAGGGCATGCAGGTGCGTTGCCGACCTTTAAGGAAAAAATAGGCTTTTTTCTTGAAGCGTCCCAGGTCGCATCGGCATATTTCATTTTTATCATAAAACAAGGCGGTTCCGAAAACTCGGTCTAGCATTTCGAAAAACGATGTTTTATGTCAAAATAATGAGGTAAAGAATCGTAATAAAAAAAGCTATGAAGTGGTGATCACTTTATGTGATGACGAGTTCAATAATATTTTTAAAATTGTTTTTTTAATGGTTTTTTTGTTTGTGTAATATTTTTTCTTTTTTTGTTTGTATTTTTTTATTACTTTATTCATGGTAATTATTTGTAACTTAGAATATATTCCACTATTGTAAGCATGGTTTTAATAGTTATTGTTAGTTTTATACAAAAACACATTATTTAGTAATTTTTATATATTTTTTATACACTATAACTATAATCAGTTATTGTTATTTATATTTCTATTATGTATGATGTATCTCCTACCAAGTATTAGTGTTTAAATCTTGTTGGTTATATAAAGTTGACTCTTCTGTTGTTTAGCATGTATAGACTCGGCCTTACTCATCCGACGTACAAAACTAGGAAGCGAATTCGATTAATTCAATCGATCGATAAACATCGGAAGACGTACAAGTTCACACGTTTTCACAATTATCGGCCGGTCGGTTGGCACGATCAAATATAAGTTTAATTAATATCGATCTGTTTGATAGTTAATTTGTCGGTTTAATAATTGAAGTTTTTCATTATAACTCGTTTAGGTTCTAATAAGTTATCTTAAATTTGAAAATTTTATTTTGTTTTTTGACAAGCAAATAAATGTTTTTAGAGTTCATTTTTCACTACAGTAGTTCGAAGTATTTATATAATTTTATAAATAATTATCTCTGTCCACTCGCTTGGTCTTCTTATTTTTTTTATTCGGAATGTGTATAGCTTTGGGCCCTAATGGCCTTGACAGAGTCACCGAGCTGGGGCCGAGTCCAGAGACCTGGCCGTGAAAAAGCGGCAGCCCTCACGGGGGCTTCAATTTGATACCGCCCTTAGGGTGCGTCGTGTGCTATTGTTTAGTTAAACAAACAAACGGACAATCTTTCGCTTTATTATGGTGTTGCTGTTCCACTGTTCCACTCACCGTATTCCATCGCCCGCCCTCGCTTTCTTTCGTATTGCTCAAGTTCTATGTATAGTCTCGTAATGTGATATAGCCTTCCTAAAGAAATGTACTATCAAATGTAAAAAGAATTATTCAAATTGAACCAAAGCGTGGAACCATACAATTACATTATTCTGACCAAATCATAAGGAACTAGGCGAAACCACTTTTTAATAAAAGTTAGCATGTTTCTTTTAATACCTAAGTCAAAATTAGAAAAGATAAACACTCGATGCTTCTCGTTAAAAAACGAAGCATAAAAAAATTAATTTTCAGTTTTATTTTATTTTCAATTTCTATGTAGGTACCCTTATCTAGATAATATACAAAGATATACAATATTAGATCGCTTATATAATTCTAATTTATTATCATCTTTTAATTGTTAGTTATTATTTATGTATTTCAATATAAATTCACACGTATAAAAACTTTTCAATTCTACCTGCATAGTGCGAAGATAATACTCGACGTAACGACCCAAGTGTTATATCCGTAAATATTTAAAAAAAAACTACCTGTCACTGTCAAATGTTGGAAATTGAAATATACTTTAAAAGTAACAAATATAATCTATACAATTTACACCTTAATGTAAGGAAAAAAAGTTTAAAATATAATAACGACAAATGGTATAAAATGAAAAAAAAGGATAACAAATTAAAGTAATTTTTTATTACATTGAATATTCAACTTTATTGCAAGGTGATAGAGACTATGTTCTTATTATTTCAAATGTAATGATACGATTCTTTTTTTTTTAAATCAAATCTATCCGATTCAGTCTTTTGTCTTCGTAATTAAGGTTCATATTCGTTTGGATGAATTTCAAAATATCAACAGGTACAGAAAATTTGACGTAAATCCGTAATATAATATTGTGCACACGATCCGTTACAAAAACGAGAGACAATGGGTGTTTTTATTTTATTAAAAGGATTTCGCTGGTGGCCTTAACTGTTTTATCGTTGAAAAATACTGATACAAAAAGCTTTTTTAGAGTTCCCTAAATGATAGAAAAACGATTGCGATTACGTACTTCGGTTATAAACTGTGAAATTTAATATTATAAATTTAAATTTTATGTAAAAAACCCTTAACGTTAAGCTTAAAGCTTTAAGCTTTACGTTAAGGGTTTTTTCATAAGCTCTTTGTATAGTTTATATATAGATGTAGGTAAAACCTAAACACATTTTAAAAGTAGTAGTTATATAATATATTAAACAAGATCAGTGCTATAAATTTAAAGGTAGGTTCTTACTCTAAATATCTTATTGGAAGTTGAATCTATTATAAATTAGGGTAAAAAGTATTATATGTGAGCTCCTTCAAATAATACACAATATATCTAGTTCTGGTATACAATACACACCTAATACAGTCATAAATACAGCAACAGCTTAACATACTCCGATCCAATTCAAGCTAGACAAACAACTACCAAAAATTCGTCATTTTAAATTTTAATAACTTACGGAACCCACCAACAAATATTACGTTACGTCCTCCCACGACAAGCTCCTATCTCCCTGATATCGAAGGACTTTTAAACGCTTAAAAGCATTGCAAGTACCTGACTCGGTAACAAAAAATATGATTAATGAAGGTCAGAATTAAATAATATCTTCGTTCAGGTACCGGGTATGTTTGTGATTTTTTAACCATTGTCCACCATGATCGTGCGGGGGCAGGTGAAAACCGCATAAAAATTGCTTGAATAATTTTTTTTGCGAGCTTTGTATGCCCCACAGAAATGTTAATAATAAGATGTATCTTTATACGAGTATTCGTCTATCTAAGTATAGGAAAAGACTTGACTGACTTATAAACTAAACCCCTACCCTAAAATCCTTGAAAAACTGATTTTTTCACAGTTGTTGTTTTTATAACGTAAACGACCACTAAGACAGGATTTATTAAAATTCAACTCTTAAACGGATGAAAACAGGGCTATTAGTTTGTATGGGATTCCGTCATTTTTGAAATGCAAGCTAGAAGCTTGAAACTTTGTTATTCGTGGAACAATTAAATATCAAGAAACATGTGTTTTTGGTTTAAAGTTGGTATTAAAATCGTTATTCATGCAGGCGAAGCCGCTGACAGAAGCTAGTACAATTATAAAACTATGACAGGGACGTCTGTTGTTATGATGTTTTTTTAACTAATTTCAAGGTTTTATTTTTAATCCAGCTTTCTTACTAGTATTTTTCAGGTAGTAGAAAACGGGGTGTTTTGAAAAATTCTACATCCATATGTACCACACCACGGACAACTTCTAGTATAGCATATATGAAATAATAGGTAACATAAGTATTATTATTTTTAGTGGTAATTATTGGTAAACCTGAACTAACATTAGCATCATCCTTATCATAAATTATTTTCAAATGATTAGTTCAAAACTGGTCATTGGATTACATATGTTCGATAATACTATTTAATGTTAATTATTCATAAATATTTATATATACAAAATGACAGAATCATTATAAAGTAATAAAACCTCGCCTATGACAGTGACGGGCGTTCGCAATTAAGATTTTAAATAAACAATCAAATAAAAAAATTAATAATGAAATACTTGTTTCAACCTCATCACAATTTTGTAGTAGTAGAGCCATAGACCTCCACCACAAATGGTTCGACCGGAGAAGTACAATCCTCTCACAGAAATCAGCGTAAAGTAATAGTATGAGTAGGTACTGTTGCGTTTCGTGCGATGGGTGAGAGCATCAGAGGCCCAATCTCCCATCCCCTTTGCACCTTTTTTCCTTCTTCATGCCTTTCTTCCTATCCCTTGGGTTGGCAACGCGCATGTGATACTTCGAGTATTGCGAGTGTTCATAGTTTCCGCTGACTGCTTATCATTATTGGGACCGTATGCTTGTTTGCCAACCGCCATCAAATAAAATAAAACAATTTTTTTTCTTTTTTTTTATGTTAGAAGTTGGTAAACAAGAATACGGCCCACCTGATGGTAAGTGGCTGCCGCAGCCTATGAGCGCTTGCAGCACCATTAGTAGGTGCCACTCGTGCGTTGCCAACCTCGAGATATTAGTTCTTAAATCTCGTTCGCCCAGTAATTTCACTAGCGTACAATACCCTTCAAACCGGAACGCGGTAGTGCCTAAGCACTACTATTTGGCGGCAGAATATATTACACTGCGGTGGTACCTACCTAGCCGGCCTCTTGCAACAAAAGACCTACCACCAGTGTGACTGATTGCACTGGTGGAATAATCTCTGCTGTGACAGAGGTTATCCCAACAGCGGGCGATGGGGTCGTCACATCCCGACGCCGGTAAAATCTAGTTATTACGTGTTGGTAGCGAGGCTGCCTTTAGCTTCAACAGTATCGGGGTCGATTCACGCTTGGGTGGATGTTTTTATACTTCCTACAAACATATGTTTTGGTCTGGGCGTTTATCCTTGTGACCTACAAGGATATCCACCGTGCCTCGGAGAGACCGTTAACGATGTCGGTCCCGGTTGTTATCACAACATCAGATGACAATCTTTAATTTTTGATAGGTAATTTGGTCTTATCCAATAATTTCCCGGTTCACCCTTATTGTTGTGGCGATCAGAAGACAATCGCACTGTATAAAAACTAATAGCCTATAAAATCCGAATGAGTACTAATCTGACCATGAGTAGATACCGGGAATAATGCTAGGATAAAGAAGGAAGAATAAGAAGACTTGTCTCAACCAGGAAGGTATGTAACCTGGGCACAGAAATCTAAACACAGTATACTCTCATAACTAAACTAAATTACCCTTTTCACAGCACAGACACGCACACAACACCGTCCTCGCCGGCGAGGACGTGGTCCTTTGTTTCGCACGTCGCGTCGTGCTCACACCGTCGGGTGAGTCTATCGTATAGAATGCGCTCGGAGCGCTGCCTCCATCTCCGATGACGTCCGCGGCCGTGGTTCGGCTTCGCAGGAGGCACCCTAAGGACGGAATCAAATCTGAGCCCCCGTGAGGACTACCCCTTTATCACGGCTGAGTCTCTGTACTCGGCCCACCCACCCGGTGACGCTGTCAAGGCCAGTAAGGCCAACAGCAAAACACATTCCGAAAAAAAAAATAATAAAAAATTACCCTTAAGTTATTTTCTCATACATACAAATAGTTAAAGAAGCAAAAATGCTTATCGTTGAACTCGAAACGATCGATTCAATACATTTAACAGAGCTTACAGCTAATGCGATTCGCGGCGCACTGGAGGTCTCTGTGCCATAAAGCGTTGTGCACGTGTGGAGCGAGTTATTACAATAACGTCTTACGGATTTATTGCAAATCTTTAAATCGTGATCTTTTGTAATTTGTTACATTAAAACATGATTTTTACTTTTAGTCGCGCCTGCTTGGTTTTATCCTTGTAAGTAAAATTCTATGCCGAAAGAAAAACTCCATCTTCTAATTTAGTTTATATAAAAAATTTATCCCAATTAAAACAATTGAAAATTGTTTTACAAGAAGTGACAAAACAAGATGTGTAACTATACGCAAAAATGGCTCAACGGATTTGGACCAAATTTGACAGAGAAATAGCTTGTTCCTGGATTGGCACATAGGATAAGTATCCTATTCGTCCCGGAAAAATATCAAGTTCTTGTGGGATTAACGAAAAACAAAATGCACAATTTAAACTTCGATATAGTAACTCTATATGTTTGTTATTTACGCCTAAATCAATAAAACGATTTTGATGTATTTTAGTGTAAAAGTAGATAGGACTTTGGACATGCAGTGGGTGTAAGGATTCTAGCGGCAAAGCGGCTACATGTATTTCGTAGGTAATAATCGATTTTTAACATTTCTACTAAATTATTATTAAGATTTCTGTGTATAGTTCTGATGATGGAATAGGAAGTAAGTCAACGTGACATTTTTAAAAATTGGCCAAATGCGAGACGGACTCGCACATGAAGGGTGCCGTACCATTATCTATAAAAGCGGCAAAAAAATCTCGCTTATTGTAAGGGATCCGTATTTGTTTTATTTTAATTTAATTATTTTTCACTTTTTCAAAAACGGGCAAAAAAAGTAACATTCTGAAAATTTCAACACCCAGATACAGCGCCAGACAGCAACAGACTGGGGACGGACAGCGTGCCCTTAGTAATAAAGCGGGACCTAAACCTTTGGGTACGGAACCCTAAAACTATATTTACCCGTGTGAATTTGAAGCAAGACGATTGTGAAATATAATTTGCATAAAATAATTTACATAATACATAACACAGCTTAACATTATGATAATAAGTATAATAATTAATTTAGTCTAATTTTGCCAATATTGTAGATAAATGAAATCTCTTAATCATTATTTATTGATAGAATCCATTAAATATCAACATACATGCCGATAAGTATGTAATGAATGCAAATTGTATAATTACTGTCCGTCATAATATAACTAATAATTTTTATAATACTCAAATGATAAAAATATCAATACGTTGTATAGTTCATTTTATTAGAAATTTTACAAATATAGAATTAATGCTTATGCGCTTCGACATAATATATTTTTAGATTACTCTTTGGCATTGCGTAGAGATGTCGGATCACTCTGCATCTTCTATCGCATATATCACGGAGAGTGTTCTGAGGAATTGTTTGGATTGATCCCGCCGGTAGAATTTCACCATCGGACATCGCGACAAAACTCTAAGTTCCATCCATACCACCTCGATGTCTGGAAATCCACAACAGCGCGATTTAGAAGACATTTTCTTCCTCGTACAACCACTCTGTGGAACCAACTTCCGCCGGCAGTCTTTCCGAACCGATACGACTTGGGAACCTTCAAGAGAAGAGCCTATTCTTTCCTTAAAGGTCGGCAACGCGCCTGCTTGCCTTCTGGTGTTGCAGATGTTCATGGGCGGCGGTGATCACTTTACATCAGGTGAGCCTCCTGCCCGTTTGCCCCCTCTTACATAAAAAAAAAAAAACTCTTGCTGTTGACGGGGAGGAAATGTGCCACCATATACCCGGCTTCCATGGGAGAAAAACCGGGTTCCATAACAAGGTGGTAACGTCACTAAGAAAACCGTGGAGGTTCCACGATGGCCGTTCTCAATGCGTTTGTCACGGGAGCTCTCGTAGAACGAACCTACACAACCAACGGAGCTCGGCAAGCGGGGACGGCAGTGGGGACCACACCGACGTTGCAGCGCACTGAGTTAACTACGACGGTGTTGAGTACTGCGGGCTTACCATTAACACAAAAACTGAGCTACATCGCTATTTCGTATCATGACATAAGTACGCCATGACAAATTTTTTTTTTTTTTTTTTTTTTTTTTTTTTTTTTTTTTTTTTTTTTAATGTTAAAAGTTGACAAACAAGCATACGGCCCACCTGATGGTAAGTGGTTACCATAGCCTATGAGCGCTTGCAGAACCATTAGTAGGTGCCACTCACGCGTTGCCAACCTCGAGATATTGGTTCTTAAATCTCGTCTGCCCAGTAATTTCACTAGCGTACAGTGCCCTTCAAACCGGAACACAGTAATGCCTAAGCACTACTATTTGGCGGCAGAATATTTGACACTGCGGTGGTACCTACCTAGCCGGCCTCTTGCAACAAAAGACCTACCACCAGTGAAACCAAACCATATAAAAGATGCGAAATCTCTAAGTATATTTAAACGAAGTCGGTCGACTTACATTTACAATGATGAAACTCTATTATAAATTATTAAAAATATATATATAAAAAAAAAAAAACAAGAATATTATCGCTTTAACTTGGACTATCGCCTAACATTACATTACAACTTAGAGAACTCGCGCCTTTACATTGTAGAATTAATTGATAACTTTCTGTTACTACGCGCACCGGGCTAATACTATTTGTTGTTTATTTTAGTTCATAAATATCTAATGTAAGTGAATGTATGTCTTATTGAGAATAAAGTTCTTAAACCGATATATACGTCATGCTCATATATAATCTGAATGTCAGATTTCAATTGGATTGATTGGTCGTCGTTTGTATCGCAATAAGAGTTAAGCCCCCTGATATCACAAGTTGTAGTTGTTACATACGTCTTATTCTTATTTCTCACTCATTTGCAACATTCCGGAAAAAAAACCTAATGGTGTTTGCCGTCCACCTATGTATATATGTATGGTATAGCATCTTACAAAAAACGGTGCTTGGTTATATATAAAGGAGAACACGTAAGGTATAATAAGGGATGAAATACAACTAGATTAATATGAAACATTTTCGAGCAGTCCACCATTATTCTAAATCAGATTTGTCACATTTTAACACATAAATACGTCACTCTATGGTGACTCAATACGATGCCAAAACTTGTACATTTTCTATCGGAACCGACCATCGAACACCAATTACGAATATGCCAAATTAAAGATGGTGGATTAATAATTTACAATTTCTTTACATCTATTGATATTGTAAAATTTTATATCTTCAAAGAGTTTATACGTATATTAATTAACATGTGTTCGTTATACGTGAGTACTTCGAGTTTTATTGCTGTTTTTTTATTCTTTATAACCGTGTTATTGTTGAATTGCCTTACGACTGAGGGAATATAATGATTTTAGATACCTCCGTAATTGGTATCGAGGTGAAATATCATCCGTTGTATTTCCAACGAATAATTAAAGTAAATCGTTAATCGTATTTCGTACACTTGAAATCGAATAATTGGCAGGTCTATGGTCTCAGGTTATAGTCATTTCTACACTTTAGAAGGGAAACAGGATTTGAAAATAAATACACTATTTTTTTACGGTAGTAGAGCCATGCTTCTCTCTGCACAAAAGGGCCGGCTCGACCGGGGAAGTACTACCCTCTCACAGAAAATCGCCATCAAGTCCCACCCCCTCAGTTCCCTTCCTTTTTTCCCCTTCTCATCCCATCCCTCCTGCTCCTTGGGGTGGCAACGCGCTTGTGATACTTCAAGTCTCGCACTTCGTTCACATGTTGCGATGACTGCTTACCATCAAGTGGACCGTATGCTTGTTTACCATTTAAAATATGAGTTTATATTATTTTATGTTTGCATCATATTCATTTTCATCTATCGTATGTCAGGGTCAGAAGGGCGAGGGGCGGAGGGGTCAAATAGTTGGAACGTAATACGAGCCGGCAGATGGCACGCTCCTTGCACTTCCGAAAAGTGACGCAAAAAATCCTTTAGAGTAGCGATCATATTAAGCGTAACACGTGTCGAGTGTTCCGTATAACATATCAAAATTACTTATAAGTAGCGGTTTACTAAACACTTTTATAACGAAAATATTATTGAAATAATATCCTTCCAAAAATGTAAAGTTTTTGAAAAATTTGAAAATGCTATTTTCGGACTATTCTGAAAATGTTCAAAACCTAAAAATACTATTTTAGAGTTGTCAGTAGTTCCGGTAGTTACCTTGATACAGAATATACAATTGTTTTGTATGTTTGTTTGTTAACAGCGGGCTATATAAACACTGAACATTATTTTAGGGCTCTATAACTGACACAAATTAGCATAGGAGCATTATAGATATAACCATAAATCCCTTATGATGTTGCAGAGTACTAATTTTATTATTCTAGGCTGATGAAAATAGTAAAAAGTACGAACATAATTCAACCGCAGAAAGCAAAAATGTCGTATCTCGAAAATTGGCCTAAATTACCTGTTACTTTGTAATTGATTACAAAAAAATTGCAACGCATTTTATGTCTCGTCTTACCAAAAAAAAATGCTAAAGCAATGTCTTTTTTTCTTATAAATCTACGAGTTATGAACTTAACAAAAATTATTTGTCTCTGGTGTAAAACTGATATTTCGAAATATGACATTTCTACCTTTCTTAAATTTACTGTACGAATCTGAAGAACGCATCCCTAATAATTGAATGTAAGGGTATAAACAAACTGCACTTGTCGATGCACGTGAAGAACATTTGGCGGTATCCGCATCTCGTCCATCTGTCTCCGCAAAAAATATACTTGCTTATAACACGCTAATGAATTATATACGCACATGTTTTGTATTAGTCTAAGCTCATTGCCATTTAAAAACTATACATTTACGATTTGTCGCTGTGATTTAATATAATACGTTCATGTAGAATTTTTATATGTTCTAACTATTAACTGATAATTTTTTGCAACAATCGAACAACAGAATTTTCAATTCCTTAAAATCTTCTTCTCCTTCCTAGCATTATTCCCGGTACCATACGAGTATTTACCCAGGGTTTGCTTACTCTTGTCCGGATTTAACAGGTTACTAGATTTTACACGGAGCGATTGCCGTCAAATGGTAAGAGCAATTTACTTATCCAGAGTAACAATTATTATCAGATGTTATGTGACAACAACCGGGTCCGGCAGCTTAACGTGCTCTTCGAAGCACGGTGGGGAGACCCACATGGACGAACGCCCAGACCGAAACTAAAATTTGTAAGATCAATGCAAACATCTGCCCGAGCGGTAATCGAACCCGCAACCGTCGCGGCAAGACTCGCTACCCACAACGCCACACCGGTGTCAATTTATAATAAAATGCATTAAACACTTTTGGAACGAAGTTCGTAACCCGGCTTATGGGTAGTGCGATTTAGTAGAAGTCACGTAACGAAATGCCGTAAGCTGTGTGTGTCCGTGTTTGTACAGAGCCAAGCCAATAAGCACACGAGAAAGTGAGTGCACAGCCGGGTGCGCAATTCTCTCTCTCTGTCCCTGTCTCTTTTTATCATATAACCTAATTAAAATAAGAAATATACAGATTTCATTTGGAATTACAGTCGGAGTTGAAGAAAAAACGTAAGGAACTTCGTTCTTGACGGATGTCCTCCGACCGCACATTTTTTTATAAAACATTTTTCACTATGATGAAGCTACATAATCAAGGACAGAAATTGGTGGGAAAATATATTTTATGTACCCATTCCATGCAAATACATATAAAGTCACGTCTTGTTGAATGTCTGTATGAATTCATAACAATCCTTCATCATAATTCAAAACAATCTTTCAGTCATATTATAAATAATTGTTATAATGTCTTATCTATTGTACACCACCTACCTTCCTTAAGTTAATTAATTAATATCTCTGTTCTCTCAGGTTGCCTGGCAGAGATTGCTCTTTAGCAATAAGGGCGCCTGATTGTGCATATTACTGTTTTAGTCGTATAAAACTTTTTGTTGTTTTTGTGTGTGTATGTGTACAATAAAGAATATTATTATTATTATTATTATAATTGTCGGTCAAGACTCGTCATTAGCCAAATAAATCTAAATGTTAATTTCATATATGGTTGTGTTGTGAAACTTAAAAACAACGGCGCCATCTTCTAATAAGGATGTATAAAATAAACAATATTTACATTCGCAGACAAAAATTGCAATATATAGAAATAGTTCCACAGATAATGTACCGTTATTAAGAGACATGGAAACGGCCGTGTTGCTTAATTAAAATAATTTGAACTGCAATCTGAATACATTATGGCCGAACGTAGCTAATATACCACGGCGGTGATGTAATATACGGAATCGTATCGTGTTCTGGAACGCTTGTTGAATAATTGTTTTGTTTTACGTTACAAAATTGGCAAGCAAGCATACACCTGATTATAGACGGTTGTCGTAGCCTATGAGCGCTTGCAGCACTATGCATTGGTCTCACTCAGGCGTTGCCAACATCGGAATATTTGTTCTTAAATCTCCGCTGCACAGTAATTTCTTTACCTACAGTGGATACTGTAAGCCTAAATACAGTAATAGCAATGACAATATAATAAAGCCACTTTATATTGCAACTTATTTTGGTTGTTGATTTAACGGAACTGAACAATATGCGCTGTAAGAATAGTAAAATACAATAAATATTTTAATTGTTATTAAAAAAATCACTTATCTGTTAAGTTTTAGCATACACTTGTATGAACATAAACGCTAAATTACACATTATTTAAAAAGCTAATCTTAGGATATTGGTATTCATTTTGAATTTAAGACTACTGTAAATTACTGGTAGTCATATTTAAAACAATCTTTAACAAATACTGTAAGGTCTATTATGTCCAGTCTGAAGGGTCACTACAATTATTTTATATGTCAACAGTAGCTCACAACCAAAGGATTCACTTATAACCACAAGCCTCAATAACAAATCTACTAACAACGTTCAAGTTCCCTATACACAGCCGTGTGTTTTCATATTTATAGTTCGTCTATATCTGTAACGTTGTCATAATGGCCAAGTGTGTCTGCCGAGAGAAATGACATCGATGAAATCTACAATTTTAAATTAAACACAGTGTCTAATGGTCTGGACCATTATCTACTATGGACATACATATTTAATTTATACCTTATCACAAGGGAATAGAATCAAAAATGCAAAGAAAAAGATTGAAGAAAAAGGATGTATAATAAAAATTTGTTTTTAGCACAGATAAGAGAAAGTAATAAAAGTGATATAAAGCCATCTTACACGTGTAAAAACGACTTATTAAAAGGAAAATCGAAAAACAATTTTTTAAATACAACCAAAAAAAAGATGAACTCACTTACTTTTACCCTTTCATGTTTCAATATAAAAAAGTCCTCTGAAACTATGAGTGTGTAGTGTAGAGTTTTAAAAATATCAAATAAATAATTAAATGATTTATTAATACAACAAAGCAATACTTATAAAAGTAAATAGAACCTGTTTTAGGATACTAAGTTGGCAAGCAACCATACAACCCACTTGATATTAAGCGGTTGCGGTAGCCTAAAGCTTACACCACCAAGAATTGGTAGGTGTCACTCAGTTAACAAACTAGAGATATTAGTTCTTAATTCTCTTTTGTCTCGTAATTTCACTACCTACAATGTCCTTCGAACAAAAATAGAGTAATGCAAAATACACTACTGTTTTTCGGTAGACTATCTGATACTGCAGTGGTACCTACCTATCCAGCATCTTGAAATAAAGGACCTTTCTGATACCATTTCCACGTTCCAAAATTTCTTAATATTGGAAAGTACAGAAATGGTCTTTAACTACCGAGATACGCTCCAAATCAAAACGCTATAAAGCTCTGGCAATATTGGATTTAATAATCCAAATTTTAAATGATGATTAAAATATGATTTATATTTGATATATAGGAATGTCGCGACACTTGTATAAATCGATTATATATATGTAAATATTTGATGAGTTCTTGTTTTCGCATTAATTAATTATATGAAATTAGTATTTATATAAATTAATAATTAATTTTCGTTAATTGCAATTTTATAATTTTTTTTTTGTTCAAGATTTTCCAATCTATAGATATTTTTAAAATTATTTAAAAGGACAATGCGATATTATATTTAGATTTTGTTAATTGCAATTTTATCAAAAAAAATGTTTTTGTCCAAGATTTTCCAACGTATGGAAATTTTTAAAATGGTTTAAAAGGACAATTATTGTTATTTCTTTAACCTTATAATTGTTAGTTTTGTTTTTGTTAATTTTGTCAAATTTTTCTTAAAAAAAATATATGGTCCAATGATAAAATTTATTCATAATATATTAAGTAATAAAAAATGTTTGCTATATATATTGGAAAAATAACATTACATATGATAGTATTGAGTAGGACCAACGTCAATTATTGAGTTGGCTGGTCCTACTGGCCTTGACAAATGACATGACACCGAGAATTTATATGAATATAGTCTTTTTTTTATGTTAGAAGGTGGCAAACAAGCATACGGCCCTCCTGATGGTAAGTGGCTGCCGCAGCCTATGAGCGCTTGCAGCACCATTAGTAGGTGCCACTCAGGCGTTGCCAACCTCGAGATATTAGTTCTTAAATCTCGTTCGCCCAGTAATTTCAGTCTATTTACTATCAACAGATTCATGGTACTAAAGCAAATTATTAGCAATAAACGCAAAATATAGTACAGTCAAGTACTATATTTTTCGAGCAAATAATTCATTTAAATTTTATTAAATTGCATCACTATAATGTGGCGGCTTTTAAAAGTTACACGTGCTTCGACCTTACGGTATATTTAAATTAATATCAGTCTATAAAATAGCTAATTCCATTTACTAAATAAATGAGCAGCTATTAAATTATAAACTACCACAAATGAGCCTATTTTTAATAAGCATTTAATTAGCGAATCGGAGCTCATCCGCGTAGAAAGAACGCTGTTATTGTTATTGTCAGACGTTGACATAAATAAGGTTCTACACACAACGTCTTTCATTAAGATACTGTTTGACACACACGCTTAAATAATAACACGTTAAAGGTTAAATTAACACACAACAAACAAATTTTCAAATTTTAATGATTCAAAATTGTTTTTAAATCATGTAATAAATAAAACCGATTATTATTTTTTTTCAGTATTATTATAATTATTTTAAAGAATACTAGCAATGTTTTTTCAAATATAAAATAAAGTTTTCTTTCTTTCTTTCTTTCTTTCTTTCAGGTCATTACTAATACTCCTATTGGCCCTAAAAATAAGCTTGTAGCTTGCGCTAGGAGTGGGTATGGGTGGGTGAGTGAAGCGTAACTTTGATACTGGTGTACAAAATAAAATGTAAAATAAGTATCGGCATCGGGATGTGACGACCCCATCGCCCGCTGTTGGTATAACCTCTGTCACAGCAGAGATTATTCCACCAGTGCAATCAGTCACACTGGTGGTAGGTCTTTTGTTGCAAGAGGCCGGCTAGGTAGGTACCACCGCAGTGTCCAATATTCTGCCGCCAAATAGTAGTGCTTAGGCACTACTGTGTTCCAGTTTGAAGGGCATTGTACGCTAGTGAAATTACTGGGCGAACGAGATATAAGAACTAATATCTCGAGGTTGGCAACGCGCGAGTGGCACCTACTAATGGTGCTGCAAGCGCTCATAAGCTGCGGCAGCCACTTACCATCAGGTGGGCCGTATGCTTGTATAATAATAAACAATAATAAACGCTACACACTCAACGGCCCCCATTAGGATAATTATATCCTGTGTCGGGGTCCGGAAACATTCACAATGACAAGGACAAACACAACCAGACCGGAAAACATGCCTGTACGATTAATACAAACATCTGCTCCGAGCGGGAATCGAACCCGCAACCGTCGCGGCTTAAGGCAGAGTCGCTACCCACAACGCCACAACGGTGTCAAACTTCTATGCCAACTTCTAACATAAAAAAAAAAAGTAAATTTTAAAAAACTATAAAAGACGAGACAAGAATGAAAAATCGCGTGAGACTAGTTTTTTTCATTAAGTGACCTCCGATAGGATCTATACTTAATCAAGTGAACATATTGCCGAATAACACATTAAATTATCTCAATAACTGTTATAGGAACGTAACTAAAATGCCTAAATTAATTGGCCAATCGGATCTCATCTGTCAAGAGTCGGCGACATTTGATGTGTCTGTGACGAGTTGACAGGAAACGTTTGGTCATTATATCTAGAACACCCATATATCAAGGTGACATATACAACGGGGCATTATTGAAATATATAAAGCCCCAGTCACAGTGAAGCAGCTGTGAGATAAACATAATGTAATATTGTAGATCGTATTATATGGCCTTAGATAATCCAGAAGTCCGATGTTCACTCTCTCTTTTCATTATCCATCATCGAAAATTTAGAAGCCTCAATAGCTCAACGGTAGAAGGGCCGACTTCGCTTCGTTAACGCGAGAGTCGAGGGTTCGATCCTGACCCCATTGGGGTATTGTCGTACCCACTCCTAGCGCAAGCTTCGAGCTTATTTGGAGGGCAATAGGAATATTAGTAATGCCTTGAAAAAGCATTGCTAATATTCTTAAAAAAAAAAACAAAAAAAAAATGCTATCAATCCCGCCGAAAGACGTCTATTATTAATACTTACTAGCGGCCCGCTCTGGCTTCGCACGGGTATAAAATATATATAGCCTATGTCATTCACTGAAAAAATTATTAAAATCGATCCTGTCGTTTTGATTTATTCATTACTGCCCGTGGCCCACAAGATTATTTACGATATTACATTAGAAACCTCAAAAATAACAGTATTTCTATGCGTAGTTTTAAAGATTTAAGCATACATAGGGATATAGGGACAGAGAAAACGACTTTGTTTTATACTATGTAGTGATTAATAATTCAATAGAAAAAATAAATTAACGCTTCACACTCAACCCACAATACTCAATAAGCCCATTAGGATAGTCATATCCGGGGGTCCGGAAAGACGCATTCGCAAGAAGTCAATACAAATATCCTTTTCGTGCGAGAATTGAACTCACGACTAAATGCACTTAAGGCAGGTTCGTATTTAGTTCCTATCACATAATAAGCGGGCACGAGGCACGAATAAGTGAAGCCTTTTCAGCTTGGGCAAAGATCCTTTCGTTTGTCCGGATTCTATTCTACTGTACAGGTATGCGACCTGTTCTTAACAAATTCTCGTGAAATTTTACAACCACGTTCAATAATTATATGGATTAGGGTTCGAAAACTCTCATGCTTTCTTTTCGCCGAGGTAGTTTGCGCAACCACCTGACGTCTCACAAAGGCGATGAGGGTTCCGCAGAGTTTTAGTGGGTATTACGATTACGATTACGATTATCGAGTCCCACACTACCACTCCCTAGTGTACTCCTCGGAGTTCACTAGTTGAGTGGTGTGCGTAAATGCATTTCTCTGCGTTAAAAAAAAAAAGGGTTCGAAAACTCGCGCTGTTTATAACTCAGGGAACCACTATAATTTTGATACGTACGATAGTTCGTGGACACCGTTGTGGCGTTGTGGGTAGCGAGTCTGCCTTTAGTCTCGACGGTTGAGGGTTCGATTCCCGCTCGAGCAGATGTTTGTTAAAATTTCTGTCTCGGTCTGGGCGTTTGTCCGTGTGGGTCTCCCCACCGTGCCTCGGAGAGCACGTTAAGCTGTCGGTCCCGGTTATTATCAATAACATCTGATAATAATCGTTAACTCTTGATAAGTAAATTGCTGTTATCCAATGAGTTACAGGTTCGCCCTTAGGGTTGCGGAGGTCAGAGGGCAATCGCTCTGTGTAAAAACTAGTAACCTGTCAAATCCGGATAAGAGTAATAAGCAGACCCTGGGTACATAAAAATACCGGGAATAATGCTAGGACGTACGATAGTTCGTGCGCTTTATATTTTCTACACATCACGATAGGAGGAACACAAGCATAATCCATAAACTAATAAATGCTACATATACGAATAAGGGTCACAATGATGTGAATGTTTATCGATGTTTTATAAGTTCGCTTTTCTGAACATCACCGACAATAAATATGAAAGTCAGGTGAAAGGCCGTAGACGAGGATCATAAATCCACTTGTCGACATGTGATCCACTTATAAATATTATCAATAATTGACCATTGATATTAATTGAATTCGTTCGTAAAATTATAATATTTCCGTCGTAATAATGTCAAAAACAAAATACCAATTTGTATTTCTCGTATTGCGCTATATTATGTTCAATAAACAGTATTAACTTAAGATAAAATTATATTTAAATCAAATTAAATATTGTTAAAAAAAAGTAGATCTGCCCGGGTTTAAATTTGCGGAAGGCAAGCACCCACCTGATAAGCAGTTGTCGCAGCCTATGAGCGCCTGCAACACCATAATATTATATTTGTAGGTGTCACTCACGCGTTGCCGATCTCTCGACCTCGTTATTGGTTCTCAAATCTTCTTTTCCCAGCTAGGTACAGTGTCCTTCAAACCAAAACATTGCATACTGCTTTACTGTAGAATAACTGATACGGCGGTGGTACCTACCTAGCCGGCCACGCGCAATGAAAGGCCTACCATCAGTAACTTAGTACTTTCCCAACAAAGCCGATAAGAGCAACAAAACTTATTACATACATTTGAGAGTTTTAATTGTAACTGTAATTCGTTTCACAATTGTAATTACGATATGGAGAATCATAAATAGCTTAAACGTCTAAGTGTTTTGATCATAAATAAGACAGAGCCGCAGGCACGAACATATATCGAATTTAGTTACGAGTCGACAATCCGTGGACCGACGCATTAATTGTAATTGAAACGGGTTGGATTTGGATACTTAGAACACGTGACAAAGTGAAGTGGCATATCTTTTACAGTACGCAAGTGAAAATTGTGAATACATTCCGTAAACATTCTCAAAAGTCATCTCTCTCTCTCTCTCTTTCTTTTTCTATGAGTACGCACTAGCAAGAACGAACACACGAAAAAGAGCGTGTGCGCTTATTCGTCGGCATATATATAGTACACTGATTAAAGCACTTAAGTAGTTAAATTTAAATCTGTCATTACTATTTTCTTAGAACGCTAACCTGTATGGGCTTCATAAAGTAGTTTAACTATTGTCTCTAATGTCAGGACTGTGAATGTTTTAGCTTCCAAGCTATTTAAATACTTATATATATAAAAAATGTCAAATTAATGATATATGAGAAAAACATTTTTTTTTTGCTCAAAACCAGTCCTAGTAAGTATGTGTTGTGTATCTATTTTAAATGTAAAAAGTTCATTTTACCAAGATTTAACCCACAATTTATAGATTACACAACTTTTTATTGATTTTTAATTTTTTATATTCAATAAAATAATTACCCTTTTCTGTATTGTTCACAAAATTTACATCGTCACTATTGTATACTAGTAGGTACGTTCGAAGCCACATCCGTAAAGATTCTGTTCTAAGTAATAAAAAAAGATTGTAAATTAGAAAAGTATAAGTAGTTGTATTACACGAACGTTGAACCATGATGCAATTGAAATAAATCGGATATACTAGAATAATGACACTGTATAATTATTTTTTTCTTATATAATTTTGTTTATGTGTCATTTTGATTATACTATTCGGTGTTCTATTGAATTTGCCGCACCGCGCTTGTGGTATATGATGCTTACTAAAGGCTTTTTGGAAACCGGTAATCGTTACAAGTTTCCCAATCGAAATTGTTGACGAACATAATGTAATCGTATATGTGGGAGAAAGATGTATGCTTGTGGTAAGGCACAGGGTGGGGTCTACTGTGTGCCCATCACATGGCCTAAAGGAAGACGGTGGTCGGGGTGGGACCGACTGCCATGCTGCTTGCCAGCACGAGGCGGCACAGGGGAACAATGCCATCGGTTCCCCCAGGGTTAGGGCAACACCATCAGCTCTCCCCGGGATGGGCTCAGTTGAGCGATGTGCTTGAGAGGCCTCGGAGTGCTTTCCACAGGAGTTCCCGGAGCCTCTCGCACGCACTGAGGTCGGCCACCGAGGAGGTTTTAGTGGGACGCCGTGGTATCTGGTTGCAGATTTCCTCCTCGTCAACAAAAAAAAAGGCTTAATACTAGCCTAGTTATCTACCACCGTACGTTGGTGTAAAACTTGTGAAGTGACTGCTGCGCCACGTTTGCGGACTAGGGCGAGGGTGGCAAAATGCCGTTCGCCTTCTACAAGGGTATTAGTTGCTTTCGCGTTTGGACTCTAATTACTACCAAATGTAGTAGAGACATCTCTCCCCGGGCGAGTTAAAAAGTAATGCTAGGTTTCGTGAAAGAAATCAGTCACCGAAATGTACTGGTTTCATTTCATGTACTGGTCATCAAGATTACAGCCGCGACCACCTTTTCAGGTCATGGCCGAAGCACGGACACGTTCATCCAGACTGACCGCTCCTAAAGTTGCTTTACCCACTGATCATTTACCGATCGGTGACCGCACCCGGCTATGAGCGTCTCATTCATTAGGAGAGATGATTAGGAGGAATGGTTCTACCGAAAAGAACCGACAACGATCGCAATATATTGACTCTTTCCATTGAGCGAACCCTAAACGGCTTTGAGTTCATCTCATTTTATTTTATTTCACTGATTTATACGGTTTTTCAACACAACTAAAGTATGAAGTATGAGTGCTAACCCGGAATCTCAGACTTGTTTTCTATTGCAGGACGCAATAAGCCTTTTTTACTCGCCAATTTTTTATGTTATTGATAGTAACATTAAGCTTATAGCTTCCCGTCGAAAAACATGGCAATTTTAAAAACTGGTGAGTACATATATAAAAAAAATGTTTATTATTACCTAAGTTTATTAGGACCTAGGTTATAAGTTTGTTATCGACAAAATTAATATTATTATATAACTATAGCAGGTCACGTGACTTCATTTACATTTTCTACATATCTATATATAAAATTGACAATAAAGAGTAGTCAGTCTATACTAATATTATAAAGAGGAAAGATTATTTGTTTGAACAGTCTTCGAAATTACTGGACCGATATCAAAAATTCTTTTGCGATTTCAAAAACTTTCAGCACCGATTCGGATTTCGCATTTTTTTGCTTATAAGTACTCGATATAACACGTTACAGTACAAAACAGCCGTCAAAGTGTGCTGAAGGATGTGTATGCATGCTTACGGATGCTGAAGCATGAGTACGCGTGCTTCACGATGCAGCCTACGATGCTCATAAGTGTTTCCAAAACTGTCCAGCTAAATGCTGGTCGATGCTGATAAATGTTATGCTGAAGACGACGTTGTGGTGCAGTGGTAGCGAACCTGCCTTAAGCGCCACGGTTCGCGGGTTCGATTCCCACTCGGTGCAGATGCTAGTGTTGGCTATACAGGCATTTTCCGGTCTGGGTGTGTTTGTCCTTGTCCTTGTTTATGTTTATGTTTTCAGGCGTCGGGATGTGACGACCCCATCGCCCGCTGTTGGGATAACCTCTGTCACAACAGAGATTATTCCACCAGTGCAATCAGTCACACTGGTGGTAGGTCTTTTGTTGCAAGAGGCCGGCTAGGTAGGTACCACCGCAGTGTCCAATATTCTGCCGCCAAATAGTAGTGCTTAGGCACTACTGTGTTCCGGGTTTGAAGGGCATTGTACGCTAGTGAAATTACTGGGCGAACGAGATTTAAGAACTAATATCTCGAGGTTGGCAACGCGCGAGTGGCACCTACTAATGGTGCTGCAAGCGCTCATAGGCTGCGGCAGCCACTTACCATCAGGTGGGCCGTATGCTTGTTTGCCAACTTCTAACAAAAAAAAATGTTTCCGGACCCCCGATATAACTATCCTAATGGGGGCCTTTGAGTGTTTATTATTATTATGATTCAGACCTAAGACGCCTAACAGAACTAAATATCATTCAAACTCCATAAATTACTTGTCAATCAAAGTTGAAACCGACACTAAAATTTCCCACAACTTATCATATTATGAGAGATTTATTTTAACACGATATTAATTAGAAAGCCCTAATAAACGTCAGCCAGTATTTATTGGTATAATAAACAATACATTACTGTAGTATAAGTAATGATAACTTGGAAGGATGATAAAAGACTTAGAGAAGAGTTCAATGTATTAGCGGCCATCTTTCATTCCATAAGAGGCCGGCTAGGTAGGTACCACTGCAGTGTGAGCTATTCTACCGCAAAGCATACTGTGTTTCGGTTTGAAGGGCATTGTAACTAGTGAAATTAGTGGGCAAAGGAGATTTAAGAACCAATATCTGGAGGTTGGCAACACGTGAAGCAAGCGCTCACAGCCTATAGGCTACGACAGCGGCTTACCATCAGGTGGGTCGTATGCTTGCTTGCCAACTTATTCGCATAAAAGATGTTTGCATAAAAAAAAAAAAACTAATCGATGAGGGTATACTTTATTAGGATCAAAATAAATACATTTCGCCTTCTATGGATAATAAAATAGAGAGTACGCAGTTATATAGACTCAATAGCTCAACGGTAGAAGGGCCGACTCCACTCCGTTAACGCGAGAGTCACGGGTTCGATCCTGACCCCCTTGGACTATTGTCGTACCCACTCCTAGCGCAAGCTTCGAGCTTATTTGGAGGGGCAATAGGAATATTAGTAATGCCTTGAAAAAGGATTGTTAATAATCTTTTATTTTTTTTTAAATATAACACTTTTTTTTAAATATAACAATTCTTAAGAAATATGGCTCATTGTTAATATATATAAGTTTGAATTTTACAAATGAACTTTTAAAGTTTAAAAATAAATAAATTATAATTAAATTATAATAGCCTAATAAACATGTTCTAAAGTTTTAGTAAAAAAAATTAAACGATTTCGTCAAATACTTAAAATAAAACATAAATTACAGAAAAAACCTCGTTTTATTACAAAATACATATTTCTCCTTTTTTATTACTAGTATTTTGAGTCACCTAGCATAGTTTACACAACACGTAATCATAATATCACCGGTATAATCAAAATCGGAGCATCCGTGGGCCGGCGACGACTTTAGTTGCGCAGGCGCATACTAATGTGTTAATACCCGTACTAAATCATATAATGAAGTGTATATAATGTTATGAAACTAGATTCAATAAAAAAATCTGTTCTGGAATCAGATTTTTAATTTTAAAATGTCTAGACACCAAAAAAATCAAATGCTTTTACGTATAGTGTATTACAATTAGCTGCGCACGCGGCTTCGCTTGCTCACGTTACGTTATTCCTTATAGCATCAGCTATCTGCCAGTGAAAGTCTCGTTAAAATCAGTCCAGCCCTTTCCGATATTAGCCGGAACAAACAGACAAACATACAGACAAAAAAAAAAAAAAAAAAATTTCTTTATGTAAGTACCGTCCGTATATACCTTTATAACTATGCATTTAGCGAAAAACTATTAATTTGTAATTAAATTTTTTACAGATTTCCACAATCTATAATCACGACCCCAGCAAAAACCTATCAACATTTTTAATACACATACATCAATTTGAAGCGCATATAATATGCGTCATTACGTATCGTAATAACGACTGCAAATCGATATCGTTAGTAATCAATAAAACTAGAGGAAGACGAAAATCAAAGACGCTCCAATGCCGCGGAAATAATATCTCTAACATGCAACGAAGGACGTGTATAGACGGCTATTAGTGTACGCTCAGAACAATCATTCTCATATAGGAAATAGGTGTGCGAAGCTCACGACTTTCGCAAGTAGCATCCGCGTCATGTTATTAAAATTCTCGTTTTTATCACATCATGTATAGATCGTTTTTAATGTTATGACGGTGGGCAAGGGATAACAGGAACGGGATTAAAATAATAAAAGGAAGGAAATAGAGGAGAAGGAGATTAGGCCGTACGTCGCACGAAACGAAACATTACTGTTACTTTACGCCGATTTTCTAGAGAGATTTACTTTCGAGAGAGTACTACTCCCCCGGTCGAGGCGACCCATTTTTGGGCGAAGCATGGTTCTACTACTACAATATCAATAAAATACATGAATACACCTATTTTCCCGAATTCCTTAAAGATATAGCCATAGTCTCTGAGTAAAATGACTGTGACATACGGACAGACGGAGGTGAATTCATAAGGGGCAATTATTACCATTTGGCTAAGAAACCCTAATTAGATGCAAGAATTGATACTCGTGTATCAATACGTGCATCTAATTAATGTGAGAAATAGAAACGCAGAAATAAATTAAGAGAAATATAACCATATAGCTTTATAAATCGAAGTACACCAACGCAATTATACTTAATGCGAACCGGTTCCGATGTGAAATTTGAATAATGAAGATATGGGATTCTCGTAAACAAGCATACGCCACATACCTACTTATCAAATTCAATTCGAATAGCGTTAGAGATTATGTTAATTGTAGATGCGACTCTGTATAATTTTCTTCTTTGATACCTATAGTTAAACTACGATAGCACTGCGCGCCCTTGACGCGGCTTACGGGTAGTGCGATTTGGTAGAAATCGTCACGTAACAAAATGCTGTGTGTGTGTGTACTACAAGCAAATAAGCACATGAGCTAGTGAGTGCGCTGCCGGGTGCGCAACTTTCTCTCTCCCTCTCTGTACCTGTCTCTTTTTATCATATAACCTATTGAAATATACAGATTTCGGGGTCCCCGTACGCACATTTTTAAAAAGAATATCTTCAATGCGTTTTCAAGTTATAACTAATACTTCTATTGTCCCTCCAAATAGTAGTAGCTTGCGCGAGGAGTGGATACGACAATAGCCCAAGGGAGTCAGGATCGAATCCGCAACTCTCGCGTTAACGGAGTGGAGTCAACCTTATACCCATTGACCTATTGAGGCTTCGAATTGTTTTGATGTTTATAGTCACTATCCTCACGAATTTGTAGTAAGTATTCGTCTGGCAGGTATGTTTAAGTTATCAGAATCTAGCCGACAGCGCAAAACAATGATTTATAAATAAATCGCTTCGAAATGCCTTCAGCTATAACGAAACTTACATTTGGAAAAGCAAAATATCATGACAATATACTAGTATTTTCAATGTACGTATAAAAAGTTTGGACATCTGGGGTCAGGGCTATGTATACAAAAACCTGGGGGCCTACCACGAACTCTTATTATATATTCTAATATATAAAATTTTCGTGTCGCGGTGTTTCTTAACAAGTTCTTTAGAAACAGCACAACCGATTCTTCAGAAATTTTGTGTGCATATCGGGTAGGAATGAGAATCGTTCAACATCTATTTTTCATACCCCTAATGAAAGGGTGGTCCACCCCAAAATTTTATTTTTTGTATAATTTTTTTATGACGTGGCATTAAAAATACATACAACTCTAAATTTTGACCCTTCTACCATCAACCCCTATTTATTAATAGCGATATAAGTAATTCAATAAGTTTCACCGGTGTCACTGAGACTCAGTTAGGGGGCGCTGCTATCGGGTCCCAGATTTTTTTTCGGGGCAGGACAACGTCTGCCAGGCCCGCTGCTACATACATATTTTTAAGTCATTCTCATATAAAATCTGAATCATTTTACTGCCGGAATTTAATTGGACTGATTTAGTCGTCGACTTTGAATCGCAATATAAGTTAATGGTAGGCCCCCTGATATTCAAAATTTAGGCAATAGAATCGTTGGAAGTCAATTCGGTGCTAATATCAAGTTTTCTGCAGCTGTATGAATAAAAAATTCAAAAATTACGCAAATTTATCTGTTTCCGCTTCACCTTTAAATAAAAGAAATATGTAAGGCAGGTCGTGCAGTCTATATCTGAACAGGGATATAGAACGAAAATAAGAAACAAAAACAACAAAGTACAGTACAGTACAGTAAGTAGTTTAGGCGTCGGGATGTGACGACCCCATCGCCCGCTGTTGGGATAACCTCTGTCACAGCAGAGATTATTCCACCAGTGCAATCAGTCCCACTGGTGGTAGGTCTCTTGTTGCAAGAGGCCGGCTAGTTAGGTACCACCGCAGTGTCAAATATTCTGCCGCCAAATAGTAGTGTTTAGGCACTACTGTGTTCCGGTTTGAAGGGCATTGTACGCTAGTGAAATTACTGGGCGAACGAGATTTAAGAACTAATATCTCGAGGTTGGCAACCCGTGAGTGGCACCTACTAATGGTGCTGCAAGCGCTCATAGGCTGCGGCAGCCACTTACCATCAGGTGTGCCGTATGCTTGTTTGCCAACTTCTAACATAAAAAAAAAAAAAACATAATTATGTTAATATGACTTATAAACAAAGGTCCCCATTACGATAGTTATATCCTGTGTCGGGGGTCCGGAAACAGGACAAACACACCCATGCCGAAACACGGGCCTGTACGATCAATACAAAAATCTGCTCCAAGCAGGAATCAAACCAACCTGTGGCACTTAAGGTGGGCTAGCTAACGCTGCGTCTCAACGTCTTCAATCTTAATTCAATTGTTAGACTGTTTTGTCTACTGTCGGGATTGTGATTCTGTTAAACATTAAAAGAAAGTAATATAATTTTTTTTTTTATGTTAGAAGTTAGCAAACAAGTATACGGCCCACCTGATGGTAAGTGGTTGCCGTAGCCTATGAGCGCTTGCAGCACCAGAAGTAGGTGCCACTCACGCGTTGCCAACCTCGAGATATTAGTTCTTAAATCTCATCCGCGCGTGTTCACTAGCGTACAGTGCCCTTCAAACCGGAACACAGTAATGCCTAGGCACTACTATTTGGCGGCAGAATATTTGACACTGCGGTGATACCTACCTAGCCAGCCTCTTGCAATAAAAGACCTACCACCAGTTACTTCTTTTCTTTGAAATGTAGTCATTTATAATATTCCACGCCCTTAAATGTTCTTAGAAAATATATGGAACATCGCAAATCATTAAGTATAGGTGAAACGCGAAGGCTGATTCCTAGACTTGCATACCTACCAGCAATATGTACCAAAATGAAAAATTTCTTCCTTCTTCGTAGCATTATTCCCGCTATTTACCCGGGGTCTACTTAGCACTCTAATCCAGATTTGACAGGCTACGTTTTATATACAGCGATTGCCATCTGACCTCCGCAACCCTAAGTGCGCACCAGTAACTCATTTAAGAAGAGCAAATTATGTAACAAGTATTATCAGATGTCATGATAACAACTGGGACCAACGACTTAACATGCTTTCCAAAGCACGGTGGAAAAACCACAAGAACAAACGCCCAGCTCGAAAAAGATATTTGTAAGATGAATACAAACATGCATCCCGAGCGGGAATCTAACCCGCAAGCGTCGAGGCTAAAGGCAGCCTCGCTACCAACACGCCAAAACGGTCGTCAAAACGAAATGAAAACGACAATTTTATTAACCCCCAAATAGAACACATAAGAGTACATCTACCATGCTAAAGGTTTCTAAAATAGGCCTTCCTCTATTCCATGTAATACTATTTTCTATCATAGAATATAAATTAGATATGTAACAACTGCAACATTTACTTGATCTATGACAATATACCGTAGTAAGCGCTAAGTTCGGCAATTGGCGGTGTCGCAACGTGCCATCGCGGCCATTACATTACGTATTCATACAATAAAACAGAAATAACGAGATGTGCCTCAAAACGACTATCTTCGTATAAGGCACATAAGAATTACACGAAACTAAAAACACGTTCTGCCACAACCTATTTTATTTGACCAGCTTCTTCACATTTTTCTCTAGGATCGGATTAACCATGTCGGAACTACTAGCCAATGCAGGTCTTGGGGTAAATAACCATTTTCTAACTCTCTAAAGTAATGTTCTACCATATAGCAATCTGATTCATAATTATGCTGTTTTTCTATATTACGTAGGTATATAAGATCGGATAGGCGTTCCGAAATGTACGGATATATAATCATGTAATATCAAATAGTCAAGGCAATAATATTGTTTCGAATTTTATTTCTATCAATTCTCGTGGCGTGGGGCTCCTAGTCCATTGCGTGGCATTAGGCAGTTGCCTATAACACCTAATAGACTTCTTACTAAGCTATGACTTTAAACGGCAAAGAGACTTGACAAAGCTTGATATTTTTTATGAAAATATATTATCCTGTACTAAAAGGCCTAAAAACACACAAACACAACCGCTCTAACCAAAAATTATACCTGTGTCTTCTTCATCCTAGCATTATTCCCGGTATTTTTATGTACCCAGGGTCTGCTTATTACTCTTATCCGGATTTGACAGGTTACTAGTTTTTACACAGAGCGATTGCCATCTGACCTCCGCAACCCTAAGGGTGAACCAGTAAATCATTGGATAAGAGCAATTTACTTATAAAGAGTTAACGATTATTATCAGATGTTATTGATAATAACTGGGACCGACAGCTTAACGTGCTCTCCGAGGCACGGTGGGGAGACCCACACGGACAAACGCCCAGACCGAGACAGAAATTTTAACAAACATCTGCCCGGGCGGGAATCGAACCCGCAACCGTCGAGACTAAAGGCAGACTCGCTACCCACAACGCCACAACGGTGTCAAAAATTATGCCTGTCTAGCCAATATAAATATCTGCCCCAATCGGGAAACGAAACCACGATAATTTGCCTATAAAACGTTTTCGCAACAGACTGATGCTAAGCGGTCATCGTTACGATTACTATAGACGCTCGTAATATTTGTAGCAGAAAAAGCATGTTGCCGAACCAAGGGAAGTAAGTGACACACGAAATCAATCAAATCAAATCCAGTGCCATACGTATGTTTCTATATAAAACTAGGTTCTGCAACCGGTTTCACCGGCGTGAATAGCGATTTAATACAATCTTTGAACCCACATTTCAACCCTTCGGGGGCGGAATTTTAGAAACAGTTTCATGCTTCTAGTTTAAAAATTACACACTTCCGTACAAACTTTAAGCCCCCTTTTCACCCATGTAAGAGTTGAATTTCGAAATATCCTTTCTTAGTGCTCTTTAACGTTTTAATAACAACACCTGTGAAAAAATTCAAATTTTTAAGTCCTAAGGGCTTAGGCTGGGTGCTGATATTTCAGGTCTTCTCTTTTTTATATATAAATAACGTTAATGTGGCGATTGAAATTTTAATTAATTGCTTGTAATTTAAAATACATTAATTTTAAAGATTAAGATAATAATTTACTAATTTCCCCTTGATATATTTTACCGGAAAGCGACATTCGCTAAAGGATATGTCACGGCCGCCGCGAATGACAGCACTGCCCGTAGGCTATTCCTCAAATGCATAAAATCAAACATTTATCGTTGAACGGGTGAACGGGCTACATATGTCCGTCCGTCGGTATGTGAATAGATTTGTTTATAGTCATGTATATTGGCTAGTTTTATGTAATAAGACTTAATAAATAATTAAATCGTTACTTTAATTCTCATTAATATAAAACAACTTGTTTCAGAGTTCATGGGTTAATCCCAGGCTTTAAAAAGCTTATAAAACTTTTTAGGGTTGCGTAGACGAATGTCTAAAATAAAATATCCGTATCAAAGTCGTTCTACTCGGAGACTATTGGCTCTATCTATACTAAATTTAGTTAATAGGTACATATTTTTTGAGAAATAATATAGAACACAAAATTAAGGGTAGCAGTTCATACATGTAACTGAAAGGTTGAAAAAACTAATACTAGCGTATTACAACGCGTGAGACATATTTGGATATATCTTCAAAGGTAATATTAGAATGCATTGAGGATATTAATTTTGAAAAAATCCTTATAAAAAAGTACAGTACAAGTGAATTGTTATTACTTTCTGAGTCTATTTGTCAATCAGTGGAGATCTTTTATTTATATACAGATATATCACAATCATTAAAACCCGTAAACCTCGTAGATAAGTATTTAATATATTTAACATCTTTTATAGACGATTTAGTGGCACTGATACGATCAACAGTTATATAATGTTATTCTCGGAACAGTTCATAAACAGTAACATTAAGTATGAGATAATAAAATCAGTCATTACAATACAGCAACGAAACATCGGCCATTCACGTGGCCGGTATAAAATCCGATCTGAAGATAAAGCACATCGCATCAAAACCAAATAAAAACGCACTTCATTCCTGTTATTATACTCCAATAAACATTGATTCGTTTACGATAGTCCGCAAGACAATTTCATCTGATAATAGACGAGTATTAAATTATGTTTACCTTGACTGTAACAAGTGGCGCTCCCGATATTTTATGTTACTGATTTAGGGTTAGGTGGTTTTGGGTAAATTCCTTTCTTAAATGCGCCATTATTGGTGGTATTTTCAAAAGAGAAGAATAATTGTTTTTTTTTTCGGAATGTGTAATGCTGTTGGCCCTACTGGCCTTGACAGCGTCACCGAGCGGGGGGCTGAGTACAGAGACTCAGCCGTGATAAAGGGGCAGCACTTAGGAGAATGATTGATTACGTCCGCCTGATGGTAAGCAGTGATCGTAGCCCATGAATGCTCGCGATACATGAAGTATCACATGCGTGTTGTCAACCCGAAGGATAGGAGGGAAGGCATGAGAAGGGAGCAGTGGGGATGGCCTCTGGTGCTTTCACTCATCGCAAGAAATGCAATTCCTTTACGTCGATTTACTTTGAGAGGGTAGTACTCCCTGGTCGACCTAGACGATTTGTGCTGTATTTGTATAATTATATTTTTGTGTGTCATTAATATGTTACAGTATTTTTCAGATGTGTTACAGTTACAGTCCTTTGACTATAATAAGTAGCCCAATTTCCGTAAAAAACAAAAGACGAATGGGACTCTGACTCTTTTACATTTGTATAGTATTTATATAGTAGCACATAAAACTCATTTTTTTATATAAGAAAAATATATCTATAAGCTAAGGTTAGCTGTATAAAATCAAAAATAATGTTTCTATACTTTAGTAAGTATTTATTATATCAATTGGTTTTACAAAAGTACGCATAACGAGAATGTTAATAAAAGTTTTATATTAATATTGTACCGGTTTGTAGTGTCAATGACTCTCGTATAGATAGAAAACAATACTGCTTTGAAATTAAATATATACGAATAATTTTAAATATTCTCCTTGAGAGAATAAATATAGACAGATCTAAATATACGAAACTATAAAAAAAACATAACGGTCTAAAAGATAAACACAACACCGGTATGTATATTATGTAAAGAACAAACTCTTAATGCCTATTTAATCATATACATTCTCCCTAACATTATCCCGGTATTTTGCCCAGAGTCTGCTTATTGATCTTATCCGGATTTGGATTTGACAGGTTACTAGTTTTTACACAGAGCGATTGCTATCTCAATGCCTCAACCTTTAGGGCGAACCAGTAACTCATTGGATAAGAGCAAATTACCTATCAAGAGTTAACGATTATTATCAGATGTTATGATAACAACCGGGACCGACAGCTTAACTTGCTTGCCGAGGCACGGTGGGGAGGCCCGAAAGGACAAACGCTGAGACTGAAACAAATATTTATAACAACTATCGGCCCAAAGCAGGCCATAACAGTCATACAATATAACCATATACATTATCGATATATTTTTTATTCCCGGTTTATTTTAAATTTTCTGACCCACCGAACCATGACAAAGCGTTTAAGCATGAACATCTTTTTATAATAAAAAAATTCATACGGAATCCATGGAATAAAAATACACCGACTGAAGTTTTCACATCAATTATTATAGTCGAACATTTAATCTTCCCAACTAATTAACGTAACTAGTCGACTAGGCGTATATAAAATTTTGATAGTAAAATTAGAATCGTTAAAATGTACAATAAAAAAGTTACCGGTAAACGGTAAAGTACCTATAAATCTGGTTATACGTTAAGGTCGGGGTCTTAAACTGTAGCTTAGGGCCGATAGCGAGTTTATTGTCACAGTAAAAAGTTTTCACACATTCGAAAAAGTTTTTAATTTGTCTCCTTTATGATGCAAATCGCTTTCCTAACCATTACGAATGGCGCGGTAAAAGGTATTTATTATCTGTCCGAATATGAACTTTAATAAGTTTTATATAAACACACTTTCCTTACATTTGGCTGAAAACAAGTACAAGTACAGTGTCAAAAATAAATTAAAAACAAACACGACCGATGAAACAAAAAAAAACTAATAATATTTTTGAAATGTTATACCTGTATAAGTTTGTCATATAACAAAGAATAAACGTTTTTTTTATAATTAAAATGTTTCAATAATTCATTTTAATGTAAATATTTATCTTCGTTTTGCAATTCTTTAAGATTACCAATAAGTTCTTAACAACAGTAATTTCTTTAATCAAGCGCCTGATAAATTGTTTACAATTAAAATGATAATTATCGCCAGAGATTCTAAGAAACATGAAAATGTATGTTTACTAATAGCAGTATCAATCACCAATGTATAGGGAAAAATGTGGTTTCGGAAGAACCAATAGTTCTCTAGTATGTTTTAAGATCGCATTACATGCCGTTTCAGTGTCCATTCGTAAAACTTAATCCAATTAACACATAATTTAACGACTGGACATGATTTGTACAGTTTTTTAATGTGAATAAGTTATCAAGCAAGCATAATTGTGACCCACGTTTGCAACATCATACAGGTAACACTAAGGCATCGCGAGATATGGGTTCTTAAAAGTCCTTCGCCCAGTAATTTCATTAGCTACAGTATCCTTTAAACCGAAATACAGTATATTGCTTTACAGTACAATAGCTGACACTGCAATGGTGCTACCTAGCCGGCCTATTGCAATAAAATACCTACCACGAGCAAAATTATTGGAGCGAAGCTCCTTAACGCGGCTTACGGGTTTGGGATTGCAGTTTAATAGAAATCGTCACATAACGAAATGCGGTTTGCTGTGCATATGAGCAAGCGAGAGCGCAGCCGGGTGCGTAACTCTCTCTCTCTCTCTGTGTCTCTGTTGCTGTATCTTTTTATCATATAACCTATTGCAATATACAGACATCATTTAGAATTACATTCGGAGTTACAGAAAAAACATAAGGAACTTCGTTCCTGACGGGAGTCCCATGACCGCTTTTTTATTATTTTTATAAATATAGCTGGTACTGAATTGTAAATATATTTATGTAACAAATTAATAGTTTTAATTTTTCAATGTGTATTCATGTTAATAAACTTTTGTCATTTATGACATGCGTCATATCAACATGTCGCACATGTTCGGAACCACGATCATATACACTAATTGGCTACCATTCCTCTACAGGGGTCGTAGCATGAAACCTCCTTCCATTATTTTCTTTTCCTCCTATCATTACTCCCGGTATTATACGAGTATTTACCCAGTGCTTATTACTCCTGTCCGGATTTGACAGGTTACTAGTTTTTACACAGAGCTATTACCATCCGACCTCCGTAGCCGTCATTGGATAAGAGCAATTTCCTTATCAAGAGTTAACGATTATTATCACATGTTATGTGATAACAACCGGGGCCGAAAGCTTAACGTTCTCTCCGAGGCACGGTGGGGAGACCCACAAGGACAAACACCCAGACCGAAACAGATATTTTTAAGATCAATGCAAGCCGTAGCAACTCATTAATTATACTTTCCTCTATTAAAAATTTTTAAAGAAATATACGTAGCTTCCATTTTAAAAACGCACGTCTATCAACGCGAAATTAAAAACTATAATATCATATTAATAGTTTCATTTAACGTTCAAAAGACACCGTGTCGTTCCGAGCGGGCATTCTAATGAATTAACAAGACCCTAATTCCGTATAGGTAAATAATTATAAAGATTCTTCGCGTGTGGTCCCGCTATAAACAGTATTTTCTAATTTATACCACTCTAGCTAAAGACGGGTATATTTTTAATTGATCTCTGATACTTATTACGCTGGTTTAGATTATCTTTTTATTAAATTGACTTTTGGAGGAACTCGGACCTCCTTGTGCCATATGTAACTGATAAATATCTTTAATGAAAAAGAATTGTAATTAGATTATTAAGTTTATAAAACGAAATAAAAAAATACATTTATCAACTAGATACGCCCACGGCTCCGTTCACGTGGTATACCGATTTTTCGTTCTTTTTCTAAAATAAAAGTAGCTTAAGTTCCTCCTTATAACATTAGCTATCTGCCAGTGAAAGTTCTATTAAAATCTGTCAAGTCATTTCAGAGATTAGCTGGAACAAACAGACAGACAGACAGACAACAATTTAAAAAATCCTTTTTTTTTTAAGTTTTTAAAGTACCATATAAACTTTCATATGCATTTAATGAACAGCTGTTTGTTTGGAATTACAAACAGACACTTCAATTTTATTTATTTGTATATAAGACAAAAGGACTTCCTACAATAATTTCGTAACATCGAATTGTTAAAATAAATAATAATATTCATAGAAATTGTCTCAATCGAACATCGTATTAAATTAAATATTTAAAATAGTGACGTAATTTATATCGATACATGGAAATCAGTGATCATCGATCCATATACCAACGTGTTACAAAACTATTACCAAATAAAAAATTCATATCGACAAAAATAATCACGTAATATTGAAATAAATTTGTGAGATATCAATTATTTTTATATATTCCGATATTGCTCGATCGATTGCGAAACGGTTTTCGTAACTGTACCGTGTTACAAATGCAGAGACATCACTAAACGAAGAATAGTTTGATTGACTCCAAAATATATGTAAGTATAGTGCTTGTGACCGAAATACGTGGTTATAAATCAAATGTAACAAAAGACGTATTGGCCGATTTCTAACTCCATCGCTAATTGGACGTCGCCGTAAAGATCGGCCATATTGAAAAATACAAAACTCAATTCCGTTTACAAAAAAAAACTAAACTAAGCTTGTAACAGAATACTATACCGCGAAAGAACATAAAACCTCGTTGGCTATTAGATTCGGCGTTGTTCGTAACAAACGACATTTTTATATTTTACAAGTGAGCGGCCTGCGCCCGCGCTCGTACACACAGACGCACGCACGCACACAACTATGATGGATATAAACAAATGTGCTAAGTAAAAAATATTATTATAGCATAATACGCCATAAAACACGAGAGCTCCGAGTACCGGTAGCGCTTCTCAAACTTCGGTTAATGCTGGCCGTTTATCCACAGGCCGGTTCCGTAGCACGCCTACACCGTCCGTAGCCTACAGTGACAAACCTCGCTCAGATATATCAAGAGCTACGTTCATGTTTATAGCTTCTTATCAAAGTGAAAGTATATTATTCGCTATTTTCAAATACTTTATGAAGTGTACTTCTTTTACTTTTATACAAAAAAAAATAATTTAGTTCGATATCTTCTATTATTACATTTAAGATAAAAACTTATTATTAACTGTAAATGTAACTTTGTAATTTAATACATTTATATAGGATTACAAAGTTATTTATGCAGTTGGTGTATCTAGAAAACTGGACCGAAATTACAAAGTATTTTAATTTTTCCTTTATTTATACACAAAACACTAATTATATTCTAAATTTGAAGCTTCCATGTCTGCTAGAAGTGCCTTAGAGTTTTGATGAACGGTCAGTCAGTAACAAAATTTTGACTCGTTATAATTCTTAAACTACACTTTCAAATTGAATGAAATTTGATATACACCATGTCTATACAATGCCTAATTGGTTACTGAAAAATCAGGCTTTTAGTTTTACCAACAACGAAGTTATAAGAGGTTGAAAATTATGTAAGTGCGTATCTGACTGCAAATGTAACTTTGTAATCCTATACATTTATATGAGATTACAAAGTTATTTATGCAGTTGGTGTATCTAGAAAACTAGATGGAAATTACAAAATATTTTAATTTTTCCTTTACTTATACACTAAACACTAATTATATTCTAAATTTGAAGCTTCCATGTATGCTAGAAGTGCCTTAGAGTTTTGATGATCGGTCAGTCAGTGAGTGACAAAATTAAGAAATTTGACTAGTTATAATTCTAAAACTACTGGTTCAAATTGAATGAAATTTGAAATATACCGTGTCGATACAATACCTGCTCGGTTACTGAAAATTCAGGCTTATAGCTTTATCCACAACGAAGTTATAGAGCATCGAAAATGGCCTGAAGTGCTTCGAGAAAAGGATAGTACGGCCGTGCCGCTTTTTTGCTCGACTTGGCGGGGCACTGCCGTGCCCCCAGATTCATGAACATTCAATTCGTGGCAAGCAAGCATATGACCCACCTGATGGTAAGCAGTTGTCGTAGCCTATGAGTGTTTGCAACACCATACATTTGTTGATGTCACATACACGTTGCCGACCTCGAGATGCTGGTTCTTAAATCTCCTTTGTCCAGTAATTTCTCTAGCTACAGTGTCCTTCGAACCGAAAAATAGTATAATGTTTACTGTAGGACAACTGACCTAACTACCAGGCATCAGTAACCCATTTAAAAAAAATTGCACTAATTGAAAATAAAAAAATAAACAAAGTTTGAGAAACGCCAGAAGACGGTACTCTAACATAAACAAAGTCAGTGATTTCTATTAAAACCATTCGGCATTTCGATATACGAATTATATTAGAATAATGTCTGGGAACGGGTGTCTGCGCAATGCGCAATAAATAACCCAAGTCGGACAGACGACGGTAATGAGCTCATAGCTCTTATTAACATAATATTAGAGTTCATTTTAGATAATAGAGTTATATGGCAAGTATCGGTAATAAAATAAATAAATTTTGGTAAGCAAAATCGTCTTTATCTAAAAGTTTAAGGACGAACACCTACTCTTCACGCTAATTGCGGATAGAGCTATAATGTAATCAGAGACACAGACGCAGATTTATAACAAAGTCCGTTTGTCTGTCTGTTTGCGATAAACTCAAAAACTACTAAACGGATTTTCATACGGTTTTCACGAATCATCATAGGCCGATTTATCAGACGATTCAGCAATTTCATGAGTGCCAATTGTCGAAAATGTTACAGGTGGTAGGCCTTTTATTGCGCGAGGCCGGCTAGGTAGGTTCTGCAGTGTTATTCTACCGTAAAGCAGTGCACTGTGTTTCGGTTTGAAGGATACTGTAGCTAGTGAAATTACTGGACAAAGGAGATCTAAGAACCAATATCTATAGCAGCAAAATTGTCAGTAAGAATAAAGATGAATCCTTTGTTACAACAGCGACGTGTGGTAGTCTGCTAGTAATTTATGTGCTAAATTTATATTTTAATTCCTAGTTTAATCATTCTTGAACGTCTTCGATGCTTAGAAACGCACTCGTAATTATTTATAACAAAAACTTTTATCAAAAAATTTTAGACCTATTAGAGGCATGATTCTCCAGGCATGAGCACAAAAGTACTAATCTCCCTCAGGAAATAGGCGTAAAGCAACAGTACTATTGCGTTTTCGATGAATGAGAGCGCCAGAGACCCAATTTCCACTTCCTTTGTTCCATTTCTTTTTTCTTCTCATCATTTCTCTCCACCTTGGATTGGCAACGCGCATGTGATACAAGAATCAAGTAGGTACCACAAGCGTCCATAGGTTTTTTTTTTCATGTTAGAAGTTGGCAAACAAGCATACGGCCCACCTGATGGTAAGTGGCTGCCGCAGCCTATGAGCGCTTGCAGCACCATTAGTAGGTGCCACTCGCGCGTTGCCAACCTCGAGATATTAGTTCTTAAATCTCGTTCGCCCAGTGATTTCACTAGCGTACAATGCCCTTCAAACCAGAACACAGTAGTACCTAAGCACTACTATTTGGTGGCAGAATATTGGACACTGCGGTGGTACCTACCTAGCCGGCCTCTTGCAACAAAAGACCTACCACCAGTGTGACTGATTGCACTGGTGGAATAATCTCTGTTGTGACAGAGGTTATCCCAACAGGTTGCTATAAATGCTTACCATCAGGCCGACCGTATGTTTGTTAGACAACCGTCATAAAAACACTTTACAAATCATCTTGTTCATTTCCTCTTTATTTCTTTGCGTGGTAATTTGAATATTGCGCAACATATTTTACGCAGGGATTTAATGGATTTATGTATTTATTTGATGTCACCCAAACGTTGCGAATAATTTAATTTGTCTTCGCTACAGACGTATGAATCGGATTTTGAATTACCTATCTTATATTTTTAACCGACTTAAAAAAAGTCTGAGGTTCTCATTTCGACTGTATTTCTTCTTCTCATGTTTGTCACCTCAGAACTTTGCAAGTGCTGAGAAGATGTCCTCAGAAGTTCAGTTCTGATAATGGCATCCATGATATAAGTCTTAAATTTGCATTAAGTACGTTTGTTAAATTCGTAACTAAAAAGCAAAAAATAAAAAATATATTTTCTTCAGAAGTCGGGGCCCTGTGCGCGATATTTTACTTAGCACCGACTTCTGAAGAAAATATAGGTACTGTAAAAAAAAAATATTTTTACCAGACAAAAAATATTATTAAAAAATATGAATAAAAGACAAAATTAAGAATCGTTTAAATAACAGAATTATTAATACTAACCTTTGACTTTCAATATAAACACAGACTAAAGCTAAAAAAACTCTCAATAAAATCATATATTCGTAAACATGGCGTCCACGCCGTAATATTTAATATTAATAAGGACTGTTCATTCACCTCACTCGTTCAATTTACATTCAAGAAAGCCGCGACAAAATACGACGCTCGAATCTATTTGACAATATAATTTTTATTTCATACATTGTTTTTAGTTTTAGCGTGCAAAAGTCCGAAGACGCAATTTTATTATTTGGATATCTTGATATTTAGCGTCACACTACGCCCCCGAAGTGGATTGCAACTCTTGTAGTTCGGCCGCCATCTTGGAAAAGGGTCTGCAAACAGACTTACTACTATGGACCGTCCCTTCAATACAGAAAAAAGGCCTCGGTGGTTCTCATTCGTAATTTAATATCAACGCAACAACGCGAAGTTAGTCACAAGCTAACTTCATTGTAAACAACATAACCAAACGACAAACTTCATTTAGAAAAATTATTAGTCTAATATTAATAAAACATTTTACCTATATTTAATAACAATTATATTATGTACACATGTTGATAATAAGTAATTTATAAAACAATTCCAGTTTGATCTAATCTACAGTGCAACTACGAAGCAATGACGTAACGAGATGATACTCGCCTTCGAGACCTCGGCATTTACGTTTTAAAAACAAAATTAATTACGTCCATTTACAAAAGATCGTAAATATGACGATGGCAATGATCTGTATTAACTTATGAAATAAATAATATAGTTAATTTGACTCGAGTGCCATCTGGTTACGTAGTTATTATGGGATGTGTGATTAAAAGAATGAAAACTGGTCATCATTGTTGGAAACTTAATCATAACCTATACTCATGTGGGGACAAATCTGTCTCGGAAATAATTATAATGCATTTATCTATTGTAAACTATCTAGCTGCGCCCGCGGCTCCGCTCGCGTCATTTACGATGCGATTTTTATCTATTGCATGAAACCCTAATTCTTTTTATAAAATAAAAGTAGCATTAGTTACTTATTATGACATCAGATTAAGTTGAGCCTAACTTACTTCTTATCACATCAGCTAAACGCTGGTGAAAGTCCCGTCCAAATCAATCGAGCCGTTTCGGAGATTATACACTTCATATGAACTTAGTGAAAAACTTTTAATTTAGAATTACAAACAGACACTTCAATCGCATGTATTTGTATAGATTATATAAGTTACCAACAATGATTGATAATCGTGATAACGAACCCAGTATCCGGAGAGGTCTGGCTGCAGGATCCTCGTCTGCAGGTCGGGGTCTGATTGCGCGACGCGGTCCAGCGTCGGCACGGGTTCGCTGGATCGCAAGCGCGCGCGCCGCTCGCCACCCTGCGCACACGACCCGTCACACCCACCCCACTACGTAGACCACACACTACGATGCTATAACATTTTTTATGTGCGAAAATCTAGTATTGAAAGTGCCTTTTAGGTTTTTTGTTAAAGCTCTAAGAAGGCAAGCGATTTCTATTGCAATAACTCTTTTTATTATTTCTTTTAAGTGCACATAAAAGTCTGACAACAATGAATAGGTAGAGAGAAGAAGAAATGTTAGATACCCTTCAGACAACTACAACTAATAATGACAACTAAAATGGTATGAAATAGCATTTTAACATATTGAAAGTTTATGTATGCATCGGAACGTGTGATCGTGTAGCGTCTAGAAGCATTTAAAAACTATTCTATTTATATGCGGATATTGTAAATTAATAATGAATAATTAGACAATTTTAAGTTTTCTAAAAGGATACGTACTTTACTATATCCACATTATGATTATCACATTATGGTCATATTGACCACGTTTTAGCGCAATGCCACAGGTCGTGGGTTCGATTCCCGCTCGGAGCATATGTTTGTATTGACCATACAAACTTGTGTCCCGGTCTGGGTGTGTTTGTCCTTGTCCTTGTATATGTTTCCGAAACCCCGATGGATACACACACAGGATATTACTATCCTAATGGGAGCCGTTGAGTGTGTAGAGTTTATTTAGGTAATTTATTATTCTTATTATCTAACTAGTAATTTTCTTTGGTGTACTTTCGTGACCGAATTCACGAAGAATTTTGTAATTCATAAACATCGAAGTGTACCTCAAAAACTGAACAGTTTTCAATAAAAAGTAGGTGACATTTTAGTAGAACGTCATACATCAAAAGCATTGCAAAAATTTTTAGGTGGACAAGTAGACAAACAGATTACAACTATGTTTCCAAAAATAACGTCAGCGTAACACATATAATAATTACTGAGTACTAGCTTCTGCCCGTGGCTTTGCCCGCATGAATAACTGATTCCAATGAGACACCTTTAAGCCCATATAACAAAAACATTACCCTCCGGCAGTCGGGTAATAAATATAATATAAAAAATAATCGGATCCGCCATTTAGAAGTGAAACCGTAATAAACAAACGCTTTCGCATTAGTAGTTTCTTCTCACAAAAGTAGGAACTAATCATCAGACTAGAAAAAATAATCGGACTGGAAAACACGGATAAAACGACATTTTCTAAAAATGAATCCTAGCTAGATCAATTTATCGCCCCCAAAACCCCTTGCATACGAATTTCATGAAAACCGTTGGAGCCGTTTTCGAGATGCAGTTCATACAAACAATTGCTCTTTTAAATATAGGTATAAGATTAGATTCACAATAATGAAGCCTTAGCTTAACGGTAGAAGGGCCGACTTCGCTCCGTTAACGCGAGAGTCGAGGGTTGGATCCGTTTGGGCTATTTTAGCTCAAAGGTACTTAAGTAAGCTTTGGGCGTATTGGAGGGCAATAGGAATATTACTAATGCCTTAAAAAGCATTACTAATATTCTTTAAAATATTATTTTTACGGTAGTAGAGCCATGCTTCTCTCAGCACAAAATGGCCGGCTCGATTGGGGAAGTACTACCCTCTCACAGAAAATCAGCGTCAAGTAACAGTATCATTAGGTACTGTTGCGTTTCGGGCGATGAGTGAGAGCGTCGGAGGCCCAATGTCCCACCCTTCTGTTCCCTTTACAACCAGTCCCTCCTGTTCCTTGGGTTGGCAACGCACTTGTGATACTTCAAGTATCGCAAGCGTTCATAGATTGCGGTGACTGCTTACCATCAGGGGGACCATATGCTTGTTTGCCAACCGTCATGATATTAAAAAACAATAGTAATAATTCTTAATTAGATATTTAAGCTATTATTCTAAAAACGCATGCGACATTCGACATCAATAAACTGATTCATATAACCAAATTTATATTTCCGGTCAGTTGTATATCATAAAACGTGGGTGTGCCAATCAGGGCCTTCGGTGAAATACTGTTAGTGAAATAACGAAATTGTTTCATAATATTAGTATATTTATTGGATTCACTGTCTATAGGCGAATGTTAGTTTTTTATTGAGTGGGGTTTTATTGTTGAATGTTTTAACAAATATTGAAAGGCGAGATACGTCACAAAAATGATAAATAAAAAGTTTTAGTAGTAGTCTTTATTTCAACAACCGACTATTTGAAATCTTCTTCCTAGTATTATTCCACCAATTACCAGGGTCTTATTATTCTTATCCGGATTTGATAGGCCACTGGTTTTTATACAGAGCCCTATCCCTTGGGCCACTTCAAGTATCACAATAGTTCAAAGGTTGCGGTGATTGGTAACCTACAGACGGTCGGTAAGCTTTTTTGCCAACTGTCATGATATTAAAAAAAATCGATGTTTTATAGAAAGGTTGTTTTACCATAGAATTTAATCCCAGAACCTGTACAAGACCGTGAGAGGAAAAGAAAAAAAAACACGACGCAGTTAAAACTATGTAAAATAGCTATTTAAAACAACACCATCAATTATTTCTAACATTGTAACATCCTTATGAAGTCGATGATGCAATTGCCAGAAATAAAATAGCAACTATATTATATATAATTAACGAAAACAAGTAAATAAAGATTAAAGGTATTCCGGTCTGTAGGTAATAATTGTCTAAATTTACATTCAAATACGAAACACTTATTATTAACTAGTTATTTTCCGTGATCGCACATGTACGTAAGTACATAGATCATTCGATATACTGAAACACGAATAAATAAATAAATAAATGCTACAAACTCAACGGCTCCCATTAGGATAGTGATATCTTGTGTCGGGGGTCCGGAAACATTCACAATGACAAGGATAAAGACACCCAGACCGGAAAATATGCTTGCATAGTCAATACAAACATATTATGCTCCGAGCGGGAATCGAACCCGCGACCTGTGGCGTTTAAGGCAGGTTCGCTACCGCTGCGCCACAACGTCGTCGTAGAATATTTATATACATTAATTAATTTCTTCGTTAATCAACAAAACCATAAATTTTTTATCCATTGTAAGCTCAGACGAGCACACATTTGTATTTAGAAAGAACGACATAATATTCCTCTTCTATACCGATGTTTAAATCCATTAAATTTTCGTTTATACAAAACTATTCTTCATCCAAACCGGAGGCAGAGGATTTGTGGGATGCTCTACCTGATGGCTATCGCTAACACCGTTGCAGAAGACGAACCACCCTTGCCTTGCCTACCCGCAGGATTCAACTGGTTATACGCTTGCTGACGTCACTTCAAGAGTTTTTCACCAACCTACAGTGATACCTAACCAGGCGGGCATAAAGGCCTTTCCACCAGCGAAAACCCATGTTCATTCGATATCTTTTTTTTTTAAAGAATATTAGCAATGCTTCTAGTATTGCCCTTACAAAGATGCTCGAAGCGGTAGGAGTGGGTACGACGATAGCCCAAGCGGGGCAGGATCGAACCCTCGACTCTCGCGTTAAAAGAGCGAAGTCGGCCCTTCTACCGTTGAGCGATTGAGGTTTCGAATTTTCTACATCAAATCTTGTGATCGACAGTCTTTCGTTACGTTATCTTAAGTCAATATTCTGGTCCAACATATAAATTCAACACGCAGATAATACTCTCCAAAAATTCGATAATAATAGCAACTTAGTAAAGTTTGTAAGTAATAAATGTAGAATAGCTGATGGGAGTGCGGTGACACGGAATGGAAACCGGTATTAAATACATAAATTTATAACAAAAAAAAAACAGGCCATGCCCACACTTAGCCGAAATCGTTATTATCTCGTTCCATAGGTACTCGACAGATTCATTACACTTATTGGCTAGATCGAAAGAAACCATATTCGTTTGTGCAATAGTGATGTGACGCTATCGATAATATGAACAAAAATTTATCACCAAAATATTCTTTATCATTATTATTCACGAATAACGTTTTAATGAAAACCTTTAATACAATATAAAAATAATTGGTTCCTCATACAAAATTTCATCAGTACTATTCAACCCCCTTTAGGCATTGAAAATATTTTTCCAAAAAAAAAAAATATCTGAAAATATTAATAACATTTTTATATTTGATACAAATTTACATCTACATTACAATCTAGAATCATCTAAAAATATATAAAAAAGAATATAAGAAGTATTTAAAGACAGAAAATAAATAATCAATCAATAATCCACGGATCACGAATTGATCCTGGATGATCAATCTGTAAAGATATAGTTTATCGAAACGTAAAAAAATATATAAATTTAAAATGTATCGATAGGACACAGTACATCCCTAAACAAACCAGTTCGCGTGTTAATTGCGGTACCGAATTCGTATCGAAATCATTTGAATATCCGTAATTTATGGCAGTGAAGCGACATAACCGAGTATCATCTCTACTTGTACCCAACGTATCCGTGCTAATGTACGCATACATTAAGATCATTATCCATCGAAAACATAGCGCGATATTAAGCTACACAAACCCGTACTGGATTTCAAATTCCGCAATCGTTATTTAGTATTCTTTTAGCGACTAAATTGGTTTTTATAAGCCTAAGTTACTTGATTAAAGAACCCAAACAAACTACCCCTGTGATTGCCCTTGATAAGATCTTTAGAATTATATACAATAGTCGCACGATAATTTTGTATTTATAATTAATAATAATCTCAATTAAAATTTATTTCAATTCAGTGTTTTGTAATTATAAGTAAAAATAATCGTCGATTTTTCTTTGCAATAATAATGTCAAAGCCAATTCTTCATCCTAGCATTATTCCCGGTATTTTTATGTACCCAGGGTCTGCTTATTACTCTTATCCGGATTTGACAGGTTACTAGTTTTTACACGGAGCGATTGCCATCTGACCTCCGCAACCCTAAGGGCGAACCAGTAACTCATTGGATAAGAGCAATTTACTTATTAAGAGTTAACGATTATTATCAGATGTTATTGATAATAACCGGGACCGACAGCTTAACGTGCTCTCCGAGGCACGGTGGGGAAACCCACACGGACAGACGCCCAGACCGAGACAGAAATTTTAACAAACATCTGTCCGAGCGGGAATCGAACCCGCAACCGTCGAGACTAAAGGCAGACTCGCTACCCACAACGCCACAACGGTGTCAATAATGTAAAAGCCAATTCTTATAGGTAATTGTTAAATGTGAATAAAAATAAAAGACAGCGCTATATGGAACTATATTCGGTGGTTTAAACACTTTATACAACAACGCATAATCTATTCATAGCATTTCGTTTAATTGCCGGTAAATAAGTGGTAACTGACGGCCGAATAAAAAATACGGCCTTAGATTATCTAACTGATGAGTCGTATTGCCATCTTAATCACCCTAATTTACCTTTCAGTTGGATTTCGGAGAAAGCGCCTATTGCGGAATTTCACTAATAAACCAATATTAATGTCTGTGATACCGGATCGGCATTTGTAGAGGCGTATAGCACAAACAGACCTTCACTTTAAACAGAGTAAATATTTGTTTATTAGCCCCAAAAAAAGATAAAAGAAAGCATCAGTTTTTAGGGTTCTGTAGCCACATGGCAAAATCGTCATATCCGTCTTTGTGTCGGTCCGTCCGTATATCGCAGTTATTGTCAAAAATAGGTCAAAAAAATTTAGAGCTACATAAGTTGTTCCCATAACTTTGTATTTATTTTACCCTTGATAATTGTTATTAAATTACCAACTTATTTTTTTCTCGCTCGATTTTAACTCGTTGTTATTTTTAAAGTCCTCAAGATTCTTCATCATCAAATTACGGAACTCTTTATTTTGTATGCGTGGTCCACCACGCACTTAACTGATAATTATTGAAAATATTCGTTTTCAATAAAAAATAGCACATAATTTTTTTATTTTTACGATAAAATTAGTTGTTCCGAGTTCGGCCCGTTAGGAAATTTTTGTACGATATGTTGTTATTATTTTTAGCACTGTTTATCGGTCTATCATCTGTAACGTATTACGAAAGCTACTACATTCATAATACAGCAATAGCTCACAAGTACTATCGTGTTAAATTGACCTTTGTAATGCTGACCTTTATACTTTTCATTTTGCAAAAAATAAATCAAACTAATATTCCCACGCTAAACTTTTATTGCGAAATGATAATATCTGTGACCCGCGTTTGAATAACATACCGTCTTTAGTGCATTGTCACAAAGAGGTAACGATTTATGGAATTTTTGGAAGAAAGACGTAACTTCTACTACCTAACTTATTAAAAGTGTGCCAAATTAATTAAATTTTAATTTACGTCCCTTGAATTTTATTTGCAACACTGCAAGACTAAAATAATTCCTATGATGTAGTATTATCAATTTGACTGTCCCAGACTTGTTTTCAGAAAGGCGCGTCTGAATGTATTCAGTAGCCTATGGAAGGTTTAGGTTTTTGTTTTGATGACGGGTAGGAAACCTGCTAGCCGATAACCAGAGAGAGTCCATGGCAAGATAGTAATGTTATAATGAACCACTGTAACCACCTCGATGTCGCCAATCAACGAGCCTGTATGTGACCTGAGAAGCACAGTCTCCGATCGAGGCTGACGGAGCTCACCCCGGGGCTGCTCTGACTGCCATCCTCCTCAGGATTCTCGTTCGTAAATGTAAAAGTACCGCAACTGCTACATCGAACCGTGCCATTCGATTAATAAACAGCAAGGCTCTACTGATACCTCATCACGGGTCAACGAAGCATATCATTTTAATTGTAAGTGGCAAACAAGCGGCAGGTGTTGATGGCAAACGGTTACCGTAGCCTATAATAGTAGCGAAAACCATAATAAGCACGTGTTGCCAGCGAAATGGATGGACCAAGGGGGTTTGATTTTAATCCTTTGGCACACACTCACGCAACAGAACGGACAGTTTTTTTTTATAAATATTACTTTCGTGATCGAACTGGATCATTCACGATTTTCGAAAACTTTCCTAAACGTACAGACACTGCACATAAAAATAATAAAGGTATATAAAAATTTAAATATATATCTATTCCGCTTAAAACTATGGAAAGTTTCAATAAAAATTAGTACGATAATAATCGAGTATTTATAATAGGATATTATCTCATTAGCATAATGTTACAAAGTTATTCGTAGATAGCGCTCACAACGACGAATGTTCGCATCTTTGTAGACTTTCACTGACATTGTTGGTAACATTTTTATAACATTAATATTTAATACCGTGATATGTGCCCATTAGAACTGAAAACTCGCTTGGAACTTATGTTTATAGTCACGTTTTTGTTTGTAAAGTTTTATATTATATATTTATTTATTCATACATAAGCAGTTTAATAATTAAACGCTTTAAGCTTATGGGCATCTATAATAATATATGTTGTGGATTTATCTTCACACACTCTCTAGTTGTACGTTTGTCTATTTGTGCCTATGCTCCTTTGTTTTTTTTATCTTTAAGCAATTGATTATTATACATAATAACTATGACCCACCTGTATGAGTCACAAGCGGTTGTCGTAGCCTATGAGCGCTTGCCGCATACATTTGTAGATCGCACTCACTTGTTACCGACCTCGAGATATTACATATGGTTATTAAATATCCTTTGCCCAGTGATTTCACTAGCTACAGTGTCCATCAAACCGAAACACAGCATATTGCTTTGCAGAAGAATATCTGACACTGCTGTGGTACCTACCTAGCCGGCATCTTGGTATAAAATACTGTGAATCCTGTCAGGTTTATTTATAGTGTTTATGAAGCTAATAGAAGACCAAGTAAGAGTTAATAGGATGGTACTTCTGTCTACTAAGCCCAGGGGAAAGCAAACTTACTCATTTTGGCGCAAGGGATGGAAAACAATGTTTTTTATTCCTTGTAGTTACATAGTTTTTTAGTTATACTGCTGTTGGGATAACCTCTGACACAGCAGAGATTATTCCACCAGTGCAGTCAGTCACACTGGTGGTAGGTCTTTTGTTGCAAGAGGCCGGCTAGGTAGGTACCACCGCAGTGTCAAATATTCTGCCGCCAAATAGTAGTGCTTAGGCATTACTGTGTTCCGGTTTGAAGGGCACTGTACGCTAGTGAAATTACTGGGCAGACGAGATTTAAGAACCAATATCTCGAGGTTTGCAACGCCTGAGTGGCACCTACTAATGGTGCTGCAAGCACTCATAGGCTACGGCAACCACTTACCATCATGTGGGCCGTGTGCTTGTTTGCCAACTTTTAACATAAAAAAAAAAGTTTAAAATGAATTGTATTGCTGCATTTATTAGATTCGGTAATTGGTAAATCATATTGTACTAAATATATGTTTTATTATAGAAATTTCGATTTTAATGTTAATTTTGACAATGTTTATACATCGTGTACAATCAAAAATAATTTAGACCAAAAAATTCAATAACAAAGGTAAGGCAACTCCAACAAAAAGTACCTCTAAGGGACACACCTTTTACTTCATAATAAATCATTACATCCAACCTAAAAGTTTATTACAGCTAAAGTTAAGCCTATTTATCATAAAACGAATATCATTAATTCGTATAAAACAATAAAACAGAAGCCTTATAACCTTATAATAACTGAAGGTATACAACGGCGTGAAACAAAAGAGTAAGCCCGTACAATACAATAGCGTGCCGTGAGCCATCCGTAAACCACACTATAACGCACAATAAAACCGATTCTTTACAAAAAAAAATCACCTAGTCAAAGCGAGAATTGAAAAGAAGAACGCAGGGTCCCGTATCACAGTCACTTGGGCTCATTGATAAAAAAAAAGCAAATAAACTGGTACCACTGGTAACTTGCATTTTATTATTTTTAGATTGTTCTTTATTACATGGAACACTAATTCTCTTTCTAAAATAAAAATAGCCTAAGTTACTCATTATAACATCTATATGCCATTGAAAGTCCTGTTAAAATCGGTCCAGCCGTTTCAGAGATTAGCCGGAACAGACAGTCAGACACACAGACAGACAGACAGACTTCGTTTTATGTAAGTACCATATATAACTCATATGCAATGAAAAGCTAGTAATTTATTTGTATCAATATAGATGTTGATGATGAAGAAAAACTGTAGGCTTTCTTATGACTGATGGTAAGCAGATACCGTGACACCATTATCTTTGGCGTTTTGAGACCAGACTTAGCAGAAGAGAAGTAGGAGAAAAAAGAAGGAGACAAAGAGGAAGACCGGTGTGAGAGAGAGTTGTATTTAGATCTCTACCATGCTATCTGACGTCGACTTTCTGTGTGAGACTATTCGTTCAGCCGAGCATAACGTTTTACAGTTACACGTAAGGAACCCTAAAAGATATACTTTTTGTATCTTTTTCTCTTCGACTTTTTGTAAGTAACAATGCAATGTAATATTGACCGTAAAGATAAATTGAATATGTTAAAAAAACGTTTGCGTCTGATTTTGTGTCTCGCATAAAAACGAAAGTGCGGTTGAAATGCATTTTCGGACGCTGGAAACGTCAGTATTTTGATGCGCTATTTTATATAAATATTATTTTTATAATGCCACCTACAGTAAATATATTCTTGACACCGTTGTGGGTAACGAGTCTGTCTTTAGCCTTGACGGTTGCGAGTTCGATTACCGCTCGGGCAGTTTACAAATATCTGTTTCAGTCGGGGCATTTGTCCTTGTGAATCTCCCCACCGTGTCTCGGAGAGCACGTTCAGCTGTCGGTCCCGATTTTTATACATAATATCTGATAATAATCGTTGACTCTTGATTAGTAAACTGCTCTTATCCAATGAGTTACTGATTCGCCCGTAGGGTTACGGAGGTCAGATGGCAATCGCTCTGTGTAAAAACTAGTTAACTGTCAAATCCCGACAAGAGTAATAAGCAGACTCGTATAATACCGGCAGTAATAATGCTAGGAAGAAGAAAATAGTTAATATTCCTATTAGCATAGCTTTTTAATAGGCTGCGTATCCTACCATAGGGTCTAGCATTGAAGTTGCTTCGACTCTAAAAATATTTAAAACTAAATACATAAAACCTCCTCTTTTTTAGTTGGTTATTAAACTGTACTATAATGGTATGGTGCTTATAATTTCATTGAACATCAATATATTAATAATTATATATTATATATTAAAAAAAAAACAAAATAGTGCTAATTTCAGGGACTGGTTTGAATTGAAAATATATTTTTGTGTTGATTAGTCCCTTTACCGAGGAAGGCTATACAACAACACTACAACCAATAGGAGCGGAGCATCAGTTAAAAAATGTGGCATAAATGGGTAAAAAATATTCCTCTTTAGACTTTGCGTTGCGTGCGCTGCGTAAACAGTTAAAGTTACGCAAAAATGATGTATGATGGAATTGTTCCCCTTTAAAAGTTCTAAAAAAAGTCTGCGACAGCATATGTCTGTCTTTTAAGGTTAACTCGCTATAACCTTTTTATGGTAATTCTATACACTATAAACGCGAGTAAAACCGCGGGTAAAGCTAGTTTAAACTAAATTGCATATAATACACCGCATCCAAATTTTCTTACGTCCACGCACATTGTTGCAACAAAAGATAGATTCAGTAAAGAGATATGATATATTTTTTGTGATGCGCAGGTTGCGGGTTGTGAGTCTTTAACGTCAGGTGGATGCGTACAATGTATTAAGGTTTTTTGTATATTTGAAATGTAGGTGCCAATTTATTTTATTATTGTATTCTTATAACTATTAATTGAGATTAGGTTAGTGTATCCGTACTAATCACTACATAGTATAAAACAAAGTCGCTTTCTCTGTCCCTATATCCCTATGTATGCTTAAATCTTTAAAACTACGTAACGGATTTTGATGCGATTTTTTTAATAGATAGAGTGATTGAAGAGGAAGTTTTATATGTATAATACCATCCATTAAATAGTGGAGAAATATTGTTATATTTGAGACTTCTAATGTGATGTCGTAAATAATTACATTTAACGCGTACGGGCCACGGGCAGTAATGAATAAATCAAAACTACTGGACCGATTTTGATCATTTTTTCAGTGAATGACATAGGCTATATGTTTTATACCCATGCGAAGCCGGAGCGGGCCGCTAGTAATATTATAAATGGGAAAGTAACTCTGTCTGTATGTCGCACTGAACAAAACTACTGAACTGATTTAAATGAAATTTGGTACACAAATTGTCTTGAAACTGAGAAAGGACATGTGAAAAAAGGGTTTTAAGAGATTGAAATGGAAAAGAAAAGTTGTATGGAAGTATCGTCATTTTTAGAGCTAGAGGCTTGAAACTTATTTTTTAGGCTTTTTGGTTGATTCGAAATAAATAAATATGATATTAAAATGTTTGTAAGAGTTTTACCCTCAAGGGTGTAAATTAACAATAGCCAAACGCGACGTGGTACAGCGACGTAACTTTTAGATTATCGTCCGGCACAACAGCTACAATAACGCGGGCGAAACCGCGGGCGTTGCTTGTAAGTTATACGTTAAATTACCGTCTTGTGATTGTGATATAAGTAATTTAAAAAAGCAAAAGGAATCATAAGTATCACCAGAATTGAAATAGTAATAGCATTATAAGTCTTTTGTAAGTAGCAACTATTTATAAAAGATAATATTTCAATTTCATGAATACTTTGAGACCATATTACTAGACGTATTTTCGACGACTGACCCGCAATGATATAACCGATACTATATAAATCTTCTTCTTATCGATTGGTTAGTGGTCAACCTAGTGTCAGAGTTGTTCAGGTCGCCCGTAGGCCTCTGACTTGACTTATCGACTGTTGTCAAATTGTCAACAGCCGGGACCGACTTTTACGTGCCCTCCGAAGCACGGAGACGCTCGGTAGAAATACCACTATGCGATCACCCATCTAGTGACTGACCGCGCTTAAAGTTGCTTAACCTACCGATCGTTTACCGATCAGCGGGTGCACTCGGCTATGAGCGTCTCTCTATATAAATAAAACAACATCAACAATTCAAAACATTTTTTCTAAAAAACAAAATTATATATCAAGCAATCACATTTGTAAGGAAGAGTCGAATTTAAATACAACCCGACACACCTACACGGTGTATAATAAAAATGATGGCAGGTACGAAATGCGCAGGCGACGGTCGCGATGGAGCGATATGCGGATAAATGAAAACATTAAAATCAGAGTCATGGATGTGACGGTAACGTTGACGGTGGTGGTAGCGGTATGCGCCGGGAATCTTAATGTCGGCTCCGTGGCGGTGTCAATTTTTGCAATAGGGCTGTCTACAACCCAATCTAATGAATTTTTATTTATAAAAATATAATTTAAAAAATAAATATAATTATATATAAACATAACTTTTTTTCTAATATACTCTACGGTGGTACGGCATCATTTGTGTACGAGTCCGTAAAATATATATATATATATATATATTTATATATAAATATATAATTAATATATTCGACAATTTGTGTACGAGTCCGTACAAAACAGCCATGATCACATCCTTACAAGCGCTCATAAGTCTCTTCTCAATGAGGCCACCGGGAACGATATCTTGCATATAGCGGAATTCAACAATTTAACGTTTAAATACGAATTAAGATAATTAATTTATTGTTTTTAAATAAATAATTAAGTATAAAACGTCAGATTCTAAGTATGTTCAACCCTACGGGTACTCGAATCTCAGGTACCTTAGCTTATCGCGCCATCTTTCCACTCAAATTGTTTATTTCCTTCCAACGGTAACCAATTTAGCCGTAAACGAATGGATCAAAAATAGCCTTTATTACAACAACATAGAACACAAACCAAATGACTATTAAGTCTGTAAAGAGCATGAATGTTCATCTTTGTCGCCGCGTGATATTTCATTAGAGCCTTCAGATTAACTTATTAAGGCGTGCCCGTGTTTTTTCTTGTGTTTTTGTAATCATGTATGTCTCGGATTTTAAGTCTGTATAAGTAAAAACTTAATATCTACAAGCATATCTATATTCTATTCGCACACATACACAGCTATACTAGATCTATTTCTGGATATGCGACTCATATTTAAATTACTATATTTTAAGGATTTGCTATTAGGCATCAGTATGATTATTTTTAGACGTGTAACCGACATAAAGACAAAATGTCACCATGTCATGTATTAGTTATTTATATATATATAGAGACGCTCATACCCGAGTGCACCCGCTGATCGGTAAACGATCGGTAGGTTAAGCAACTTTAGGCGCGGTCAGTCACTAGATGGGTGTTCGCATAGTGGTATTTCAACCGAGCGTCTCCGTGCTTCGGAGGGCACGTAAAAAGTCGGTCCCGGCTGTTGACAATTAGACAACAGTCGATAAGTCAAGTCAGAGGCCTACGGGCGACCTGAACAACTCTGACACTAGGTTGACCACTAACCAATCGATAAGAAGTTATTTATATTATAATTTGCGGTTGAACCAGCTTGAAATTAAAAAATTGGTTGCACTTAATTTTAAATCTAATCATGTCACATTGTAACTCGGTGATTTGAAGTGAAGACACCATACTATTAATTTAATTTAATTTTATTGTTTGTTAAACTTCAGGCCTGAATTACACATATCAGCATCGATCAGCATTCTCTCTATAGAAAATAGCTATTTTATATGAAGATAAATTCTCTTTTAACATCGAATCGCTTTTCGCATTTTTTGTCCTAAATTTTATTGCTTATAAATGTAACACTCAATATAACACATTACAGTAATAAACAGCCGTCAAAGTGTGCTGAAGAATACGTATGCATGCTGAAGCATGCTAATAAATTAAACACTTGATATTAAACGTTACAGTACTAACCAGATGTCAAATTGTGATGAAGGATGCAAGCGCGTGTTTACGGATGCTTAAGCATACGATGCTAAAACCATCCTTCTAAATGCTGGTCGATGCTGATAAATGTAATTCAAGCCTTAACAGACTCTTTCTGCTACATTTTTACAATAGTAAATAGTATCAGATCTGTCTATCTGTCTAGCCTATAATAAAATAAACTCAAACACAACCAATCAATTTAAGATTAATGTTTTATATTAATAGCGAAACGCCCTCCTTCGCTTCGGTAAACTCTCATTAAATACTCAATTGTGAAGATAAATGACGATATTATATACATTATAATATCATAAAAACAGTTGTAGTGACTACTTCCACAATGATAAAGGGCTGAGGGACGGAGAACAAAGGGGTGGCAAATTGAGGCTCAGCTCCTAGAACCCGATTGCAGCCATCTACTGTACATTTAATTATATCTAACCAGCCAAGGACCTACCTAAGCACACACAAAAAAATCTGCAAACTCGGTCCATTCGTTGAGGAGGAGTTAAGTGATATATACGCCTACTGAAGAATTATATATATTTTTTTAAGGATATTGAACTGATTTTCAACAATCATACAACATCCCAAAAAAAAATTCTGGAATAAAACGAAATTAACGTAATAAGCAAAAACTAGCATCAATGCCCGAGAACTAGCTTTAGAGGAAGCAAAACAAAAAACAGTCAGTAAATCATAATTTAATACAATTATTTACACCAATAAATACACCAATTATACACATACAAGTGCCTTTGCCAATTGATAAATAACTAAATTTATTACAAGTATGTAGGTACTAATGTAAACGCTTCGTAGTACGTAGCGATAATAATTCAAAATAACTTTCAGTCAAGTGCGTTGTGGACCATGCACAGTCGACACTAAAGAGTTCCGAAGCTTGATGAAGAATCTTTAGGACTTCAAAAATAATAACGAATTAAAAGGGCGGGAAAAAATAAGTTAATAATTTCATAGTAACTATTCAAACTAATATGAAAAACAAAGTTATGGGAAAAACCTATATATCTCTGACAATTCTGTTAGACCATTGAAGTTACATTTGGGGTTGCGTTTTTAGAGGACGCAATTTTATTTTTTTGATGTGTAGGGGATCAGTGTAAAGCTAAAACCAAGTTTGTGGGGTCGCCACCCTTGTCCCACGGCCGCCATCTTGAAAATAGGGGTTGAAATGGTTCTTACGACATATCTTTTAAACTATTTATCTGATAAAAAAAATTGTTAACATTTTTTGTTGCAAATTAAATTCTCTACAATTTTAATTCAGTAACTTTTTGTCGTAGAACTATAAATAACAAAGTTATAAGTAAAAACGTTCAGAAATTCGAGAAAAATATTTTTAAAAACTAAAAACAATAACTGATGGCACATTATTAGTACACACGTATAATATATGTATAGTTAAGAGTACTGAAAAACAGTTCACTTCGGAGCGCTGTAAAACCTTAGCTATAGACTTAATGAAAAAATGTTACATAAAACAGTTGTTCCTCAAAAAACGATCTACAAAAATGGTCCGATATTACTTTTTCGTAAAATGATAAAAAAAGTTTAATCGAAAAATATTTTTCTCGAATTTCATAACATTTTCACTTATAACTTTTTTATTTAAAGTTCTACGATAAAAAGTTACTGGACCAAAGTTGTAGAAAATTAAATTTGCAATAAAAATGTTAACAATTTTTTTTTTATCAGATAATAATTTAAGACCTATATCGTAAAATCCATTTCAACCCCTATTTTCAAGATGGCGGCCGTAGGATAAGGGTGGCGACCCCACAAACTTGGTTTTAGCTTTAAACTGACCCCCCCCTACACATCAAAAAATAAAATTGCGTCCTCTAAAAAACGCAAGGTAAGGCCTAAAAATGTAACATTTCAATGGACTATGTACGTTTGTGTAATTCTGTACGTACTGTAAAATAATTATCGTTGAAAGTATTTTATGATGTTTTATAATCTCAAATTTATCCATAATTTTAAATTCCATAATTCAAAAGTTAGAGTGGGTGGCACAATTTTTATGACTATGAGCATATATCTCAACAACTACTGACTTAATGAAAAAAGGCAAAATCAAACCTCCTTATCATTTTGAAATACCTATTCAAATATGTCTCACACGTTACCATACGTTGAAATTTTTTTCTCAACGCTCAGTTACATGTATGGACTCCTACCTTGAATTTTTAAATTTGTTACTATTTCACTGCAAAATCCTGTAGCAGTTCATAGAATACACCTTTTTATTAAATTTCGTATAGATAGAGCCAATATACCCCGAGTAAAATGACTGTGACATACGGATGGACAGACGGACATGACGAAACTATAATAATAATAATAATAATAATACTTTATTGCACACCACATACAAAAACATATAGACATTAAAATATAGGAAACAAAAATTATGCACAAAAGGCGGTCTTATTGCTTACAAGCAATCTCTTCCAGACAACCTTTATTGTTGTGAAAAAGTCATAACTGCTAGGAGATAGGGTGGTAGGACGGTGAACATAGAAATATATAAGTTAGATAACCAAATACTTATATTAAATAAATAAATAATAAATGACATAACTATAGATAAATACAAATACAAATATAACTATAAGGGTTCAGTTTTTGCCATGGCTACGGAACCCTAAAAAATGTTACATGACAAATAAAAATGATACAATTAATTGTATGTTATTGGAATGCAAATACGTACATTAATCCTTTTAATAACTTAATGGACACCATTTATTATTTCATTAGAAAAATAACATTACCAAGTTATAAAGTTCATCAAAACAATTTAATGGGCGATAACTGTTCTGATGATAGCGTTTAAAATATGTAAAGAAGACGATCTGACCTACTCATTAGTAGATTTTATTTGACCACTTAAAGAAGTAGAAGAAGTAAGAAGAATCACTACACAGTATAAAACAAAGTCGCTTTCTCTGTCCCTATATCCCTATGTATGCTTAAATCTTTAAAACTACGCAACGGATTTTGATGCGGTTTTTTAAATAGATAGAGTGATTGAAGAGGAATGTTTATATGTATAATAACATCCGTTAAATAGTGGAGAAAAATTTTTTTTGAGGTTTCTAATGTGATCGATTTTACTAACTAAGTAGTTAAATACTACTGGATCGATTTTAATCATTTTTCAGTGAATAACAAAGGCTATTTATTTTACTAGCGGCTCGCTCCGGCTTCGCACGGGAATGAAAATCCGTTGCGTAGTTTTAAAGATTTAAGCATACATAGGGACAGAGAAAGCGACTTTGTTTTATACTATGTAGTGATACCCGTGCGAAGCCGGTGCGGGCCGCTAGTAAACAATAAAATAAGAATAGTAGAACCTTGCTAAACTTTTCATTAATAGACCAACTTTGAAAAATCAAGTTCAATAAACGCCAGAGGCATATCCCCCATCCCCTCTGGCCATTTCGTATAGGGGAAAGCACTGTGATACTAGTGATGCTAATGAATGTATGTACATAATTATTATACATATATATTACGGTAACTGCATTTAATAAGGCGTGCCGTATCATTTTACAGTTAAAAATATATCCTTTAATTTATTTAATTAATTTTGGAATTCACACTCATTTATATCACTGTATTAAACAGGTTTAAACGAGATCAGTCAATGACGTGAGGTGACGAGACGTGACGGATGGGTGACCGTACCGATGGGCGGTAGTATAACTGACCGTTTCCGTGCTTCGGAAGGCACGTAAAAACCGGACCAAACTGTTATCAATTTTCTAGTAATCGTGAAGTCAAGTCAGAGGCCAATACGGTTGGCAATTAATCACACTACAAGAAGAAGAGACACTATTTATGTACGCACGCTCAACCTCCTGCACATGTTGCAGATCGGCTAATCAAATTAACTAATCACCCGCGGTCACGACACCGTCACCCAGCGGGGTAGTAATGGCTGTAACAAAATTTGATTATCTTAGTTTTACCATAAAAAACACTTACACATCTTGGGAACAGAACTAACAATTTCCAACAACTTCTTTTATTAATTTAAACTTTTTTATTGTAACTAAGTTGGTAAGCAAACCCCACTTTTAGGTTCGTAGGCTAAGATAACCACCCACCTCATGGTGGGTGGTTATCTTAGCCTACGAACGCTCGCCACACCATACGTTTTTACGTGCCACGCACGCGTTGCTAACCTCGAGAGATTCTTAGATCTCCTTTGTTCAGTACAGTGTCCTTCAAACCGCAACACAGTACTTTATGGTAGAATAACTGACACGGCGGTGGTACCTACCTAGCCGGCCTCTTGCAATAAAAGGCCTACCACCAGCAATACTATATTTTATTTTCACTTAAATAAACACAATACACTCAACGCCCCCTAATAGGATAGTTATATCCTGTGTCGGGGGTCTGGAAACATACACAAAGCGCGCTTAAGGTACCTTCACTACCGCTGCCCCGAACCGTCGTCAAACTTGGATTAAATATACTTGAAAACAATGTTAAAACTAATAGTGAGAAGATTTGATAAGTACCAAGCAAATTAACCCATTTACAGTCCAGAATGTTATTCACAGTCTTTATTATGATATAGTCACACTAATGTTTTATCGGAAACCATCAAAAGTCCAATTCCTAAACTAAAGGATTACCTCTATACTTACAAACACCTGTCGTTGCATCATTAAACCACAATGCAACAAAGGTGACCCTTAGAATATAGACCGACATATCCGCAAAAAAATAAAAACTGCAAAACATAAACACGAGGTGTAAGACAGAGACGGGGAGTGACTCCGTGTCTGAAAGACAAAAGACGCATCCGCAGCGCATGCGCGATGCAGTACACCTGTCGAACTGGCGCGGCTCCGACGCTAATAATAACAATTATCGCGTGCGCCCGCGCAGCGTGAAAGGTGACCCTTCAAGCTTATTCACGGGGATGCTATTGTCTTATCTTTCCCATGTGAAGGAGCAAAAGTTTTGCATGCTATAAAATATCTTTTCTTAAAGTTTTATATTGTAACAATAACTGTGTTTTAAGTTTTAACATTAGCAATTACAATTTTGTATAATCGTAATTGTAGAGCTTTTCAAAGCTTCATATAAATTGCTTGAAACATACAGTGTACATAGAATAAATATTTAAAAAATCTAACTTTTTTTCTAACTAACATTTTTTAAAGAACAATGTTGCACTTGTTACTGGCAGCCCCATGCAAAATCGCAGCCGGCCAAGGGCGCGCGCGCAGGTCGTGGTCGTTTTGCGCATGCGCGATCCTTCCAAGGGCACGGTGACCCACTTCCCGCCGAGCCTTCGAAGTGGGAGCACGTGTCCGAGCAGATGTTTTCACTTTCCTTTCGGTTATATGACTCTGATACATGATTTGGGCGTTTTGATACATCGTAATTATCTCGTTGATGGTGATAAGGAATCTGTATGTGTCTTTTTAATTTATTATAAATATTTTAATAGATAGTGTATACTTAGCATATACTTTAGTAGATAGTGTTATTCCATCGTTGTTCTTTGATAACTTATTTATATAGTTATATATAGTTATTATAATCAAACTGTCAATGTTTTGAAAAAGGATGTTCTTTTATTACTTGAAATGTTTCTTTTAATATGTTATACAACTAGATGCGCTCGCGGCGCTGCTCGCGTGGTGTACCGATTTTTCTTAATTATTTTTCTAAAATAAAAGTAAACGCTAAACGCTACACACTCAACGGCCCCCATTAGGATAATTATATCCTGTGTCGGGGGTCCGGAAACATTCACAATGACAAGGACAAACACAACCAGACCGGAAAACATGCCTGTACGATTAATACAAACATCTGCTCCGAGCGGGAATCGAACCCGCAACCGTCGAGGCTTAAGGCAGACTCGCTACCCACAACGCCACAACGGTGTCTATAAACGGTGTGTATAAAAGTAGCCTAATTATAATGCTAAGAATAATGCTAGGACGAAGAAGAATCGGGATCGAGATTAGGCGAGAAATGCAGCACGTATTTTTGCATATATGCAAATAATGCAGCCCTATTATTGTTACTATCTTAGGAACTAGCAATTGGTACTAAGCTACGTTTACGAGCATTATTGGTGTTTTTAGTATGAATAAACAGATTCGTCAGAGGAAGTATTTCATTTTCGCATTTCAGTCGATTAAAAAGAAGGTGAAGAAAGAAGAGAATCCTATAACTCAAAACTCAAACCATCTTCTCTTTCATGACGGTTGATAAGTAATCATACGGTCTGCCTGATGGTAAGCAATCACCGCAACCTATGAACACGCGCGATACTTAAGTATCACATGCGCGTTGCCAACCCAGGAAGATATAAGAGAAGATGAGAAGAAAACAAAGGAAGTGGGCAAAGGGGGTGGGAGTGGACCTCCGGCTCTCTCACTCATCGCAGAAACTCAACAGTACTCCGTTACTCTCTGCCGATTTTCTGTGCGAGTGTAGTACGTCAGTTTCCTTTCCTTCGCAAGCATTGCAAGATCCCACGCGCTACGATGACCACTCACCATCAAGCGGCCGTTCACTTGTGTACATCAACGTAGTATAAAAACGTACATACATATAGTGTTCTCAGTATCTACATATAGTATGCAACACATATAGATCAGACAGAAATTCTAGCTTACCCATAAATCACAAGTTCCCTCGAAAAATATTTTATTAAGTTGTACATTTCAAAGTAACGGTATACGTACAACAGATGACCCGAATCCGTGCAATAATAGTAAACCAATAAAATGTTTTAACACACCGTATATGTTACTCGCAGTATAACACTAAACGCTACCGTCAGAGATTAACCACGCGAACGTAATGGTACGGAAATTACAACATATATCAAATAATTTCATTCAATAAATATAATTTTATACGTCTACTTTTATATTAATTATTTTCTATAACATATATTTCTATATAAAACGAATCACTTTTTATGTTTTTTATGTGACTGTCACAGTCTTTGAACGCTTGAAACACCATACATTTGTAGGTGTCACTCTTGCGTTGCCAACCTCGAGATCGTTTCTTAAATCACTGTTGTCCAGGCATTTCACTAGCTACAGCGTCCTTCATACCAAAACACAGTATAAAGCTTTACAATAGAATAACTAACACTGCGGTGGTGCATACTAGCCGGTCTCTTGCAATAAAAAGTCTACCACCAACGTGTGAGCAATGCAGCAAATCAGACCAATTTTTAGCGTGTCGCCTCGCTATATATAGTAACAAATTTGTAGATATGGAATTAAAAATAGCTTTCCCATAAAAAAACTCCATTCTTAATCTTCCTCCTTCACAACCCTGACACCTGAGATGATGAGTAGGAGGAAGACCAAGAAAAAAGGGAACATGGCAGTTTCTATTTTAAGCTTCGATGTTCACACTTTAAAAATTAAACAACTGTCAGCGTTCGATACCCCGTGAATTGTCAAATGCCAGTGTATTGCTGTTGGCCCTACTGGCCTTGACAGCGTCACCGGGCGGGGGGGCGGAGTACTGAGACTCAGCCGTGATAAAGGGACAGCCCTCACGGAGGTTCAAATTTGATTCCGTCCTTAGGGTGCCTCCTGCGAAGCCGAACCACGGCTAAGGACGTCATCGGAGATGGAGGCAGCGCTCCGAGCGCATTCTATACGATAGACTCACCCGACGGTGTGGTCATTAATACACTCACTCCTAGATCTATAGCACCTACCTAACCAGTGAGCATTTAAGTCTCACTCCCAGAAAAATTCTAAAAATTCGACTCTATTGATACCAAAACCTACAGCGAACATCCGCGCCTTCATTCGCGAAGAATGCGAATAATCTATAAACGTAATTTTATATATCCGGCTTCCGTCATATTTATACCTAATTCTAAGCCTATAATTATAAGCTTTTAAAGACAAACGGCTTTACATAAATTGGTCGAGACGTTACGAGATCTAAACAAATAAACATTCTTATTTTATTTTTATTAATACTTAGGTCCTAAATAAATAAAATAAATAAACGCTGCACACTCAACGGCCCCCATTAGGACAACGACAAATACACCCAGACTTGAAAATATGCTTGCATAGTCAATACAAACATATTATGTTCCGAGCGGGAATCCAACCCGCGACCTAAGGCGTTTAAGGCAGGTTCGCTACCGCTGCGCCACAACGTCGTCAAAGTAAACAATAATCCCGTTAACGCTACGAAACGTTAAACGAAGTCACCAGCTTAATTTTCAGATGAATTTAGCGTGTGACTAACTTAATTTCGTCCGGGGTTGGTCCTTAGTTATACGTCAATGACGTTAAATTTTTTATGAGTTACGAAAAAAAAAGTATTCCGTTTGACAGCTATAAATATTGAACCACAGATAGAATAAAACTAAAACCGTATTTTTTTTAATTATAATTATTTTTAAAAACTTATAAAAAATAGCAAAAAACGTATACCATCTCGTTTTACATAATAAAGCAATTTATATAATGCTCTAATTTTCATATTTACATTTCCTGTTCGAGATTGGCAAATATACTTTACATCGGAATTGATTCAATTATATTATATATTATATAAAATTGAAAATTGCCCCTCTCTTTGGTTAAGATCTTACAACAGATAACCTAATGATTCAATCGCAAAATATATCCGGGAGATGATTCTTTTATATACCGCGACAGTAACATCCAAACATACTGCTTGCCTGGTGGTAAGCGATCTCCATAAACTATAACCTTCAACAGCAGTATTGTAGCATATGCGTTGCTGATCAAAGGGGAATAAAGGAGGAAGAACCTCGGGAGATTGGAGAGGAATAGAGATGGTGGTAATTTGGGCCTCTGCTTTTCTAACTCATCGAGGAAACGCCACAGTATGAATCCTTCCCCGGTCAGATCAGACCCTTCATGTCAATAAAAGTGAAGCTCTATTTTCATTCATCTTTCACATTCAAAAAGAAAATATGCCAATGAGGACGAGGTCTCTTATTTCACACGGCATGACGCGGCACCGTCTTGTGAGACCATCAACTAAAATGCGCTCGCTATTTCCTCCATTCACAATGACGGCCCCCGTGAGGACTGTACCTTTTTCACGGCAGGATCTCAGTACTCGGCTCCCTGGCCTGTGACGCTGTCAAGACCAGTAAGGCGTTGGTTTTTGGGATGCGTATATAATAAAGGAAAATAATCTTCGGACATTCTTCATTCACTAATGTTCTTAGAAGAAATCAAAAGAAGTAGTAGTAGTAAGGTTTTACCTCAAAAATTACATAAATGGAATATACGCGGTAAAGTCATTATATAAATAAATCCTACTCATGTAAATTAATATTGCTCATTTTTAGGGTTCCGTAGCCAAATGGCTAAAACGGAACCCTTATAGTTTCGTCATGTCCGTCTGTCCGTCCGTCCGTCTGTCCGTCTGTCCGTCCGTATGTCACAGTCATTTTACTCGGAGACCATTGACTCTATCTATACGAAATTTACTAATTAGGTGTATTCCATGAACCGCACAAGGATTTTGTAATAAAATCTTAATATATATATGAATTAAGCGTAGCAGTCCATACATGTAACTGACGATTGGAAAAAAAAATTCAACGTATGGCAACGTGTGCGATATCTTTGGATAGTTCTTTTAAAATGATAAGGAGGTTTGATTTTAAGTTTTTTCATTAAGCCAGTAGTTGTTGAGATATTAGCTCCTAAAGTCGTAAAAATCGTGTCCCCCTCTAACTTTTGAACTATGGGATTTAAAATTCTGGAAAATTTTGAGCTTGTAGAATACCACATGAACTTTCATCCACATTTAGTTTGAAGAAGATAGGTCTATAAATTTAAGAGATATATAAGTTTTTGCCATAATTTTGTTTTTCATATTACTTTTCATAATTACTATGAAATTACCAACTTATTTTTGCGGTCGGTTTTAATTCGTTATTATTTTTAAAACCGTTAAGATTCTTCATAACCTTGCCATCACTCATTTACGCCTGTTTTCTCGATTTATCCAAGGCATTTTAATTACGATATTTTATGGCAGAAATTAAAACTCACTGGCATGCCTGAAGAGATCAACAGGATTTTTAAGTTTTGGTATAAAAATCAGGTTACAGTTGTGCGATGGTCAGAGAGCTACTCAAGGTCTTACAGGTTGGAATGTGGGGTGAGGCAGGGTGGCCTGACCTCACCCAAGTTGTTTAATCTATATGTGAATGCACTAATACAGACGCTCAGTAGCACTCGTGTCGGATGTCATATTGACGGAGTCTGTTTTAATAACATTAGTTACGCAAACGACATGGTTCTGCTGAGTGCATGTGGGTTAGCAAAACTGCTAAGTCTTTGTGAGAACTATTTCAAACGTCATGGCTTAGTCTATAACTGTAAGAAAAGCGAATGCATGGTCTTTCAGGCCAGGAGAAAATCGATTCCATCTATTGTACCTGCTATCAAGTTACACGGGGTTTCACTAAAGAGAGTGGAATGCTTTAAATATCTTGGCCATGTAGTATTCTATGACTTGAAAGACAATGCAGATATTGAGAGAGAACGCAGGGCTTTGTCTGTTAAGGCCAATATGATTGTTCGCAGGTTTGCTCGTTGCTCAATGCTAGTCAAAATAACGCTTTTTAGAGCTTACTGCACCACATTTTACCCTAGCAGCCTGTGGGCAGACTATACGCGGAAACAGTACAACGCCCTGCGTGTACAATATAACAATGCTTTCAGGATGCTAATGGGTATGCCTCGTTTTTGTAGTGCATCGGGGATGTTTGCCGAGGCGTATGTGGACTGTTTTTATACCATTATGCGAAAGCGGTGCACATCGTTGTTGCGCAGGATTCTTTCCAGCTCAAGTGGCGTCCTGAGAGCATTTGTTAATAGAAGTTGTTTGTATGTGAACCACTGCTATCGGATTCACGTGCTGACAAATTAATCCTGTCTTAGGTTAAACAAGTTTTTGAAATTACTAACAAATAGGCGTAAGATACTTGTATTACTAACAACATATGATCCATTGTTGCTCGAAATAAAGTTATTATTATATATATTATTATATAACCATGCTGCGGAACCCTTTAGATTCAACTGTGCGTGGTCCACAACGCACTTGACTGGTAATTTTTATTCTTAAAAACAATAATCGTCTTTTATCTTTGCATATGTAAATTTTACTACTGAACCAAAACATAACTTATCCATACATAACTATGTTCTATAATGTATAATAATATAATTAAAGATGTTTTTGAAAAACTGATTGAGATATTTCCAAGTCAGTGATCCTAAAACAATAAAGGTATGTGTGCGATTCACACACGATAGAAGTGAAACTTCAGTAAATCGACAAAAGAATGAGATGAATATATATAACAAGATATAAAAATATTCACAGACACTTTAATAATAACATACCACGCTGACTTCTTACTAAAAAGCACATAATTATATGTAATACGCAGCCGCATACACAGTACAGTAGTATTAGCTCACGTACTTTTCACATATACTAACATACGTTAAATGCTCAAATACAAGCAAGTATTAAGCAGTGTGCAATATACATACACAACGACATTTGCTCTCTCGCTCTGGCTCACTAAAGCATGGTGCAAAGAGGACAGACCGATAATATAAACGAGTATATTTATTTCTGTCTTATTCTTTCCTACACATATTTGTATTTGTGTCTCTTACCTGTCGTTTTTTCCGTTGCAATTCGGATAATTGAAATCACAACGATTCTAAAGAAGTTTCACTTCAATATTTTTTTTTCTATCTTGATGAAAAGTTCGCTTTAATCCTTGGTACGAGAGACAAAAGTGCCCCATTCTCCCCCGGCAAGATGACAACCGTATGTTTATCCCTCGTACCAGGAAAGCGAAGATCGTTGGAAAGAAAACCGTATACGCACCACGGGAAAACAGTAGGACATTGACTATCGCGGATTATGACTATCGCGGATGGGAAAGACAAAAACCTGCTGTCGGAATTATAAATATAATCTATTTTCTGATATATTAATAATTTATGACTCTTTTTTTATAAACACAAAAAACTAAACTTTGACGCATTAGAAATAGATACAAATTTTTGTTTTTAAAATCGTTTTAAATATTAATATAAGTAAATGAATGTTACACAATCAACAGCCCACTTTAGGATAGTAATAAAGAGTCCGGAAACTATAATGACAATGACAAACACACTGGAAAACATGGGTGTATGGTCAATACAAACTCCGAGCGGGAATCGAATCTACGACCTGTGGCACTTAAGGCAGGCTACCGCTGCGCCACACCGTCGTTAATTATGCACCTATTTGGCAAACTATAAAACAAACATTGGCACAAACATTTGGAGTGGACAACTAACGGACCGCACGCCTTTAGATTCAATAGTCTGTATGAATAATTCATGCGAGTAGTTCGAGAATCGCAGACGGGTAACTCGATACGCGCTTTTTTATTCTGTTTTCTATAAAATTTATGTGCGGCCGCACCTTTCTATGAATTAACCCCAATAATACAGAAATTCATGAGGCCCAAAGCTACGTCAATAGTTTATCACTTATTTGAAAAATAAAATAGTAAAATATCGGCACATAAGGCACCGACTTCCGTTGTAGAAACTATTTTATGCTTTTAAGTTGTGAAACCGGTATTCTTTTCATTTTACACTAGTAAGATAGGAATAACAGTTCGGCAGATGAAGTACCAAATTGTATCGCAACCCGCGAAATATTTATTAGTTTTGAGTTGTTCCGATTAGTTTCAAATGTTTCCGGACCCCCGACACAGGCTATAACTATCCTAATGTAGGCTTGAATGTGTCGCGTTTATTTATATATTTATGTAAGGCATAGATCAGACGCATATATAAATATTTGATGAAAAAAAATTGTATTTGATTAATTCGAGGAATTTGCCACAGATTTTAATAAATATTAATATTCAAGAAAAAATACATTCATGGAACGTGTAGCAGACGGCCAGACGCCTTGTTAGCACATATATAATCTTTATATAACGCATTTATTCAGATTTATAGTGGAAAGTTGGCAATTATCAAAATCAGTTTGGAGCGTATTGCTAAAACGAAGACCAGCTTCCGCCTGCGTCTTAGTCCGCATGTAACGTTCTACGGTAGTAGAGCCACGCTTCTTTCAGCACGAAAGGGTCGGCTCGACCGTGGATGTATTACCCTCTCACAGAAAATCGGCGTCAAGTAACAATATCAGTAGGTACTGTTGCGTTTCGTGCGATGAGTGAGAGCAACGGAGGCCAAATCTCCCTCCCTCACGCCTCTATTCCCTTCCTTTCCCTTCTTGTTTCTTGGGTTGGCAACGCACGTGTGATACTTCAAGTATCGCAAACGTTTATAGGTTACGGTGACCACTTACAGACTGCAGACCGTAAGCTTGTTTGCTAATGGTCATGAAATAAAAAAAAAAATGTAAGCAGGAATTTTCCAACTTATCCCACAACTTAAATATATATATATATAACGGAATCAGAGAATTCTTCTTCTTCCTAGCATTAGTCCCGGTATTTTACCCGGGGTCTGCTTATACTCTTATCCTGATTTGACGGGTTACTAGGTTTTACACAGAACGATTGCCATCTGACCTTCGCAACCCTGAGAACGACCAGTAACTCATTGGATAAGAGTAAATTGTCTATCATGTGTTAACGATTATTATCAGATGTTATAATAACAACCGGGACCGACAGCTCAACGTTGCTCTCCGAGGCACGTGGGGAAACCTATAAGGATACACGCCCAGACCGAAGGAGATATTTATAAAATTAAAATAACACTTGTTCCAAGCGGGAATCAAAACTGCTACCGTTGCGGCTTAAAGTAGGCTCATTACCAGCACGCCACAACTATATTTCGGATTCTTTATATTTTATATAAATACATATATCTTAAGTATAACTAACGCCGGATTGACTTGAAATTTTGCATAATGACTCTATTTGTGATGGAGGCGCTCACTTAGATCTGATTTTACGATAGTGAAAAATATATAAAAATATATACTATTATCCAATATAAAAAATACTTGTCAGATTTGCACAAAGGCTTCTGTACCACCGCAAGATAAAAAAAAATACGAGTAAGATACTTGATATTTTAAAGCCCGGTCTAACTTTTAATTTTAAAATGCAATTTGTTAAAGGTCCCCTTTATTTTAAATATTTATTTTATTTCTTATAAGGAGTGGCTAGGGCGACTTTTATTTTAAAAAAGGATTAGGGAAAAAAATTAGGATATTCAACAAACAAAAAACGAAACCATAATTCTACAGACCACGCGAAAGGAACCGCGGGCACAACTACTTACGAAATAAAATCCGTCACAATTATAATATCGTCATAACTCCCCATGCTATAAACCCGTAAGCTCTAATTAGAGAAATGCAAATAAACCCTCCGAATAAAGCACTTAAAAGTAAAAACGATTTACTCATTAAAGGATACACTTGACGCGCTATTATACATCAAAGGGATAAGTCAAATGTCTCGCGTCAGCATTACTCTTCGAGAGTGCGTCCCGAAAATAGGAAGAGCTAAAACAAAACACTACGCCGTATGGTGCTGTATTTTCTCGAGTTCGTTTTCAATTCGTCACGAGAAAATTGTTCAATTTTTGTAGAAATTGCAACAAAACATGAATTAAAACTGTAGTGTCTATATCCTTTTTTTTACTTGGAGAAATGCAGTTACGCACTCGAGCGCCGGGACGGGTGCAATGGCGCAAGAGATGTGTGGACTCGGAGTCGAGCTCCCCTACCCACTAAAACTCCAAGGTCCTATCTAGCGCCATAGTGGGACGTCGCGGGGTCGCTGAAGCATACAACCGCGACGCCCCGGCGCTTGGCCCGAGGGGCCCACCGGTGGCGGCAACCTACTGCCGCCATATACACATACACTACATACTAATACATATATATTAATACATACCACCGCGCGCGAACGCGCTAGGCCTTTCGGCCTCCACCTTGGGCGGCACCATACTGCCGCCATACATACATACTAAGTAGTGTCTATATCCTAAGTTGACGACCGTTGTGGCGAGCTGGTAGCGAGCATGCTTTGAGTCTCGACGGGCGCGGCGGGATGTTTGCATTGATCTTACAAATATCTGTTTCGGTCTGGGCGTTTGTCGTTGTGGGTCTCCCCACCGTGCCTCGGAAAGCACGTTAAGCTGTCGGTCCCGGTTGTTATCATAAGATCTGATAATAAGCGCTGACTCTTGATAGGTACTTTGCTCGTTTCCAATGTGTTACTGGTCCGCTCTTAGGGTCGCGGTGGTCAGGAGATTACTGACTAGGATGAAAAACATTTCGAGTCAGATTTGGAAAAACCAAACTACTAAAAACATTATTTAAAAATAAGTATCGTATAAATTTAAATTTAAGAAAAGTGAATAAAGGAAATTATATCTCCTATTATATACACATATGAGTCATTAAGAAACGGATACAGCATCTAGTCTACGACAATTCTATTGAGAGTAGAGGTTATTGACCCATCATTTTGAGACTTATACGTATATAATCCCCTTAATGTGTATAAAACAGAATTAGATATTTATTTGTTAACCTTTTAGAATAATGCTAATTTATAAGTATGTATAAGCTATTTGGCCACATCCAGTTGTTATTATACCGCTTTTTTTTAAAGAAATAATCAATGGTGCAACTTTCTATATTTATTTTTATTTATATTTTATGATAATTTATTACGTTATGTTAGTTTTGAGAGGTAAATGAAAAAAATGCTATAAAACCTACACTTTTTATGAACAATTTCTAAATATACGTCGTCAACGATGCAAATGCGTAGTTCCATTATCTATCGACGAAGTTTCTTGACAAATATTTATTTTGTATAAGCAGTCAGTTACGGTAGTAGAACCATCCTTCTCTCAGCACCAAAGGGCCGGCTCGATCGGGGAAGTACTACCCTCTCACATAAAATTGGCGTCAAGTTTATACCGTATCATTAGATACTGTTACGTTTCATTCGCGATGAGTGAAAGCGCCGGAGGCCCAATCTCACCCCTACTTTTTTCCCTTCTCATCCCGTCTCTCCTATTCTTTACTACCGTTCCAAGTACCGTAAGCGCTCATAGGTTGCGGTGACTGCTTACCATACCAGGCGGACCGTATGCTTGTTTGCCAACCGTCATGACATAATAACCACTCTGTGGAATCAACTTCCGCCGGCGGTCTTTCCGAACCGATACGACTTGGGAACCTTCAATAGAAGAGCGTTTTCTTTCCTTATAGGTAGGCAACGCGCCTGCATGCCTTCTGGTGTTGCAGATGTTCATGGGCGGCGGTGATCGCTTAACATCAGGCGAGCCTCCTGCCCGTTTGCCCCCTCTCACATAAAAAAAATAAATAAATAAAAGGTTTCGGTTTTCAACATACATGGCCTCTGGTGTTGCAGGTGTTCGTGGACGAGGGTGATCGCCATGGGGTGAGCCTCCTACCAGTTTGCCCCCTTTCACATAAAAAAAATCATAACATAATGAAATGTACTTAAGGTTATACCGTCCTACGTGAGATTCGCGATGTTGTCTGTGCTCCATTGGCAAAAATAAAAGCTATTAATTTAATAATTTAATTGAATTGAATTGAGACTATAGCGAAAGCGTACGCTATTCCACAGAGAGCAAAAAAACAATCAAAATAAGATTTAAAAGACATTTTACTCCTCACATAACCACTCTGTGGAATCAACTTCCACCGGCGGTCTTTCCGAACCGATACGACTTGGGAACCTTCAAGAGAAGAGCGTATTCTTTCCTTAAAGGTCGGCAACGCACCTACATGCCTTTTGGTGTTGCAGATGTTCATGGGCGGTGGTAATTTGCCGCAAATCGTAGCGACTTGAAAAATACTATTTCAAAGTATTAAAATCATAAAATCGTACCATTTAAAATAAGCTTTTGTACTTAGATAACAATTTAAAACGAGTTGTATATAATTTAACAACGCGGATCCTCAGGCGACAATTACTTAATAACCACGAGTGGCATCGAATATTTTAGAATTACGTTTGTCGAAAGGAAATAACGAAACCCATAATAAATTATCGAAACGATAAGCGAATTAATTCTTTAATATGGAACTCTAATTTAAAATGAGTTCTTAAACATTTAAATTCTTACTTTTTACATATCTTTTTAAAGAATATTAGCAATGCTTTATCAATGTTCTAATATTCCCATTGAGCTCAAAGCTTGCGCTAGAAGTGGGTGCGACAATAGCCTAAGGGTCAGGATCGAACCCTCGACTCTCGCGTTAACGGAGCGAAGTCGGCCCTTCTACCGTTGAGCTATTGAGACTTAAATTAAATATTTACGGTTTCAAAAATTTTCATAATAAAAAAGACTAGATTAGATCTTAACCAAGCTTGTTATGTTATTATCAAAAAAATGAAGCCTTGCTTTTTTCAACCACTCCGAACTTTCGCTATTTCTCTATGTCGATATAACTAAATACTGCAGTAGTTCTTCAGTGTAGTAGTATTTCATTACAGTGTGTGTTTGCCTCCCACCATCAATTGTATCATGAACCAGTTAAAACAAAGACATCAACCAATACAGTCGTCTCCATCATTGATTAGACCTCTACATCTCAAAGATTCTTACATAACTACTATTACTACAGAACCACAATTTAATGAGCCCGACTCGCGCTTAACCGGTTTATTTACGAACAATTGTACCACACGTGCGCTCAGTCATTGCTTGTAAGCGATATTTACTGCCTATAAATCTCGGACACTCATTAGCCTGAGTGTGGGCTTTTACTGTCCGAAACCATACAAGTTTACATGTTTTATGCTTTTTTATTCTTTACACCGCCATTTTCGTCGAGTTCAATGGTAAAACGGCGGTTTGATCGTCTATTAGGGACAGTCGTAAAATATCTATTTGCTAAGATAGCCTTCGATGTTAAAGCTCACTTTTAGATATGTTTTTGTGTTATAAAAACGTTCGATGACCTCTCTTAATAAATCTCATTTTAATAAATCGTAAATATTTAAGAATATCGCACAATTAAATTATCAATTTAAGGCTGAATCCTGTAGCAGTTTTAGAATTAAAAACAAACATTCATGTTTTTAGGGTTCCTTACCCAAAGGGTTTCAATGGAAAACTAACTAAACTATTACTAAGCCTCCGCTGCCCGCTCGTACGTCCGTCGGTCGGTCTGTTAGTAGGCTGTATCTCACGAACGGCAATACATAGAGAGTTGTTATATTCACGGAATGTGTATTTCTATGCCGCTCTTGCTATGCTGATATAAGAATACAGACCAAATTTAATTTCAAAATGTAAACGGAATAGTCAATAGTACGGAGCCCTTTTTCTTCGAGACCGACACGCACTTGAACAGTCTTTTTAATATCGCTAACAAACTAGCATATCAGTCAGTCAAATGTTAAGAATACACCGCAGCTGTTACACCGTACGTTCGCAATGGTCGTTGCCAACCCTACAGGTGGAAGGGAAAACGAAATTGAGAGGAAGCGGTAAATTGCTCGCTTTACTTCAATGACCTCACACTCACACACACACACTGGTGGTAGGTCTTTTGTTGCAAGAGGCCGGCTAGGTAGGTACCACCGCAGTGTCCAATATTCTACCGCCAAATAGTAGTGCTTAGGCACTACTGTGTTCCAGTTTGAAGGGCATTGTACGCTAGTGAAATTACTGGGCGAACGAGATTTAAGAACTAATATCTCGAGGTTGGCAACGCGCGAGTGGCACCTACTAATGGTGCTGCAAGCGCTCATAGGCTGCGGCAGCCACTTACCATCAGGTGGTCCGTATGCTTGTTTGCCAACTTCTAACATAAAAAAAAACCTCCTAAAGCCGATAAAATTACCTTTGACCCTCCGCGAGAACTCCATGTCAACACGGTGTCTCATTGCCGGCAAAACATCCACCTCTCCGTCCAGAGACGCCGTCGAGCCAGTAGAAACAATCACTAAACCCATACATTCAGAAAAAATAAGTACTGCATTGTTTAATTTAGAAAATAGTATTGGCTCGCGAACCGCTAACTTAATATTTTTCCGGAATAAAAATGCCGATTCCGCTGAATTTTAGCGGGTAATGTCGCTTGATTAACAGGCGGTCCCACACTACTGCCTAGTGTACTTGACGAGTACACTACGTGCAGTGGTGTGCGTAAATGCACTTATCGGCGAAAACAAAAAATGTAACAATCTATGGAAACAAATAAGCAATACCATAACAACCCAGAAAATTGAAAAAACTGAGTTATATATGCAGAAGTGTTGGTAAATGGCTGAACAACATTTTTCTTTAATATTTGTAGGGTTTTAAGCTTTAAAACTTCTAAAAAGCCATTTTTTGATCATGCAATTTATGTATTATTTTAAACGTTTTGGGTTATATTAAATACGAAATATGCAGTTTGTTTACTTATGTTTTGTGCAAATAAGTAAAATAACTTACATAAATCTTGAAATTGCTAAAAACTTGACCAATACATAAAAAAATCATATAAAGCAAGTTGTTCAAAATTTTCAAACGCGTATTTCTCGAACTGACATTCGTGTGGGTTGACATGGTATTGCTTATTTGCGTCCCTATATGTGTGCGATATTTCATCCATATCCTTTAGCCGTTTTTGTTTGATTGAGTAACAAACATTCAAACAGATGTTTGGAAGGAAAACAATACAAATATTTATTACCTTATATTATAAGTAGGATAATTATATTGTAGGATACAAGAAGAAAATATTTTATCAAGAGTAAGGATACCTTTAAAAACCTACGAATACTTAAAATAACAAACAACGGTTGATCAAGGGATAGATTTTAAATTCTTCATCTAGATTATTTCACCGCTACATAACATAACTAATAACAGTAGAACATTTTGATTGTATACGAAGAAACGTTCGGATAACGGCAGCCATCTTGGGCATTTAATTGACTTAGAAAAATGTTCACAATAATGATTGTTTTATTTTGTCTCGCTGGGCGAGTGTCGGGCGAATTGAACGAAACTCTGTTCCGTCCTTGGGTTTCGTCAGAGGGACAGAAATAAACAGACCAGGCATTAGGTATTATTATTTTTTAAATTTTGGTTGCTTGATTCCTTATAGATTAAAATATTAAAAAGAAATATTAATTTTTACATTTTTTTAAAATAAAAATTATGATCTCAGTACTTTGAGTTTTTCGTCATTATTACTTGTCATCACATTTTTATTTAAGGTTTTCTTTTGACTAAAAGTAATGAAAATTCGGTTTAATTTTTTCATATATTTTATTTTGTTATTAATGAATAGAATTATGATTAGAGTTATATTATATTAGGGTTGTAATGACTAAAAATAACTAGGCTTTGTTAAAAAATGGCGGAAGGGCTATCAATTTTTTCAAGTCATTACTAATACTTCTATTAACCCTCCAAATAAGCTCGTAGCTTGCGCTAGGAGTGTGTACGACACTAGCCCATGTGGCTTGGGATCATACTATTGACTTTTACCTACTTTAGCTGTCATTGTGGCAAACTGATTATTACTCACAATCATTAATAGATTAGATATGATTATATTTATATTTGAAAGTAACATTACCATTTTACTTATTAGTTTCCAATACACCCTCTATATGTTAACGAATCTTCATCCGTTGAACAATAGTCAAAACAAAGCGAAACTTTTTATTCGGCAATTCGTAAGAGGGCGGAATGTAGGCCGTACAGTATAATGAGCTTCGGTGCCCGAAATTTATTATACACCCATCTTTCTGAGAAACTACTGAATAATACGGCGGCGGCGGCCGAGATATGCGAGTTCGGTTCCCGTGTGCCGGCACAGTTATGTTCCAAGTTACGTAACCACGCAAAAAGTTTGATCGTCCTTTGTTGCTATTAAGTTTGAGACTATAACGGGTTAAATCATTTCTAAGCATTTTAATTCCACATATGAATTTAAAATTAAAGAAAAATCCTTTTTTGGTTGTAAAATATTTTGACCATGTTATCTATTATATATCATAAACCTAATGATAAACAAACATATGTCCTCACTGCTGAAGCCCGTACTTAGACTACAGTCTACAAGATATAGACTAACGCGAGTTGCCACCTGAGATGGGGGCTCGGTACGTGAGAAAGGGGAAAGGAGTAGGACTTAATACGAGAACCTTCTCCCCAAGTTGAGACTCTACCTGGTGACGCTGTAAAAGCCAATGGGGCCGACAGCAATATACATTTTGAAAAAATACCCACACAGCTCATTCATACCAAGACGGCAAGGGCCTACAACTAGTGGACAATTTTTAAAGACCCACTACCAACCATATACCACTATAATGCCAAACAAGCGTACAACCCGCCAGTTGGCTTCAAAATGCTTCAATTTAAAAATATAAATTGTACCTATGCGTAAAAAAATATTAATTAAGTATTAATAACAAAAGAATTAGAAATTTTCAAAGAGCCATTAGCATAGAAGTGCCTGATATCACACAATCAATCTCAGTCATAGTTAAGACGAATATTTTAAATTTTAATCAATCGATACTAATATATTCGTCTAGAAAACTAGTTCGAACATCAACTCTCTAAACCTATACGCACACATCTACCTGTGTCGTGTGGATCGTTAAAGAGTCTAGCCTATTCGCTCTCATTAGCTGCGCCTGCGCATACTGCACAAATCGCGGATAACTATGGGTCAGACGACCTTGTCTGGTACACGGAACGCGCCGCCACGCCCACCGCCCGCCACGGTACCAACAAACGAACATGAGACACGACCACATAAAACGTTTTTTATTCTAAACAATATTAGATATGTATAGAATCTTTGTTTAAACAATACATTTTGCCTGTCTTCAACAATCTGTGTTAGCCGATTATCGAAATTCTAAGAAACTTACAAGCAATTCTCTTTTTATAAGCTCCGTAAAATTATGTATTTATTCAATATTTATTACGTCAATTTATAATAATTTCGTTCACGAGGACATAATCAATAAATTTCTTGGATCGATAATAGAATTAAATTAATACTATAAAAATAAATACGGGTACGTGACTTAAAAAGTGTTCTGTAGACTTTTATTAATGAACGCCTTCTTAATTCAGTTACTTTAGTTAACTGGTAGTACCACCGCAGTGTCAGTTATTCTACCGTAAACAGTTATACTGTGTTTCAGTTTGAAGGACACTGTAGCTAGTGAAATGACTGGGCGAAGGAATTTAAGAATGTCTCGAGGTTGGCAACGCTTGAGTGACATCGAGAAATCTATGATGTTGCAAGCGGTCGCAAGCTACGACTTAGACTAAGAAGCTCATGGACGGAGCCATACCATGTTGCCGCCCTTGTTACATTATTTCAAAGGAGATATTGTTAATAATATTCACCGGCGTCGGGATGTGACGACCCCATCGCCCGCTGTTGGGATAACCTCTGTCACAGCAGAGATTATTCCACCAGTGCAATCAGTCACACTGGTGGTAGGTCTTTTTGTTGCAAGAGGCCGGCTAGGTAGGTACCACCGCAGTGTCAAATATTCTGTCGCCAAATAGTAGTGCCTAGGCACTACTGTGTTCCGGTTTGAAGGGCACTGTACGCTAGTGAAATTACTGGGCGGACGAGATTTAACAACTAATATCTCGAGTTTGCCAACGCGTGAGTGGCACCTACTAATGGTGCTGCAAGCGCTCATAGGCTACGGCAACCACTTACCATCAGGTGGGCCGTATGCTTGTTTGCCAACTTCTAACATAAAAAAATAAAAAAATCTTAGTCTGTTGCTCTAACTAACTCACTAATACGAGTAAAAAAAATAGATATATATAGGTTTGGCAACCTTTTTTTTGTTTCATAATGGCATGTTTTATACACGATCAAGACTGCCAATTATATATATTACGCACGCATAAACTACGTAAAATATCGGCACGCGGTTTTTAGCTAATGTTGCTATCTTCTTTCTCTTTCTACGGGCTACGACAACTGCTTTACATCAGGTGGGTTTTATGCTTGCTTGCCAACTTAGTCACATAAAAAAATTAAGTCTAAAAAAATTCTGTTGTGATAAGTAGCTGTCAAAATGCGTTAACGAAACGTATCACACATTCAGACGCCATCATCAAAAAGGTCAAACGACGAGAAATATCGACACGATACAAACAACGGAGATGACTCAATCAAACCAAATTTTAATCCATTCATAAAGTCACGCCACTCACCCATATTTAAAATAATTTTTTACCTCTTTTGAATTGACGAAAAAAACATGGCAGCTTTAGATTATAACTCTTCTTCCTATTCAAATACTTTTTTTTGGGTGTTTATGTGCGCGAATCTCTTTTGCGATCTTTTAGTTACTTTTCTTAATTATATAAAAATATTAATTATATTATATTAATTATATTATTATAAATTATTTTCTTTTAATTTTTCTTCTGTTGTATACTAGCTTTTGTCAACGGCGTCGCCCGTGTTAATAACTATTGCTAATGAGCCACCTTTATTTCAATAAAAACTAACGGTTCTACTGGTTCTGTCACCCTTCTTCTTTTTATGTTACAAGTTGGCAAACAAGCATACGGCCCACCTGATGGTAAGTGGTTGCCGCAGCCTATGAGCGCTTGCAGCACCATTAGTAGGTGCCACTCACGCGTTGTAAACCTCGAGATATTAGTTCTTAAATCTCTTCTGCCCAGTAATTTCACTAGCGTACAGTGCCCTTCAAACCGGAACACAGCAATGCCTAAGCACTACTATTTGGCGGCAGAATATTTGACACTGCGGTGGTACCTACCTAGCCGGCCTCTTGCAACAAAAGACCTATCACCAGTGTGACTGATTGCACTGGTGGAATAATCTCTGCTGTGACAGAGGTTATCCCAACAGCGGGCGATGGGGTCGTCACATCCCGACGCCGTTAGAAGTTAGCCTTCTTCGTGTTCTCTATAGTCTATAGTCTCTAGTCTAATGTTGTATAGGTGAAGCAATAACATTACCATTTGTGAAACTACATATTTTATCTAATCTGATTTTTTGTCTCCCTCTCTTTTCCTCTTTCTTTCTAACTGGATAAAGCAAGCATAAAAAATATCTAACCAGCTATAACTGTACACAAATTCTGTCCAGACACGGGATGTGACAATTGTGGTGTTTGTATTTGATAATGCTCTATAATCATAGACAGACATTGTCTCGTGCCTATGGTATGGCGGGAGACAAAAGTCAGAGTCGGTACGGTGACAGCTACCGATACGATAGCGTGTGACGTGACTGCCTCCATGTATAAGTTGTCGAGCCAGTGGTAACGAATAGTGTGTGATATACGGGAACACAACAGCTATCATAATGACAGAGTAGAGTGAGTGCAAATAAAACTCATACATACATGCGGACACAAATAAGCAATACCATGTCAACCCACACGAATGTCATTTCGAGAAAAGTGCGTTTGAAAATTTTGAACAATTTGCTTTATATGTTTTTTTTATGTATTGGTCAAGTTTTTGGCAATTTCATCATGTATGTCAGTTATTTTACTTATTTTCACATAAAATAAGCATACAAACTGCATATTTCGTGTATAATATAACACAAAACGTTTGAAATAATATATAAATTGCATGATTAAAAAAATGGCTTTTTAGAAGTTTTAAAGCTTAAAACCCTACAAATATTAAAGAAAAATGTTCTTCAGCCATTAACCAACACTTCTGCATATATAACTCAGTTTTTTCAATTTTGTGGGTTGACATGGTATTGCTTATTTGCGTCCATGCATAGAAGAGATTTGTAGTAAGATCTTAATATATTTAGTACTACCCTCTCACAGAAAATCGGCGTAAAGTAACAGAGTACTGATGGGTTTCGTGCGATTAGTGAGAACGTCGGAGGCCCAATCTTCCATCCCTTCTTTACCCTACCTTATTTTAATTCTCATCGCTACCTTCCAATCCCTTGGATTGGCAATGCATACATCAAGTATCGCAAGCGTTCATATGTTGCGGCGTCTGCTTACCGGCAGGTGGACCGCATGCTTGTTTGCCAACCACCATGAAATAAATACTTTTAGACGAATTCTTTTCCCATCTTAATCGGATCCTCACAAATATCCTAATACACTACAATAAACCATACCCTATTTGAATTCAGTCAACAAAATATATAATATAGTCAGTCAGTCACAAGAAGTCATAGCCGCCTTAAGCGCAGTCAAATGTCGTAACTTATTGATAAATATTTGTAAATTCCAAAACTACTTATATGATAAGTATCATGAGAAATCTTAACCAATTAATGTCTAACAGAAGTACGACATTTATTACGCGTGTAAATTATGCTTAAGAATAATGTTAATTACAAATTCCTCAACGTTTTAAAACATAATTTAATATAACGGAACATGCCTCCAAAGATGAGCCTCTGATAGGAAACTAACGAACCGTATGTTTTGGTCATAACCAAATAAATGTATATAATAATTGTAGTAATTGCGCAAAATTTACGAATTGAGAGAATTATAATTGCTCGGTAACGAATAGGATGTTTTGTGTTAAGGCGACAGCTATTAAAAGTATCGGAACGAAGTACCTTAAAGCGGCTTACGGGTAGTGCGATTTAGTAGAAATTGTCACGTAACGAAAAACCGTATGGTGTGTGTGCGTGTGTATATCGAGCCCACTGCAACTATTACAAGCAAATGAGTACACGAGCAAGAGCAGCCGTGTGCGCAACTGTCTCTCTCTCTCTCTCTCTCTCTTTCTGTCCGTCTTTTATCATATAACCTATTGAAATTTACATATTTCATTTCAAATTGCATTCGGAGTTAAAGAAAAAGCTTAAGGAATTCTCTGCACAAATATTTCTTAATTTAACAATAAAATTTAACAATAACTTTAGGATTTATATTAGAAAGTGTGATAATTCTAACAGCGATTGGTAGCGTAAAGAGTTTTGGTTTAATTATAATCTTATAGTCATATTAATTTTATTATAATAAATGTAATAATTTAAAAATGTAATATAAACTGCCCCTTAACAATACAACAAGTGTGGGTGGTGCAAAATGACCATTTATGTAATTTAAGATTTGTTGTTCCACGCGCAACAATTAGAGTCATTGGAGTCTAATTGTTGCCGCAAACAGAGATTGCCTTATATTTTGCAATTAAAGGAATATGGCACGCTCTTCGGATAACGGCATGTGATGAAATCATAGACGCTAATTTTTATACAAGCTTTAGATAAACAGAATGTCTCAATAACATATTATTATATACATACTATATTTAGCTCCTGAAAAACAACGTTATTATCTAGCAATTTTTAGCTGTGAACTGCTCATCATAAGTACACACTTTTGGACTAAAATTAGTGGTTTTTTTGATTACCAGTTGTTACATCGTTGGTGACAGCTATTTATCTATACTAGTTCAAGCGCGGATCCACCGTCGTGGGCACGATGAGCCTGCCTTGTAGGCAACCTAACCCTAACCCTTTCAAAGTCGATAGGGTTTTTTTTTCATGACGGTTGGCAAACAAGAATTTGGTCCGCCTGATGGTAAACAGTCACCGCAACCTATGAACGCGCACCATACTTCGAGTATCACATGCGCGGTGCAAACCAAGTAACAGGAAGGTATGGTTGAGAAGGGAAAAGGAAGGGAACAGATGGGGTGGGAGATTGAGCCTTCGGTGCTCTCACTTATTGCAAGAAATGCAACAGTACGTACTGATACTGTTACTATACGCTAATTTTCCGTAAGACCATAGTACTTCCCAAGTCTGGCCGGTCCATTTGCGCTAAGAGGAGCATGGCTCTGCTACTGTTTAAATGATATTATATCCAATTTTCATTAACAATAGAGAATCAACTGTTAATATTGAATAACGACTTTGAATGGCCAAATGGAAAAGAGAATATGATAATAATTCCGCCATGCCAGAGTGGATAATTCTTTTATTGAAGCACACGACCAAGATTTTTACTATAACATAAAAATACTATAGAATACTGACTGGCAATTATGACGCTTGCCTTCAGATGCCCGACAGTTGCAGGGTTATATCTATCATAAAGTGAGTTCGTACTCCGACTCATACTTGGCCGATTTTTGGGTGACTGTGACCACAACCATTTTTGAGGTCTGGATCCGCGCCTATACTAGTTATTGTGTAGGATTAAGTACCTGTTGGGGGTGGTGGGAGCGGTGCTGGCGCGGCGGGTCGCGAGGCTCGTGCGCGCGCGCACCGCTCATGCTACGCCGCGGCGCATGCCCGACGACGCGCCACCGCGCTGAAACAAACAGTGAAAATTAATACATTTTTTTTATGTGACTAAGTTGGCAAGCAAGCATACCGTCCACCTGATGGTAAGCGGTTGTCGTAGCCTATAAGCGCTTGCTGCACCATTTGTAGATGCTACTCACGTGTTGCCAACCTCGAGATATTGGTTCTTAAATCTTCTTTGCCCGGTAATTTCACTAGCTACAGTGCCCTTCAAACTAAAAAACTGCAATGCACTTGACACTACTGCTATTCATAATACAATATGAACGTAATTATGTTCATATCCTGCCTGCACATCCTAAGTCTCCTAACCGTGCCTTTAAGATCACGTTAAGCATTCGATTCCGGTTGCTATCCAATAACATACAAGTTCTAGGAAACACCAATAGGAAAACTGTGTATAAAGCTAAGCTAAGCCCTAAACATATATCATATCCCATCAAAACATTAAATGTATACTTCTATAACTGAAACTTGGAAATTGCACGACACAAAAGTATTTTAATTAGTAAAAAAAATAATCAAAAAGTTGTTTACAAAATTTCATTCAAAACCCGCGTTCAAGATATTAAAGGTTATAAAATATAGTCACTACTGACTTTTATATCGTTTTTATATAAATAACTTATTTAATCAATAACTACAATATATCTAACACAAGCTAACAGTAAACAGGTGTGACGTTACAAATTCTAATACGACTTTCACAATACATATGTACATATGACGTGAAAAGAACATTGGGCTAAATAGTTGTAAAGCGTATATAATAATTTATAAAGGTAATTTCGATACGGGCCCGGGCATCGAACCGGGTGCAAAGGTTAACGGCGGCGGTTATTTGAAAGTTGTCATTCCGCCTGCGCCCGCGCATCGCTGTTAACGCGATCTCTCATGAGGTCAAATGTTTCGGTGACGAAAAACCGTCGTTACGCTTCCTTATCAATAATTTACATAAGTCACTTGCTATTGCTTTTTTATTTATATTTTAAATGCCAAATAATACTTTTTAACTTTTTTATAGATACCTACATAATTATGTTAAATGAAAATTGATAAATTAATACTTGATAGCAAAATCTATCGTATCATAGTGTATTGAAAAAGATATTGAATTAATGTATGTACTTTTGTGCGTGTGTATTTGTGTTTAAGTTTTTTTATGCGTCTTAATTGGCCAGCAAGCATACGATCCACCTGATGGTAAGCGGTTGTCGTAGCCCATGGGCAACATTATTCATTTGTAGGTATCACTCACGCGTTGGTAATCTCGAGATATTGATTCTTAAAAATCTCCTTTTCCCAGTAATTTCACTAGCTACAGTGTCCTTCAAGCCGAAACACAGTAATGGAAAAGGACTACTGCTTTACGTTAGAATATCTGATACTAGGGTGATATCTACGTAGCCGGTCTCTTGCAATAAAAGGCTTACCACCTGTCTCCCATTTTCAGTCATTTTCCGGCTATGTCATGAGTTATAAAAAAAATTATGAACAATACAAAAATCCGCCGAAGTGGAAATCATACCTGAGACCGTCATACACGTTCAATACAACAGAACGGCAATAAAAATATTATTGACGGAAAAATAACTTCTAAGAATATAATCTTATAATGTATTCCGCATTATAAGAAATAAAAAATCTATACTTTAATGTGTAGTAATAATTTTTCCAAAGTGGACAAGTTGACATATAGTAAAGGCAGAGTCAGACCAGCGACCTTTTTGAGAGAATGACGCCGTATCGGTATATACTCTTACACGTGTGCTTCATTTCGCGCTTCAAAAACCCGAACGCGGGTAAAAGGGGTTATTCCGGCGTGTACGCTCGAACAGGTGGTGGTGAGTGTCTGTAGCATATTTATAGCGCTTTAAATTACACGCTTCTTCTTCTTCCTAGCATCATTCCCGGTATTGTACGTACTCTTATCCGGATTTGACAGGTTACTAGTTTTTACACCTAACGCGTCACCCTAAGGGTGAACCAGTAACTCCTTGGATAACAGCAATTTACGTATCAAGAGTTAGCGATTATAATCACAGGTTATGTGATAATAACCGGTACCGCCAGCTAAACGTGTTCTCCGAGGCACGATGGGAAGACCCACAAGGACAAACGTCCAGACCGAAACAGATATTTGTAAGATCAATACAAACATCTGCTGAGCGGGAATCTCAATTACGAGCGGGAAATTTAAATTTCATGCTTATACGAGCTTATAAGCGCGCCAATGCTCGTACAAGTTGCGCGTATATTAAAAGTTGCGCATATTAGCACCTATACGCGCTTCAAAAAAAGTTGTTATACGCTCGCTTAAAACGCTGGTCTGGAACCACCCTAAGGTCGTAGGTGAAGCAAATAATATTTGAATCTTGTGACATGTTCAAAAAATAGCTATGAGAACACTACCGGAGATAAAGCCGTTTTTCCTGGTTGAAAACCTACATTTTAAATTGGCGAAAGTGTTTTATATTCAACGGGCCACACTAGTGATAATTTTATTAACATTATTATTTAAATGGTCATAGAATATTTTTCGCAAGCAAGCAGTCACCGCAACCTATGAATGCGATACATGAAGTATCACAGGCGCGTTGCCTACGCGAGGGATAGGAAGGATGAGAAGGGAAAAAGGAAGGGAACAGAGGGGAGTGGGAGATTGACCTCCGGCGCTCTCACTCATCGCACGAAACGCAATAGTATTTTTACTACGGCCGAGCCCGTTCATTTGTGCTCGGTGAAGCATGGCCCTACTACTACTACAAGTTTTAAGAGTCAGAGTAAGAGAGTTATTGTTTCGTCTATAAATTTTGTCTGCAAATTTCTTGATGCCATTAATAATATTTAATATGTCCTATACATTGTCTACATAGTAAACTCTAGCTAAATGAAAACCCTTTTATAACTAAAGCGTTACGAAATTTGAACAATTTGCCAAGATCATAAAGTTCGAACGCAGCCATAATTTAAAACAAGGCATAAAAATTATCTTTACGAGTAATATCTGTTTCGTTCATTGACATCTGTCACGTTGACAATAGCTTTCAAAGTGACCATCAACAAAGATCTTCCCCGCCGCTCTAGATCCGCAATAACAAGCTGTAAGCGGGGCTTATGATAACATATCCGCAGGTCAAATTAAATTGGCAGGCTTACCACTGCATTTGGTATTGCAATTTCACGGCCAAGGCCGAGATATCTGCACTACGTATTTTAATATTCATGCGCACTATATGTCAAAGCTTAAAAAAATATAAATTAACTAATAAAAAGCAATAAGTAACATAATTGCATTAGCATCTTATGTTGTTAAAAAGATTAAACCTTGTACAGTAATTTTATAATATGTATGTTTCTAATTTGTTAGAATTAACTAATTCGATTGGATTTTATATTTATATAAATTAGAAGCTATTGAATGTGATATTATTAAACAAAGATGACGAAATGAACCTTCGCCTGACATGCGCATTAGCGTCTTAACAAACATTTATTAGTATTTAACACTTTTTATGAAATACAACAGCAATAAACTGTAATTAAAAATTAATAAAATAATCAATAACATAATCTTTTAAAAAGAAAAAGTTGATCCTGTGTACAACGTAACAATCAGAAGTGATCAGTTCAGATCAGTGAAATATAATTATATTTCATACACAAGTATCATTGATTATTCATTAAGAAACGCCCTTTACTTCAACCCAGTTAACAAAGCTATACTTATCGCTATTTTTAAAAATTAAAAGCCACAGATAAGACCAATACCCTGACACATAAACACAAACCGAAAAACAGTAGAAAACTGACTTACACTAAATTGGGTTCAGCCTGTTAATATGACGGAATAACAAAACCAACGTTCACTACACAACAGTTATGAGCACAACTACTTAAATGCACTTTTTTTACTCAATTTTCCACGGGCCCTGAAAACTGCAGGGCAGACTGACATTTGTCATTTGCAGAAAGAGTTCGGCCGTTATCGGGGCGCTTCGGGGAGGTTCGTGGCGCTGTAGGCAACTCAATATTGATCCGGAGAAGGCGCCCGGCCGCCGGCCGCCGGTGGCGCCCCCGCGCAGCGCTAATGAAACCTGATGGATGTCTATTATTTAGCAACCACCAAGACTCTACGCGATTAATGGTTGTTTTATTGATTTATCGGTTGCTAAATTGATATTTAATTCGGACTTTTCGAATTGTGAAACTTCTTAAGTTTCAGTGACGGTGAAATTTTCTTTCACGAATTGAATATTACAAATGAAACTTTTTGAATACGTAATAAGGCTTATAATTGGATAAAGAAATATTTTGAAAACTGCCATCTGCTACGCTACTGCGTAAGGTTTTTCACGGTCGTTTGCATGAAGTGTCATATTAATTGAAAAGTTCCAGTGAGATATGTAAAACTACATCATAATTATCCATTGTCCTTGCAACACGCATGACACTATAAAATTATTGCCCGTCAATATGAACAAGCCCCAATAATATGTTTATTAGCAGAGCCCTAACGCTTATAATACCACAACATTTACATACTAAAGTAACAACAGACAACTCGGACATACGCTATATCCCAACAAAAACAAAAATGTAAAAATCAACATAATGCGAACTTCTAGTTCTTCTACAACAAAAAATTGTGAGATCTCATGTATAACAATGAACTGAAAATAGGTAATTGCACAACGCTAAAATATTTTAATTAGTGGAAAACGTTGATGTACAACTGTTGATGTTACCCTGATTATTACAGTTGCTATCTTTGCTTGACTTGGCGGGGCACTGCCGTGGCCGCTGATTGAATAATATACTAAAAAATACGATTAATAATAAATAGATTCGAATGTAACAACACCGGTGGCCGGCCTGACTACATTTTCTATCCGAATATAAACACTGATACCGCTTAGTGCTCTGTAGCTTTAGTGTTTATGCGTGTGTGTCTGACTTTGTAATAAATGGTGTGACTACAAGTCTTAAATCGTATTTTCCTTCTACCAATTGTACTCAAACATTAAATTGATGTTCCCCTTTTCACGGCTGTGTCTCTGTACTCGGCCTCTTTGTTCGGTGGCGCTGTCAAGGCCAGTAGGGCCAACAGCAATACATATTCCAAATACAATAATAATTTGAGCTGTGTTGCTCTCCTGCTTTTAAGCGCTTCAGGTAACATTACTCATAAACATATGATTATAATCTACAACTTTTGCACTCTAGTAATAGTATTAAGAAAACAAGAAACCTTAATCCTTACTGTTAATATTATAAATGCGAAATTAATTGTCTCTCTTTCTGTCTGTGGCGCTTTCACGCCAAAACTACTGAACTACGATTTAAATACAATTTGGTACTCAGATAGTCTAGAGTCCTGAGAAAGGACTACGGCTTCTTTTAATGCGAAAAAAGGATCGTAAGGGGTTGAAAGAGAGGATTAAAAGTTCTATGGAATTATCTTCATTTTTAAACCTTGAAGCTTGAAACTTAGAGGGTTCAAAGTTTGTTTTAAAATCGTTAGTCACGTGAGCGAAACCGCCGGCAGAACCTAGTATGAGAAATATACAGTATGATTCATCGCTTTAATGGGAGATTTCTTTGAGGATTACGAAACTTTTATAAAAAAAAATGGCACAACATCTAAAGGATGTCAATAAAAATTGACGTGATTCGATCGCATAAGGTCGAAGGCACAATTTAGATGGAGTGCACTTGTTTTTCACTGTCTCCGCGGCTAATGGCGCCATTTCTCATTTACCCTCCTCGGCCGGGAGGGCAGTGCGTGCCGAGATATAGCCGAGCCGTCGGATAATCTATTATAGATACTTCCAACCCGATAACAAATATCTTACGTTTCAACCTAGAAACGGATGTTTTGGCTGACGCTTGGTAACATTTTACTACTTAGAACGACTATTAATACTAGTAATTATTATAAAAAACAACATAAATAGAAAACTATGTTGCGTTTTTACCATTCTTGATAAAATTTGGCATTGTGGTTTTAGAATAAATAAACGCGACACGCTCAATGGCCCCCATTAGGATAGACTGGAACACATGCCTGTACGGTCAATACAAACGTTTGCTCCGAGCTGGAATCGAACTCGCGACCTGTGGCGATTAAGGCAGGTTCACTACCGTTGCCACACAACGTCATCAATTTTAAAAGTTTCACGCGTTAATTCGAGTTGCAAGCATTGTGCTCGTCCAGGTGTATCATCTGTATAGCCTCAATAGCTTATGTGTGCTTGCTTGTCTGTTTGTGTCTTTATAGGTGGCAATAAGCGCGTATGACCTGCCTGTTAGAAAGCTGTTGACTGAACAAGTAAGTATTTAATTAATTAATAAGAACAAGAAAGTATTTATTTATTATTACATTTACTATCTCATCATCAGACCCTCGTAACTAAGCTTGATCTTCGGACTCGTAAAGAAAATACTACGAGCCCAAGCTAAATGAGTTCCACCATCCACCTCCTGGCTCCACCATGTCGGCTAAATGATACCGAATTATTTTAAATGTACTTTCACATCGATACGACTATTAGAAGTAAGTCCATTTATAAGATTCCATTACATTGTTATTTACAAGTGAAGGTATAAAATATGAATAACAGTGTGTTAAAAAAGCAATGCAAAACATACATACACGATGTATCATATTTAAGCGAGACACATTTCGTCAATATTCATTTTTGTTGATACTGATTCTAAAACAGTATTTAATTAAAACGAAGGTTCTTTTTACATTAAAAATGAATTATTTATCAAGTCGTACAATTTTACGTTTTCTATAAGTTAAGTGCTACTTAAATTTTTTTATCAAAAATTATAAAAGCTGTTTTTTTACATATATATTTATAGTATATGAAACAAAAAAATTGTATATTAAACATTATTCTTAAGTTGTTTAATTTGTTATATTTTTTGTTGTTCTTTTATAATTTATTTTGTTTGGTTTTTCTTGTAATTGTAATTGTTACTTTTACTTTTAATTTTTGGAACGAAGTACCTTAACGCAGCTTACGGCTAGTGTGGTTTAGTAGAAATCGTCACGTAACGAATTTCCTCTATGCTCAGTGTATGCGCGTGTGTGTATTGAGCTCACTACAAGCAAATGAGCACTCGAGCAAGCGCTCGAGCTTCTGCTTCTTATTATCATATTTTCTATTTTAATATACAGATTTAATTTGGAATTACATTCGGAGCTAAAGAAAAAACGTAAGCAACTTCTTTCCTGACGTATGCGCCTTAAAATACATACATATATAAATATACATATATATTTTATTAACACTGATATATATTGTAATTAACACTAATGCATCTTTTAAAATAAAATAAGAAATATATATTCAAAGCCATAATAATATGTCTTTGGACTTACTTTATTTAATTTTAAAATTTAAATAATTAAAACAATTTAATATAATAAGAATGCTAATTAATTATTATCAGCCAATGAGTACCCTGTTCGGCTTGTCTTTGATAATGTGTGCAGTTTTCCAAACTTCGGATTCAGAATACAAACTACTCAATAAAAAATAATCAATAAATAATCAATAAAAAATTAAAAAATTACTAAAGTTCACATTCATTATTTGTCCACCTTTCTTTCACAGTTTCTTGCATTTCTTCTTAGTTACTCAATCGGGATATATATATATATATATATATATATTATATCGGGATATAATACGGGATGAAATTTGGCACCTATATAGATTGTCACTTGGATTAATTTCTGTCCCGAAAAAAGGTCCCATAGGATTAATGAAAAAAGCACTACACTAGATTTGAATATCGGTTTAAATTCTTATGGTTTAATTCGGGTCTTATGGAATCCAGACTATTAATGTATTATACAGATTATTATTATACCTACATGTGAAAGTCAATCTCTGCGTAACCGTTTCACGCCTTACCTGCTGACTCAATTTTGAAAAATTATTGTTGTAAAAGAAAAATTTGACATAGGATATAAAAGTTTACATCGGGAACCATATATTTCTATTACAAACAATATGTCTAAACTAAAACTGCGGACAGAATCTAGTATTACATAATAAAAATCTTTAGAAAAGTCATCCGCCTATTAAACTAGAAATATGTAAGCGGTAGAGTGCCTTCTAAAATACGGTATATTACACAATATTGAATCAGATCAATTTCTAATATACAACCATCTTAATTATTTTTACGACATGCGTTTTACGCGACTATTAATTTATTTATATTTTATGATTTTATAATTATTTTAATGAACATAAACAGAGAACTGAGAAATGCTACTAAGTGACGTTCTGTTTCTCATAATATAATAGGTACTATTATTCTTCGTAGCATTATTCCCGGTATTATACGAGTATTTACCCAGGGTCTGCTTATTACTATTGTCTGGGTTTGACAGGTTACTAGTTTTTACACAGAGCAATTGCCATCTGACCTCCGTAATCCTAAGGGCGAAAGTAAGATAAGAGCAATTTACTTATCAAGATTTAACGATTATTATCAGATGTTATGTGATTACAACCGGGACCAACAGCTTAAGCTTAAGGTGGGGAGACCCACAAGGACAAACACCCAGGCCGAAGTAGATATTAGTAAGATCAAAGGTCTGCCCGAGGGAGAATCGAACCCGCAACCGTCGAGTTTAAAGGCAGACTTGCTACCCACAACGTTACAAATAAATTATAGGTACTGTTATCACTTCAAAATTTAACTTTTTATTAGGTAAAAGATTGTAAATTTTAATTTATTGCAAGCTGGATTTGCATCTAATGGGATATAATTAAATTTAGTTCCTTTTTTATATAAAGGTTGTAAATATTTTTTGTTATATTATATGAAGCTATGCAAATTAAATAAATATATTATAGGAAATAAAAATGTAGCATCGCCTTACTATATTTAACGGTGAGTGATTTATTATTATTTTAATCACTGTATTTTTATATTATAAGATGACAAACGAGCAGATATTTGAACGGTCACTACTTCCATAAGTCCCAAACATCAAGGTGGTCGCGAACGAGTTGGCGGCCTTTAGGGAAAAGGTATCTGAAGACCCAACGTTTATTGGTAAGTTTTATAGCAACTTACTTAATTCTGACTGACGTATAAATATTTTAAAAAAATGTGATTGTTGTGGCGTGTTAGTACCTTTAGCCACAAAAGCTGCGGGTTCGATTCCCGCTCGGGGCAAATGTTTGTATCCATTTTACAAACATCTGTTTCGATCTGGGCGTCTGATCTTTCGTGGGTTTACCTACCATGCCTCGGAGAGAACGTTAAGCTGTCCCGTTTGTATAACATAACATCTGATAATAATCGTTAACTCTTGATAGGTAATTTGCTCTTATCCATTAAATTACTGGTTCGCCCTAAGGGTTGCGGAGCTTAGGTGGCTATCATTCTGTATATAAACTTGTAGCCTGTCGAAGTCCCTGTCCCGGATAAGAGTACGAAGCAGATCCTGGGAAGATACCGGGAATAATGCTAGAAAGAAGAGTCGTAGCATAAAAAAAGTATTGGCTGTGCAAAATCGAATTCATTCTCGGTATATGCGTCAAATGATTTCCAAAATAATATATACGACTGAATACAATAATAAATACGACTGAAAAATAAACCTTATTTTTTGGTGTTTAAATTACAAATGGCAACAGCTTTTACATTAAAATGAGACTTATTATAATAAATGTTATTATCAACGTGAAAATCGTATACATCCAGTCAAAAACCATATTCTTATACTAAACTTAATCTAAACATTTCATGTCACAGCACTAACCCTCATCGACCACCCACAATCACCCAAAATTCTTAATTACCACAAAGTCTACAATCCGCCATTTTGCTTTATTTATGCATAATGCAAACACCGACAGCGTTCAAGACGCTTCAAAATTATTTAATTACAAAACTACTAAACATTTTACGATGTTATATTTCGCAATCATACAAATTCGTATAATTTATACAATTCCATTTTATTACGCCGTCGTACTGGTCACTATTAGTTTGAGCTCATCACATGATCATATTTTTAGAAATCCGCAGGTAAGTGTATTAAATATTTATTTTTATTAAGGTTAACTATCGTTGTCAAGGATTTCCTAGCTGAATTATACTTAATATGAACACGCTCAGGATATATTTAGATAAGCGCAGTTCCGTTTTTACCACAAAACATTTTCGTGCACACAAATAACTTTTTAGTCTATTTTAATAGAGGGGCCTAAATATCTGTGTACACAAGGGCCCCAGCATATACACAGGGTCTTCAGCTGACCCTGGATACGCAGAATTATATGCAAATCGCATGCCCGAAGATTTATTACTATCGATTCATATAGACTATCTTCGAATTCTTTGAAAACATTTCGCGATGCGACGTGATCGTACTGACTTAATTAGAATGTTATACTTATTTCTGTGCGTCATAGAGCAAAGTTAGCTTATTTCTACGAATCATTTAAAAACATCTTCAATATACGCGTAACTTTCTATTTTTCATACATTTTAATTAATGAACTAAACAACAAAATCAAACAAAATAAATACTATAACAACATAAAAATACTGTATTCCGTACGGAACATAATTTGATCGTTCCTAATAGCATTTCAGACGCAATTATCCAATAATTAAGATATATATATCTCGATAATTTTCCATACATTCTGGAAATTCCAATAGTAAATCTTTGACCCCTACCACAAATATCGATATGAAATCGCAACGAAATTAAAACAGGCTCCAAAACCCGTAGTAATTCGTTCGAAACAGGTACAGTCTATCACAGAGGCTTACCGTTATGCGACAGCAATTCTTAAATTAACATAAAGTGGTACAAACGAATCGAAAATATATCCAATTAAACTTCATTAAAACCACGATAATGTTTCCGGTGCCATATGAATGTATCGAAAGTAGAAGACCGCTTCTAGAGAAATTCTGTTTAATAGTTCATTCTTGGTCTAGTGATGTGCCTCGACTGTCTCGAGTTATAAAGTCACTCGGGCACGATAAAAATAAACTGAAGTGAACCGCTTATTTCAGTAACAAATTTGTCTTAAATAAACTAAAACAGGTTTATTTTGAAAGGCTTTTTGGGATGTGCGGAGGTACGCATGCACAGTAAAAGTAGAACAGGGTGCAGCGAAAATTTCAATTATCAGATCTAATAATATCTGAACAACTGGTGATAAAGTCTTTTGTCGATAGAAGCTAAACAGTTTACGTATGTGTGCAGCTCTTTACGTATGTCTTTGTCGGTGTCACGATGTTCGAGTGAAGGAACTATAAAGAGTAATAGTAATTTTTCTATAAAAGATGATCTTTTTTAGCACACTACCTTTCTAGTACTAGCATGTCTACTGGAATTTTACTTTTTAAATCCAGCAATATATCCATTCACTTATCCACAGTAACTTGTTAAAGGCTAGTCTTTATCAAAGCTAAATTATCGACTTGTCAATGCCGAGTTAATCGCTTCTTCCACCGATTTCACTTCGCTTCTTCCACCATAGTTGTTTAAAAATTAAACAAAATTTACTTAAAATTTTTAATTAAAACAGTAAATTGAAATTTTATTTATTTTAACCGAAACTTAAAAAGAATTGCTACATTTTATCGATTTCTACTCTAGTCACATCACTATCTCCGATATAGATTGTTGGAATTATTGTAATTTAATAGTTTTATGGTACACCCGTGTTACCAACTACCGAATTTTTGTTGATTAGAAAACGAATTAAGACCAATATTCGTTTTTAATTGGTGATCTGAACGTAATTACTAGTATCCCGAACTATTAATAGGCAATAAAACATAACAATATTATTTACAATTATAAAGGTAAAAGTATATATCTCCTAAATATCTCCTTTCAAAATATTAGTTAATTTTACAAAAGACACAATGCTTTTCTATCGCGTCCGGTTTGCTGGCAACTTCACGTCGCTCAATGATCGAGTGTAGTCCATGTTCGGAATATTTTGAGTGTAAGTATACAATCATTTGTGTGTGTATTCACCGATGGGCTTTCCCTTGAATGTGGTATCATATAAATTTAGTCGGTTACAGAAGATACTCTTCAATAAATAAGAGAAAATTATACAACTACATAGGTACAATGAAATTAATATTATACTGTTGGTTCTTATTTTTTTTAATATTTAGGAAAGCGCTGCATCTGATTTAAGGGGATTGTTGCGCAGCAGAAGGGAAACTACCTTGGACGCCATAGGTCGCGGGTCGATTCCCGCTCGGGACAGATATTTGTATTGATGATACATTATGAGCCATTGTTCCGGTCTAGATTCTAGTTCTCGTGTCTGTGTATGTTTCCGGAACCCCGGCACAGGATATCACTATCCTAAGTTGCGTGTGGAGCATATGTTCATTATTATTATTATGATACAGGTTTTACCTACTTTACGGAAAGTATCTACATATCTGCATATTTACTTGCTTTTTTCATTATGAATTTCTAATCAGGTGTTTTAGATCTAATAAACGTTATTTACGCCTCCCAACATGTCCATGACTTTATTAATTAAGTCAAGTCAATGTTATAATAGACGAATGATATAATACAAAACGCACTACAGATAAATAAAAAATTGTTACTTTGATAAGGTCATTCCAAAAGTAACCTTGTATCATTAATACTACGAATTATATTTTATGATAGTGTCGTGTCATATTCAACGATCAAAACTAAAAAAGTTAAAGGTCTCATACATACTTGGTACAACTTTAAGGAATCGGTAGGTATTTATCAATTTTTTTCTTATCAAACTTTTAAAAAGTAAGTAATATATCACACCTTTAGAACGAAAACGCTACAATAAAAAAAATCGAAAATTTAGTTATGAGCGTAAAATGCACTTAAAACGAAATTCTCAATGTAACAATAGTCCAAACATAGCCATATTCGAGGAGACTGACGTAAATAAGCAAATATAAATATGTTTTTTATGTTAGTAAGTTGGCAAACTAGGATACGGCCCACCTGATGGTAAGTGGTTGCCGCAGCCTATGAGCGCTTGCAACACCATTAGTAGATGCCACTCGCGTTGCCAACCTCGAGATATTGGTTCTTAAATCTCCCCTGCCCAGTAATTTCACTAGCCTACAGTGCCCTTCAAACCGGAATACAATAATGCCTATTGCACTACTATTTGACGGTAGAATATTTGACACTGCGGTGGTACCTACCTAGCCGGCCTCTTGCAACAAAAGACCTACCACCAGTGTGACTGACTGCACTGGTGGGATAATCTCTGCTGTGACAGAGGTTATCCCAACAGCGGGCGATGGGGTCCTCACGTCCCGACACCGGAAATAATATACGAAAGAAACCTTATTTTGTTAATTACCAAAAAAAATGCTTTTTGAGTTACGTCATTTTCATCCGAAAAGTGCGATATATTACTTCTTAAAATATCCATATAGCGAGACATGTAAATGTTTAGACAGCAATGATGCTCGCATTCCTCGCGCGAACAAGTATCACAACTAGATGCCAGTTTGTCTACGTTTCACGGAAAAAAAAACAAAATGGCAACACCACTGAGGTCGTGTCCACATGAAAATAAGAAACCATTTAAATTTCAAATTAAAAGAATACCAGCCTCATACATAAACAAACAATAAACCGACTTCAAACTCTTAAGGCCTAGTAATCACGGGTTATTATTATTATTATTTTTTTATGTTAGAAGTTGGCAAACAAGCATACGGCCCACCTGATGGTAAGTAGTTGCCGTAGCCTATGAGCGCTTGCAGCACCATTAGTAGGTGCCACTCACGCGTTGCCAACCTCGAGATATTAGTTCTTAAATCTCGTCCGCCCAGTAATTTCACTAGCGTACAGTGCCCTTCAAACCGGAACACAGTAGTGCCTAAGCACTACTATTTGGCGGCAGAATATTTGACACTGCGGTGGTACCTACCTAGCCGGCCTCTTGCAACAAAAGACCTACCACCAGTAGACCTGGAATAATCTCTGCTGTGACAGAGGTTATCCCAACAGCGGGCGATGGCGATTATAACTGATAGATTATGAGAATGTCTATTCTATACCTCCGAATTCGTTGAACAGGTCTTCATTTATAAACTATAAGTAGGTATCCCAATTAAATTCGCTTATTAGAAAAGCTAATAAGTATTTGTACAGACAGTGATGATAAACCGACAAAAATAGACGACATACGAGACACTGATGATAAGATCGCACTCGACAATGTGCAATCCATACGCAACACAGAAAGGCACACAACACAGTCTTCCTTTTCATGCAAAGGCGAAGACGAAGGTCTCTTGCTTTGTACGCCATGACACGCTCACACCGTTGTCCATCTGTTCGGTGAATCCATCGACGAAAATGCGCGAGAGCTGGTTCTTTCATTTCCGATGACCTCCTAAACCATGTATCAGTAACGCAGGCGGCTTTATCCATGGTTTATCCTTAATACGGAATAAAATTTGAGCCTCCACGAGATCTGTCCCTTTTATATTTCATGACGGTTGGCAAACAAGCATACAGTCCGCCTGCAAGGTCCGCAACCTTTAACCGCTTGTAATATTTGAATTATCACATGCGCGTTGCCAACCTTAAAGGAAGAGAAAGGGATACGGGATGGGAGATTGGGCTCCAGCGCTCTCACTCATCGCACGAAACGCAACTGTATTGTTACTTTACGCCGATTTTCTGTGAGAGGGTAGTACCTCGGCGATCAAACCGGGCCGTTTGTGCTGGGTGAAGCAGTGGTTTTTTTCTACTTTTCTCACGACCAGCATTCCACCTCACCTCAGGATTCGCTCAACAAATGAGTGTGCAAAACATCTGATAAGAGACGTTACGGGTAGAAGCTAGTATTCGTTACGTCCAGTATGCGCATACCCTAAGACGTTTCATCTCATTAGCCATCTACATTAACGATGTAATTATTCTCCGAGGTTTATTTCCATACTTAACAAAATAACTGGTTGTGATATACTTTTAATTAATTCTAACATTTAAACGCGGTGTCCTATTTGCGTGTTATAGTTCTTGTTATAGTTATTATAGATTTTATCATTCGTTTTACCCGTTAGACGGTTCTGGTGTTGTATGAGACGATCGTGCATATAAATTATGAATTACAAAACGCTGTCGAACAGCTTTATTAGATGTTTTTATTGTCTACTCATCATCATCATCATCATCGACCTATGGACGTCCACTGCTGGACGTAGGTCTCGCCCAAATGCTGCCACCGGGAACGATCTTATATATTGTCTACTATTAATGGTGAAAACCTATGGCCACTAGCCAAAATAGAGGCATAAACGCGCGCTTACACCTGATATGAGGAGGGAAAAAAACCAAGAAAAAAGAAGGGAAAACCTTATATAATACATTTCCTTAACTACCTGTAACGATCTTTCCAATAAAGGTCAACTGTACTACCGTAATGTAATTCACAGTGTTTATTTCCAAATCGTTAGTTTTTTTTTTATATTGAATATTAATTGTTAATATTTGGTAGATAGAGAGAAATTCGTTGCTTTGTTATTTTTTCGTCTTGATATCACGTGTAAGCCCTTTAATCATTAAAATATAAATAGATGTGATTTTGGACAAGAGTGATGGGAACAGAGTTGAAATAGGGAATGAAAGTTTGTATCGTTAACGATTTAGTTTTATTTTAATAAAGGTACCTCAGTAAAAAACATTATTTACGCGGGCAAGACTAGCATTCTATAATTAGAGTTAGCTTCCACATATAAGTAATGAAATATTAGCAATTGTAAAACTATCACACAATTTTAGCATAAGAACAGTATAAAATATTTGAAGCTTTATATTAACATTTGTATTATAAGGTAAATGGAATAACTTAGTAATGCATAAATCAGTTCTTCAATAAAGCACTAATAGTCATCATTTGAATAATATCACGACGTCAATTAAGGCAGCGCCCAACGGCCGAGCACTTAGTAAATAAAACAGCGGGAAGGCAGCTCCGGCCGATAACTCGCTAGATGTCGTGACGGACGCGCGTTACGCGAAGACAACGAGGTGCGGCTCGGGCCTATTGACCGCGGCTCACTAGTAAACACCACCGAAAATCTCCACACATACATAAATAATTCAATCAACTATCGTATTGTACGATATACATTCAAAGCTTACTTAGAAAGACCCGTCCACGTTGTACAAGAGCGCAGCAATGGATTAGGAAAGTCAGTGATACGTCAAACTCGCGCTAACTTTCGATGAGTGCGTACAAATCACGTTTCGCGCGAATCAATACTTAAGTTGAGGCGATCGTCCCCCCAGTTTATTGCAGGGAGTAGTTGGGGGAGGGGGTATCGACCGCACCCACCTGACCGTTACTAATCAGGGCTCATCCCGCGGACACCTAGAATAATTGTATGCTTTATTGCGCGTGTACTGAAGGGGGTACGGTAGCCTACACAAATACAAATGAACGGCAAGGTTCGAATGTTTTGAACTATATTAATCAGTTCAAATGCGCTCACTACGATACTCACTTTGATAAATAATCCGTTAACGCGGGGTGACGTCTTCAATCATTCCCCTGCTAGTTTTTAATCTTATTTATTCGTTCATTTTCTTCGTTTTTCCGTAGACTTATTCACCGGAGCAAGTACCTACCATTTCTATTACTCGAGAAAAAAACTCAGTAACTATACATCAATAGTTTCTAATTTAAATCCATCTAAAATACTCTTATGCGCAAATGAATTAGGTCTCTTTGAACCTTCTAAAGTTGTACAAAATTATATACTTTTTAAATTAATTATATAAATATAATTTAAAATATGAGTTATATATTTCAAACTCAAAAGTTAAACCTGTAACTTGAAAGACTACTCACAGAAAATCGGTGTAAAGTACCAGTAGGTACTGTTGCGTTTCGTGCGATGAGTGAGAGCGCCGGAGGCCCAATCTCCCATCCCCTTTGTAAACTTCCTTTTCCCCTTCTCATCCCTTCCCTCCTACCCCTTGGGTTGGCACATCGCATGTGGCGCTTCAAGTATCGCAAGCGTTCATAGGTTGCTATGACTGCTTACCATCAGGCGGACCGCATGCTTGTTTGCCCACCATCATGAAAAAAATACTTGGATGCAGTAGTCGCAGAATACTAGCTGTTAAACCGTTTGTATGTTTGTAATATTGTACATATTACGTAGGTATACATAGTCGTCCATCACATCAATAGAAAAATTAAATGGTGGGTCCATTTTTCATTGTTAAAGGCATTGACAGTAAAAAAAGATAATTAAAGGACAAATTTTTGCTAGTGGTAGAACTTAAATGCCCGATTGCTACCACCATTGCTGAAAAACTCATAAGGCGCGTTTCGAGATCAGCCAGAGTATCTTGTGGGTAGGTAGTGCAAGGGCGGATAGTGCAGTTTGCATTTTACAATGGAATTAGCCACCTTCGCGTTTGGACTCTACTTCCACTTACCATCAGGTAGAGTAGAGTCATTTGCCCACCGGGATAAACAAAAAATACAAAATGAATTTTGAAGCTTAATAGAATTATCTCTAAATTAATGATTCCCTAAAACATTTTCTAAATAAAAAACCACGTTACGATTCAGGATGAACAACATTCTTAAGACAAAACAAAAACAGCGCTATCGAACCCCTAAAAATAGGTAACGCGAACTATTTACCATATAGGCGAAGGCAATCGTAGGGCAATTTAGTGGCGGAAGCAAATAGAAGTCATGTCGGAGCAAACGCGGGCGCGTAACGCGGCGGACGTCACGCGACGCGGAATACGACGTAATTTATTTATATTTTTAATGGTTCTGTAGATATACAGCCTTACTATTTTCGACATTTATAGGCCAGCTCGATCGGGAAAGTATTAAAAAATATCAAAGAATAGCGACGTTACGTAGCGGTATTAATACCGTAGCGCTTTTTTCAATGATTGAAAACTCCCATCCCTTCTGTCCATAACCTTTTCCTGCTCCTCTTCTATACGTTCCTCCTTTTCCACTCCCCTTGCGTCGTGTCTATAGACTACGGTGACGCTTACCACCGGGCAGTTCGTTTTTCCAACCATTATTGTAACGACTCATATTCGTTTTATTCTTTTACTCTTACTTATTGTACTTACATTAAATTTATTAAAATTCAAATTTCATATAGCTATGAGAATGTTTAAGTAGTAAATCTTCATCCAGATTTGACACTTAAATAGCTTTTCCATGAATCATTAATCACTTGACCTTTACTACCCACTGTCTTAATAAACTAATTAGTAAAACAACTATAATAGATATAATAATCCGATCGCTTATACTTATCCCCGGTTTCTCGAACGTTGATCAAATGCATGCTAACTTAACATACCAAATATAGAACGCTCATTGGTTAAATATAATCGATGATCAACAGGCCACCAATGAGCGTTTTGTATTTGCTGTGTTACGTTGACATGTGTACTTATTGCAATATCGTTTTATTATAATATTACAAAACCATAACTATACAAAACTGATCAAATGTCTTCTCTCCATGGTAAAAAAGAATAATATAAAAAGTAAGACATAAAGTAATAGACAAACAGATAGAATTCGTTTTCATATTATGTACGGATATTTCTTACGAGCATAGAACCGCATTTTTTTTTATAATAATTTTACCTATACTTTTTTCAAGGCATTACTAATATTGCTATTGTCCCTACAAATAAGCTCGAAGCTAGCGCTAGGAGTGGATACGACAATTCGGCCACTCTACCATTGACCTATATTGAAGCTTCAATTTCGTCTGTGTGAACTTCAAAATTGGGTACAGAGAGAAATAAAAATTGTGTACCGTCGACTTCATCAATCCCTACGAAATTGTTATGTTAGTCCTTTAATGGTAGAACAGGGTTATCAAATATTTCTGCAGAACCCAAGCCACCATGAGGGGCACGCTAAGGCTTACATTATTGGCCCTTAAATTGTGTAATTACTTACTGCGTGACCCCGTGCCTTGTTCGCAATTACCGCAAACGTGGAACTAAAATACAATTTGGATTTCGTCTCATTAAAACTCGAATTAACTTTGTATTGAACGGTGGTTCAATATTATGCTACCTCAGAATTGAATCGTTTGGAATTGTTATCTGGAGAGTTAAGCAAAACAAAGTAATACCTACTACCCTTCCGCCTCGCGTGTGTCACAAAATATCAACCTGACGTGGGAATAGCCGTACTTTTAGGCTTTGTTCGGTGAGTATGAGAGCCGGAACCTCAAACTTCCTCCTCTGTGCCCTTTTTGCTGTTTTGCCCAATGAGGCGGCAATACTCATGTGAATTATTTTCTGGTGATGTAAGAAATCCATAAGTTATGGTGATAGCCTTTTATCGTATGCTTTTGGCACGATTGTAAAAATAAATAAACGCTGCACACTCAACTCAAAAATAAAATACTTAAGGCAAAATTGAAGATATTTTTATTGTGATGCGTAGACACTAACATAGTGCTTGAACTTGACTCCATTAGAAATAAATAATACATAATGAAGTGTCATTATGCGTTAAATTTAAACCCTTAACTAATTTCATTATCTTCTTTTTAGTCTGTTTGTTATCACGGTCAGTTATAATTAAAGGTAATTTATAAAATAAAAATTTATAAATATGAGTAGATTCTCACTAGATTGTCTTTAAACATTCACAACAACATTATTTTCAAAACGTTAATATATAATTAGGTATTTGTGTATTTACATTATTTTTTTCAATTAAACCACTTCTAAATCTCTCTATTCCGAGTTCCCGTAGCACTTCAACGACAAGTATCGTTATTACTTGGGGAACTTTAATTACAATAATAAATCATAACATAATTAACCTCACTGTATAACGTAAAAATCAAATAAACATTTTTTAAATAGTCCAATATTAAAAAAAAAACTATAAACTACGCATCCACCGCAACTGTCACAAGAACATACAAATCCGTACAGCCTCGTCACGGGGAGAGGGTGGCGACTCCCCCCCGGGCTATATTTAGAAGGGGGTGTTACATCGGAAGTGAGGCGATGTGCGAATCGGACGTCTGCTGATGTTTCCATACAATGGTTCACGCGTGTACATTTTCGATAGGGTTATACATTAAAACGGGTCTGATTTTAATGCCTTTTGGTTATTTGAAAGTAAGTTGATTAATGGAAAAAACCGTCGTAGTGCGGTAGTGTTTCTTATGACAGCAATTAAACTTTTCAAGTGCCTATTACTGTTGACCTTAGTGGCCTCGACAGCGTCACTGATGCACGGTGGCAGAAAAATGAGGTCTAAAAACGTGGAGGAGAATTCTCTCAGAGGAAACCCTCACAGAAAGCATCCAGACATAAACAAATATCACCATTATATAAATACTACAAATGGCAATCGAAACCACGACGTTAAAGTTAATTGAAGAGTAATTTACTGTTATAACAAACTAATTAATTTTTTATACTATAATTTATTAGAGATCAATCGAGCGAATAGCTCTACCTGATGATAAGCAGCTATTTATACAAAATCACGTTGTTACCGACGGGAAAGGATATCTGGACGCAAATAAGCAATACCATGTCAATCCACACGAATGTCATTTCGAGAAAAACGCGTTTGAAAATTTTGAACAACTTGCTTTATATGATTTTTTAAAATGTATTGGTCAAGTTTTTGGCAATTTCAGATTTATGTAAGTTATTTTACTAATTTTCACAAAAAATAAGTATACAAACTGCATATTTCCTATATAATATAACCCAAAACGTTTAACATAATACATAAATTGCATGATTAAAAATGGCTTTTTAGAAGTTTTAAAGCTTAAAACCCTACAAATATTAAAGAAAAATGTTCTTCAGCCGTTTACCAATACTTCTGCATATATAACTCAGTTTTTTCAATTTTGTGGGTTGACATGGTATTGCTTATTTGCGTCCATCTGTACACTCGACGTTTGAAAACCCCTAAATTATTGCGCACAGGAAAAACTTCGGAAGGAAGATTATTCAAAACTTTACACGTCCTTCTTTAATTTCTATTTTAAATTTCTTATTTCTTAAAACATGTGAGAAGGAGCACACGGGCAGAAAGCTCACCAGTCACCTGATGCTAAGCAATTACCGCCGCCAATAAACATCTGCAACACAAGAGGGCATGCAGGATCATTGCTACCCTTTTAGAATAGAACTGGTTATACACTGGCTAATATTGAAATGCGGCTGACGAGCAGTCACTTCAAAAGTTTTTCACAAACGTATGGTAACTAAAAAGGCAGGTCTTTTAAGCCCTACCACCAGCAAATTTTTAAGTGTTATTCTCATTCAAATTGCTATTTATATTATTGTTTTCAATGCACGATTAATTATTTTGTTTACGCGGTCACCGCGGCGTCACCAGCGGCTCCGAAAACATCGCGTTATGAGTACAATGGCTTAAGAAATCAAATAAAGAATGACAAAATTCTCAATAAAGTATTTCTGTATACTAGTATTATAATCTTTAAAATAACAACGTCAAAAATATAGAAAGAAAAACCCGATTTGCTGGATTTAGCCGCGTGTTCTCGGATCTTGGTTGTCATCATTCTAAAGATTTGAAATATCTTTGGAAAATTGAAATGTAATTCAAAATCTACTGCGTTGCAATTTTTATAACTTGATAGTGAGATAGAATAAAAATATCCAACTTTGCCGATTTGATGGTCTGATTCCACGGCCTATTCTTTTAAAAGCTTATAATTGAATTTGAGTGACTTTACGACCTTTATGACGACGCGACGGTTAAAGTATAAATATAAAAGTGTAAATATATTTTTTTTATTTCATGACGGCTGGCAAACAAGCAGTCACCGTAAGCTATGAACGCTTGCGATACTTGAAGTATCACAAACGCGTTGCCAACTCAAGGAACAGGAAGAATGGGTGAGAAGGAAAAAAGAAAGGGAACAGAGGCGGTGGGAGGTTGGGCCTCCGACGCTCTCACTCATCGAACGAACCGATACAGCACCTTTTGATACTGATACTTTACGCCGATTTTCTGTGAGATTTCCCCGGTCGCGCCGGCCCTGTGTGTAGGCATGTACTCTGGTCTGAGTGTTTGTTCTTGTGTTTGTGTGTTTCTAAGCCCCCGAAACAGGATAAGTATAACTGTATTTATGGGGGTCATGGAGTGTGTAGCGTTCATTTAATTATTTATTCTATAGTCTTTAGATTATCATAAATTTAATTTATCGTTTATTATACGCAAAAAATAAAAATAAAATCTTTGCCGTGTCTGTGATCTACAGACGGAAAAACAATCAAAATATCTTAATGACTTAAACTAAACATTTAAATAAATAAGTATTACATCATTACATTCTTTATACCATTTCTGAATTTGTTTACGAATGAGGATAAATTTATAAGAATTCGTTTCGTATAAAATATATAATATAAGAAATGCGAAAGTGCGATGATTCACGGTGAACACGTAGGCGAGGTAAATACGCAATGATTCATGAAGTTACACGTTAGCGATAAATACTTTTTTCCTACCTCGATGAAAAGTTCACTTTTTGTCCCTTGTACGAGGAAGAAAAGTGGCCGATTCTCTGATTCTTCCGGCATGATCTTCATCTTCTTCTTATCGAGTGGTTAGTGCCCAACCTAGTGTCAGAGTTGTTCAGGGGACTTGACTTCGACTGTCATCAAATTGATAACAGCCTGGACCGACTTTTTACGTGCTCTCCGAAGCACGGAGACGCTCAGCTGAAACACCACTATGCGATCACCCATCTAGTGACTGACCGCGCCTAAAGTTGCTTTACCCACCGATCGTTTACCGATCAGTGAGCGTACCCGGCTATGAGTGTCTCCCCGGCATGATGGCACTAATTAACTCACTTTATCGCGTAGGTCATCCTCACCAGTGATTCGCGACAATCGCGGGTAGTAACGTCCTAGTTTTCGCCACAATGTCATTAAAAGACAAGCCTTATAACTATAAGTGTATACCCATTCGATCCCTTTGTATCTTTCGAACGCGAACTTAAATTACAATTTAACAACGCATCAGTTACATTACTTACAACTAACCACCCTATCCAACCTCTGCCCCTATGTGCTGACGGCTACTGAATATAAAACGGATACATTGACAAAGCACTGTTAACAGTACTCAAAAATACTTCTCAAGATATATTATATTATATAGTTTTCCCTGCTTGTATTTCTACATTCGTATTATCGAAATAAGATTTTTGTGCCTTATTAAAAAAAACATAAAAGCTATCTGTTTCATTCACGCTAATATTATAAATGAAAAATTAAAACAGGTTGTTTGTTATCGTTAGCCGATCAACCGATTTTGATGGAATTTAGCTGAGAGGTAGTTTATATCCCAAAAGCATACAGGAGAAAGCAACAAATAGTTTAGACAAGGTAAATTTTTCTATAGCATGGGTACAATGCCATGGGAAACAGCTAGTTAACAATATAGGCTATATAAAATACTAGCTTTTGTTCGCGGTTTCGCACACGTGAAAATGGCAACTTTATTAAAAGAAAGAAAGAAAGAAAGAGAGAGAGAGAGAGAGAAAGAAAGAAAGAAAGAAAGAAAGAAAGAAAGAGAGAAAGAAAGAATTAATTTATTGGGACACATAACAGAATGCTGAAAAAAACGAAAATTAAAAAGCATTATAGTGCAAAAAAAAAAAAAACAATTTAATAGTAAATAGTAAAAAACATAATTAGAAATCTTAATCCTAAAAAAATCTTCTAGTATTAAAAAAACATAGAAATAACTTAAACAAAACAATAATAATAAAGCGTTGTATCCAAAAAATGGTGGACCGTTCAGTTTGTTATTGCAATTCAAATAATTATTTCGTCATATTATAAACTTTCATTCCCTATTCTATTCCACTTGCATTCTTTTTCAATGTTTTTTTCGCGACAAAAAGTAACCTATCCATTCTTCCATCTGTATCTAATAAATGTATGTAGAATATAATGCTATATTTTTAGTTTCATATATAATTACTTCAGTCATTATATTCAACAATATTTTTTCATGAATAAGTAAATTAAAAAAACATTTTTGATTTAATAAAACAAAAGTCATATTCACTCAAACTCGTGTAAATCCGTACGCTATAGCTACGTAGTACTATATCCGATGCAATTGCAGTCTTCAAGATACTGGAACGATTTATTATGTTACAAAGACCGTTTGCGGGGGTGCCGAAATCTGAATTTTAAAATAAGTTTAATGACACGCGGGGGTTGTCAGTGACACCGGCGACGATTCACCCCTTGGGATGGGGTGGGCGAGGTATTTAGCTTTTTATCCAGTCTCGATAATTGCCACCCACCTTGAATTTGTGATAAATAAGCTTATTATCGTTTAGTGATGACAATTATGTTACCTAGCCGATCCGGCTACGCGTTGCTGTGGCAACAAAAGATTTATTGAATGAACCAAATGACAGACATGTGTTTGACATTGGCAGTTTGAATGTAAGCAGTCAATGTTTTATTTAATTTAATGTATTTTTCTTTAAGTATACTAAAGCGTGAAGTCAAGCGTGGAGTTGCGTTCTAAATATATCTCCAGATTCCTTGACAGAAGTCCCCCTTAACATAAATAAATAAATAAATAAACGCTACACACTCAACGGCCCCCATTAGGATAATTATATCCTGTGTCGGGGGTCCGGAAACATTCACAATGACAAGGACAAACACAACCAGACCGGAAAACATGCCTGTACGATTAATACAAACATCTGCTCCGAGCGGGAATCGAACCCGCAACCGTCGAGGCTTAAGGCAGACTCGCTACCCACAACGCCACAACGGTGTCCATACAAAATAATTTTCCAAATCAGTGTCTAAGTGACAGAGTTCCGTGGTGGAAAAAATTAAAAAGTACAACCGAATTGAGTCGGTTAATAAAATTATCATATTATACTATTTAAATCTATATTATTTAAAATTGCTTTTGATCGTGTTTGCCGATGATTGATAGACACAGCTGTGACTAACACTAGCATTCATGCTGTTGTGATCTGAACTCTGGTGTGTCAGGACCACCAACAGAGATTTGAAATATTATTATTGCTTATTTACAGCTATAATTATGATCGACTTGAGACCGTGGGTGTAGTGAGCAAGGAGTACAGCTGAACCCCCCATTCCCTGGGCCTTGACACTCTGAAAAATGCAGGAATATGGTGTATTTTAGAACTATTTAACAAATAACTATTGAAGAATATAATCTTTTTGCCCCTCTCTACACCCTAAACTAAGATTTTACCCTCCCTAGGCCAAATGATGGCTACTCCCATGCCTAAGACTCAGAAATATTTTTTATAGCTTGCTGCTGTAACTTTAAACGCCGAAGGCCAGAAACGTATTACCTCGGATACCTTCTTTTTAACCCTGCAGTATCACCGCAGTTTCAGTTATTCTACCGCAAAGTAGTATATTGCGTTCTTTTTAAAGCACACTAGAACTGTAAACTGAAATTACTGAACAAAAGAGGTAAAAGATCCAATATCTCGAGGTTGGCAATTCGTGAGTGGCACCTACAAAGGTATGGAGTTGCGATTGCTCATAGGCTAAGATAGCCTACCATCAGGTGGGTCGTATGCTTGCTTACTTATTATATAAAAAAAACTTGGGCTATTATCATACATATTCATGACTCTAGATCCGAGGATCCCTGAGGTTTTAAGTATTTAATTGGTAATAATTATTAATAAAATTTAGCAATTTTGTTATTAAGACATTATTAAAACATTTTAAGAATACCTGTAGGTCTTGAAAGAGTTTCTACTTGTAAAAGCTAGCCTAATTTTTTTTAAAAGAGTCTTAGTAATGTTTTCTTAAGTCAATATCAATACTTCTATTGCCCCTCCAAATAAGCTCGTAGCTTGCGTTAGGGGAGGGTCAGGATCAAGCCCGCAACTCTCGCGTTAACGGTGTCGGCCCTTCTACCGGCGAGCTGTTGAGGCTTCAATGGAAAACTCCAGCTCAATCCAGCTGGTGGATTAAACTTATTTAGTAGATTATCCCTCGCATGCGCTTCAGATAGCCTTTGCCCATTATTACATTAAAAGACTCTACATACTTATGAATCATCTACAAAACTTTTTTTTTTTTTTTAATGTTAGAAGTTGGCAAACAAGCATACGGCCCACCTGATGGTAAGTGGCTGCCGCAGCCTATGAGCGCTTGCAGCACCATTAGTAGGTGCCACTCACGCGTTGCAAACCTCGAGATATTAGTTCTTAAATCTCGTTCGCCCAGTAATTTCACTAGCGTACAATGCCCTTCAAACCGGAACACAGTAGTGCCTAAACACTACTATTTGGCGGCAGAATATTGGACAATGCGGTGGTACCTACCTAGTCGGCCTCTTGCAACAAAAAGACCTACCAAAAACGCATTAGAATATATTTAAAACCAACATAACATTAACGCAATTGTATCTACGCGAACGATTCTACTAAACTAACGCATAGGGGAGGCTACCCCGCCATGACTGATGACCGCGGGCGATGACAGGGGGCAATGAGAGGTCAGGGAGGCGTACAGATTCGTTTCGGCGCTTGTACACTGTACCGAACCGGTATCCGACGCCGGATGTTGATATCGGAAAGAGAAAACCGGTAAAGTTCGAGTTGGGATCGCACATAAAAGGTTCAGTACCATCGTAGAATAAATATCTGGTTTCTTGTATAGAGAGCCCCTTTATTTTTGAATAAAGTTTAAATTTTTTTAAACTAATTTGATTTTATTATTTAGAAATACACAAACTATGAATATTCCAACTGCTTATGTTTTACAGTTCATTAAATACAACAAAAAATATATAAAGTTATAATTTTTTTTTGTTTTGTTTTGTTGTAACGGCAACAAAAATACACATTCTGTGAAAATTTCAGCTTTCTACCTATTATTTTTCGCTGACAGACGAACGGACGGACGGATAACGGTGGCTTAGTAATAGGGTTCCGTTAGTACCTTTTTGGCACGGAACCCTAAAAACAGATCCATTAATAATCCGTTTGGGAACATTGCAAATATAGAGTTAACAAGGTTGTCCCTTCACACCTAAGCAATAATTGTCGAAAACAGTTCACTTGAAGACAATACGGATGCTGCAACATCTTATATCTAAACATAAATAAATAGCTAATATAAATTTGCTTGCATTAAGCGCTACAAGTTGCGAGATCAATTCCCGCTCGGAGCAGATTTTTGTATTAACCATACATGCATGTTACCGGATAACATAGTAACATCTGGGTAAGTTCCTTGTCCTCTTATTTGTTTCCGGACCTCCGACACAGGATATCACCACCTTATGCGGGCCGTTAAGTGTGTAGTGTTTATTGCTTCTTAGGTCCGATAATGCAAATTAAGCCTGAGCAGTGCTTCAGCAACCCTGCAGAGTACTTAGATTTACAAATGAGTCTGAGAAAAATTTATAGGTACATACTAAGTTAAATGTATAGGGATATTTTTTGTATAAGTTTATATGTTTAATTAAGTATGGGGTACTGTGAAGAAACTATTTTTTTTTTTTTTTTTTTATGTTAGAAGTTGGCAAACAAGCATACGGCCCACCTGATGGTAAGTGGCTGCCGCAGCCTATGAGCGCTTGCAGCACCATTAGTAGGTGCCACTCGCGCGTTGCCAACCTCGAGATATTAGTTCTTAAATCTCGTTCGCCCAGTAATTTCACTAGCGTACAATGCCCTTCAAACCGGAACACAGTAGTGCCTAAGCACTACTATTTGGCGGCAGAATATTGGACACTGCGGTGGTACCTACCTAGCCGGCCTCTTGCAACAAAAGACCTACCACCAGTGTGACTGATTGCACTGGTGGAATATTCTCTGCTGTGACAGAGGTTATCCCAACAGCGGGCGATGGGGTCGTCACATCCCGACGCCTTTACTA